>JAZKLR010000210.1:0-2400000 GCA_037103525.1 Ganaspis brasiliensis
GTGTGAAGCAAACAAGTTGGAAATGAACCCAGCCAAATGTAATGTAGTGTCCTATTTTAACAATAAAAATCCAATAATTTTTGACTATAATATTAATAGAATGACCATACCTAGGAAATCTACTATTCGAGACCTTGGTGTAACTTTTAGTTTTAATTTGAATTTCTGTGAGCACTTCCGCCAAGTCATAAAGGTGTCGAATAGGGCTTTAGGTTTACTGTTTAAACAAATAAAGGGTTTTCATAACTGTAAAGTCTTGCTATCACTTTTTAATACATTTGTAAGATCACACATGGAATATGCATCCATAATCTGGGATCCTCATTTAAAAAGGGATATCTTAGCACTTGAGAAAATTCAAAAGCGTTTTCTGAAATATTGTATTTTCATTCAAGACCATAATTATCCGATTAGGGGAACTGATTATATACAAATGTGTCAGAGATTTCAGTTGTCTACTCTTGAGGAGCGTAGATCGATTGCTGGAGCCAAATTTATGTATCAACTTGTAAACTATCTAATTGACTGTCCAGAATTACTACAAAAAATTGACTTTAAAATTCCAGTAGTCGATCTGAGATATCAGGAATTATTTTTGAATGAGCTACCTAAAGACAATAATCATCAAGTAGTAGCGATTGGCTTTCACGCTCCTTTGTACAAAATGTTAAACATTTTAAATACCATATGTCGTGCGAATCCACCTAATTTTGACCTATTTTTTTCATCGCCTATTAAATTTCAAGCCATGTTAATAGATTTTTTTACATCTGCGAGAAATCTGTTATACTAAGTATAGAATTTTTCTTAAAACTTGTAATATCTGATTTTATGTATTTTAGTGCCCGTAAAGGATCGAGCATGATTGTGGGCTGTATATTTTGGCAAATAAAAAAAAAAAAAAAAAAAAAAAATAGTTAAGAATTAAAGGAAATAATTTACATCTAAAGAAAATAATTAAAAATTGATGAAAATAATTGAACATTGAAGAAAATAATTGAAAATTGAATTAAATAATTGGCAACTGAAAAAAATAATTTAGAGTTGAAGAAAATAATTCAAAATTGATCAAAATAATTGAAAATCGTAGAAAATATTTCAGAATTTAAGAAATTAATTAGAAATTGATGAAAATAATTTAAAAGAATAATTGTCAATTGAAGAAAATCGAAGAAAATAATTGAGAAATGAAGAAATCATTTGAAATTAATGAAAATAGTTCAAAATGGAAGAAAATAATTGAGAATTGTAGAAAATAATTGGAAATTGAAGAAAATAATTGAAAATTAAAAAGAATAATTGTCAGTTAAAGAAAATAATTGTGAGTTTCTGAGAAAAGTTGAATAATTAATTGAATTGAATTGAAGTTTCAACAACGTAATCGATAATTAAAAAAAAAATATTGAAAAAAGCAGAGAATTATTGATTATAGAAGAAAATAATTGATAATTGGAGGAGTTTTATTTATTTATTCAATATTTATTTATTCAATAATATATCCCGCGTTCAAAAAAAGGAGTTATTGAGATGTGAAATAAATAAATGATAATTGAAGAAAATAGTCGAAAAAACTCGAGAATTATTGAATATTAATTTAAATAGTTAAAAATTGAAGGATATAATTTACATCTGAAGAAAATAATAAAAAATTGATGAAAATAATTGAAAATTGTTGAAAATAATTGAAAATTGAAGAAAATAATTGTCAATTGAAGAAAATAGTAGAAAATCGAAGAAAATTATTAAGAAATGAAGAGATAATTTGAAATTAGTGAAAATAATTCAAAATGGAAGAAAATAATTGAGAATTGTAGAAAATAATTGGAAATTGAAGACAATAATTAAAAATTAAAAAGAATAAATGTCAGTTGAAGAAAATAATTGTGAATTTCTGAGAAAAGTTGAAAAATTGATTGAATTGAATTGAAGCTTCAAGAACGTAATAGATAATTGAAAAAAAAATATTGAAAAAAGCAGAGAATTATTGATTATAGAAGAAAATAATTGAAAATTAGAGGAGTTATTGAGATGTGAAATAAATAAATGATAATTGAAGAAAATAGTCGAAAAAAGTCGAGAATTATTGAATATTAAATTTAATAGTTAAGAATTAAAGGAAATAATTTACATCTAAAGAAAATAATTAAAAATTGATGAAAATAATTGAACATTGAAGAAAATAATTGAAAATTGAATTAAATAATTGGCAAATGAAAAAAATAATTTAGAGTTGAAGAAAATAATTCAAAATTGATCAAAATAATTGAAAATCGTAGAAAATATTTCAGAATTTAAGAAATTAATTAGAAATTGATGAAAATAATTTAAAAGAATAATTGTCAATTGAAGAAAATCGAAGAAAATAATTGAGAAATGAAGAAATCATTTGAAATTAATGAAAATAGTTCAAAATGGAAGAAAATAATTGAGAATTGTAGAAAATAATTGGAAATTGAAGAAAATAATTGAAAATTAAAAAGAATAATTGTCAGTTAAAAAAAATAATTGTAAATTTCTTAAAATAGTTGAATAATTGATTGAATTGAATTGAAGCTTCAAGAACGTAATTGATAAGTGAAAAAAAATATTGAAAAAAGCCGAGAATTATTGATTATAGACGAAAATGATTGATAATTGGAGGAGTTATTGAGATGTGAAATAAATAAATAATAATTGAAGAAAATAGTCGAAAAAAGTCAAGAATTATTGAATATTAAATTAAATAGTTAAAAATTGAAGGAAATAATTTACATCTGAAGAAAATAATTAAAAATTGATGAAAATTTATTTATTTTATTTAGAACATATTTATACGGGAGAAAGCCCATTACAAATAAGTAATATAATATAACAATATTTACACACTAAATACAGGTAGTTAATTAGTTATATAATTTTCGCAAAGCAGTGGTAAACTTAATAATTCCTGAGTTAAAAAAGTCCAAGACATCGCAGTAAAAATTACCCCTGGTACAGAGAAAATAATTGAAAATTGAAGAAAATAATTGTAAATTGAATTAAATAATTGGCAATTGAAAGAAATAATTTAGAGTTGAAGAAAAAAATTAAAAATTGATTAAAATAATTAAAAATCGTAGAAAATATTTCAGAATTAACGAAATTAAATAAGAATTGATGAAAATAATTGAAAATTGAAGAAAATAATTATCAATTGAAGAAAATAGTAGAAAATCGAAGAAAAGAATTGAGAAATGAAGAAATCATTTGGAATTAATGAAAATAGTTCAAAATGGAAGAAAATAATTGAGAATTGTCGAAAATAATTGGAAATTGAAGAAAATAATTGAAAATTGAAAAGAATAATTGTCAGTTGAAGAAAATAATTGTGAATTTCTGAAAATAGTTGAATAATTGAAGAATTTAATTGAAGCTTCAAGAACGTAATCGATAATTGAAAAAAATTATGGAAAAAGCCGAGAATTATTGAAATTCGAAGAAAATAATTGAAATATGATGAAAATAATTGATAATTGAAAGCACACAATAGAATTGCCCATAACTATATAAACTATTATGCAATGTACGGTCTAATAAAATAACCGAAGTTCTATCTACATTTTTATAATATTTTGACTTTTTCATGTTTAATGTCTTTCATTGTTTCTGCGGTATTATTGTTAGCGTTAAGAAAAAAAGATGGTAGACAAACATTTATATTTCATGAGAATATTTTATATTATATTTTAATTTTTAATCCAAAACAGGTAGTTTAACGTCCAGGAGTTATCATCAAAGTAAGAAAATAAACACGTATTCTCCAGACAAAAGTCAGTCAATTTATTTCAACGTAAAGTATTATTTGTTGACGTGACATTGTTGTGTGTTTAGTAACAATGTCTCTAAGTGAATGTATTGTTTATAATGTTGTGAGTTGATTTTGATTTTTATATTTTAGAATTGTAATTTTTTAACATTTAACTTAGTTTCTGTTTTAAATAACCTCAAATTTAATATGTTTGTTTTATATTACGAATTTTATATTTATATTATGATATTATGTTCTGTTTTTAGTTGTTTTTGTCCTGAAGAGGCCTACATATATGTAGTGCGAAACGTCGACAGTTTTTATTTGTTTTTGACGTGACTTTACGTTGAAATAAATTGACTGACTTTTGTCTGGAGAATACGTGTTTATTTTCTTACTTTGTTAATTTTTAATGTATATTTTTTATTTTTCAATTGCATAATTGTCGCATAATTATACAAAATTTAAACGCATAATCAGATTGGTTCAAAATGCATAAAGTTATTATCTTTATTTATAAAACAAATTGATATATTAGTCAAATTCTGTGGCTGAAAGGTAAAAGAGCACAACTCCATTTTTATGGTTTCGAGATAAACGAGTTTTAATTTTTTCTTAGTTCTGTGAAATCGATAAATCAACAAATGTTTTTGGTGTTTTGCATTAAGTCTTATTATTTAATGGATTTTTTAAATACGTTTATCAAATTTAATAAAACGCTTCGATTTTAAAGAAATTTAATATTTTTTCACCGTAACATTATATTTTGTTGGAGTTGTGTCGTTTTAACTTTAAATTGTAATATCTAACTAACTTCAATTTTTTTTTAAATGTCATTTTCAAAAAATGGTTATGATTTTCTTTCTCTTAAACTCTTGCTTAAATTAGCCATTTTTAGGTTTATATATATTTTAATTATATATTATAATTATTGTATATTATATAAATACATAATGATAAGTCAATTTAATCAATAACTTAAAAAACATTTTGTAAAATCAGTGATTTTTTTAAAGCGTCAATTGTTTTTCTCAGCCTGAATGGAGTTGTGTCGTTATACTAATCTATCGACGACAAAAATGGACTTGTGTTATTATATTATTCATTATTTTCTCCGTAAATAAATGTTTTACTCATTTCACAAGTATTAAACTTTAAAAAGCATGTCTAAATGTATATGAATCTGATGTTATCTCAAATTTGATAAAATGGCGCTTGTGCTGTTTTACCTTTCAGCCACAGAATTTATGAGCCCAAAAAAGAAATTTCAGGTTTGAGGGAAAATTCCAGGTTAATTCCCGGTTTTTCTCGGTCAATTTAAATTCCCGGTTATTTTCCGGTTTTCTCGGCTTTCCCGGTTAGTAGACTCCCTGTTAATATATATGTCTGTAACTAAATCAACTAAACAGTAATTTTTTGTTCCAAAGAATATGTATAGATTTGAAATATACCTCTGCGTTTAAATCATATACAATTTATTTAATATTCATAACATTTAATAGCTATATTTATTAATAATGTAATGGTTATAACCACCGACAGTTAAATTGGCCCATACTATTGATGTTTTTTTAATTTACTATTGTTTACATTATGTCACTAAATCTGAAATTATCAAAACTATAATATTAATTTGATAGAAAAAAAGCTCATTTTTAAAACTAATCATTAAAAGCATTATCGAAATCAAAATTATGGTTAGAGCCATCTTCATTAGTAGGTTTCTTCTATTATCTATTCGATGTTTAGTTACAACATTATATTTTTTATTATTTTTATGTTCATTAGCCCGAGTATTACCCAGTTTAATAAATCTATCTAATTTGGAATTGCTTCTAAAAATCACATTTATATTTTTTCGATTTAAAATTCTTTTCATATTGATAGAAAAACGTCCAAAATACGGAAGAGAAACTGTGCGTCTAGAATCAATTTCTCTATTTTTTCTTTTGCTCTCACTATTATCACTTTTATTTCTATTTTTAAGAAAAAACATTCTATTCTTATAATGTATTTGTCAATAAATTTAGTAGTGTAATTATTTAACTGTAAAAGGTTTTTTATTACTTTCAAATTTTCCTGATGAAAGCTTTCATGATAAAGTAAATTTGCCATGTCTACCAAATTGTAAATTAATCCTATATTTTTTGTTTCAATAGATTTTCAGATAAATAATTTAAGTATCTCCAAGAATGTATTTCTTTTCTAAACCAATTTGTAATCAATTTTCCTCCCTGTGTCTTAATGACTTTAATATTAAAAAAAGTTTTTTTCTATTTCATGTATAAATTTAAGTCTCTCATGGTAAGTTAGTTAATAATTAATAGTTAATAAATGATTGTGTGTAGTTTTTGATTTACAAATTTGTTGTTTTGGTTTAAATTCATTTATAAAATTTGTTAAGTTTTTATCATGTTGATTTGATTCTGAATATTTTATAATGTTTATAATTGACGTTATATAGATTGAACAAATATGTTTGTATTACTGATGAAATATTATTAATCCTAAAGAGAAAACCTTACCGATTTCGAAACGTCGATGACTTTATGCAGTTTTAAATAATAATAAAAAAGAAAAAAGTTTTGTCTCAAACTATCGTTTGTTCTGTTTTAAATTTATATATTCTCTGACGTTAAGACTTTGATTAAAACAAAATAGTTATTTATTGGAAAATAGTTAAATTTATATCATTTGTGTAACTTTAGATAATATTCTAATATGTAGTTTTATAACTAAACGAATGAAAGGTATAGTTTTCATTACCATATATCTATAACTTAATTAGTATTTAATATGGGTAATTAGTACTATACTATACATACTATATATATACTATATATAGCATAAAGAACTAAAATTAACACAACATTAACTCACTGATAAAATAATAATTACTTTCTTAAAGGTACTGGAGCATCTTTTTTTATATTTATATATGAATTATATGTTTCTATTAAAATTGAGTCCAATAGGTAAAACCCCGCATAAAATTCCTCTGGCGGTTTGAGTTGATATCTGATATTTTAAAAATCGACATTAATAACAATTTTTGTTTCATAATTTTTATATATGAGAAGAAAAAAGGTGCGCAAAGAAAGTTTCTATTATCGATCGTAGTCATTAAAAAGTAATAGGAAGTGACAATAATAACTATTGTTTCCTAGTGACATTTACACAAACGAACTTTATTACATTTTCATTGATAAATAATTCAAGTGACATTTTTGTACTAGAAAATTGTTACAAAATAAGAAATAAATGCAGACTTTACAATGAAAACAAAACAACTTCGTTTTATATAAGACTGTAAAAAATATTAGTTTAAATTTAATATACATGAGTGTATTAATTATTAACTAGATACGCACTCGTAATCTAATTTGAATCTTGTGTATTCTAATATTAAGAACATGTGATGGAGTATGACGTCACTGGTATAAGCAAAAGTTGTCCGTAAACTTTCTCTAAAAATAATAAATATTTTTTTACCAAATTTTGTACAATTACTTAAAACATGATTAGAAAGGTCTGCAAAGTTTTTTGAATTTTGCCTTAAAATGATAATTTATTGATATTTCCAAAAATCAGAAATTTTTTTTAAATTTTATTTTAAGGCACAAATTTGGGTCAGGTAACGCTTTCTAATGATATTTTAAGTAATTGAACAAAATTTGGTGTCAAAATATTTATTATTTTTAGAGAAAGCTTTTTTTTTAACAATAAGCTAAAAATTGCTAAACCATTTGAACAATGTTCTTTATCTCTATATATATAAAATTTTGATAATAGATAAAGTAAAAAGTGCAATCGATTTTTTTTTTGTTTGCTCAGTTTACTAGATACCTATATGTATATATCATATAATGTTTGATAACTGAATTGACATAAAAACCTTTTTAACTAACATTGATAACGAAACGAGTCATAAAATATCAGAAAAGTGTAGAAATTAAACAAAGCCAAAAAATTAGAAGAAGTTCTTATATATTAAACTTTAAATCAATTTTTTAACCTACAACAGATATTATGCAAATCTTACAAAATTGTTGGTCTTCAGTTGTATAATGTCAAGTATACGCGTTGATAATCTCTCAACTGATTCATAATTTTTCACGCTTTTCCACAAAAGACAAATGAAGACGCGGTAATAATGTTGGAGCAATTCTAGTTTGAATCGATTACGAAAAAGTAGGACTTGAAAATTCTTCACTCATTCAGTGCACGTGTCGAAAGTTAATCATACACATTTTTTTTCAAACTTTATAACACGTGAGATTTCTTTAGAAAATAAAAACGATGTGCTAAAAGTATGCAATTTAAAAAGTGACTCAGAATATCAGAAAGTATTATAATTTATAAAGAATGAAGATTTTGATAATATACAATAACACGTTTTTAAATTTAAAGCTTCTTTTTAAAGTTTATTCTTTAAACTTAAATAATATAAGTTTACAATAGCAATAAAAGTAACGTCACGTTAAAAAAAAAAAAGAAGAAAAGAAAAGGAACAAAAACCAAAAACTAAATATTATGCAAAAATGTTGCAACTTTACATTACATCATTATAAAATTAATATGTTTGGGTCAAAAACATCTGATACTCTCCAAATCTGAATTACTAGCTGAATTAGTAAAAAATGACTAATTGGAGGTAGTTCTTTACTAATTTAAATGATCACAACTGATTTACTCTCAATTAGTGAAAACCTACTAATTTAATTTGTAACCCTGAGCGAGTTTTTTAGTTTAAAACTTGTCAGAATTTCCATTTACCTAATGTACTATAATTTTCCTTAAAATCGATTTCATAGTTAAAAATTAAATAAACATTGAAAGTTATTTTTAGGTTAGGTACAATATTCGATTTTTTATTCTATAATTCTACTTTTATAAAAAGATATATTCAAAAGTTTGTAAACTGTCGATAATAATTATACACAAAGTTGAATGAATGTGTTAGATTAAAATATTTTGAAATGTTAAAGTACAATAACAATTTTTTTAAATTTTGCAAGAAGAAAAAGAAACTGTAAAAATGGAGTATTTTCAGTTTTTGGAGATTCTCTTCCTGCATTGTTAATCAAAACAAAAACCATCTGTTTAAGGATTTAAGTTTTCATTTGAAAAACTGAGCATTAGTAAAACAGCGCGAGTTTATTTGAAATGTTTTTTAAAATAAAATATTTAAAATAAATATTCTACACTTAAAATGTGTGTTTGTTTCGTTTTTGCGCTACAATTCCGTTCCTACAATAATTCTCAGCTGATTGACAAAGTAAGTAATTTATTTTTTTAAAAAAAAAATTAATTTTGAGTCTCATAGCTTATTTTCCCAAATTGTTTAAACAAATTAGTGTTAATAAACTGAAAAAAATGTTTAATCATATCAACAAAAATTTTGTTGGCTCAACCAAATTTTCAGTCATAAAAAAAAACAAAAACAAAAATTAGTTGAACCAACCAAATTTTTGTTGATATGACTAAACATTTTTTTCAGTGTAATTATTAATTCTTCACAAATTAAAATTAAATTCTTAACAATTTAAATTTAAATTCTTAACAATTTTAAAATTCCTAGAAAGACACAACTTTTTTTCAATTTTTAAATTAATGTTCTCTAATTAGAATAAGACAAATTATGAACTATAATTTATTATTTTTACTTTGCTTAAACAAATTGTTGTTAATAATTATTAATTATTTATAAATAAGCCAAGACACAAAATTTTCCTAATTTTACAAATTAGTAGGTTCCAGTTAGGATAATTAAAATTATTAACTATAAAGTCATATTAGTTATTTAAAACTATACATTTTTGAAAATGCAATAAATAATGAAAATGACGAGAATAATTAAAAAATTGAAGAAAATATTTCAAAAATGACAAAAAGAAATTGACAATTAAAAACAAAATTCGATCAATGATTAGATCAATAGGCAACTAAAAGAATTTAACAAGAAATATTAAATTAGGAAATTTAGAAACAAGAAAAATTAAGAAAATTATAGGAATAAATGTTGTAAATAATTACAAATTGAACAACTGGATTGAAAATCGAAAAACATTAAAAATTGAAGAATTAAATTGAAATTTAAAGAATATAATGGAAAATTGAAAAAATTAATTAAAAAAGCTGAGAATTATGGAATATAGAAGAAAATAATCGAAAACTGAAGAATGGAATTGAAATTTGAAGAAAATAATAAAAAAAATGAAGAAATAAATTGAAACTTTAAGAACTAAATTGAAATCTGAAAAAATAATTGATAATTAAAAAAAGGTAAGAATTATTGAATATTGAATTAAATAATTGAAAATGGAAGACTGCAATTTCAAATTGAACATAATAATTGAGAAGTGAAGAAAATAATTAAAACTTGACGAATTAAATTAAAGATTAAGGAAGTAAATTGAAATTTTAGGAAACAATTGACAAGTGAAAAAAAATTAGAAAACTGTCGAGAATAATTGACATCAAAATAAAATAATTTTAAAAGCTAAAGAATGATCATAAAATATAAAAAAAATTGTACATTGCAAAATTTGTAGACAATAATTGAAAATTGAGGAAAAAATTAATAATTAAAAAAAAATTGAAAAAAAAAAGTAAAAAAAGTTCGAAAAATATCGTCATTAATCGACAATAGAACATAATTATTGAAAAAATTAAAGAATAATTATAAAATTGAAGGAGAATATTAAGGTGTCAATTAAAAACTGATGAAAATTATAGAAAATTTTTTAAAAAATAAATGAAAATTGAAGAATATAATTAAAGAATTGTATTGAAATTAAAAAAAAAAGATTAAGAAATGGAAAAGGACGAGAATTATTGAATAAAATAATTGAAAATTAAAGAAAATAATTGAGAATTGAGGAAAAAAAATTAATAATTGAAAGAAATAATTGAAAAATAAAGAGAATAATAATTGGAGAAAATATTAAAAATTGAAGAAATAAATTGAAGATTAAAGAATTAAATTTAAATTGTAAGAAAATAATTGATAATTGAAAGAAAAGTTACAAAATGACGAAAATAATTAAATATTAAGAAATATACTTGACAATTGAGAAAAAAGTAAAAAAAGTTCGAAAAATATTGACATTAATCGACAATAGAACAAAATTATTGAAAAAATTAAAGAATAATTATAAAATTGAATGAGAATATTAAGTTGTCAATTAAAAACTGAAGAAGATAATTAAAGAATTGTATTGAAATTTAAAGAACATAATTGAGAAATGGAAAAGGACGAGAATTATTGAATATTGAATAAAATAATTGAAAATAGAGGAAATAAATTGAAATTTAAAGAATTAAATTAAAATGTGAAGAAAATAATTGATAATTGAAAGAAAAATTAAAAAATGACGAAAATTATTGAGAAATGAAGAAAATAATCGATAAGTGCCAAAAAAATTCGAAAGCTGTCGAGAATAATCGACTACAGAACAAAATAATTAAAAAAATTAATGAATAATTATAAAATTTAAGGAGAATAATTTTATATTGAAAATCACTGTCTATTCTTGATTTCAATCGGGACGTATGATTACGTTCTAAAATTTATTATTTAGAATATTTTACTATTTTTGAACCCTTTTTTTTTGGTAAAAAAATTATTTTATTTTTTTGGAGAAAAGGGTAAAAATATAAAAACTTCTGAAGATGTTTAGAAAATTAAAAAATCATTAAAGATTTTTTATCTTTTCACATTCATAATTAAATTAGTTATATTTCTACTAATCATCATATAGTAAAAAATAAGTATTAATTGGTTCAATTCACTTTTAGGTTATGTCAAATAACGAATAGTTTAATTAAATTCTGTTTACTAATTTAATTAGTCAAATTTTACTTTTTATAATGAAGTTAATTTTTTACTAATAATTAGTCATATTTAACTGATTCAGATTTAATGACTATTATGTGATTTTTATATGTTAAATGCTTATGTAGATCTTATATCCCAAAGTGTTTTTTGTATGTTTTTTGAAAATTTATGAAATTTTTTGGAGTTCAAAATACGAAAACTTCAAGACAATAAAAAAATTTTAATAATAATTTTTTAACACGATATAAAATAGAGAGGGGAGGGGGTTCAAAAAATTTTGACATAACTTTAAAAGGGTGATTGACAAATGTGTGATAAGTTATGACAAGGGGGGGGGGGGGAGTCGTAAAAAGAAAAAAAAAGATGTCACGTTATTTGTGGACGCCCCCTAAATTGTATTGACTTTTCACTAAAATTTGAGTTAGAGGTAAAAACTACTAAATTAAGTAGTTAAATATTACAAAAAATTAGTGGTCCACTTTTCACTATCCAAATTTGGGGAGCTGTAAAATATAAATCAAATAAAACAAAAATGGCTTAGGAAAAACTTAACATATTACAAAAGAAAACTTTTCTAAACTAATTATGCAGCTAAAATGACGGAAAATCGTAAATGATTTTTTAATTTCCTAAACATCTTCAGAAGTTTGTAAATTTTTTTCGATCTTATTTTTCATTAAGATTGTTAGATATTACCCTTTTGTACAGAAAAAAATTAATTTTTTACAGAAATAATGCTTCAAAAATTGTAAATTTAAATTTTTGGGTCCCCAATTTTTTTTCTATTAAAAAAAACATATTTTCAAAAAAATACGCATGGGTTTTAAAATCTTTTAATTTTGACAAAAAATAAAAATTCGAATATAGTCAACAAATTTTTTGACCAATCTTTTTTATGGCCGTTGAATTCCTTGTAAAAAATTACTATAAAAATTATAATGACGATTAGTAAAGTGAATTCTTTCACATAGCTGAAAATGTCGCATTCTCCCCTTATAATTCTTATTTTTAACAACTTCAAGGTTTTTTTGGTAAGCATAGACTCGATTCAATTCAATTCTCTCGAAATGATTTTTGAGTTGCCAACGCTATTTAAAAAAAAAATATCTGTGAAATAAAAATACAAAGCTACGTTGCTCGGACTCGAACCCCTCCCTCCCCCATGTTGTCTAGCGTAGCATTTTTCCTGACCCCCCCACCCCCCCTAACAGACCACGTAATTTATGGATGACCCCGAATTTCATGAGGTAGAGTTTTCTTCTAACCGAAATTTCACATTTTCGAAATTGTTTTCAATCGAATTTAAATGAATTCGAATTTTTACCTAACAGAATTTTTAGGTCACCGAATTCATATTCATCAGAATTTTCATTTAAAAGGATTTCAATTTAAATGAATTTGAATTTAGAAGAATTTTCATTTTACAGAATTTTAAGTTAATAAAATTTTTAAATGGCAGAATATTCATTTGAAAGAATCTTTATTAAAGTTTTCTACTCGGTTTTCTATCAGATGTCAATTCGTATTAATACAATTTTGGACAAATGGAGATTCGTTCAAATGCATATTCTGTCATTTAAAAATTCGATTGACTTAAAATTCTGTGAAATGAAAATTCTTCTAATTTAAAATTCGTTTTAATTGAAATTCTTTTAAATGAAAATTCTAAATAATTAATTCTGAACTTAATCATACGTCCCTTTCAATCAATGAAGTTTCACAGGAAATCAGTTGAAAATGACCAAATTGTCATTAATTTTTTACTGATTGATAGATGGAAATAATTTTCAATTTTAGTAACAGCATTGAAAATTTTCATTATTTTCTGTCGATCAATCAGGTAAAAGTCACCGACAATTCAGCAGTTTTCAACTTATTGCAAATGAAATATCACTGATTTAAATCATAAAAATAGAAATTAATTACATTAATTTTTTAAAACATTTTATAAAATTTCCTGACTTCAAAAAAATTCCATGACAATTCGAGGTTATATTATTATATTATGGAATATTGTTGTTTAAAGACTTTTCATGTTGTCATTCTCTGTATTGATGTTATGAGTGTGATTTTTGAGGTTTTTGTATCGAATTTACGAAAAAGTGCATTTTTTTCGATTTGAAGCTTTTTGGGGGGTAGGAGCAAAACAATTAAAAAATTGTTTTTTACCATACACTTTTGGACCACGTAATAGATTGCCTTCGACATAAAAAAAGAAAGTTGAGAACTAACCTATGAAACAGGTTTTATGTCTCTAAAACAAAAATTTGAGGAAAATATTAGATTTAATAATTACCATTCTCTTTAGTTTCTTATTTACTTATAAAATCCACTCCATACTGAATTAAACTTATTACTACTTTTTTGTAACAGCACACAAAAAAAGTTCTCACTCTTCAATTTTAATGTTTATTGCAACTTGATCCTAAAACAGTCACTAATTATTATAAAAGAAAATCATAGCGTTGAATTTTTTTGAGGACCACTATACCATCCACTCGAAATTATTGCATGAAACCGACAATGAGAAAACTTAACTTGCCTACTGAAAAAATACCCTAGAATTCAAGAAAACCGCATGTATTCTCGTCTGTTATTTGATCCAGTTATTTTCTCGGAACAATAAAATTTACTTTAAACTATAAGAAAAGTTTCTTGCAACAAATTCTTGATTTAAAATATATATATATTTTTTTTCTTTTACCCTCATAACTCGACTGACACGTGTGACAAATAATATACATAAATCATTAAAAAAAAAAAAAGCAACATATTAAAATTGCTATCTTATCGAGTAGACTCGAAACCCATTAGTTACAATTCCCATCGTGTGTATCACTCTCATTTGAGATCACAACACCCTCCCATAAATCTTGAATGTCAATAATAATTTTTCCACAAGGCATACCTGATTTTTCAATAATCGACGACTGGTTAAGTTTATTGCTGCTGAACCACTTGAGGAACTTTTTGGTAGTTGTTTCTGAAGACTGTTGTGGCTTACATCCTTCCAATTGTAGCACAGAATTACTGTTATTATTATGACTGTTTCTTATAAAGGGGGGAAAGGTCGTATAGGGTGATGTCCAGCATACAGAGGAAGAATTTTGTATCGTGTTTATGGAATTCGTCAAATGTCCCGACTGGACCCTCTCTTTTGAAACAATTGGAGTCAAGACCCTGTCGTCGTGGGCAGACGACAGTCCACAAAATATGAAAATCATTTAAAAATCTCTTTGTCTCCTTGTGGAGAAAATGTCCTCGATTCCGAAAATTGTCCACTTCCTTTGTTATTCTCTCGGTTAAAAATCAGCCTCAACTATACGGAGGGAAATTTTTTAATAGTTACGTATGTACACTTTCATTGAGTGACAACAGAAGGAAGTCGGTAGCAACAAGTTAAAATAAGAGCGACTTCCTCGTGTGTCAGGTACCGTTACAGCCAAAGTTCTTCTTTAGCCGACAATACGACAATTTATAAAGCAGCAAGCAGTAAAAATGCATTATTATTGTAGTCAATGATCATTCAAATACACATAGATCACAAATCATTGCAACTGTGTTGTTTTTTTCCTGCACTTGACTAGGTTACTCATTGGTCACTAAAGCTTAAAAAATTGGCTACCTAGATTCAAAAATTGGCTACCTAAGTCTAAAAATCACTGTCAACACTTGAAAACACTTTCATTAAACTCCGAAAGATAAATCAAGAAAATAATTCCTCAACAAACTTTTTTATCACGAATAATTGTTACAATTCTTGGAAAAGATATAGTTCACAGACGATTTTGAAGCAGGTTCTCCACATGAAGGTAAAGTTGGTTTTTTTTTTTTTAAACAAAAAACCGTCTCGGCTTAACACCTTTTGTCAGACGTATCATAGAGACACAACCGAAGGACAAGTTCCGTGGAAACTTGAGGTACAATTAGACTTTTTTCGCTTAGCACAAAAGTACAGTTAAAATTGCCTTTAAAGAGCATGACCGTGCAGCCTATTTCTTCGGAGAACATGCGCAAGTGAACAGCGCATTTTTTGATTATTGTCAAGTCTCTGGGGGCACTTGATAACAAATATCCAGTTCATACAGGTACAACGTCACTCTTTTCTTTCGCGGGACAAAAGTCTTTTTTTTTTTTTCTTCTTCTTCTTCTTCGAAACAATGTAGATTCTATCAGAATTTGAAAGTGGTTTTATTGAGAAGTTGTGTGAGGCTTTTTGTTAAAATTAGAACGCAGTTGGGTTATGAACAAGACACCATGAATTTCGAATAAAACTTGAGGATTGAAATACTTCTTGGACTCATTTCTTATCAAGCTTTCATGTGTGACGACAGTTAGCCTTGATTAACTGTATGTGATACTTCGACGTCAATAACTTGAAATCGCATATAAAATTTCCAACAAATGAGTTTCACTTTGACATGCCTTTGAGAGTGTTTTGGCTGCGATTTCTTCTTCTTATTCAGTCGTTTAATTTGTTTTGTTTTTTGTTTGTTTTTTTTGTTTTTTCCATTGCCGAGAACAAAAGTAAGATGTTTGAATTGCACAAGAAACAACGAAATTACTGGTGATGCCACTTATTGGTAGGATTGACTAACGTTTGTTCACTTCTCTATTTTCTGTTCTCTCTGGAGTGCACACACAACAGCGAAAACGAACACGCCGCGCGAATGGCATGATTCCTCCACACTCCTTTTTCTTCTGTTTGTCTTTTTCTTATTCACAGCACTCCTCTCTCTCTCTCTCTTTATCTGCCCCCTCTCTAGTCCATCTTACACAAGCACTCGACAGAGACACACACACACAGCCAAAGGAAAGCCCCATTGCACGAATACTCGGCTAACTCCTCTTCTAACACTAATAAACACCTGTATATGTTTGCTTTTCTTCCACAATAGCTTCCCACTCTGCTTCCCATAAAACGTATAGAAACCGGTTGTCTAAAATTTCCTTTCACCAAAATACTGAAAAACTCAAATCAGCTAAAAATTGCTCAATTTTTCTATATTACGTTGAATTATTATTTATTGTAATTGTCATTGTTGTCGCTTTTTTGTTCCCATTCAAATTGATCATGTCAGAGGCATTTTATTGTCTATGTTGTAACATGGTTGTTTGGATTAAAAATTCCATGACTTTTTCTAGGTTTTTCAGAAACATTTTTTTTGGAAAATTCTAGATTTTGAATGACAATACATTGTTTTCGTATAAATCTGGGAAATTCTTTAATAATCGTAAATTAATTATTAATTTTAGTTAATTTAATTAACTAATTGAATAATGACATAAATAATTGAACTGGTGTAGATATAAACAATTTATAGACAATAGTACCTATTGAAAAATTGAGAAAAATATTAGAAGTTCAACAAAAAAAAATAATAATAATAATTGAAACTTGAAGATAAGAATTAAAAAATGTTAAAAATACCTGAAATTTGGGGGGAAAAATTAATGAAAAATAAGAGATATAATTCAAAAATGAAGTAAAAAATAAATATTTTAATACATTAAATGAAAAATTGTATACAATTTATTGAAAAATTAACGATATAATTAAAATGTGGAGAAACTTCAGGGTGACTACTAATTTCGTCCCACCAAATTCCCGGTCATTTCCTGGTTTTTGTTCCTATTTTTCCCGGTTTTTTCTCTTGTTAACTTAAAATATATTTTAAGTATAAATAGACCTACAAATGGCTACAAAAATTGAAAATAACAGTTGATAATTGAAGAAAATAATTAAAATTCAAAGATAATAATTGAGAATTGAAGAATTAAATATTAAACTTTACAAAAAAGAATAATTAAGAATTAAAAGAAACAATTAATAATGAAAAGAAATAATTAATAATGGAATGAAATAATTAATAATGGAAAGAAATAATTCAACAATGACAAAGATATTTGACAATTAGAAACAAAATTAAAAAAAAAAAGTAAATATTAATCTACAATTGAACAATAATTGAAAAAATTGAACAATAGTTATTAAATATTAAAAAAAAAAAACATAATTGAAAATTGAGAAATAAAATTGAAATTCGAATATAATTATTGAGAATTAAAGAAAATTACTAAACAATTGGATTACAAAAAACAGAAAATAATTTATAATTTAAAAAAAAAAAATTGAAAATACCAGGAATTATTTAATATTAAAAAAAAAAATTGAACAATTGAACAATTAAATTGAAAATAGAAGAAAATTATTAAAAATTGAAGGAGCTTTTGAAACATAAAATAAATAACTGATAATTAAAAAAAATAATTGAAAAAAGTCAAGATTACTGAATATTGAAAAAAACAATTGAAAATTGAACAAAATAATTAAAAATTAAAGAAAATAATTGAAAATTGAAGAAAGTACCTACTTAAAAATTGAAGACAATATTTGAAAACAGCAGAAAAATTTAGAAATCGACGAAAATAATTGCAAATTGATGAAAATAATTTGGAAATTATCAAATTAAATAAAAATTGAAAGAAAAAAATAGTTTAAAAAAAGCTGAGAACTGTTAAATATTGAAGAAAATTAAGAAGAAATTGGAAATTGAAAGAAATAAAGAAATTGAATGAAATATGAAAAAATAATTAAAAACTGAAGAGAATAATTAAAATTTAAGAAAAAAATTGGAAATTGAAGAAAATCATTAAAAAATTAAAAAAAATCATTGTAAAACGCTTAGAGTTATTGAATATTGAAAAATTATTGAATATTAAATTAAATAATTAAAAATTGAAGGAAATAGTTGAGATCTGAAGAAAATAATTAAAAATTGATGAAAATAATTAAAAATTGAAAAAAATAATTGAAAATTGAATTAAATAATTGGCAATTCAAAAAAAAAAAAAAAAATTATAGTTGAAGAAAATAATTAAAAATGGATTAAAATAATTGAATAATAATTGAAATCTGGTGTAAAAGTTAATAAATTTATGACAATAATAAAATGATTGAAGAAAATGACATTTAAAGAAAATAATTCCAAAATGTCAAAAATATTTGAATATTGACAAAAATAATTGATAACTGGTGTAAAAAATTAAAAATTTGAAGACAATACTTGAAGAATTCAAAGAAAATAATTTAAAAATGTGAAAAATATTTGAATAATGACAAAAATAATTATAATTTGAACAAAATAATTGATGACTGGTGTAAAAATAAAAAATTTAAAGACAACAGTTGAAAAATTAAAAAAAAATAAATTCGAGGCTTGAGGAAAATATTTGAAAGTGAAAAGATGTATAGAAGTTTGAAGAAAATAAATTAAAATTTGAAGAGAATAATTCAAAAATGGCAAAAAATTTTAAATGTGAAGAAAGTAATTAAAGTTTGAAGCCAATAATTTAAATTTGTAGAAAATAATTAAAAAACGAGTAAAAAATTAATAAATTTGTAATAATATAAAAATAAGAATGAAGAAAATGGTTGAAATTTGAAGAAAATAATTGAAAAATGTTGTACGATTAATAATCGCAAATTAATTATTAATTTTAGTTAATTCAATTAATTAATTAAATAATGTTATAAATAAATGAAAACTGGTGTAAAAATAAAAAATATATAGACAATAATTGAAAAATTAAACAAAACATTAAAAGTTTAAGGAAAATAATTAAAAGTAAAGAAATTAATTGAAGTTTGAAGAAAATAATTAAAATTTAAAGAGAATTTCAAAAATATTAAAGAAACTTTAATTTCTATTTATTTTCTAATTACTATTGTCTGGAATAATTTTTTTGACCCATGAACTTTTTTGTTCACTATAAAGCTAAAATTTGAAAAATGGTGAAATTGTTATATGTTTTACAATATATTCAGGGTGGGCACACATTTTTTTTATGAAGTTAAATTCACTGTTTTTCCCGGTCAATTTTTTGGATTTCCCAGTCAGAAACTTTCGAGTAATTAAAACAGTATTTTTAATTTTTCAAAAATCGCTTTAATATTTAAAATATAACTTTATACTTAATTACTTAAATTTCAAATTTACACATTCTTATAATGTTGTTAATTGTAATTTTGGAAATTCAAATAATGAAAATTACGAAATTGAAGAATATATATCTGAAAAATGACGAAAATAATTGACACTTGAAAACATAATTCGAAAAATAGATACATAATAAAATTACACAATTGAAAAGAATAGTTTACAAAATAAAACAATAAATATTAAATTTTAACAAAATAGTCGAAAAAAATAATTGAAATTAAAGAAAGTAATAAAAAATTGAGGAACTAAATTAAAAAATTAAAAATTAAATTAAAATTTTAAAAAATGATTCATAATTGACAAAAAAAATTACAAAATGACGAAAATAATTGACAACTGACAACGAAATTCAAAAAATGGCTAGATTAATACACAACCAAACAAAATAATTTATAAAATCAAAGAATAATTTTAAAATTTTAAGATAATATTTAAAAATTCAAAAAATTGTAGGAAATAATTAAAGGAGAAAGTTGAAAAATGACGAAAATAATTGAAAAATTGAAGAAAATAATTGTGAATTGAAAACAAAATTTGAAAAATGACTAGATTAATAGACAACTGAAATAGTTGTTGGAAATAATTGTACATTTGACAACTGGATTGAACATCGAAGAAAATAATTAAAATTGAAAAAAATAATTGAAAATTGAAGAAAGCAATAATTAGAAATTGAAAAATTGAATTGAAATTGATTGAATATACTTTTAAAAATTAAAAAATAATTCTAAAATTTTAAGATAATAATTAAAAATTGAAAAAATTGTAGGAAATAATTGAAAATCGTAGAAAATAATTAATAATTGAAGGAAATAGTTAAAAAATGACGAGATGATTGAAAAATTAAAGAAAATATGTGAAAAATGACGAAAATAATTGTGAATTGAACAATTAAGAAAATTGTAGGAATAATTTTTGGAAATAATTGCAGATTTAAAAACTGTATTGAAAATCGAAAAAAATAATTAAAATTGAAAAAAAAGAATTAAAAATGGACGAAAGCAATTAAAAATTGAAGAGTGGAATTGAAAATTAAAGAAAATAATTGAACAAATGTATTTAAAAGTAAAGAAAATTAATGATAATTGAAAAAAATAATAGAAAAAAGGCGACAAATTTTTAAAACAAAGAAAATTATTCAAAATTGGAAAAATGAATTTAAATTTTAAGAAAATAACTGAGAATTGAATTGAATAGTTCTAGAATTGAATAATTGAATGGAAATTTTTAAACAATTTTTATGGTTAAAAAAATAATTGAACAAATCCAAGAATAATTGAATTTTGAGGAATTAATTGAAAATCGATAAAAATAATTGAAAATTAAAGAAAAAATTTAAGAAATGAAGAAAATAATTAAAAACTGAAGAAATAAATTAGAAATTAAAGAATTAAATGGAAATTTCCAGAAAATAATTAATAATTAGAAAAAAAATTACAATATGTCGAAAATAAATAACTAAAATAAATAACTAAAATAAATAATTAACAATTGAAAAAAAAAATTGAAAAATAGTGAGAATAATCGGCAATTGACCAAATTTTTTTTTTTTTTTAATTAATGAATAATCATAAAATTGAAGGAATATAATAAATTGTCAATTGAAAACTGATGAAAATTATGGAAAAAATTGTAGAAAATAAATGAAAATTGAAGAATTGTATTGGAATTTCAAGAAAATAATTGATAATCGAGAAAATGCGAGAGATATTGAACATTGAATAAAATAATTGAAAAACGAAGAATGCAATTGAAAATTGAAGAAAATAATTAAAAATTAAAGACTCAAATTGAAGATTAAAGAATTGAATTGAAATTTTAAGAAAATAGTTGATAATTAAAATGAAAATTACAAAATGACTCAAATAATTAAATATTAAAGAAAATAATTGCCAATCGAAAAAAAAGTTCGAAAAATGGCTAGATTAATCGACAATAGAACAAAATTATTAAAAAAATTAAAGGAGAATATTAAGTTGGCAATTAAAACCTAAAGAAATTATAGAAAAAATTATAGATTTATTTACTCATGAAATTAAAATTATTTGAACAGATATTTATAAACTTAAATTTTAATCAATTTAAATGCATTTTTTAAAAAGTTTATCTGATTTAAAACAAAAAATATCTAGTTGAAAAAACTTTAGGTGTGAAAAGACAAAAAATGAATGAAGGAATGAAAGAACTTGCGGATTATTATTACTATTATTATTATTATTATTATTGATTTGTGAAATATGAAAAGAAATTGATTTTCGATAAAATTTCTCAGAACTTTTAGATCGACAAAGAAATTCCCAGTTTAGTAACAATTTTCCCTGTCATTTTAATTTTTTAAAAAATCTAATAAATACTTTTTTTTATCTCTAAAACTGAGAAACATATTAAGCTTTGAAAGATTTCTTTATAATTTGATCATGAGAATTTGTGACTTGGAAAAAAGATATTTAATATTAAATTTACAGAAAAAACAAGAGGTTAAAATGTCGAGCAGGTGTTTTTTTTATTTTTCTTTTTTTAAATAATACAGTATATTTTAAAACACTTAGCAAAATAAAAAATTTTTTTACCACAAAGAATTATTTCTCAAGATTTTTAGGTTTAATTTTCACTGACAGTTTACAAAGAATTGATATTCATATTAAGGAGGTTTATTCAAAAATCGATTTTCTACAGATTCTTATAAAATTGAAATAACATATTAAATGCATTATTTTAAATGTATGGTTACAATTTTATTAAAATTTACCGTTCTGTTTTAAAAATATAAATTGATAAAAATGGAACTTTTACATGGAAACAGTAACAAAACGCGCAAAATGACTATATTTTACTTAATTTAAAAAAAACGGCTTTACAAATTTAAAAAAAAAATTGATATATTTTGATCTACAATATAATACAACTTTTACAACAATATTAAATTAATTTACCGTACAGTTGTTAAGAAAATGTTATTAAAAATTAGTAATTCTTCTCTTTTTTTAATAACCAGGAAGGAGAAATTTTAATATATAAATTTTTTTTTTTTATATTTTTATATAAATTACCTGGATTTATTTCACCTATCTAATTTCGAAAAATAAAATTATAATCAGTAATTATAAATTTTTTCACTATCAATACTAACATATTTTGTTTCTAACAAATTCATATTTATTACTACATTTTCATATGGTCAAGAGTAGTTTTTAACCAAAATCGTTCTAAAATTTATATTATGTTTTTACCACATTAAAATTAAGCGTCTATGGCTCGAATACAAATCAGAAAAATTGTAAGACTAATTGAATCATTTACGCACATTGTGCAATCCACTGTGAAGTCAGAAAAATTGTACGATGTAATATCTATAAATATATTACCATGAAAATAATACTGAGATTTTTATAGAAACAAATTTACTATTTATATAAACAAACCTTTATAAATTAAACAATTTCGAAAATTATTTTGTTTAAATTGTTTATTACTTTTTTTCATTGTATTTGTTTTTAATTGTTTGATCTTTATCAAAAACTCAACATTTAACACATTTTTTACTATTATAATATTTACTATAATCTTATTTCATTATTTTTTTTCCAAACAATATAAAAATATAGCATGTTAAAATTGTTTTGTAATACACTGGAAATTCACTTATTTAAAGTTTCACTTATTTAAAGTCGCATTTATTTTAACAGTTCGAAGTCTCACTTATTTTAACTTGTCGATCAATCAAAACTAACATTTTCATTGGTTGCTGCGAATTGAATCAGCCAATCGGAGAAGTTCTCTATAAGTACGTGGAAGTTAAAATAAGTGCGACTTTTGTCATCGAGTTGCGTGGACCGGGTTAAAATAAGTGAAGCTTCAGTGCAATTGTATTAAATGTTAATAAACTTTAGATATTTTTTGGTTTCGAGAGATAGATACAATTTCAACAACTCTATAAAATTAGTAAAAAAAAATTGCATACATTTATAAACACAATTTTTTTCTTATTCCAATTTTGTTTTTTCTACATCTATTCAATACAAATGACGTGTATTATCAATTTTTTCCCCCTTTTTTTTTTCTCCATTATACTGATAAACATCCAGACTTTTACTTTAATGCTGCAATCTTCCGACAAATTTTTATATTAACACACGTGTCACATTGATATCGTAATCAATTTTTCCTCATTCACATTGTTTATTTCTTCAAGTTGCACGTGTTCCGATATGCAACAGTAATATCACGTTATTTCTGCTTTTTAAACTATTACAAACGTTATTCTTTAAAATAGAATTGTAAAACAAAATTGATTATAGTCAAGATATGAGAATTTATGTGAAAATATTATTCAAAAAAATTAATTGGAAAAATACAATATAATTGGCTGCACGTTATTAATGAAAGTAATAAATGAACAATTCGTAATTAGAACGAATAAAAGTGATTCAGATTATGACCTCAAGACTTCGTTTTTCTTTTTTCTTTTTTTTTTTTTTTAATTCAACCAACTGTGTGTATGCAATTGAAACTTTAATAGAACGTGTATGAAATTTTATCTTTAATCGGATGAGTAATTGATGAATGACTTTATATTTGATGAATATTTTTAAAATATCAGACTTTTTGTTTTTCAAAGATATCTTTTGTCAAAAATTACCAAGAGATAACAATTTTCGACGAAAAATGAATCCAATATCAATTCTTTTTGATCACAGTATTAATATTTAAAGAACAAAGATTACAGATATCATAAAATCAACAAATCGTGACAAAGAAATAATAAACATTTTTAATTGTTTATTTTATTTAAAATAAAATATTCTAGAAAAATATCCAGTGGAGATATATTTTAATAAAATTTTACACTTTTCCAATTTACGAAAATACGTTTAAAATCAATATTTAAAAATATAGGTTTAATCTCGGTTTAAATCATAGGATTAATTTATGTAAATTTATGTAGGTTTATGGATTTTATGAGTCATAATTTTATATAAATAAAATTCTAATTGGTTTTACATCATCCAGCTAAAAATATTAACAATTGTGGATAATTTGATTTTTTTTATAGTTTAATCGTCTCTTCAATTAATAAGAGATTAAATTGACAACTATGACAATTTGTCGGAAATGGAAAATTAATATTTGGACGACCTACATTTTATTTCAATAACGATAAAAAAAGAATAATGCGCTATTGATTCCCATGCTGATAAAATTTATCTTCAAGATAAGTACCTGGATTTTAACATGATAATTGTATCTACAATTTTATCGCAAGGGAATCAAGTAACTAAAACCAATAAAACAATAAATGAAAATTTAAAATACGGGGGAATTATAATTTATTCTAATTACTAAATAATAAAATTGCTTTTTTGGTTTAATTTTTGTTTTACTGAAAAATTATCTACGATAAAAATTTTACCGTATTTTAAAAGTTATTCGTCTGAAATTTAAATAATCTTATTTTTATTTGCTTCTAATTTTATTTAAATCCAAGTTTAATCCATCGAAACTTAAAATTAGAAAAATTTTAATTTATTCAGATATTGGATTTACATAATCGATAAATGATTATATTAGATGCATAGTTAAATTTACTCAACGTTTAATTTATACAAATTTCTATCCATTTAAATTTAGATTTTTCCAAATTCTACAATCTATTCAAGTTTTAATCGATTCAGTTTGAAATCGAGGTCAATTTCAATTCTATTCAAATTTTCATTGGTTTCAATTTTAAACATTTTAATTTTTATTGATCAAAATATTTGGTTACTGCTATTCTTATCGATTCTAAATTTAGTTCAATCAAATAAATAATCTAAATTTCAGTTAAATCGATTTTTATAATTTTTATTTTCATTCGTAAGAAAAATAAATCAAACTCGAGTAAAATTATAATTACTGTTTATTTTTAATTTGATTTATTATATATTTTGCAGAATTTCTATTAAATTATTTATTATATAGTATGTTTTTAAAAAATTTTAAAAACTTTTAAAACTTTTTAACAACTTGGAGCAAGATTGTTCCAATCAGTAACTTCGTAGCCAATCTTGTGCAAAATTCCAGTTATATTTTTTGCTTGCATTGAAGCAACCAATAAAATATTACTTCCATCACCGTTAAAAATAACACCGCTTAGAAAATTGCTTCTACCTAAAAGAAAATTAAACCAGTAAAAGTGATTCTTACGAATTTCTTAATAATATCATTTCTGTATAATCTCTCATTTTTCAAAAACAAAAAAAAAAAGGTTATGAACTTTCTTTACCTTAAAAACATTAAAGTTTTATTTAGAATTTTTTAAAATATATAATTTTTTCCTTATATTTATTAATAGAATAATGTTTAATAATAAAAAATGTATTTTATATAAAAAAGTAAAATTAAAAATTCCTAAATATTGTCGTTAAAAATAAATAATTAGTCGTTTGTCAGAAATTTAATTTATCAGAAATCTTATTTGTCGGAATGTTAACAAGGCAGAAATCTTTTTTATCTAAAGTTTCAGTAAATAGAATTTTTGTTTGTCCGAAAATCATTCAAGAGAAATGTTATGAGAAATTTAAATTAGATGCAATTTTACCTTCTTCTGAATAAATCGAAGAATAATATTTTTGTATTGAGGAAACTGAAATATTTTTACAACATTATTAACTTATTTATATCAAACAATTTAAAAAAATTGTTTATGGGAAATTTGTAAGTATTTTAATCTTTTAAAAAAAAGAAAAGATAAAAATGAGTAAAATATTGAAAATTGCTTTCAATTTTAAAACATTTACAATCGTATTACCCATTTTTATAGAAAATTATTTCTACTTTTTGCAATTTTTTATTACCTTCTTGATTAGGATGATTCTGATTTGTGTTTAGATTTGGATGAGGAATCATTGATGATGGAGTTTCATCTTCAGCAACGCCCATTGTGGAACTTACAGCTTGTTGATGATGTGTTTCAACTTCTGTTACTTCCTCGCACCTGTAGATTTAAAAAAAACGTGAATTAGGCCCTTTTTTGAATTTACAAATTATCTTGAAACTTTTTGTTTCAGTGAATCCATGATAGGGGAAAAAAATAAGAGCCAGAATATTTAAATTTAATAATATTTAAAAATATTTGAATATATATTATGCTTCTTTATACAAAATCAAGTAATTATTGAAAAATAAATGTTAAAAATTCATTAAATTTTACGAATTTTTAAGGATAAAAGAAAGTCAATTATCATCTATTTATTTTATTTCTCCATGCTTTGTTGTCGTGAATTGATCAAATTATACACGTTGAACATTTCTGGTAAAGAAAAATCTATTTTTTTTTCAAATTAAAAATTATTTAAAATCTTGGCTGAAAATGCTTCTAAAATCATTTAAATAAAAGAAATTGCTTAAAATTTAGAAAATTTTTTCTTATTTAAGAATTATGATGATGATAATGAAGATTATTAAATTAGTAGATAAATTATTTAATAATTACCTTTTTATAATTTCGAAACGTTGCGAACTTGACAGTTATTGTTTTTTAAGTTAAATTGACAAGGAATTTCATTGAATTTAAAATCAAAATAAAATAGGTTAAATTGAGAACTTAATTAGAAATTTTTTTTTCTTAAGAATTATTATTAATTAAAATTTATGTTACAAACTATATATAATAAATTATTACATATAATAACACGATGCTTAAAATTTTGTTGTCCTTTTTTTTTTTAAAATGTCTATTGTCATCGACAAAAAATTTAAAGTGATAAAATTTTTTAAATAATATTTTGTCAAGTTAAATTTTTTGTCAGATTCAACGTAAAAATCAATATTTCGCTAGAGTTTTATTTCAATGAATCTTTAAAATTGTTATTAGTAATTAAATTATTAATTAAAATGACAAATTTTCAATTTCAAATAGAATAAAATTTGTTTAATTGAATTATTTACTCACATGATATTAGAAATAAGCCAGGAAGACGCTATGGAATCGGAACATCGAAGACAATTAAACCAACAAACACCCCTATTATTGAAAAAGTCACTTACACTTTATCACTCAATTCACTCACGAAGAAAAATATTCCCTTATGTTGAATTCTGCACTTTGTCTCTTTAACAAATAATGTGATCACAGGATAAAAATATTCAATTTTTTTCAGGAGCGTTCAATATTTGTTTTGATAGCAGGAAGTTGAATAAACATTCCAGTGTTCACGTTTTTCATTAACAATTAGATTGAAACTTTCAAGTTTGCGAAATATTCATCCAAACAAAAGGATATTGACAAATATTTCAGCGTCCTCGTCGTGTCACCGTTATCAACCAATATTGTGCCTGGTTAGACTTTTCAGGATGTAAATAGTTCAACATCCAGGAATAAAGATTCTGACAAGTCTGCAACAAAAGCAAGGCTGGGAAGGTCGAGTAACTTGAGAAAATATTTGACAGTTAATATCAGGGATGGGATACTATTTTTACTTCTCTAGATCCAAAGGATTGTAAAATTTCATGAAACTTTGACAAAATGAAAAGTTTTATGAAACTTTGGAAACGTAACAAAGTTTCAAAAATTTCAAGGTGTCAGAAATACATAGGAAAACCTAAAGGTACGGGCACACCTCGCGGATTATAGGAGTTGCTTATGGCAACCGTGTAAGAGGAGAGTCAGAGAATCTTCTGTCAATTGCCTAACGCACAATGAATCGTAATCGCTAATCCTTAATCGTAAGAATGAGAGGAAGTAGGACAGACATATATCTCTGTCCTGCTTCCTCTCATTCTTACGATTAAGGATTAGCGATTACGATTCGTTGTGCTTTAGGCTTTTCTTATTCTTACACGGTTGCCATAGGCAACTCCGCGAGGTGTGCCCGTACCTTAACACTTTTCGTGGCACATAAAATCATACCTATTGACATTTGGACGAATTGACATTTTGACGAAACAACATTTGTTTGATTGTGGTAATTTACTATGTATTTTACTGTAAAATACTACGTAATTTACCGAAGGTATTTTACTAGCACAACCCTGCCTTTGGGTGAAATCCTATGATTGTGTTTTAACATCCGTTTTGTAACTAGACCATAAGTGCGAAAGTGACAACAGTGTATATCTGCATCTCTTTTGCACTCATGGTCAAATTACAAAACGGACTAATCAGATAATTGGTCACATTGGAAAGTATTTTCTGATTGGTCTATTCTAGTCCACTGATACCCTAGCCCTTCGTATTAGACTTCACCCTTAGGGCGCAATTACATGCCTGCGTCGAACGTTGCGTTTTTGCGTTGAATGGTGAGAGGGACAAAGATGTGACTATATTTCTGTCTTTCTCTTTCTCAACATAGAACGCAGCGTTCGACGCAGAGATGTAATTGCACCCTTAGGGCGCAATCCCATGATGTGGAATAGATTTCAGCCAATAAAAATTTAGTCTCTGGCGGTAAAGTAATGTTTTCTGCTAGAGACTAAAGGTACGCTCCCAGCTCGACGTCGGCCTGCCTGCGCGTGCAACCGATACGAGAGAGAAAAAGACAGAACTATATTTCCGTCTTCTTTTGTCTCATGTCGGTTGCACGCGCAAGCAGGCAGACGCCGAGCTGGGAGCGTACCTTTAATTTGGATTGGCAGATATCTATTCCACTATTCTACTATTCCACATCATGGGACTGCGCCCTTAGGGCGCAATTACACGCCTGCGTCGAACGTTGCGTTTTTGCGTTGAATGGTGAGAGTAACAAAGATGAGACTATATTTCTGTCTTCCTCTCTCTCACCATTCAACGCAAGAACGCAGCGTTCGACGCAGATATGTAATTGCGCCCTTAGGGTAATAATTTCGAGTTACGCGTAACTGCTCAACCCTGGTTGAGCATGAATTTTTATATTTTAAAATTCTGCTTTCCACGCCTGATTGAATATCAACTATAGATGGCGCTTTTAAAATTGACAATATTTATGACAATTTCACATAAATAAAAGTTGATAAAAGTCAAAAGAAAGTGACAGTAAACTTGGAGTTTTTTTGTAGTTTAACTGGTTGTATTTACAATCGTACGTTGTATTTACAATTCATATAATATTTATAAATTGTAAGTATTGAAGGTACTAAAATTACTAATACTCAAAACGCTCAAAACTTATATTTTTTAATTATGTTTTAAAACAAAGTTTATTATCAGCAATACGTGTTATAATATTCATTAGCTTCTTCTTTATTTCTTTTTATAACATCATTCAAATTTTGTATTTTAAATGAAATTCGTTTTATAAAGCATGCTTAAAGTAAAAAAAATTTCGAAAATGCAATAAGACTAATAACTTTGAGACGATATAGGTTATGTTTATGTTTCATAACATAATTTTTATATATATTAAAAGTGCTTTAATAATCAAAATTGAAAATTTTTTCCTCCTTAAATTCAATGTTGCACATGTGCTAAATATTCCGATAATTTTTTTTCATTACTAAATTGTAGAAGGTTATAAATTGGAAAAATGTATACTTTTAAGTTTTTTAAAATCAAAAACTCCGTAAATATAATAAATATTTAAATTAATATTTGTGATTTTGTTTTTTTAATTTATAGAAAAATTATTTTATTTAATTTCTCTTAAAACGCCAACTTAGTGCTTTTATTAAATTTGCAGATGGATAATATATTCGGAAGAGATGAGGATTCTGGAAATGAAAACGACTTTATTGAAGTCGAGTCAAAGCAGGACGGAAAAATGTCTTCAGTAGAAGTTACAGAAACGAAAGAAATTGTAAATGAGACTAGTGCGGAAAAAAATATCGCCCCAAAAATAAAGGAAAACGATTCGGTAAGAAAATAGTCAAATTTAGTTGATTTCAAATTTTTTAAAATACTAAATAAGATCAGAATATTATTTATTTATAATCTCTCAGCTACATTAATAAATAAACAGAATAATAAGAAATAAATTTATCTTCTTTTAAACTTGCAAGAAAAGTAAGTAACAAATTTAAAAAGCACTGAACAAAAATTATAAGTTTACTAGAAAGATAATAAAAATGACATTTATTACTTCTGATCTTACTAAAAATATCAAGAAGTGTATAAAAAAAGCATTTTTTAAACGTGTATGAAACATCAATTTGGAAAAAAAAATTTAATTTATATTAAAAATATAAGAAAAGACTACAAAGAAAACGAAACATTAATTTTAAGTAATAAATGACCACAAAGTTTTTAATTTTCAGATTTTTCTATCATTCCTTGGCAGGGCTGATAAAAATCATGATTTTTTTAAAAAAATCAAAAAAATATTTGATTTAAATCAAAAATTAATTTTTTTAAAAATATGATCAATATATAAAATCTCCAAATGTTTATTTGCAAGTAGTTTATTAAAGAAATAAAGAAAATTTTAAAAAAACAACACAAGAATGAAACAGTGACATACCTAATTATATATAAAAAAGTAATATATAAATCAATATGTTTTAACTTATTATGCCTGATGAGGTTGGCGAAACTTGGCCAACGAAACGTCGAAACATTGGAAAAAAAAAGAATTTTCTTTTTTATTCTTTCACCTTCCTTTTGATCATTTATACTTGGTTTATTATTAAACTATGGAAGGAAACAATTCTGTTTTATTAGTAATATATAAAGTTATATATAAAAAAATCAAACTATTTATGGACATTTTATTACATTAAAATAATAAATAAGAAGATAATTAAAAAAAAGTTAAAATATATTACTAAAGAGAACAGAATTTTAAAATTAGAAATATTAGAGAATTATTTTACAAATTGAATAAAAAAGGAATGAATAAAATTTTGTAAAATTTAAAAAAACATTTAAAAGAAAAAAAATTCTATGAAATACAAGAATGTGTTGTTCAAATGAGAATATTTAGTACAGGATTAAATTCACATAATATAAATTAAAAGAATAAAAGCATTAAAAAAAAATAGAAAATTGGGAAATTTAAAAAATATAGATAAAAGCACCAAATAAATGTTTTCAAAAATTCGTAGTTATAAGATAAAAACTAAACAATTAAAAAGAAAGAAAATGTTTCTTAGAAATGGAAAAATGATGTCAAAAATAAATTAAAGAATTAATTAAAACGCAAAGAACAACTAAAAACATAGTGAAACATCAAAAAAATTAAATAAATAGAAAGAAAATAGAGAAATCTTCTTTTCCTTTATCTAACATACTAAAAAAATGTAAAAAGTACAAAACATAAAATTAAAAAATATATATATCAAGATAAATAAAAAAAGTCCACAAAGAAACTCAAAAATCCTTTAAAAATAAAAAAAGTTTCAGCAAATTAAGCCAAACACATTTTTATATTATTACACTTAAAATAAGTCCAACAATAAATTTAGAAAAATAAAGAAAATCTAAAAAACTTTATGGAAGAACAAGTAAGTTTGCGAAACATCTCGTAAAAAATAGAAAAGATGTGAAAAAATTTGAATAAACTTACACAAAAAAAATGAGAGTATTTATTTTTAAAACTATGAAAATAATTATGAAAATTAACGAAATAAAAAGTTTAGTGAATGTTATAATAACGAAATTGTCTATAATTGTATTAAATAATCTGCATAAAATGAGGAAAATTAAAGAAAACCCTAAAATAAAAAGACAAATAAAAAACAAAAATATCAAAAGTAAAAGTAGAAAGACTTAAAATTTTATAAAAATAAGAAATTATGAGATAAAAAATAAATATTTTTGAAAAATTGAAATATCTTAGAAATCTTGTTAGAATATTAAAAAAAAAATTATTGTGAATATATAATACCGAAAATTTATAAACCGTAGGTATTTTGATTATCTGTATTAGCACAATTTTTTAAATTTTAAAAAAATTAAAATATTAAAATTGAATTTTTTTAGATTTATCCACAAATTTGTGGGTTTTGTTTATGGTTTGTGATGTTTTTCATGCAGTATTAGACATCCGGAGAATTGTAAAGTTTTTTTGATTTAAATCATGATTTTAATGCAAATTTTCCAATGATTTAAATCAAAGTGATTTAAATCAATAACAGCCCTGTTCCTTGGACTTTTTAATTAATTGTTTAATTTTAACATCACTTTTCTATTACTTCAAAATTGTTTCTCTTTAAGATTTTTTATTTCCTCAAATTTTTTAAACAAATTTATAATTTCCTTATTTTCTGTATAATGCATGTTTTAAGTTTTACATAATTTCTTCATTTTTTTTTGCATTTCTCTTTTTATTTTTTTAATTTTTAATCCAACTTTCATATTTTTGCATTAATTATTAAAGGATTTCATTTGTTTTGGATTTATCTTATTTTCTCATTAATTTTCATTAATGTTTTATAGTTTTTCTTATTCTTTTAGTCTTTTTAATTAATATTTAATTTCGAAATAATTTTATGTTGCAATTTATTTTTCACTCACGTTTAATATAAGTATTATTAGTTTAGCAAATTAAATAAAAAATTTTTCTAAATATAATTTGGTATTTACTTGGCTTAAATTACATGTACCTAATTTATTAGTAAGAGAGTTTAAATTTATTATTTTGTAAGATAGTGAATTAAAGAATCTAAAATTGTGAAAAGTATATTACTGAAAAATAAATCTATCTATTAGACCGGTTATAAGTACAATAATAATAATAATAATAATTCTTTGTTTATGTCAGTCTGTGTTTATATATATACATACATGTATCAGAAGACGGCAAAACAGACTTTATCTATTTATATTTTTCGAAATATTTTTGTTATTGGAAATTCGTGTTACTGTATTCTAGTATTGTGTCAAACACTCTCAAGAATATTAGATAAAAGTTAAAAATTTATTAATTGTAATTGTTAAATTAAGTTAAAAATGTATCAAAATTGTGAAAGATCAGTAGCTTCCAATGGTGGTAAGTCAGTTTTTAAATTTAAGTAAACTATTCTAATGAAAATTGGAATATTATATAAATTATTAAAATGTCGTCATATCTATTTATCTTGATACGAAATTTTCTAATTTAAATATTAAAATTTAATAACGTCTTCCTAATTTTAACATAAGATATTAAAAATCAAAAATAAATTTCATAAAATTGAATTTTCTTACCTCATCAAAAAGGTTTTTATTCGTTAATTTAGGAAAAAGTACCATTTTTTAAAATCAAAATCCATTTTTGCTCAAAAAATTATTGTAAATTAAAATTTTTGCTGGTTTGAAACAGTTTAATTTTCAATCGAATCAAAATTTGATTTATCAAACTTTTTATTTCGTTTCCAAGTTTAAATCCACCCAGAAATCAATCAATAATTTCATATTTTTACAAACTTATATTGATAAAAAGTTTGATCCATTCTAAAATCAATTTATTGAAATTTTAATTTATTTTCACTCCATTCATTAATTATATCTTTACTCAACCCCGAAATTAAAGCCAGTGGCGTAACTGGGAGGGCAAAAAGGAAAATGGGGCCCCAATTATTTATTTATTTATTTAACATATAAACGGGAAAACCCTTTTAATACATATAAAAAAAATAAGTAATATAATTAATTGAATAAAAAAAATACTTTACTTTCTGGAGCAAAATTTCCAATCTAGTAGATATTTTACTGATTATTTATAAACTGAAAAAGAAGAAAGTCAAAAAATTCCTCGTAAAAAACTACGTAATTAATGTTTAAAAGTCGAAAAACTATATACGATTTTTTTAAACAAATGTTTTTTTCTTGTAGAATTTAAAAACATATTTCACCTTTTTAAAATGTCCACAAATTTTAAATTTATAGCAATTTTAATTTCTTCAAATTTTAGTTAATATGTACTTCCATTGATTAAAAGTTTAAATAATCCACGTTTTAACTATACTAAATTTGAATTTTGAACTATTTTTATCATTTCTTAATTATTTTTTGCAATTTTTAATTCTTTAAATTATCTTTAAAATGTTTCCTAAAATCTTAAATTTCCTGAACTTTCAAATATTTCAAATAATTATTTTGTTCAATTTTCATTTCTTTCTATTATTTTGTAATGATTTTCTCCATCTTTTAATATATTCATTATTTTTCAATTAAATTTCATGAATTTGCAGTTATTATCACAAAATTAGATTATTGTCATCACTTTTCACATATTTTAAATAATTTTTTTTTATTTTCTTAAATAACTCATTTTTATTATTTTTACATAGTAATTTTCAAAAATTTCAATTATTTATCTGAAATTTCAATTATTTTCAACAATTTTCCAATATTTCTGCAATTTTTTAATAATTCACCTTAATTAAAATTTTTAAAGTAATTTTGTAATTATTTTATTTCTTTAAACATATATTTTATTATTTTTTCAATTATTTCCCTCAAATAATTATTTACTGTTATCAATTTTTTATGTTTAAATTATTTTTATCACACTCCAATTTTTCTTCTTAATCTTAAATAACTTTCAGCATATTTCACTTATTTTTTTTCAATTGTATATTATTTTCCTCGATTGTTAATTATTATTCACATTTTCTAAAATTATTTTCCAAGATTATTAAGTATTTTTCTAAAATTTTAATTATTATCATCAATTTTTGATTATTTCTGCGATTTTTTAATTATTCATTTTAATTAAAAGTGTTTAAGTAATTTTGTAATTGTTTTCTTTTTTTAAACATATATATTCAATGATTTTTTCAATTATTATTTTCAAATTTTGTTTACTGCTATCAATTTTTCATATTTCAATTATTTTTATCATATTTCAAATTTTTTTCTCAATTTTAAATTATTTTTAGCATATTTCACTTATTTTTTTTTAACGTTTGAATTAATTTTATCATTTTTTAATTATTATTCTTATTTTCTAAAATTATTTTCTAAGATTTATAAGCATTTTTCTAAAATTTCAAATATTTTCTTCAATTTTTAATTATTTTCATTTGTTTTCTTAATTTCCAAATTTTTTTTTTATTAATTATCGTAAATTTCAATTAATTTTAGTTCTCTTGAAATCTTTTATAACATTTTTAATTATTCTTATTTTTTTCAATTAATTTTTAAGATCTTCATGCATATTTCTCAAATTAAAATTTTTGTTTTTTAAATTTCCCTCATTTTTTCAATTATTTTTCTCAAAAATAATTTATTATTTACAACTAATCATTGTTTTTATCATATTTCTATTATTTTCTTCAAATTTTTAATTTTAAGATCGCTTTTCAATTATTTTGCAAAATATATCTGCTTCAATTTTCAATTGTTTTTATTTGTTTTTTAATTTCAAAAATTGTGAACTATTTTTCTGACATTTCGATTGTCTCATTCAATTTTTAATCATTTATGTTATTTTTTATATTATTTTCTTCAATTTTCAATTACTTTCCTTCTTTTTCATGATTTCCAAAAACTTTTTAATTATCTCTCTTTAATTAAAAATTATTCTCTTCAATTTTAGGATATGTTTATCTTTTTTCATTTATTTTCTCTAATTTTTAATTATTTTATTTTTTTGTCAAAGAACTTCTGTATATTTCAAGTATCTTTCTGGAATTTTCTTTAACTTTTATTTATTTAAAATATATTATATAATTTTTTTAAATTATTTTCTTAAATTTATCAGTATTTTCATTATTTTGGCATAATTTTCAAAAATTTCAATCATTTATCTGAAATTTCAATTATTTTCATCAATTTTCCATTATTTCTGCAATTTTTTAATACTTTGCCTTAATTAAAATTTTTAAAGTAATTTTGTAATTGTTTTATTTCTTTAAACATATACTTTATGATTTTTTCAATTATTTCCCTCAAATTTTGATTTACTGTTATCAATTTTTTATGTTCAAATTATTTTTATCACATTCCAATTTTTTTTCTGAATCTTAAATTATTTTCAGCATATTTCACTTATTTTTTTTCAATTTGATATTATTTTCCTCGATTGTTAATTATTATTCACATTTTCTAAAATTATTTTCTAAGATTATTAAGTATTTTTCTAAAATTTTAATTATTTTCATCAATTTTCGGTTATTTCAGCGATTTTGTAATTATTTATTTTATTTGAAAATGTTTAAGTTTGTAATTGTTTTCTTTTTTTAAACATATGATTTTTTCAATTATTTTTCTCAAATTTTATATACTGTTTTCAATTTTTCATATTTAAATTATTTTTATCACATTTCAATTTTTTTTCTCAATCCTTAATTATTTTTAGCATATTTCACTTATTTTTTTTATTTGGAATTAATTTTATTATTTTTTAATTATTTTCCTTGATTGTTAATTATTATTCTTATTTTCTAAAATTATTTTTTAAGGTTTGTAGTCATTTTTCTAAAATTTCAAATATTTTCTTCAATTTTGAATTATTTTTATTTGTTTTCTAAATTTCCAAATTTTTTTTATTAATTACCGTAAATTTCAATTATTTTTAGTTCTCTTCAATTCTTTTATCCAATTTTTAATTATTCTCATCTTTTTCAATTAATTTTTAAGATCTTCATGCATGTTTCTCAAATTTAAATTATTTTTTTTATTTAAATAAATTTCCCTAATTTTTTCAATTATCTCTCTCAAAAATAATTTATTATTTACAACTAATCATTGTTTTTATCATATTTCAATTATTTTCTTCAAGTTTTTAATTTTAAAATCGCTTTTCAATTATTTTGCAAAATATATCTGCTTCAATTTTCAATTAGTTTATTTGTTTTTTAATTTCCAAAATTGTAAACTATTTATCTGACATTTCGATTATTTCATTCAATTTTTAATTATTTATGTTATTTTTTAAATTATTTTCTACAATTTTCAATTACTTTTGTTCTTTTTCATAAGTTCCAAAAATTTTTTAGTTATCTTTTTTTAATTAAAAATTATTCTCTTCAATTTTATGTTATGTTTAACTTTTTTCATTTCTTTTCTCTAATTTTTAATTATTTCCTTTTTTCGTCAAAGAACTTCTGAATGTTTTAAGCATTTTTCTGAAATTTTCTTTAACTTTCATTTATTTTTAAAATTTTCAATTAGGTAGTTTGTTCAATTTCAATTACTTTTAGCATTTTTTTTTAGTTTTAAAATTTTATAATTTTTGTTCTGAATAATTATTTATTTGTTTATTTAAATTTATTTTTAAGTATCATATTTAAAATATTTCTAATTGTTCATACTATTAAAATAAAAAAAGAAATATTGTTGTAATTTAATAAATTAAATTTTAGTTACATTTTTACTAGATACAAAATATTCTATATTTCAAAAAATGTCACTTCACTAAATTGATTATTGCGAAACTTTTTGATGGGCCAAAGATATGAAGTTTTATTTATTTATTTATTTTATTTATTTGTAACACCAGTTTTGTTTTTTCATGTATCTGTGAAGACTTAGAACTAATTTCTAGAGCCAAAGCTGTATTAAAATTAAATTAATAAAACAAATTATTTAAAAATAAAATACAAATTTATTGTATTATTTGTCAATCACAGGAGAGACATTTAGTTTTACTTCCAAAAACCGTTTTCTGCAAATTGGAGATACGTTTGCGAGTATAGGGGAACTACAGAATAAAATTTATGAACTCCAAGATGATACTCGTTGCATATTTTATAAAAGAAATTTCCTATCAAAAGCGGAAGGAATGAAGAAAAATCGAAGAAAGATCTTAAAAGATGGAATAGAGTACTACACTCTCAAACTTAGTTGTAAGAAAGACGGACATAGAAAGGGACCTTTTTCTACTGAATTTGGGCAAGAAAAAATTTATTGTAATAGAATAATGATTATTTGTTAATAATTGAAATTAAAATAAATTTTGTCCCGATTTATTTAGGATTTTCAAAACAAATTGCCCAGCATTTATAATGATTGGAGCAAGTGATGAAGGAGATTGTCTGGTCGTGAAGAATATGAATTTAAATCATGATCACAAATGGATAAAAGTGTGTATATTAACCCTTAACTGCTAGACTGGGTCTGACAGACCCAGTTTTTTAGAGCCTCTTTTTTTACTATTTTCAATCGACAGTCCGCTGTAGGAGAGAGCGGAAAAGTTCTACCGGGTCTGTCAGACCCAGTCTAGCAATTAAGGGTTAATACATATGTTTCTCGTGAAAAATATTTTTTCTGTTAATATTTGATGCATTTTCAAATTATTATATTTGCAGAAAATTTTAAAATTTCTTTATTTCACTATTTTAAAAAATAATATATATATATATATATATATAAATTAAACTCTCTTACAATTTAAGTGTATATTTGTAAAATAATTCAAATATTTATTTATTTTCGGTATAGACGGGCAGTAGAGCCCATTACATTGTTAATGTTATTAAAAAATAAAAAGATTTATACACAAATAATTATCAAAAACAAATTATCAGTAATGAACATTTTTTTTTTTAATGTAAACATTTTTCCAGTGAACTAGACTAAAATGTAATATTTATTGTTGACAGATGGAAACTGAATATGCTACAAGTTCTCAATCTGATAATGAAGAAAACAATGTCTCTATGAAATCAGAAATAATAGAAGATTCTCTTGATATTGTTAAACATGAAATCGATATAAATCCAGATCGAAGCCATGAGTCAATCTCTGAAGATATATTTGCCAATGATATTACGATTCCCAACGTAACTCCGAGTATTCTTAAAGAACGGAGAGAGAGCAAGGAGAAAAGTAAACGGGAACTGGAGGAAGAAGAAAGAGAAAAAATGCAGTATGTTTTCGAAAATTATTTCATTTTTTTTATGTTAAGTTATTTAAAATAAAAAATTATAATAATACTAATAATTAAAATTAAAACTTACGCTATAATCAATTTTTGAAATTGAGAAACGATTTAGAAAGAAACTATACAAATTTGTTTCTGAATGTGAAAGACTTTTAATTTTTATCCAATAATGAGTTTTAATTGTTTATTTTGTTTTAAATTAAAGTTACCACTTTTCGCCTAAAAAAAATTACAGTAAAAGTTACAATAGTTTTTCTATTTCAAAAATCAAAATATTTAATTCAAACATATCTGCTTTTCGAGTATGTGTCTAATTCTTCCTTAAAATTGACATTATGCCTAAAAACAAATTATTCAAGACAAAATTTATAAAATTATAGAACTAGAAAAAAATGCAAAAAGTAGGTAATTGAAATTAAATAAAATACCTAATTAAAAATTTTGCAAATTGAAAAAAAATACTAATATCAATTAAAAATTGGGTAAAGTAATTTAAAAAATCATAGAAATGTTTTAAAAATAGAGAAAATAATTTAAACTTGAGAAAATACTTGAAAATCTTAAAAATAAATTATGAAATTGAATAATGAAAAATTAGAGAAAATAATTGTAAATTGAAAAATAAATGATTAAAAATTGAAAACAATAATTAAAATTCAAGAAAATAATTGAAAAAATTATATATTATATTTTAAATAAAGGAAAGTTACAGAAAATTTCAGAAAAATACTTAAACCATTCAGAAGTTCTTTGACGAAAAAAAAAAAATAATTAAAAATTAGAGAAAATAAATGGAAAAAGTTAAACGTAACATAAAATTGAAGAGAGTAATTTTTAATTAAAAAAAGAAAATTAAAAAGTTTTTGGGAATTATGAAAAAGAACGAAAGTAATTGAAAATTGAAGAAAATAATATAAAAAATAATATAAATAATTGAAAATTAAATAAAATAATCGAAATGTCAGATAAATTGTTTAAAATTTTTAAAATTAAAAAACAAATAAATACGATTGAAAATTGAAGAAGATAAATTTGGCAAAATACTTGAAAAACGATTTTAAAATTTGAAACTTGAAGAAAATAATTGAAATATGATAAAAACAATGATAAGTTGTAAAAAATAAATAACTTTTGAGAGAGATAATTGAAAAAATTACGGAAATTTTTTAAAATAAAAAAAATTATTGAAATTTCAGAAAAATCTATGAAGATCTTAGAAATTAATTGAAAGAAATGAGAATAATTAAAAATTTGATAAAAGAATTGAAGAGAACTAAAAATAATTGGAATTTACGGTAATTAATAAACAAAATTTGGAAATTAAGAAAACAAATAAAAATAATTAAAAATTGAAGAAAATATTTGAAATTTTAGAAAAATGCTTATAAATTTTAGAAAATAAGAATAATATTTAGCAATCAAGGAAAATAAATTAAAATTAAAAAAAATAAGTGAAATAACCTGAAAATGATTAAAGATTGAGAAAAAAATTGAAATATGTAAAATTAATATCAGTAAATAAAATTTAAGGGAAATAATTAAAAAAAAAAACATAAACTATATGTTTAAAGAAATAAAATAATTACAAAATTACAGTAATTTTGTTACTTAAAAAATTGTAATTAAAGTGAATTATTAAAAAATTGCAGAAATACTGGAAAATTGATAAAAATAATTTTAAATTGAAGAAAATAATAGAAAAATTGAAAAATTTATTTTTAAGCATAAGAAAATAATTGAAAAATTGTTTAAAATATGGAAAATTGATGAAAATAATTGAAATTACAGATAAATAATTGAACTTTTTGAAAATTATGCCAAAATAATAAAAATCATGATAAATTTAAGAAAATAATAATAATTGCAAAATTTATTTTTAAGCAAAAGAAAATAATTGAAAAATTGTTCAAAATATGGAAAATTGATGAAAATAATTGAAATTTTAGATAAATAATTGAACTTATTAAAAATTATGCCAAAATAATGATAAATTTCAGAACACAATAAAAAATTGCAAAATTTATTTTTAAGCAAAAGCAAATAATTAAAAAATTGTTTAAAATATGGAAAATTTATGACTATAATCTAATTTTGTGATAATAACTGCAAATTCATGAAGTTTAATTGATAATAATGAAAATATTTAAAGATGGTGAAAATCATTAGAAAATAATAAATAGAATTGACAATTAAACAAAATAATTATTTGAAATATTTTAAAGACACTTAACAATCGAGGAAAATAATTTAAAATTGAAAAGAAATAAGCGAAATATCCTGAAAATAATTTAAGATTGAGAAAAAAATTGAAATGTAATAAAAATAGTTTAAACATGAAAAATTGATAACAGTAAACAAAATTTTAGGGAAATAATTGAAAAAATCATTAAATATATGTTTAAAGAAATAAAATAATTACAAAATTACTTAAAAAATTTTTATTAAGGGGAATTATTGAAAAATTGCAGAAATAATGGAAAATTGATGAAAATAATTGAAATTTTTGAAAATTATGCCAAAATAAAAATAATGATAAAATTAAGAAAACAATAAAAAATGGCAAAATTTATTTTTAAGCAAAAGAAAATAATTGAAAAATTGTTTTAAAATATGGAAAATTGATGACAATAATTTAATTTTGTGATAATAACTGCGAATTTATTAAATTTAATTGAAAAATAATGAAAATATTAAAAGATGGAAAAAATCATAGAAAAATAATAAAAAGAATTGAAAATTGAACAAAATTATTATTTGAAATATTTGAAAGTTCAGGAAATTAATTTAGAAATGATGTAAATGATTAAAAATTTAGGGTAATAATTGCAAAATGACAAAAATAATGATAATTTAAAACAAATGAATTTAAATTTGCAACGATTAATATAAAATGTAGCAGTAAATAATTAAATTGATTTAATGTCAAGAGAAAAACAATTAAAATTGAAAAAGTAACTGGAAAAACTAATCAAAATAACTAAAATTTGAGGAAGGTAAATTTAAGATTTTAGGAAACATTTTAAAGATAATTTAAAGAATTAAAAATTGCAGAAAATAATTAAGAAATGATAAAAGTAGTTGAAAATTTAAATTTAGTATAGTTGAAACGTGGATTAATTGAACTTTTAATCAATGGAAGTCATATTAACTGAAATTTGAGAAAATTAAAATTGCTATAATTTAAAATTTGTGAGCATTTTAAAAAGGTGAAATATGATTGATTTTTCGACACTTAAACATTAATTACGTAGCTTTTTACGAAGATTTTTTGACCTTCTTATTCAGTTGATAAATAATCAGTAAAATATCTACTAGATTGGAAATTTTGTGCTAGGCCGTAACTTATTTTTTTTTAGTCAATTTATTGTATCACTTATATTGATAACTTTTATTAGTCATTTTTTATTTTTATAATATTTTTTTTTTCATGAAAAGTATTTAAAATTTTCAACATTTTTCAGATATTTTAATTGTATGTAAAATTACTTTTAAAAAAATCACGAGAACATTAAAATATGTTAATTATTTTTAGAATAAAGTTAATTTTGTAAAAAAACATTACAAATTCAATTTTTAGTGTCATATATCTTATTTAAAAATCAACCAAAACATTTCCATAACATTTTTACGCAATTTTAATAGCCTTAAATGTTTTAACGTGAAAAATTTAAGTTATTATATTTTATAAGATAAACTATTCTTGTAATAGTTTAAAAAAGTAGCGTTGGCACAATTTACGTCGGTATTTATATTGTATAATTAATGTACGAAATATGTGTTGAAACAATTTTTGATTGTGGAAAACAAATGTCTTTGAATTTTACTGAATAATTTCAAAGTAACATATTTGTTTAGCTTTATTTTTTAAGTTATTAACCTCGTAATTAATTTTAGAGTTTTGGTGTCGAATTTCACAGAAGATCAACTAGATAGATATGAAATGTACAGGCGTGCAGCTTTTCCCAAATCAGCTATTAAACGTGTAAGTTTAAACAGAACTTATTAAATTGTTTCAGGATATTCAACCCATTGACATGACCTCGAACTAGAAAATGGTTTTCTACATAAAATAAAAATATTATTAAAATTGATTTCACCTAATTTTGAAAGATCCAGTTATACATTTTTCAAAACATATTAGGTTAAGGCCAAAATTGTTATCAAATAATAATTATTTAACATTTTGTGTTTTTTCTTTAAAGTTTGTTAATAATTCTGATTTTCATCCAACTTTAACAAATAAAAGCTCATTTTAATATTTAAAACATTCTCTACAAGTCCGTTCGTTGGATTTTGTTAAAACTTTTTTGTTTAAAAAATATGTAATAGTACAATTTTATTTATTTAATAACACAGTCACACAAAAATAATTTTTTTTGTCCGAGACACTTCACTAGTATATTTCTATGTGTTTTTCTCCGCTGTATCCGAATCCTGAGTCAGAATAACCAGATAAGCTAAAATTTTTTAGATAATCTTAAAAAACTGCTCAAAAACAAGAAAGAAAAAAATTTTTTTCCTTGACGCTACATTAATGTAAACCTACGTATTTTTCTCTGCTGAATCAGAATCAAAAAACAAAATGATCAGATTAGCTAAAATTTTTTAGATAATCTTCAAAAAGTGATTTCTTCGTGTGATCAGTTTTTTGATATTATCTCAGAAAGTTGAACCAAATTGGCAATTGTAACTTAGGATTCGGATTCAGCGGAGAAAAATACGTAGAAATACACTAGCATATTGTCCCGGACAAAAAAAAACATTTTTTGGATTTTTTTTTTGGGGTTTTTGAGCAGTTTTTTGAAATTATCACAGAAAGTTGAACCAATTTGGCAATTGTAACTTCGGATTCGGATTCAGCGGAGAAAAATACGTAGAAATACACTAGCATATTGTCCCGGACAAAAAAAAAACATTTTTTGGATTTTTTTTTGGGGTTTTTGAGCAGTTTTTTGAAATTATCTCAGAAAGTTGAACCTATTTGGCAATTGTAACTTAGAATTCGGATTCAGCGGAGAAAAATACGTAGAAATACACTAGCATATTGTCCCGGACAAAAAAAAAACATTTTTTGGATTTTTTTTTTGGGGTTTTCGAGCAGTTTTTTGAAATTATCTCAGAAAGTTGAACCAATTTGTCAATTGTAACTTAGGATTCGGATTCAGCGGAGAAAAATACGTAGAAATACACTAGCATATTGTTCCGGACAAAGAAAAAACATTTTTTGGAATTTTTTTGGGGGTTTTTGAGCAGTTTTTTGAAATTATCTCAGAAAGTTGAACCAATTTGGCAATTGTAACTTAGGATTCGGATTCAGTGGAGAAAAATAAGTAAAAATACACTAGCATATTGTCCCGGACAAAACAAATTTTTTTAGGATTTTTTTGGTGGTTTTTGAGCAGTTTTTTTATATTATCTCAAAAAGTTGTACCAATTTGGCAATTGTAACTTAGGATTCGGATTCAGTGGAGAAAAATACGTAGAAATAGACTAGCATATTGTCCCGGACAAAAAAAAACATTTTTTTGATTTTTTTTTGTGTTTTTGAGCAGTTTTTTGAGATCATCCCAAAAACTTTAGCTAATTTGATTATTCTGACATTAGATTCGGATTCAGCGGAGAGAAATACGTAGGAATACACTGGCATATTTTCCCGGGCAAAAAAAAAAAATTTTTTTAGATTTTTTGGGGGTTTTTGAGCAGTTTTTTGAGATTATCCCAGAAAGTTTATCTAATTTGATTATTCGGACTTTGGATTCGGATCCAGGGGAAAGAAATACGTAGGGATGCGCTGGTATATTGTCCCGGAAACAAAAAAAGTTTATTTTTTGGGTTTTTGATCAGTTTTTTGAGGTTATTTTAAAAAGTCGCATTAATCTAACAATTTTGATTTTTGATTCGGATTCTGAGAAGATAAATACGTATGAATACACTAGTGTAGTGTCCCGGACAAAAAATTATTTCTTTTGTGGTGCTGTGTAATTTTTTAACAAAATGTTATTAACAAAATTTAACGAACATACTTGTAGAGAATGTTTCAAACTTTGAAATGAGCTCTTATTTGTCAAAATTGGATAAAAATTATAAGTGTTAACAAATTTTAAAGAAAAAACACAAAATGTTAAATAATTATTATTTAGTAACAAATTTTGGATTCACCTAATTTTTTTGAAAAATGTAGAACTGTGTCTTTCAAAATTGGGTGAAATCAATTTCAATAATATTTTTCTTTAATGTGAAAAACCATTTTTTAGTTTCAGGTTATGTCAATAGGTTGAACATCCTTAAAAGAAAAATTATCTATAAATTAATTTTGTTTTAAATGTCTGAAACCACTTACTTTTAGCTTGTTAACCTTGTAATTTTATCAAATATTTTGAAAAATGTTTTTAATATATATTCTAATACCAATTCAATAAATTTGCATTCCTTTCTGTAATTAAATTAATACATTTTTTTCAGATAATGCAAACAATAACAGGATGTTCAGTATCTCAAAATGTGGTAATTGCAATGTCTGGCATTGCAAAAGTTTTCGTTGGCGAAATAGTTGAAGAAGGTTTGTATTTTGAAAGAATAATATGGAGATGTTACAATTATTAAAGAAATTAAAAAACAATTTTTTAACAAAAGATAAAAAATTTAAAAAATTGTATTTTCCTTTGGAAGCTATTTGAAAAGCAGTTTAGAAATGTTAAGAGAAATAACTTACATTGTGATATTTAATCCAAAAGCTCTAGATGTGATGGAAGCTCACAGTGAAACCGGACCATTACAACCAAAGCACTTGAGAGAAGCTGTTCGTAGACTAAGACTGCAAGGTCAAATACCAAATGGAAGAGCTCATAAAGCTTTCTTTAGATTGTAAACTTTTATTTAAATATTTGTCTCTCATTTTATGCAATCATCAATATTCTTCCGTTTACTACGCACAAGTAATGTAAATATAATTTATAATAATGTCATAAAACATACTGTTTAAGTAAAATTTTATAAAAATTCTGCAAGTGTTTTATTTCTTAACTATAATGTTTATTCTTAAAAAAGAAACTAGTTTACGTGTCCTTTGACTTCTGTAACATCATTTTATTTATTTTCTACTTTATTGTACTTCGCATTATTTACTCTGAAAACTCGACTAATCAAATAAAAATATAATTTCCTAGAACAACAATTTTATTTTTTTTTTTCTTTTAAGCAAAATATCAAGATTTTTTTTTAAGAAAATAGAAATATTTTATAACATTTATAAATTAATCTAAACTGTACATTTTGCTAAGAATCTCCAATCTTCTTATTATTGGCTTTCAAAAAATTCGTCTGTTTGAAAAATCCTTGGTGAATGATAGTCTGTGGAGATTCGTTGAGGTGTTAGAGGTTCTCCAGATTTTTTCTGCAATTTTTTGTTAATATTATATTATTATTATTATTTATGTGCTTTGACGGTATGAAAAATTTCATTATATTAAATTTACTGTTTAATAACTTACGAAAAAGGTCAACGGATTCAAAATTGTAAATCTTTTCTCCGTTGATCCAAGATCAGCTTCAGCATTTTCAAAATCTTTTTCTAATGCAGTTAAATCATAATTTATTCTGACAATTACGCGTTCCAGCAGATCAACTTTTTTGCAAAGATCTAATATTTTTGGACACATCATTCGAAATGTTGGAATGTGTTGATTTAAACATTTGTCATTCTCTGATTGTATCTATTAACAGAAAGAAAGAAATGCAATATTTTAATCAACTAAATTAAATTTTAAAAAATTTTAAATTAATACATAGGTTGTTTAACGTTTGTAATGTAATTTTTTCTCATTATTCTATATTAAAGAAATTCTAACCATTCTAATAATAGATTCAAATTCTTCCAATCGTATCTGCATATCCTCTACCGTGTCATGTATGCTTTTTGTCTGCAATAAAAGTAATTAATTAGTTCAGTAATAAACTTAATTTTTAATTGTGATAACTAAATATTTTAATTAAGATCAAAATATCAGACGTTTTTTAAAATTCTGTGTACAATGAATACCTTACTTTCTTTAAAAAATTTTATCTCGATTTTACCATTCTTTATTCTTAATTTGGTAATTTTTTTGTAATTCGATGCTTTTGTAAAATTTTAAAATCATTGAATCATAACAACATTTTCTTGATATATATTCAGGGTGTTTACTAACCGGAAATTAACCGGAAATTTTCCGTCAAACTGGGAATTTTATTTCTGAGGTAATAAGTTTGACTAAAATATCAATTTATTTTATAAATAAAGATAATAACTTTATGCATTTTGAATCAATATGATTATGCGTTTAAATTTTGTGTAACTATGAGACAATTATGCAATTGAAAAATAAAAAATAGGGGAGGGTAGTAACATACAGACCCCTCGTACCATACCGACTCAATTATTTTCTTCGATTTTCTACTATTTTCTTCAATTGTCAATTATTTCCTCAGTTTTCAATTATTTTCATCAATTTCTAATTAATTTCTTTAATTCTGAAATATTTTCTACGTTTTTCAATTATTTTAATCAATTTCTAATTATTTTCTTCAACTCTAAATTATTTTTTTCAATTGACAACTATTTGATTCAATTTTCAATTATTTTCTTCAATTTTTAATTATTTCCATCAGATCTCAATTATTTCGTTCAATTTCTAATTATTTAATTTAATATTCAATAATTCTCGACTTTTTTCAACTATTTTTTTTTCAATCATCATTTATTTATTTCACATCTCAAGAACTCCTCCTATTTTCAATTATTTTGATCAATTTCTAATTATTTTCTTCAACTCTAAATTATTTTTTTCAATTGCCAATTATTTGATTCAATTTTCAATTATTTAATTCAATTTTAAAATTATTTTCTTCAATTTTCAATTATTTTAATCAATTTTTAATTATTTCCTTCAATTTTTAATTATTTAATTTAATATTCAATAATTCTCGACTTTTTTTAACTATTTTTTTTTTCAATTATCATTTATTTATTTCACATCTCAATAACTCCTCCAATTTTCAATTATTTTCTTCTATAATCAATAATTCTCGGTTTTTGTTCAATATTTTGTTTTCAATTATCGATTACGTTCTTGAAGCTTCAATTCAATTCTTCAATTATTCAACTATTTTCAGAAATTCACAATTATTTTCATTAATTTCAAATTATTTATTCATTCTTCAAAAATTTTCTTTGATTTTCTACTATTTTCTTCAATTGCCAATTTTTTTCTTCAATTTTCAATTATTTCGATCAATTTCTAATTAATTTCTTTAATTCTAAAAATTTTTTTAGGATTTTCAATTATTTTAATCAATTTTTAATTATTTTCTATAACTCTAAATTATTTTTTTCAATTACCAATTATTTGATTCAATTTTCAATTATTTTAATCAATTTTTAATTATTTCCTTCAATTTTTAATTATTTAATTTAATATTCAATAATTCTCGACTTTTTTTAACTATTTTTTTTTTCAATTATCATTTATTTATTTCACATCTCAATAACTCCTCCAATTTTCAATTATTTTCTTCTATAATCAATAATTCTCGGTTTTTGTTCAATATTTTGTTTTCAATTATCGATTACGTTCTTGAAGCTTCAATTCAATTCTTCAATTATTCAACTATTTTCAGAAATTCACAATTATTTTCATTAATTTCAAATTATTTATTCATTCTTCAAAAATTTTCTTTGATTTTCTACTATTTTCTTCAATTGCCAATTTTTTTCTTCAATTTTCAATTATTTCGATCAATTTCTAATTAATTTCTTTAATTCTAAAAATTTTTTTACGATTTTCAATTATTTTAATCAATTTTTAATTATTTTCTATAACTCTAAATTATTTTTTTCAATTACCAATTATTTGATTCAATTTTCAATTATTTTCTTCAATTTTCAATTATTTTAATCAATTTTTAATTATTTCCGTCAGATCTCAGTTATTTCCTTCAATTTTTAATTATTTAATTTAATATTCAATAATTCTCGGCTTTTTTCAACTATTTTTTTCAATTATCATTTATTTATTTCTCATTTCAATAACTCCTCCAATTTCCAATTATTTTCTTCTGTAATCAATAATTCTCGGTTTCTTTCAATATTTTTTTTTTCAATCACGATTACGTTCTTGAAGCTTCAATTCAATTCTTCAATTATTCAACTATTTTCAGAAATTCACAATTATTTTCATTAATTTCAAATTATTTATTCATTCTTCAAAAATTTTCTTTGATTTTCTACTATTTTCTTCAATTGCCAATTTTTTTCTTCAATTTTCAATTATTTCGATCAATTTCTAATTAATTTCTTTAATTCTAAAATTTTTTTTACGATTTTCAATTATTTTAATCAATTTTTAATTATTTTCTATAACTCTAAATTATTTTTTTCAATTACCAATTATTTGATTCAATTTTCAATTATTTTCTTCAATTTTCAATTATTTTAATCAATTTTTAATTATTTCCGTCAGATCTCAGTTATTTCCTTCAATTTTTAATTATTTAATTTAATATTCAATAATTCTCGGCTTTTTTCAACTATTTTTTTCAATTATCATTTATTTATTTCTCATTTCAATAACTCCTCCAATTTCCAATTATTTTCTTCTGTAATCAATAATTCTCGGTTTCTTTCAATATTTTTTTTTTCAATCACGATTACGTTCTTGAAGCTTCAATTTAATTCTTCAATTATTCAACAATTTTCAAAAATTAACAATTATTTTCTTCAACTGTCAATTATTCTTTTCAATTTTCAATTATTTTCTTCAATTTCCAATTATTTTCTACAATTCTCAATTATTTTCTTTCCTTTTGAATGATTATTTTCGATTTTCTACTATTTTCTTCAATTACCAATTATTTTCTTCAACTTTCAATTATTATCATCAATTTCTTATTAATTTCTTTAATCCTGAAATATTTTCTACGATTTTCAATTATTTTAATCAATTTCTAATTATTTTCTTCAACTCTAAATTATTTTTTTTCAATTGCCAATTATTTGATTCAATTTTCAATTATTTTCTTCAATTTTCAGTTATTTTCATCAATTTTTAATTATTTTCTTCAGATTTCAACTGTTTCCTTCAATTTTTTATTATTTAATTTAATATTCAATAATTCTCGACTTTTTTCAACTATTTTTTTAATTATTATTTATTTATTTCACATCTCAATAACTCCTCCAATTTTCAATTATTTTTTTCTATAATCAATAATTCTCGGCTTTTTTCAATATTTTTTACAATTATCAATTATGTTTTTGAAACTTCAATTCAATTGATCAATTATTATTCAACAATTTTCATAAAATCACATTTTCTTCAATTTCAGATTATTTTCTACAATTTTTAATTAATTTCTTTAAATTACAATTACATTCTTCATTTTTTATTGTTTTCTTCAAATTCTATATTTCCTGGGTTGTTCAATTTCTTTTTTCTTTATTTATCACTTATTTTCTTCTACTTTCAATGCCATTGTTTAATTCTTGAATTAATTTCTTTAATTCTCAATTATAATTTTCGACATATTCAATTTCATTCTTTAATTTTCAATTGTTTTTTTTTAATATTCAATAACTCTAGGCTTATTACAATGATGTTTTTTTAAAATTTTCAATTATTTTCTTCAATTTTCAATTTTTTTTCTTAAATTTCAATTATTCTCTTCAATTTCCAATTATTTTTTCATATTTCTTTTAATTTCTCAATTTCTTTCAATTTTCAATTTCTTCTCAATTTTCTTCAATATTTAACAATTCTCAACTTTTTTAAACTATGTTTTTCTTACAATTTTTATTTAAATTGATAATTTAAAATTATTTTCATCAAATCGCAATTATTTTTGTCGATTTCTATATTTTTCTGCTGTTTTCAAATATTGTCTTTAATTTTTAATTACTTTCTTCAATTTTCAATTATTTTCTTTAATTTTTAATTATTTTGTTCAATTTTCAATTATTTTCTTTAATTTTTAATTATTTTTTTCAATTTTCAATTGTTAGTTTCAATATTCAGTAATCTCGACTTTTTTCAGTTATCAGTTATTTATTTCATGTTTCAAAACCTTCAGTTTTCAATACTTTTCTTCTATTTTCAATTTAATTGTTTAATTGTTCAATTATTTTTTTCAATTCTCAATTCATTTCTTTAAATAACAATTCTATTCTTCAATTTTTAATGTTTTCTTCAATATTAAATAATTCCTGGCATTTTCCATTTTTTTTAATTATAAATTATTTTCTTCTTTTTTCAATCCAATTGTTCAGTAATTTTCTTTAATTATCAATTATTGTATTAGGATTTCAATTTTATTTCTCAATTTGCAATTATTTTTTTCTTTTAATTTTACTTTCTAATTGTCAAATATCTTTGTCATTGTTCAATTTATTCTTTCCATTATTAATTATTTCTTTTCATTATTAATTGTTTCTTTTAATTTTTAATTATTATTATTTGTAAAGTATAATATTTAATTTTTCAATTCTCAATTCATTTCTTTAAATAACAATTCTATTCCTCAATTTTTAATGTTTTCTTCAATATTAAATAATTCCTGGCATTTTCCATTTTTTTTTAATTATACATGATTTTCTTCTTTTTTTAATCCAATTGTTCATTAATTTTTTTTAATTCTCAATTATTGTATTCGAATTTCAATTTTATTTCTCAATTTTCAATTATTTTTTTCTTTTAATTTTGTTTCTAATTGTCAAATATCTTTGTCATTGTTCAATTTTTTCATTCCATTATTAATTATTTCTTTTCATTATTAATTGTTTCTTTTAATTTTTATTTATTATTTTTTGTAAAGTTTAATATTTAATTTTTCAATTCTCAATTATTTTAATTGAATTTCAATTATTCTCTTCAATTATCAACTATTATTTTCAATTTTTTTAGCCATTTGTATGTCTATTTATACTTACAATAAATTTTAAGTTAACAAGAGAAAAAACCGAGAAAAATAGTAACAAAAACCGGGAAATGACCGGGAATTTTGTGGGACGAAATTAGTAGACACCTTGATATTTTATTGTATTAATTAATGGCGTCATAGGCAAAATTTGCCCGTAAACTTTCTCTTAAAATAATAAATATTTTGTCACCAAACTTTGTAAAATTACTTAAAAATATAATTATAAAGGTCTGGGACGTATGATTAAGTTCTAAAATTAATTATTTACAATATTTATTTCCTAGAATTTCATTAGAAAAAATCTTCTTTTAGTCGAAATTTCACATTTTTGAAAATGTTTTCAATCGAACATAAATTAATCCGAATTTTGACCCAACAGAATTTTTAGGTCACCGAATTCATATTGAACAGAATTTTTATTTTACAGAAATCCTTTTAACCAACCTTTCATTGAAAAGAAATCTAATTTAAACAAATTTTTATTTTACAGAATTTTAGCTAAATCGAATTTTTAAATACTTTAAATACCAAAATATTCATATGCCAGAATGTTCATTTGTCCGAAATTGCAAATGGCCGAAAAAGTATCCAACAAAATATTTTGTGTCAAGAAAATATTCTGGTATTTAAAAATTCAATTAACCTAAAATTCTGTATAAAATAAAAATTCGTTTAAATTGGAATTCTTTTAAATCAGAAGTTGGTTAAAAGGATTTCTGTAAAATGAAAATTCTGTGAAAAATAAATGCGGTTACCTAAAAATTCTGTTAGATCAAAATTCGGATTAATTTTAAGGTTATAGATTGTCATATTTTACACAAAATTTGGAATTTTTAATTAATTGAGCAACTTAAATAAATTATGTGCAGGGCTGTTAGATTTGATGATAATACTTTTTAAAATTGAACATTTACAATTTTTGTTGAACATATTTCTAAGAAATAAATAACACTTGAAAAATTAAAATGATTTGATTTCGAATTAATCGGAAATTTCCTTTTAAGAAAGTAGATTCAATTGAGCTCATGACCGATTCAGAAAAAGTGAATAGGTTTTTATTTCCGGGGTATATTGTAATGATTACTTTCAATATAAAAAAAAAAATATCCAAAAATCTACTGAGAATTCAAATTTAAAGATCTAATATAGTTTATAGTAGTGTATTTTTTAACCGTATAAGTATATATGGCGCTTCATTTTAACAAGAAAGCCAAGAAAGCAACGGTAATGAACAGTGAATTATTGAACGCACATTTAAGGTAAATTGAGTTTTTTTCAATGTATTAGAAAATACAACATAATTTAGTCTTTATTGGTCATATATATAAAAGTGAAAAGGATTGCCGGAACATTACGTAAGTTACGTTTATATGACCAATTGTAACTTTTGTTGCTTCAGGTTGGTACACATGGTCTCTAGCCAGAAGCAAACAAACGTATTTGTGTGTATGTATGCGCACTGTAGATTCTGACAGAGACGAAATTTCAACGAAAATTATAAACAATAGATTAACAAGTGGTACATCATTTTCATTACTTACATCTTTGCGTAAATCAACTTTTAAATAAGGGGCATAATCTTTTGCAATGTCCTCGATTAGATTTGACGTCTTTGTCGTTGACATTTTGCGTTTTCATAAGCAATTGAGCTGAATTGAGCAAAGAACCACACAGACACGATGGAAACTGACTTACGGGATTTTTCGTTTCGTGTGTTATGTTGGTACACAGTGAAAGTACAGTAAAGTTGAGTGTGTGTATTCCTTATTGACTGTATGTACGCATATATTGCATGGAACCGTAACAATATTTATTTAACTCAAAGTCATTTTACCACAGTCATTATTTTTTTGTACTTCATATATGAATTGAATCTGACTATTAATATTACGTTTTTAAATAAAATGAGAAATATGCTAAAATATAAGACTATACAAGTGTCTACATTATCAACAGTTGATTATACAGATATATAAATTGAAGTTTGTAGAAAGTTTTTTAATCGATGATGACAAGTTGATTTAACAAGGTGTCAAGTAATAATTTTGTGCGGAAGAATAAGTATAATGATTAAGCTGGACGTTTTGCAATATATGAGAAAAAATATATACTTAAAATTTCGGGACGTATTATTAAGTTCTAAAATTAATTATTTAGAATTTTTATTTCATTGATGAATTTCATTAGGAAGAATATTCTTGTGGTCGAAATTTCACTTTTTCGAATGTTTTCAATCGAACATAAATTAATCCGAATTTTGACCTAACAGAATTTTTAGGTTACCGAATTCATATTTAACAGAATTTTCATTTTGCAAAAGAATTCCAATTTAAACGAATTTTAATTTAGAAGAATTTTTATTTTACAGAATTTTAGGTTAATCGAATTTTTAAATACCAGAATATTCATTTAAGAGAATCTTCATTTGTCCGAAATTGTATTAGTACGAATAGACATTTGATAGAACACTTAAATTGCAAAATGTTCATTTGTCCGAAATTGCAAATGACCGAAAAAGTATCCGACAGAAATATTTGGCGCGAATTTTAAAATTGACCAATTGCAATTTTTTCAAATTTTCTGATTAGTCAATTTCAAAATTTACGCCAAAATATTTCTGTCGGATACTTTTTCGGCCATTTGCAATTTCGGATAAATAAACCATTCTGCATTTTAAGTTTTCTATCAAATGTCAATTCGTACTAATACAATTTCGGACAAATGAAGATTCTGTCAAATGCATATTTTTGTTATTTAAAAATTCGATTAACCTAAACTTCTGTAAAATAAAAATTCTTTTTGATTAAAATTCGTTTAAATTCGAATTCTTTTAAATGAAATATTGATTAAAAGGAGTTCTGTAAAATGAAAATTCTGTTAAATACGAATTCGGTGATCCACAAATACTGTTAGGGCAAAATTCGCATTAATTTATGTTCGATTGAAAACATATTCGAAAATATGAAATTTCGACCAAAGGAAGATTTTTCCTAATGAAATTCGATGAAATAAATATTCTAAATAATTAATTTTAGAACTTAATCATACGACCCATTTCTGATTTTTTCATATCCATTTCAAATCATACAGGCTATATATTTTCTAAATTCAAAATCATGTTTAACATGCTTTTTATTGCTTTTTTGGACAAATAAAGAGATACGTATTTTCTTGTATTGCTAAAAAAATTTTTTTAGCTGAATTACGAGCATTTGGAACTTTTAAGACAGAAAATGAAAAAATTCTCTTTTACATCTAATAACAAGAAAACAATTCTTAAGAAAATAAAAAGATGTTGTTTTTGAGAAAATCGAGTTTTTTGTTTTTCAAAAAATAACCGCCATTTTGTAAATTTGAAAAAAAATTTAAATTTCTAAATTTGCAGAGAAAATGCTTCTAAAACGCTACTAAAAACAAAAAACAAATTCTTGCGCCTTTCACGTTATTTTAGCGCACATTAAACCAATTAGCAAAAAGTATTTTTGTTATCCAGTAACTACAAGAAAAATTTCAAATAAATAAAAAATGCTGTTTTTCATAAATTTGAGGTTTTTGATTTTTTTAAAAAAAACCGCCATTTTAATAATTTTCAAAATTCCTAAGAAAGAGCATTTAAAACATTAGTAAAATCAGAAAACAAAATTAAAAAACTAGAGAGGTTTTTAACAGGGTGTCTACTAACCGGGAAAATCGGGAAATAACCGGGAATTTAAATTGACAGGGAAAAACCGGGAATTAACCGGAAATTTTCCGTCAAACCGGGAATTTTTTTCTGGGATCATAAATTCTTTTCAATTTTCAATTATTTTCTACAATTCTCAATTATTTTCTTGTATATTGAATTATTTTCATTAATTTAAAATTATTTCTTCATTTCTCAATTATTTTCTTCGATTTTTTACTATTTTCTTCAATTGACAATTATTTTCTTTAATTTTCAATTATTTTCATCAATTTCTAATTAATTTCTTCAATTTTCAATTTTTTTCAATTATTTTAATAAATTTTTAATTATTTTCTTCAACTATAAATTTTTTTTTTGAATTGCCAATTATTTAATTCAATTTTCAATTATTTTCTTCAGATCTCAACTATTTCCTTCAATTTTTAATTATTTAATTTAATATTCAACAATTTTTGACTTTTTTAACTATTTTTTTCAATTATCATTTATTTATTTCACATCTCAATAACTCCTCCATTTTTCAATTATTTTCGTCTATAATCAATAATTCTCAGCTTTTTTCAATATTTTTTTCAATTATCGATTATGTTTTTGAAACTTGAATTCAATTCATCAATTATTATTCCACGATTTTCATAAACTCACATTTTCTTCAATTCCAAATTATTTTCTACAAATTTTAATTAATTTCTTCAAATTACAATTACATTCTTCATTTTTAAATTTTTTTTTCAAATTCTATAATTCCTGGGTTGTTTAATTTCTTTTTCCTCAATTATCACTTATTTTCTTCTACTTTCAATCCCATTGTTCAATTCTTGAATTATTTTCTTTAATTCTCAATTATAATTTTCGACATTCAATTCCATTCTTTAATTTTCAATTGTTTTTTTTTTAATATTCAATAACTCTAGGCTTTTTAGAATGATTTTTTTAATTCTCAATTATTTTCTTCAAATTCTAATTTTTTTCTTAAATTTCAATTATTTTCTTCAATTTCCAATTATTTTTTCATATTTCTTTCAGTTTCTCAATTTCTTTCAATTTTCAATTTCTTCTCAATTTTCTTCAATATTTAACAATTCTCAGCTTTTTTAAATTATGTTTTTCTTTCAATTTTTATTTAAATTGAGAATTTTTAAATTATTTTTATAAGTTCGCAATTATTTCCATAGATTTCTAAATTTTTCTGCTGTTTCAAAATATTGTATTTAATTTTTAAGTACTTTCTTCCATTTTTAATTATTTTCTTCAATTTTCAATTATTTTTTTTAATTTTTAATTATTTTGTTCAAGTTTCAATTGTTTGTTTTAATATTTAGTAATCTCGACTTTTTTGAATTATTTTTTGTTCAATTATCAGTTATTTATTTCATATTTCAAAACCTCCTTCAATTTTCAATTATTTTCTTCAATTTCCAATTATTTTTTCATATTTCTTTCAGTTTCTCAATTTCTTTCAATTTTCAATTTCTTCTCAATTTTCTTCAATATTTAACAATTCTCAGCTTTTTTAAATTATGTTTTTCTTTCAATTTTTATTTAAATTGAGAATTTTTAAATTATTTTCATAAGTTCGCAATTATTTCCATAGATTTCTAAATTTTTCTGCTGTTTCAAAATATTGTATTTAATTTTTAAGTACTTTCTTCCATTTTTAATTATTTTCTTCAATTTTCAATTATTTTTTAAAATTTTTAATTATTTTGTTCAAGTTTCAATTGTTTGTTTTAATATTTAGTAATCTCGACTTTTTTGAATTATTTTTTGTTCAATTATCAGTTATTCATTTCATGTTTCAAAACCTCCTTCAATTTTCAATAATTTTCTTCTATTTTCAATTTAATTGTTCAATTGTTCAATTATTTTTTTCAATTCTCAATTAATTTCTTTAAATAACAATTCTATTGTTTAATTTTTAATGTTTTCTTCAATATTAAATAATTCCTTTCATTTTCCAATTTTTTTTAATTATATATTATTTTCTTCTTTTTTCAATCCAATTGTTCAGTAATTTTCTTTAATTCTCAATTATTGTATTCGAATTTCAATTTTATTTCTCAATTTTCAATTGTTCAATTGTAGATTAATATTGACTTTTTTTTTTAATTTTGTTTCTAATTGTACAAAAGGGCCTCAAGCCCGTTAACACATGAATAAATAAATAAATAAGATAATTGTCAAATATCTTTGTCATTGTTCAATTTATTCTTTCCATTATTAATTATTTCTTTTCATTATTAATTATTTCTTTTAATTCTTAATTGTTATTTTTTGTAAAGTTTAATATTTAATTCTTCAATTCTCAATTATTTTCTTTGAATTTCAATTATTTTCTTCAATTATCAACTGTTATATTCAATTTTTATTGCCATTTGTAGGTCTATTTATATTCAAAAATAAATTTTAAGTTAACAAGAAAAAAAAACCGGGAAAAATAGGAACAAAAACCGGGTAATGACCGGGAATTTTGTGGGACGAAATTAGTAGACACCTTGTTAATTTAATCAATTTTTTAGCGTTTTCGTTCAAATCTACTCTTTGTCCTAAATATATTTCGCGAATCCGAAATAAGATTAAATGGCAAATAGAAAACATTTGATTTTTCGATTTTATGAAAGTAAAATAATATTAAAACTCGTTTATCTCGAAATCATTATTTTAAAAAAAGCTAAATATTATTTATAAATAATTTTTCGAAATTTTGAAAATAATATTTAGCTCAGTAACAGTAATAGTGGCTCAGTATAATAACAAAAAAATTTCAGGAGAACAATTTGTGCCAATCTTCTATTACTTATATTTTAATAAATCAACAATTCACAATTTACTTTGCCTTTTAGAATCGAGAAATAGAAATACAAGTTTATAGAAGTTCGTTGTCCCAAGTTCATGTACAATAATTTTATTTACATGACCTTGTAACAGAAAATGCACGTTTTTATGCATATGAAAATGTACATGTAAAAATATATGGATTTTCAACTGGATATTGATAGACGTTTATGTAATTACTGACTATTTAAAGTGAAATTACGCACGTAATATTGATACTAAGTATACAAAGAATATAATTTAGATGAAAACCACTAGTTAGTTAAGTATTATACATACTGAAAAGTTGTACACGTGGTCCAAAACAAAATTTTTTTTTCCCCTAGGACTGTTCTATATCGAAAAAATATTTCTGTTTTTTTATTTTTTATTTAGGAGTGGCTCAAAGTGCTCCAAGTTTTCTATGTACAGTCAACGTTTTTTATCTATTCATTACTGTTTATTGGGACAACATGTTGTTGTCCAACTTTGAGCATAATTGAATGAACTTGCATTTCGGACCTGTGACATTTGAGAAATAATGGATTAAATAATTTCATTCATTTTTATCTCTACTTCTGACAGGAAAGAAACAAGTCAGGGTGTCTACCGAAACATGATTTTCAAATTCCCGGTTTTCCCGGATCTAAAATCACATTTTTCCCGGATTTCTTTTATGTATGATTAATAGCTATAATTTTAAAATAGTGAAAAAATTAAGTGCGTAATATATAAGTTTTTAAGGTAAAATTGATCTTTAAAGAAAAAAATTCCAAAATGGCAAAAATAATAGAAATTTGAAGAAACAAAATGAAAGATGACAAAACTAATTAAAAATTAAGTAAATAATTAAAAATTTGAAGAAAAGACTTGGAAAATGACAAAAATAATTGAAAAATTGAAAACAAAATAAAAATTTAATGTCAATACATAATTAAAAAATTGGAGAAAAAAATTGACCATGAAAGAAAATAATTAAATAATTGAAAAATCATAAAATTGATAGAAATTTGAAAAAAATACTTGAAAAATGATAAAAATAATTAAAATTAAAAAACAAATAATTGAGAAATGACAAAAATAATTGAAAATTACAAAAATAATCAAAAAATGGACCAAATAGTCGAGAAATGACTAAAATAATTGAACCTTGAAAAAAAAATGAAGGATGATAAAACTAATTTAAAATTATGTAAAAAAATTATGATTTGAGAAAAAAGACGTAAAAATGACATAAGTAATTGAAAAATGGAGAAACAAAATAAAAATTAGAAATCAATAATTAAAAAATCGGAGATAAAAATTGACGTATAAAGAAAATAATTAAATAATGACAAAATAATAGCAAAATCCCAAAAAATTTGAAATTTGAAGAAAATACTTGAAAAATGATAAAAATAATTAAAAATAAAAAGCAATTGATAAATGACAAAAATAATTAAAACTAGGTGAGAATTATGTCCATTTCATGGACATTTCGCTTCCAAGTAAGCAAAATAATTTGCTTCCTCATAGAGGAAGCAAGAAGTTAATAATATATAAGTTAATTGGGGAAGTTGTTATAAAAAAATTTTAATGCAAAAAAATGTCAAAATATGAATTGTTTTACGAATTCTTGATCAATTATAAAAGTTATATAGGTCAATCGATTCGTTTTGAGATAAGGAATATGATTTTTGTATTTATTAAGTTGTATTTTTAGCATAAAAAATTTTGTTGGCAAAAAACGATTTTTTTCGATGAAAAAAGGTGCTCAAAAAAATTTGGTTGGGTATTTTCAAAAATCCTTATGTCCAAATTTAGATATTCATGAGCTTAATAAGTCATCCAAATTTTATTGGAATCCGTTTAAGCGTTCTCAAGATATCTTGTACACAAAAAACGCTACACACACACACACACACACACACACACACACACACACACACACACACACACACACACACACACACACACACACATACATCTGGACATTTGCTTAGAAATGAAAATTTTCGCTTTTTAGATGAAAATGAGTCGATTTAGACTATTTTTGGAAAATCGAAAATTTTAACGATCACAAAGCTTCCTCTATGTGGAAGCAAAATGAAAAAATTAAATGTAAATTAAAGTAAGAAATTAAAGAATCCATGACAATAAATTAAAGATATAAGAAAATAAGTTAAATTTGGGGAAAGCAATAAAAAAATGTCGAAAATATTGATAATAGTTGAGAAATGACTAAATTATTTGAAAATTTTAAAAGCAATTAAAAAATGAGAAAAATAATTATAATAGGAAAAATAATCGAGAAATAACAAAAAGAACAGAAATTTGAAGAAAATAATTGAGAAATCACAAAAAAATTAAATTTGAAGGTAATATGTGAAAAATAACAAATATAATAAAAATTTGAAACAAATAATTGAAAAGTGACAAAATTAATTAAAAATTAAGTAAAAAAAAAAAAATTGAAGAAAAGACTTGAAAAATTATAAAAATAATTAAAATTTGAAAAAAAATTGAGAATTGACAAAAATAAATGAAAATTGAAGTAAGAAATTAAAAAATTCATGACAATAATTTAAAGATATAAGAAAATAAATACAAAATTTGGAGAAAGTAATAAAACAACGTCGAAAATATTGACAATAATTGAAAAATTACTAAATTAATTGAAAATTTTTAAAAAACAATTAAAAAATGACAAATTTAATTAAAAATAGGAAAAACTAGTCGAGAAATGACAAAAATAATTGAAATTTGAAGAAAATAAATTGAGAAATTACAAAAAATTTAAATTTGAAGATAATACATGAAAAATAACAAAAATGATAAAAATTTGAGATAAATAATTGAATAATGACATTAATCATTGATAACTGGTGTAAATAATTAAAAGAATGTAAAATTGAAAAAAAAATTGAAATTTGAAAAAAAAAAATTGTTAATTAGTGTAAAGTATTTAAAAATTATTGATACATAATAATAAAATTATTGAAGAAAATTGCTGAAATTTGAAGAAAAAAATTGAAAACTGTGTAATAAATTGAGAAATTGATAACCATAAAAAAAAGATTGAAAATAATTATTGAAATTTGATAAAAATAATTTTTAAATGTTAAAACTAATAGAAATATGCAGAAAATAATTAAAAAATGATAAAAATAATTTAAATTTGATGGAAAAATTGAAAGACGATGAAGGTAATAGACAATACTGGTTTAAAAATTAAAAATTTGTAGACATTAATTAAAAAATTGAAAAAGTAATTAAAATTTGAGGAAACTAATTAAACAATGTTAAAATTTATTGAAATTTGAAGAACATAATTGTATATAATAATAATAGATAATTATTATTTTATTAAGAAAGTGAGAAAAGTGCCTTTTTTTAAAGTGAGTAATAGTAAGTGATTTTAAAAAAAAAGTGAATAAAAATGAGAAAAGTAAATAACTGGCAGCCCTGAAAATGCTCAAATTCGCTTGAAACTTGTTACACTTTTACTATTTTCAAAATCTAACTTCAGATTAGTAACCAGGAACATGGATTATCACCGAGTAACAAGTTTGAAGTGAATTTGAGCAATTTTGCAAAATTTGTCTGACATATTGGATCCGACATTTTGAATTTTGAAAAATTGGTAAATCTGATATCGTTTTCACAATCAGAGACTTCGAAAACGAGTAATAAGTTTCAAGCGAATTTGAAGAATTATGAAAACGAATTAGCTGACATTTTTAGAAATTCCCGGATATAATTTTTTTTCCCGGCAATTTCCCGGGTTTTTCCCGGTCGAACTAAAATCCCGGCAAATTCCCGGTGAGTAGACACCCTGCAAGTATGATCTTATTAGGTCAAACCGAGGGTCAAACGATCGTTTCATGCGTCGAATCGAGAAAAAACATTGAGTTAAAATATAGTTAATTGCCGTCCCTTTGATAATTACAAGAATTTTAAACTAGGAGAAATGTCAGAATGAATTTCTAAATTTTAAATCCTTTTCAAATGTTAAATAAAAAGAAAATTTCATTTTATAAAATAAGTGAGTTTTTAATTGCGAACACGATGCAAATAAAACGTATACCTTACTGAAAGAGGAAGATTGAAAGTTTTATTTACAAGTAAATAAAGATAAAAGGATTCGTTAGCGAGCAAGTTCAAGTCAAAACATATTATTAAAACTGCAAATTTTTCAGAAATGAATGGAAATTAATTGCTGTTTTTTCAATATCAATGCCGTAGCTTTGTTATTATTGAAATAATACGTAAGAAATTAAAGTTATTCGACTGGATTGTAGTGGCGTGGTAAATAAATTTTCAGCATCTTTTGTATGATATAATAAAAACTTTATTATTACTACCTGTGAACTAAGTTACTCTTGGAAGCGTAATTTTGACTTATTTAGGTCAGAAGTCAAATGGTCTCCTATTATGTAAATGAAATATGTATGTTGAGGACCGCTTGTACATTAAAAAATTATAGTTTAAGTTTTTACTGAAAAATATGCTTAAAAAATATAAAAATGATAATAAATATATAGTATAAGGATGTATGTTGTATATGAATATGATAATAATATATACACAAGGAAAGAAAAGTCATTATAAATTTTATGTTTTTACAATTTAGGGAAAAAGAATCAAAAATTAAAGTTTTAAATTACTTAACAATGATTCGAATGATCTTTCTATAGCTTAAAATTCCTGGTAGGAAAATTTTGCTTTTAGTCACTTTTTCCCAAAATTATAAAGCATTTTAATGAAATTAATAATTAATTTTCTTTGCTGGCACACACACTGAGAAAAATGATATTAGTAGATATTAAAATTTAACATCCAGATATTAAAACTGAGTATTTAGATATGCAAACTTAATATTCAGATATTAAAATTAATATTTTTTAATATCCAGGATAGTAAGTTTGACTATACATTTCTCTCAGTGCACGGGGAGAAAACTTATATGGTCGATTCTTGCGTAACTGCCCGATTTCAAGATAAGTTTTGGTAAAAAAAATTTTTTTTTTATTCAATGTTTCTCTGCACTTATTTTTCTTATTAGGGTGTAATATAATTATATTTTAAACGTTTTTGCTACAACTATATTTATACGAAAATAATAGCAAATTCTTGAAAATTGGCTGCCATGTGGAGCTGAACCGCATCCTTTTATTGTCAATATATTGTACAAAATAAAAATTTCTTCTTGATATTTTGCTAAAACGAAAATAAATAATAAATTAATAAATTATTTAATATTCTAACAGTATTTTAGATATTAGTTAGCATATATAAAATTTTATAAAAGAACAGCAAATACAATATTTAATAATGAATATTTCGTTTTATTTTTTGGATAATTTGAAATGGAGATCGAGCAGTGTAATCCGGCATTGCTAAACTACTTTATAGAATAATATTTTAAAATAACCACCACAGATAAAAAAGTTTCTCTGCATGAAGCACACTGAACACTTCACATTATAGGCCATGGAGCTGAAATTTTACGTGATACCATGGAACTGAAATTTGACATTTATTCTAACCTCACTTCTACAATATTGCAAAATAAATCTATTCTTTCTGCAGATCGCTTTTTTCACATAAAAACTTAAAGAAAATGGTAACAATACTATCAAATAGTTGTTACAGTAATATAATAGTAATGACATGGAACTGAACGCTTTTTTTGTACACACGCGATTTTCACAAAAATAATTTTTTTTTAAGTAAAAATTTTTCTTTTTTAAAACTTTTTTCACATGTGACTTAGTGCTAATGGATCAAAATTGAGATTTAACTTATTAGGAGGCGTAATAACTAAACACATAACACCTTAATTATAAGTCTACAGATTGCGTTTAAAAATTGGAAAAATTGAGGGACAAAATATTTTTACTGATTTTTATGTATGAAAAAAGTATTATGAAGTGCAATATAAACCTAAATTGTTCATAAATATAGACACTTTATTCTTGAAAAAGGCTGAGTTATAATAATAATATTTTCACTGAAAATTATTAAATTAAAGTTAACATTTTGCAAAAGGGACACGCCACGGAGCTGAAATTTCAGCACTTATAGTGCAATATAATAGAAATTATAATATATATATTTATGTATATTTGGTTTTTAGTTACTCTCATATATACCTTTAAAATTCACTAATACACTTCAGAATATATTTTTAATTTAGGTGTATTTTTTCAACGCCGCCAAGTAGGGCAGTTACGTAAGAATCGCCCATATGTAAAGATTGACAGAAAAGTTCTGTGATTCGGGAAAAAGCCACACAAAAAAAAATAAAGTTCCCTGATTTGGGTAAGAGACCCATATTTTTCTATGTATTTGTGTCAGTTTTTTCTTAAAATTATAAAACAAAATTACAAAATATAAATTGTACTAAATATATAAACTCTCCTGAGGAGATGTGCACAGTTCTCCAATAGTTTTGAGACTGAATCGGAATCCGTCATCAGAATTGGCCAATTAATCAATCAATCAATCAATCTCCGTAAAATTACTATTAAAGTCTTCCGTGATGAGGACACTGCCGTCAAAAACCCGATTGCTTTTCAGTCTTGAAATCTTCATAGCGATTGTTCGTAGAGAAGTTCAGCTCTACATTCGCATATTTGCTATCTCTATCTAAACGACCCATACAGCACCAGAAATTCCCTGAATTTCCCCTGAATATTGGTCCACATTTCCCGAATATTCGAACCTAATATTCAGGGATGTTTCTTGGAAGCATCAAAATGTCCGCCATGGGGAATATTGGCGGCGAAATTTCCCTAAAAAAGTATTTCTAATTTTCAGGGAATTATGTTATATTTGACACTCGTAGGATTCTAGAACATTAGAAACTACTGCGCAGCCGTAAGTTTCACAGAAACCAAGTTTGACCAGTGCACATCATGTACAGTTAATTTATGAATACTATAAATATTCTAGGAATATTAGATGTGGAAATTCCCTGAAAATTAGAAATACATTTTCAGGGAATATTCAGGGAAAATTCAGGGAATTTCTGGTGCTGTGTGGGGACCTCATTTCCGGTCTTCAAAAAATCGCTGACGCTCAGATCTGAGTTGCATACCTGAATCCCTGATCAGCAGCCCTAAAAGTGATAAGATGATATGAAACCTTTAGATCGGCTTCTTCTCGTAGTCCTTCCGTATCACCTGAGACTCTTTGAGTTTTTTTCTTTTTTCTAAAACCGTTCCTCAGAGGAACTAAGCAGACCCCCACACCTGTGATTTGTGGACGCAGGTTTGTCTTCGATCTTCCCTTGGTTGGTGTAACACTCCTCATTTTATAAAAGAATTCGTTTTTAAACTCCGCAGGGGTTTAGAACCTTTGTTTTCAGGAAGCTAACGGGAAGCTTATCGTGCTAAGTTTGGAAGTTAACTCGATTAGCTTACTTTTAGAGGCAACCAGTGACGCTTGGGTAGGCCCTTTATGTTTCCCATAAGTGCTACTCAGTCTTGACCCCAAAGTCCTCCCCACAAGTTGAGGATACTAGCCAAGCTCTTTGTAACAATATCTGCTTCTTAGAGCAAGAATGACTCTGTTAGTCTATGTCTATCGTTGTATAGCTAATGACAATAACAAACAATATTGGTAGAGGTTTTATCCTCTCCCGCACATTTTCTCCACAAATCTCAAACAGTGAGCTACCACCCTGCACAATTTATTCCAAGATCCAATATCAGTAACCTGAATGCTTGTCCTCAGTCTCCTGAAGCCAGCATGGTCCCTTCCACCAAAAATCTGAGGTTGATAAATCCTGTGAATCCTCGGGATACGAAGTCAGCAGGATTCTGATCAGTCGCAACGTGATTCTACTTGTTTGCAAGAGTCATTCGCTGAATTTCAGCAACACGATTTCCGACGAAAGTTTGCCATCTGCTTGAATCACCCTTGATCCAGGCGAGTGCGATTGTAGAATCGCTCCAAAAGAAACAGTCATTAATTTGTACTATAAGAGCGTCCATGACCTTCGTGTATAAACCAGCCAATAGTAGGGCTCCACACAGCTCAAGTCTAGGCAAACTAGTAGATTTAAGTGAAGCTATTGTTGAACGAGCATAAATGAGTCTCACCGAAACTTCTCTGGCTTGACTGATCAAACGCATATATAAACTTGCGCCATATGCGACCTCTGAAGCATCGCAAAAGCTATGAATTTGAAGAGTTTGTGGTAAATCAGCAACAATGTGTCGAGGAATATCAATGTTGTTTATTTTCCTTAATTGTCGACAATGTGAAATCCACTTTTCCTTTAAATCATTAGGAATTGGACTATCCCATCCCAGCTTTATCTTCCATAAGAACTGCAGCAACAGCTTTGATCGAACGGTGAATGGTCTAATTAAACCCAGCGGATCAAATACTTGAGATATCACAGAAAGCATCATATGAAGCGTGATATTTTAATCGATCATCTTCAGGTTGCCAACGAAGGCCCATAGGCGCAATTGCCTCCAACATCTCACACCTTACGTTTAAGAAATTTAAAAACTCGGATAATTTTGACAACTTGTCAGAAACTACCTTCAACTCCCATTCACGTTTAGTTGCACTGTCTAATCGCGAAGAAGCCAAAAATATTAAAAGCGTGTCCCACTGGTCGACCAGCTCCGTCAACTGTTTGAGAATTCTAGTGTGCTTTTTTAACCCGTCAGACAAGGCACGCAGTGAAGGGATCGATTCCCTAGTTACTTGTGGCAGATTAAACAACTGTTGAACGTGATGGTTGATTATTAACCGAGAATTATGATATCTTTTTTCCAATAATTCTAGGACCAAAGTATAATTTTCCCCTGTTACTTCAAAAGTAAATGTACCCAAACATGGGAAAATCAAGAAAAATGATATCAGAATTGAGACGACAAATGGAGAGACTGGAGGAGCGAGTGAACAAGGCGAATAAAAGAAAACATCGGTCGAGATCAAGGAATCCATTGAGAAACGGGAGACACCATCCCAGGAAGCATCATGGTTGATCACAGCGGCGAAAAGAAAGATCTAGATCTTCTTTTTCGTCCAGCAGGTCATCAAATGGGTCGTCCAGATCGTCGATAAAATCCCGACTAACTTAAAGTCGATGATATGTTGTTACTACGACTGAGTCGAAGTTGCTTCCCTAGGGTTTTCCCGACTGCCTTTCAATTAAAAAATAATACTAATTTTCAATATCCGATTTTCAAAATCGACGTTTGCCTACTATCCGACTTCTACAGTCGATGTTTGCATATATCCAACTTTTATAGTCGACGTTTGTTTAACAGCCGACCTATACAGTCGACGTTTGCCTAATATCCGACTTACAGTCGATGTTCGTCTTTTTCCCGATTACTATAATTGATGTCTGATTCTCATCCACAGTAAAGATTATAACCCCCTTTTTTCTTTTTAGATGGTATAGTTAAAGACTCAAACAAGGACGGAATTTCCAAAGAGCAACTGTTAGACCCAAAGATTTTGGACATTATAGGAGTAAATCCAGTTGGGTCAGTACCGAAGGAGACTGTCCTTCGACAGGACATTGTAGACCGCTGGGGTCCTCTGCTAGCTGAGGTTCTTAAAAAAGAGGAAAGAGAAAAGCTCTTTCAAAAATATTCTTTGAAGGATCCACTACCATTTGAGGCCCCACAGTTAAACCCCGAAATAGAAAGCTACCTACAAGAGAATGAGAAGAAACGGGATAAAAATTTTGTGGAATCACAAAATAAAATTGGCTTACCCATGTCTGCAGTAGGGAAAACAATTGATTCCCTCATGGAAGAAGTTGAGAAAGAGCTAGACAAGCTTGAGTTGCTGGACACGCTTTGGGATGTTGGCAAGTTACTTGCCGAGGTCCATCGCAAGCAGTCTCAGACTCGCAAAACATTTATCAACCCAACGATGACTCCAGAGGTCAAACACATCTTAGACAAAACCAACGCTTTCTTGTATGGTAGTGACCTGAGTAAACCCCTGAAAGAAGTCAAGGTTATTAAAAAAGCTGGAGAACAGCTGTCTGTAAAAAGGAAACCAAGACCTGCTTACAACGGTAACAACAGGAATAAGCATTTAACTAGAAGGACCCGTCCGCACGCCAACCCCAGCTATAGAAGACGGGCTACAGGAACAAGAATCAAGAGGAGATGAACAATCCCTCAAGGTAAGTACCCTCACGTAGCTGGCAGGCTACAATTTTTTGAAAAGAAATGGCGTAGAATTACCGAAGATAAATTCGTAATTAACTGCATTAAGGGCTATAAAATTGGCACAAATAAACCAGTGGAACAAGTGCATGTGCCACGAGAACCGCAACGAGGCAACGGAGAATTGAAAGAATTCGTCTGTTTCGAAACTTATTCAAAAAGGTGCAATTGTGGATTGTATGCCAAGTAAGGATCAATTCTTATCTACGTACTTCCTGCGAAATAATTAAGATGGATCAAAAAGATTCATTTTAAATTTAAAAGCATTTAATACCCACGTCGTAGCTCCACACTTCAAACTAGAAGACATAAAGACAGCTTCAAAGTTAATAAATTTTGGATCATTCATGACCAGTATTGATCTTCAAGACGCCTACTTTCTAGTTCCTGTCCATAAGGACAGTAGAAACTATTTCCGATTTGTTTTTTGAGGCGTAACTTATGAATTTACGTGCTTACCTTTTGGGTTTTGCCTAAGTCCTTTTATCTTCACGAAGATCATGAAACCTTTCGTGAATAAACTACGCAGCGAATGCTGGGTACCATGCATATATCTCGATGATTGTTTTTGTGTCGGAGATACTTACGAAGAATGCAGAGCTAACGTAGAAGCAACGCTACAACTATTAGGAAAACTTGGCTTGCTAGTAAATTACCGGAAAAGTAGCATTATTCCAAGTAATAGATGTGAATACTTGGGTTTCATAATAGACTCAAAAACCGTCAGATTAGAACCAACTATAAAAAAGAAAATCACTCTTAAAAGATTAGTACAAGAGTTTAAAAATAAAAAATGCAGTTCGATTCGAGAATTCGCACATCTGATAGGATCGTTGGTAGCCATATCACAGGGCGTCGAATATAGTCCTGTTGATATCAAAAGATTGGAATATACAAAGAATGCGGCACTAATAATCAGCGAAGACGATTTCGATGGTCGTATATACGTAAGAAAAAGTCTAGCTGAACTTTCAGAACTATCAGAACAAATTCTTTTGTACTCGAAATTTCTTCGGACGCATCCCTTACTGGCTGGGGCGTCTACTCAAATGAACAGAAAGCAAGAGGTTTTTGGAGTTTCGCTGAAGCAAAAAAAAACACCATTAATTAATTAGAATTTATTAATTGGAATTACAAACTGCTTTCCTGGCTTTGAAAAGTTTTGCTTCAGACACCAGTAACTGCGAAATACTTTTGAGAATGGACAACAAAACAGCCATCTCGTATATCAATAAAATGGATGGCACTTACGTTTGGGGACTCAACGAAATCTCAAGAGGCATTTTGAGATGGTGTGCTGAACGTAGAATCTTCGTATATCCCATCATAAACTCAGATGCTGATAAAGAATCTAGAGTAGTCAATATTGATACTCTTCTTCTTCTTCTTCTTCTTTTTCTTCTTCTTCTTCTTCTTCTTCTTCTTCTTCTTCTTCTTCTTCTTCTTCCTCTTAAATGACTTTTGGCGTAGCCGACTGTCAGAACTGTAAAATATAGAGAAGAGAAAAAGGTATATTGTATCAGATCACGTTGTTGTAGTTTGTAGTTTGCACGCCCGAGGCTGCGGTCGCTGTTTCCAGGGTGTTGCAGTCATCATTTCTAAAGACCGTGTCGGTTGTCCATGATATGTGTACCAACCGTATATATCACGTAGCGTCTCAGGGATGGGACAGATAGGAAATAATGGACAGTGGGTGTCGTCACAGTGAAGCAGCGGCCCAGCATATTATTGAATCTTATATGAATTGACCCTCTTGACACAGAAATCCCCCCAGCTCTCTAACAACTTCCTCGTCGGGCACAAAAATTAGGTCGTCAATTGAAACCGCTCTTGAGTCGCGGGTCGGAAATCTTCTCCTCAGGAAGTCATAAAACCCGGATCTAGCTGAATTCAGAAGTGGACAGTCGTTCAACATGTGGTCTAGCGTTCTCCTCTCCTCTCCGCAGGCACAGGTTACCGTTCTGTCCCAGTGCATTCTTTCAAAATGTTCCGCGGTCAAAATATGCCCGGTTCTCAACCGAGTAATAATATTGATCCACGCTCGCGGAACTGAGAGGTTCGCAAACCAGGGTCTGCAAGACTTGAAGAACACCATTGAGAAGTATCTTCTACCCGTCGAGTTGTCGACAGTGTATGGCCACAAACGAGCCAGCCACTCCGCCCTGTCAGGGTCAAAGATCAACCTCCTAAAGTCCGTCAACATGGGTTCCACAAATATCCTGCCTTCAACGATTCTATTTATCTCCCTGCACACCGGATCCACCCGATCGTTCCCCGGAATACCAGAGTGGGAGACCCATACAAAAATGAAATCAGGGGAGCAAGGTTTCAAAGGATCCGAGGGTAAAAGGCCAAGGATGTCGTATATCCATTGTGGATATCAGTCACCAAGGCTGCGACGCAATCCATCGATGACCTCTGCTTGTGAAAACCGTACTGATGTTTAGGTAAAGAGCCGCGCGTTTCTACCATATGCTCCAGTCTTCCCTGAATCAACTTCTCAAAGAGCTTAGAAAAAACGGAGGTAAGTGCAATGGGCCAGAAGCCCTTCCCACCCGGTTTAGGGATTAAGATTACCCTAGTTCTAAGCCATGACCCTGGAAATGATGACTGAATAAACATTCTGTTAAATAGGATTAACAAGAACTCCACTGCCACCGAGCCGATGCCCCGAATAATCTCTCCCGTGATGCCATCCAGGCCAGGGGCAGATTTAGGTTTGCACGATGAAATAGCCGTTCGTAGCTCGTTCATATTGAACGGAGAAAATACATTTTCTTCTTGCACTCCAGTTGGAACCAATAAAGGGATGTCAATTGGGGGATATCCTCTCGTATAAGGTCCTCCTTGAGGGCTGACATTGCTGGCGAGGCTGGGTCGGTGGACACATTAGTAGATAGTCTTCCCGAGCGAGATGTTAGGGCTCTAATAGTGCGTCACATACTTGAAGAACCAGCCGTTGGTGACAAATTTTCACAGAAATTCCTAAAGCCCATAATTTTCTGTTCTCTCATGGTTCTTTTTATGGCTTACATCTCTTCTTTTGAATTCCTCCCTGTTTTTGGCCGATTGGTTTAATTGGTACCATCTATAGTTTCCTCGCCTATCCTCTAGGGCCTCATCACATATTTCGTTTCACACAGAGGCTTTGTAAAAGCTTTCATAGTGGACACGCGTGGAATGTACGCTTCGCATTCCTGTAGAGTACTCTCAATGGCTTCCACGAATCTTTGATAAATTTCAGCAGGACTGATCTCAGTTGATAAGTGAGCTACCAGATTTAGGGATTCCTGGTCCATTTGAGTTCGAAATCTTGCCCAATCCAAAACCTTCGTGCACCATCTTGTGCCCGATTTATTTATTATATCTGGTGAAATGTCAGCCCGAATAAATACAGGAAAGTGGTCCAAGGTATGGAGGTTATCCTCATGATCGAATGTAGAAGCCTGCAGAACAGCTGAAGAGCAGAAGGCCAGGTCCAGGTTACTGCCTTCCCCCTCAAATCCTCTAGGTCTGGTCGGAAAATCATTATTAATGGAGAATAATTCGTTGTTAATAGCGAAGGACAGCAACGAGTTTCCCCTTATGTCGGATTCTGCATCACCCCAACAAGTGTGGTGAGCATTAAAGTCCCCACAGAAAATATGATTAGACGAAGGGGGTAAAGAGTCGTATATTTGCTGTCAGATTTCTGCCAGAATTGGTGTATTCGGTGGAGCATATGTACAGGTAATTTGGGTAGAGCCAAGAAGAGTTTGCACAATAATAGAAGATGTATCGATATAAGTTCCCCCCACTTCTCGCGATGATCTGTTGGCAATCCTAAAACTGATTTCTTTCCTTACCAGGAACAGGACACCGCCCCCTCCCCCTCCCGGGCGGTCTTGTCTTACTGTAATAACATGGGGGAGCTCAAAAACATATGAGTCGTCCAACCAAGATTCCATAACACACACAATGTCCGGGTTATGGTTGTAGACCAGAATAAGAAGCTCGTCGCGTCTCAGGATGGCACTTCGAACATTCCATATCATAATAGTTAAAGATTTATGAGTTGGGCGGGATGCCTGTGATAGTGGGGAGGACCCGCCATCCATATTTAAATTGACGTCTGAACGAGGCAAAGGCAATATAAACGAATATAACGAATCAATGTGATCAATCAATTAAAAAAAAAAAAAAAAAATATTTTAAAAAAAGTAGAAAAATAAATGTCAAATTAAATGTAAAATAAAGAGCTGCTGTAAAAACACATAACTGAATAGTCGCACCTATGTAGGTATATAAAGTCAACAAGTAAAATATATAAATAGGATATATTGGACGAACAAGACTAAACAAAGTAAATAAGAAGAAAAGAGAAAAAGAGAGAAAAAAAAAAAAAATAATAATAATAATAATAACAACAGCAATAATAACAATAAAAAAAAATAAAAAAAAATACTAATAATAATGATAAAATAAGATAAAACTAGATAATTTAATAAAGTAAAGGCAAAAAGATATAACTCAAAGTATGTACGCAAATAGCTGTCCAACAAAAAAAAAAAAAAAAAAACCGGCGTATTTAATAATGGAAGCCTATTTATTAAATATATCACTAAAATACAATGAGCAACAAAGGCAAAGAAATATACAAAATTGATATCAAAGTATATAGAATATTTCTTTAATTCAATTAATACTCTTTCAAGATTTTCTCCATTCCGTGGATAAAGCGCCTGTTCCTAGGCAAACTTATTTGCGCATCAGTCCCACGCATGTCGCTCCCAGAGGGGCCCCCCCGTGGTCGCCCGTGTCGCCACGCGCTGCGCGGGCACGCAACCGGGACCATCGCGGGAAAGGGGAATAGGGCTTTTCTTCACCGTCCACGCTAATGAATTAAGAATAAGCGTCCCGCGTTGCGGAGCTCACTTACTTTTCGGTATTCGGGCAGCAGGTTCTACCTCGTCCTTAGATTAAAAAACACGATTACTGTAATTATTTTATTTCCACTTAAATAAGAAGTTGCATCTCAAGTGAAAATTAAAGTGTTGGTTTTCTTTCACAAACCTGGGATTTCTTTGCTTGGATCTCTTACTCACCGACGGGCCTATAGAGAAGCCAAGGTAATTCTTTTCCGACATAAGTGACTAATTCCAGTTCTTTGTCAAATTAAGAGGATTCAATCGTGGTGAACCTTTACCGTCGAGGCCGTTGTCAAGGTTGCTCGGCCAGGTGTGCGAGCGGGTAAAGGTGGCGACAGCAAGAGTGGTGACCCTCCCTCTATGCGCCTCGTGCCCGGTTTGTAGTGACAGCGTTATCGGCTGGCTCTTCGGCGGAAAGGTTCCTCGATTGCCTGCAGCTACCCCACAGTTTAACGGGATTTTAGAGCGCCGATCTTTAATATTTTCGTTTTTTCTGTCTTGTCCAATAATATCAAGAAGATTTACTCTAAAGTGTAATCTCAAGTGTAATATCAATATTAACCTGGTGGCGCCTGACACACAAGCATCTACCCCCAGGAGATTGTTCAACGGTATGACGGACTCTGAATTTGCTGATACTGAACGTTTGGATACTGACGAACGAAATTCTACTAACAGCACCGAAATGAACGGATCTCAAAATATCCCAACAGACCCAGCCGGAACTCCCATGAGTACACCGAGAAATACCAGGGCTTCAAATCCTAAAGTTATCCATACGCCTATCGTAACAAGTGCTGGATCACAAAATACGAACACGGTTTGGACCAGTACGCCTATTTGTTCTACAACTACGTCGAACTTCGGAGCCGGAACTGCTACCAACCAGCAAATACCTCGAAGCGATGCTGGATCAATCAATGGATCTTCACAGTTTCCAAACGGAAATCAGCCTAATGTTCCGTTAGGACCCGGAGAAACTCAACAGCCCGTAAGCACCGCAACAACTTTGCCTAATCTGAATGCAGCATCGCATCCTGGACCATCTGGAACCAATGCAACAAATACCAATCAAGAGATCCCTTTAAACAATCCTGGTTCAGCTGGTCCTAGACCATCTGGATTAAATCTTGGACCTTTTGCAACAGATTCAAACCGACAGATAACGCTCAATAATCCTGGACCAAGCTATCGATTTGGACCGAGGTCTGATGGTCACGATACAAATGCGGCAGCACGTCCTGAATTTGTTTCTGCTTTTCCTGGATGGGCAGGGTTTGATGCAAGAAATCCTAATCCTGGAAACAAGTGCAGCAGCTGGGTTAATACCTAGGAATAATCCGTCAATGAATTTAGGGTATCAAAATCCTGGGTTACAAAGTAATACGTATTCAACGTCTGGATTCATGCCCTCGAATTCAGCTCAACAAAATCCAGGATTTCAGCCACCGACATCATCCAGAGTCAATCAACCTCCTAGGAATACAGATTACCAAAATTCCGGGTCTCAAAGTAATCCGCATTCCACGTCCGGATTCATGCCCCCGAATGCAGCTCAACAAAATCTTGGATTTCAGCCACCGACATCATCCGGACTCAATCAACCACCTAATAATTCAGGTTACCAAAATCCTGGGACTCAAAGTAATCCGCATTCAGCGTCTGGATTCATGCCCCCGAATGCAAGCCAACAAAATCCAGGTTTTTAGCAACCAAAGTCATTCGGAGTCAATCATCCACCTACGAATTCAGAATATCAAAATCCTACTACTCAGAATAATCAACAAGAGAATATTCCTGGATTAAATTGGAACAGAATTCGCGAATTTCTACTAGGAATACCAAAGGTTGACATTAGCCCAGAATTTTGGGGTAAGGACCATGAAAGTCCTTTCACCTTCCTGGAAAATATGGAACGTTATTTTCGAGTAACAAACGTTCAGGATGTACAAAAAACAGCTATTGCAGCGGCGTCATTGAAGGGAAATGCACTTCAGTGGTGGAATGATTATCGAGGCCTGCAAATATCTTGGGAACGATTTCAGTTTTTCTTAACACGACAATACGACTCGCCAACTGTCCGGGGAAGGCTTCAATCGCAATTGTATGCTGAAAAACAAAGTGACAAAGAATCCGTGGAAGTATTTTTGCACCGAAAAAGTTTACCGTTCAGGAGACTTCACCCCAGGAGAGCGAACAAAGCCTTGTAATTGCGTTGCTGGAGTTAGTTCGACCTTCAGTGAGACAGGCTATCAGAGCTTCTGGTCCTAGAACTTTTGATGAATTGCTGTCACGAGCTGTAGAAGCTGAGCATGATGAAAAAGACCTGCATCGCTTAGCACCTAAAAAAGAAGAGAAGAAAACTGGGAATGTGACAAAACCTGAACCAGTGCCGAATGCTCCTCGTTGCTGGTACTGTCCAGAGTACCACCTTCATAAGAATAGCGAGGTCTATAAGAAGAGGATGACAGAAAGAGAAATCAGAAGTAGCGGAGATCAGGAAAACTGGCGGCGGGCGGTGCCAACGATCACCACCGCCCCAGTCTTGCAATAGCCAGTGGATTAACTGGAACAAATGAATATTTGCAGTTGCGCCGATTCAGATGCGAATTGAATCAACAACCAATTACCGTCTTGGTGGATTCAGCAGCAACAGCAAATTTTGTACATTGGAAGGTTCTGACGATTGAGCAGCGACGAACTATGGATTTTCAGCCAATGGAAGTTGAACTAGCCAACACTGAAACTTTTTTACGCGTACAAGGATCAATAAATTTACAACTGGTTTTAGGACAACAGACAATATCTGTGAGGTGTCTGGTTAGTAAGGAACTAAGAGAATCCTTAATTCTAGGTCTTCCGTGGATTTATAATCAACTTGCGGTTTTGGATATACCAAATGGCCGTCTCTATTTCGGAAAGGACGTGAGAAGTACGATCTACTTAGCTGGAAGAAATCCTACTGAACGCTTCTTGGTACCTGAAAGCTTGCAGGAAAATACGTTTCTGGAAGAATTCAAGAATGAATTCCTTGATCTGGTCTCGCGATACCACACCACCCTGGACCCCCAAGAAAAGTTAACGCAAACCAAGTCTGCTCAACATATTATAAAAACTAACTCGGAGAAGCCGTTCCGTTTGCGACCGTACCCGTGTTCAAAAGAAAAAAGATCGATAATAGGAGAACAAGTGCAGGAAATGCTTTCTGAGGGAGTGATAGAGCCGCGTCAATCGCAATACTGTTCGCCCATAGTATTGGCCAAGAAGAAAGATGGAAATTATTGCTTTTGCATCGATTTCCGTCGCTTAAACTCTATCACTGAAGATGCTACTCACACTTTACCCCGAATTAAAGATTCTATCAAGGAGTTGGGAGAAGCCAGTGTTTTTTCTACCTTAGATCTTCGCTCGGGATACTGGCAAGTCCCATTACATCCAGAATCCCGAAAATATACTGCCTTTGCCGTCCCTCATGGAGGAACTTATCAATTTAGAGTAATGGCTTTCGGGCTGAAAAATGCACCAATAACTTTTTAATGCATGATGAGTCAAACTGTACTTCGGGGCCATTCGCCATTTCCGGCCATTTTTGGAAGAAACAAGGTTCCAAGTGAAAGCTCATCCAAACTTGCTGAAATGGTTGGAAACGACTAAAGAAGCTAAAGTTAAATTTGGAACGTGGACTACTTTCTTAGACAGATTCAACTTTGATCTGATGCCTAGAACAGTGAAGGGAAGTGAACTCTCCCAGGCCCTTTCTCTTCATCCAGTTGAGCAGTTACATAACGTCGTTGAACAGGAACAGGAAGAAGAGACGATTTTGCCCCCTGAAGCGATTCCGCTTTCTCAATGTCCGATGCATCAGTTGTCACAAGTAGGAAACGACAGTTTCTACGAAGAGTTGATTCAGCTGCAACAAGAGGATCCAACCATTACCCGACTAGTTTCAAGATGGCTTACCCTCGCTGAAAAGGAACATCCGGGAGCGGAAGAAACCTTAAGGGTCATCCAAGAGCGTTTCTTTTGGATTGGAATGCGAGAGAAAATCCATGATTACGTAAGAAGTTGCCGCCTCTGCAATTCCTGTAAACCTTATAGAACTACGCATCCTTCACCGCAACGCCCACGTCAACCGACGTCTCCCTGGAAAACAGTAGCAGTTGATTTTATGGGACCGTACCCGAGATCCGGGAAGGGTCGGAGGTTTCAGTTTGTGGTGACGGATTTATTTTCAAGGTGGGTTGAGGCTTTCCCCTTGGGAAGTTCTAAGGCTCCTCGTTTGATCAACATTCTTGAAACCGAAGTATTTCATAGCTTTGGGTATCCTCAGGCGGTGCTCAGTGATAATGGAACCCAGTTCACTGGCAAACAGTGGCTGAATGCGTGTTCTAAATGGGGATATGAGGCTTGGACCACTCCAGTTTATCACCCCCAGGCGAATCCCACTGAGCGCCGTAATCAATCTATTAAGGTTGGACTACGACTGCAGTTGGTGGATCAATCGCACCGAGATTGGGATAAAAAGTAAACCGAAATCCTATTCAGCTTAAGATAAAGGAAAAACGCCGCCTCAGGAAAAACTCCCAGTCAAGCACTTCTAGAAAGGACTCTCAGCAGGCCAGGAGAATGGATTCTTGACAAAAATAAAGATTAAAGCCCAGGGTGGGATGTTCGCGTTCGGGAAGTTCGCGAGAATCAGGCTAAGTATGTTGAGAAAAAATTACCTGCCAGCAGTTCAACACCTGTTTTCAAAGTAGGCGACTGGGTAAGAACACGCACTCACCATCTTTCAAACAAAGAAAAAAACTTTAACGCAGGATTAGCTAGTCGATGGGAAGGTCCATTTAAAGTATTAAAAATACTCAGCGCAGAAGTTTTCGAGATTGATCGAGAAAATAAAAGTACCAAGGTCCATGTGATTGATCTACGACCTGTCACCCTAAAACAGGCGGATATCCGTGGATCTTCAACTTCGGAGGAGGTTAAAATAGGTCAGCTGAATCTCGGTCACGTCGAACAACCTAGAAAAAAACGACGACGACCACCTGGAATGAAAAGGAAACCAACTGCAGTTCCCAACCAACCAGCCGGTTACAATTTAAGGTCCTGCAAGAGAGTTGAGAGTGAGTTGGCTAACGTAGGTGAGCTAAGTTACGATCAGGATGGCTACCTTCAAGTATTAATTGATGGAGAATGCCCGTACAATGGCACACCCCAGGCTCGAGCAGGTGCGGGAGTATATTTTGCGGAGAATCATCCGTTAAACGTGTCTACTCCAATTCAGGGAAAACAGACGTGTAACGCGGCGGAGCTGCAATCTGCGATTTTAGCAGTAGAAAAAGCCCTTCAGATCGAAATAAAGAAGTTGAAAATCTACACTGACTCGCAGTTTTTAGTAAATAGTCAGCAAAAATGGGTAGCTCCATGCATCGAACGAGATTGGCAAACTTCCCGGGGCAAACCTGTCAAAAACAAAGCCGAATTTATTCGTTTACAAGATTTATTAAAAGCATTCGAGGATGTTCGCTGGGAATATGTCTCGGGGCACCGAGGCATTCATGGAAACGAGAAAGCTGATCACCTCGCGAAAAAAGGAGCTGACCAAAATGTGCAGGACGGAGTTCCTGGTCCGTCTATTGTGTTAGACCTGGTAAACTCGTCCTCCTGCGAAGGTATAACGCAAGAAGTTCAAGAAGAAATAGATACGACGCGTAAAGCGTCGCTACGAGATTCTACGGAGACGCCTGCAGAGATGACAACCAGTCCGACGCACGACAACTCAGAATTCAGCACTCCCAGGCGTTATAATCTTCGACCGCGTTAAATTGTTCGTAAAGTGTAAAAAATAAGTACCGTTTGTTTAAACTGATTATATAGATTCTCTTCAATTTAAAATAGACCGCGAGTGAATCTTAATTTCACAAATTACAATTGATTAGTTTTAAGTATATTTTTTATGTCAACCTGTTAATTATTTAATTGAAACTAGCGTTTGAAAACAGCCTTTTTCTCTAATTGTCAGAAAATCGATTTCACTTATTAATTTTAATAACATATTTAATTCCGTGTTTAATAATTATTAGCTTTCTGTTTCTTTGATCTTTCTCCAAACAAAAAAATTGTTTCTTTAAACCATAAGTTTTATGGATATTTGTTATCACAAACCAGCGACAAATATAAACTTTATATTTTCGATTGAGTCAGTTTCAAAGATTAAAGCCTAAATTTGTTATTGTTAATAAGAGACTAAAATTATGTTAACCTTGTAACTCGAGATTTTCTCTAAATTCATTTCCTTTTCGTAAAGTAGAGTAGCAAATTTCACATCCTACGGCCCTACCAGCTGAACGCTCTGTTTACATTGTTATAATTATTCATTATATTATGTAAAACAGGCGCTTTGATCCAAGGAAGGACCCCCAGGAAATTGATATCAAAGTATATAGAATATTTCTTTAATTCAATTAATACTCTTTCAAGATTTTCTCCATTCAGTGGATAAAGCGCCTGTTCCTAGGCACACTTCTTTGCGCGTCAGTCCCACGCATGTCGCTCCCTGAGGGGCCCCCCCCCGTGGTCGCGCGTGTTGCCACGCGCTGCGCGCGAACGCAACCGGGACCATCGCGGGGAAAGGGGAATAGGGCTTTTCTTCACCGTCCGCGCTAATGAATGAAGAATAAGCGTCCCGCGTTGCGGAGCTCACTTACTTTTCGGTATTCGGGCAGCAGGTTCTACCTCGTCCTTAGATTTGAAAACACGATTACTGTAATTATTTTATTTCCACTTAAATAAAAAGTTGCATCTCAAGTGAAAATTAAAGTGTTGGTTTTCTTTCACAAACCTGGGATTTCTTTGCTTGGATCTCTTACTCACCGATGGGCCTATAGAGAAGCCATGGTAATTCTTTTCCGACATAAGTGACTAATTCCAGTTCTTTGTCAAATTAAGAGGATTCAATCGTGGTGAACCTTTGCCGTCGAGGCCGTTGGCAAGGTTGCTCGGCCAGGTGTGCGAGCGGGTAAAGGTGGCGACAGCAAGAGTGGTGACCCTCCCTCTATGAGGGCGTGCTTTTGCGCCTCGTGCCCGGTTTGTAGTGACAGCGTTATCGGCTGGCTCTTTGGCAGAAAAGAATATTTTTTTTAGCAAAATATTAACATTAAAAGTAAAAGATATTATATTGCAAATAGCAAACAAGTAATAAGTAAGCAACCGAGTAAGAAGCGCAACCATATAGGTATAAATAAAACAGCAATGAAAGTATATGTGAAACAAGAAAAACATGTAAAAAGTAAAATAAAATAATACTAATAATAAAAATGCTAATAAGTGAATTGAGTAAGAACAAATAAAAATAAAATACTTTAAAAAATAAAACAAAATAAATTAAATAATAATAGTAACAACAATAATAATAACAATAATAATAATAATAGATAAATCCCGAAATGGGTTGCTTGGTTTTTCCGTTACCAAGCAGCTCAAAGATACTGGTCCGACTTGGCTCAGTACTAAGATGACCATTACAGAACAACGTGTAGGTATTTGATCGGGTTGGTGAGGGACTTGTGGTACCCTTTACGGGATATCACAGAGTTTCTTAGCCGACTCGGTCGGGTACTTGGAATGTCATTTGAGATGGGGTTTCTGATACCCCAATCGGGCGCCTCCCCAGGTGGCGGATAGGGGAAGGCCTCTCAGATATGGGAGGTACCGAGGAAATTAGAATACCCGGGGCGGACCAAAAGTCAGATAGGGGTGGGCACCCGATATAATTGTCCACTCTGTGTTGGGATAACCTCCCACACAGAGTATTTGCGGTTACGACGACTGTAACGCGCAGTGCCACCCACAATAGGTCTCTCTCGGATGGAGATCAGGGTTCAGTTGAGAGTGGCAATAGGACAGAACCCAGGCAACGACCAGGCATTGACCCGGGACAAGCTAGAGTACGTTTTAAATGGACGGACCAACTTCGGAAGGGCATCATGCTATGTTGGCAAAACAGTAGTCCTTGCAGAAGAGGATACATGCTAAGGTTGCATGAGCGATGGGTCAATATGTACCCCCAATACGCTCAAATGACACCTCAGTATTTAAGAGACCAAGTATCCTTTCTGCGAAAAAAGGGACATGAAGCTTTTCTTCAGCAGGAAGAAGAAGAACACTCCGAGAACCTTCAGGTTCCGAGGAGGGATGCGAGCTTCATTTGTGAGCCAATTACAAAAAATTCCTAGCTGCGAGCACAAGGCTAATGCGTTGGCGGTTCGCATGCAGAAGGCTGTTCTTCTGAACTCTCTAAATCTGGTTCGGCAGCACTGTTCATTATAAGATCCTATTCAGTAGCTCTAAAAAAGCATCCAACAACGTTCTTGACCACCGCTTAAGAATATCGGCGGCAATGGGTGAGAACAACAGTGTAAGAAACGAAAATAACAACTCTAGTAAATGAATCACGCTTTTGCTTACCCTCCAGGACGGATGCAGCAATAGTGGATTAGAATATGTAAAGCAAGAATGGGAGAGGTTGTTTTAGTGAGGTATTACCACAGCACGTGGTCGAGTCCCACACGAACAAGTGCGTAAATGCATTTTTTCCTCTCCTAAACTTGTTTTGTAAAAAAAAAAAAAAAAAAAAAGATAAATAAATAAATAAGTTTTAAAAGAAAGAGGGAGAAGAAAAAGAAAAAATAAAATGAAAAATAAAAAAATAATAACAAGTAAAATAAAGTGTGAGATTGAAATTATATGTAAATATACCAAATATAGTCGCACCAAAGTTTAAAATATAAATAGAATTTCGCGTAGGAATATTTAGGCCTCTGTATAAAATCCAAATAAGTTAGAATAAATAAGTTCACTAGTAAAATATTTTTGGGTTTTATAAAATAAACTAAACACAATTATCACTCTTATATATTTTATTTAGTAAATCTCCGCGTCGTCTTTCTTTACATTTAAACTACGAAGTAAAGTAAACCGAACTGAACTAAAAGATAGAAAACGATATATATATTTAGTATAAACTTGGTCGCATGGTGGCGCCACAGTTGACGACAAAGGAGCGGGCGATTCAAAATTCAACACTCCTTCCCGTTTTGCTCCTTTGAGTCTTAAATCTTTATTCTTGAATCTCGTCACGTCAAGGTATTGTTAATTGGACCTGAAAATATAAGCAGAATTAAACATTTATATTCATTATTTTATCTACAAGATTCTTGTGTAAATCAAATGACAATGATTTAGTCAAGATGTCAGCTATTTGATCTTTAGATCAAACCCATTTAATTACTATAAGTTTTCGTTTGACACACTCTTTTATGTAGTGTTCTTTGATTTCGATTATGTGCCTCAACTTGTTCCCACCGTTAGTTTCAGCACTTATACACGCGGCTTTATTGTCGCACCATAAAGTCATTGGCAAAAAGGACTCCACCAAAATCAATTTTAAAGAATTATACATTGATATCATTTCTTGGCTAGCCTCGCTCATGGCGACGTATTCAGCATGACAGGTAGACAGAGCTACGTAAGGTTGCTTGTGTGTTTTCCACATTATGGTATCACCATACAATCTAATTAAAAATCCGCTAGTAGTTAGAGAGTTTTTACTGTCACCAAAACTGGCATCGGAAAAAGCTACTAAATCATTTGTCTCGCCTAGAAAATTAAGACTTAATCCTTTAGTGCCGTTTAAGTATCTGAATACCCTTTTGACCATTATCCAATCCTCTTCTTTTGGGTCAACTTAGTGTCTACTCAGAACATTAACAGCGTACGAGATGTCAGGTCTCGTTGAGACTGTTAGATATAACAAGCTTCCTACTGCTTGTCTATAAGGAATCTTCTTTTTTCTTTTAGTTTTTTCTAATAGCTCATCATCAAATTCGGTTTCTCTCATCTTTCTTTCTCGGTTAGCTACTTGAGTAGTATTCATTGGAGTTCTCTGTGGGTGTGACTCTTCGAATCCAAATTTGGTCAGGATCTTGTTTATAAATCTTTCTAGGTGTAATTCAAAGGTTTTCTTTTCTTTATCTCGTCTTATTTGAATGCTTAGAAATTCCTTAGGTTCTCCTAAGACCGACATGTCTTTTTCCTCCAAATCAGAATGCGCTTTATTTCGAGAAGAATTGGCAGAGGTATTATTGCTGCCTACAGAGGGCGCTGTTTCGCCAAGTAACTCCACCTGTTGCTGTACCCGGAGGGGGGACAACACTTGGGCGGGAGATCTAGTCTGTTGCACACTGCCCTCCCAAACCAGCTCATACCCTGGCCGAGTGACACCCTCGCTCAAGAGCCGTGCCTCAGCCTCTTCTTAACCAACATTGCTTTCCAGTCTACGTCTCATAATTTTAAATTCGAATTTATAAAATTCGCATTCCCTTGATGAAGCAGGGTGCTTGCAGGCACAATTGGAGCAGAGCGCAGATCGATTTGGGTTGGGGCAACTGGCCCGATCATGGGGGTCCGCGCAGTACTCACAGGTGGGGTTGGTGGCTCGACATTGGGTCGCAAAGTGCCTGAAACGCTGACACTTAAAGCAACGCTTAGGTTGAGTGACAACTAGGGTTAAATTAAATTGTACACGCGAAATCAGAACCGATTCCGGGATGGTGGTACCCGCAAAGGTTATCTCGACCAATCCCGTGATAACCCCCTCCATTGTGGTTCTTCTGCGGATTGAAATGACTTTCCTGATAACATCCTGCCCCAATCTCTCACTAATCAATAGAGGGGACAGCTCGGAGTTGGCGAGTTCCCAGCCTGAGGATAAAATTCTAAGTTGGTTAACCCCGTTGGCCACTATAGTCCTGCCGGGGTCGCTAACAAGCCTTTCCAGATAGTCAGCGAATGCTATACGATTATACTTTCCTATTTTTTTATTTTCCTCCGTAGATTCAACCAGAACAGTAAATGGGGGAGAGGAATCAGGGTCAAATCGGGCATTCTCATTAAATTCTGGGTTTTTCCAGATGAGTTCGTACTCAACAGGAGGAGGTGGAGAAGATCCGGCATCTTTAGAAGGGGGCGGCACAGGAGGGGACGTAAGAACGCCAGGCGGAATGGTATCAGTCGAAGCCTGAGACTGAGCACTATCCGGTTCAAATGTAGAGGATGATGACTGGATCAAAAGGCCGACGTTAGAGGGTGCAGGAAAGGATGTATTGCCAACCGGGTGCAGACGAGCATTTGATTTACGAGGGGAGTTGGAACACTCGGCAGGACCCCCCACTTTTGGCCCCCTCCCAACGGACTCCTTGTCGCCCTAGCAGACCCCGGCTTGAGATTCAAATCCGTCAACATGGCTCTAATATTTGCTCTTCCTCGCGCAACCGATTTATTAATAGGAACTGTTTTAATATGACCCAAATTAGAGACAGGCCCCGGCTTCCGGATCGGAGAAGTAGCCATGACCAAATAGACAAAAGTGCTAGAAATTAATATAAAATATTAAAATAATCCCCTGATGCAGGACCCAGGAACCAAAAGCAGCTTAAGACGCCGTGACTAATGTACTTATTTTAACTTATGTAAACATCGAATATTATATATAGTCTAAGTCAAAAATAATAATGGAAAACAAAAAACAAAAATAATGTGACCTTCCTTGGGTAGTATTAAAAGTTGGAAATTTATGAAAATTATAAAAATAAACGCATATTTGATAACTAGATAGGATAGTGAATTTTGAAACGATTAGAGTTGAGGTTAGTCGTAGGAAAAAAACACAATTATCCGTAGTCTCAAGCGGAAAAAATTGATTAATTAAAAACTAATGCTGTCCGTGACAGCCCTGTGCCCAATTACTTGTTAAAACAAAATTTTTATTTGAAAAAGCAATTTTGCGAAAACTTTGTGCATTAAACAGTCCTTGACCTAACCTTAACCTTTAACTTTAACACTGTAATCACAGAGAGCTGGAAGTTTGAGAAAATAAAATATTAAATTAATAACTTGATACTAATAATCAAACGCCGGCTCCGTGTGCGAATTATACCCAAGACCAAGTGATATGGAATAATAAGGATTAATGTAAGCCTGTGACATAAACAAGAAGAGACAATACCTTAATTACTGAGTATGACCTTGAAGGTTGAAACTACGTAAAATAAATTTTAAATTGTAACAATCTTCACTTCCAGAAAATAGAAATCTCTCCTTTTAAGGATTCGGTGCAGCTAGCCGCCGAAATGGTATCCAGGTGTTGATTTCCTGTAGATGGTGCGGAAATTATTGTAGAAAGCGTGTGTCCTAATGTAGATGTTAGATCGGAGCACGAGACCTGGATTTCTAAATGTAAACCGGAAACACAGATGTATCAACTCTCGCCAGAGATCAATCCCAACGCCGGCTACGCCAAAATCGAGATCAAATGTTATAAAAAAACTGACACAATAACCGTCACTTCACGTTATTAAGAACTAAGAAGTGTGAGGAGAGTCCTCACAAAAACAGTGCTATCGAACTTAACAGTTAAACGGTCGAAAAACGAATCCCCAATATTGATACTGAATGGGAACTGAATGATAATGCATTCAGACTAATAACAAATAAGCTAGGTATGCCAGAGATAGGCCTTTTTAACTGAAATAAAAATCACAAATATCAAATAAAGCGTAAAGAATCGTAGTTACGCCTTTATGGCCTGCCCAGCCTTAGTATCCGCTGTTCACATCTATGTTGATTGACGAACCAATAGTATTAAAATCAGACTCTACATTACTTACGTTTACTTTCAGGTCCCACCCTCTTACAGCAAAACTTTCACTAGTGGCAGGGAAAGTATCAGCGAAGCATTTTAGAGGAAAGGTCTGCCAGAGGAGACATTGGAAATAATGCTGTCATCACTTGCACCAGCCACAATGAAGCAGTACAGCTCGGCCCTTAAAACATGGTGGGATTATTGTGGAAGGTTTAACCTCGACCCTTTCAGTGCAAGTGAAAGTCATGTATTCAAGGACGGGACTCTGAAAAGAACTCAGATCTTAAAAGATTCTTTATGGGAATTTTTCGCATTAAACCCCCTAGAACAAGATATGAAAAATCTGGAATACCGATACAGTTTTACAAAAAATGGGCGAGCTGGTTCCGTTAGAGAGCCTCACTCTGACACAGCTAACTCAGAAGACAGTAATGCTGATAGCGCCAGCGGCATCGCAAAAAGCACAAACGCTATCTTTAATAAAATTAGAAAACATTCAGGAATATTCCTCAGGTTTTGAGATAAAAATTCCAGATTTGACAAAGACGTCAAAACAAGGCAAGAATCAACCACTTCTCACATTACCTTTCTTTGAAAATTCTCCTGAGTGGTGCGCAGCTCGTACGCTTAAAAAATACGTAAATGTTATTAGCGAAATAAGGAATAACACCTCAAACCTTCTTATAACAACAAATAAACCTCACTCAGCTGCGACCACTCAAACCATAAGCAGATGGTTGAAAAACATCCTTCAAGAAGTAGGGTTAGGAGAATACTCAGGACATAGTACGCGTCATGCATTATCATCCATGGCATATAAAAAAGGCATAAATATTAACGTACTAAAAAACGCAGCTGTCTGGTCTGAGAAATCAAAGACTTCAGACAATTTTTTCGTCTTGGTATATAAAATATTGAGTCTCTACTCCAAATATTTGATTTTAATTTTCCACGTACTTAATGGCCGCCTGGCCCCTTGGATAGTTCACCACTACTTGCTTCGTTTCAAACTGGCATCCACTTTCACACACCTCCGTTTAGTAAAAATCCGGCTATCGAAGAACCAAAATGTGCCCAACTGCGTTTAGGTGTAAAGAAAATAACTTAAGTCCAAAATTAACAAATATATCAAGCTTATTATAATTCGAGTAAAATCAGTCCTTTTTGTTACATGACTTAGTGGAGACTAAAAACCCTTCCCCTCTCACCTCATTCATACTGCTCACTAGAGATTTATTTCGTCGACCTTTATAATCGGGAATCTAAATCGACAGTAGTTCGCACGAAATTCAAACAAAGGGAATTCGTAGCACGTTGGAGTAAGGCTAACTTGAATGGCATACACATAAATAATTCATGTATACATATACGCGAACACATGTGTTCAAAATGTTTAAAGTAGAAAGAAATGTTTCTGGCAATATTTGGATGGGTCGTTCATGGCCTTTTGTAATCTGTCATAAAATCTTTAATAGAGTTTAATGTTCCTATTGAAATGGGTTTTCCACTGTTCTGCGACCATGCTTGTTCCCTATCTCTCCCTCTATAGAACGGAGCTAGAACCTCTTAGTTCCCCACCACTCGGCATCATGTGTGGGTAGCCTGGTTGTCCTCGTGCCGTCTACGGCTGACTAGATCAGCGATTCCCAAACTTTTTTTTGCATTTTCAGGTCCGCGGCAGGGTGAGCTTGTAAAATTTTTTCTCAATACTGAGCTTTACAGGAGGTCTCTATTTCCTTGATTTCCGGAACGAAATAACTTTTAAAAACTGCCTATTATTAAATTCTTCACGCTTATTATGACCCTTTCACTGTTATAGATTGAAATTTATTTTATAAAACTGAATTTATTTAAAAATTATAAAAGTAAAGGTTCTTAAACTGAATAGTTTTTATTACCTTTTTGCAAGTACATTAAAAAAAGAATGGAAAAAATCAGTTAATATTTAAGCATAAAACAGTTTCGTCAATTACTTAATATATTTATAATTATTTCGTTAATATTAACCAATTTTTATCAACTTTTTTTTATTTTTCTTCATTTTTTATAACCTAATTAACTGTTTTATAAATTTTTGAAATAAAATATTTATTATTAATTTATATTTTTCGTTTTTCGAAATTTAAATATAACAATGAAAAGGGATTCCCAGGTCAACTTTTTTTTTGCTTCCCTGTGTCACATGTGGTCTCCTAAGGGAGAGCAGGCTAGCTGCCGCGGCAAGAAATCCGAGACCTGCCGCGGCAAGTAGTTTGGGAATCACTGGACTAGATGATGATGCCCTCTTGACTCCCACCAATCGGCATCGTAGAAGGTAGCCTCACTGAATTTGAATTGGCCATACCAAGGTCATAATTTTCAAAAAGAAGAAGAAGGAGGAGGTAGCCTGGTGAGTACCGTTTTGTCCTTTATACAGTTCACATCGGGAGCGTTTGTGTTGCAGTTCCTGATGGTTTCTCACCTGATTCTCTAATTTGTGTTTAAACTGGATGAACAAGTGTGACGTATTCTCAATTTTCATAAGAATAAATTATCGTTCGTTTAAAATTAAAAGTGCTGTGAAGTTTTGTGAATTACCATCAAACCTTTTTTAACAACATATAATCGTGGTCTAAAATATAGTTACTCTAAACGGCGATAGGTGTCACTCTTTGCGGACATAATTTTTACATTGAATTCAGGCTCGTCTGGAGGTTTCTGAGGAGGTACACTGCAAAAACAAATGTCTGCAAATGTCTCAAATATGGGGACACAAGACACATATTGTGTCTCACTCATATGCATCTCAAAGTGTCTCATTTCGAGACATATTGTCCTAGCAATTTTTACAGTGTACTAAGGAGGTTCTGGGTGGCTCTAGAGAGGCTTAAGGAAAATTTCTAAAGAGGTTCGGCGGGGTCTGTAGGAAATATCTGGGGATGCTCTGAAGAGGTTCTGATAAAAATCCTGGTTAATTCTGCAGAAATTATGGAGAGACTCTGAGGAGGGTCTGGAGGGTTTTTGGGAATGTTTTAGGGTAGCTCTAGGAAGGGTGGTAGGGACTCTCAGATCAGATTTTGGAGAATAGCTCTGGTGGAATTAAGCTCAGAGGAGGCTTTGAAGAGGTTCTATGGGTGCTCTAAAGAGGTTCTTGGAAGTTTCTGGGGATACTCTAGAGAAGTCAGGGGCGGATCCAGAGAGCGTCCTTGGGAGGGGGGGGGCCCATTCGCTCATAACCTTTTTTTCTGATCAGATGTAATTTTGTAGGGTATTTATTTGTTATAATTTTAAAATTCTCGAGGAGTGGCTATCCAGCCGTAATCCCTTCTTGGATCTGCGCCTGAGAGAAGTTCTGGTAAACTCAATGGAATCTCCTGAAAGATTTTAAGGATGCTCTGAAGAGGTTCTGGTGGTAGCATATCGATTAGCAGAATTATCGATATCTTGAAAGTTTAATTTCCCAAAAACAAATTAAATGCAGCATGAAGAAAAAAGCGGTGTGATTAAGGGGTGCATGAAAACCAGTTATTTCTTAATATATATATATGTACAGTTGACTCTCGAGAAATTGAATCTCAATGGGAATAGGAAAAGTTCAAATTACTGAAAGTTTTATTTATCGAAAGATAAGTATACCCATGGGTATGTTTTGCTCTCTACATTGACAGAACCATTTCACTAGACATTCCTCAAGGTGTGGAGACTCACACTGATGAAACCTCTTTTTTCCTTCATTAACATTGAGTCCGAAAATTCGATATTTATTTTTTAAATATTGAAAAGCGTTGAAGGTAAAATTCTAAATTTTTGGCTACTTATTTTTTTTGTTGCACCATCTTCTACGATATCTTATACTTCTTATACATCTTATACATCTTATCTACGATAATAAATTTTTTTCTCTGAAATGGGCAAACGCTTGTGGAATCTTGGAGTCATTTTGAACTTCGTCAAACAAGACAAATTGCAAAATGAATTTAACAGTTTTGTAATTATATTAACAGGAATGTACAAAAGATGAGAAAGGATGTAAGGATGTTTACAACATTTATGATATTTTTTTCTAGCATAATTAATATTCTTATGTATCAATTTAATATAAATTGTCATATTCTTTCACTAAAGATTAAGAAGTATTTCTCACTGGTCAAAAGAACTGTTTTTATAAAAACAGAAGCACTGTTCTTTTATTGGTGAAATAGGTATATGTTTTACTTTTTAATTAAAATTTGTACACGCATAATATTAATTTACATAATTTAAGTTAAACTTTCATGTCCTACACTTAACAAACGATTAAAAAATTATTTGTAAAATCATTTGCATTACTTGCAATAAAAACAAATAATGATAAAAGTATAGATTTACTTACGTTCTTTCACTATAGTGCCGTGTTATATTCCTACACCCAGCGGATGCAAAATCTTTTTATAATATAGGAAGATATATTATAAAGCCTAATGTAAAACTTACAAATAGATATTTATTATACTCATTCAGATGGTAAATTTTCTCATGTTAGGAGTTAATATTTCAATGCACAATGCAAAGTAATGTATAAATGCATGTTCCTGTATTACAGCAATTATGATTTAGAAACGATGTGAAATTTATTAATGTAAATTAATTAACTTTCGTTTTTTGCTCCAATAATAACAAATGTAATATTATTATCTGCTGGTTATGAAAAAATATTTCACTCATAAGGGATTAGCACATAATCTACTATTTACGTGACCAAAGCAATATATCTAGACATTTCAACAAAAGTGTTCGGCTTTTCTTTTTATTTTTTTGTTATCAGTTCGTACAAATAGTTTTTAACAAACTGTCTTCAATTAATTGTTAATTGTTAATCTTATTATTATTATTATTATTATTCTTATAACTTCATACATTAAGTTTCATGAATAGTTAATGTAATATTCAATACGTTTCTTCTTAGTTTTTATATACAAAATTGAAATATTCGATAAAATGAAACAAACACTTGTATTATTATATTACTATTACTATAATAATTATCATTACGTAATAAATGATGTTTTGTGATATTAATATAATATTAACAGAAAAATTAAGCTATAAATGAATTTTGCATTTCTGAAAAGACATATTAAAAATTACAAAAATTTAAAAAATTTCTTTTTAATATTACACAATAATTAATGATGTTGTTAAATTATTAATTTTTCAAATTATCACATTTAAAATAACAATAAGCCTTAATTTAGTCAACGCCTTTATGATATGTACTAAATTAGGTTCATTATAAACTCAGATTATGCAAGCTTTAAAAAGAAGCCGTAAAGTGAAAATAAAAGGCGAAGAGAAGCCTTGATTTAGTGAAAAAAAAAGGATGCTGTGATTTGCACTCATGAACGATCTGACTATTGAACCAGAATTTTTCAGCCGCCTTAATCAAATTACTTTTATTATAAACTCGATAATTTAAGTTATGAGAGGTAAACTTTTAACCGAAAATCAAAAATGAGTAAAAACGACAAGATGAAAGTAAAAGAGGGGAGACAGTGATTCGCTACTAACTGAACAGACTACTTTAGAGCTCAGTAAGTTAGTGCTCACTGTTCAGTTTGCAATTCTGGTGTGTGCTACGTCTTTTCAAACAGAATCCTTCACTTGTAGAACCACTATTACAGGAATATACTAATTTAGCTGTTTCCTCACAAATTACAGGCATGAAATTTATTCTTCTATAGATGCTCTCTGTGGGTTTTCCGTACAAACAGAAAAAAATAAAAAAAAATTAGAATGATAAAAAAACTAATGAATTCTATTTGAATAGAAAAGCATTTGGCCCTACATCACATAAAAAGTGTAATTTGCACTTTTAAAAATTTGCAAACTAGTGCATTTTTGATTATAATTACAAAATTATTAGTAGCGATGTTAAAAGTTCATCATTCTTTTTTTAATATTATTATTGAGTATATTTTATTATTAAAAATTATTTTATGGTTTTATAATTAGCATTACACTAAAACATTGAATATTCATTTGTGCAAAAATACAAGTGAAAGAATTAGGTATAAATAACTACTTTATATCTTTTATTATTTTGCATGGAGTGTATATTTGCAGAAGTGAAATTGATCAAATAAAGAATGAGTGCACAGTTTTTTCGTTCGAGAAAAAACTATAATATTGTTAAAAGCTTCATTATTTACTTTTGTTCAATTGACGATTTAAATTATTTCTGATTTCATTTATCTAATTTAAGTCATGTCTAAGTTGTGATACGATTTATGTGGAAGCCTCAGTGCAAAAAAACAATATTTTCGAATTGAATGTACTACTTTTTGGGAAAATAAACTAAACTCAATTTTAACAATTGTATAACAATATAATAAACAATTTTATACACTTATGATACATATTATAATTTTTTTAAACAGTCAATAAATAAAGAATAACTGAAACATTTTTGTACCCGCATTGAATTTAAGCTCTTACAATTTTTGACGAATTTTCAATCAATTCACTAATTTCTGCTTTAAATTATAGTCTTATTCAAATTAAATAAGCCATAAAAATAAAAAGAAACGTTAAAATATTATTATTATTATTATAGTTTCATAACATTTGTATTTTATATGCTTTAGTATATACATTTTATCATTTTCACAATATTGATGTTTTATTTGCATTAAAAAAAAAATATTTCTCATCAAATGCATAAAAAATACACAAAATATGCAAATAATATACAAATAGAAACATTGCATTGGCCGAAAGTTCTTTATGATTGATTCATTGCGGTATTAAAAAGCGTATGGATAATTTTTAATATCATATATGTCATTAATGAGTTTCATTGTATACTATATTTTATAGATACTTTTATTAGTTTTATTTTCATGTAACAGCAACGCGTTTAGCAATAATGATCACAGTGGAAATTTTCCAAAAGAAATATGTTGAAGTTGATGTTATAAAAAGTTCTCAAACTGCGGTAATTGATTGAAAGTCTACTAAGAAACCACTGTTTTTATACTTCTCTTACCTTTCAGTTGTGTAAGTTGATTTACTCATTTTGATCAAATGCTTTTCGCACATCTAATCTATTTACGATTATGACCTGTCGTCATTTCACATTTCTATAGCAATCTAAAATTTCTAATTAACATACATATATCCGACAAAATCAGATTATTTTAAAATGCTTCCTCGAGCAGTTTATATTATATATATATATATAAAAATAGAAGGAGAAAATCCATTTTAGCACTTCCGAATTGCACAAAACTTTTACAAATACATATTTTTATAGAACTTGTATAATATTTTATGAAATGAGGATTAAGTATGAAAAAAATGATCTAAAATGAAAACTAGAAAATATAATGACAAAATAAACAAAACTCCAAGAGAGATGAAAGCAAATGACCTTCACTTCCTCAACCTCACATTACTTCTTCCTTTCAGTTCTTTTAACATAAAAATACAAACAAACAAAAAACATAATATTGAAATGTATAAAAAATACATCTAATTAATTTTTGGTGAAAAAAATATTAATTTATTTCGTGTAATATTTTTTGTCATACCTATTTGGCATTTAAATTAGGAAAATTCTTCTTAAGGTAATATTACAATGTTACATATACATATGATCAAAGAAACTTAATTACCATTAATGTAAAATTTTTTCTTCTGAAACTACTATGAAGCAAAGTGCAAGAAAGTGTGGTAAATCGACAGGAATAATTGAACGTGTAAAGTATATATTTTTTAATACCGGAATGTGTTTTTCCTACATGAATCACGGATATTATGAAATACTCATGTAAAAAAATTTTATTATTGTTTTCCTATACTAATGAGAGATGTTAAAAATTTTCACACTTTTATGCAATTTATTTCACGGTGTTCAGTTTCAAGGGGAAAAAAATTCCACATTAATGGCAATAAGCTATTTTAATGGTATGTAACATTGCCTTTAAAATAAGTGTAAGAATGTACAAAAATGTTCATTATACATTAATTTTATTTTATTGATGAAGTAAACATCACGAAAAATTTTAATTCCAAGAAAACATTGCCAATTTAATTACTTTTGACACCCTAAATGTTTATTATGTATTATACATTTTTTCTTTAACATACAAAATGAACATTGTTATTAGCTACGATTAATTATTTATTTATTTTATTTATAACAAAGTTTTTTGTTTAACGTAGACTTTTTTTTATTATCAGTAGGGGAGTGGGCCCCAAAAGATGGACATAGTTTCGATTTAATGCTCTAGTTTCCAAACCGAATAAGATATATTAAAATATTTTATACCGGATGAAAGTACAACTTATTAGCTAACTTATGGCAGCGGGGATTAAATTTTATTTAGAATATAAACATTTTTTCTAATTGATAAACTTTTCGATTAAAAAAAAAGTGTCCCCAAGATGGGCACCTTCTTAAAAATCACTGAAAAATGTAGTAAATAAAAAATAAACATGTAACATTTCTTAAACTAATTTTTAATTATTTTATTATAACGTTAAGTACCTATTCTAAATAACAAATTTAAATAACTTTACCAACTTAAGAAAAAACTGTAACAAAACTTTTTCAGACACAGTTAATTACGCAATTAATGGAAGATCCCTTATAACAATATTATAACATTTTATTATTTATTTTATATTTGAAAAAAATTGCAGTTTTGAACAAAAGTTCTGATGGACAATTTTTGAATTTCTTGAATGGTTTTACTTGTTCTATTATTGAGTAACGTGAATGACCATGACCGTTCTTAACTTTCACACAGATGCAAATCTTATTACGAACAATACGGATGCATAAATCCGACAGATTTTAACTTTAAAGCTCAAAGGTGAGATCAGAATTGGAATTTCTATATTATGGAAATTTACTAATTCGTAGAAACCAAGATTTTTATTTGATGTCAATGTATAATAATAATAATAATAATAATAATAATAAAATAATATTAATACATATATAAATTTATCAACAATTGAAGTTTGCTGAATTTGTCAAAAATCCATAATTTTATAAATTAGAACTAAATGATTAATTTTATATCCAAAGTGTATATTTTTATATATATCGAATATAAATATTTATAGATTAAAAAAAAAACCTATATAGGTATTATTAATCTATTATTTGTCTTTCATAATTTTTTTCCAGTGTGAATTTCCAACCAAACATTTTCAAATTCACAAAATGATTCTGACCTTCAGTATAATCTGTGAAAAGTTTCATTTTTAGGACATGTTTGTAGAGTTTAAAATTTCTTACGTAAAATTTTCATTTCTTAACACATTTTTCTGTGGAACATATATACAAAGTTTTAGTAAAATTTAATAGTCATTTTATATTTTTGTGTGTAAGATAGATTGCAGATTTTCTCTGAGTGAGTAATATTGTAACCGGTGCATCAACCTGCCCTGTATGTGTACACGATATAGCTTATAAATAATAGTGAAAGTAACCTCGAAAGTCTAGACAAAAAAAAGTTCAGTGAATCAAGGAAATGCATTAACTTGACCGAATTTGCATATTAAAAAATTTATGTCCAATTACTCCAATTTGTGGATATTTTAATTTTATTCTTCAAAGCCTACTTTGAATTTTTTAATTTTAATAAATTATAATATTTAATTAATTAAAATTATTCAACTGTGATTGTTAGTTAATTAATTTAAATGTAATTAATAATCTCAATCAAATAAGTAAATTAAAATAGTTAATTAAAAAATTCAACTAAATTATAGTTTTTCAAAGAACATAGTCAAGAATAATTAATGCATTTAATTAAATGTTTCAATTTCGCAATTTCAATTATATAATTCCTAGTTTCGTAAAATTTATTCAATACTATTTTGCAAATTTCCATGATTATACTGTTAATTAAATTGAAGCTATTAAGATAAATTAATTTATAGGGAGTTACTTACCTATGATGGTGAAATTTCAACACATCAAAATTTATTAGTTGAACTAGGGTGTTAATTTAAGATCTAAAATCTCGTATGATGACTTTTTGTAAATGGTTCGCATTCTGTGGTAATTTTTAATTTTTATGTACAAAAAAATGTAAAAAGTGTTATAAGGGAGAAGGTCTACACTACCGACCACTTACAAAACTTACTTTTTTTGTGAATTGTCATTGTTGAAGTTTGGTAAGCTGCATTTTCTAGAAAAATAATTGGGAAAATTTGAAATTAACCTAAATAAAACCTTGAACTATTAGCTTTAAAATAAGCTAAAGAGAATAAAAATATCTTGACTGGTTCTAAAGTTATAAGAAAATGTATGACACTAAAAAACGCAGCACTATCCAAGAAGATTCCTATAGTCCCCACCAGGCGTCCGAATTGTCGATTTTTGTCGTTAACGGTCATTTCAGTAGGCAGGGGTTTAATACACATTTCCTTATAACTTTTAAACCAGTCAAGATAATTTTATTCTCTTTGGCTTATTTTAAAGCTAATAGTTCAAGGTTGAAATTAGCTTAATATCAAAATTCTCCAATTACTTTTCTAGAAAATGCAGCCCACTAAACTTGAACAATGAAAATTCACAAAAATCGAAAAATACACCTATCTTTATCACATTGAATCTCAATTTCTATTAATCAAAAAAGCTTTAAAATAGGACCATTTAACGGCGAATTTTATAAGCTTCCCAATGGTCTATGAAAAATTTTAATTCGCTAATATCTGACAGAGTTATCAATATTTTAAGACGGTCATGTTTTTAATCCTTTTTTGCAAGTGCCACAATTTTGGCCGGTAGTGTAATTATACCTCCAAATTTATATGATGCAATTTATGGATTGCCTCTAAAGGTGATAATCTAATTAAATAATTGCAAACTTGGAATTCGCGTAGAATAATGCCATTTTTTTTTAATTGGCAATTCCTCGAATAAAAAAAAATTTCATGGGATATTTTTGAAACTATATTAATTATTTAATAATTATGATGGTTATTCCTTAAACAAATTGTTGTTGTTAATTGTTGATTTTCATTTAAATTATTATCATTAGTTATACATTAAATCTAACAAAAGTTAAAAACTATTAACAATTATTTGTTTAAACATTTGTCAATAAATTAATTATTTCAATTGTTTATTAAAGATGGATCAAAAAATTGCAAAATTAGAAAAAAGAGACATTATCTTACTCCAATTCTAATAAAAATTAGTAATTATAAACAATTATTTGTTTATTCTTTCATAACAAATTCTGAATGAAAAAAGTTTTTTTATTTTTTGTGAAAAATCATTTTCTAGTTTGAGGTTATGTCAATGGGTTGAACATCCTTAATATAAATATAAATAAAAAAGTAAAGTGTGGACTTAAGTATCGGTTTTGGTATTGCAAACTGACAAATAAAGTAATTATGCAGATTTTAATAAGACAAACGACTAAAGGAGATCGGCCGACGAGTGCACTCATTTTACGTAAGACAACCTCTAATTGTAATCAAACACGCAAATTTAAGCATTCATTTTGTCTCCATCGTAATATTGAAAATAGTGCAACAAGTGTAAACTTCCATTTGCTGTAATCAGCCTTTCACCGATTTCTACTTCGGATGGAATGAAGTTATATATATATGTATAGATAGACCATTCTTATACAACTGCCCCACGAGTGATAAATGTATGTGTGCACTGCACTACCTCTGTGCATCAAAGGCGGTCATTCCGAAATAAACTCGTTTTTAATACATCGGAAATTTCCACAAGATAAAAATATAAGACCCAAATTCAATATATATATATATCCCTACCAACATATAGATGATTTTTATTTAAATTTCAATCTCGACTCGATAAAAAAAATCCAGTTTTCAGTATAATGTAACGACCTTAAAGAATTTTTGTAACCACTTATTAGCATTCAATTAAAAATTTCCGTAAACCCACACTAATAGTCGAGTTTCGACAATTGCGAAATAATTTTTTTTTTTTGTAAACATAATTTTATGTTGCAGGCTTAAAAATGGACGAATTGAGCGAGATACAAAAGTTTTATCAGGGAAAGACCATTTTCATTACCGGGGGCTCTGGACTCATGGGAAAAGTGCTGATAGAAAAGTTACTTTTCAGTTGTAGTGACCTTAATAAAATTTATTTATTGCTTAGACCGAAAAGAGAGCGATCTCCGGAAATGCGAGTGCATGAAATGTTGAAATTGCCTGTAAGTATATAAATAATTTTTTTTTTTACATTGCTCATTTTATTTTACACTGAAAAAAAGCTTTGGAATATGCAAAATAAAAGTTTTGTTGGTTTAACCAAATTTTTTTTGTTGATTTACGTTCAACAAAATGGTTTTGTTGTGACAAGGTAAAAAGTTATATTTTTCAGCAACTTTAAAATAATGTATTAAAAAAAAAAGATAATATTTTTTAATTTAAAAAAAAAACACTTTTTTATAAACAAATTCATTTTTTTAAATTTAGACCCGACTAAAAAAAATTTTTTTTTTATTTATGTATACCTAAAAATGTTAAAAACATTTTAGAAAAAGATTCGGGATGGCATGATGAGTATTATGAGTTTAAATTAATTTTCCAACTCTGCCTGTTTTTTTTCTCTACCACGTTTTGTACTGTGCCTATTTAAACTAAAATTTATAACTCGAAAGTTTTGCCAGTTATATAAAAATAAAAAAATACGTATATCTAATATTTTTTTCTAAGGAACAAATAAAAAATAGATTTAATCGATTTTAAAATGTGGACTGAAAATTTGATATGGAATCGCCCATAAGTATTTTCTGCGAAATAAATGCTATGGAATTAATTAATATATTTATCCGAATTCAATTAAAAAATGATAATTGTTTAATAAATTCTTCTACATTCATTTTATTTTTTATATCAATTTTATTTGGAAATTGAATAAATTGAATTTTATTTTCTTCGCTAAATTTTAGAATTATTAATTTAAAAATTAAAAATATTATCTGTTTAATAATATTTATTATATTTATTTTATTAATATTAAATTATTTAATTATAATAAATTAATAATTAATAAATTAATACACTAAAAATTTAAAAATTTTATATTTATATTAAAAACTTCATTATCATTTAATTGTCTCTTAATAAAATCAAGAAAAAATTTATTAAATTTTAATGAATTATATTGAAATGAATTTTATCGAAAATTTTTATTTAAAATTGTTTTTAATAAAATTTATTTAACTTTATCATTAATATATTTTAATTTCTTAAGATTATTCATCTCTTTATTTTTTTTTATTATTATTTTAATGTATTTTATAAATTAAAAATTATGACTATATATCATTAAATATTTTGTTAAAAGAATTTTTATATAAATAATATAAACCCTACAGAAGATATAATTAATAAATAACCTAATATAAATATACAATCTATTAATAAATATATTAATATAAATCTTTTTATATAAAATCTAATTATTGGAGGAATACTTATTATTCTTATTATGACACTAAATAACAATAATTTTTCTTTCCTAAATAAAAATAAATTTTTTAACCTTTCAATTCTATTATACTCAAAAATTAAAATAAAAATTTATTAAAATAATTATATAAAGAATATAATAATACTAGCAAAATAAATAAATAAATAAATAATAAATAAATAAAGCAAAATAAATCTTTTTCATACCTTTTAGAAATTATAAAATACAATAAAAAATATAACAAATCGGTAAATAATATTTATCTAATACGAAGAAATAAATATTTTAAATATAATATTTAAAAATCAATTAATATAATTAAAATAAATATTTATTTAGGACAAAATTTATAATATTTTAGAATTAAAAAAAATAATTGAAATTAAACAAAACAATTGCAAATTTTGCAAATTAATTAAAAAAAAATTAAAACAATTAAAAATTGGGGAAAGTAATTTAAACAATCATAAAAATGTTTTAAACATAAAGAAAATAATTTAAATTTGAGAAAAATACTTGAGAATCTTAAAAGTAAATTAAAACAAAATTGAATAATGAAAAATTAGAGAAAACAATTGAAAATTGAAAAAACATGGTTAAAAATTGAGATAAATAAATTAAAAGTAAAAGAAATAATTAAAATTTAGGAAAATAATTAAACAAATTACATAAAATATCTTAAATAAAGGAAAGTTAAGCAAAATTTGAGAAAAATACTTAAAACTTTCAGAAGTTCATTGAAATAAAAGAAAATAATTAAAAATTAGAGAAAATAAATGAAAAAAGATAAACATAATTTAAAATTGAATAGAACAAATTTTAATTAAAGAGAAATAAGTAAAAATTTTTTGGCAATTATGAAAAAGAACGAGAAAAAGAACGAAAGTAATTGAAAATTGAAGAAAATAATAAAAATAATGAAATAATTGAAAAGTCAGATAAATAGTTAAAAATATTTTTAATTATGAAACAAATGTAAAGAATTGAAATTTGAAGGAAATAAATTTTGGAACATAATTGAAAAATGTTTTTAAATTTTATAACTTTCCGAAAATAATTAAAATATGACTCATTTAAATTATTTAAATAAATAAAAAAAAAAATTGAATTTTGAAAAAAAATACATGAAGATCTTAGAATTCAATGAAAAAAAAAAGAAAATAACTAAAAATTGGAGAAAAGAATTGAAGAACTAAGCTAAAAGTAATTGGAATTTACGATAATTAATAAAATTTTTTGGAAATTATGAAAACAAAGAAAAATAATTAAAAATTAAAGAAACCAATTGAAATTTTAGAAAAATTCTTAAAAATCTTAAAAAATAATTTTAGAAAATGAGAATAACTAAAAATTGGAAAAAAGACTGGAAGAATGCTAAAAATAATTGAAATTTACGATAATTAATAATTTTTTTTAGAAATTATGAAAACAAAGAAAAATAAATAAAAATTGAAGAAAATAATAGAAATTTGAGAAAAATACTTAAAAAATTTTAGAAATTTATTTTATAAAATGAGGAAAACTAGAAATTGAAGAAAATGTTTGAATTTTCAGAAAAATACTTAAAAATGTTAGAAAATAATTTTAGAAAATGAGTATAATAATTAAAAATCGAAAAAAATAATTGAAAAATGATAAAATTAATTAAAAATTGACAAAAATAATTGAAATATGCTGAAAATAATTTAAGATTGAGAAAGAAAATTGAATTATGATGAAAATAATTTAAATAATATAAAAACTTGAAAACATTCAATAATATTTGAGAGAAATAACTGAAAAATAGAATATATGTTTAAAAAAAATAATAATTACAAAATTACTTAAAAATTTTTAATTAAAGAGAATAATTAAAAAATCGCAGAAATAACCGAAAATTGATGAAAATAATTGCAATATCGGATAAATAATTGAAAATTTATAAAAGTAATGCCAAAATAATAAATATATAATTATAAATTGATGAAAATCAAGAAAAATTGCAGAATTTATTTTTAAGCAAAAGACAATAATTAAAAAATTGTTATATAATGGAAAATTGATGACAATAATCTAAATTTGAGATAATAACTGAAAATTTAGGAAATTAATTGCATGTGTTTATGTATACTTTAAACTTCTTCAAAAACCATAATAAATTTTTAAAGCATTTTTCGAAACTGTTTTTTTACACAAATGACAATTAAAAACACGACACTAACGAAAAAGGTTACCTTATTCTTTCAATTCAAATTTCAAAATATTTCCTGATAAAGATAGTCAAAAATCAATAAAATAACAGGGAGTAAGACTAACTTCACTTCAGTTTTAAAAACATGGACAGAAAAAATGAATAAATATAAAAAGTAACTAACTTCAGGAGTTTACGGAGAAGATTATTATTTAATAATCAATAATAATATGAATAACTGTTTCTTGGTTAGGTAAAAATATTTGAGGAGTAAATTTTCAAAAGTTAATAATTCCATTTTTATTTTTTATTTCGTGAAAAGAATCGTTTTAGTTAAGTCCAGATATTTTTAAATTGAAAATTGTTTGTTAATAAAATTCTTTCTTACAATCAACAGTATATGACATATCGATTTCGAGGTTAGGTTATAACTTTGTTTGGCTTTTGTTTGAATTTGCTTTTTTATGAATAAGTTTAATGTTTTGAAAATATAGATTTTAATCACAGAACTTAAGCATTAAAAAATGTTTGTTATTTGCTCAAAACTACCAATTAAATTAGAATAAATTAACTTTTTATGAGAATCTGTTTTGTGTCGCATTTGCTTAAAATCGCACTCGCCACGCATGCGCCATAAATATTTGGTACTGCCAAAGCATTTTAATAAACTCAAATAAAATTAAAGATTAATTGCTCAACTAAACTACTTTGTTGCGATTACATTGTCAGTTTTTTCAGTGTATTATATTACATTATTAATTTTTATTAATTTTTAGTTGTGTAACAAATTATTTTGAAATAGATGTTTGATAGAATTCGAAAGCTGAAACCAAATGTAATGAAGAACTTGATACCTTTACAAGGAGATGTTACACAGGAAAATCTGGGCCTGACTGATGAGCAAGAGGCAATTATTATGGAAGAGGTTCATATTGTCTTTCATTTTGCGGCAACTCTTAGATTGGAGGCAAAATTAAAAGATGCCATTGAAATGAATACGGTACTGAAAATTATTTATCTTTCTATAATCTTTTCGTGTGAGCTAAAATTTCCGTAAAAATTGAATTTGCCATATTACCACCGCGGGCAGTGAGGCGCATGTTTCAAAACAAAGATGGCCGACATAAGAGTGATTTTTCAGATAGTGCGCAATGTTTAATGTTTATTTTTACAATGAATTATTATTTCTTAAGTGTTATAAATTAAAAGCATTTTAGCTAATGCAAATTTCAATTATATATAAATTAATTAACTAATTTAATATTATTGAAAAGATATTATCAATAATTATTAACTGAGTGATAAATTCATAATATTATGGAAATAAATTCATAATATTACAATAATTTAATATTAACTGTCTTCCTTCTTTTTAAATTAATTTCTCAAAGTTTAATTAAATTCTTCAATTTGAAGAATTCTTTTGGCATTTTTAAAAAACCTCTGCATATCGTGTCAAAATTCATCAGTATAGAATTTTTTTTTTTAATTCAGAAATTTAAAATAATATCATTAGGAATAGATTTTAATTAAAGCAGAAGAAGCCAAATGCATTTTACACTAAAAGCAAAAAAATAGTTAGCAAATTTTAATAAAATATTTTACGATTTAGGAAAGATGCAATAAGTGATAAAAAGTGAAAATAAAAATGTCTTAATTACAATTTCATAAAAAATGCTAAGTCAATATTAATTCCGTAATTTTCTGTAGAAATATAATTAAACTTCCTATATAAACCATTAGAAATCTTTTTTTTTTATCGTGGACTATAAATTTCTTCTTATTAAACTTGTTTTATTTATATATATATATATATATATATATATATATATATATATACTATGTATGTATTTAAAGCATTGATAATATAACGGATTTAGAAAATAATAGCACACTTGTGCGCGTTGAGTAATCTAGTTAATGTATAATCCTTTATTTAATAACTTTACTCCTATATATACAAAATAATTAGTATTAAGTTGATCAATAGAAGATTATGCATAATTTATAAAAAGCCTTTTTAATCATCTTCGGAGTATATTATGTTTTGAAATAAAATAAAGAATTAGAGCTTTCTTATATATTGTAAAAAATTCAAGTGAAGTTTATATTTACAAGAAGAAAAGCATTAATAGCGTCAAAATTACATAATTCGATATGTTCATGAGGTATTTATAATTGTAAATGAGAATCAGATTTTTTCTAACGATGCATAAAAAGCACTGAATAAATGTTTCAGTAAAAAAAACTGTTAAGAGAGAGATTAAAAATAGTTATTTGTAAAATAAAAAGCGTAAATTTTTTATTTATACATTAGAATGATTTTTATAGACAATTTCCATTAATTATCTTCGTTTAATCAACTCTATCGACAGTTCCTTATTATACAGTACATAAATAAATTTTATATATCAAGTAAAACACAAAATTTACACGATATTTAAAAATTAAAAACATGTTTTCTGAAATAAATATTTGTAAATTATGTTATCTATAGTAAAATCGATTGTTTTTCGGTCCCAAATCTTTTTTTGGGACCATTTCTTTTCCGTGCCAAATTTTTGGGAAAACAGTTTTTCCGTGCCAAATTTCTGAATGAAATTCGACTTGTTTTTTAAGGTGGGCACGAAAAGAATTTTGGATTTGAGCAAACGGATAAAAAATCTTGAGGCTTTTGTTCACTTGAGCACGGCTTTTTGTCACGTGGACCAAGAGGAACTTGGTGAACGAGTTTATGATGCCCCTGATGATCCTCAAGATGTGATGCGTCTTATGCAGTGGCTGGATGAAAGTGCTATCGATCTCATCACACCCAAGTATTTTAGATTATTTTCTATTTCAAATATTCGTAAAAAAAAGAAAATAATTATTACAAAATTTAAATTATTTATTTATTTATTTGAAAATACATAGCTATCACGTATTTGGTTAAAAATTTTATGAGGCCTTATTGGTAAAAAAAACTACCACCGCGGCCAGTAAGCGCCACCTGTTCAAAACAAATATGGCCGCTGAAGAGTTTATTCAAAGACAGTCGAATTTGGTTTTACAATAAAAGTTTATTTCGGAAGTGTTTTTACGATTAAAAGTATGTTAGCTTCAAGCTTAAACAATTTATTTTCATTTACTAAAGCTACTCTGTCGTCTAGAAATATGATAGAGCGTTAAAATGTTGTCAATTCTGGTATGCGGAACTAGTAATAAAACTAGAGAAAAAATCGAGAATTCCATTGTATATTCACAAAATAAATAATTCTTATTATTATAAAATTATAATTCACTTTCACAAACACTTAAAAATTTTGTTTTTAAAATAAATATCAAATTTTTATGTATTAAATACGTCAATTTTTTCTCTGTCTGCGGCCATATTGGATAGTTCCTAAAGTAACCGATAGGGGCGTTTTGTTTATTTCTGAATTCTTTAGGGCATGTGATGGATTATGACGTCACTGGTATCGGTATAGGCAAAATTTGCCCGTAACTTTTCTCTTAAAATATTAAATATTTTTTCAGGAAACTTGGCAGAATTACTTAAAATGTCATTAGAAAGGTCTCTTAGACCCGAATTTGTTTAAATTTTGGCTCAAAATTAATTTTGGAAAATTTTCGAAAAATTGCAAACTTTTTCAAAAATCAATTTTGAGACAAAATTTAAACAAAGTCGGGTCTGAGAGACCTTCTTAATGCCATTTTAAGTAATTCTACCAAGTTTCATAAAAAAATATTCAATATTTTAAGAGAAAAGTTGCGGAAAAATTTTGCCTATACCAGTGACGTCATATTCCATCACATGCCCTTAAAACACTATTTTAAATTTAATATTACTACTTATTATTTCTATTATTCAAATAATTTGATTTTATTAGGAATCTTAGATCTGATTTTATTAATAAGATGATAATTTTATATCATCGGCTTCATCATTGATTACTCGAACCATCTGAACAATAAATATTAAAAAATTAAATAAATAGATAAATAACTTTAACTTAATTATTGAATTTAAATTTTAATATATATCAAAATCCAGAAATCAGACATTTTTCTTTTATAAAATGCTTCAAAATAAATTAAATTTAAATGTCCTCTTCCAATTTCAATTAAAGAAACAAATATTACAATTTTTGTTATTTATTGAAACTTACTTTTCAAGGATTTTAAAAGAGGAAACTTTTGCCAGAAAAATTATTCCGAATTAATTCCTATTTTTCAAATAATATAAAATTTAATCATTAATCAATCACTTTTTTAAACTTGATTAGTTTCTCTTCATCAATAAAACAATTTCATTATTTCATTATAAATATCATATTATTTATCGCAGAATGGAATTCATTTTTTTAATTCACCATTATTGTTTTTCAGTTTGCAATTGTTATCTTTAATTTTTAATCATTTTCATTATTTCTTAATTAATATCCTGAACTTTAAAAAATATATCTTAATTCTCAATTACTTTTTTCATCAACAGTCATTTCTTTTTATAATTTTGCAATTAGTTTCTCCAACTTTTAATTATTTTAATTCTTTTTCAATTAATTTCCTAAATTTTTAGTTATTATCTCAAATAAAGATTATTGTCTTTAATTTTCAACTCTATGAACGATTTTTCAATTATTTTCTTTGCTTAAAAATAAATTCGGAATTTTTTATTATTTTCTCCATTTTCTAATTATTTATTTTTTGCATAATTTTCAAAAATTGCAATTATTTATCTGAAATTTTAATTATTTTCATCATATTTTAATTATTTTTAAAAATTTTAAATTATTTTCATTATATTTAAATTATTTTTTTCATTTTTTTAATTATTTTTTTCATTTTTTAAATGATTTCCCTAAATTCTTAATTATTATTCTCATTTTGTAAAATTATTTTTCAAGATTTTCAAGTATTTTTTTCAAATTTCAATTATTTTCATTTGTTTTCGTAATTTACAAAATTTTTTATTAATTATCTTGAGTATCAATTATTTTTAGCCTTCTTCAATGCTTTTCTTCAATTTTTAATTATTCTAATTTTTTTCAATTAACTACTCAAACTTTCAAGTATTTTTCTCAAATTTCAATTTTTTTTCTATTTTAATTATTTATTTTTATTTAACTTATAACATTTTATTAAATTGTTTATATACATAATAAAGTTGGGCCTTGAGACCGACAAACGGATCATTTAAATATTTTAAAAAATTCTGCAATTATTTCAATTATTTACCTATTTTAAATTTTATTAATTTTTGTCAACTTAATTATCATTGTTTTTATCATATTTCAAGTGTTTTCTTCAAGTTTCAAAATTAAAAATTTTTTTTTTTTATTATTTTCCTCTATTTTTTTTTTATTTTTTAAAATTATTTACTAAAATTTTAAAATATTTTTGTAAAATTTCCCATTATTTTCTTCCATTTCTAATCATTTTCAATTTTTTTTATAATTTCAAAATTTTTAACTATTTATCTGATATTTCAATTATTTATCTGAAATTTTCATTATTCTATTCAATTTTCAATTATATCTACGATTTTCTTGTATTTTAAGTACCTATATTCTGTATTTTTTGCAATTATTTCTCTGAAATTAAAAATTGTTCTTTTCAATTTTAAATTATTTTTTTTTATTTATTTTCTCTAAATTTTAATTATTTTGTTATTTTTTTTGCAATGAACTTTTAAAAGTTTCGATTATTTTTCTGATATTTTCTTTAATCTTTCTTTATTTATCTAATTTTTTCAATTATTTTCTCAAATTTTAATTATTTTCTTAAATTTTAAATTATTTATATTATTTTTTCATTATTTTCTTAAATTTTTAATCATTTATATAATTTCAGAATTAATCATCTAAATTTTAAATTATTTATCTCAATTTCAAGCATTTTTTTCAATTATTTTCTCCAATTTTTCATTAATCTAATTTTTTTCAATTTATTTCTAAGATTGTAAAGTATTTTTCCCAAATTTAAATTATTTTCTTTAATTTTAAAACATTTCTATGATTTTTTTTAAATTACTTTCGACAATTTTAAGTGTTTTCATTATTTTTGTGAAATTGGGTGATTAGATGCTAAATTGATGTAGCTCCGAGACCAATTCTTTTTTTGATTAAAAAAAAAGTTTAAAAATTATTTGTAACCTACAATATTGATTTTTTATTATTAATCAAGTAATCTTGTTATAATTAAGGAATTTTCTTTATGGAGGTAAGAAATTTGTTATATTGTCGATTTTGGTTACATGTTAGCAAAATTTGTTATATATTGTGAAAAAAATTTCTACTTTTAATTTATTATATTTTAATTGCAGATTCCTATCATTCGTCATTATATTTTTATTGTTTATTGACATTTGCTGCTTGATTTATTTATTTGAATATTAATGTTTGTGGTGACTTGATGAGGACATTAATATGTCGAAAGTTGTCTTTTAATATCCATCCAATCAATAATCTTTGAGGTTATTTTGAGTTATGCTTTATAAGGCCTTGTAAAAAATTTCACCAAAGTTAAAAATACGAATTGTAAAAATCATCTATTAATTACATCGTTTTTTGATTTATTAACTTTTGACGTAATCGATGGCAATAAATAAATAAATAAATAAGTAAAATAAAGATATAACTTTTATTATTAGAATTATTATTATCTACAAAGAAAACAACACTGTAAAAAGAGAATCTTAATTTAAGACGTGTCTTGAAATAAGCAAGCCCTACTATACAAATGTTTATATAAAAAACACTATTTTAATCAAGCTGAATTTAAAATAATTCCAAATTCACAATTTTAAATTTTTTAGAAGGTACTTCAAATTTTTATGCAAATTTAAAATTTTTTCTCACAGTTTAAAGCAAGAAAAAATCCGTAAACAAGCAAAAACTGTCTTAAAAATTTTGCGTCTGGCTTGAAATAAGAATTTATTTTTACAGTGAAGAAATTATAAACATATTTCTGATAAAATGTCAAAAAGTTACATCATTCTTTGTAAAAAAGATGGCTTTAGTTTCATATATAAAGAACTGCTTGAAAAAGAGTACAGCCAATTAGTCTCAAAGTAGAATAACCTTTTTTCACTTGTCTCGACACAACATGTTTTTCCTAGTTGGGTTGTAAAGCTGCAATAATGTAATGCGAAATCTCTGTCAGAAAACTTCTTGACCTGACAGTATTTATGCAATTCACATAAAGTTTTTATAAACAGGAGAAATAGAGACAAAAACTACATCATTACATTGTTAACTATAACGATAAAAAATAAAATACAAGTTAAAAATCTATTAATAAAAAAAAAAAAAATTTATTACATTTTTTGCAATTTATACCTTTGTATTAAATCAACATCTTCAAGGTTGTTGGAGCCTCATCCGAATACATACACGTACTCGAAGCGTTTGGCAGAAAAACTTGTTGCTGATGAATACTCAAATTTGCCGATTGCGATTGCCAGGCCTTCAATTGGTAAATTTTGAATATTTGAATTGAATTGAATAATTTTAATGCGATTATTATTTTTCATTACTAATTAACGCCCAAGAGGACACAAATTTTATCAAAATTTTAAGGCTATTTTCAACGTAAAATTTATCGCTTTTTCAGATTCTGTTATGAAAATTGGTTTATAACAAACATGTTAAAAGTTATAAACAATTATTTAACAAAAAACATGATTTTTTCTCAAGAAAGATTTTTAATCAATATTTTTATGTAGAACAAGAAAAGAGTATAGTATCAAAATATCGTGTACCTTTTAGTTCTTAGCTGTAAATATTCGCAAAAACATATACGAAAATACAAGATGGCGGATCCAATATGGTGACTGAAGTGAGTTTTTTTGTTGTAAAATACAGGGTGTCTACTAACCGGGAAAACCGGAAAATAACCGGGAATTTAAATTGACCGGGAAAAACCGGGAATTTTCTTTCTGGGCTAATAAATTTGACTAATATATCAATCTTTTTATAAATAAAGATGGTAACTTTATTTACCAATCTGATTATGCGTTTAAATTTTGTGTAATTATGCGACAATTATGCAGTTGAAAAATAAAAAATATACATTAAAAATTAAAACATAATATAATATATACTCATTAAATATAGATGTTTGTCTACTATCTTTTTTTCCGCGAAAACAATGAACGACATCAAACATGAAAAAGTCAAATTATTATGAAAAAATGTAGCTTGAACTTCAGTTTCTTTATTAGACAGTACATTGCTTAATAGTTTATATAATTATAGGCAATTCTATTGTGTGCTTACAATTATCAATTATTTTCATCATATTTCAATTATTTTCTTCTATATTCAATAATTCTCTGCTTTTTTCAATATTTTTATTCAATTATCGATTACGTTCTTGAAGCTTCAATTCAATTCTTCAATTATTCAACTATTTTCAGAAATTCACAATTATTTTCTTCAATTGCCAATTATTTTCATCAACTTTTAATTATTTTCATCAATTTCTAATTAATTTCTTTAATTCTGAAATATTTTCTACGATTTTCAATTATTTTAATCCATTTTTAATCATGTTCTTCAACTCTAAATTATTTTTTTCAATTGCCAATTATTTGATTCAATTTTCAATTATTTTCTTTAACTCTCAATTATTTTCTTCAATTTACAATTATTTTCTACAATTCTCAATTATTTTCTTCAATTTTGATTTATTATCTTTACTTCTGAAATATTTTCTACGATTTTCAATTATTTTCATCAATTTTTAATTTTTTTCATCCACTCTAAATTAGTTTTTTCAATTGTCAATTATTTGATTCAATTTTCAATTATTTTCTTCTATTTTCATCAATTTTTAATTATTTACTTCATCTCTCAATTATTTTCTACAATTTCCAATTATTTTCTACAATTCTCAATTATCTTCTTGAATTTTAAATTATTTTCTCATTTATCAATTATTTTTTTCGATTTTGTACTACTTTCTTTAACTGCCAATTATTTTCTTCAATTTTTAATTATTTTCATCAATTTCTAATTAATTTCTTTAATTGTAAAATATTTTCTACGATTTTCAATTATTTTAATCAATTTTTAATTATGTTCTTCAACTCTAAATTATTTTTTTCAATTTCCAATTATTTGATTCAATTTTCAATTATTTTTTTCAACTCTCAATTATTTTCTTCAATTTCCAATTATTTTCTACAATACTCAATTATTTTCTTCAATTTTGAATTATTTTCTTTACTTCTGAAATATTTTCTACAATTTTCAATTATTTTCATCAATTTTTAATTTTTTTCATCAACTCTAAATTAGTTTTTTCAATTGTCAATTATTTGTTTCAATTTTCAATTATTTTCACCAATTTTTAATTATTTCCTTCAGATCTCAATTATTTCCTTCAATTTTTAATTATTTAATTCAATATTCAATAATTCTTGACTTTTTTCAACTATTTTTTTTAATTACCATTTATTTATTTCACATCTCAATAATTTCTTCTACTTTCAATCCAAATGTTCAATTCTTGAATTATTTTCTTTAATTCTCAATTATAATTTTCGACATTCAAATCCATTCTCAATTTTCAATTGTTTTTTTTTCAATTTTTAATAACTCTAGGCTTTTTACAATGATTTTTTTTTTAAATTCTCAATTATTTTCTTCAATTTCCAATTTTTTTTTAAATTTCAATTATTTTCTTCAATTTCCAATTATTTTTTCATATTTCTTTCAATTTCTCAATTTCTTTCAATTTTCAATTTCTTTCAATTTTTAATTTCTTTCAATTTTCAATTTCTTTCAATTTCTTTCAATTTCTTTCAATTTTCAATTTCTTTCAATTTCTTTCAATTTTCAATTTCTTTCAATTTTCAATTTCTTTCAATTTCTTTCAATTTCTTGTCAATTTTCTTCAATATTTAACAATTCTCAGTTTTTTTAAATTATGTTTTTCTTTCAATTTTAATGTAAATTGATAATTTTTAAATTATTTACACTAATTCGCAATTATTTCCATCGATTTCTGAATTTTTCTGCTGTTTTCAAATATTGTCTTTAATTTTTAAGTACTTTCTTCAATTGTCAATTATTTTCTTTAATTTTTAATTATTTTGTTCAATTTTCAATTATTTTCTTCAATTTTCAATTATTTTCTTTAATTTTTAATTATTTTGTTCAATTTTTAATTGTTTGTTTCAATATTCAGTAATCTCGACTCTTTTCAATTATTTTTTTTCAATTATCAGTTATTTATTTCACGTTTCAAAAACTCCTTCAATTTTTAATACTTTTCTTCTATTTTTAATTTAATTGTTCAATTATTTTATTCAATTCTCAATTAATTTCTTTAAACAACAATTCTATTTTTCAATTTTTAATCTTTTCTTCAATATTAAATAATTCCTGGCATTTTCCATTTTTTTTTTCATTATAAATTATTTTTTTCTTTTTTCAATCCAATTGTTCAGTAATTTTATTTAATTCTCAATTATTGTATTCGAATTTCAATTTTATTTCTCAATTTTCAATTGTTTTTTTTTAATATTCAATAATTCTGTGTTTTTCCGATTTCAATTTCATTATTTATTTTTCAATTTATTTCTTTAATTTTGAATTATTAACTTAAATTTTGAATTATTTTTTTTTGATTTTCTTTCTAGTTGACCAATTTTCAATTATATTCTTTGAATTTAATATCCATTGTTCAATTTTTTTCAATTATTGTTCAATTGTCGATTAATATTTTCTTTTTTTTAAATTTTGTTTCTAATTGTCAAATATCTTTGTCATTGTTCAATTATTTCTTTCCATTATTAATTATTTATTTTCATTATTAATTGTTTATTTTCATTATTAATTGTTTACTTTAATTTTTAATTATTATTTTTTGTAAAGTTTAATATTTAATTCTTCAATTCTCAATTATTTTCTTTGAATTTCAATTATTTTCTTCAATTATCAACTGTTATCTTCAATTTTTGTAGCCATTTGTAGGTCTATTTATACTTCAAATATATTTAAAGTTAACAAGAGAAAAAACCGGGAAAAATAGTAACAAAAACCGGGAATTTTGTGGGACAAAATTAGTAGACACCCTGAAAGTATTAGCCTAGTGTACCAAATCTTCAAAAATAGGCGGAATTTGATAAAACTTAGTACCCGTGGGTTTTTGGGGTCCTTGAAGTCATTTTTCAAAAATCCAAAATGGCGGATCCAATATGGCGAACGAAAATTCAATTTTTTATTTAATTTTCACGTAACTTGGTACACGGGGGTTTTTGGAGTCGCTGACAATGAATCTGAAGTCATTTTTCAAAAATTCAAAATGGCGGATCCACTATGGCTGTCAAAAATGAAAAATTTCAATTTAATTTCAAGAAAATTGGTATATATCGAGGTTGCTGGAATCTCTGATAAGGAATCTGAAGTCATTTTTCAAAAATTTAAAATGGCGGATCCAATATGGCGGACGAAAAAGAAAATTTTTAATTTAATTTCATGAATTTTTGTTTATAGGGTTTTATTTTGGTTTATAGATATTTTGATGCTTTAACAAAATCTCTTTTCTTGTTCTACATGAAAATATTGATTAAAAAATCTGTTTTGAGAAAAAAGATTTATTTATATAGATATATATTTATTTCTGTTAATTAATTGTTTATAACTTTCTACATATTTGTTATAAACAAATTTTGATATCAGAATCTGAAAGAGCGATAAATTTTACGTTGAAAATGGTTTATTTTAAATGTTTAAAAAAATTTTTTTATTGACAAGAAATAGTCCTAAAATTTTGATAAAATTTGTGCCCTAGGCACAAATGGGCTCTTGGACGTTAATGGGTTAAATTGATAAACAAAAAAGGTTTTAATTTGCTTCATACTACTTTACAGTTATAGTCAATTTAACAATCTTGATTTCGACTTCATTAATAATTAATTTTAATTAATCAACTTTTTTCTGCATTATAATTTTAATTAAAAAACACTGTGAAACAAATTTTAGTAACTCCGGCCTGGACAGAACCTTTACCAGGATGGGTTGACAATTTAAATGGACCTGTTGGATTAATAGTTGGAGCGGGAAAAGGAGTCATCCGATCAATGCACTGCAACGCTAATTACCACGCGGAAGTAATTCCCGTTGATTTAGCTATTAATGCTTTAATTGCAATTTCTTTCAAAATCGGAACGAACGTAAAGTAAGTTTGTTGCAAATTAGTTAAATTTTCTGTAATTAAACAATTTCTTTTTTATTTTCCATTAAAATTGCACTAATTAAGATAGATTATAAAATATAACAAAAAGTGTTGAAAACTTTATAACAAGACAGTATTACTGCAATGAAAAAAATGTAATTTAAATTCTGATGAAAAATAGTATCACTGAGTTAGAAAAATTTTCTAAAATACGTATAAAAGTCATTCTAACAAACAAATTTTTAGTTTAAGAAATATTTATTAGTGCTTTTTATTGTTACACAGTTAAACATATGTGACGCTCCACGGTAAAAGGGACCTTAGCTGCAAAACATTGGATTTTTAATTTTTATTATGAATCGATAGAATCTAGGATTATTCGACGTCGAAAAAAAAGTACTTTTGTTGTTTTTTGTTTTAAAATAAAAAAATATTTAGATGTTGCTCAAAGCGCTCAAAGTCTCCCATGTATTTTATACATGGTAAAAAAAAACTTTTTCGAAGAAATGGTATAGAATCCTAAAAAATCAATATTGTTTAATTACCAAACCTTGTTTCTTCTTAGGAGACTTCAAAGAATCATGACGAATTGTTTATTTAACCATTTTTTAAAATGAACTATTTTTTATGGGTCCCCCAAAAACACCCAAAAATCGAAAAATAAGCATCAAAAATATTGTTTATTACTTTTTTTGACAATTTCTTGCATAATTTTTAATAAATAGCTTGAATATATAGACTATTAACAATTGTTTTAAGTAATTGATAATTTGTTTAAACAAATTATTGTTGTTTATTTACAACTATTTATCAAATTAAGCTACAGAGTTACAACTTTTTCTCAATTTGGAACTTTTCAAGATGAATGTAACTAATTACTGACATCAAGCTCAAAATAAAAATTCTACCAATTGTTTAAACAAATTATTATTGTTTAATTTCAACTTTTTATTAAATTAAAACACAGAGCTGCAACTTTTTCTCAATTTTGCTATTTTGAAAGATGTATGTTACCAATTAATAACAAATAAACCGAAAATAACCATTCGATCGATTGTTTAAACAAATTATTCTATTGTTTAATTTAAACTTTTTATCAAATTAAACAACAGAATTGTAATCTTTTTTCAAATTTGCAACTTTTTAAACTAGATGTTACCAATTACTAAAAACATACTAAAAATCAAAGTTTTAACTATTGTTTAAACAAATTATTATTGTTTAGTTTCAACTTTTTATTAAAATAAACCACAGAGTTGCAACTTTTTCTCAATTGCGCATTCTTTGTGGACAAATGTAACTAATTACTAACATCAAACTAAAAATAACAATTCGGCAGATTGTTTAAACAAATTACTATTGTTTAATTTTAACTTTTTATCAAATTAAACTACAGAGTTGCAATTTTTCCTCAATTTTGCAACTTTTCAATTGCTAATAACAGAGTAGAAATCAAATTTGTTAATTGTTTAAACAATACAGGCTTTAATTTTTACTATAGTGACAAAAGCAAAATTTTTTAAATTCATACTCCGGTTTCTTCAATTTCAACAGTATGAATTTATTTAAATAATTGATACCATTATTATTTCAGTCTATTATTGGAAATTGGTAGAAAAAATGTAAAACTAAGAACAAGCGTAAACTCTGTAACTTAATTTGATAAACAATTAAAGTTATAATTAAAAATTATTTATTTAAACAATTGATGCTATTCTTATTCTTAGTTTATTGTTAATAACAGATTACATTTATCTTGAAAAGTTGCACAAATGAGAAAAAATTGCCACTCTGTAGTTTAATTTGATAAAAACTTGAAATTAAACAATAATAGTTTGTTTAAACAATTGGTCGAATAGCTATTTTTAATTTGTTGTTAGTAATTCGTTACATTTGTCCTCTAAAATTGCAAAATTTAGAAAAAGTTTGAAATTCTGTGGTTTAATTTAATAAAAAGTTGAAATTTAAAAATAATAATTTGTTTAAACAATTGGTCGAATAGTTATTTTTAGTTTGTTGTTAGTGATTGGTTACATGTGTCTTCAAAGAATGCGGCGTTATAAAATAGTTTCAACTCTTTGGTTTATTTCAATAAAAAGTTAAAACTAAACAATAATAATAATTTGTTTAAACAATAGGTAGAATTTTGATTCTAAGTATGTTTTTCGTAATTGATAACATCTAGTTTAAAAAGTTGGAAATTGGAGAAACGATTGCAACTCTGTAGTTTTATTTTATAATAAGTTGAAATTAAATAATATAATAATTTGTTTAAACAACCGGTCGAATTTTTATTTTCGGTTTGTTTCATAATAATTGTTTGTAATTAGTTAAACACTTGTCTTCAAAAATTATAAAATTGAGAAACAGTTTACAACTCTGTGGTTTAATTTAATAAAAAGTTGAAATTTAACAATAATAATTTGTTTAAACAATTGGTAGAACTGTTATTTTTAGTTTTTTATTAAGATTTGGTATAATTTACCTTAAATAATTGCAAAATTGAAAAAAATTGCAAATCTGTGGCTTAATTTGATAAAGAGTAGATGTTAAACAATAGTAATTTGTTTAAACAATCAGCCGTATTGTTATTTTTAGTTTGGTGTTAGTATTTGGTTACATTTGTCTTCAAAGAATGCGAAATTGAGAAAAAGTTGCAACTCTGTAGTTTATTTTAATAAAAAGTTAAAACTAAACAATAATAATTTGTTTAACCAATTCGTAGAATTCTGATTTTTAGAATGTTTTTCGTAATTGATAACATCTAGTTTGAAAATTTGTAAATTTGAGAAAAGATTGAAACTATGTAGTTTTATTTTATAAAAAGTTGAAATTAAACAATATAATAATCTGTTTAAACAACCGGTCGAATTGTTATTTTCGGTTTGTTTGTGAGTAATTAGTTGCATTTGTCTTCAAAAATAGCAAAATTGAGGAAAAATTGCAACTCTGTCGTGAAATTTAATAAAAAGTTGAAATTAAACAATAATAATTTGTTTAAACAATTGGTAGAATTGTTATTTTTAGTTCGTTGTTAGTAATTGGTTTTTTTAGTTTAAAAAGTTGATAAAATTAGAAAAGGTTGCGACTTTGTACTTTAATTTGATAAAAAGTTGAAATTAAACAATATAATAATTTTTTTAAACAATCGGTCGAATCGTTATTTTCGGTTTGTTTGTTAGTAATTTGTTAATTTCGTCTTGAAAAGTTTGCAAAATTGAGAAAAAGTTGTAACTCTGTAGCTTAATTTGATATAAATTTTTAATAAACTATAATAATTTGTTTAAACAAATTATTAATTGCATAAAAGAATTATTAATAATCCACATTTATGCTATTTATTAAAAAGTGTTTAAAAAATTGTCAAAAAAATAGTAAAACATATTTTTAACGCTTTTGGATTTTTGGGTCTTTTTGGGGATCCATAAAAAATTGTTAATATTAAAAAATAGTCAAATAAACAATTTGGCATTATTTTTTGAAGTCTCTTGAGGCGAAACAGAGTTTGGCTATTGAAAAATATTGATTTTTAATGATTCTATACTGAATTACATTATGAATATTAAATGTAATATTAAATTTTTTTTTATTCTAACGAGTTTTGAAGCTATCCACTTTAACCAATGAACGCCTTAAACTTTAAGGTCATGAAATGTATGAAACAATTTCTTTTTCCTTTGAAATTTCTCTCATGATTAAATATTAGGGTAAATGTTAAAAATGACATTTTGGAATTTTATCCATTTCATTTTGTCACAAATCGAGAAAAAATAGATAGGGTATTATTATCATTATTTTATTTTAATTAATATTGAATGTCAAAATTGTGGGACCACTTACAAAAATGGGATTAAAAACATGACTTTCTTAAAATGTTGATAACTGTGTCAGATATTAGCATAATGAAAAATTTTATAAAGCATTGGAAAGCTTATAAAATTTTCCTTTAAATGGTTCTATTTTGAAGCTTATTCGATTAATATAAACGGAGATTTAGTGTGATAAAAACACAAGTGAATTTTTCGGTTTTTTTGAATTTTCATTGTTCAAGTTTCGTATGCTGCATTTTCTAAAAAAGTAATTGGAAAATTTTGAAATTGAGGTAAATAAAATCTTCGTCTTTTAACTTTAAAACAAGCCTAAGAAAACTTAAATATCTTGACTGATTCTAAAGTTATAAGTAAATGTATGATATAAGAAAACGCTCGCTCCACTTTTGGCTGGTTAATACATGCAAATCGGCAGAGAGGGGAGGAAAGAAAAAAATTGTTGCGTTTTGTTCTTTATACATATTTGCTTATAACTTTTATACCAATCAAGATATTTTAATTTTCTTTGGCTTATTTTAAAGCTAATAGTTCAAGGTTTAAATTAGCTCAATATCAAAATTTTCCAATTACTTTTCTAGAAAATGCAGCCCACCAAACTTGAACAATGAAAATTCACAAAAAAAGAAAAATTCATTTGTCTTTATCACATTGAATCTCCTTTCCTGTTAATCAAAAAAGCTTTAAAATAGGACCATTTTACGGCAATTTATAAGCTATGGCTTATAAAAGGTTTATGGTTCCCTCTCACATAAATATAAGGCTCCAAGGGGGGGGGGGGCAAAAATTAAAATTGGGGGCAAAAAATTAAAATGACCGAAAGTGTTTCTTCTGGGAATATTGGAAAATATTACTATTATTATACAATAATTTATTTATTATAATTTATTTTCATTCAACTTGTTTGCAGATCAAAAAATATACCAGTTTATAATATAACTCAAAGTGGAGTAATGCCCATTACCTGGGGTGAAGTTTTGCAAAAAGGCAAAAAAGTCGCTTATCAATATCCTTTTGAGGGTGCAATTTGGTTTCCCGACGGAGATATTCGTAGCAGTAAATTTGTCCATAAACTCTTTGTCTTCTTCTTTCATCTTATTCCCGCGTACTTTATTGACTTTCTGATGTTAATAATTCGCCAGAAACGATTGTAAGTAACAATTTTAAATAAATATTTAATCATTATTTTAATTGTGATATACGCATATTACTTTTATTTATGTAAAAAGAGATTAATTTCTTTATAGCATGGTAAGGGTACAAAGGCGAATAACGGACGGGTTAGATGTTCTACAGTATTTTACAACCAGAGAATGGATATTTCATAATACAAATCTTCTTATTCTTTGGCGTGATATGAGTCCAAAGGATAAGGATATATTTCCAATTGATTTTCTGCGCATAGACGAAATGGAATACCTTAAAAACGTTATTCTTGGAGCAAGGCAGTATTGTATGAAAGAAGATTTGTCCTCTTTACCCAGGGCTCGAATGCATCAAAAAATGTAAGTTACAAATTAAAGTTATAAAATGTGAATTATAAAAAATTTCTCAAATAAGAATAACAATTTTTGGGTGTACTTCCGAAAAGCGCTGATAATGAGAATCATATTTAAATTTGGAGAAAATTTAATTATTGTGGCGAAAACCATAAAACAAACCCATAAAATTAATAGTTTCTTGCGGTTAATTTGTAAAAAGAACGCAACATTTTTCAACATTTTTTGGACAAAAGTTGTAGATATCTTATCAAATTAGAGATTATATATTGTTTCAATTTTTCAGAAAAATAAATATTTTTCGAGAAAAATGCAAAAAACGACTTGGTGGCTTAAAAAAAAACTTATTTGTGCATTTCGGACAAATAAAAATTAAGTTAAATAGGTCAAATACGAATCAGGTCAAAAAAGAAATAGGCTTAATCAGAAGAAGGTCAAATAAGAATATAATTAAAACAGTATAATTATAAACAATATAATTAAGGCAAAATAAAAACTAGGTTAAATAAGTATTAGGCTAAATAAGAATTAGGTCAAATAAGAATGACATAAAAATAGAATTAGACTAATTAAGCAGAAAGTTAATTAAGAATTATACCAAATAAATTTTACGTTGAACAAGAATTAGGTTAAGTAAGGATTTGGCTGAATAAGAATTCGTCCAAATAAGAATTAGGCCAAATAAGATTTAGACCAAATAAAAATTAGGCTAAATGAGAATTAGGCCCAATAAGAATTAGTCCAAATAAGATTTAGACGAAATAAAAACTAGGTTAAATAAGAATTAGCCTAAACAACAATTAGGTCAAATAAAAATTTAGGCGATATAAGAAATGGATCAAATAAGAATCAGGTTTATTAAGAATTAGGAACAATATGATTTAGTCAAAATAAGAATTAGTTTAAATAAATATTAGGCTAAATAAGAATGAGAAATAAAATTTAGGCGATATAAGAAATAGGTTGAATAAGAATAAGGTTAAATAAGAATAAGGTTAAATAAGATTTAGGCCAAATAAGATTTAGACCAGATAAGAAATAGGCTAAATAAAAATTAAGTTTAATAATGAATAGGTCAAATAAGAATCAGGTCTAAAAAGAATTAGGCTCAATCAGCAGATTAGGCTAAATAAGAATTAGGCCAAATAAGAATGACATAAAAACAGAATTAGGCTAATTAGGTAGTAAGGCCAAATAGGATTTAGACCAGATTAGAAATAGGCTAAATAAGAATTAAGTTAAATGAGAAATAGGTCAAATAAGAATTAGGTCTAAAATAAATTAAACTCAATAAAAAGTAGGTCAAATAAGAATTAGGAATTAGAAATTGATTTAGACCAAATAAGAACTAGGTTACATAAGTATTAGGCTAAAGAAGAATTAGGTCAAATAAAACTTTGACCAAATAAAAAATAGGCTAAATGAGAATTAGGCCCAATAAGAAATAGTCCAAATAAGATTTAAACGAAATAAAAACTAGGTTAAATAAGAATTGGGCTAAATAACAATTAGGTCAAATAATAATTTAGGCGATATAAGAAGTGGATCAAATAAGAATCAGGTCTATTAAGAATTAGGAATAATATGGTTTAGACGAAATAAGAATTAGCAACAATATGATTTAGGCAAAATAAGAATTAGTTTAAATAAATATTAGGCTAAATAAGAATGAGAAATAAAATTTAGGCGATATAAGAAATAGGTTGAATAAGAATAAGGTTAAATAAGATTAAGGCCAAATAAGATGTAGACCAGATAAGAAATAGGCTAAATAAAAATTAAGTTTAATAATGAATAGGTCAAATAAGAATCAGGTCTAAAAAGAATTAGGCTCAATCAGCAGTAGCGAAACAAGAATAAGGAACAATATGATTTAGGCAAAATACAAATTAGGTTACATAAGTGTGTATTAGGCTAAATAAGAATTAGGTTAAATAAGATTTAGACCAAATAAGAAATAGGCTAAAAAAGAATTAGGTTAAATAAGAAATAGGTCAAATAAGAATCAGGTCTAAAATAAAGTAAACTTAATCAAAAGTAGGTCAAATAACAATTTGGAACAATACGATTTATGCAAAATAATAATTAGGTTAAATAAGTATTAGGGTAAATAAGAAGTAGTTCAAATAAGAATAACATAAAAAAAGAATTAGGCTAATTACGCTGTAAGTTAAATAAGAATTAGACCAAATAAATTTTACGCCCAAGAAGAATTAGGTTAAATAAGGATTATGTTAAATAAGCCTTAGGCCAAATAAGATGTAGACCAGATAAAAAAAGGCTAAATAAGAATTAAGTTAAATCAGAAATAGGTCCAATAAGAATCAGGTCTAAAATAAATTAAACTCAATGAAAAGAAGGTCAAATAAGAATTAGGAACAATATGATTTAGGCAAAATAAGAACTAGGTTAAATAAGTATAAGGCTAAATAAGAATTAGGTCAAATGAGAATGACATAAAAACCGAATTAGGTTAATTACGCAGTAACTTAAATATGAATTAGACCAAATAAATTTTTCGCCAAACAAGATTTAGCTTAAATAAGGATTTAACTAAATAAGAACTCGTTCAAATAAGAATTAGGCCAAATAAGGTTTAAACGAAATAAAAACTAGGTTAAATAAGAATTAGGCTAAATAACAATGAGGCCAAATGAAATTTATGCGATATATGAAATGGATCAAATAAGAATCAGGTCTAATAAGAATTAGGAATAATATGATTTAGCCCAAATAATAATTAGGGTAAATAATAAGGCTAAATAAGAATAAAAAATATTATTTAGGCAAAATAAGAATTAGGAATAATATGATTTAGGCAAAATAAGAATTAGTTTAAATAGGTATTAGGCGAAATAAGAAATAGGTTAAATAGGAATGACATAAAAACAGAATCAGGCTAATTACGCTGTAAGTTAAATAAGACATAGAGCAAATAAATTTTACGCCAAACAAGAATTAGGTTAAATAAGGATTTGACTAATTAAGAATTCGTCCAAATAAGAATTTAGCTAAATAAGATTTAGATCAAATAAAAATTAGGCTAAATGAGAATTAGGCCCAATAATAATTAGTCCAAATAAGATTCCAACGAAATCAGAATTAGATTTAAGAAGAATTAGGTAAAATAACAATTAGGCCAAATAAAATTGAAACGATATTAGAATTAGGTTAAATAAGTATTAGGCGAAATAAGTATTAGGACAAATAAAATTTAGTGCGAAATAATAATTAGGTTAAATAAGATTTAGATCAGATAAGAAATAGGCCAAATAAGAATTAAGTTAAATAAGAAATAGGTCAAATAAGAATCAGGTCTAGAGAGAATTAGGCTCATTCTGCAGTAGGCCAAATAAGAATAGGAACAATATGGTTTCGGAAAAATTAGAATTAGTTTAAATAAGTATTTGGCTAAATAAGAATTAGGCCCAATAAGAATGACATAAAAACAGAATTAGGTTAATTAAGCAGTAAGTCAAATAAAATTTAAACCAAATAAATTTTACGCCGAACAAGAATTAGGTTAAATAAGGATTTGGCTAAATAAGGATTTGGCAAAATAAGAATTCGTCCAAATAAGAATTTAGCTAAATAAGATTTAGATCAAATAAAAATTAGGCCAAATAAGATTTTGGCCAAATAAGAATGAGATTAAATAAGAATTAGGCCAGATAAAAATTAGTCTAAATAAGAAATAGGCCATATAAGAGTTTGGCTAGTAAAACATGCGCAGTATTTTTTTATGATAGTTACACATGCGCAATAATTTTTTAAAAAATTCATAAGTGTTTGAAAGTTTTTTTATTTGTTCTGTAACGACTTGAATAATTTTTTTTTTTTAAATTTTTTCTTTGATAAATAATTTATTGTGTGCTAGTTTCGATTATGATTTTCGTAATCAACGCATCAAAATACGTTTTTATTTAAGTCACAGTCAAGTATTTTTCTAAAAATATGATTAGAAAAGTTGCCAAGAAAAAATTGTTTTTAGCACATTTTTACGTTTCTTTATAAAGAATTGTTCTCCATGGCATCCATAAAGTACAGTCTTTTGTACATCGATCTTTATTTCTAAAAAGCCTTTAAGTTTGAGGACAAGCAGAAAGTTCTTCTTGATAAAAATTTATGTTCAAAAGATATATATATATGTACATACCAATGAAATAAAAGTTCCAGAGAACCTATTCTAATATTTATATATATTATGTGACGCGATATGAAGAAAGGGACCTAATGAAGGAGAAAATTTTAGGTTATGTTTGTAATTTCTGTTATGAAGATACACAAAGAGGATCAACTATTCATACCAACCATTGATGTTTAAGTCTTTATTCCATTCAAAATATTTAATAAAAACTGATTTTGATTTTATATAATTAAAAAAAAAGGAACTTTTAATCAAGGTAAAACTATCACTGAACATAACCTAAAAATATTCCTTTTTCAGGGGTTGATATAATTCTGGTTATCTACTATATATTTCCTGTCATACATTTTCTGTCAGCGCAAAAAAATGACAGGAAAAGTAAGACAGAAAATTTATGACAGGACTATCATTCTTTTCCTGTCATAGTTATTCGTAAGGGATCCTATTTATTTCCAAATTTTGAAAATTCAAAATGGCGGATCCAATATGGTAACAAATTTTTAAAAACTGAGGAATTTTATCCAAAAATATGGTATCATTGATCACGAATCTAGTCTCTAATTTGTTAAACAAAATAAATACCAAAATTTATCATCTAGTTTTTAAAAAATTGTCGCCATCTTGAATTTTTATAACCTGTTATTAGATACGATATCAGCGACCAAAAAAACCGTTAGATAGTGAGTTTTTCAAAAAAAGACAAAATTCTATATTTTAGGCTTCGATATTGGATCCGTCATTTTGAAGTTTTAAAACTATATTTATTAAGAGAATAGTATAGCAATTTTTATATATTAATTATTATAAGAATAAAAAAAATTTTAATAATACAAATTTACTAAATTTTCAGGCTCTACATGATCCATTTGACTGCTGTTTACTCCTTCTATTTTGGCATTCTATACTTCACATACAAACATTTTGAAATGGCAAGATTTTGCCTGGATTTTGTAACCGAAAAAATGAAGCTCATCCCAATTATCGGACATCTCGTGGAAAAAGTACACTTGTAAAAATCTAGAAAAGTAAATTGTACACAAAAAGTCAGTTTCAGCATTTTAAAAAATTCTTTAAGAGGAGGCACCGGTGAAATTTCAACATTTCATAAATGTCAAATTTTTTTCAAGCAACATTTTTTATTTAAAATTATCTTACACTGATAAAATTTAAAAAAAAATCTCAAGGGTTTTAGAATTTTCAATTTTCTTGTAAATCAAAAGTTTTTTAAATCTATACTTAATTTTGTTATGGTGCCTTCCCTTAATAAAGCACCAATTTTTGTAAAATTGAAAAATGAGAAGGAACAACGAATTAAAAGTGTGAAACAAATTTATATTATGCCATATGATACAATTTTGAATTGAATTGATAATTGAGATTCAAAGTTATAAAAGAGAAAAATATTGGAAAAGTATCAATTATATTTTTGTATTAAACAACGAATCGGATTTTGATTTTTTATATTATAAGGTAGTAATTTATTTTATATTATATAACAAAATACATTAGTATTCTCAAATTAATATTTGTATATCTTTAAGGGTTAAATTTATGAGTAGTTTATTGATAAGAAATCTTAAGAGTTAGTAATTATTATCTATAATAGTAGTTTACGTTTTTATTGATTATCGCAAAATGAATTACATGGCAGATACTCCTAAAAATAGATGGCCTATAACAGCTTTAATCTTTTTTACCTTATATAAATATACTCTTAGGTGTTTGTATCTTTAGGAGTATTTGCATCTCACACTCAGAAAAAATTATAGTCTCGATAAAAGCCCGTTTAATTTTTATACTTTAAAATCATCAATTCATTGATTTAAAACAATCGTTTCTTCTCAATGACTTCTCAATTCATTAATTTTAAAGAACAAATCATTTCAAAATTTATTTAAATTTAGGAAATGTTTATTTAAATTAAAAGTGTTTGTTTTTCCTTAAATTAAAAACCGAGCTTAGTGATAAATTCAACTTATTTAAGAATTTTACATTTAATACAATTTTTAAGTAAAATATTGGTTAGTTATTGTCGAGAAATTTTTTTTAATCAAATTAAATTCTATTTTAAATTTCGACAATCATTGTGTTTCAAAAATTAACAATTCAGTTATTTTTTCTGGGTGTGGAATGTTAGATTTATCTATTTTTAAATGAAACTGAACTCCAAATAATGTAGTTTGTTAAAATAAGACATTTTGTATGCTAAATGTTAATTAAGTAAGAATAAAAAGTAATTGGTTTTCAACCGCGTTTTCTTCAAATGAAAGCGACAAGTGATTGCATGCGCTGTTGCATCAGTATATTGCCCGATAATGATGCAATAATATTTCTGCAACATAACATTCTGTAATAAGTGTATTCATCAAATAGCAAGACAAAATTTATTTTAAAACCTAAATCAAGTTAATGATCCATGACGATTGTATATATCATGCGGCGGAAAAAAATTTTGTCACTGTTTTTACAGTAATTTATTTCTAAATAAATACTAAACTTGTAAGCAAAATGAAAATTATACTCAACTCTTTCTTCATGATTGAATCTTTCCGGCTTTAAGGAGTGTCTAACGGTAGTGACCAAACAAAAAATTAGTGACATTGACGGATTTTATAAAATTAAAAAAAATATATAGTTACTGAAATATATTTTTATATTAATTGAAACTATTTGAAATAACACTGGAAAAATATAATCCGCTCAATAAAATATAAAAGAATTTAATGTTTAAATTAAATATTTAAAATGTTATTAACTTTTGCCTGTTAGTGTACACCAACTTAAGAAAGAAAAATATTTACAATTCAAAAGTTTTATTTTTCAAGACTGGGTGTTCTGAACCGACTGCAGTTATTAATCACTAGATGCTTTTTTCTTTTTTAATTTTAAATCATATTTCACCTTTTTAAAATGGTCTCAAAATTTAAATCTATAGCAATTTTAATTTCTTCAAATTTCAGCTAATGTGAACTTGCATTCATTAAAAGTTCAAATTAATCCACGTTTCAAAAATACTAAATTTGAAGTGATTTTAAAATTTCTTCAATTTTTAGTAATTCTTTTCTATTATGACTTTAATTACTTAAACTACAATTTTGTACTATTTTTATCATTTTTCAATTACTTTCTGCAATTTTTAATTATTTTAAAATTATTTCTCTAAATCTTAAATTTATCTTCTTCAAATTTGTCATTTTGTTTAGTTTTTTCACTTTTTCAATTTTAATTATTTTGCCCTTGACATTAAATCGATCTAATTACGTATTCCTAAATTTAAAATTATTCATCGCAAATTTAAATTGATTATCTTAATTACCATTATTTTTGTCATTTTGCTATTATTTTCAATTGGTAAATATTTTAATAATTTCTGAATTAATTTCCTAAACTTTCAAATATATATCTCATTTTTCAATTATTTTGTTCAATTTTCAATTTTATTATTTGTATTACTTTTCAATTAATTTCCTAAATTTTCAGTTACTATCTCAAATTTAGATTATTATCATCAATTTTATTTCGTCGTCTCGTTCTTGTAGATCATAACGTAGTCACACTCGTGCCGCTCGATCTGATGATAGTTTTTTAAAGACAAAAATCGAAAAATAAATTTTTTGGCGCGCTAAACTACCTTGGTGGCGCTACTTACTTCCGACAAGGCGCATGAATATTCCCTAAATCTCATTTAGCATAAATCCCATTAAGCCTAAAATCAAAAAGCCTAAAATGCATTCAGCCAAAATTCCATTTAACCTAAATTGAATTTAACCTAAATTTCATTTAACCTAAATCGCGTTTAACTTAAATTCCATTAAACCTAAATTTCATTTTACCTAAATCCCATTCAATCTAAATTCCATTTAACCTAAATCTCATTTAACCTAAATCTCATTTAACCTAAATCTCATTTTACCGAAATTCCATTTAACCTAAATTCCATTTAACCTAAATTCCATTTAACCTAAATTCCATTTAACCTAAATCCCATTTAACCTAAATCCCATTTAACCTAAATTCCGTTTAACCTAAATCTCATTTAACCTAAATTCCATTTAACCTAAATCCCATTTAACCTAAAACACATTTAGTATAAATTCCACTTAACCCAAAATGCATTCAGCCTAAATCTCACTACACCTAAATCCCATTTAACCTAAATCTCATTTAACCTAAATTCCACTTAACCGAAATCCCATTTAACCTAAAACGCATTTAGTCTAAATTCCATTTAACCTAAAATACATTCAGCCTAAATCCCATTTAACCTAAATTCCGTTTAACCTAAATCTCATTTAACCTAAATTCCACTTAACCTAAATCCCATTTAACCTAAAACGCATTTAGTCCAAATTCCATTTAACCTAAAATGCATTCAGCCTAAATCTCACTTCACCTAAATCCCATTTAACCTAAATCTCATTTAACATAAATTCCACTTAACATAAATCCCACTTAACCTAAATCCCATTGAACCTAAATTCCATTTAACCTAAGTCCCATTTAACCTATATTCCATTTAACCTAAAAGGCATTCAGCCTAAATCTCACTTCACCTAAATCCCATTTAACCTAAGTCTCATTTAACCTAAATTCCATTTAACCTCAATCCCATTTAACCTAAAACGCATTTAGTCTAAATTCCATTTAACCTAAAATGCATTCAGCCTAAATCTCACTTCACCTAAATCCCATTTAACCTAAATCTCATTTAACCTAAATTCCACTTAATCTAAATCCCATTTAACCTAAAACGCATTTAGTCTAAATTCCATTTAACCTAAATACCATTTAACCTAAAACGCATTGAGCCTAAATCTCACTTCACCTAAATCCCATTGAACCTAAAAATTTTTTTAATTTAAGAATAAATATAGTTGAATCAAGTAAAGTTTTAGGTTCAATGGGATTTAGATGAAGTGAGATTTAGGCTCAATGCGTTTTAGGTTAAATGGAATTTAGACTAAATGCGTTTTAGGTTAAATGGGATTTAGATTAAGTAGAATTTATGTTAAATGAGATTTAGGTTAAATGGGATTTATGTGAAGTGATATTTAGGCTGAATGCATTTTAGGTTAAATGGAATTTAGACTAAATGCGTTTTAGGTTAAATGGGATTTAGGTTAAGTGGAATTTAGGTTTAATGAGATTTAGGTTAAATGGGATTTAGGTGAAGTGAGATTTAGGCTGAATGCGTTTTAGGTTAAATGGAATTTAGGTTAAATGGAATTTAGGTTAAATGGGATTTAGGTTAAATGGAATTTAGGTTAAATGGAATTTAGGTTAAATGGGATTTAGGTTAAGTGGAATTTATGTTAAATGAGATTTAGGTTAAATGGGATTTAGGTGAAGTGAGATTTAGGCTGAATGCATTTTAGGTTAAATGGAATTTAGACTAAATGCGTTTTAGGTTAAATGGGATTTAGGTTAAGTGTAATTTAGGTTAAATGAGATTTAGGTTAAACGGAATTTAGGTTAAATGGGATTTAGGCTGAATGCATTTTAGGTTAAATGGAATTTAGACTAAATGCGTTTTAGGTTAAATGGGATTTAGGTTAAGTGGAATTTAGGTTAAATGGGATTTAGGTGAAGTGAGATTTAGGCTGAATGCATTTTAGGTTAAATGGAATTTATACTAAATGCGTTTTAGGTTAAATGGGATTTAGGTTAAATGGAATTTAGGTTAAATGAGATTTAGGTTAAACGGAATTTAGGTTAAATGGGATTTAGGTTAAATGGGATTTACACTGTAAAAAAAGTCTGTAAATTAAAACATACTTCATGTAATTTTACACATCAATATTATTGGTTCGACGTAGTACATTTACTATGTTTCAAAAGTAATTTTACTTTGTTGAATAATTTTACTGTATGTGACTGTGAAATTTAACCATAATGTGTAAAATTACATTGTCCAACGTAGGTAAGTATGACCACTACGTCCAACGTGTTTATTTACACAGATTGTAAATTTATATAAATGTGCGAATACGTAATTTTACTTTGTGGAGAATGTTAATTTACACGCGGTGTGTAATTTTCCTCAAAGGATGCAGTGCGAGATTTAATAAGGACAGTAAGGTTATGTCAAAAATGCGTAAGCGCATGCTCGAAATGTTCATATTTGTGTCAGAAAAAAAGGTTCTGAGCCATCGTCTTTTGTACTTAAATGACTTAAATGCATTTTAAACGCGTCAGCAGCATTATACAATGTATCATGTTCTATTAAAAGTTTATAATAAGCTGGAATAAATAAAACGAAAAGTCCTGTACCGATTTTTGATCACGCGCAGTTGAAAATTATTGAGTTGCTTAAGTTAGAAAGACAGGGACTTTCCATCATCAAGCATTCGCCCGTATGCAACTTTAAACAAATAACTTCAAAACTATGTGCATAATCAAAAAATGGTAAAGGAATTCGTTTTTGTCTTTTTTTGGGCTAATTATGATCCTTTTAAAGTGTTCACCTTAGGAGCAGGAATATATGAAAATACATATTTCATAAATATTATTACCTAAATTTGTAGGTTAAGTTACACGCAAGAAGGAAAATGTGGAAAATTACATGCGGCGTGTTTTTCAACATAACACCACCTATTTTATATTCGGGGTTTAAAATAACATGCAGATTATGTAAAATCGCACGTTGCACGTAGTGATCATACTTTCCTACGTTGGACGTTGTAAATTTCAACAGGATTTTTTTACAGTGTAGGTTAAATGGAATTTAGGTTAAATGGAATTTAGGTTAAATGGAATTTCGGTAAAATGAGATTTAGGTTAAATGAGATTTAGGTTAAATGGAATTTAGATTGAATGGGATTTAGGTAAAATGAAATTTAGGTTTAAAGGAATTTAGGTTAAACGCGATTTAGGTTAAATGAAATTTTGGTTAAATGCAATTTAGGTTAAATGGAATTTTGGCTGAATGCATTTTAGGCTTTTTGATTTTAGGCTTAATGGGATTTAAGGTAAATGAGATTTAGGGAATATTCATGCGCCTCCTTCCGACTTCATTACAATCGTCTGTGACGATCTGAGCGTAGTGTTCCTCTTTTTTTCTTTCATTTTATTGAGTTTAATTTAATTTTTAAAACGAATTTTTTGCTTTAAAATGTCAAAAGTCTCAAGTAGGAGTTCCTTGAGTTCCTCAGAAGACTATAGAAAGAGGAGAAAAAAGCATAAACACCAAAAAAGAGAATATCATAAAAAGGAGGTTAAACGACGCCGTCAAATAAGTTCGTCTTCTTCCTCGTCCCCATCCTCGTCCAGGGATAGTTATTGGTTATCTAGAGGTTTTTCTCATTATAAAAGGATCTCATTATAAAAGGTCTGATGATTCAAATAAAAATGCGGCATCAAAGTTTTATGGTAAGCGTGTAGCAGAAAGTAGCTATAATGCCTTCAGTTCTTCGAAGCGCCGCCATGCGTGCGAATCCTCAATCAGTTTCAAAAACGAATATTATTCTGATCGCTATCCGCCCTTCCCGGTATGAAGCATTGAATAGGGAATAATTGAAATTTCTTTGTTTTAACCTGAAAGTGCAGAATATTGTATTATTTTGAATAGGCGAATTTTCCGTTTCTAAAAAACACTAACTGGCAAAAGAATATTTGAAAAATTAATTCCCTTCAATATGTATTTCAACTTTTTAATTCTCTGCTGATATACGTTTTTCCAACTTTTTATTCTCTTTAATCGTAGTGTTTTTAAATTATATGGAAGTGAGCATAATTTTATTTCAACCAATTTTTAAATTCAAGCATGAAACATCTTTTATTTTCTTATACCAATTCTTTATAGAGAAATAGATATTCAGAAAAGCCAATTGACTTTTTGGTTTAGTACGTTTATCTTATGGAAAATGAGAAACGTGAATATGCTTCTAAATGTTATGATTTGACAATCACAGATTAAATAATATGGTGCCGGTATTATATGTGTTTAAGTTTTAAAATAAAACGACAGTTAAAGAATGTCGTCTATTTTTAATAGATTTTTCCGAATTTACTTTAAGTTTCTTATGTAATAATTAACTGATTATTTTACCACCTCAAGGTTCTAAAATTAATTTATTATAATTAAATTCGCGAATAAAATTTTTTTCGGTTATGTTACATTGACATCTGATATAGGTATACATTTTAATATTGTGAAATGTCATTTAAAAATTACTTTTTGATTTTTTAATATTGACTCTAATTCAATAAAAGTAAAAAAATACATGGGCATTTTTATTGTAGTATTACATATTTATTTTTTACAGATTTATTATAATACTGATGGGAATTAAAAAGAATAGACATATTTTCATTTCAATCTATTTATTGGAATTTTCTAAATGAAAAATTCGCCTATTGAAGGGGATGCAGATTCTGAATTCTTTTCTATTCCTCTGCTCTTACCGGGTTGATTGGGATCTTCGAGATGCAACGAGTTCTCAGAGAAACCTTGATCGATTTCCGCGAGATTCGACTGGGTTGAGAAATATTAATAAGGTTCCTAATTCGAAAGTATATTATCAGCTTTCTAACAATTCAACTGACAAACAGTCAGATTCTGCGGAAAATAAAACTGATTTTCCTAAAGTTCACAATGTTGTTGAAACATGGTCTCAGATTTTAAAAAATGGTTGTTCACAGAAGACCTGTGATGAATTAACAAAAAAGTATCCTTTTCCTGAAAAATTTACTTCAATTCGTCCTCCAGAAATAAATCCTGAAGTAAGACAACGATTAACGGATTATAATTTAAAAAAGGATAATTTTCAGGTTGTGGCTGAGGAAAAGTTGGGAATGTCAATCTATGCTATTAGTTTAGCTCTAATGACAATGTTTAATAATGCAGTTAATGAAAATAAGATAAAAAAAATAGACGATCCTTTATCACCCCTGTGTTAAATCAAGAAGTGAAGGATGTCACTGCGTAGGAACTCCTGTTTCTAGTTCGCTGTTTGTCAATGGCCTTCACGATAGGATAAAAGTTGCAAAAGAAGTCGAAAAACAAAGTTAAGAGGTAGGAAAGTCAGTTCCTCTTCCTAGTAAAAGAGGAAAACCACCACTGAAATCTTTCGTCAAAAATTATCAATATTCAGGACCAAGGACGTCGTCAAACTACAGAGGCCCATCCAGACGAAACTACAACAGCTACAGGGGTCGATGGGATGGGCCGAAAAACAGTCAAACCCAGATGCAACAGCAGTTTCGACGCAACAAATTTTAGAGGTAAATAAAACTTCGGGTAGGTTACAAATGTGTTTTGAATCTTGGAGAAAATTCACAAGCGATAAAACTATTCTTGAATACATAAAAAGATATAAAATTCCTTTTATTGAACAAGTAATCCAAGAAAATAGGCCTAAATTACCTGTCTTTACTAAATCTGAATATAAAGATTGTTCAGGGTGTCTACTAACCGGGAAATAACTGGGAATTAACCGGTAATTTTCCGTCAAACCGGGAATTTTCTCTCTGGGCTAATAAATTTAACTAATATATCAATTTGTTTTATAAATAAAGATAATAACTTTATGCATTTTGAACCAATCTGATTATGCGTTTAAATTTTGTGTAATTATGCGACAATCATGCAATTGAAAAATAAAAAATATACATTAAAAATTAAAATATAACATAATATATTCACATGAAATATAGATGTTTGTCACCGCACAAACAATGAAAGACATTAAACATGAAAAAATCATATTATTATGAAAAAATGTAGATAGAACTTGAGTTTCTTTATCAGACCGTACATTGCACAATAGTTTATAGGGGAGAGTGTCCATCAATGTACCGGGTTTTTTTCAAGGTCATAGTACTTATTCAACTTCATCGATTTCAAGCACTTCTTTGCATCAATATAAAACTACAACACTTCTCTAGCTAATGCACACATATTATACACGATTTATTTTGATTAAATAATAAAATTTAGGATTTTTCTAAAGTAACAAGCTATTTTCATTTTCAACAACCTGGGTACACAATGAACCACCTCTATAAAAATACTTAAAATATTCAACAATAATAATATTGCAATTTTCACTTTGTAAAAAAACTTATTTTCTATCAAATACTATAAAAAATTGTTACTTAACACTTTTTAATTGATAATGTACAACATAAATATACCTCAAATTTAAGTTAACAAGCTAAAATGGCATTTTAGTTTTGCTATGTTGAGAAAAGTACTGATAAAAATCTCTGTAACATGCTGTACGCATGCCTAGTTTTATAATCAAGCATACCACTCTGGAAATCGAAAATACACTGAAATTCCAGGTGGTTCATTGTTCCCCGGTACATTGAATCAACATGACATTTTCAATAAAAATGGTTATTTATAACTTAATCCAATATTTCAAAATCTTTATCTCATTAGAATATTGTAGTTAGGGCCCAAAACAAAATAAATCGTAAGCACTTTTATTTTTAAATTGCCTTATTTCAATTAAAAAACGTGTTTGTATTTTAGGTAAATTTTTTCTTCAGTGCATCAAAAACAGTTTTCTTCAGATTTCTCTGTAAAGAATAAATCCACACGTCTCAAATGTATGGACGTAGTGTGTTTACGCAAACTTCATTTATATTTAAAATTAGGAGAATTTTTATTTAATAGTTTTTGAGAAAATTGAAATGGTTCATTGAAAAAACTGGTACATTTATGGCCACTCTCCCCTATAGTTATGGACAATTCTATTGTGTTCTTTCAATTACCAATTATTTTCATCATATGTCAATTATTTTCTTCGATATTCAATAATTCTCGGCATTTTTCAATTATCGATTACGTTCTTAAAGCTTCAATTCAAGTTTTCAATTATTCAACTATTTTCAGAAATTCACAATTATTTTTTGCTTCCTCATAGAGGAAGCTTTGTGATCATTAAGATTTTCGATTTTCCAAAAATAGTCTAAATCGACTCATTTTCATCTAAACAGCGTAAATTTTCATTCCTAAGCAAATGTCCAGATGTGTGTGTGTGTGTGTGTGTGTATAGCGTTTTTTGTCGCCAGGATATCTCGAGAACGCTTCAACGGATTTCAATAAAATTTGGATGACTTTTTAAGCTCGTGAATATCTAAATTTGGACACAGGGATTTTTGAAAATACCCAATCAAATTTTGTTGAGCACCTTTTTTCATCGAAAAAAATCGTTTTTTGCCAAAAATTTTTTCTAAGCTAAAAATACAACTTAATGAATAACAAAATCATATTCCTTATCTCAAAACGAATCGATTGACCTATATAACTTTTATAATTGATCAAAAATTCGTAAATTAATTGATGTTTTTTCATTTTTTTGCACTTAAAATTTCTTTTTTTAAAGAATTTCTCGAATTAAATTTTATATTATTAATATATTGCTTTTTCTGTAAGAAAGCAAATTTGTTTGCTAACTTTGAAACGAAATATCCACGAAATGGACATAATTTTCACCTAGTAAAATAATGATAATAATAATAATAATATTACTAATAATATTAACCCTCAACTGCTAGACTATCGGGATTTAACGTAACTGCTAGATTGGGTCTACGGGACCTGAGCGATTTTCAAACGCTGATTGCTCAGAGCCTAATGAACATATCGGGACGACTTTTTTTTAAAACTTATTGCCAGAACCTGTAGAAAAAGAATATCTAGCTTAAATTAATGTGTCTTTAATATTTTTTTAAATATTTCAAGAAATGTAAAGATAATTTTTTAAAAAGTCGTTTTTTTCAAATAGCTATAGTAACACCATAAATAGACATAAATAAAATTTCTAAGTGGATTTTTAAAGCTTTAAACATGTACCTTAAGTCTGTTTAAGCCATTTTTTGATTGGCTGAAAAAAACATATTTTTTGGGAGAAATGAAAATCATCAAATTTGGTTCATTAAGTGGAGTCATCTGAGGAATTTCAACCCATCGAAATATATGTTACTTATCGGTGCCAATTTTTTTTCTGGGACTATTTTGGATGTAAAAGAATGCCATATTATCAAAATTAAAAAAAAAAATTTGAAAAAAAAATTCTTTTTGTTGATTTTTTTTTTTTTTTGTAAAAATCTATCTCCACCTACAATTTTTCATATTTTTTTAATGCCAATTTTTTTATATGCCTTTTTTAAGATTTCAAACAAAAGAATACAATATTTCATTGTTTCCAAAACATACAATTTAGGGATTTTTGAAATTAACTAATCAAATTGTTTTAGTATCTTTTTAATCAAAATAATTCTTGTTTTTTTAATTTTAGTTTTTATTAACTTAAAATATTTAAAAACGTATTAAATTATTGCTTCCTTGGAAGCGAAGTGTTAATGAAATGGACAGAATTCACACCTAGTTTTAACTGACAATTATTATTTTCAATTTTCAATTATTTTCTTCAATTTCCAATTATTTTCAATATTCTCAATTATTTTCTTCCATTTTGAATTATTTTAATTAATTTCAAATTATTTCTTCATTTCTACATTATTTTCTTCGATATTCTACTATTTTCTTCAATTTTTAATAATTTTCATCAATTTCTAATTAATTTCTTTAATTCTAAAATATTTTCTACGGTTTTCAATTATTTTAATAAATTTTTAATTGTTATCTTCAACTCTAAATTATTTTTTTCAATTGCCAATTATTTGATTCAATTTTCAATTATTTTCTACAATTCTCAATTATTTTCTTCCACTTTGAATTATTTTATTAATTTCAAATTATTTCTTCATTTCTACATTATTTTCTTCGATTTTCTACTATTTTCTTCAATTTTCAATTATTTTCATCAATTTCTAATTAATTTCTTAAATTCTGGAATATTTTCTACGTTTTTTAATTATTTTTATCAATTCTTTATCATTTTCTTCAATTCTAAATTATTTTTTTCAATTGCCAATTATTTGATTCAATTATTTTCTTCAATTTTCAATTATTTTAATCAATTTTTAATTATTTTCTTCAGATTTCAACTATTTCCTTCAATTTTTCATTATTAAATTAAATATTTAATAATTCTCGACTTTTTTCAACTATTTTTTTAATTATCATTTATTTATTTCACATCTCAATAACTCCTCCAAATTTAAATTATTTTTTTCTATAATCAATAATTCTCGACTTTTTACAATATTTTTTTTCAATTATCAATTATGTTTTTGAAACTTCAATTCAATTCATCAATTATTATTCAACAACTTTCATAAAATCACATTTTCTTCAATTTCAAAATATTTTCTACAATTTTTAATTATTTTCTTCAAATTACAATTACATTCTTTATTTTTTATTGTTTTCTTCAATTTCTATAATTCCTGAGTTGTTCAATTTCTTTTTTATCAATGATCACTTATTTTCTTCTCTTTTCAATCCAATTGTTCAATTCTTGAATTATTTTCTTTAATTCTCAATTATAATTTTCGACATTTAATTCCATTCTTTAATTTTCAATTGTTTTTTTCAATATTCAATAACTCTAGGCTTTTTACAATGATTTTTTTTAAATTCTCAATTATTTTCTTCAATTCTCCAATTTTTTTATTAAATTTCAATTTTTTTTTATAATTTCCAATTATTTTTTCATATTTCTTTCAATTTTCAATTTCTTCTCAATTTTCTTCAATATAGAACAAATTTTCAGCTTATTTAAATTTTGTTTTTCTGTCAATTTTTAATTAAATTGATAATTCTTATATTATTTTCATCAATCCGCAATTATTTCCGTCGATTTCTAAATTTTTCTGCTTTTTTCAAATATTGTCTTCAATTTCTACGTACTTGCTTCAATTTTCAATTATTTTCTTCAATTTTCAATTATTTTCTTCCATTTTGAATTATTTTCATTAATTATTTATTTGTTTATACATACACGGGCAAGATATACAGAGTACTATGGAGGTATTAATATAGTATATAACTAGTAAATGACCGCATTGTCATTGATTACTGGTGACTAGTAAAATTATCAGTAATTTTTTTCATGTTTCAAAACCTCCTTCAATTTTCAATAATTTTCTTCTATTTTCAATTTAATTGTTTAATTGTTCAATTATTTTTTTAATTCTCAATTACTTTTTTTAAATAACAATTCTATTCTTCAATTTTTAATGTTTTCTTCAATATTAAATAATTCCTGTCATTTTCCATTTTTTTTAATTACAAATTATTTACTTTTTTTTCAATCCAATTGTTCAGTAATTTTCTGTGAATCTCAATTATTGTATTCAAATTTCAATTTTATTTCTCAATTTTCAATTGCTTTTTTTTAAGGGTGTATTCCTATGTTCGGGCTTCAAAAAATCGATTTTATTTTCTTTACATATTTCGAAAGTACACTATATTGAGAGTGTACTGTTGAAATTGTAGACATAAATACAAAATATTTACTGAGATATAGCCTATTGCTGAGAATAGGTCAGGACCACCTGCTGCGAACCGAGCGGCAAATGCAACGGTCTTATCTGTGTATTGTTATTCCATATCATTATACCTGAGAAGCTCCATAAAAGTTTGAACCCAATGAATAAGAATGTTCATAGAGATGTTTCTGTACTTTTCATTTATTTAAACAAATTAAAACAACAACAATTGCAAATGTTTAAACAAATTATTGTTAACAATTTTTAATTCTTTACAAATGCACCTAGGAAGCACATAATTTTTTCCTAATTTTACAAATTAATTAATAAATTAAAAAAGTATTCAGTAAAATTAACCACAACAACAATTTCAATTGTTTAAACAAATAATTGTTAATAATTATTAATTCTTTACAAATGCAAGTAGAAGGACACAACTTTTTCCTAATTTCACAAATTAATTAGTTGATTAATTAAAAAAAGTATCAGTAAAATTAACCACAACAACAATTGCAATTGTTTAAACAAATTATTGTTAATAATTATTAATTATTTACAAATGCACCTAGATGGACACAACTTTTTTCTAATTTTACAAATTAATTAGCTAATTAATTAAAAAAAGTATTTAGTTAAATTAACCACAACAACAATTGCAATTGTTTAAACAAATTATTGTTAATAATTATTAATTCTTTACAAATGCACCTAGATGGACACAACTTTTTTCTAATTTTACAAATGAATTAGTTATTTAATTATAAAAAGTATTCAGTAAAATTAACCACAACACAATTGCAATTGTTTAAACAAATTATTGTAAATAATTATTAATTCTTTACAAATGTACCTAGAAGGACACAACTTTTTCCTAATTTTACAAATTAATTAGTTAACTAATTAAAAAAAGTGTTCAGTAAAATTAACCACAACAACAATTGCAATTGTTTAAACAAATTATTGTAAATAATTATTAATTCTTTACAAATGCACTTAAAAGGACACAACTGTTTCCTCATTTTACAAATTAATGGCCTCTAATTAGAATAAGACAAATTATTGAATATAAGTTATAAATTAACAGTTGAAGCCTGACTTTCGGTTACTAATCATATTTTGAAAAGTTTCGTGGAAATAAATATACGGCGGAAAAAGATACAGAATTATCAAAATTATCAAAAAAAGTGAAGGCCACAAGTAGAGCAGACAAAACAGCGGAAAACGACGCGTACGAAGAGACAGAGGGTCTGTTTTGTGCACCTAGCATTGCCGATTAATGTAAGTATAATTTTTTTACAAAATAAAATTATTTACATAAATTTTAATAACAAATTCGTAATCAGCGACCCTAAAAACCCCCGAGTAGCAAGTTTCAAGCAAATAGAATTATTTTTAAAATTTCTTGTCCGCCATATTGGATTCGCCATTTTGAATTTTTAAATCTCGACTTGAGATTTGTGATCAGCGACCTTAAAAACCCTCGAATAGAAAGTTTCAAGCAAATACAATTATTTTTAAAATTTCTCGTCCGCCATATTGGATTCACCATTTTGAATTTTTAAAAAGTGCCTTCAGATTTGTAATCAGCAACCCCAAAAACCCCCGAGTAGAAAGTATCAAGCAAATAGAATTATTTTAAAAATTTTTTGTCCGGCATATTGGATCTGCCATTTTGAATTTTTAAATTTTGACTTCAGATTTGTGATTAGCGACCCCAAAAACCCGCGAGTAAACATTTTTTAACCATTTCAAACATTTTGTAATGCATAGCATACTTGAATATTATTGTTCAACTTTAAACGCGTTTTTCTCAAAATGACCTTTTTCAAAACGGTGCGAGTGATTGAAAGGAAACTATTGATCCGATTGCTTTCATTTTTTAATATGTTATTCTATACAACCATGGCTTTGGTCCGTAGTAAAATTATTTAATTTTAATAATAATTTTTTTATTATTCAACTTTTTGTTCATTAAAAAAACACGATTTTTAAACGTTTTTGTTTACAAGTCAGCCATTTTGTTATTTATTGATAAAAATGTCTTATTTTACTACGGACTTCGAAGCTGCCATCTTTAATTTATAATATTATAAACAAATTAAATTGAAAAAGTGTCAAAAAATTTTTTTTTTACATAGTTAAAAATGTAAATAAAAAAATGTAAAAAAAAGTTGTCATGACTTAATGTTATTTTGTATAAAAAAAAAATATTGAAATAAGCCTCCAAAACAGCCTCGAACATAGGAATACACCCTTAAAATTCAATAATTCTGTGTTTTTCTGATTTCAATTTCATTATTTAATTTTCAATTTATTTCTTCAATTTTGAATTATTAACTTAAAATTAAAATTTTTTTTTATTTTCTATCTAGTTGACCAATTTTCAATTTTTTATGTACCTCATAATGGTCATAAGTGACTGCGGGGATGAAAACTTAAATAAATTATATTCTTTGAATTTAATAACCATTATTCAATTTTTTCAATTATTATTGTTCAATTGTAGATTAATATTTACTTTTTTTTTAATTTTGTTTCTAATTGTCAAATATCTTTGTCATTGTTCAATTGTTTCTTTCCATTATTAATTTTTTTTTCATTTTTAATTGTTTTTTTATTCTTAATTATTATTTTTTGTAAAGTTTAATATTTAATTCTCCAATTCTCAATTATTTTCTTTGAATTTCAATTATTTTCTTTAATTATCAAATGTTATCTTCAATTTTTGTGGCCATTTGTAGGTCTATTTATACTGAAAATAAATTTTAAGTTAACAAGAGAAAAAAAAAACCGGGAAATGACCGGGAATTTTGTGGGATGAAATTAGTAGACACCCTGTTGTTTACTTGCAGTACAAGATTTAATTATTAAAGGTAGTATACGAGAATGTCAATCTTGTGAAGGTGAATTTGTTTCAACTTATTTTTTAGTAAATAAGTCTAATGGTCAAAAAAGATTTATTTTAAATCTAAAAAAGTTGAATCAATTCATACAGCATCCTCACTTCAAATTAGAGGATTTAAAGACAGCTTGTAAGCTATTAACACCGAATTGTTTTATGGCATCAATTGAATTAAAAGATGCATATTTTTTAATCCCGATTGCGGAATTAATCACCAAACTTTTAAAACCAGTAGCTGAAAAATTAAGAAGTAAAGGATTATTATCTTTCATTTATTTAGATGACATGCTCTTAGTTGGAAAATTTAAAGAACAATGTCGTTTGAATGTACTGAGGACAAGGGAATTCTTAGAATCCCTGGGTTTTATTTTGAATTTAGAAAAATCAAAATTAGTGCCTTCACAAGAGTGCAAATTTTTAGGATATAATCTTTCAAGTGTTAAATTCACGGTCGAAGCAACACAAGAAAAAAGGAAAAAAATTTTGAATTTAGCAAAAAGTTTTAACTTTAAATCAAAGTGTCAAATTAGAGATTTAGCGCAATGCATAGGTGTTTTAATTTCAGCATGTCCGGGTGTAAAATATGAATGGCTCTATATCAAGCTCACGGAAAGGGAAAAGTTTTTAGCTTTAGAGAAATCAAATGGAAATTTTGATAGTTTCATGCTAATTTCCGAGAATATAAAATCCGAATAAGATTGGTGGATTAAAATCTGACATTTTAATTATTTCATTCAATTTTCAATTACTTCCGTTCTTTTTCATAATTTCCAAAAAGTTTTTAAATTATGTTTATCTTTTTCCATTTATTTTCTGTAATTTTTAATTATATTGTCTTCTTTTTTCTTCAATTAACTTTCAAAAGTTTTAAGTATTTTTCTGAAATTTCAATTATTTTCTCTAATTTTTCATTAATTAATTTTTTCATTTTTTTTGTTAAGATTTTCAAATAATTTTCTTAAATTTAAATTATTTTCTTTATTTTTAAAACATTTCTATGATTTTTAAAATTACCATCCATAATTTTTAATTGCTTTCAGTATTTTTTTTCAATTAATTTGCAAAATTTGGAATTATTTTGTTCAATTTCAATTCTTTTTTGCAATTTTATTAAATTCCAAAATATATATATAAATATAATATGTGTAAATTAATATAATAATTATTATAATATTATACATAATATAATTATTATATACATTTAATTATGACAAATTTGTTTGTCGGAAAAATAAAATGTTGGGAAAATAAATACCTAAATATTTTATCTTCAATATAACAATTTTGTCAAAAAACTGAAAATTAGAATAAATTATAATTCGAGTAATGAAAAATTATTTAAATATTTTATGAGAATGGATTAACTTGTATATATGTAGTTATAAAAAGTATCTATTTTTTAGAAGAATTCAAATACCAAAAAAGTGTAGGAGGTTATTTGAAATTATAATATACGTATATATTTCTTATAAATATGATAATATAATGTGTAATAAAATAAAAAATAAAAAAAACCTTAGCGAAGCGAAAACAAACGACAAAATGTAGGGATAAAATGTATATCGTGTGTCAGAAATTGATTTGGAGATTAAAATATGGGTAGACAAACAAAAATGAAGTTTCAACTTGGTAGATAACGTCACGTTCCGTGATATATTTTTTTATCAAATGTCACCTCATACAAAAATTAGAAATTGTATCAAGATTTATGTCTCTTAATTTAGAACTAATCAATTCGTAAAATTCCACTAGTTAATTTATTAATTTTTCAGTTTTTTTATTAAAGATTTAATATAAAGAACAATTTAAAACAAGATGTTAAAAGTGAAAATTAATTTTTATACTAATTTATCATAGTAAACTGTGCATTAAAAATCGTGAAAAATTAAAAAAAATTTAAATATATGACATGGATGGATCTCTAAATCTAAATTTGTAAAAAATAACTAATTTGAAAACAAAAATTCAGTCACTAATTCAAATATAGTTATATTTCTACTAAACATTTAGTAAAAAATAACTAATTATTAATCAAATTTATTTTTAGGTTATGTCAAAATAACTAATATGTTAGTAAAATTCTGTTTATTCAATTAGTTACTTTTTAACTATTTTTTAGTTATTTTTTTAATAAGTAAAAACTAAGTAGAAAGTATGACTTGGTGAAGTCATTTTTTACTAATAACACAGCCCCATAAAATTTTTTTTTGTCCGAGACACTATACTAGTATATTTTTTCGCATATTGTCCCGGACAAAAAAAAACTTTTTTTTGATTTTTTGGGGCTTTTGAGCGGGAAGAAATGCGTAAGAATACACTAGCGTTGTGTCTAGAACAAAAAAAAATTTTTGTCGGGCTGCGTAATTAGTTCTTTTTTACTAATTGCTGAATAGAAGCATTTTGAATCACAATTTTTTAATTTTTCTTTTTTTTTTAAATAGTTTTCTTTTAAGTTGACCTCTGATCAAAGATTACAGGTATAAAAATATTAGTTTATAAATAGTACGGAGTACGACATGTAGCTCATCTTGCCCCACACAGACTTTTTAAATAAAATTATTTTTTGAGATTATACTACGCGAGCAACATAATTGTAACTACACCAAAAAATAAAGTAGAAACCCTAGAATTTAAAATAAATTTAATCGAGGTCTCGTGAAACTATAGCAATCATGTCACGCATTCAAAATAGTGAAAAATAAGATCTAATGATAGAAAAAACGATTTTAATTTAGTATTCCGAGAATTATTTTTTTACTAATCATTTTACTTGATATATTAAAATAGAAGAAGCTATAAAGCGTTTACAGAATTTTTTAAAAATGCCCTGTTTTCGAAATAGAAAACCCCATTTTACCCCACTAACCCATCTTGCCCCACTTTTCCTTTATTTAGAGATTTTGCAACTCCTTAAACACAATTAAAGATGAATTGTTTTAGTTTCAGGAAAAGAGTATAATTTTGGTGCATTAAGAAAAAAATACGTATAATAGTTCCTCTTTAAGTCAATAAATTCGCTTACTGATTAATTGTATAACGAGAGAGATTAAAGTGGTCGTAAAGAGCACTTTAATAATAGATTGAAAATAAGGAAGGGGAAAACTTCTAATAGATTTCGCTTACGCAGTTATTATATTTTATAATACTTAACTTGACATCTCGCTTTCTTTAATCAACGAATTTTATATCCACATCATAAAAGTTTTCTTTGTGCCTTGATTTAAATACTTTCTTTTTTTTTTTGAAGCATAAGAAGAGAATACAAGCTGTAAAAAAGCCACTTTCAATTGAGTTTAATTTTATATTCAATTCACCGCTTTTCTTAGATAACTGAATAAAAATAACCATTTTTACGGACTTATAAACGGTATCGTAGGTTCCCATTAAAGATCTTTCCAGGGAAAATGTGTTTATCTATTTTTTTCTTTAAAACTGTATCGTGAACATTTAAAAGAATTTTTTTATTCATGAATGCGCACATTTTCTTCGGATTTCTCAACTTTTGTATTATTATTATTATTATTATTATTTAAAACTTTAGTATAAAGAAAGTATTTTGTTTGCATGAAAACATATTTTTATCTAATTAAACAGTACTCTGGAAATAAATTGGAATAAAAAAGGTAATTTTTTTTCAATAATTATGAATACAACATGTAGAAATATAACAAAGGTGGTCATTTTAGTTTTAAAAATTGTTGATATTCGTCTACAAATTACGTCAAAAATAAACATTTAATCTCAAATTTCATTGCATGTCTGAAATTTAATTTTATTTTTAAAAAATATTTCTTTCAACTAAAGAAATTTTTCTTGAAATGACCTCTTGATTAAAAAAAAATCGTTTTTAATTGAAGAGAATTATTTATTTGAACATTTATTTGCATTGGAAAAAAAAATTCACTAATTCTATTTCAGTGAAGAAATTTTTTTTTCGGAGCGTGTATTACGTACATTTATTGTATGCAACTTTTTATCAACAAAGAACTGTAACAAAGTCGCCCACTGTGAAATAGAATTTTCTTTATAAATATATAAAAAATGGCCTAAAAACACGAAGAAACGAAAGAGAAGGTCAAGTGTTATGATCCTGAGATATTTTTTCAGGTGTGCGAGAGTAGATCAATACACGAATGGAGGTAACCTACTCCTTCGATAGTTTCGCCATCTTCCATTATAATTTTGTACCAAACACACTGTTGCTTCACATTTTATTTAAAATGACACATGTTCTCAGTTCACCCCAGCTTGTTTAAATAACTCTTACCTTTTTCTTTTTATTCCTTATGAAATAATACAAAAAGCCTTCTTTTGACTATTCTTTCACGTTTACAATAAAGCTACACTGATTTCCCCCAAGAATTCACTTCTTGTCTAAAGTCGTGCATATTTTTGAAAATAGAAAAAATATCAAAACGACAATATAAATATATAGAATATTAATAATAATAATAATAATAATAATAGTTAATAAAAATAAAGAAATAATGATAATAAATCAAAATGCTGTTCACCAAGTTGAACCCGATATTTTGGATTTGAAAACTCTGAAATTAAATAATTTTTTTTAATACAAAAAAATCAAACTAACAACATTTCTTCTTAATTATAATTTAGATAAATGTGGTTTCACATAAATAAAATTTCTGATAAAAGAGATTTCTGTTTAGTGAACATTCGGACAAACGAGATTTCTGACTATAGAAAATTTAAAAAAATAAGATTTTTTCTATATAGCATAGTTTGGTTTAATAATTTAAATATTGGACATTCAGTCAATTAAGATTTGAGGAAAATGTAGCTTAAATTGCAATTTTGTAGTAAAAAGTTTTTATTCGTGAAATTAAAGTAAAACATTTTATTTTCTTCTCTCGCAGAGATTTGTTGACCTTTATTTCAAAGTGGCCAATTATTTTGAAAAATACCTTTAAAAACAGTCTTTTTCATGTCAAACTGACTTGATGAATTTAACTGATAGATTGCAGGCAAAAAATGTTGTTTAATTGACAAAATACTATTTTCAATGAGACGAAAATTTTTGATAATTGTATCAAAAAGAAAATCGTTGAATCAAAATTTTTATATTAATTGTATGATAAGTCTAAAAAATCATTTCTTACTTTTTAAGTAATGCCATTAAGTTGCTTTTACGCTGTGAAAAATAAGAAGAATTTATATATGGAAAATTGTTTTTTTCCCGCTAAATCGAATTTTCTAGATGGTTAACCGAAATCTAGTTTAAAAGGAGAAGAAAATGATTTTATAGCGAAATTTATAGCATAAGGATATTGAATAGAAAAAACGGTCCAGTTTTAATAAGTATTTTGAGAAGTTAGCATTTTTTTTTGATTTGATAAAAAGAAACTTATTAGTAAATAAAAATAGATTACAATAAAAACTTTAAATCACATGATTGTATAATAATCTCTTATAATAATCTTTTTCAGTTAACAATGATTTTTTTCATTTGACGTAGAATTTCGAAATTCTTTAGAAACTTTAAATATGTAATATTCTAATCAATAAAAATGTATGGATTTTCCAGGGACCGAAACTGAAATCAAAACTAAAATAAAAATTACTTATGTTTCAGTTTTTAAACCAAACTGAAACAAAAATCAAGGACCTACTTTAGTTTCGGGTCAAACTGAAACGAAAGTCAGAAACCTATTTCAGTTTCGGGTCAACCTGGAACTAAAGTGAAAACCTAATTTGGTTTCAAGTCAAACTGAAACAAAAGTCAGTTTCGGGTCAAACTAAACCCAAAGTCAAAAACATAATTTAGTTTTGGGTCAAACTGAAACCAAAAGTAAAAAACATAATTCAGTTTAGGGTCAAACTGAAACCAAAGTCAAAAACCTAATTCTCTTTCGGGTCAAACTGAAACCTAAGTCAAAAATCGTAATTCAGTTTCGAGTCAAACTGAAACCACATTCAAAAACCTAATTTAGTTTCGGGTCGAACTGAAACCAAAAGTCAAAAACATAATTTTGTTTCGGGTCAAACTGAAACCAAAGTCAAAAACCTAATTAGTTTTCGGGTCAAACTGAAACCATTTAAAAAACATAATTTAGTTTCGGGTCAAACTGAAACCAAAAGTAAAAAACATAATTCAGTTTAGGGTCAAACTGAAGCCAAAGTCAAAAACCTAATTCTCTTTCGGGTCAAACTGAAACGAAAGTCAGAAACATATTTCAGTTTCGGGTCAACCTGGAACTAAAGTAAAAACCTAATTCGGTTTCAAGTCAAACTGAAACAAAAGTCAGTTTCGGGTCAAACTAAACCCAAAGTCAAAAACATAATTTAGTTTTGGGTCAAACTGAAACCAAAAGTAAAAAACATAATTCAGTTTAGGGTCAAACTAAACCCAAAGTCAAAAACATAATTTAGTTTTTGGTCAAACTGAAACCAAAAGTAAAAAACATAAGTCAGTTTCGAGTCAAACTGAAACCACATTCAAAAACCTAATTTAGTTTCGGGTCAAACTAAAACAAAAAACAACACATAATTTAATTACGATTCAAGCTGAAACCCAAGTCAAAAACCTAATTTAGTTTTGGGTCAAAAACCTAGTTTAGTTTCGGGTCAAACTAAAGCCAAAGTCAAAAACCTAATTCCTTTTCGGGTCAAACTGGAACCAAAGTCAAAAACCTAATTAGTTTTCGGGTCAAACTGAAACCATTTAAAAAACATAATTTATTTTCGGGTCAAACTGAAACAAAAATCAAGGACCTACTTTAGTTGCGGGTCAAACTGAAACGAAAGTCAGAAACCTATTTCAGTTTCGGGTCAACCTGGAACTAAAGTGAAAACCTAATTCGGTTTCAAGTCAAACTGAAACAAAAGTCAGTTTCGGGTCAAACTAAACCCAAAGTCAAAAACATAATTTAGTTTTGGGTCAAACTGAAACCAAAAGTAAAAAACATAAGTCAGTTTCGGGTCAAACTAAACCCAAAGTCAAAAACATAATTTAGTTTTTGGTCAAACTGAAACCAAAAGTAAAAAACATAAGTCAGTTTCGGGTCAAACTAAACCCAAAGTCAAAAACATAATTTAGTTTTGGGTCAAACTGAAACCAAAAGTAAAAAACATAAGTCAGTTTCGGGTCAAACTAAACCCAAAGTCAAAAACCTAATTTAGTTTCGGGTCGAACTGAAACCAAAAGTCAAAAACATAATTTAGTTTCGGGTCAAACTGAAACCAATTTCAAAAACCTAATTTAGTTTCGGTTCAAACTAAAACAAAAAACAACACATAATTTAATTTCGATTCAAACTGAAACCCAAGTCAAAAACCTAATTTAGTTTTGGATCAAAAACCTAGTTTAGTTTCGGGTCAAACTAAAGCCAAAGTCAAAAACCTAATTTCTTTTCGGGTTAAACTGGAACCAAAGTCAAAAACATAATTAGTTTTCGGGTCAAACTGAAACCATTTAAAAAACATAATTTAGTTTCGGGTCAGACTGAAACAAAAATCAAGGACCTACTTTAGTTTCGGGTCAAACTAAACCCAAAGTCAAAAACATAATTTAGTTTTGGGTCAAACTGAAACCAAAAGTAAAAAGCATAATTCAGTTTAGGGTCAAACTGAAACCAAACTCAAAAACCTAATTCTCTTTCGGGTCAAACTGAAACCTAAGTCAAAAATCGTAATTCAGTTTCGAGTCAAACTGAAACCACATTCAAAAACTTAATTTAGTTTCGGGTCGAACTGAAACCAAAAGTCAAAAACATAATTTAGTTTCGGGTCAAACTGGAACCAAAGTCAAAAACCTAATTAGTTTTCGGGTCAAACTGAAACCATTTAAAAAACATAATTTAGTTTCGGGTCAAACTGAAATTAAAATCAAAAACCTACTTCAGTTTCTGGTCAAACCAAAACAAAAATCAAAGACCTAATTCAGTTTCTGGTGAACCTGAAACCAAGTTTAAAAACCAAATATAGTTTCAGGTCAAATTGAAACCAAAGTCAGAAACCTACTTTAGTTTCTGGTCAAACGGTAACCAAAGTTAAGCGTACTTCAGTTTCGGGTCAAACTAAAGCTAAAGTCAAAAACCTAATTTTTTTTCGGGTCAAACAGAAACCAAAGTCAAAAATCGTAATTCAGTTTCGGGTTAAACTGAAATAAAATTTAAAAACCTAATTTAGTTTCGGGTCAAAAACTGAAACCAAAGTCAGAAACATAATTCTTTTTTGGGTTAAACTTAAACGAAAGTCAAAAATCTAATTCATTTTCAGGGCAAACTGAAACAAAAGTCAAAAATTTAATTTTGTTTCGAGTCAAACAATTTTAGTTGTTGTCAAACAATTTTTTAGTTGTTCAATTAAAACAGAAGACAAACACATACTTTAATTTCGGTTCAAACTGAAACATAAGTCAAACACTTAATTTAGTTTCGGGCAAAAACCTAATTCATTTTCGGGTCAATCTAAATCCAAAGAATGCAGATAATTTAATTACTTGTCAAACTGAAACCAAATTTAGAAACCTGATTCAGTTTTGGGTTAAACTGAAACAAAAATGTCCGAAAAACGTAATTATTTGGCTTCGAAAACATAACTGTTACAGAAAACTAAATACTGAAAGACTTAATATATTTGCGCGGCAGTGTCCTTGAGCATGTACACAAGCGCAGTAGTTTTCTATGATAGTCACATATGCGCAGTAGTGTTTAATGGCATTTTCTCATGCGCAGTAATGTTCTACGACATTAAAACTTGCGCAGTAGAGTCTATTATAGTTACACATGCGCAGTAGTTTTATTTTATAGTTACACATGCGCAGTAGTGTTTTATGTCATTTACACATACGCAGTAGTTTTCTGCGATTGTTACACATGCTCAGTAGTTTTCAATGAAAGTTAAAAATGTGTCTGGTCATGGCCAAATTTCAAGAGGAAGTCTATGAGAATGATTTAACCAGATCTTTCTAGTTTTATTATTATTTCCTTTTTTTAGTAGAATTATTTGAAAAATTTGAACTAATAGTTAAAATTTTTCACAGAAAAAACTTGAACTCATATTGAGCCCGTTTCAGCTCGTTTTAGGACGCAACGGAACTGATATTGCCTTTCTTCTTGTTAAGTTTTTTTAGTCCATAAAGTCGCAAAATGACTTTTTCAGTCTTAATAAGTTGAAAAAAAATTTGCCACTAACAAGTTTGTATTAGCTTAATTGTTGGAATTTCCATGTACTGGTAAATATTTCATGCAAATTATAGTAAAAATATGAGGAAATTGATTGAAATTAATTATGATAATTTTAATAAAGGAAAAAATCCTTTTTTTAAAAAAAATTTATTCTCCCCCTAACCGTCAAACTATTTCACGTAAATTTTGGCAACTTGGTATACTTGTGTATTTTTAGGGTTTCGTGGTTTGGGACCGAAACCCTTATAGTGAGACTTTGTCGTCCGTCCGTCTGTCCGTCCGTCCGTCCGTCGTCTACAGCCAATAGCTGTCAATTTTAGGTTGTGAGCGAGAGAGAGAGGGAGATAGTGAGAGACAGAGGCAGAGATACGTAAGTTACCGAGAGTTACGTGGGTTACCGTAAAAATTGCCGTGAGTTACGTAAGTTATCATTAGTTACGTAAGCTACCGTAAGAATTACCTCGAGTTACGTAAGTTACCATTAAAGTTACCGTGAGTTATGTAGGTTACCGCGAGTAACGTAGGTCCGTGAGTTACGTAAGTTATCGTATATTAAAACTTTTATCGTCCGTCCGTCTGTCCTTTCGTTGTTCATAGCCAATAGCTGTCAATTTACGGTTGTGTGTGAGAGAGAGGGGGAAATAGTGAAAGACAGAGATAATCGACTATCGATAAAAAAGTTTTTCTGGGAGTGTATGAGAGAGAAATAGAGATTAAGAGAAAGTCACGAAACCCTCGATTGTAGGCACATTGTGCCTGTTTTCTGAGCTGTTTATTTTATGTAGGTTACAGGATAAATACAGTAAACCTAATTAAAATTCAATTTCAATATGCTTGTTTACGAGAAACTCGGAATTTTCGAAAAAAACGTATTCTCAGATTTTTAGAGTTTTCACGATATGAACAACAATTGACTTCATTTTGTAGAGTTTGTTTTATACATTTAAAATAAATAGGATAGAAAGCGATTGAAGTTTGTTATTATAACATTTAAAAAAAAACTGAAAAATCATGAAAAAAAAGTTTAACTCATAGTTTCTCGAATTTTTTAAATTACTATGCATTTTTTAAATTTCTTTTACATAAATTTAGTCATGTAATATATATTCTCATTTTTTAACATCGTTATTCTATTTCATAGAATTTTTTTCTCTTAAATTATTATCATTTTTTCAACTCTTTCGAAATTGTATTCACTCTTCTTTTTTCTTCAATTTTCAATATAACTCTCCAATCTTTTTAATTTTAAACAGCTTTTTTGTCTTAATTATTATATTATTACGTTTTTTTAAACATCTCATTTATTTTTTTGATTTATAAAAGAATGCTGGGAATATTTTCGTATATTAACTATACTACTACTACTACTCATGTGTAAATACAATATAAAAATATTTGCGCATGTGTAAATCCTATATAAAACTACTATGCATCTATAAATCCCACATAAAACAATTTGCGCATGTGTAAATATTATTGAAAACTACTGCGCATGTGTAACTATAATAAAAAACTACTGCTCATGCGTAACTATATTAAAAAACTAATGCGCATGTATAAATCCTATTTAAAACTACTTCGCATGTGTAACCATAAGCGAAATAATTTTGTTTCAGGTTGACCGGAAACTATGTGTGACTTGGACATATTAGGTTTCTGTCTTTGGTTTCAGTTTGACCCGAATATATTAGGTATTTAATTTTGGTCTTGTTTGACCCAAAACTGAATTAGGCCTTTGACTTTAGTTTCAGTTCGACCCGAAACTAAATTAGGTTTTTGAGTTTTTGGATTCAGTTTGACACGTATCTCAGTAAGGTTTTTAACTTTGCTTTTAGTTTAACCCTAAACTACATTAGGTTTTTAACTGTGGATTCAGTTTGAATCAAAACTATATTAGCTTCTTAAGTTTGAATTCAGGTTCTCTCAAAACTTAATAACGTTCTTTACTTTGGTTTCTGTTTGAACCTCAACTAAATTAGGTTACTAACTTTGGTTTCAGTTTGATCCGAAACTAAATAAGATTTTAGACTTTGGTTTCAGTTTGACCCGAAACTGAACTAGGCCTTTGACTTTTATTTCAGTTCGACACGAATCTGAATTATATTTTTGAGTTTGGATTCAGTTTGACCCGCATCTGAATTAGGTTTTTACTTTGGTTTCAGTTTTACCCGAAACTGAATTAGGTTTTGGACTTTAGTTTCAGTTTGACCCGAAAAAAAATTAGGTTTTTGACCTGAAACTGAATTAGGTTTTGGACTTTGGTTTCTGTTTGATCCGAAACTGAAACAGATTTCGGACATTGTTTTCAGTTTGACCCTAAACTGAATTAGACCTTTGACCTTTATTTCAGTTCGGCCCAAAACTGAATTACGTTTTTGAGTTTGGATTCAGTTTGACCCGCATCTGAATTAGGTTTTTAAATTGGTTTCAGTTTGACCCGTATCTGAATAAGGTCTTTGTCTTTGGTTTTTGTTTGACCCTGAACTAAATTAGGTTTTTAAATGTGGATTCAGTTCGACCAGCATCTGAATTAAGTTTTTACTTTGGTTTCAGTTTTACCCGAAAATGAATAAGTTTTCGGATTTTGGTTTCAGTTTCACCCGAAACTGAATTAGGTCTTTGACTTTTATTTCAGTTCGACCCGAATCTGAAGTATATTTTTGAGTTTGGATTCAGTTTGACCCGCATCTGAATTAGGTTTTTACTTTGGTTTCAGTTTTACCGGAAACTAAATTAGGTTTTTCAGTTTGTATTCAGTTTGACACGCATCTAAATTAGGTTTTGGACTTTGGTTTCAGTTAGACCCGAAAATATATTACGTTTTAGAACCGAAACTGAATAAGGTTTTTGATTTTGGGTTCAGTTCGACCAGCATCTGAATTTAGTTTTTACTTTGGTTTCAGTTTTACCCGAAACTGAAATAGGTTTTTGAATTTGGATTCAGTTCGACCAGCATCTGAATTAAGTTTTTACTTTGGTTTCAGTTTTACCTGAAACTGAAATAGGTTTTTGAATTTGGATTCAGTTTGACCCGCATCTGAATTAGGTTTTTACTTTGGTTTCAGTTAGACCCGAAAATACATTACGTTTTAGAACCGAAACTGAATTAGGTTTTTGATTTTGGGTTCAGTTCGACCAGCATCTGAATTAAGTTTTTACTTTGGTTTCAGTTTTACCCGAAACTGAAATAGGTTTTTGAATTTGGATTCAGTTTGACCCGCATCTGAATTAGGTTTTTACTTTGGTTTTAGTTTTACCCGAAACTGAATTAGGTTTTTGAATTTGAATTCAGTTCGACCAGCATCTGAATTAAGTTTTTACTTTGGTCTCAGTTTTACCCGAAACTGAATTAGGTTTTTGAGTTTGGATTCAGTTTGACCCGCATCCGAATTCGGTTTTTTTTTGGTTTCAGTTTTACCCGAAACTGAATTAGGTTTTTGAATTTAGATTCAGTTTGACCAGCATCTGAATTAGGTTTTTACTTTGGTTTCAGTTTTACCTGAAACTGAAATAGGTTTTTGAATTTGGATTCAGTTCGACCAGCATCTGAATTAAGTTTTTACTTTGGTTTCAGTTTTACCCGAAACTGAAATAGGTTTTTGAATTTGGATTCAGTTCGACCAGCATCTGAATTAAGTTTTTACTTTGGTTTCAGTTTTACCTGAAACTGAAATAGGTTTTTGAATTTGGATTCAGTTTGACCCGCATCTGAATTAGGTTTTTACTTTGGTTTCAGTTAGACCCGAAAATATATTACGTTTTAGAACCGAAACTGAATTAGGTTTTTGATATCGGGTTCAGTTCGACCAGCATCTGAATTAAGTTTTTACTTTGGTTTCAGTTTTACCCGAAACTGAAATAGGTTTTTGAATTTGGATTCAGTTTGACCCGCATCTGAATTAGGTTTTTACTTTGGTTTTAGTTTTACCCGAAACTGAATTAGGTTTTTGAATTTGGATTCAGTTTGACCCGCATCTGAATTAGGTTTTTACTTTGGTTTTAGTTTTACCCGAAACTGAATTAGGTTTTTGAGTTTGGATTCAGTTTGACCAGCATCTGAATTAGGTTTTTACTTTGGTTTCAATTTTACTGGAAACTGAATTAGGTTTTTCAGTTTGGATTCAGTTTGACACGCATCTAAATTAGGTTTTTGACCCGACACTAAATTAGGTTTTTGAGTTTGGATTCAGTTTGACCCGCATCTGAATTAGGTTTTTACTTTGGTTTCAGTTTTACCTGAAACTGATTTAGGTTTTTGAGTTTGGATTCAGTTTGACACGCATCTGAATTAGGTTTTTAACTTTTGTTTCAGTTTTTGATCGAAACATTATTAGGTTCTTTACTTCGGTTTTAGTTTTACCCGAAACTAAATTAGGTTCTTAACTTGGGTTTCAGTTTGATCCTAAACTGAATAAGCTGACTTTGGTTTCAGGTTCACCCGAAACTGAATTAGGTTTTTGACTTTAGTTTCAGTTTAACCCGATACTGAAATTGGTTTCACTTTGGTTTCACTTTGAATCAAAACTGTTTTAGATTTTTTTTCTTAGTATTAGTTTGACCCAAAACTAAATTATGTTTTTGCCTTTGGTTTTGTATCAAGCCCAAAATTAAAACGAAACCTAATTTTGGAATCCGTATAATCTTCATTGTAAAAATATTTAAAAGTCTGCTTTCACAGATCTTCAACAAATTTATTTGTGAACATTTTAAAAAATTTTATTCCGTTGAATATTACAAGCAGCAAATCGATTTGAACCCTACTTTTTGGTTTTTTTTCATATGCGGCCCCAAAGTGAAATTATGGAAAATTGTTAATAAAAAATCCAAAAGTGCATCTAACCTTAAATAAACTTTCTACATTTAATTAATTTTTTACTATGGTCTTAATTTTAAGGAAAATAGGTGCTTTAGGTAGATGCAAATTCTGATAAGTTTAATCCTAAAAAGAGAATAACTCTGTTTTATTACAGGAATCTTGTCACTCAGAGTTACTAATTCAATTACTAGGTTTTTACTAATTTTTAGGGTGAACGTATTCTCTCTTTTTTAATTAACAAAACATGACACTTAAATAGTCAGTATTCACTATTTCAGGTTTAAATAATAGTAGAGAGTAGGATAAACGACACATATATTAAAAGCACATTACATAAATGTAAAATTTATTTACACTTGTTTATACAAAATTATTACGTTCCTTGGAGTGTAGAAACGTTCTCTGAGTAAAGAAATAATCCCCTTATAAAAACTCTAATTAAAAGCATTTAAGTAGCAATTCATGACCTTTAATTATACAAGTGCACTCGTTTAAACATATAGAACAATTCAAAAAGCCCTTTCATTCTGAATAAATGATCAATTTATGACACAGTTTTACTCTTGCGTCACACACGCACACTTGGGGTAGTACGCATGGGGCACGCATGCGTTTTATTCGTGCGACTGCGCGACTACAGATTTTCATAGAGGTTTCAGGTGGTTTCAGGGTAGTTTTCGGCGCGACCTCGTGCATTTCGCTCTTACTTTGCTGGCGAGCCGTCTGACCAAATCGGATTTTCATCACTTAAAAAATTCAAAATTATCCATAGCGCCTGTTAATTTCATCAAAAATAAAATACTTTTTCCCCCAAACACAATAATTGATAAACCACTTTAGAATATACATGAATGGAACTGTACAAAAAATAAATATATTTTTCGACAAAAATTATATCCTGTACATAGGTATTTTAATTTAGATAAAATAGTGTTCCGTTAAAAAATAAATATTATACATATACACCCTGAAAAGAATAATCTCTATAAATTTCTATTATTTCAGTATTATTTTTATTAATTATTCTGTCTATTGAAACAGTTTAACAATATAATATACTTTAAAATACAAAATACGAAAAAAATACAAAATTTATGAATTGTACCCTTTATGTGACAATACAGTGCGGTGTAAAAATGTTTGTCTGTCATTTGATGAAATCTATTCGAATTAAGCGGACAGGATTTGAAGAAATATATTTAAAAATGTGATTGTGAGGACCAGCAGGATCAGAATAAAAAAATGTCTCTCACGGTGTTAGTCAAAAATTTTCAAGGCTTGAAATGTAAAGGGGAGAAATTGATTCGAATTGATTTTCGAGGTAATTTTATTCTCATATTTTTGCATGAAACAGCACGTGTGTTATGTATTTTCAATTTACTTGAGTACATCATTAAAATGCGTATTTTAACGACTATTCGATTGTTAAGAAGATATAATTAAATTTAAATTCTTTAACCTCATTTACCTTGGGTCATTTCACATTTTAATACTTCTCAAGGTCATTCATTTTTCCCGCTTCTTTCTAAGTCCCAGACAGGGAAAAAAAATAAATTGCAAATTTGACTGAAATGTCTTACAATTTAGGGAAAAAGTGCCAAAAAGAGAAATTTTCATTTCTTTTTTTCTAAATTGTAAAAAATTGTAGTAAAATTATATTTAATTTTCTCTCCGTGTAACTTGTTGCAATTTTATTACTTTTCAGTATAAATTTTCATATTTTTATTGTAAACTGTACAGTTTAAACTTTAAACAGGTGATTTACATTTTTATTCTCAGCTTTTGACTTTTAATGGCAAAGTTTAAGATTCTTTGTCACACATTTTAAAGGATAATATTACCACATGAAATTCAACACATAAATTTGATAAACTCTAAGACATTTAAACTTAATTGAATGTAGTAAAACTTAATTTACTTTAACAAATTAAACTATTTTTATTTGAAAACAAAATGAAAAATAGAATAAAGTAGTAATGAACATTTTAATTAACCTATAAAATACCTTCATGAAGCCTAAGTGTAAAAAAGAGAATATTTTTGAAAATTCTAAACATGTTTTATGGGTTATAATTTTATAAGAACTTTAAAAAAGAAATTCTAAGTTAAAATTTTAATAATAATGTAAGGATGAAAATCCAATAATATTTCATCTATAATTATTAGTTCTTCTCAAAATCTATTACGAAACTTGGAAAGTAAACTAATGTTTCATGATTAACATAAAATTTAAATGAACAGTCTAATTAGAATTTTAAACAAAGATTTAGTTCGGTTGAATAAATTTTATAGGCTTTGGACAAACTTTGTTTAATCTAGATAGAACTCCCTTTAACAATATAGCAAACAAAAACACTCAAAGTTTGTTGATTGAAGCAAATAAAACTTTATCTAAGTGATGTATCACTTTCCGTAACATTTAATTTTCCTTTTAACAGAATAATTCAATTATTCCTCTTGATAATAAACCTTAAATTTATTTCTACTTAATGTCAACGATTCCTGACAATTAGCAAATACATACTTAAAAACAAAAATAATTTTCTAGTGTGACAAATTCTGCCATATTTTTTAATATTGAGATATTTTTATGTTTTGTCCAATATTGAAAAAAAAAACATTAGAGAATTGAAAATTTTGTGTCCTGGGACTAGACATTAAAAAAATTTGTTGAATTCCATGATTTTTTAGTGTAAATTTTAAATATTACTATAAATTATAAATTAAAAATACTATATTTGGAATAGTTAAAAAATACAGTATTTTTTAAATGTTACATTTTCATTTATATTCAAATGTATGAGATTTTAATAACAAGAATTTAATATTAGACCGTTTGTAATGTGCCGAGAATTTCTAATAACTGGGGTTTTATTAAATATGTTTTAAATTGGCTTCTATTTTTTTTCCTCTTATTCTGCATACATATTATATTGCAAAAGTTATTTGACATGTATTAGATTTCTTAAGTTTGTAATTATGAATTTTTGCAGTTACATATTTTTTAAATAAAAAAAGACAGAAAACAATAAGTATCAAATATTTCATAAAGAAAAAGTAAAATAAAAAAGTATATAAATTTACATTTTTTAATGATCAAAGATAAATGAATTCTACTTTTCACTAGAAATGACTAATTGAAGCTCAATTATAATCTCGTGAAATCAGTAGGGGATATAATTAATTCAAAAAATTAATAACCCTAAAGAATTGCGTTCTCGCATGTTTTGGAATGAATAGTTTTGGAAATTAAAGAATTTCACGTTGCGTGTAATTTAATGTCGCAATAATTTATAAAATTTATCATGATATTAGGGTAAAATAAAATTTACTTTAATCGTTTTCCTACGGACGCGATTGCTCAGTGATTATATTTTCTTCAAATTTACGCACAATCCAGGAAACTGATAATATCATAAGGAAGCAGAATTCATTATTTAAATCTTAAATATAGCTTGAATTTTAAAAGACGTTCTTTCACTTCCGCTTCCATACTTCTTTTCTTACATTTTTTTTTGCTTTTTTATACTTTATATAATATCTACACAAAGAAAGAAATGAATTCGGTGTCATAAACAAAGCAAAACTCCGTAACTCCATTTGTACGAACTTTTATTTTCCCGAATCTCCATTTGTCAGAATATTGAACTCTCCGAATCTCAATTTGTCAGAACTTTCAACTTTCCGAATCTCCAATTGTCAGAATATTGAAATCTCCGAATCTTCCTTTGTCCGAACTTTTACTTTCTGAATCACCAATTGTCAGAAATTGCATCTGTTCAACCAAAGGAATATATAATTTTCCTAATTTAATATTAGGATATTTTTAAGGGGTATTTTTAATTTAATATTAAAAAAGTTATTAAATAAAAATTATATAACTTTTAAGCAGCAAGACAAAATTCAATGACCCAAATGCTAAAACGAACTTACCTGTGTTCTTTTCAAGATTCCAAAAGAAATGAACTTCACAGTTACTTACTCAATATTTAATTTTAATAAATTATAAATATAAACATTAGAGATTTCTGTTTGTAAACAAATCAATATGATTTTGTAAATTTTTGTGATATTTTTTCTGAGTATATCAAAAAATTTTACTAATATAGCAATTCTGACTTCGGATCCAGATTCAGCACAAAAAAATACGTAAGAATACAGTAATGTAGTGTTTTGGCCATAACACTTTTTCCTTCTAGGTACATTTGTAAAAAATTAATAATTTATAACAATGCTTTGATTGAAACAATTAAAAATCTTTCTTGAGGCTAATAATTGTGATAAATCTGTGATTTTGGGGGAAAACCGGGTAAAATGCCTAATTGGGTAAATTGTCAATAGTTAATAACTTGGCCAAAAATAAACATTAAACATAATTATTTTTATTAATGAAGTGTATTAAGGTAAAGATGATTTCTATAAAGATTCATGCTTATCAGTTTATTATTAAACAATTTATTAAACAATTGTGAAAATAATGCTTTCCAACAATTTTTTCAATTTTCAATTTCAGAAAATATATACTTCTACCTCACAAACGTGTATACTTTTTTTAAATTAATCCTCAAACATTATTTTGGCTTCCTAAACACTTTAATCTAATTTATAAAAAAGGCACTAAAATTAAAATAATTAGTTTAATTACATCGTGTGTTTTTGGGTAAATTGCCTACTTGCTGTAAAACTTCTAAGCAAGATACGTACGATACGGAAAATCTCTCGACTTACGTATATTTAGATGTAGAAAATAAATATCAAGTTATTACTGCTTTTGCATAGAAAATCAGTGTTTTAACAAATTAATTATATTAATTATTGCATTTATATTGATAATAATTATAATAATTGTGCATTGAAGAATCATTTTTTATATACTTTTAAAACACGATTTTAAACAAGCGCGGGATAAATCAAAAGAAGTACGCATGCGCAGAAAAAATACGTACGAGTGCGAGAGTTACGTGAGTCACGTGATTATAAAAAATCATGGCGAGCAGGTATTTTTGTAATTCATTACAGTGTTTAATTTACTTTTATAAGTTATTTTATAATTGTAGAAGCTTTATTTATTTGCTATAGATTTTATTTCCGTTTTTTGTCGGACTGCTTTAGATTGAAACTTAAGTTTTATGATAAAAAGATTATATTTTTGTATTCATAGCTAGTTCTTTTTTTAACACTAACAAGATGATTGGTTATAGAAAACATTTAATTTTTTTTTACTTTTATTCATATTTTTCCACATTTTTGTGTACAGGCAATTTACCCTGTCGTGAGTCAAAATGGCGAATTTTGACATCAATATTTAAATAATTATTTTTTCTATTTTTTCTGAAATAAGTACTTAAAATTACTACCTTATTATATTCTTAAATGTTGTTTTCTAAATATGCGATAGCTTATATTTTTCAAAACAATAATTACACTTTTTTTGCTCCAAACTTTACTATAGGCATTTTGGCAGACTCTTCCCTATCTTTGAACTGTGATAAATCTGCGAAAAACAATCCAAAAAAAAATTTCTAAAACAGATTCGAAAAGCTTGTAAAATTTCTAAAAAGATGATCGGTATCCGAAAGCAATAACTTAAATAGTTTATTAATTATCGCGAGAGAAATATTAAGGTATTTTTCAATTTTTGAAAATTTCTAACTTCAAATTCAACTTTTTCCCTAAGCCAGAAAAGTTGAAGGAAAAAATTTAAATCTTACACGCATAATCATTGTCTTTTTCCCTTTAATTTGAACTTTATAAACTTAAAAAATGTCAAATAGTTCTCGAGTTATGAAGCTCTATGAGCTTCACTTTATTTTAAATTTATGCAAAAAGTTTTCTGCAAACTTCCAGGAAGTAATAATTCGCAACTTTAAATCGAAGGATATTTAAAGTTAACGGGAAGTTAACAATGTTAAGTTCCGAAGTTATTATCAGTTATTCTGAATTCGGATTTGGATTCGACGGAGAAAAATATACTGAGAAACAATTGTAGTGTCTTGGACAAAAACTTTTTTTTTGTCAGGCTGCACTGAGAGAAAATATTTTTTTCAAGGATAAAAATATGTTTACATTGATTGCCTTGAAATAAATCATACTTATGTTTGTTCCAAGAATAATAATTAGTTATTTTTAACCTATTTCGATTTAGAGAGCAACAAAGTTCTTTTATTTATATTTTCATAATGCCCCGTAAGCTAGAAATCAATTAACTGAGTTTGTGCTGTTAAAATCACCATTGCGTTTGTACTAAAATAAGCAAATTAATCCTGTGCACCTGCCTATGCGAAATCTCGAAATTGTCTATTTTTGTAGATAGTATTTACCAACCATAGATTCGCGGTATTGAAGTAGGTAGCTCCGCCGATATTAACAAGTTGTTAGTCCAACCTGATTTTTTGCTTATCCAACAAATTTGTTTACTGATAGTTCACTGAGAAAAAAGGTCCAGAAAAAATTGTTGTGCTCTACACTTTGCTCCTACTTTCAGGTGCCTAGCAACATAATTCTTAATATTTTTCTCTCGGTTCTTTTGTGGCCATAAAAGAACGTTTAGAACGGGGGATGATGTACATAAAACAAAGCAATATCTTTGCTGCTAATCCTTCCCGTTCGTTCAGTTTATAACACTACCTAACTTTAAAAGACCACCTTGTCATGAAAAGGTTAAAAGTGTCTGGAAAAACATATAAGCAACTGTTAGAAATGTTTGATGGTAGTTCACAAAATTTCACAGCACTTTTATAGTTTCCAAAAGATAGTTTATTTTAATTCCAAATATCGAATACGTCACATTTGTTCACCCGTTATAAACACAAATTGGAGAACCAGTTAAGAAACCGTCGAAAAATGTCACGGAAAACGTGCACGATGTGGACGGTATAAAGGCCAAAATGGAACTGAGCTGCATCATTACATCAGGCCCTTGCTGATTGACCAAAAGGGAGGGAGAACTGCTACCAACGATTCGAGCTCCATCCTGTAGAGAGAGAAAGAGAGCAGGCATGATTACAGAACAGGAGAAAACCCACCTCAATAGGAACTTTAAACTCTATTAAAGATTTTATGACAGATTAAACATTGTTTCACAATCCTCACAGAAAGCTATAAGCCACCCATTTAAATCTTGCAAGAAATTTTCCTTATAACTTTCAACATTTTATACAGCAACTATTCATGAAACAATGAATACGCATCTGTTAAGAAAAACACCGATGTAATTTTACTACTAGAATGAATAGTCTTTATTAAATTATACAAATAGTTAATTTTAAACCTTTTTTTCTACATGTTAAATATTTGACTATCAAATTTCAACTGCCGAGTTCGTACAACTCTTGTCACAAATCTCGGTTTCTTCTTTCTTCAGAGCAGGTAGGAATAAAGGTTTAGCATCAGCGTAGTTGTGTACCTGTAAACAAAGGAAAGGACCTCTAGGAAGGCAACAACAATAGCAATAAAGATTTAGCCTTTGTACTAGGAATTTAAGTAATCCTGAGTATAGATCATTAAGCATCATTAAGCACCTTTCGGAATTTTTCAATTAACAAGACCCAATGACGGGAGGTAACAGAGAAAACCATAAATCAGTTCAGGGAACTGATTACATGAAACAAGACAAGGGCCCACAATTGCACTTTGCAAAGAATATCATATTAATATACATCATTTTGTCACAATAATTCAAAACAATAAAGATAAACTCAAAACTATAATAAATTTTCTCAAAACCCTACACATAACAAAGTAAACACCTAAACAGCATCTTTACCACTCTTTGGCAGCTTTTGTTTTAAACAGGAACTTGACTATCCTATGGAGCATCACCCAATAATCGCTAAGAAGGGAATGATAAATCTAATTCCTAAAACAAAGAGCTTATCACTGAACAGGGAAGTTAAAATCAATAATTTGTGCCGGAAGAAGTTTACTTCAACTCACCTACACCTGTTTCATACATCTTCTACCTTTATCATCGGAGAAGTCCCAGGTTCAAATATCCGAAAAGATTTTTCAGAGGAAAATCTGCACAGGGTTTTGAAACAACCCAGAAGGAAATCCGGAGGGAAATTATTTTCCTTTTGTAAATTTAAGGGATATTGAAAAATTAATATCAAATTTTAGCTCTGAGTCCCCAAACAGGCCCCCCCACTATGTTTCAATTATTTAAAGAGGTTTTAGCATATTTAAAGCTTATTAAGAATCAAGAAGGAAATACACATGGAATCCGGGCATTTATCTCGTACAAGAAATTACAAACCAATAGCTAATCCGGTCCTCAAAGAAATAATATTATGGTCCATAGAGCCAGCTTGAAGTATAAAAGTTATAAGGGTGAGGATGTAGGTGGATTAATTTAACTCATTAATTAATAGATGTGTTACACAAGATTCGATATTTTATCGACGTTACCTGTTCATGGCTTGGATTGATTGCCGTAAAGCATTTAACTCAATCGAGTCATTTGTCATCAAACCCCTTTGAGTCTCTAGAAACACTATGAAGCATTTTTAATATTTATAAATTTATAATACGAGATCGTCCCGCGCGCTGCGGCGCGCTTGTTATTTTTTCCTTAATGAGTGTTTATAATGTGAACTGTTTAAGAAAATTCATAAAGTGTAATTATTTATATAAATTGTTTATAATAATTTTTAAGCGCAAAAACTTCTTTTTTACTATTGACACACCCCCAAACATCGAATGCAAACATTATTAGGTATGCAAATAAATTTTTGTGCAAAAGAAATAAAAAATTGTAAAAAATCATTTTTTTCATACTTTTTGCATTAACATTAAAAATTTATAAAACAATAATTAAAAAATCGACGCTCACAGATCTCTTTAGAATTTAGTTCTGCGTTAGAAGAAAAAAGAATTTTTTAATTTGGTTTAAAATTGCGATCTAAAAGTCAATTTGAACCAAATTTTGTCATTTTATCCTACTGTTCTACCTAACCGGAGAATAATAACAAAAAACATAACCTTAAACATGAAAGTATAATATTTTTATTTTACAGAAACTTAAAAGGTTAATGAATTATAAACATATACAATAAAACAAAATAAAGAACTAAAAATTATTATTACTTACCAGTTTCACCATTTCCGCTTGGCCGAAAAGAAATCCGATGACAATCACCACGTGCATTCCAATAAAAAGAAATATCAAAATCTTAAACGACATAAATAATTATGATACTTTAAAAAAAACATTTAAATAATAGAACTAAAAAACAAATAAATAAGTTACAAATAAAGTAAAAATAAATAAAAGATTATTAATATTATTATCATCACTGTCACTTCCTTAAACTATCACTCCTTAATTATTACAATTTAATTTATTTTCAATTTATTATTATTTCATAAAATGCAATTATTCAATAAACGAAGATTTTAACTAAATTGAAAAATAGTACAAATAAACGTCTAAACTGTGATGTTATTGTTGACAAAAAAGTATCGAAAATCTGCTAGCCAATCAGAAGCCCGATAAAACGCGTTACACCTCTGAAGTTGGTCGAGAAAGGGTTCTCGTATAGGAAAGTCAAGGTCAAAGCTAATTTCTATGTATTAATTATTTTAATAAAATTTTTTGTTATTTTAGATTGCTAATATTATAAAAAATTGTATAAAATAAAGTTGAAGTTACAATATTTAATTAAAAGATTTTAATTCGTCTGCAAAACAAAAAATCGAAACTGAAAACTATCGATAGTGAGGTTTGCTATCTACTGACCAATGGGAAACTTGGAAATGAAGTTACACGTCTGAAGTTAACCACAACATCCGTTCTTTTTAGAATAGGAAAACTTATTTTACATTAAATAAACTAAGCAAATAAATAAATAACGAAGTAAAACCCTACGCAACAAGTTACTTTCTTGTTAAGTAACTATACAAAAGTATAAAAATAATAGACTAATCGAACTAATTAATCATAATGAATAAAATAAAAATAAAAAGTCAAAATTAATAAACGAGCTCACCTATCAGGAGTTAAGAAAGGGTATTTAAAAAAAAACATTCCCCTGATTCGAATATCTAATGAACGAAAAAAAATTTGATTTTGATTTGTTTTGATTTCTCAATGTTATTCTGTATTTGTTTTCGCCGTCCAGACGTTTAATCGTCATTATCATACTTTTCTGTTAGTTTGTCCATGACCTAGGACTAGTGAACACATTAACAAATCACTCTCTGTGATGTCTTAAAATATTTTTAATTTCCGTATGAGGTAAAAATCCTTTTCTTAAAATGTACATTCTGTGTTTGGTTCGTGTTAAAAAATTTTACTAGGTGTGCACTCTTGTTATTGTTACAGCCTGAAGATGTCTACGAATTGTAGACGAAACGTTGCTAATAAATTAATATCTGAATTTATTTAATGTGTTAGTGTTAGTTACCTACACAATTTTGCTCCTCCGGATCGAATAATCTCTTTTCTTAAAAAATTCTTTAATTATATTAACAATAGTCAACAATAGTCAATTTTTTTATTTACTTAATTCTAAAATAAAAATTTTTCTCTGTAATTATTTTATAACTATCTAAATTCATAATAAATAAATAATAATAAATAATACCTATTATGAATAATACTAAATAAATGTAAAAGTGTAAATTACAGAGTTTTTTTTAAATTTTAAATAACTTTTGAAATAATATAGATTTTTTTTGGTCTTGGTGTGATTTTAAAGATAATTGTCTATAGAATTAAAAAAATTAATCATTTATGTTGCTCAATTTTATTTTTAGATTTTTCATGAAGGTAAAGTACGTACAAAAATATGCACAAAAAAATAAATATTATAATTAGTGATAAAAATATTTTTTAAAATTACAATGAAACAGATTTATAAAATCTTTATAAACGATTTTCGCAAAAATTTGAAAAAATTAATTTATTATAACTTTAAAAAATATTTTTCTCAATAATTATATTATTTAGATTTCTTGCATTTTTTATAGGTACTCATTTTAACTTTACAAAAAATCTAAGAAACAAACTGTGCAACATTTATGATGCATTCTTTTAATTCTAATAAAAATTATTATCTTTAGATTTATGCGATTTTGAATTTTTGCTAATTCCCACACTTCTAACGTTTTTGAGACCTCCTGATTCCGTAAAAATGGGTTTTACAAAAGTGTCTATCTGTCTGTCTGTCTGTCTGTCTGTCTGTCTTTCAACAGCATCTAAAATAACATAGAAAATTTTTCACATGTGTCAGTGATTACGCTAGAAGGTAAACACTTGTTTATTTGTGTATTGGAAAATTGATTTTAGAAATTAGTTTTTTTATTTAACTCTTCTTGTGGGGGCAAGACGGTTATTTTGAGTCAGATAAAGACTAGGTTTACTAATATATCTTAATAATCTATTTTTCTTAAACCAAAGGAAAAAATAAACATTCTTTTTATCTGTTTTAAAAAAAATTTAATTTAATAATAAATCCAATCAGAAATCAGAAAGCTGTTTTAGCAATTCTACATTTCATTGGTAGGACAAATACAAATTCTGACAATTCGAGATTCGGGAAGACAAAAGTTCGGACAAATGGAGATTCGGAGAGTTTAGTATTCTGACAAATAGAAATCCGGGAAGTTCAAAATTACGGCAAATGGTGATTCGTGAAGTTTAAAATTCTGATAAATAAATTTCGAGCTCCTAGAGATTCTGTCAAATGAGTTTTGTAGAAAATAATGGTAACCCAAAATTTTTTTCCCACTGGTCTTAAGGACATGTGATGGCGAATGACGTCATTAGTCTATTGACATAACTACAAACTAAAAAATGACTGTTCCCATCAAATAAAACTAATTTTAAAATTAATTTCACCAAATTTTGAAAAATCTTACTTCTGCATTTTTTCAGAAACATTTTTCAGAAAAAATTAAGTTGATCTAAAATTTGTTGTTAAATAATAATTATTTAACATTTTATGTTTTTTCTTTACATTTAATAAATAACTGCAATTTTCATTCAATTCTGACAAATAATAACAAATTTTTCTCCTTGAAATATTCTCTACAATTTTATTTATTGGGTTTTATTAAATAATATTTTGCTTTAAAGTTATTAAATAAATAAAATTTGCTCTTTATGTATTTTTTAAACCGAAAATTATTTAATAAAATCTAACCAATAAAATTTTAGAGGATGTTTCCACCAGAAAAATGAGTTATGATCTGCCAGAATTGGATGAAAAGTGCAGTGTTCATTAAATTTAAAGAGAAACCATAAAATGTTGAATAATTATTATTTGACAACAGATTTTATAACCTAATTTTTTCTGAAAAATGTACAACTAAATCTTTCAAAATTTGTTGAAATTAATTTCAGGCATCACAGTACCTTTTATCTTCAAAAAAGGTGAATTTTTTCCCTGGAAAATGTGACAAAAAGGTGACAAAAAATATAACAAACAACAAACTGGAATGTGTTTAAAACAGAGTTGCTACGTTTTCGAAATTTTAATATTCAATGACTTCCAGGTTTTCCAGCCCATTTTTCATCATAAACCATGACCAAATATAAAATAAATAGCAATAAAAACACGCGCCCGAGGGCGTGACAAACTTAACATTGTTGTTGGTCATTTAAAACTATAAATTTTTGCAAATTCAATAAATAATGGAAATTACGAGAATAATTACAAAAATAAAGAAAATATCTGAAAAATGACGAAAATAATAATAAAAATTAAAATAATAAATAATAAAAAAAAATTCAAAAAATGGCTAGACTAATACACAGCCTAAAAAAATATTGAAAGAATCCAAGAATAATTATAAAATTTAAAAAAAAACTGAACATTGAAAAAATTGCACAAAATAATTGAAAAATTTCGTAAAACATTTGAAAATCGAGGAAAATAATTAATAAATATAAGAAATAATAGAAAAATGACGAGAATAATTGAAAAATGAAAGAAAATATCTAAAAACTGACCAAAAAAATTGACAATTAAAAACAAAATTCGGAAAATGATTAGATTAATCGCCAACTAAACGAAATAATTAAAAAAAATTATGCAAGAAATATTAAATTAAGAAATTAAGAAACTAGAAAAATTAAGAAAATTATAGGAATAATTGTTGGAAATAATTACAAATTGAACAACTGGATTGAAAATAAAAAAAAATTGAAAAATGAATTGAAATTTAAAGAATATAATTAAAAATTGAAAAAAAGTAATTAAAAAAGCTGAAAATTGAAGAATATAGAAGAAAATAATTGGAAACTGAAAACTTAAAATTTGAAGAAAATAATAAAAAAAATTAAGTCATTAATTGAAAATTTAAGAATTCAATTCAAATGTAAAAAAAAATAATTGATAATTGAAGAAAGGTAAGAATTACTGAATATTGAATAATATAATTGAAAATTGAAGACTGGGATTTCAAATTGAAAATAATAATTGAGAAAAGAAAATAATTAAAAATTGAAAAAAAAATTAAAGATTAAGGAATTAAATGAAAATTTTAAGAAAGTAATTGGCAATTGAGAAAAAATTAGGAAACTGTCGAGAATAATTGTCAACAGAACAAAATATTAAAGAATATGTATAAACTTCAAGAATAATTGTAAATTAAAAAATTTGTAGAAAATAATTAAAATTTGCGGAAAATATAATTAATTAAAAGAAATGATTGAAAAATGACGAGAATAATTATAAAATTAAGGAAAATATCTGAAATATGACGAAAAAAATTGACAATTGGAAACAAGATTCAAAAAATGGCTAGATTAATAGACAGCAAAACAAAAACATTGAAAAAAAAGAATAATTATAAATTGTGGAAAATAATTAATAATTGAAAGAAATAATTGAAAAATTACGAGAATTATAATTGGAGAAAATATTAAAAATTGAAGATTAAAGAATTAAATTAAATTTGTAAGAAAATAATTGATAATTAAAAGAAACATTACTAAATATAGTGTGGTTTTAAAACCCAAGATTTAACATAATTTTAACGAAGTTTCTTGTCGAAGGCTCGTGATTGAGAACAAATTTTGTGCTGTGTGGGACTTTTTTTACTGCCATTCTTGTGAAATGCTGTGAAACCAAAATAGATATATATTTTTTTTCTTTTTTTTTTTTCTTTTTTATTACACGGTCATTATTCCTAGTGCAATATTACTTTAAAGATCCCAAAGTGCATAAAGTTTTAAATTATATTTAAATAACTTAATATTATTATCATTAAATATTTGTATTTGAGGATAAACTGTATTGTGCTGTGTAAGTGCTTAAAAGTAGTCTCTGTGTACAATAACAAACGTGATTAAGAGAAATTTAATTGTGATTGATCACGGAAATATATACAAAAATGACGGAGACCATCACAAAGGACACTCTCAAGACAATGTTGGACGGGTTACAACTAAATATTAAAAAGGACACTGAAAAAATAGTTAAAGAACAACTGGACATTTTATCGACCTCAATCAATAAAAATTCCGAAGAAATAGAACTCGTTAAAAATGAATGTGCCCAACTTAAAAATCTTATAGTCAAACAAGATAGAATAATAGAAAACCTGAAGTGTAGAAATAATTTAATTATCTGCGGCATACCTGAAAATGCTGAGGAAACTCAGTCTACACTGTTCGAAAAAATTCGGACTACTTTACTTGAAAAAATGGGACTCGAATTGGAACTAAATATTATCAACCAATTAAGGAGACTTGGAGAACCAAAGAGTAATTATAATAGAAATGTTCTACTTTGCCTTACCTCGGGAATAACAAAACAGATTATTCTTGTTAATCGTGGCAAACTTAGAGGAACGGATATATATATTAACAATGACATGGATAAAGAAACTCAGCTTATATACAGTAAACACCGGCAAGACTTTAAAAAACTTAAAGAATTAGGAGCTAGAGTTCGAGTGAGAAACGGTTTAATCTGGATCAATAATAGAGAGTACTCTTCAAGAGATATCCAAGAGAAAAACGTAGAGGAACTTTTAGCGGCTAACTCGACCACAAATTTAGCCAAACCACAATTGACTAATCCACGTAAAAGAGGCCGCCCCCAAGGTACCACCTCTGCTAATAAATCGCATAAAATTATTAAGAAAGATAATGGCGCTATGGATATTTATATTAAGAAGAATCAATCTAAAGAAATAGAGAAAGAAGAACATTTTAAAGGGAACGAAGGAGAGAATGAATGACTCCTACCTACAACTCACTCAGAAATTGGAACTTCGGATGCACCTAGTAACCCCCATGCAGACCCAGGAAAGCCCTCCACAAGCGAAAACTCTACTGCTACGACTCGGAGGTATCAACGTGTTTCCTTTGGAATGTCGGCGGCTTTGGTAATGTTTACAAAATAGATCAAGAAAAAATTGATAGTTTAACTAGTAATGTAATAATATGTTTAGCTGAGACATGGTTGTTGACAGATGCTATTAGCCTCCCATATTTTCTACGGGATTACGAGGTTTTTTCGGGTCGGGCGATTAGGGAGAAGAGTCATGGAAGGGGTAGCGGAGGTCTAATGACTTTGATTAAAAAGAACATTTTTCTGTCTGGTTCAGTTACTAGATATTTCTAATCTTTGGCTGTTTGTGGAGTTAAAGCTTCCGGATAAAATAATTATAGTGGGTAATATATATTGGCCTCCCTCATCAAATATTGATTTTTGTGTAGAAAGCCTACAAGATTTTTTAACTAATTTGACAGAGAATTGTTCAAATAATACTTTGTTTATAATAGCGGGGGACTTTAATGCGCGTGTACAAAACCTGAACTGTCTTGATAAAAATATATTTTATTCATCTGACTTAAATTTTAATAGACTGTCACTTGACAATACAATTAATAACCGAGGTAGACTATTGATAGATTCTATGGAATTGAATAATTTTATACTATGTAACGGACGTACTATGTCTGATTCTCCAGCAAACTATACTTATGTTTCTAAGCAGGGATGTAGTGTTATAGACTTTATTTGGATAAATGAAAAAGCATTGAACGAAGTTCATGACATGTTTACAAGCGTAGTTGCGGAGTGCTCTGGTCACTTGATGGTAACACTTAAAATAAAAATTAAAAAAGAGGAACAATCTGAGTTGCTCACAGGGCGAGGGAGATATATGGAAATCTTTAAATGGGATAATACTAAACTAAATGAATTTTATATACACTTTTCAATATCAAGAAACCTCTACTTTAACTCTTTAAATAGTAATGAACTTTATTGCAATTTTATTAGTTCAGTTCAAATTTCTGCTGAAAAAACTAATTACTTAACTAAAAAATTTATTCATACGGGGGGAAATACATATAACTCTAACTCTAAGCCTTGGTACAACGAGGATTGTCGTAAACTGAAAATCGAAGCAAGAAAGCTTTATAGACAATATAAAAGAAGTAATAATAACAGACTTCTGCTCCTTTGCTATTTAAATACACGTGATAAATATAGATCGGCCATCAAGTCAGCCAGAGCACTATATTATAACGAAACTCTGAAAGCGCTATCAAATATTAGAAATAGCCAAGAATTTTGGAAAGTAATAAATAAGTTCAATAGAAAACCAGCTTACTGCAATGACCTTGGTGTCCAAGAGTGGGAACAATTTTACAGTGAAGTTTATCCCAGAAGAATGCTGTCGAACACTGAATTTTTTTCTGTAACCCATCCGCATTTTGATAGAGACTTTTCGATTGAGGAATTAGAAAAACATTTAAAGAAATGTAAACTTAATAAAGCACCGGGTGTTGATAGAGTCACTAACGAAATCTTACGAAATTTACCACTGAATTGGGAACATTATTTACTAAACTTATATAATGTTGTCTTCGATACAGAAAACGTTCCAGAATATTGGTCGCTTGCTATAATGCGGATGGTTTTTAAGAAGGGGGACAAGCTTAATCCATACAATTATAGAGGGATAGCTCTATTAAATTCAACTACTAAAGTGTTTACCTCTATGATTGCGAGTAGAATAATGGAATGGGCAGAAGTCAATAGTATCATACCAGAAGAACAGGCAGGTTTTAGGAGTAAGAGAAGCACAATCGATAACCGTTTTATTTTAGCTTCAGTAATAAATATTTATATAGGGTCAAATAAGAAACGCGGATATGTTATCTTTGTTAATTTTATAAGAGCATTCGATTCAGTGAAACACAGTTTACTTTGGGATAAGCTCCATAATTTAGGAGTAAGCGGAAAATTAATAAGGATAATGCGAAAACTTTATGATAAAGCTAAGTTTACAGTAAAATGTGACAGTTATTCAAAGCCCATGGATGTTACTGAGGGAATTTTACAGGGGGATAGCCTAAGCCCTCTATTGTTCATTTTATTTTTAAATGATATAAGTGAATTTTTTAAAGCGAACGGCATGGAGGGAATTTTTATATCTCGTACCGTGGACATATTGTTGCTTTTATTTGCAGATGACCTAGTAATTTTTGCAAACTCCTGGCATGATGCTCAGAATAAAATTAAAGTTTTAGTGCAATATTGTATTATAAATGGTCTTCAACTAAATGTAGATAAAACAAAAATACTCCCCATTAGTAAATCGGGTCAATGTAAACGATTGAAAACATTGTATTGGGGCAAGGAAAGTTTAGAATATCAAAATTCATACCACTACTTAGGTGTACCGTTCTCTTGTTCGGGAAAATTTTATATAGCCTCTGAATATTTTGTATCCAAGGGAGTGTCCTCTGTATCAAGAGTGCAAAAAATTTTATTTTCCTGTAAAAATAAATCGTGGGACACGACTGTGAAACTGTTGAATTCTATTTGTAACGCTACCACTCTTTATGCTTCAGAAATCTGGGGTTTACGTTATATGCAACAAATCGAGTCTGTACAAGCTAAATTTTTTAAGAGTTATCTACATTGGCCCAATAATACGCCGCATCACTACATATGGCAAGAAACGGGAGTGTTACCGTTAAGATTGGCAATTATAAAGCGTGCGCTGAGCTGGTGGGAAAAAATATTGAAAATGCCGAACGATAGGCTCCCAAAAATCTGCTATAATAAACTTTTTGAATTGGATCAGAAAAATAAAATTAAGCCTTGTTATAATTGAGTTGCTCAAGTTAGAGAAATTGTAGAATCGGTAGGTAGCAATAAAATGTGGACACAGCAGATTATCTTAAGCAGCAAAGAAATTAGCAGAGGGTGCAAGTCTGTCATTCTTAGTTGGGAAAACAATATAAAAAATAATATCTTGGAAAGAATTATTAACTCAAACTATAGTTATATTTATAGACACATTAGTAATTTAAAAGTAACAACCGAATTATATTTAAAAACTAATCTTCCACTATACAAACTTAGAATTTTCAGCCAACTAAGATTATCTCATCATTCATCGATAAAAATGAGTTATAATAGAATTGTTTATAAAATTGACACAAATCAGACTTGCACTATCTGTAACTTAGAGGTTTGGGAAGATTTGCAACATTTCTTGCTTGAATGTCCAATTTATACACCGATCAGAGAAAGATATCTAATGCGTCTAATAAATGGTAAAAACGAAAATGGAAACCATAACCTGGAAGCGATTAGGACGCTTCTGAATACGAGCGATCTGGTAACCATTAATAATGTAGTCAATTATACAATAAATGCGCTAAAAATTAGATCTTTCATAATTAATGAATAAATGAAAGTTTTACCTCGATAAACATAATAATTGTACAAACGATTGTAATCATAATTACATACAAATAAAGAAATTATCTATCTATCTATCTATCTCTAAATTAATTAAATATTAAGAAAAATACTTGAAAATTGAAAAAAAGGTAAAAAAAATTCGAAATCTGTCGAGTATAATCGACAACAGAACCAAATAATTAAAAAAAATGTAAAGGATAATTGGGTACAAAATTGATGAAGAATATTAAGTTGTCAGTTAAAAACTGAAGAAAATAATAGTAAACATTTTAGGAAATAAATGAAAATTTATAAAATCAATTGAAAATTAAATATGATAATTAAAGAATTATATTGAAAGTACAAAAAAATAATTGACAATAGAAAAAGGACGAGGATTATTAAACATTGAATAAAATAATTGAAAATTGAAAAAAAGTAATTGACAATTAAGAAAAAATTATAAAACTGTTGAGACTAATAAATGTCAACGGAACAAAATATAAAATAATAAAGAATATTTTTAAACTTCAAGAATAATTGTTAATTGAAAAATTTGTAGAAAATAATTGAAAATTGCGGAAAAAATTAATAATTGAAAGAAATAATCGAAAAAGTACGAGAATAATTAAAAAATTGAAGAAAATATCTGAAATATGACAAAAATAATAGACAATTTGAAACAAAATTCAAAAAATAGCTAAATTAATAGACAGCCTAATAAAAAAATTAAAAAAAAAGAATAATTATAAAATTTTAAGAGAATAATTGAAAAAGTTGTAGGGAATAATTATAAATTGTGGAAAATAATTAATGATTGAAAAAAATAATCGAAAAATGACTAGAATTATAATTGGAGAAAATATTAAAAGTTGATGAAATAAATTGAAGATTAATGAAGAAAATAATTGATAATTAGAAGAAAAATTACTAAATTAATTAAATATTAAAAAAAATACTTGAAAATTGAAGAAAAAGTAAAAAATATTCGAAAGCTGTCGAGAATAATCGACAACAGAACAAAATAATTAAAAAAAATATAAAGGATAATTAGGTATATAATTGAAGAAGAATATTAAGTTGTCGATTAAAAACTGAAGAAAATAATAGTAAAAGTTTTAGGATATAAATGAAAATTTATGAAATCAATTGAAAATTGAAGAGGATAATAATTAAAGAATTATATTGAAAGTTCAAAAAAAGAATTGACAGTAGAAAAAGGACGAGAATTATTGAAGATTGAATAAAATAATTGAAAATTGAAGAAAATAATTGAGAATTGAAGAAAATAATTAAAAATGGAGGAAATAAATTGAAAATTTAAGAATTAAATTGAAATATAAATAAAATAATTGAGATTTAAAAGAAAAATTACAAAATGACGAAAATGGTATGTTATGGTAATGTTAATTCTATTTACATAAATATCAGGAACATAGAAAAGATTAGTTAACTGTTTATTCGATTCTATTCTTATTTATGGCTTTTTTTATTAGTAAATCTGATTTTTTGTTGGTAAAACGTTTTTACAATTCGCTTTTGTTAATTTGTTCAAAATTTTACGAGGCTTTTTTTAGAAGTAAAAGCAAATCTCTTTTTAAAAAAACTCTCCTGTTTATTTTACTGATTTTTTGTTGTTGTATCAATCATCAATAAAATTAAATTTAAACATTAAATCTGAATTTTATGAACATACTTTGAAATATTTACAAAAAATTATATATTTTTGATCCCAAAAAAGGTGAAAAAAGATGTAAAAAGTTGTCAAGTCATCAAAAAAGGTGAAAAAAGTGACAAATTATCAAATAAGGTGAAAAAGGTGACAAAATTGAAAAAAGGTGAAAAAAGGTGAAAAGGTGACTGTCAGTGATGCCTGTAATTTTAATAATAATTTTGTTTGAGGTAAAAAACGACTTTCTAGTTTGAGGTTATGTAAATGGAGAAAAACTCCTTAAAGGCAAAATTCAAACATGTTGAGTAGGATGGACCTTCATAATAAAATTTTAAATAATTTTACAAAGTTGGGTATCAAAATACTTATTATTTTAGAAAAAAAATTACTAACAAATTTTTCCTATATCAGTGACATCATGCTCCATAACATGCCCTTAGAACGTCAGTCCTCAATGTCTCAATTTTTATACTTTTTTATAATAACATTTTTAAAATTATTCTTTAAATATTGTATTTTTCTGTGATAAAAGTGCTTAATAAATTAATTCGTTGATCCCATGAAAAAAAAAGTCAAAAAATATTTTTTATTTTTATTGTTTATTTCTGCAAAATATCTGCTTGAGTTTAACCCTAAATTTTACTGTTCGACACGATATCTGGAGTTTGGATTATCTACATTAAAAAAACCCAATATTCTCTTAAAATTTAGATCTGCAGTTACCGTCTGACAACTTAAATTTTTAAAAAGTAGATTAAATATTAATAGATTTTTATTTCCGTAGTTCATACCAAAACGGCATATGCATAAAAGAATCCCTTAAAAGTTAAGCTCAATCGGTTCAATAGTTTTTTTTATATCGTGTCGGTCAGTAAAATTGAGGGTTAACTTCAAGCAGATATTTTGCAGCAATAATCAATCAAAAATGAAAAAAAATTTTGACACTTTTAAATATCAATTTTTATGTATAAAAAGACAGGGTTATAAAAATATATTTTAATATGAAAAATATGTTTCTGAAATTGTGAACAGTAAACCCATACTGACCCCTTAAAATATTGAAAAATTACTATGAATTAAAAGAGACTAATTTACAGATCAGAGTGAAGTTCCTGAAAGCTTTTATGAAATTTTAGAACATGTTTATAACATATGGTGTGCAGATTTTTCTATATATAAACTGTCAATGAATAGTCCCATGTCGCCGTAAAAGCGTCGGCGAAAAGCGTAAACCATGCGATAGAAAGAGAAAAGCAGTTATCACGTTGCCTCTCTTTCATATGACTTTCGCTTTCCGCCGACGCTTTTACGCCGACATTGTACGGCACATTTACCTATTAATGCACGTGCATGAATTTGTATGTAGTTTATCAGCTATATAGGGGTTGAGGGTGTCAAGATTGATTGAATATGAAGGAACGCTTTTACATCAAATTTTAGGGCTTTCCTTCAAATTTAATTATACCTATCTGTCATATTATGAATAGAATATCGATGACAGAAACATAGATAGAAAGAAAAAAAATTTTCTAAGCATAATGTGGCATAGTTATTATACTTTTTTCCATTCACTTTTACAAATCGGTTTTTTAACAATGGAATTCCTCTTGTTTGAAAATAGTGTAATGATAAATTTTTTTGTGTTCAACTTCTAAAACATGGGATATTTATATTTCATCAATATTAAGTATAAAAAAGTAAATATACAATATGAAAAAACTCTTTTTGCTATGTAGACTGATATCTTGACATATATGAATATATATGTATGTAATTGCAACAGGTTGAGAGACATGAAAGTAAATTGGTTCAAGTAGGTGTTGATAAAAAGTTCTAGAGGTATAAAGCTGAAGTGAAGATAAGGTGCTTGCAATTTTCTTTCGCATTGTATTAGTTCAATATACATGTAGAGTCAATTTTCTCTCATGACTTGCTATTATCGTTATTTTTTCAGGCGTTTCCCATTATTCCAGAAACTTGGAAGAAAATGGAGACCTAATTTCGGTTGATCAGGTAAGAACACGTACAACAAATTTTTTTCTTCTATATCTTGTCCTTCATAAACAGTTGTAATTTTTAATGTGTATAACACCACTTTGATTCTAACACTCATACAATTGTTAATTAATCGATTTGAAGTTTTTAATTAAAACTCAAAAAAAAAGTATAAAACCTCTTCATTAAGAGGTCTACTTAATTTAGTCTCACTAAAAAAGGCCTTTTTTATGAATTTTTTAAATATATTATTATGTTATAAATATATATATGAACATTTATGACTTTAAATTATCAAAATAATTTTTAAAAAAGGCCTTTTTTTAGTTGCCCTAACTTGGGCATACCGCCTAATACGTGTATTATTTCTTTTCAATTTAAAAAAAAAAAAATTTACTTTAGGACGTCAAAATGTTGTAACTCCTTAAAGACTAGAATATATTATGTAAATAAACATATAAATTTCGTCTGCTTTACAAAATTTATTTTTCCTAAAATTTTAAATATTCATTGTAATAAAAATTTTTTCTTGGCAAATATTTTTATAAATTTCTTTTTCGATATAAAAACAAGGTTTTCTTTTAATACTTTTAAACATAGTTAAAACACAGTTTCAAAGATTTTTAGGAATCTCAATTAATATTTTCTTAATTTTTCAAAAATTTGTTGTCCAAAAGGCTGGTTGCGAATTCTTGATTAACACAATTCTGAACTAAATTCACTTTTTTATCTAAACATTTGAAACTTCATTTTATTACTTTAATAAATGTATAATTAGCAACCCTAAAAGCTTTTTAAAATTATATTATAAAACAGAAAGTGGACTTTGTTAACTTTTTTGTGGGGATGTTTTATGACAAATTTTGAAAGGTGATAAAACTTAATGTAACGAATAATATGGCTGACATGTTCGAAAAGATATATAGAATATATAAAAAAAAATCTGTTAAAAATTGTTTTTAACAAAAGCACTTACTAATTCACTTTTATGCTTATATCAATTTTGTCGAATCTTTAATTTTACATTTTCACAAAATTCTACAATTATATTTTATGACATTAATTTGTTAAATTATTAAATTTTGATGATGGCAAAAAGTTTTGTTATTTTTCTTGCATCATTTGGATCCCAAATACCTTCATATTTTAAGAATAATATATTCCTACTAAAATAAGAAACAAATTCTTAATTTAGAATATTTTCTTAAGAATGTAGGTTTCATTTAAAAAGTTTTTCTTATTTTAAGAATATCCTTTCGACATAGAAAAACTAACTTTTAATCTTATTTTGTAGACAAAATGTGTCAAATTCAGCTTCAAGTAAAATAAACCATTAAAATTCGTAATTTAGATAAAAATTAAAGAATTATGACATTCAGAAACAAATTTATAGATTCGCTCATTTCTTTAAAACGTTTCTGGATGTCAAAAGTCTTTAATATTTATTCAATATTGAGTTTTAATGATTCATATTAAATTTAATTTCCCACATTTTATCTAAATTAATTTAGATTAAAATTTAGTTCTTTTTTTTTTTTATTCAAAACCTTTCAAAATTTCAATTTTCAAACCGCATTCTTAAAATCTCCGATTCACCCAGAGCAATAAGTTTTTATTTCCGGAGCAAATACAGTCCAACGGATTTTTTCAAGAATTTAAATTTTCCTTAGCTATCTCTTTATGAATTAGAGGAATTTAATTTTCTAAAAATGTCGATATCTCAGGATCTAATCAAGTCTCCAAGATTTTCATTTTTTTAAACTAAAGATGAAAGAGTAAAGAATAATATTGTGTTTTAATAAATAAAGTAAAAAGGGTCAAAATTGATCAAAAATGCAAATAGATTTTTATTTTTACTTCTTTCTAGTCCAAATTAAAAAATTTTAATTTTCGGTCTACAATTAACATAAAATACACAAGATTCCCTGATAATTGGAGTTGTATTCATTAAAATCGGTTTACTAATAATGAAGTTATCCATAATTGAAAAATAAGTACCATCAAAATTCAAACTGCTATAACTCTCACAATATTCAATATTTTGATAAATCCTTTGGGGTCGAATTACCTCTAATATAGAACTATAATTTTGCTAAATATCACTAAAATTGAAGGACTACTTGCAGGTTTACTTTTTTTTTGTAAAGACCCTTATATCCCAAGATATTAATTTTTCAATTCAACACTGTCAAAAAATCCAATTGTTTATAACTAAGAGAAATTTAATTTCGAAAAACCCTTTTGGTCTGTTTAATAAACTCATATTGACGTTTACATTTTCCATATTGTGAAATAAATGCAGTAAATTTGAAAATTTGCTCTTCATATGCATTTTTACTTCTTTATTAAAACTATAAATGATGTTAAAATAAGATGCCTCCGTTTAACGTATTTACTAATAAAAGAGCAGAAAAAATTACTATTTTAGAAATATTGACATAATTACAATTTGTTGTCAATTTTTAGAGTTTTACCTGGAATTTGGGAAGACCAGTTATTGAAAGTGAATTACTTCATCTTGCCATCGTAACACGCAATGTATTGAGACAAGAAAAAACACTAGCAAAATATGGGTTGGTTTTACAAACTGTCGTCAGGGAGGGTCGGATACTCATTACGGATTCCTTGGTGGATCTCAATAATAGACCTCTCCCGGTACGTTTTAAACTTTTTAATGAAAAATGTCAGTTCTGGCACTTATTCTCGAACTCCTTTATTTCCAGACAAATTTATATATTCTCTGAGAATCAGAATAATGAAGCACAATATAAGAAACTAGTACTTAGCAATTAAGTTTATTAATTAGGGTCCATACTTAAATTACGTAATGTTCTTTTCAGAAATTAAAATCCTTCTCCCCACGTGTAAAAATTTTTACAATTTAAAAAATTGTAAATTAATACAGGTGTAACAATTTATTCTAAAACTCCCACCCTTTCAGAAATTTGGATAATTTAAGTACATGGCTCTTAATTTTTAAATATTTTTTTTAAACTGTAATTATAATTAATTTTATTTTTCTAAAAATGTTAAAACTTACAGTGGTATCATAAAATCGAATTTGGAAATGCAACTAATTAGTAGAAATGAAGCTATGGTACATATAGTAAAATAGTTTTTGGTAATGATTCCCATAAAAAAAAATGTTATAATAGGAACCGAATTGACTTATCTATATAAAATCCATATTTTCCCAAAATTAAAAAAAAATCAATGACATTTTTTCATTTTTCACGAAATTGTATGAGTATGACGTCACTGTTATAGGCGTTATAGGTAAAATTTATCCACAAATTTTCTTCTAAAATAGTAAATAATTCTGGCACAAAACTTAGTAGATTTATCGAAAATATCATTAGAAAGATCTTTTTAACCCCAATTCATTTGGATTTTGCCTTAAAATTAATGTTTGAAAATTTTTTTAAAACTAGTAAAGTTTTTTAAAAAATTAATTATTATGCAAAATTGAAACGAATTCGGGTTAGAAAGACCTTCTTCGTGATATTTTAGGTAATTATACAAACTTTCGTAATAACCTTGTGTCATCAACAATTACAAATATTTTAAATATAATATTTAAAAATAAATCTATATAAAGAAATAAATAAAATTCATATTTATTTAGTACAAAATTTATAAAATTTTAGAATTTAAAAAAAAGTTGTAAAAATAATTGAAATTAAACAAAATACCTACCTATTTACAAATTTTGTAAATTAATTGCAAAAAATAATGAAATCAATTAAAATGTAAGGACAGTAATTTAAAAAATCATATAAATGTTTTAAAAATACATAAAATAATTTAAATTTGAGAAAAATAGTTGAAAATCTTACAAATAAATTGAAAAAACTTGAATAATTTAAAATTAGAGAAAATAATTGAAAATTGGAGAAAAAATGATTGAAAATTGAAACATAAAATTTTAAATTGAAAAAATAATAAAAATTCTAGAAAATTATTTATAAAATTACACAATATATTTTAAATAAGTAATGTAAAGTTGAAGAAAATTTCAGAATAATACTTAAAATTTTTTCATTGAAACAAAAAAGAAAATAATTAAAAATTACAGAAAATAAATGAAAAATGATAAACGTAATTTAAAATTAAAGAGAATAATTTATAATTAAAGAGAAATATTTAACAATTTTTTGAAAATTATGAAAAAGAACGAAAGTAATTGAAAATTGAATTAAATGATTATAATGTCAGAAAAATGGTTTAAAATTTTGGAAATTATTAAACTAATTAAAATAATTGAAATATGATACAAACAATGATAGATTGTAAAAAATAAATGACACTTGTGAAATAATTGAAAAAATTACAAACAATTTTTTTAAATAAAAAAAAAATCATTGAAATTTGAGAAAAATACAAGAAGATATCAATTATTAAAGAAATGAGAAGTACTAAAAATTGGAGAAAAGAGTTGAAGAAAGCTAAAAATAGTTGAAATTCACAATAATTAATAAAAAAAAAACTTTGACAATTATGAAACCAAATGGCAATAATTAAAAGTTTAAGAAAATAATTGAAATTTTAGAGAAATGCATAAAAATTTTAGAAAATAATTTTAAAAAATGAGAATAATAATAATTAACAATCGAGGAAAATAATTAAAAAATGATAAAATTAATTCAAAATTGAAAAAAATAATTGAAATAGGATGGAAAGAATTTAAATTTAAGAAATTTATAACATTAAATAAAATTTGAGAGAAGTAATTGAAACAAATATAGAATATATGTTAAATAAATGAAAATAATTACAAAATTACTAAAAAAATTTAATTAAATAGAATAATTAAAAAATCGCAAAAATAATCGAAAATTGATGAAAATAATTGAGATTTCATCTAAATAATTGAAATTTTCAAAAATTATGCCAAAATAATGAAAATAATTGAAAAATCGTTTAAAAAAGGGAAAATTGATGACAATAATCTAAATTCGAGATAATAACTGAAAATATAGTGAATTAATTAAAAAATAATATAATCTTAAAAGATGTGGAACATAATTGCAAAATAATATAAAGAATTGAAAATTGAACGAAATAATTGAAAATTGAGATTTGAGATATACCTATATTTGAAAGTTCAAGAAATTAATTCTGAAATTATTATAATAGTTAAAAAATTAAAATAATAATTGTAAAACCACAAAAATAATGGTAAATTAAAAAATTTAATTTAAAATTGCGATGAATACACTAAAAGTTATCAATAAATAATTAAATTGATTTAATGTCAAGGGAAAAATAATTAAAATTGAAAAAGTAATTGAAAAAACTAAAAGAAATGACTGAAATTTGAAGAAGGGGAAATAATTAAAACAATATTTAAAAAAAGAAAATAATTACAAAATCACTTAAAAAATTTTAATTGAAGAAAATAATTTAAAAATCTCAGAAATATTCGAAAATTGTTGAAAATAATTGACATTTTAGATAAATAATTCGAAGTCTTTTACAATTATACCAAAACAATGAAAATAACTTTAAAATCATTTAAAACATGGAAAATTGATAATAATAACTAAAAACTTAGTAACTTAATTAAAAAATAATAAAAACATTAAACGATGGAGAAAATTGGATAAAAAATTGAAAATTAAACAAAATAAATGGAAATTGAGATATATATTTGCAAGTTCAGGAAATTAATTCAAAACTCTCTAAATCTGAATTAGTTAAAAATAACTAATTTGTAAGCAAAAACTTAGTCACTAATTGAAATAGTTATATTTCTACTAACCATCTAGTAAAATAAAACTAATTATTAGTCAAATTCATTTTTAGGTTATGTCAAAATTACTGAAATTTTAGTAAAATTCTGTTTACTAATTCAATTAAACAAAAATTAACTATTTTTTAGTTAAATTTTTACTAATAATTAGTCATATTTCACTAATAATTAGTTATTTTTAACTAATGGCAGAAACAAAAACTCAGACACGATTTTACTAATAATTATTTATTTTTAACTAATTCAAATTTAGAGAGAAATGATTAAAATAATTAAAAATTGAAAATAATAATCGCAAAATAACAAAAATAATGGTAAATTAAAAAAAATTATTTAAATTTGGGATAATATAAAATTTAGGAATAAATAATTAGATTGAAGGGAAAAATAATTTAAATTCAAAAAGTGATTGGAAAAACTAAAACAAAATGACAGAAATTTGAAGAAGGTGAATTAAAGATTAATTTAGAGAAATAAATAATTTAAAAATAATTAAAAATTGTAGAAATTAGTTGAAAAATGACAAAAAATAGTACAAGATTGTATTTTAAGTAATTGAAATCATAATACTCTCTAAATCTGAATTAGTAGTTTTCTACTAAGAATTAGTAGTTTTCTACTATGAATTAGTCAAATTCATGGCTCATTTTTCTCTAATTCATATAGTAGAAAACTACTAATTGAAATAGTGAAACTTTACTTAAAAAAAAAAAGTAGATCTTTTTACTAATTTAATTAGTAGTTTTTTACTACAAAATTAGTAGTTTTTTACTAATTCTTAGTAGTTTTCTACTAAGAATTAGTAAAATTCTTACTAAATTTTAATAGTAGCTCACTTTTCGCTAATTCATTAGTAGAAAATCACTAATTCAGATTTAGAGAGTAAAAAAGAATTATTAAAAATTGAAGAAATTTTGAAATCACTTCAAATTTAGTATATTTTAAACGTGGATTAATTGGAACTTTTAATCAGTGCAAGTTCACATTAACTGACATTTGAAGAAATGAAAATTGTTAAATTGTTTTTTGAAATTATCTAAAAAAAAATTAGTTAAATCTGATCATCTTGACTTCAGATTCGGATTCAACAGAGAAAAATACGTAGGAATACACTGGTGTAGTGTCCCGGAAATAAAGAAAAATCTTTTTTTGGTTTTGATTTTTGTTTTTAAATTCATTTTGAGATTATCTCAGAAATTAGAACCAATCTAGCAATTCTGACTTCGGATTCGGATTTAGCAAAGAAAAATACGTAGGAATACACTAAAGTAGTGTCTCCCACAAACACATTTTTTTTTTGTGGGGCAGTATTATGAAAACCTTTAAAGGGGGCACTCGCAGATGTAGCGCCAAAAAATAGACATTTTTCACGAATTTTTTTCTCGTAAACCATTAAAGTTTTTAAAAATATCGATATATTATCTGAAAGTACATCATTTAAACTTGAATTTAAAAAAAAAAGTAAAAAATATTAAGTAGTTCCAAAGTTATGTGCCTAAAGCTGCGCCCCTATCGGTTGACTTTGAACTAATATTGGTGTGACTCTCTGCATGAAATTCCATGTGTTTTGTGTTTTGGCAGTGTTTTTATGTTTATTATTTCGATTTTTAGAACATGTGTAATATTTTATTATAAATAATTTTACAACCACCGAATAAATATCTAAATAAAATTACAAATTAACATAAATTTTCGCGGAAAAAGGAAAAAAGAGACCGACACAATTGTTGCGTTTCCACAGTGCTCCGTGTTAAAAAATAGAGAAAATCATTTTTACCAAATTCTAATTGATCTTTCAAGACGCGAATAATAGGAATAAAAACGATAAAAGCTTAAATCATAATATATGAGTTTGCAATAATATTTTAAACCCAAGGATTAAAATCACGACTCGCAAGTTATGTGATATTGTGATATTTTTTGGTTATGTCTTATACTACCCGTTTCTAATAATGTTTTTTTATTTACTGCTTATTTGTTGAAGATGAATAAGATTTAGAATTCCAATTATAAATTAATTGAAAAAAAAAACGAAAAGAACAATCTTAGAAATATAACCAAAAAATATCAATACCATGATCAATACAGACTTACGTGTCGTGATTTTAATCCTTGCGGGTTTAAAATATTATTGCAAACTCATACATTATCATTTAAGCTTTTATCGTTTTTATTCCTATTATTGGCGTCTTGAAAGATCAATTAGAATTTGGTAAAAATGATTTTCTCTATTTTTTAACACGGAGCACTGTGGAAACGCAACAATTGTGTCGGTCTCTTTTTTCCTTTTTCCGCGAAAATTTATGTTAATTTGTAATTTTATTTAGATATTTATTCGGTGGTTGTAAAATTATTTATAATAAAATATTACACATGTTCTAAAAATCGAAATAATAAACATAAAAACACTGCCAAAACACAAAACACATGGAATTTCATGCAGAGATAAATAAATAATAAAAATTACGAGAATAATTACAAAATTAAAGAAAATATCTGAAAAATGCAAAAAAATGAACATTTGAAAACAAAATACAAAAAATGGCTAGACTAATACACAACCAAACAAAAAAATTGAAAAAATCCAAGAATAATTATAAAATTTTAAGAAAATAACTGAAAATTGGAAAAATTGCAGGAAATAATTGAAAAATTTTGGAAAACAATTGAAAATCGAAGAAAATAATTAATAATTGTAAGAAATAATAGAAAAATAACGAGAATAATAGAAAAATTTAAGAAAATATCTGAAAACTGAGCAAAAAAATTGACAATTAAAAACAAAATTCGAAAAATGATTAGATTAATAGACAACTAAAAGAAATAATAGAAAAAATTATACAAGAAATATAAATAATTGAACAACTGGATTGAAAATCGAAAAAATTGAAACTTTAAAAATTTGCAGAAAATAATTGAATATTGCGGGAAAAATTAATAATTGAATGAAATAATTAAAAAATGACGAGAATAATTCAAAAATTGAAGAAAATATCTGAAATATGACAAAAATAATAGACAATTGGAAACATAATTCGAAAAATGGCTAGATTAATAGACAGCGAAACAAAAAAATTGAAAAAAAAGAATAATTATAAAATTTAAGGGTATGTGATGGAGAAGAACGTCACTGGTATAGGCAAAATTTGTCCGTAAACTTTCTCTTAAAATAATAAACGTTTTGACACTAAACTTTCTGGAATTACTTAAAATATCATTAAGATGGTCTCTCTGACCCAAATTTGTTAAAATTTTGCTTTAAAATTAATTTTTTTTAATTTTTCGAAAATCAGCTAATTTTTAAAAAATTAATTTTAAGGCAAAATTTAAACAAATTTGGGTCAGAGAGACCATCTTAATGATATTTTAAGTAATTCCATAAAGTTTGATGTAAAAATATTTATTATTTTAAAAGAAAGTTTACGGACAAATTTTGCCTATACCAGTGACGTCATTCTCCATCACATGCTCTTAAAGAGAATTATTGAAAAAATTCTGGGAAACAGTTATAAATTGTGGAAAATAATTAATAATTGAAAGAAATAATTGAAAAATGACGAGAATTATAATTGGAGAAAATATTAAAAATTAAGAAATAAATTAAACTGAAAGAATTAAATAAAATTTGTAAGAAAATAATTGATAATTAAAAGAAAAATTACTAAATTACTAAATTAATTAAATATTAAGAAACATACTTGAAAATTGAAAAAAAAGTAAAAAAAAATTCGACAGCTGTCGAGATCAATCGACAAAAGAACAAAAAAATTAAAAAAAATTTAAAGGATAATTAGGTACAAAATTGAAGAATAATATTAAGTTGTCAAATGAAAACTGTAGAAAATAATAGTAAAAATTTTAGGAAATAAATGAAAATTTATAAAATCAATTGAAAATTGATTAAGATAATAAAAGAATTATATTGAAAGTTAAAAAAAATAATTGATAATTGAAAAAGACGAGGATTATTGAACATTGAATAAAATAATTGAAAATTAAAGAAAGTAATTGACAATTGTGAAAAAATTAGAAAAAAAGAAAATAATTGTCAACAGAACAAAATATTAAAGAATAATTTTAAACTTCAAGAATAATTGTAAATTGAAGAAGAAATTAAAGAAGAAGAAAGAAAAAATGAAGAAATTAATAATTAAAAGAAATAATTGAAAAAGGACGAGAATAATTGAAAAATTGAAGAAAATATCTGAAATATGACAAAAATAATAGACAATTTGAAACAAAATTCAAAAAATGGCTAGATTAATAGACAGCCTAATAAAAAAATTGAGAAAAAAGAATAATAATAAAATTTTAAATGAATCATTGAAAAGTTGTAGGCAATAATTATAAATTGTGGAAAATAATTAATAATTGACAGAATTAAGTGAAAAATGACGAGAATTATAAATGGAAAAAATATTAAAAATTGAAGAAATAAATTCAAGATTAAAAAATTAAACTTAAATTGTAAGAAAATAACTAATAATTAAAAAGAAAAATTACTTAATTATTTAAATATTCATAAAAATATTTGGGAATTTAAAAAAAAAGTAAAAAAAATTCAAAAGGTGTCGAGAATAATCGATAGCAGAACAAAATAATTAAAAAAAATTTAAAGGATAATTAGGTACAAAATTGAAGAAGAATATTAAGTTGTCAATTAAAAACAGAAGAAAATTGTAGTAAAAATTTTTGGAAATAAATGAAAATTTATTAAATCAATTGAAAGTTAAAAAAGATAATTAAAGAATTATATTGAAAGTTCAAAAAAATACTTGACAATTGAAAAAAGACGAGGATTATTGAAAATTGAATAAAATAATTGAAAATTGAAGAAAATAATTGACAATTGTGAAAAAATTACAAAAAAAAAAGAGAATAATTGTCAAAAGAACAAAATATTAAAGAATAATAATTATAAACTTCAAGAATAATTGTAAATTAAAAAATTTGTAGAAAATAATTGAAAATTGCGGAAAAAATTAATAATTGAAAGAAATAATTAAAAAATGACGAGAATAATTGAAAAATTGAAGAAAATATCTGAAATATGGCAAAAATAATAGACAATTGGAAACATAATTCGAAGAATGGCTAGATTAATAGACAGCGAAACAAAAAAGTTGAAAAAAGAGAATAATTATAAAATTTTAAGAGAATAATTGAAAAAATTGTAGGAAATAATTATAAAGTTCAAAAAAATAATTGACAATAGAAAAAAGACGAGGATTATTGAACATTGAATAAAATAATTGAAAATTGAAGAAAATAATTGAGAATTGAAGAAAATAATTAAAAATGAGGGAAAGAAATTGAAAATTTAAGAATTATATTGATAAATAAATAAAATATTTTAGATTTAAAAGAAAAATTACAAATTGATGAAAATGGTATGTTATATAAATAGCAGGAACATAAAAAAGATTATTTAACTGTTTATTCGACTCTATTCTTTTTATGGGTTTTTTTTTATTAGTAAATCGGATTTTTTGTTGTTGTATCAAATCAATAAAACTAAATTCAAACATTAAATCTGAATTTTATGAACATACATCGAAATATTTAGGAAAAATTATATATTTTTGTTTCCATAAAAGGTGAAAAAAGATGTAGAAAGGTGACAAGTCATCGAAAAAGGTGACAAAGGTGACAAATCATCAGATAAGGTGAAAATAGTGACAAAATTGAAAAAATGTGAAAAAAGGTTAAAAGGTGATTGTCTGTGATGCCTGCATTTGTTGAAAGATTATCTAATATTTAGTTGAAAGATTTAAAAAAAATATATATATATATTTGACAAAATAGCGACATGTCAAAGTTGAACGTCCGATTTTCGTAAAAAAAATCGATTTTTTAAAAGTTATAACTGCGAGTGTCCTCTTAATGTAGTTACAAAATTTTAACTGGATCCAATAAGTTAAACTTCTGGTTCCGTTTCCTTGTCAGGAAGATAGATGACCCAAAATAGCTGAAGAAGAAAAAAATGTGATTATAATGCATTTATTGAAAAAGAGTTTATAAATACATTTTCTCAAAAAATACTATCCAATTCCGTGTTTATAAATACCTCATTGGCTAAAGGTCGATCTAATTAGTAGCTCACAATTATTGGCAACATCGTGATCATTCCAGAATTCCAACACACATTGTCCAATATTGATTGCCACAGCTTCCAATCTTGATCCACTAATGAACGAATGTTTTTTTCCCATTAGGATATATGAAATCTTGATCAAAGGAAATCATTTTACTTCATTTAGTTTTTCCCAAGTTGATCAGTTAAATTGTACAATTCTTAAGGTGAAATATTATATTGATCCAATTTCGTTGTGCGCTTGAAGAATTGAAGATACATTACTTATAAGCTGTCTTTTATTCAAAAGGAACAGGAATATAAATAGAATTTTAGGAGATACTTTATTTTCATTTTCCAAATGGATTAAATCCCCGACATTATCACTGTTAAGACTATTGAGGCTTCGGTAAATTGATTTCAAGTTACCAGAAAAATATTCTATAAACTCTATTCTTATAAAAATTTAATTAGAAAAAAATGAATTTCTACTAATTGTTGCATTTCACAATTGCTGATCTCGTAGTTGCTATCATTTCAAAGAAAAAAACATGAGTAAAAAGTAATTAATAGTTCTTTGTCTTTATAAACATTTTCAAAAATTATTAAAGAGATTGTACCTTATTAAAATTTTCTAATTAAAAGTTTCTCTTGATTCAATGCTACCTCGTTCAGCTCAAAACTTGTATTATTCTTCAAGAATAATTAATGTTTTCCCAACAGACCGTAGTTTGCTTTGAAGTTCGATATAGTCCGCCGAATGAAAGTTGCAGTTCTTATGCAGCATCAGAAATGATGGAAGATGAACAGCAGATGTTAATAGACATTGAGCAGAATATCGCAAACTTAGAAAGGAGTTTGGAACAAGCAAATACCAGTAAACGAAGAGGATCTTGGCAACATACTGAAAAATCTCATAAAAAGGGTCTCATACAGCGCGGAATTTCTATAACGATTGGAGAAAAGTCACCGGAGAAAAAGAGGTAAAAAATAAGATAGAGAGTTGAAACCCAAAAATTTGGAAACCTTATTAAATTCTGCTTTAGAAAACCTATTAATAAATTTTTTTTAGAAATTTCAAAGTGATTATATCAGTTGATAAGTTAGAAAAAAAAATTCTTAAATTTTTTAATAATCGTTCCATATCTTTAACTCGCTGCCTAATCTACACAAATGACATGAAAAAATTGAAACTTACTTTACTCAGGGTGTCCACTAATTTCGTCCCACAAAATTCCCAGTCATTTCCCGGTTTTTGTTCCTATTTTTCCCGGTTTTTTTTTTCTTGTTAATTTAAATTTTATTTTAAGTATAAATAGACCTACAAATGGCTACAAAAATTAAAAATAACAGTCGATAATTGAAGAAAATAATTGATATTCAAAGAAAATAATTGAGAATTGAAGAATTAAATATTAAACTTTACAAAAAATAATAATTAAGAATTAAAAGAAACAATTAATAATGAAAAGAAATAATTAATAATGGAACAATGACAAAGATATTTGACAATTAGAAACGAAATTAAAAAAAAAAGGAAATATTAAAATCGACAATTGAACAATAATTAAAAAAAATTGAACAATGGTTATTAAATTCAAAGAATATAATTAAAAATTGGTCAACTAGTTGGAAATTAAAAAAAAAATAATTCGAAATTTAAGTTAATAATTCAAAATTGAAGAAATAAATTGAAAATTAAATAATGAAATTGAAATCGGAAAAACACAAAATTATTAAATATTAAAAAAAAAATGAAAATTGAGAAATAAAATTGAAATTTGAATATAATAATTGAGAATTAAAGAAAATTACTAAACAATTGGATTGAAAAAAGAAGAAAATAATGACCTAATAATTAAAAAAGAAACATGAAAAATGCCAGTAATTATTTAATATTGTAGAAAACATTAAAAATTGAAGAATAGAATTGTTATTTAAAGAAATTAATTGAAAAAAATAATTGAATAATTGAACAATTAAATTGAAAAAAGAAGAAAATTATTGAAAATTGAAGGAGGTTTTGAAACATGAAATATATAACTGATAATTGAAAAAAAAATAATTGAAAAAAGTCGAGATTACTGAATATTGAAACAAACAATTGAAAATTGAACAAAATAATTACAAATTTAAAAAAATAATTAAAAATTAAAGAAAATAATTGAAAATTGAAGAAAGTACTTAAAATTGAAGACAATATTTGAAAACAGCTGAAAACTTTAGAAATCGACGGAAATAATTGCGAATTGATGAAAATAATTTAAAAATTATCAATTTAAATTAAAATTGAAAGAAAAACATAATTTAAAAAGCTGAGAATTGTTGAATATTGAAGAAAATTGAAAAGAAATTGAAAATTGAAAGTATTTGAGAAATTGAAAGAAATATGAAAAAATAATTGGAAATTGAAGAAAATAATTGTAATTTAAGAAAAAAAATTGGAAATTGAAGAAAATAGTTAAGAATTTAAAAAAAATCATTGTAAAAAGCCTAGAGTTATTGAATATTGAAAAAACTGAAATTGAAAAAAATTGAAGAATGGAATTAAATGTCGAAAATTATAATTGAGAATTAAAGAAAAAAAATTCAAGAATTGGACAATTGGATTGAAAGTAGAAGAAAATAAGTGATAATTGTAGAAAAAAATGAACAACCCAAGAATTATAGAATTTGAAGTAAACAATAAAAAATGAAGAAAAATTTGAAGAAATTAATTAAAAATTGTAGATAATAATATAATAATAATAATAATAATAATAATAATAATTGATGAATTGAATTGAAGTTTCAAAAGCATAATTGATCATTGAAAAAAAATGAAAAAAGCAGAGAATTATTGATTATAGAAGAAAATAATTGAAAATTGGAGGAGTTATTGAGATGGGAAATAAATAAATAATGATTGAAAAAAATAGTTGAAAAAAGTCGAGAATTATTGAATATTGAATTAAATAATTAAAAATTGAAGGAAATAATTGAGATCTAAAGAAAAAAATTAAAAATTGATTAAAATAATTGAAAATTAAATTAAATAATTGAAAATTGAAGAAAATAATTGAGAGTTGAAGAAAATAATTGAAAATTGCAAAGAATAATTGTCAATTGAAGAAAATAATTGTGAATTTCTGAAAATATTTGAATAATTGAAAAATTTAATTGAAGCTTCAAGAACGTAATCGATAATTGAAAAAAGCCGAGAATTATTGAATATCGAAGAAAATAATTGAAATATGATGAAAATAATTGAAAGCACACAATAGAATTGCCCATAATTATATAAACTATTATGAAATGTTCGGTCTAATAAAAAAACTGAAGTTCTATTTACATTTTTTCATAATAATTTGATTTTTTTATGTTTAATGTCTTTCATTTTCTGCGGTATCGTTAACGTTTTTGTTAAAAAAAAGATAGTAGACAAACATCTATATTTTATCAGAATATATTATATTATTTTTTAATTTTTAATGTTTATTTTTTATTTTTCAATTGCATAATTGTCGCATAATTACACAAAATTTAAACGCATAATCAGATTGGTTCAAAATGCATTAAGTTACCCTCTTTATTTATAAAACAAATTGATAATGATATTGATATTAGTCAAATTAATTAATTAATTTATTAGTCAAATTTATTAGCCCAGAAAGAAAATTCCCAGTTAATTCCCGGTTTTACCCGGACAATTTAAATTCCCGGTTATTTCCCGGTTAGTAGACACCCTGATTTACTCTTCTTCGTTGAAATGTCAGCTTTAATTTGAGCTAAGAAAACTTGAAAAATATTCAGTTGTTCTCGAGATATGACTAAAAATCTCCGAGCCTGCTTTTCTTAATAATCATTGTCTCTGGCGGTTACATGTTAAGTTTTACATGTTTAGTTTTCTTTTACATTTTTTCTAATCATTATTATTATAATTAATAAATATAATTATTATTTTTTAAAATAACTTGTTATAGAAGAAAACAAGAATTGACTAGACTATATAATTGAATTTTGAAAAATTAGCAGTTTAAATTTACAAAACGCCCCTGTCGGTTACTCTGGGAACTATTCAATATGGCCGACTTCAGAGTGGAAATTGACAATGTTTATACACTTAAGTTCAGTATTTAAAAAAAACAAGATTTTAAAGTGTTTTTAGAAGTGAATGATAATTATTTATTTTGTGTGAAAACAATGAGATTTGAACAAAAGTTCTGAAATTTCTCCCGCTTCATCTTTTCTATACAAACTTCACTTTTAATATTATTAATTAAAAAACCACTTGTAATTGTGTGTGGTTCTGAATTTAATGCACTCGTTTTAAGACACAGAGAATAAATTTCGAGTTTTTCCGTAGTTTTATTACTGACTCGGCACAATATTATCATGTTAGAATTAACTACATTTTGGCCTTTTATCATATTCCTAGATGAAGGATTAGCTTTGCAGAAAGAAAATAAACTTTAAGCTCAAAGCTAACATCATTTTTAATGATAACACTTAGAAAATAATAACTTATTGCAAAAATAAACATCGAAAACCAACTGCTGCATTGCACTTTCTTTAAAAAGCCACACTCAACCACACTGATGTCGGCCATCTTTGTTTTGATACAAGTGGCGCCTCGCAGCCCAAGGTGGTAGTTTTCTTCGCCAATGAAAAAGTACACTACCGGACAAAATTCTGGGACCATTTACAAAAATCGTATTAAAAAGATGAACGTCTTTAAATGTTGATAACTCTGTTAGAAATTATCAAATAATAAATTTTCTATAGACCATTGGAAAGCTCATAAAATTTTTCGTCAAATAGTTCTAGCTTGAAGCTTTTTTGATAAATAGAAATGGGGATTTGATGTGATAAGTGAATTTTTTACGTTCAGTGAATTTTAATTGCTCAAGTTTGGTGGGCTGCATTTTCTAGAGAAATAATACGAAGTTTTTCAAATTAGGCCTTAAAAAAACCTGGAACTTCAAACTTCAAAATAAGCCAAATGAAACTTAAATAGCTTGACTGGTTCAAAAGTTATAAGTAAATATATATCACAAGATAATAAAAGATTATTAAAAAATTCCAAAATATTTTTTCCTAAAGTTATAATCACTTTAAAAATGTAAAAAAAATTTAGTAATAGGTTTTCTAAATCAGAATTTAATGAGCTTTCCAAATTTTTGAGTTTCAACTCTCTATCTTATTTTTTGACCAAGTTATCATAATCTTAATTGAGTAATCTACTATTGGGTGGCTCGCCCTATAAATATTGATAATAAGTTTTTAATTTGAATAAATTATAATTTAGTTCAATATTCCAACAGAACCTCAGCATTCAGGAATGTTCGATCTTTAATGAAATTAGGAAAGCAGAGACCTCCGAGAGATAAATCATGCGATAGTACTTCAGAGACACGTGAACTTCTCGATAGACAAGATTCAAGTTGTGCAACATCAAACGAACCATCAAGAACAAATTCACTGACCTCTCTAGACATAAATCCTTCTGATAATGAAAGTCAAATTAGCTTGAACAACGATCAACCGGATGAAGTTTATGTTAAGCCTTTAAAAGGAATTAAGCCTAAGGTGAGGGAGAAATATTATTGCAACCAACATTTTAAATCTTGTTTATTATAATTTCGTGGATATTTTAGACTAGTGACACTGGACAAGGAGCTTTAAAAGCGCAAGACTATCAAGTTTGTATCACAATAATCGAAGCGAGGCAATTAGCTGGCCTTAACATGGATCCAATTGTGTGTGTTCAAGTTGGAGATCAACGAAAATACACAAGCGTCAAAGAATCAACGAATTGTCCTTATTATAATGAGGTCAGTTATTTCTGATGAAGTATTTTCTACGAGGTTTCTAATTTCTTACTGATCAATTTTCTTTTGAATTTCAGTATTTTGTATTCGACTTTCATATGCCGCCTGTAATGCTCTTTGACAAGATCATCACTCTCTCGGTAAGCTATTCTTCTTTTGAGTATGCATAGTCGCATATTGATAAGCTACAATAAAAATATTTTTGCATTCAAGATACAACAGTCACGTAATTTATTGCGCTCAAATGTGACTTTGGGAAGCTTCAAATTAGATGTGGCTACGATTTGGTCTCAACCAGGTATTTATAATTATGACAAGTGATCAATTTTAGAAACGAAACATTCTTTTCAGGCAACAAAATCGAGTTAAAATTTAAGCAATCGAAAAAAAGAAAAATTCACAAAAAATCCTTTATTTCAAATAGTTTTTGTTTAATTATTATTTAAATTTATGTTGACTAAATTTACTTTAAGACTAAAAGAAAAAAATAGGGAAGAGAAAGGTTTGGTAAAAAATATCCTAGATTCTCATTTTTAAATTCACCAAAATCTTGCCACCAGCTTAGCACTCAATATTTATTTTGAGTAAAACTGTTTTTTTATAATTCGATACAAACTAGAAAATCTTATAGAACTACCAAGTAAAGATCATTTCCGCAAATAATTACTTTAGAATACTTTAAAACTAGGGGCTAAAATCAGTTTAAAAAGTTTAGTATTTTAAAAATTTTCAGAGTAAGTATTTTGTAACACTAAATATTAACACTAAAAGACAAAATGGAATTCATAAAAATAACACAAAGAAACTAATTTTTTCTTACGGAAATTAATATTTTAAACTTGAGGAAAGAGCTCTATTCACAAAGTTTCAATGAGAGATAAAATCACAAGATTCTAATCTAATGGTGAGTCCAGAATAGAGAAATCTACATGTGGACCTACATGCAGGTCTGACGTCACCCATTGAAAATCCCATTGTGACGTCAGACCTACATGTAGGTCCTACATGTAGATTTCTCTATTCTGGACTCACCATTAAGTATCAAATTTTCGGATGACTAACATCGAAATCGCTGCTTACATTTTGTTATATTAAATCTTTAATGTGTCTTCTCAAACTATAAATTAATTAATCAGGCTTGGAAAGTAAGAGGGTTCCGAGTATTCCACTGAAATTAGTCGGAACAAGAGTTAAAGCTTTCCTGGCAATAAATTATCTATTAAGAACTTCTCAGCCAATCCGGAATTCTGAACTGCTTTTAGAATCCTGACAACTACCTATTTGTTTACGAGAATTTAGATTTCAAAATTTCGCCCGGGATATTTCCTAAATAAGATATCGGTACCCATTATGAAGCACTTTTTAAGACGTCTAAAGTTTGATGTTAAATTTCACGTAATTAAGACCAATGTTAACAAATAAAGTATAGTTTTTGACGCCCCCATTATAAAACACGGTTTTTAAATCTATAAATAATTTTAATTTTGTTAACTTTTAGGAATAATTGAAATATTAGTTATAAATAATAATGTTCGAAGAACAAATTTTATTTCAGAAGATAATTATTCAACTAATTTTTTTAATAAAACAATTATGTAGAAATTCTGAAAATATTTGAGGTTATGTTTTCAGTAGTGCTTCTTAATAGGAACCATAGGAACGTGTGAAATTAAATTTTTACATAAAACGTTTCTTATAAGAAAAATTTAGTTTACTTAATTAAATGCTTAATTATTACTCTTAAACAATTATTATTGAATTAATAACTATACTCTTATGAAAAAGTTATTAACAGGAAATGCATGATAGGAAATGTATTACAGAAAGAAAAACGCCTTATATAAATAACGTCAAGAAAATAAATATACTATTTGTGTAAAAAAATAGTATACGTATTACGTTTAAAGATTTATTGGCCATGAAAAGGTCCGATTGTTTAAAGGAGAATTAAAATCCAGGTTCAATTCTGTGAGTCTCACTTTAACTTCATTAACGCGTCCCAAAATTTTCTAAAACTTTTTCGACAGCGACATGACGGATGACACAAGACTAAATGGTTCCTGAATAGAGATGGTAAAATCGAAATCGAATACTACCTTTCGATTAATCGAATAATGGCAATCGATTCTTAAGTCTGCATTGAAAATCACCGGAGTTGCTAAACAAACAAAATTAAAAAACCCTCAGGGCGCAATTACATGTCTGCGTCGAACGCTGCGTTCTTGCGTTGTATGTTGAGAGAGAGAAAGACAGACATATAGTCACATCTTTGTCACTCTCACCATTAAACGCAAAAACGCAACGTTCGACGCAGGCATGTAATTGCGCCCTCAAACTTAGAGATAGCTTTTCGTGAACAACTAATTTTTCTGTAGATTCAGGATTCTCGATGGTTGCTCCCTCTGGCGATCGGCGCGAATTTTTAAAATTCAAAAAGGCTTTCTAAGGCAACTCGGCGTATAAAACAACTAAAAACAATTTTACTTTAGAATAATTCATATTTACTATATACCTATTGAGAATTAAAATTCGTAGCGATTTCCTTATGAGAATTTATAAGTTGAATTGAATACGTAAGAAGGGATTTCGGAATTACAGTTCGAGTAATATGAAAAACAAAATTTGTTTTTTTCCAGATCACCAATTTTATCATAAGTGGGCATTATTAACTGATCCTGATGAAATAACGAGTGGTCCAAAAGGGTACTTAAAATGTGATATTAGCGTGATCGGGAAAGGTGACAGTGTGAAAATCCCTCCAAAAAGTGAAAAAGATGAGGATGACATAGAAGGAAATTTATTATTACCAGACGGTGTTCCCATTGAAAGGCAAAAGGCCAGATTCATTGTGAAAATTTACAGAGCCGATGGCCTTCCAAAAATGAACAGTAGCATTATGGCAAACGTAAAAAAAGCCTTTACTGGTGAAGTAAAGGATCTAGTGGATCCGTATATATTAGTATCCTTCGCAGGATTAAGTGTAAGTCCTAATTGGCTGTTTAAAGGTGTTCTAGAGCCAAGCTTAGTCACGACAAGGACAGGTGTTACATACCGAACGTCAATTTTTACAAATAAATTTTTGGGACAAAATTTAATCAAAATTTCGAAATATTATGTGAAGAAAAAAATGAATTTGCTTGCAAATATTGTAAAAAAGTTTTTGTCAAATATATATTACTAATAGAATGTTTACATTTATAAATATTATAAATATGCGGAGCTGTTCCTGCAAATATAACAGATCCTGCTGTGCAAAATGACCCAACCAGCCCCGGTCTCCCCTATAATTAAAACAGCGCAAGATGAAAGTTATGATTTATCAAATACTTATTTTTATTACCTTAAAAATTATAATATTAGACTTATTTGTATTTTTATACCAACTTTAACTGTATTAATTTCTTTTTTAATATATGACAAAAATAATTATCATTACAAATTAACTGTAAGTCAAAGAAGTGTAAAAATTATTTTTAAATATAACAATTATAAACAGAGTTTTATATAGATTATAAAAATTGTAATTTCTTATTAAGGGCATGTGATGGATTATGACGTCACTGGTATAGGCAAAATTTCTCCGTAACTTTTCTCTTAAAATATTGAATATTTTTTTATGAAACTTGGTAGAATTACTTAAAATGTCATTAGGAATGTCTCTTAGACCCGAGTTTGTTTGAATTTTGTCTCAAAATTGATTTTTAAAAAAATTTGCAATTTTTCGAAAATTTCCAAAAATTAAGTTTGGGCCAAAATTTAAACAAATTTGGGTCTGAGAGACCTTCATAATGACATTTTAAGTAATTCTACCAAGTTTCATGAAAAAAAATTTAATATTTTAAGAGAAAAGTTACGGAGAAATTTTGTCTATACCAGTGACGTCATAATCCATCACATGCCCCTAAACAACGCGCACAGAGGCGCGATTAGTTTTTACACCTTATATGTTATCAACAATTGTAAATATATTAAATATAATGTTTAAAAAAATAATGACAAATTTTGCCAATTAATTGAAAAAAAATCATGAAAACGATTAAAATTGTCGAAAGTAATTTAAAAAATCATAAAAATGTTTGAAAATTAAAGTAAATAATTTAAATTTGAGAAAAATACTTGAAAATCTTAGAAATAAGTTGAAAAAAATTAGAATAATGAAAAATTGGAGAAAATAATTAAAAATTGAAAAAAATGGTTGAAATGGAAATAAATAATTAAAATTTTAGAAAACTAATTCAGAAATAATGAAAATAATTAAAAATTTAAGAAAATAATGAAAAAATAATTTAAAATTAAAGAAAATAATTAGAATTATAGAAAATAATTTAAAAAATTATATAATACATTTTAAATAAAGGAAAATTAAAGAGAATTTCAGAAAAATAATTGAAACTTATAGAAATTCATTGCAAAAAAAAAAATAATTAAAAATTAGACAAAATAAATAAAAAAAAGATAAACTTAATTGAAAATTGAAAAGAAAAATTTTAGATAAGTAACTAATAAATTTTTGGAAATTATGAAAAAGAACTTAAGTATAATTATTCGAAATTGAATTAAATAATTGAAATATCAGATAAATAGTTTAAAATTTGGAAAATATGAAAAGAATTCAAAATGATTAAAAATTGAAGAAACTAATGGTAAATTAGAGAAAAATATTAAAAATTTTTAGAAAATAATTTAAAAAAAAAGAATAATTACAAACTGAAAAAATAATTGAAATTTGAGAAAAATCTTACAAAATAATTTTACAAAATGAGAAATATAATTAAGAATTTAGGGAAATAATTGAAAAATGATAAAAATAATTGAAAATTGAAAAAATAATTGAATGATGTTAAAATATTTAATAAATTTTAAAAATAAGTGAAATATGATTGATGAAAGTAATTAAAATTTCAGATAAATAATTAAAATTTTGGAAAATTACGCAAAAAGTATGATAATAATTAAAAATTGGAGAAAATAATAGGAAATTACAGAATTTATTTTTAAGCAAAAAAAATAATTGAAAAATCGTTTAAAAAGTTGAAAAAAGACAATAATCTAAATTTGAGGTAATTACTGAAAATTTATGAATTTAATTGCAAAATAATTACAATAATTAAAATATGGAGAAAATCATTGCAAAATAATAATAAGAAATGAATATTGAACAAAATAATTAAAAATTGAGATATTTGAAAGTTGAGGATATTAATTCAGAAATAATGAAAATGATTAAAAATTGAAGATAATAATAGCAAAATGAAAATAATAATCGTGAATTAAACAAAGTAATTTAATTTTGCGATAAATAATATGAAATTTAACAATATATATGTATATATATATATATATATATAATAAAATTGTTTTATTATTGAAGGAAAAATCATTAAATTGGAAAAAGTGATTGAAAAAATTTAGAAAAAAATTTTAAAAATAATTGAAATTTGCGGAAGGTAGATTTAAGGTTTAGGGAAAAAAGTGATAAACAATTAAAATAATTAAAAATTGCATTAAAATTGAAAAATGATAAAAATAGTTGAAAATCATAGTTTAAGTAATTAAAATCATTAGAGAAAAGAATAATTAAAAATTTCAAAAATTTTTAAATCACTTTAAATTTAGTATATTTGAACTGTGGATTAATTAAACTTTTAACCAATGTATGTTCAAATTATGTAACAGAAATTTGAAGAAATTAAAATTGATATAAATTTAAAATTTGAGAACATTTTGAGAAGGTGAAATATGATTAAAAAATTTAAAGCAAAAATACATCTAGTGCCAAACTTCAGGTGGTTTGGTGTAAATTGATTAAAATTTAAATTTATAAATATCAGTTTAAATAATTTTAATTTCATTAATAAATAAATCTATACTTTTTTCTATAATTATTCTTTAATTTTTTAAAATTATTTTATTCTGTTGTCGACTATTCTCGACACTTTTCGAATCTTTCTTTTAATTCCCAATTATTTATTTTCTTCATTTCTCAATTATTTTCATTAATATTAAATTATTTTAGTCATTTTGTAATCTTTCTTTCAATTGTCAACGATTGTTTTAAAATTTCAATTTAATTTTTAAATCTTCAATTTCACTCTTTAATCTTCCATTTATTTCTTCAATTTTTAATTGTATTCTTCAATTTTAAATTGCACTTTCTCAATAATCAAATATTTTCTTGAAATTTCAATACAATTCTTTAATTTCCAATTGATTTCTTTAATTTTCATTTATTTTCTACAATTTTTTCCATTTTTTTTTATCAGTTTTCAATTTAACAATTTATTATTTTCCTTCAATTTTATAAATATTCATCAATTTAAAATTTTTTTTTTTGTTCCAATGCCGATTATTTTCACCATTTTTTTTTTTTTCAATTGTTAATAATTTTTTTAATAGTTAATTATTTTCGTCATATTGTTATTTTTCTTTTAATTATTAATTATTTTCTTGAAATTTCCTTTTCATTCTTTAACTTCCAATTTATTTCTTCAATTTTTAATTATTTTCTTTAATTTTTAATTATTTTGATCGATTTTTAATTAATTTCTCAATATTCAATAATCCTCGGATTTTTTCAATTATTTTTTCATTCATAAGAATTCTTTTTAAATTTCAATTTAATTATTCAATTCTAAAACTATTCTCTTTAATCCTAAGTTATTTTCTTGATATTTAATTCCACTTTTCAATTTTCATTTGTATTCTTTAATATTAAAAAATTATTGTCTTTTTTCTATTATTTTTTTTCGGTTATCATTAAGTCTCTTTAATTTTTAATTCCATTCTACAATTTTTATTTACATTCTTCGGTTTTCAATTCTTTTCTTCTATATTCATTAATTCCCGCCAATTTAAATTACTTTTTTTTCAATTTTTAAGTGTATTCCTGAAATTTTAAATCCATTCTTCAATTTTTAATTGCTTTTTTCAATTTTTAATTATTTTTTTTCGATTTTCAATCCAGTTGTTAAATCTGTAATTATTCCCAACAAATATTCCTATAATTTTCTTAATTTTTCAATTTGCAATTATTTTCTTTTAATTTAATATTTTTTGTTTAATTTTTACAATTATTTTTTCAGTTGTCTATTAATCTAGTCATTTTTCGAATTTTGTTTTCAATTGACAATTATTTTGGTCGGTTATATTCTCGTCCTCTTATAAAAATATTCATTAAAGCTTCTAAATCGATCTGCAAATTTCTTAAGGGGGCACTCGCAGTTGTAGCGCCAAAAAATAGAAATTTTTCACGAATTTTTTTTTCTCGTAAATCATTAATTTTTTTTAAAATATCGATTAATTGTCTAAAAGTACATAATTTAAACTTAATTTAAAAAAAAAAGGTTAAAATATTAAGTAGTTCCAAAGTTATGTCCCGCCAAAGTGACGTTCTTCCGAAAAACATGGTTTGCTGTGACCAACACTATATGGAAATCTGGTTCATCTGAAATTAAAATTGGAAACGGATTTACATTTATTGAACGATTATCTAGTATTTAATCGAAGGATTCAAAAAAAAAATTGACAAAATTTTCCAGTAAGAGTGGTCACCGACTTCAAAAATATAGTTTTGAGAAGAACGTGTTTAAAGTTTCAACTTACTTCTACATCAAGATGAAATTTTTTTTTTTTAAATCAGTTCGATTCATTAATTCTGGAGCCATATAGTAGTTCTTCCGCAGATGAAGCTGCTTTAAAATCCGATCACAAAGAAATTAAAAAATTTTTTTTCCCTCGGTAAGCTTGGTTCTGGAACACCCTAAATTACATAAAATTTAAAATTCTAGAAATAACCATTTTGGTAGTAGAAACCAATGAAAAATGAATTAATTATTTGACTAATTATTTAAGGGTAAAACTTCGGTTAAGAGACATAGCTACGCTCCGGTTTGGAATGAGCAGATAGTTTTTACGGAAATGTTTCCTCCTCTTTGTCAGAGGATAAAAATCCAGTTATGTGATAACGATCCTCTTCACGCTACAGTGATAGGGACTCATTTTGTAGATTTAAAACAAATTAGTAATGATGGTGAAAAAGGATTTTTACCTACGTTCGGGCCCGCTTTTCTTCACATGTATGGTAGCATTAGAGATTACAGTTTAATTGATGAACATTCAACACTTAATACTGGTCTGGGAGAAGGCATTTCTTACAGAGCAAGGTACTCTTACAATCAACGTTTTCTTATATAAAAAGTTTATTAACCAAGTTTCTCGTCCAATTATTCTCATTCTTTATTTTTCTCCTAGGGTATTAATGGCCATCAGAACTGAAATTACAGATAATGTGGACATTGCCCCTTGTGAAGTGGAGGTTGAACCAACCGTACCAATTAACGAATCAGCTTACGCAAGGAATGAAGAATTTTTTATGTTTGCTACTATTATGGATGCTACAATGATTGACAGGAAACTAGGTGATAAACCGATGTATTTTGAAATTTCGATTGGAAATGCAGGAAATGCTCTGGATGGTCATAACGAGAGTTCCAAGGTTTGTGATTTTAGTACCGATTTCAGATTTAGCTTTTTAAAAATTCATTTTTTAAGAGATATGTTACACATACTCTTTTTTATGAGTCTCGCATTATGTCAGGTTTGCGACATGAGCTCGTCTGTATGCGGCAGTGGAGATGAGGAGGAAATGCAACAAGTTGTTACTGGTTCGTGGCAAAGTACTACTCCACCCAGCAAACCAATGACGCATGATAAGATTTATTATTTTCTTCCTTATTGGGACAATAAACCGTGCCTTCATGTTAGAAGTATCTGGCCGGATTACAGAAGAAGAATGTACAATAGCAATATTATCAATAAAATAGTAGATAAATTAGTAAGTGGATTTACTGTTTTCAATTGTTTGCAACCACCAGATGTTATTTTACTAAAGAAATCATCATCTTCTAAAGAACAATTTGCTCTTGTTACTTTATTTTAAATATTTATTTAGGAAGAAGGTCTGTCTGATGTACAGACGCACTTTGAAGATTCTGTAGTTGCTGAACGGCTTCTGAGAACAGTCTTAGAGGAATTAAGCAGCAATTGCAATCGTTATATTAGTATCAGTAAATCAAGCACAACTGGACCTGGCGTTGGTAAAACTAAACTTGACAAGGAAAGGATAAAGTTGTGTCAAACAGAGATAGAAAATATGGCGACAATGTCCAGAAACTTGAAAGCCATAGTTACCAAAAGCAGCTATAAAGAAAGGTTTAAGACTGCTCAGACGTATTTGCAAAAACTCAAATTTCTTATTGATGATGTAAGAGATTTTTTAAAAATTTTAGACCCAACTTTGTTTTCTACACTACCGGTCAAAATTGTGGGACAACTTACAAAAATCGTAATAAGAAGATGAATGTCTTTAAGTGTTGATAACTTTGTTAGAAATTAGCAAAATTAAATTTTTTATACACTACCGGCCAAAATTTTGGGACCAATTACAAAAATGGGATTAACAACATGACAGTCTAAAAATGTTGATAACTCTGTCAGATATTAGCGAATTGAAATTTTTCATAGATCATTGGAAAGCTTATAAAATTTTCCTTAAATGGTCCTATTTTAAAGCTTTTTTGATTAATAAGAACAGAGATTCAATAAGATGAAGACAAGTGAATAATTCGTTTTTTGTGAATTTTCATAGTTCAAGTTTGGTGAGCTGCATTTTCTAGAAAAGAAATTGGAAAAATTTGAAACTAAGCTAAATTAAACCTTGAACTATTAGCTTTAAAATAAGCATAAGAAAATTAAAATATCTTGACAGGTTCAAAAGTTATAAGTAAATGTGTATCAAGAACGAAACGCAACAATTCTTTTGTTTCCTCGCCTCTCGGCCTATTTGCCAAAAGTAGAGCGAGCGTTAGAATCGCTGCGTTTTTTCGTATCATACAATTACTTATAACTTTTGAACCATTGAAGATATTTTAATTTTCTTTGGCTTATTTTAAAGCTAATAGTTCAATGTTTAATTTAGCTGAATTTCAAATTTTTCCAATTACTTTTCTAGGAAATGCAGTCCGCCAAACTTAAACTATGAAAATTCACAAAAAAACGAAAAATTCACCTGTCTTTATCTTATTGAATCTCCGTTTCTATTGATCAAAAAAGCTTTGAAGTAGAACCATTTAACGGAAAATTTTATAAGCTTTCCAATGGTCTATGAAACTTTTCAATTCACTAATATCTGACAGAGTTATCAACATTTTAATACGGTCATGTTTTTAATCCAATTTTTGTAAGTGGTTCCACAATTTTGTATCATACATTTGCTTATAACTTTTGAACCAGTCAAGATATTTTAATTTTCTTTGGCTTATTTTAAAGCTAACTGTTTAACGTTCAATTTAGCTTAATTTGAAAATTTTCCAATTATTTTTCTAAAAAATGCAGCCCACCAAACTTGAGCAATGAAAGTTCACTGAAAACAAAAAATTCACCGGTTTTTAGCACATCAAATCTCCGTTTCTATTAATCAAAAAAGCTTCGGGCTAGGTTTGTTTGACGGCAAATTTTATTAGCTTTCCAATGATCTATAAAAAATTTATATTTGCTAATTTTTAACAGAGTTATCAACAGTTAAAGACGTTCATCTATTTAATAGGATTTTTATAAGTGGTCCGACAATTTTTGCCAGTAGAGTATGTACACCAATTTAAACATCATCTTTTGCAGCCTCAAGATTCACTTCCTGACGTCTTCGTTTGGGTGATAAGTTCAGGAAGACGAGTAGCATATCACAGAATTCCAGGCAGGGATTTAATTTACTCCATCGTTGACGAAGAGTGTGGGAAATATTGTGCCAAAGTTCAAACGATATTTCTAAAGGTAGGTGATTGATCTGACATTAGAAGGAACATTTGAAATTCTATTGATAATCTTGTAATTTTATTAGATCCAGAAAAATCTGCAAATTAACATCTTTATAGCTTCCAGGAAAAAAGAGATACGGTCCTTCTGGTTGGGCGATTCAAACAAAACTACAGATTTACATGTGGCTTGGAATTTTGAAGCATAAAAAGTATTTTACTCAAGGTTTACCCCACGGATATGAAGTTAGTCACGAATTGAGAAATATTGAGAGACCCCGAGCTCTTCCACCGTCTGTGATTCATTATGCAGAAAAGCACGTGAGTTAAAACGATATTTCAAATTCAATTTTTCTGAACACGTCTCAGTCTTTTTATCGATTCTTTTATCTTTTCTTAAGTAAAAACTGAAAGAAAGCTTAAGTAAATTTTATGAATGAGAATGAATCGAGTAGTTTGAGAAGTCGAATTGAAAATTCTGAAAGGTTATGGTTCTTATGTTTTTCGTATACATGGAGAAATTTAAAACATAATACATACTCTCTTCATCCAAATAATAATGACTTCGAAAATAGTATTAATTGACACGATAACTCCCACGATCCGAGTAATTTTGAATTTATACTTCAACGAACAATTTTCGTCATTTTACTTTTTTCTTATCATTTTGTTTAGTAACACACATGCAGAAGGTCCTATAGTGTGAAAAACTAAAAGAACGCTGTGTTCCAACCTAGATAGTACAACAGAGATTTTTGTCCTAAATAAACAGAAACTATGTTATTTTGGCGGGCACTTAATGCGGGCGCAAAGTAAGTAATTTCCGGCCGGCGCTACGGTAAGCGGGCGCAAAAATTATTAACATATGCGCAGTAGTTTTTTTTTATGATGATTACACATAAGCAGAAGTTTTTTTACGATAGATAAACATGCGCAGTAATTTTCTATGATAGTTGGTCGAGTCCATACCAAGTGATCACACCAATTTCAGTCATATTGAGTAATATTTACGAAATTGATATTTTGGGTTCCTTTAGGAGTAAAAAAAATAAATTTTAATTATTTTTAAAAAATTCAAAATATTTTCGAAAATATTCAAATTCGAAATTTTATGTACTATTTTTTTTGTGTTATCATAACTTCTGTAATTTTGAAGCAATTGAGATCATTTTTTTTTAAATTACTCGTATTTAAATACTCTTTCAATAAAAATTATAATAATTAAGAAATTGTTTATAATTAAATTTTTATTAAAAAAATTAAATTATTTATTTAAACAAAATCTAAAGTATATCATCGTTCTTTTTCAAAAAATTCATAAACATAGCCTATAATGTGCTTAAAAATTTAAGCCGAAGAAAAAGATGGTATGTATTATAGTTTTTGAGAAAAAAATTATTAAGTTATGCTAGCGCGGCGCGGACCGGTGTCACCGCTACTCAACGCGTAGTTCCGTAGTAACCGAAATGTATGTATATTTTTACATAATGTAAATATAGTTAGTGTGTTATATTTAAATTATAAGCTTCAGAAAGTCACACTGATCTTTTCATAGTACATGGACATCAAACTTTAGAGTTAAAAAAATCGGAGAAAATAATTAAAGTAAAAAAAAGTAATTAAAAAATTGGTAATTTATAGAAAAATAATAAAAATAACTAAAAATTGGGAAAATTATTAAAATTTAAGAATAATAATTGAAAATTTGTTAAATCAATTGAAAAATAATTAATATAATTAAAAACTGGTAAAAATAAGTGAAAATAAGTGAATAATTAAAATAATTTAAAACTGAAGAAAGAAAAATAATGGACTGGTAAAATTATCAAAATTCGCGATGTTCAGGGGTGTTAATTTTTTTTCTTATGCAATTTTAGACCTAAAATTATGGGGTAATGTCAAAAATAGAGAAACAAATAATTTGCGGAGTTTGAGAAATTTATTCTAAGAAAAACTTAAATTTTAAAAATTAAACCTCTTTCACAATTTTCATTTTTTCCATCGACAATTTTTTTGTGGGATTTTTAAATGATTTTCTACAATCCATCGTATGGATTTTGAAAAATAAAATTTCGAAAATGACCAAAAAAATATTGTTTTTTAATTTTTATGTAATACCATAATTCTACATCTTAATTGATGTAAGAAAAAAAATGACACCTCTGAGCATCAAAAATTTTGTTGAGTTAAAATTTCACCTATCTCTCCCCTTAAAGAATGATAAAAATAGTTTGAAAATAGTTGAAAGAAATGAAAACTATAATAAATTTAAAAGATGACAAAATTTTATAAGAAGAAAAATGATTAAAAATTTGAAACATAAAGTATGAAACATAAAATTTGTCAGTACTACGAAGTACTGACAAACTTCGCAGGTGTTGACAGATTGAATTAATGAATGAAATTTGAAGATTATTATAAATAACTATTTTTAATCAATGTTTGTAAAAAAAAATTTCAAATCAATCTTATAAGTTCACATAATAGAAAAAATTATATGAATTTGTGTTGATATCTATAATTAAATTCAATATTTAATATTTTAAAGATTTCGAATTTGCCGCTAACATTTGTAGTTCTTAACTTGCCGCTAGGTGCGTGTATTTCTCGAAAGAGAGATCGTTGAGTATTTTCTATATAAGCAAGCAAGCTTTAATTAAAAATTCACTTATATACAGGTTTGTATCCTTTGATTTTTTATCGTTTTGCGTTTGTAGTTGAAGTGATTGAATTTGGGTCATTATTAGTATTAGTCTCACTTTTTTCTAATTTTTTAAAAAAATACTCCTCTTGACTTATACGAGTGGGCAAAATCCAGTTTAGAGAAAATTAATGTAGAATTTTGTAATTACGCAGAATATGAAGAGGAAAAAATAATTGTTAAGTAAAAGATTTAATCAAGCTATGACCATTAAAGGTACACAAAAATTTCATTCCTTCGTACCCCTTGAGAATAAAATTGAAACAAAAATTTTTTCAAACTCTGTGCACAGCACAATTTGTAAAATAAAAAAATAAACATGACGATTAACTGTATTTATATTATGTAATAATATACATACATTTCGGTTACTACGGAACTACGCGTTGAGTAGCGGTGACACCGGTCCGCGCCGCGCTAGCATAACTTAATAATTTTTTTCTCAAAAACTATAATACATACCATCTTTTTCTTTGGCTTAAATTTTTAAGCACATTATAGGCTATGTTTATGAATTTTTTGAAAAAGATCGATGATATACTTTAGATTTTGTTTAAATAAATAATTTAATTTTTTTAATAAAAATTTAATTATAAACAACTTCTTAATTATTATAATTTTTCTTGAAAGAATATTTAAATACGAGTAATTTAAAAAAAAAATGATCTCAATTGCTTCAAAATTACAGAAGTTATGATAAAACAAAAAAATAGTACTCAAAATTTTGAATTTGAATATTTTCGAAAATATTTTGAATTTTTTAAAAATAATTCAAATTTATTGTTTTTACTCCTAAAGGAACCCAAAATATCAATTTCGTAAATATTACTCAATATGACTGAAATTGGTGTGATCACTTGGTATGGACTCGACCAGTTACAGATGCGCACTCATTTTCTATGATAGTTACAAAAGCGCAGTAGTTTTCTTTGATAGTTACACATGCGCAATAGTTTAACATGATAGTAACACATGCGCAGTAGTTTTCTACGATAGCTACACATGCGCTATAGCTATTTAAAAAATATCCCGCCTATCAAATCTATATTTAACCTCAAATCTCACTCCATATTTCAATAAAAAATACTGCATTTATTTTTTCAATTTTAATACTGACCCATTAAAAGTTATTCATTTTAGGAGCGATAGAATAGATTTTTATCAATATTTATTGCACTATTTATCATAATCAAATTTCCACTTTTCAGCTAAGAGTTTTCCTTTATTTTGACAATCACCAATATGCGGATTAGTTTTCTATAATAGCTTAAAATGCGAAGTAGTTTTTCATGATAGTAACACATGCGCAGTATCTTTTTATAATAGTTACACATTGGAAGTATTTTTCTACGATAGCTACACATGCGCAGTAACTTTTTAAGATCTATACACATCCGCAGTAGTGTTCTACAAGCTAGCTACACATGCGCAGTAGCTTTTTATGATAGTAACACATGCGCAGTAGTTCACCATAATAGTAACACATGCGCAGCAGTTTTCCATGATTTAAACACATGCATAATATGTTTTTATAATATTTACACATGCGCAGTGGTTTTTTGTGAAAAGTTACTAATACACTGCAAAAACATGGTGTCTTAAATTGGACAAAAATGTCTTAAATCAAGATACTTTTGGTGTCTAAGACTCGAAAAATGTCTTATTTTAAGACATTTTTGAACAATTTAAGACACCTGTTTTTGCAGTGTACTTAGTAGTTTCGTATCATATTGACACATGCGAAGTAGTTTTCCATGATAGTAACAAATGCGCAGTAGTTTTTTTGTGAAAAGTTACTAATACACAGTAGTTTTTTTTGAGAAGTTACGCATGTGTAGTAGTTTTCTATGATAGTTACACATGCGCAGTAGCTTTTTATGATATTTATGCATGTGCAGTATCTTTTATAATATTTACAAATGCGCAGTAGATTTTTATGATATTTACACATGCGCAGTAGTTTACCATAATAGTAACACATGCGCAGTAATTTTTTGTGAAAAAACACAGTAGTTTTTGTGAGAAGTTACGCATACGCAGTAGTTTTCTATGATATTTAAACATACGCAGTAGCTTTTTATGATAGTATCACATGCGCAGTAGTTTTCCATGGTAATAACACATGAGTAATAGTAATAGTAACATTTTGTGATCTCTACACATGCGCAGTAGTGTTCTATATCTTTTTTTTGGTTTAACATTGGTTTTGCGCATGCTCCTCAAGGCTTGGGCTTGTACCATTACAAGGTAATATGTACAGAGACTATCCTTATGAACAGATTTCAAATTATTTACACATGCGCAGTAGCTTTTTAGGATATTTAGACATGCGTAGTAGTGTTCTACAAGCTAGCTACACATGCGCAGTAGCTTTTTATGATAGTAACACATGCGCAGTAGTTCACCATAATAGTAACACATGCGCAGCAGTTTTCCATGATTTAAACACATGCATAGTATTTTTTTATAATATTTACACATGCGCAGTGGTTTTTTTGTGAAAAGTTACTAATACTTAGTAGTTTCGTATCATATTGACAAATGCGAAGTAGTTTTCCAGGATAGTAACAAATGCGCAGTAGTTTTTTGTGAAAAGTTACTAATACACAGTAGTTTTTTGTGAGAAGTTACGCATGCGCAGTAGTTTTCTATGATAGTTACACATGTGCAGTAGCTTTTTATGATAGTAACTAATGTAAAATAGCTTTTTATGATATTGACACATGCGAAGTAGTTTTCCTTGATAGTAACACATGCGCAGTACCTTTTTTGATATTTATGCATGTGCAGTATCTTTTATAATATTTACAAATGCGCAGTAGGTTTTTATGATATTTACACATGCGCAGTAGTTTACCATAATAGTAACACATGCGCAGTAATTTTTTGTGAAAAAACACAGTAGTTTTTGTGAGAAGTTACGCATACGCAGTAGTTTTCTATGATATTTAAACATACGCAGTAGCTTTTTATGATAGTATCACGTGCGCAGTAGTTTTCCATGGTAATAAAACATGAGTAATAGTAATAGTAACATTTTGTGATCTCTACACATGCGCTGTAGTGTTCTATATCTTTTTTTTGGTTTAACATTGGTTTTGCGCATGCTCCTCAAGGCTTGGGCTTATACCATTACAAGGTAATATGTACAGAGACTATCCTTATGAACAGATTTCAAATTATTTACACATGCGCAGTAGCTTTTTAGGATATTTAGACATGCGTAGTAGTTTTATAAGATAACTACACATGCGCAGTAGCTATTTAAAAATATTTTGCCTTTTAAATCTACATATAACCTCAAATCTTACTCCTTATTTAAATAAAAAATACTGAATTTATTTTTCAATTTTAATACTGACCCATTAAAAGTTATTCACTTTCGGAGTGATAGAATAGAATTTTATTAATATTTATCACATTACACAGCCCCACAAAAAAAAAAAGTGTCATGTACTTTTGACCGGAATACCTTAGCCCTATGTATTTTGACGCGCTGAACACGAATCCGAAGTCCATTTTGCTCCATCACGTCAGGATTTTTTTCTAACCTCAAAATCAATAAAATGACACGTTTTGTTCATTAGCATGTGAACCCGACTTAACATTAATACATGCCTTGGGCGAATAGAAAGCTTGGATTGTGACCTTTAAAACGCTTTTTTAAAAATTGTTCTACGATGATTTTTAACGAAGTTATGATGTTTTATTTAAAATATAAATTTTTTCCAAATGTAAATAACACTTCAATTATTGATGTGGTATGGTGTAATGGAAAAAAATGATTTTAAATAAAACATCATAACTTCGTTAAAAATCATCGTAGAACAATTTTTAAAAAAGCGTTTTAAAGGTCACAATCCAAGCTATCTATTCGCCCTAGGCATGTATTAATGTTAAGTCGGGTTCACATGCTAATGAACAACAAGTGTCATTTTATTGATTTTGAGGTTAGGAAAAAATCCTGACGTGATGGAGCAAAACTGACTTCGGATTCGTGTTCAGCGCGTCAAAATACATAGGGCTAGGGTATTCCGGTCAAAAGTACATGACACTTTTTTTTTGTGGGGCTGTGTTATTTATCAAAATCAAATTTCCACTCTACAACTAAGAGTTTTCCTTTATTTTGACAATCACCCACATGCGGAGTAGTTTCCTATGACTGTTACACAGGCGCAGTAGCTTTTTATGATAGTAACACATGCGCAGTAGCTTCTTATGATATTGACACATGCGCAGTAGTTTTCCATGATAGTAACACATGCGCAGTAGCTTTTTATGATATTTACACATGCGCAGTAGTTTTCTTTGATAGTACACATGCGTAGGAACTTTTTGATATCACTACACATGCGCAGTAGTGTTCTATATAATAGCTACACATGCGCAGTAGCTTTTTTATAATATTTATAAATGTCCAGTATCTTTCATGATATTTGCACATGCGCAGTAGTTTTCTGTGATAGCTACACATGCGTATTAACTTTTTATGACATTTACACATCCGGAGTAAGTTTTTATGATATTTTCACATGCGCAGAGGTTTTCTATGATAGGTACACGTATTACCCCTATTTTTTTGTTTTTTTAATATTTAAAGGTCGCTCAAAGCGCTCAAAGTTTCCCATGCAAAATGTATAGGAAAAAAAACTTTTTCGTAGAATTGATAAAAAATCCATGAAAATTAATATTTCTTGATCGGATATTACTGCTTCTCTTCAGAAGAGTTCAAAGAATAAGATCCAATAATTTATTAAACAATTTTTTATTATTAACTTTTTTTAAAGGACTCTAATAAAACCCCATAAATGAAAAAAAAAAAAATGAAAAATCATTAAAAAATATTTATTTCTACTTTTTATAATATTTTCTACTAAAATTCCATTTCATTACATGCAAATAATTTTTCACAATTACTGCATGTGTTTTTTAATTTGTTGAAACAAAGAATTATTGTTTATTTGCAACTTTTCATCTAATAAAGCTAGAGAGTCGTAACTTTTTCCTAATTTTGCAACTATTTAAGCCTAGTAAATCCCAATATTAGTTAAAAGACAAAAATATACAATTATAAAAATTGTTTAAACAAATTAATATTGTTTATGTACAAATTTTCATCTAATAAAGCTAGAGAGTTGTAACGTTTTCCTAATTTTGCAACTTTTTAAACCTATAAAAGACCAATACTAGTAATAAATGAAAATCCACAGTTATAAAAATTGTTTAAACAAATTAATATTGTTTATTTCCAATTTTTCATCTAACAAAGCTAGAGAGTTGTAACTTTTTTCTAATTTTACAACTATTAAATTCTAGTAAATCCCAATATTAGTAAAAAACTAAAATATACAATTATAAAAATTGTTTAAACAAATTAATATTGTTTATGTACAAATTTTCATCTAATAAAGCTAGAGTGTTGTAACGTTTTTCTAATTTTGCAACTTTTTAAACCTATAAAAGCCCAATACTAATAATAAATGAAAATCCTTAATTATAAAAATTGTTTATTTCCAATTTTTTATCTAACAGAGCTAGAGAGTTGTAATTCTTTTCTAATAAATGAAAATCCACAGTTATAAAAATTGTTTAAACAAATTAATATTGTTTATTTCCAATTTTTCATCTAACAAAGCTAGAGAGTTGTAACTTTTTTCTAATTTTACAACTATTAAAACCTAGTAAATTCCAATATTAGTAAAAAACTAAAATATACAATTATAAAAATTGTTTAAACAAATTAATATTGTTTATGTACAAATTTTCATCTAATAAATCTAGATTGTTGTAACGTTTTTCTAATTTAATTTTTCTAATAATAAATGAAAATCCTTAATTATAAAAATTGTTTAAACAAATTAAAATTGTTTATTTCGAATTTTTCATCTAACAGAGCTAGAGAGTTGTAATTCTTTTCTAATTTTGCAACTATTCAAGCCTAGTAAAGCTCAATATTAGTAAAAAAACTCAAGTTATAATAATATACTAATAATAAATGAAAATCCTTAATTATAAAAATTGTTTAAACAAATTAAAATTGTTTATTTCGAATTTTTCATCTAACAGAGCTAGAGAGTTGTAATTCTTTTCTAATTTTGCAACTATTCAAGCCTAGTAAAGCTCAATATTAGTAAAAAAACTCAAGTATACAATTATAAAAATTCTTTAAACAAATTAATATTATTTATTTGCAACATTTCATCTAATAGAGTTAAAGAGTTGTAACTTTTTTCTAATTTTGCAACTTTTTAAGCCTAGTAAAGCCCAGGACTAATTGTAAAGGAAAATCAACAATTATAAAAATTGTTAAAAATAACTAATTTTGTTTTTTTGTAAGTTTTCATCTGATTAATAATAGGTATAGAAATTTGTTGAGTTCTTCTTAAAACATAAATTATTCAGAATTTATACTTCATTATTGTCGTTTACATTTAATCTTATACTTTGATCCTAAAGCCACTAACACTTTTCGCTACGTTTATTTTTATCTTCCCATACATAAAAGATTGTGAAATTAATTAAAAGTACCAACTTTCTAGCTTTATTTGATGAAAAGTTACGAATAAACAATTTTAATTTATTAAAATAATTTTAATAATAACAGTTGATTTTACTTTACAATTAATACTGTGCTATATTAAGCTTGCAGCGTTGCTAAATTAGAAAAAAGATACAACTTTCTAGTTTTATTAGATGAAAAGTTAAAAATAAACAATATTAATTTGTTTAAACAATCTTTATAATTGTAGATTTTCGATTATTATTAGTATTGGGCTTTTATAGGTTTGAAAAGTTGCAAATTTAGGACATAGTTACAACTCTCTAGCTTTATTAGGTGAAAAGTTGCATACAAACAATTTTAATTTGTTTAAACAATCTTTAAAATTGTGGATTTTCGTTTATTATTAGTATTGGGCTTTACTAGGCTTGAAAAGTTGCAAAATTAGGAAAAAGTTACGACTCTCTAGCTTTATTAGATGAAAAGTTGCATATAAACAATTTTAATTTGTTTAAACAATTTTTATAATTGTATATTTTCGTTTTTTACTCATATTGGGATTTACTAGGTTTGAATAGTTGCAAAATTAAAAAAAAAATACAACTCTCTAGTTCTGTTAGATGAAAAGTTGCAAAAAAACAATATTAATTTGTTTAAACAAATGAAAAAACACATGCAGTAATTGTTAGAAATTATTTGCATGTAATTAAATGAAATTTTGTTGGAAAATATTGTAAAAAGTGGTAATAACGATTTGTCACGTTTTTTTCATTTTAAGAGGTTTTTTAGGGCTTTTTAAAAAATAGTTAATAATAAAAAATTGTTCAATAAATTATTGGGTCTTATTCTTTGAACTTTTCTAAAAAGAAACATCATAATCCGATTAAAAAATATTAATTTTCATGGATTTTATATCAATTCTACGAAAAAGTTTTTTTTTCCTATGCATTTCGCATGGGAAACTTTGAGCGCTTTGAGCGACCTTTAAATATTAAAAAAACAAAAACAAAAAAATAGGGGTAATACGTGTACCTATCATAGAAAACCTCTGCGCATGTGAAAATATCATAAAAACTTACTCCGGATGTGTAAATGTCATAAAAAGTTAATACGAGTCTCTAAAGATGATATTTACACTAAATTCGCGCTTTTTTACTGTTATCTCCGAAAAAATTGATTTGACCAAAAAAATGTAAATGGCAAATTTATTGAAAATTTAATTTTCTACAAAAAAGGTCCTATAGACACAATTGCTTAAATTAATATTTCTTGAGATACTAGACTCCAACACGAGAAAACTTGAAGTCCCAGTTAAATAAAATAGTTATAAATTATCTTTCCACTTTTACATTCATGCGCAGTAGTTTTCGATTATAGTGACACATGCGCAATAGCTTTTTATGATACTTACACATGCGCAGTAGTTTTCTTTGATAGCTACACATGCGTAATAACATTTTGTGACCTCTACACATGCGCAGTAGTGTTCTACATGACAGCTACACATGCGCAGTAATTTTATATGATAGCTGCACATGCGCAGTAGTTTTCTATGACAGTGACACATGCGCAGTTGTTTTGTATGATATTTACACATGTGCAGTAGTTTTCTATGATAGTTACACATGCGCAGTAATTTTTCTTTATTAGTAACACATGCGCAGTAGTGATCTATGATAGCCACATATGCGCAGTAGCATTGAAGTCCCTTGAGGAACTTGTGCCAAATTTTATTTATTGCCACTTAAATGCCCTGTCCAAAATACGTTAATCAATTGTATATTGTCTGAAACTTTTTATGTTATACTTTCCATGCAGTTAGAAGAAAAAAAACATTGTTTGCAGTAAAAATATTTTAAAAATATTTTAACAGAAATTTCAACTGAGGGCACACATGTATCAAGCAAGATCCTTAATTGGCAGTGACGCTTCCGGTCTCTCGGACCCTTTCGCCAGAGTTATTTGCGGAGAATTTTGCAAAACGACGCAAGTTATTGACGAGACTTTGAGTCCTACTTGGGATGAACTTTTGGTCTTCGATGACATTTTAATTTACGGAACTGAAGAGGAAATTAAAAAAGATCCACCTTCAATCGTCATTGAGTTATTCGACCAAGACAAAGTGGTAAGAAATTTTCATAATTTATTTTTCGAAAAATTGTAAAATGAAAAAATAATAATTGTTATTATTTGTCGATAATACAAGCTAACACATGTTCGATACCAGGCGTGATAATTACATACACTATATTTTTTTACGATTTCTTCATTTTTCAGAGTCATTTTCTGTCTATGGACAAACACTGCATGAGGGGTCTGCTTTAACAGTTTGTATACATCATTTGCAGACAATATGCGAATACTCGAATGCAATTTTTTATATTTTACTTTAGATTATAAACTGTACATATTTTTCTTTTTTTATAGGTTCTTACACGTTTGCTGCTTTGTTTTGTTTCGTTAGACCGAACAAGTAAACCCTCTTTTCTATATTTTGCCTTCCCTCAAAAATGGTCTAATTGATCGACAAAATGTTTGGCTTTGTTTTATATAAAAAATGAATAAACTGAGATAGTTGTACACATATTCTCAAACGTAAGGAAGTTTTGCAAAAATTTATCTAATATTGAGTTGAATAGAGTGTTTCACGAATTATTTCTTTCTATATAATCATATAATATTATATCAAGTAAAACACCAAATGAATAATATATTCAGTAACAATTTTTATATTCGTATTTGAGAAAAAAAAAGGTTCAAGAATCAAAGAAGGCAGAATACAAGTCATTATAAAACTGAACTGAATTTAGATTAAAAAAGGTCATACTTTTGTCCGTTGACATTTAATAATAGTCACTCCACATTTGGAAAACCGTCAAGATTTTAAATTAAACTGTTGAATTTAAATTAAAAGAAATCACATCTCTATCCGCCGGCACATTATATTGAAGTCATATTGCATTATAAAGATAATGCATACATTAAATTAAATATTCAAGGCATTACCGAACGAATAGAATTATGAACGTTGATCGGGAAAACAAAGGTTGCAGAAAGTTATTAAAAGAAGCCAGTAAACTTAAAGATATTTTTATTAATTAAAAAAATGTTAAACTGTTATTTCATCTTGAACAAAGTTCGTCAGATTCATAGTATATGTGACGCTCCGCGAGAGAAGAGACTTATCGCGGAAAAAATCAATTTTCATTTTTTTATGCTAAAAGAGAAGAAAGAACTCATGAGAAGGTGGTCAAAATATTCTAGAACCATGAAATTATATACACCTTCATGTCTCAAATTTGTTCAGAAAATCAATACTGTACTACAGAGATAATTGCATAAACAGGACGAGTAATTGCATGCTTAAATATACAAAGTTTAATTGCTAATTATCGGAACTTTATTTACAAGGTCAATAGTTTTAACAATTTGAGAGACATTTGAGAATAATCCAATAATAGATTTTTTTATTAAAAATATTTGAAGCAAATAACACAAACAAAATACAGGAAATACTCTCTTTTATTTTCTTAATTATTTTGGGCTCTTTTCTGGGGCATTATAACAAATTTTGAAATAATTTATTGATTGAATGAAACATAGAGTATCATTTTTGGAAAAAAATACGTGTCTTCCTTGAGACATAGAACAAAATTGAGGGGTAGCAACAACAAAATTTTTTTTAAGGTTTTAAATTTTAGAATCGTCTGAAAATTAGTAAATACTCTAGTTAACTCAGTATTAAATACATTTTTGCAAAACTTTTCGTATTTCCTTATTGAAAACTCCCATATACCTCACAAGGTGTCTTATTAGAGCCTACGTAGAATTTTATGTACAATATTTTTATGATGAACAGATATTTATCTCACATCCGCCTGAATCCACAATTATCTATTCGTCTCCCAATCTTTGTCTATTCGCGAGTAACGTTAAGTTTTATCTTCACCTAATAAGAATTTAATATGTGGCAATGAGGCAAAAAATTATTATCTAGGGTAAATGTACTTATTACTTTGAAAGTCCCAATTACTGCAGTTGTTTGAAAAAAAGCTATTATGCACTATTTAAGAGTATACAATTAATTCAAAATGATTGAAAAAATTGTTTAAAACCTTCACGATACTATTGCCAACAAAGATGTACATTTCAATTATTAATAATTTAATTACAGGTAGGGGAGAGTCGGCCAAAATGCCTATAGTAAAGTTTAGAGCAAAAAAAAAAGTATTTAATTATAGTTTTGAAAAATATAAACCATCAAATATTTAGAAAACATCCTTTAAGAATATAATAAGGTAGTCATTTTAAGTGTTTATTTCAGAAAAAATAGAAAAAAGAATTATTTAAATATTGATGTCAAAATTCGCCATTTTGACACACGACTGGGCAAATCGCCTGTGCACAAAAATATGGAAAAATATGAATAAAAGTAAAAAATTTTTTTTTATATATTTTCTATAATCAATTATCTTGTTCATATTAAAAAAAGAACTAGCTGTGAATACAAAAATATAATCTTTTTGTCATAAAACTAAAATTTTAATCCAAAGCAGACCGACAAAAAATGGAAATAAAGTCTATAACAAATAAATAAAGCTTCTACAATTATAAAAAATCATACAAAAGTAAATTAAACACTATAATAAATTACAAAAATACCTGCTCGATTGAAAACGGCGTGAGTTTTAGGAAGAAAACGAAAATTTTGGCATTCAATGCCAAATGTGACAAGTTAATCCGCCATGATTCTTTATAGTCACGTGACAACACGTATCTCTCGTAATCTTATGTATTTTTTCTGCGCATGCGCACTTCTTTTGATTCATCCCGCGCTTATTTAAAATCATGTAAATATTAAAAATGATTCTTCAATGCATAATTATTATTAATATAAATGCAATAATTAATATAATTAATTTGTTAAAACACTGATTTTTTATACAGAAGCAGTAACAACTTGATATTTAGTTTCTACATCAAAATATACGTGTAACCCGAGAGATTTTCCGTATCATACGTATCTTGTTTAGAAGTTTTACAGCATATAGGCAATTTAACCAAGGCAATTTACCCAAAAACACACGATGTAATTAAACTAATTATTTTCATTTTAGAACTCATTTTTATAAATTAAGTCAAAGTGATTAGATAGCTAAATATTCAAGGATTAATTTAAAAAAAAATTATGTACGTATGTGAGATAGAAGTGCATGTTTTCTAATCTTTAAAAATGAAAAAATTATCGTTGGAAAGCATCATTTTCACAATTCCTTAATAAATTATTTAATAATAAACTGATAAACATGAAACTTTACAGAAATCATCTTCACCTTAATATACTTCATAATTAAAAACAATTATGATTAATATTTATTTTTGGCCAAGTTATTAACCATTGCCAATTTACCCAATTAGGCATTTTACCCGACTCTCCCCTATCACAGACAGTCACCTTTTCACCTTCTTTCACCTATTTTCAATTTTGTCACCTATTTCACCTTATTTGATGATTTGTCACCTTTTTCACCTTTTTTGATGACTTGTCACCTTTTTACATCATTTTTCACCTTTTATGGGATCAAAAATATATAATTTTTTGTAAATATTTCGAAGTATGTTCATAAAATTCAGATTTAATGTTTGAATTTAGTTCTATTGATGATTGATACAACAACAAAAAATCCGATTTAATAATAAAAAAAGCCATAAAAAAGAATAGAGTCGAATAAACAGTTAAATAATCTTTTTTATGTTCCTGCTATTTATGTAAATGGCTCAGTCCAGCTGAACCGTGTCAACGAAATTCCATTGATTTTCTGAAATGTTAAAACTTTCATGAAAATCTGTAGTTCACAACATAACAAAAAAACACTTTTAACCGTTTTTTTAAATTCCATGTCTTTGTTAGTTTTTTTTTTGCATTAACAAATTTTAACAACATTTTAAAGAAATATTAATAACTCAACAGTGGTTTGCAATAAATTAATGAAACTTATGTGAATTATCAAAAAATGTGCACTCTTTTTAACGAATATAATTGCAAAATTTTAATATAAAAATTACATATTTTTAATAACAATTTTATAAACAATTTGAAATATTTATGTGTTCTACCCCTACGGTTGAGATGAAACTCATAGAAAATGTACACAGAGATGTCTTCTTTAAGTTTCTAAAAGAAAAAATTGGTATTTTCAATAAGAAGTGTAGATACTATATTTATTTCCTCTTCGCGCGACAACCGTTACGCTGCGAGAAGCTCCGGCGCACTGTGAAAAAAAATTAAAAAAATTCTAGGAAATAATTATAAATTGTAGAACATAATTAATAATTGAGAAAAATAATTGAAAAATGACGAGAATTATAATTAGAGAAAATATTAAAAATTATAGAAATAAATTGAAGATTAAAGAATTAAATTAAATTTGTAATAAAATAATTGATAATTAAAAGAAAAATTACGAAATTACTAAATTAATTAAATATTAACTTAATATTAACTTTTTTTGTTTTTTTAATTTTCAAGTATTTTTATACTTAAAAATTGAAAAGAAAAAGTAAAACAAATTCGAAAGCTGACGAGAATAATCGACTACAGAACAAAGTCATTAAAGAAAATTTAAAGGATAATGAGGTGCAAAATTGAAGAAAAATTCTAAATTGTCAATTGAAAACTAAAGAAAATAATAGTAAAAATTTTAGAAAATAAATGAAAATTTACGAAATCAATTGTGAAATTGAATAAGATGATTACAGAATTATATTGAAAGTTAAAAAAAATAATTGACAGTTGAAAAAAGACGAGGATTATTGAACATTGAATAAAATAATTCAAAATTGAAGAAAATAATTAAGAATTAAAGAAAATAATAAAAAAAAGAGATTCATTGTTAACAGAACAAAATATTAAAGAATAATTATAAACTCCAAGAATAATTGTAAATTGAAGAAGAAATTAAAGAAGAAGAAAGAAAAAATGAAGAAATTAAAAGAAGTAATTAAAAAATGACGAGAATATTTGAAAAATTAAAGAAAATATCTGAAATATGACAAAAATAATAGATAATAATTGAAAGAAATAATTGAAAAATGACGAGAATTATAATATTGGAAAAAATAGTAAAAATTAAAGAAATTAATTTGAAGATTAAAAAATTAAATTAAATTTGTAAGAAAATAAATGATAATTAAAAGAAAAATTACTAAATTACTAAATTAATTAAATATTAAGAAAAATACTTAAAAATTGAAAAAAAAGTAAAAAAAATTAGAAAGGTCTTGAGAATAATCGAAAACAGAACAAAATAATTAAAAAAAATTTTAAGGATAATTAGGTGCAAAATTGAAGAAGAATATTAAGTTGTCAATTGAAAACTGAAGAAAATAATAGTAAAAATTTTATGAAATAAATGAAAATTTATTAAATCAATTGAAAATAGAAGAAGATAATAATTAAATTTAATTAATTTAATAATAACTTTAATATTAACTTTTTTTGTTTTTTCAATTTTCAAGTATTTTTATAATTGAAAATTGAAAAAAAAAGTAAAACGAATTCGAAAACTGTCGAGAATAATCGACAGCAGAAGAAAGTAATTAAAGAAAATTTGAGGGATAATTAGGTTCCAAATTGAAAAAAAATATTAAGTTGTCAATTGAAAACTGAAGAAAATAATAGTAATATTTTAGGAAATAAATGAAATAATTGAGAATTGATGTTAATTCTATTTATAGAATTAACATCAATTCTCAATTATTTTCTTCAATTTTCAATAATCCTCGTATTTTTTTAATTGTCAACTATTTTATTGAACTTTCAATATAATTCTTTAATTATCTTACTCAATTTCACAATTGATTTCATAAATTTTCATTTATTTCCTAAAATATTACTATTATTTTCTTCAGTTTTTAATTGACAACTTAATATTTTTTTTCAATTTGGAACCTAATTATCCTTCAAATTTTCTTTAATTACTTTCTTCTGCTGTCGATTATTCTCGACAGTTTTCGAATTCGTTTTACTTTTTTTTTCAATTTTCAATTATAAAAATACTTGAAAATTGAAAAAACAAAAAAAGTTAATATTAAAGTTATTATTAAATTAAATTAATTTAATTATTATCTTCTTCTATTTTCAATTGATTTAATAAATTTTCATTTATTTCATAAAATTTTTACTATTAATTTCTTCAGTTTTCAATTGACAACTTAATATTCTTCTTCAATTTCGCACCTAATTATCCTTAAAATTTTTTTTAATTATTTTGTTCTGTTTTCAATTATTCTCAAGACCTTTCTAATTTCTTTAACTTTTTCTTTCAATTTTCAAGTATTTTTCTTAATATTTAATTAATTTAGTAATTTAGTAATTTTTCTTTTAATTATCATTTATTTTCTTACAAATTTAATTTAATTCTTTAATCTTCAAATTAATTTCTTTAATTTTTACTATTTTTTCCAATATTATAATTCTCGTCATTTTTCAATTATTTCTTTCAATTATTATCTATTATTTTTGTCATATTTCCGATATTTTCTTCAATTTTTCAAATATTCTCGTCATTTTTTAATTACTTCTTTTAATTTCTTCATTTTTTCTTTCTTCTTCTTTAATTTCTTCTTCAATACACAATTATTCTTGGAGTTTATAATTATTCTTTAATATTTTGTTCTGTTAACAATTAATCTCTTTTTTTTATTATTTTCTTAAATTCTTAATTATTTTCTTCAATTTTTAATTATTTTATTCAATGTTCAATAATCCTCGTCTTTTTTCAATTGTCAATTATTTTTTTTAACTTTCAATATAATTCTTTTATTATCTTAATCAATTTCACAATAGATTTCGTAAATTTTCATTTATTTTCTAAAATTTTTACTATTATTTTCTTCAGTTTTCAATTAACAATTTAGAATTTTTCTTCAATTTTGCACCACATTATCCTTTAAATTTTCTTTAATTACTTTGTTCTGTAGTCGATTATTCTCGTCAGCTTTCGAATTTGTTTTACTTTTTCTTTTCAATTTTTAAGTATAAAAATACTTGAAAATTGAACAAACAAAAAAAGTTAATATTAAGTTTATATTTAATTAATTTAGTAATTTCGTAATTTTTCTTTTAATTATCAATTATTTTCTTACAAATTTAATTTAATTCTTTAATCTTCAATTTATTTTTTTAATTTTTAATATTTTCTCCAATTATAATTCTCGTCATTTTTCAATTATTTCTCTCAATTATTAATTATGTTCTACAATTTATAATTATTTTCTAGAATTTTTTTAATTATTCTCCTAAAATTTTATAATTATTCTTCTTTTTCAATTTTTTTGTTTTGCTGTCTATTAATTTAGCCATTTTTCGAATTTTGTTTCCAATTGTCTATTATTTTTGTCATATTTCAGATATTTTCCTCAATTTTTCAATTATTCTCGTCATGTTTTAATTATTTCTTTCAATTATTAATTTTTTCCGCAATTTTCAATTATTTTCTACAAATTTTTCAATTTACAATTATTCTTGAAGTTTAAAATTATTCTTTATTATTTTGTTCTGTTGACAATTTTTCTCGACAGTTTTCTTATTTTTTCTCAATTGTCAATTACTTTCTTAAAATTTAATTTCATTGCTTAATCTTTAATTTATTTCTTCAATTCTTAATTATTTTCTTTTCACAATTATTATTTTAAATTTGATATCCCATTCTTCAATTTTCAATTATTTTATTCAATATTCAGTAATTCTTACCTTTCTTCAATTATCAATTATTTTTTTCACATTTGAATTTAATTCTTAAATTTTCAATTTATTACTTAATTTTTTTTATTATTTTCTTCAAATTTTAATTTTTCAGTTTTCAATTATTTTCTTCTATATTCTACAATTTTCAGCTTTTTTAATTACTTTTTTTCAATATTTAGTTATATTCTTTAAATTTCAATTCAATTTTTCAATTTTTTTCGATTTTTAATCCAGTTGTTCAATTTGTAGTTATTTCCAACAATTATTCCTATAATTTTCTTAATTTAATATTTCTTGCATAATTTTTCAATTATTTCTTTTAGTTGTCTATTAATCTAATCATTTTTCGAATTTCGTTTTCAATTGTCAATTTTTTGCTCAGTTTTCAGATATGTTCTTTAATTTTTCAATTATTCTCGTCATTTTTCTATTATTTCTTACAATTATTAATTATTTTCTTTGATTTTCAATTGTTTTCCGCAATTTTTCAACTCTTTCCTGCAATTTTTTCAATTTTTAGTTATTTTCTTAAAATTTTATAATTATTTTTGGATTTTTTCAATTGTCACCTTTTCCAGGGAAAAAATTCACCTTTTCACCTTTTTTGAAGATAACAGGTACTGTGATGCCTGTAATTATTCACGTTTAAATTACAACCTACCGCAGTGATTGAAGCATGCATGTGTTTCTATTACTGCTGACACAGAACCAGCTCATAACCTCCAAGTACAAGTTATTATCGCCACAGTAATTCATGCAGTATAGTCAAGACACGTAGTAATACCAGCACATAGTATTTTTTATAAATTCATTATTTTTAAAAATACGTAATTTGTCTTTATATTTTAATTAGTGGTTTCTACTTCAATAGATAACAATAGTGCTTTTAAAATCAATCAAATATTTATCTTTCATTTATATTTATCTTTTTAATCAAACTTTTTATCGGACTTCGATTTGACACCGCAGTAATTGGTACATTTACTCCGTCTCCCGATCTTTGTCTATTTGTCAGTTACATTAATTCTAATCTTCGCATATTTGCGCGGATACATCTTTCATTCAAGCGTACCTATACCTCTGGTTTAGGGTTTAATCTAAACCGAGCTTTGCAGAAGCTTCTCCTAGGAATAATGAGTAAGCCGACATTTTGACCAAAACTCAATTTACGGAATGTGCAATAGACCGAAATTTATTTATCCGAATATTTAAATTCCCAAAACTTCATTTGTTAGAATATTTAACTTCCCGAAACTCTATTTGTCAGAATATTCAACTTTCCGAAAATGCATTTGGTAGAAATAGTATTTATCAGATTTACCATTTGTCCAAATATTTAACCTCTAATAACTTCATTTCTCAGAATTTTTCGAATTTTTCATTTGTCAGAATGTTTAAATAACTTAACTTATGTTTTTTAAATATTTGATTTTTTTCCATCGATACTGCAAATATAAATTAAAATCTCTTCATTGTCCTTTAGAAGCAACTATACATTTAAAAATCGTAACATGCAGTTCAAAAAATTTAAATTGTACATATTTTTAGAATGCATTTATGAAAATATATCTTTTCTCTATTTCAAAAATAAAACAGTAATTTAAAAATTATAAAAATTAAAATAGAGGTATAATTATTCATAGTATTGAAATCACCTGAGCTTGTTTTTTGTATACAGACATTCTTAACCTAATAATTTTTTCAATTTTCCGAAAATCAGCTAATTTTTTTTTAAAGATTAACGTTAAGGTAAAATTTAGTCAAATCGAAGAAAGGGATTCAAAAAGATTAAGTAATTTGCGTTATCATTAAAATTGTGAATCCTTTTCAATGTTGACTAACATAACAGAATGCTAGATGCTCAGAGACCAAAATATACAAAATTTTATTCTAAAATGGAAGTTTCCTCAATTGTGTTACCAACAAAACAGAATGCTAAATGCTCAGAGACCAAATTACCAAAAATTGTATAATAGAATGAAACGCGTTTGCTCTATTATCTTTACAAATGTAGCAGAATGCTATAAGTGCTACTGCTCAGAGACCAAGATATACAAAAATGTTTATGGTAGAGTAAGTCACGTTTCCTCTATTATGTTACAAATGTAACAACTGCTAAGTGCTCAGAGACTAAGTTACAAAAATTTTTATTATAGAATAGACATTATGTTACTAACATCAGGAGCGTGACTGTAGGCCTCTAGTTTAGGAAGGATCACATGTTATGACCTCTGGGTTGATAATGGGGTCACAAGATGAAACTAAATTATCTGTCTATAAATTCGAAGCTCTTAGGGGAGGTCATGACCTCCCATGGCCCTCCTTCATTGAACATTGACGAGTAAGTTCATCCGTAATAGGTGCGCTGATAAAAATTAAAGTTGATCGGCATTAGACAAAGATTGTAAGAGGATTTCAAAGGATAAACAATTGACAGTGGATACAAACGGATAGATAAGAATCTAGATATATTTTATATAAAAACCTACATAGGATCGTACAAGATATCCTATACCGGATTCTTCAAAGAATCTTAGAAGAAATCGATTGACCACAATTTGCAACAATTCAAAGTTAGAAATTTATTAATTGTTTTTAATTGTCGCTAATTGGTGTTAAACTCTGTTAATCGTTTCCAATCGTTTCCTATCGGGAGACTCAATATGGCGTCACTTTTCTAGCCTAACGTTAGTTGTTTACTTATTTTCCGGTAGAACATGTGCTCGTATTTTTCAGTAATTATGCATGTTTATTAATTTTTTGGGAGAAAGTGTTTGCGACAGTGATCCTATTCTCATTAAAGTGATTATTAAAAAGTGGTAGTATTATAATTTTATAAGAAAATTGAGGTATAACTGAAGTGAGAGAAACATTTGTGCACAAGTGAATTTACTAAGAATATATTGTCTTTTTTGTATATTTTTCTTCTTAATTTAACTTATTCTGAGTCCTACACTTCCACAATTGTGTACAATTAATAAAATGTGTAATTTTCTTCAGTGTTTCACAGTTTTTAAATTGACACTTGGAATAACCTCAAACTGTGAAGAATTAATATACAACATTTTTTCTCATTGTCTTTTCAATTAAAAATTTACTTTTTATTAAGGTGTATAAATGTAACATTAGTGTTTTATTTTCTTTATTACATAAAATTAATGTCTAATCAATATATAATTTATTACTATAACTAGCAAAATAGAACGCGCGCAAGCGCGCGATTAGTTTTCACTGCATTTTAGAAATTATAAAATACAATAATAAATATAACAAATCGGTAAATAATATTTATCTAATAAAAAGTAATAAATTTTTTAAATATAATGTTTAAAAATCACTTAATATAAATAAAATAAATATTTATTTAGGACAACATTTATAATATTTTAGAATTAAAAAGAATTGCAAAAAATAATTGAAATTAAACTAAATATATAATTGCAAATTTGGCAAATTAAATGAAAAAAAAAATAATGAAATCAATTAAAAACTGGGGAAAGTAATTTAAACAATCATAAAAATGTTTTAAATATGACGAAAATAAATCATTAAATTCAATTCATTAAATCAATAAAGAAAATAAATTTAATTTGAGAAAAATACTTAAGAATCTTAAAAGTAAATTAAAACAAAATTGAGTAATGAAAAATTAGAGAAAATAATTGAAAATTTGAAAAACATGATTAAAAATTGAGATAAATAAATTAAAATTAAAAAAAAATAATTAAAATTTGAGAAAATAATTAAACAAATTATATAAAAGATTTTAAATAAAGGAAAGTTAAACAAAATTTAAGAAAAATACTTAAAACTTTCAGAAGTTCATTGAAATAAGAGAAAATAATGAAAAAATAGAGAAAATAAATGAAATAAATTGAATACGATAATTAATAAAAAAATTTGTAATTATGAAAACAAATGAAGATAATTAAAAATTGAAGAAAACAATTGAAATTTTAGAAAAATTTTTAAAAATCTTAGAAATTAATTTTAGAAAATGAGAATAACTAAAACTTTGAGAGAAGACTGGAAAAAGGATAAAAATAATTGAAATTTACGATAATTAATAAAAATTTTTGGAAATTATGAAAGCAAATAAAAATAATTAAAAATTGAAGAAAATAATAGAAATTTGAGAAAAATACTTTAAAGTTTTAGAAATTAATTTTTTAAAATGAGAAAACCTAAAAATTGGAGAAAAATCTGGAATAAAGATAAAAATAATTGAAATTTACGATAATTAATAAAAAAAAATTTGAAATTCTGATAACAAATAAAAATAATTAAAAATTGAAGAAAATATTTGAATTTCCAGAAAATTACTGAAAAATCTTAAAAAAAAATAATTTTAGAAAATAAGAATAATAACTAACAATCGAGGAAAATAATTGAAAAATGATAAAATTATTTCAAAATGGAAAAAAATAATTGAAATATGCTGAAAATAATTTTAGATTGAGAAAGAAAATTGAATTATGATGAAAATAATTTAAATATTAAAAATTGAAAACATTCAATAAAATTTGAGAAAAATAACTGAAAAAATCATAGAATATATGTTAAAAAAAAAAAGTAATTACAAAATTACTTAAAAAATTTTAATTACAGAGAATAATTAAAAAATCGCAGAAATAACGAAAATTGATGAAAATAATTGCAATATCGGATAAATAATTGAAATTTTTAAAGGTAATGCCAAAATAATGAATTTAATTATAAATTGATGACAATCAAGAAGAATTGCAGAATTTATTTTTAAGCAAAAGAAAATAATTAAAAAATCGTTATATAATGAAAAATTGATGACAATAATCTAAATTTGAGATAATAACTGAAAATTTAGGAAATTAATTGCATGTGTATATATTTTAAACTTCTTCAAAAACTATAATAAATTTTTAAAGCATTTTTCGAAACTATATATTTTAACACAATTGTCAATTAAAAACCAGCACAAAATAAAATAACAGGGACTAACTTCACTTCAGACTTTAAAACGTGGACAGAAAAAATGAATAATTATAAATAGTAACTAACTTCAGGAGTTTACGGAGATTATTATTATTTAATAATACCTAGAGTCGATATTTTATCGATATTTTTTTAATTTCATTTTTCAGTCTTCAATTGTTTTTTAATATATTAATTAATTCTCGACTTTTTTCAATTACTCTTTTTCAATTTTTGAATATATTTAAATTCCAATTCCATTCTTCATTTTGCAATTATTTTCTTTAAATTTAATATTTCTTGTTAAATTTTTTTAATTATATTTTTCAGTTGACTAAAAATAATTAATTAATTATTAATTGAGTCATTTTTCAAATTTTGTTTTGAAATGACAATTATTTTCGTAATTTTTCACTTATTTTCTTTAATTTTTCAATTTTTCTCGTAATTTTTCAACTATTTCCTTCAACTATTTATTATTTTTAGCAAGTTTTAATTATTTCCTACAATTTTTTCAATTTTCAATTATCATAAAGTTTTATAATTATTGTTTGACATTTTTTTGATTATTTTCTTCAATTTCAATTATTTTTTTCAGTTGTCTAATAATCTAGTCATTTCTCAAATTTTGTTTTCAATTATCAATTATTTTCGTCATTTTGTAACTTCTTTTCAATTATCAATTATTTTTTCAAATATTAATTAAATTCTTAAATATTAAATTTATTTCATCATTTTTTTATTTTTCTCTTCAATGTCAATTATTTTTTCTATTTTCAATCCAGTTGTTCAATTTGCAATTATTTCCAACATTTATTCCTACAATTTTCAACAATTTTGTGTAAATGTAATATTTATAGTTTAATGTTTTTAACTATTTTATTCAATTGTGTAATTATGTAGCCATTTTTAAATTTTGGTTTTAATTCTTAATTATTGTCGTAATTTTTCAGATATTTTCTTCAATTTTACAATTATTCTCGTCATTTTGGAACCATTTCCTTGATCTATTAATTTTTTTCAGCAATTTTCAATTATTTCCTACAAATTTTTCAATTATTATTTTTCTCTTGAATGTCAATTATTTTTTTCGATTTTCAATCCAGTTATTTAATTTGCAATTATTTTCAACATTTATTCCTATAATTTTTAACAATTTTGTTTGAATTTAATATTTATTGTTTAATTTTTAGAACTATTTTCTTTAATTGAGTAATTACCCAGTTATTGAATTTTGTTTTCAATTGACAATTACTTTCGTCCTTTTGCAATTTTTTTCCAATTATCCATTATTTTCTCCAAATTAAATTTAATTTTTCAATTTTCAATTTACTTCTTAAATTTTAAATTTCTTGCCCAAATTTTTTATTATTTTTTTCAATTGTCAAATATTTTCGTCATTTTTCATATATTTTCTTTAATTTTTTAATAATTCTCACAATTTTTCAACTATTTCCTTCAACTTTTAATTTTTTTCATCAGTTTTCAATTATTTTCTACAAATTTTCTAATTTTCAATTATTATTATAAGATTTTATAATTACCTATTATTTGATTTTTTAAATTATTTTGTCGGTTGTCTTTTACAAAAACCATTATGAGTAACCTGTCTCTTTTGCTTTTCTAGTTTTAATAAATTGAAATTTTACAATTTATTTTATTTATTACAATTTAAAAACAACAAAATTGATTCTGCATTTACAGAGATCAGGCTTCACAATTTAAAAATTACCGCCTAGATAGTGCTGCCACTGCATTGAACCATTTTCGATAGAAAACAATTTGGAACGATTGCGGGGCTGATTTTATTAATCGTGTTCAATCGGGAATACACGATTAAGAAACACGATTAAAGCCAATTGAAGTTTTTTTTCTATTGTTTTTAATTAAATCCAATCGATTTCTTGTAGGAGGATTATTAAGGCATTTTTAATACGATTAAGAATATCTCAGAGTTATATATATATATTCTCTTTGTTAAATTACTTTTTAAATCAACCAAACAGTTTGATTGACTAATAGGACTGTTTTTGAAAAATTACTTTTTGCATTTGCAATTTAGTTCTGATACATAACCACACAAAAATATGGTTAATAAACTGTTCCCCTAGAATTAATATTAGAAAACTGTATATATTTTAGTAGTTTGAAGAAACTGTTACTAGCATTTATCAAATTGAGTGAAATAAAAGTTGTACATAGTATTTTGAAAAAGCACAGAGGAAAACGAATATAATTAAATTATTGAGAAATGTATAGCTCTTGACAAAATTTAACAGTTTATTACTGGATACATAAATTACTTGTATAAAATTGTAAATTTTTATATCACACCTATTAATGTTATGAATTACTCATAATAGGATTTTCTTAACGCACTTTTTACTCTACTTCTTTGAATTGATTTAAAAAAGACCCGATTTTTTTAATCAGTGCAATTTTATAATTTTTAACGCTTTCCTTGCCTCTCTTCTCTGTGCTTTTGAATTCTAAAAACAGGGTACTTTGTAAAACGATTTTATACAAGTCATTAACTCATAAAATAATTTAATGAATTTTAGGGAAAATCGGAATATATTGGTCGTGCGCTGGCACGGCCACATGTCAAGCTCGCCTTTGAGCCATACACTCCTCCGCAATTTCCACCGTCTCTTGAGTGGTTTGATATAACTCGAGGAGCTGGAAGAGCCGGTGAATTATTGGCAGTTTTTGAATTACTCGAATATCCTGCAACCAAAGATTTTGGCTTTCCAACTCTCCCGGATGCGAAGACTTCTGATCCTGATTTCGGACCAATGTTACCAGTCCCTGTGGGAATACGTCCTACGTTATCAAAATATCGGTAATTTTTGTTAAATATTACTTTATTGTTTCATGTAAAATATAGAGTGAAATTCTTGTATTTCCTGTATTTGTCTTGTATTGAATGTGATTAAATCAGGGTGTCTACCGAAACATGATTTTCAAATTCCCGCAAATTCCCGGTTTTCCCGGATCTAAAATCACATTTTTCCCGGATTTCTTTTATGTATGATTAATAGCTATAATATTAAAATAGAAAAAAACTTAAGTGCGTAATATATAAGTCTTTAAGGTAAAATTGATCTTTGAATAAAATAATTCCAAAATGGCAAAAATAATAGAAATTTGAAGAAAATAATTGGAAAATGACAAAAATAATTGAAATTTGAAGAAACAAAATGAAAGATGACAAAACTAATTAAAAATTTGAAAAAAAAGACTTGGAAAATGACAAAAATAATTGAAAAATGAAAAAACAAAATAAAAATTTGATGTCAATACATAATTAAAAAATTGGAGAAAAAATTGACCATGAAAGAAAATAATTAAATAATTGAAAAATCATAAAATTGATAGAAATTTGAAAAAAATACTTGAAAAATGATAAAAATAATTAAAATTAGAAAAAATAATTGAGAAATGACAAAAATAATTGAAAATCACAAAAATAATCAAAAAAATGGAACAAATAATCGAGAAATGACAAAAATAATGGAACCTTGAAAAAAAAATGAAAGATATAAAACTAATTTAAAATTATGTAAAAAATTTATGATTTAAAAAAAAACACGTAAAATAATTGAAAAATGGAGAAACAAAATAAAAATTTGATGTCAATACATATTTAAAAAATTGGAGATAAAAATTGACGTTTAAAGAAAATAATTAAATAATAACAAAATAATTGCAAAATCCCAAAAAATTTGAAATTTGAAGAAAATACTTGAAAAATAATTAAAATTAAAAATAAAAGGCAATTGACAAATGACAAAGATAATTGAAAAATGAAAAATTTAATGTAAATTAAAGTAAGAAATTAAAGAATCCATGACAATAATTTAAAGATATAAGAAAATAAGTTAAATTTGGAGAAAGTAGGTAATAAAAAAATGTCGAAAATATTGATAATACTTGAGAAATGACTAAATTTTTTGAAAATTTTAAAAGCAATTAAAAAATGAGAAAAATAATTATAATAGGAAAAAATAATCGAGAAATAACAAAACGAACAGAAATTTGAAGAAAATAATTGAGAAATCACAAAAAATTTAAATTTGAAGGTAATATGTGGAAAATAACAAACATAATAAAAATTTGAGACAAATAATTGAAAAGTGACAAAACTAATTAAAAATTAAGAAAAAAATAAAACATTTGAAGAAAAGACTTGAAAAATGATGAAAATAATTAAAATTTGAAAAGAAATTGAGAATTGACAAAAATAAATGAAAATTGAAGTAAGAAATTAAAAAATGTATGACAATAATTTAAAGATATAAGAAACTAATAACAAAATTTGGAGAAAGTAATAAAACAACGTCGAAAATATTGACAATAATTGAAAAATTTCTAAATTAATTAATTAAGATACCAAAAATAATTCAAAATTTGAAAAAAAAGACTTGGAAAATGACAAAAATAATTGAAAAATGAAAAAACAAAATAAAAATTTGATGTCAATACATAATTAAAAAATTGGAGAAAAAATTGACCATGAAAGAAAATAATTAAATAATTGAAAAATCATAAAATTGATAGAAATTTGAAAAAAATACTTGAAAAATGATAAAAATAATTAAAATTAGAAAAAATAATTGAGAAATGACAAAAATAATTGAAAATCACAAAAATAATCAAAAAATGGAACAAATAATCGAGAAATGACAAAAATAATGGAACCTTGAAAAAAAAAATGAAAGATATAAAACTAATTTAAAATTATGTAAAAAATTTATGATTTAAAAAAAAACACGTAAAATAATTGAAAATGGAGAAACAAAATAATTAAATAATAACAAAATAATTGCAAAATCCCAAAAAATTTGAAATTTGAAGAAAATACTTGAAAAATAATAAAAATAATTGAAATTAAAAATAAAAAGCAATTGACAAATGACAAAGATAATTGAAAAATGAAAAATTTAATGTAAATTAAAGTAAGAAATTAAAGAATCCATGACAATAATTTAAAGATATAAGAAAATAAGTTAAATTTGGAGAAAGTAGGTAATAAAAAAATGTCGAAAATATTGATAATACTTGAGAAATGACTAAATTTTTTGAAAATTTTAAAAGCAATTAAAAAATGAGAAAAATAATTATAATAGGAAAAAATAATCGAGAAATAACAAAAAGAACAGAAATTTGAAGAAAATAATTGAGAAATCACAAAAAATTTAAATTTGAAGGTAATATGTGGAAAATAACCAACATAATAAAAATTTGAGACAAATAATTGAAAAGTGACAAAACTAATTAAAAATTAAGAAAAAAATAAAAAATTTGAAGAAAAGACTTGAAAAATGATGAAAATAATTAAAATTTGAAAAGAAATTGAGAATTGACAAAAATAAATGAAAATTGAAGTAATAAATTAAAAAATTTATGACAATAATTTAAAGATATAAGAAACTAATAACAAAATTTGGAGAAAGTAATAAAACAACGTCGAAAATATTGACAATTATTGAAAAATTTCTAAATTAATTCAAAATTTTTAAAAAACAATTAAAAAAATGACAAAAATAATTGAAAATAGGAAAAATTAGTCGAGAAATGACAAAAATAATTTAAATTTGAAGACAATAAATTGAGAAATTACAAAAAATTTAAATTTGAAGATAATACATAAAAAATAACCCAAATGATAAAAATTTGAGATAAATAATTGAATAATGATATGAATGATTGATAACTGGTGTAAATTATTAAAAGAATATAAAATTGAAAAAAAAATTGAAACTTGAAAAAAAATAATTGTCAGTTGGTGTAAAGTATTTAAAAATTATTGATACATAATAATAAAATTATTGAAGGAAAAAATTGAAACCTGTGTAATAAATTGAGAAATTGATGACCATAAAAAAAGAGATTGAAAATAATTATTGAAATTTGATAAAAATAATTTTTAAATGTTAAAACTAATAGAAATATGCAGAAAATAATTAAAAAATGATAAAAATAATTTAAATTTGATGGAAAAATTGAAAGACGACGAAAGTAATTGACAATACTGGTTTAAAAATTAAAAATTTGTAGACATTAATTAAAAAATTGAAAAAGTAATTAAAATTAGAGGAAACTAATTAAACAATGTCAAAATTTATTGAAATTTGAAGAACATAATTGTATATAATAATAATAGATAATTATTATTTTACTAAGAAAGTGAGAAAAGTGATTTTTTTTAAAGTGAGCAATAGTGAGTGATTTTAAAAAAATTGAATAAAAATGAGAAAAGTAAGTCACTGGCAGCCCTCAAAATGTTCAAATTCGCTTGAAACTTTTTATACTTTTAGTATTTTGAAAATCTAACTTTAGATTAGTAACCAAGAACATGGATTACTACCCACAGTAAGAAGTTTGAAGTGAATTTGAGCAATTTTGCAAAATGTGTCTGCCATATTGGATCCGCCATTTTAAATTTTGAAAAATTGGTAAATCTGATATCGTTTTCACAATCAGAGACTTCGAAAACGAGTAATAAGTTTCAAGCGAATTTGAAGAATTATGAAAACGAATTAGCTAAAATTTTTAGAAATTCCCGGATATATTTTTTTTCCCGGCAATTTCCCGGGTTTTTCCCGGTCGAACTTTTTCCCTGTTAAATGTACTACTGGAATAACTTAATGCCAAAAAGAAAAGTAACAGAATTTAAGCATAATTTTCGCAAAGGAACTAACATAACAGGAAAAAGGTGACACAAAACTCAATATGTAATAACAATAATTAGAATGTTAAGGAAATTATTTTTATTTAGATTCTGACATCTAAGAAGAAAATATTATAAATTGTTTAACGATACTAAGCCCTCGATGAAGGCCTTGGTCATTATAAAACATCAGGTTAGTCTGCGCATCTTTTTTCCATTGACTTTTGATGCGCGTGAACTAACCTGATGTCTTGAAACGATCAAGGTCGTTCAAGTTCCAGAATTATAAATACAGAAGAATAATACTTCCTTCTTTCATTTCTTTTGCAACAATTTCATCTTCAATAAAAATAATAGCAATAAAATTTTAATTATTCACGTTTTAATTTATGTTTGAAATTTCAATTTTTATCATTTTGCATGTAAAATTGAAATTTCGAATATAAATATCTCAAATTTTAGACGGTAAAGGATCCTGAGATTTTGACCAGATAGAAGGCACATATAAAATAACGTTTTCTCATAATTTACAAAAAATCCATAGAAAATCGATTTTTCTCAAGTATAACTGCAACAGAAATATCTTAACCCTTTGCGGCTTAGTGACACTCCAGAGTGTCACCTTTTCCAATGCACTTTTGTGCATTTTTCAAACATTATTTCATTTCTTTCAATTATAGAAAGTAAATAAAATGTATTAAAGAAGATCCCTTTTCACAAAGAAACAATAAATAAATGTTTATTATTAACAAAATAAATGTTATAAACAAATCAACTTGAAAAAAAGCGATTTTTTTTAGAATAAATGTAATTCTAAGTAAACAATAATACCTAGTAAACTGAGGATTATACTTAAAATGTTTTTAGAGTCGCTGATTACGATTTTCGTACTGATTTTTAAAAATTCAAAATGGCGGAATCAATATGGGGGACGAATTTATAAGAATTTATTTAAATCGCTTGAAACTTGTTACTCGGATATTTTTGGGGTCGCTGATTACGAATCTGAAATCCGATTTTCAAAATTCAAAATGGCGGAACCATTATGGTGGAAGAATATGTAAAAATTTATTGAAATCGCTTTAAACTTGGTACTCGGAAGTTCTTGGGGTCTATTATTCCATATCTGAAGTCGGATTTATAACATTTAAAATGGCGGATTCAATATTGTGGACGCAAAATTTATAAAACGATCGGATCCTCTTGATACTTGTTCAAGGATTTATGAATAACGAATCTAGTGGAATATTCTTAAAATTCAAAATGGCGAACCCAATATGGTGAACAAAAAAAAATCGATCGATTCTACTGGGAACATTTCACTCGGGGATTTTTGTGCTCTCTTATAACAAAGCTGGTGACTCATTTTTGTAATTCAAAATTACGGGTCCAATATGGTAAACCCAAAATTAAAAGTCGATCAGATCCTCTTGAAACTTGTTAATCGGGAGTTTTTTAGGTCGCTGACAACGTGTCTGGTGAAATATTTTTTAAAACTCAAAATGGCGGATCCAATATTGTGTACGCAAAAACAAAAACCGATTGTTTACTCTTGAATTTTGTTTCTCGGGGGTTTTTGTGTTCCCTGATAACGTATCTGATAAAATATTTTAAAAATTCAAAATGGTGTATCTAACATAGTGGACGCAAAATCCAAAATCGATCTTTTCTCTTAAAACTTGTTTCTCGGGGGGTTTTGAGGTCGCAGATATCCTCAATATGCGAAATGAAAATTTCATAGTTGTTTTTTGCTTGCTCTTTGCGTTAAATGAAACTAACAACGAGGATGAGTCAATCTTTTAATTAAAGTCCCCTAGAAACAAGTTTCAAGAGAATCTGGTTGATTTTTGATTTTGCGTCCACAATATTGGATCCGCATTTTAAATTTTATAAATCAGACTTCAGATGCGCAATAATGCTATTATTGCGATCTGAATCGATCGATTTTTTTTTGTTCACCATATTGGGTTCGCCATTTTGAATTTTAAGAATATTCCACTAGATTCGTTATTCATAAATCCTTGAACAAGTATCAAAAGGATCCGATCGTTTTTTAAATTTTGCGTCCACAATATTGAATCTGCCATTTTAAATTTTATAGATCCGACTTCAGATGCGTAATAATAGACCCCTAAGAACTCCCGAGTACCAAGTTTAAAGCGATTTCAATAAATTTTTACATATTCTTCCACCATAATGGATCCGCCATTTTGAATTTTGAAAAGCGGATTTCAGATTTGTAATCAGCGACCCCAAAAACTCCTGAGTAAAAAGTTTCAAGCGATTTAAATAAATTCTTTTAAATTCGTCCCCCATAATGAATCAGTCATTTTGAATTTTGAAAATCGAACTTTAGATTCGTAATCAGTGACCCCAAAAACCCCCGAGTAAAAAGTTTCAAGCGAGTTAAATAAATTCTTATAAATTCGTCTCCCATAATGGATTCGTCATTTTGAATTTTGAAAATCGTACTTTAGATTCGTAATCAGCGACTCTAAAAAGCCCCGAGTAACAAGTTTCAAGCAAATTCGAGAAATTTTACAAATTTAGTCCGCCATATTGAATCCGCCGTTTTGAATTTTGAAAGTCCGACTTCAAATTCGTAATCAGCGACACCAAAAACTCCTTAAATCGTACTTATATTGATTGATAAATTCCTGAGATAGAAAAAGGTATACTTCAAAGAGATAAGAGGGGGTCGATTTTTTTTGCTTAAACCCTTTATTTTGGCATAAAATTAAAGGCTCTAAGATTTCGACATGCCGGTTAGAACCCGGTTAAAATTTTTCAAAAAATGTGCAAAAAATCATGGTTTCTGAAATAGAGAGAAGTGAGATTTTAAAAATCCAAAATGTCGAATGGTAATAATATTTGTAAATTATTGTTAGAGGAGGGGGGGACGGAGAGTAGAGTTGTATGAAAGAAGGAAAGGCGATTGGTATGAAAAGAGGAAGGAAGGAGAAGGATGAGAAATTGAGAGGAATTGGAAAAGTAACTAAGAGGAAAGGATCAGAAAAAAATATGGGCTAGAATTAAGGAGTCTAAGGAGTCCATACAGATGGTATGGGTTGGTGAGGCATAAACGAGCGTCAAGGTATCTGAATGCATGGAAGAAAGAAAAAAAGTGGAATAGATTGTTAAGATTTAAAATGTGGAAGAGGATGAAAAAGAGTAGATACTGGTTGGATGAGGAGAATTGAGGAATTTAGGTATAACAGATGGTATGAGTTGGTGAGGAAAGAAGGAGTGTCAAGGTATCTGAATGCCTAGAAGGAAGATAAAAAGAGGAATAGATTGTCAAGATTTAAAATGAGAAGGAGGATAAAACAGTGTAGATACTGGTTGAATAAGGAGGAAAATTAAGGAATATGGGTATAACAGGTGGTATGGGTTGGCGAGCAATTAAAAAGTCCCAAGGTATGTGAATGCATGAAAGGAAGAAAAAAAGTGAAATAGATTGTTAAGATTTAAAATAGGGAAGAGGATGAAAAAGTGTAAATACTGGTTGGATCAGAAGAGGAATTAGGGAATCTAGGTATAACAGATGGTACGGGTTGGTGAGGAATGAACCAGTGTCAAGGTAACTGAATGCGTGGAAGAAAGAAAGAAAGTAGAATAGATTATTAAGATTTAAAATGTGGGAGAGCATGAAACAGTGTAGATTCTGGTTGGATGAGAAGGAGAATTAAGGAATCTAGGTATAACAGATGGTATGAGTTGGTGAGGAATGAAGGAGTGTCAAGGTATCTGAATGCCTAGAAGAAAGATAAAAAGAGGAATAGATTGTCAAGATTTAAAATGAGAAGGAGGATAAAACAGTGTAGATACTGGTTGAATAAGGAGGAAAATTAAGGAATATGGGTATAACAGGTGGTATGGGTTGGCGAGCAATTAAAGAGTCCCAAGGTATGTGAATGCATGAAAGGAAGAAAAAAAGTGAAATAGATTGTTAAGATTTAAAATAGGGAAGAGGATGAAAAAGTGTAAATACTGGTTGGATCAGGAGAGGAATTAGGGAATCTAGGTATAACAGAGGGTATAGGTTGGTAAGGAATGAACCAGTCTCAAGTTAACTAAATGCATGGAAGGAAGAAAGAAAGAAAGTGGAATAGATTGTTAAGATTTGAAATGTGGGAGAGAATAAAACAAGGTAGATACTGGTTGGATGAGGAGGAGAATTAAGGAATCTAGGTATAACAGATGGTATGGGTTGGTGAGGAATGAACCACTGTCAAGGTAACTGAATGCATGGAAGAAAGAAAGAAAGTAGAATAGATTATTAAGATTTAAAATTTGGGAGAGCATGAAATAGTGTAGATTCTGGTTGGATGAGGAGGAGAATTAAGGAATCTAGGTATAACAGATGGTATGAGTTGGTGAGGAATGAAGGAGTGTCAAGGTATCTGAATGCCTAGAAAGAAGATAAAAAGAGGAATAGATTGTAATAATTTTAAATGAGAAGGAGGATAAAAAAGTGTAGATACTGGTTGAATAAGGAAGAGAATTAAGGAATCTAGGTATAACAGGTGGTATTGGTTGGTGAGGAATCAAAAAGTCCCAAGGTATGTGAATGCATCAAAGGAAGAAAAAAAGTGAAATAGATTGTTAAGATTTAAAATAGGGAAGAGGATGAAAAAGTGTAAATACTGTTTGGATCAGGAGAGGAATTAGGGAATCTAGGTATAACAGATGGTATGAGTTGGTGAGGAATGAAGGAGTGTCAAGGTATCTGAATGCCTAGAAGGAAGATAAAAAGAGGAATAGATTGTCAAGATTTAAAATAAGAAGGAGGATAAAACAGTGTAGATACTGGTTGAATAAGGAGGAAAATTAAGGAATATGGGTATAACAGGTGGTATGGGTTGGCGAGCAATTAAAGAGTCCCAAGGTATGTGAATGCATAAAAGGAAGAAAAAAAGTGTAATAGATTGTGAAGATTTAAAATAGGGAAGAGGATGAAAAAGTATAAATACTGGTTGGATCAGGAGAGGAATTAGGGAATCTAGGTATAACAGAAGGTATAGGTTGGTAAGGAATGAACCAGTCTCAAGTTAACTAAATGCATGGAAGGAAGAAAGAAAGAAAGTGGAATAGATTGTTAAGATTTGAAATGTGGGAGAGAATAAAACAAGGTAGATACTGGTTGGATGAGGAGGAGAATTAAGGAATCTAGGTATAACAGATGGTATGGGTTGGTGAGGAATGAACCACTGTCAAGGTAACTGAATGCATGGAAGAAAGAAAGAAAGTAGAATAGATTATTAAGATTTAAAATTTGGGAGAGCATGAAATAGTGTAGATTCTGGTTGGATGAGGAGGAGAATTAAGGAATCTAGGTATAACAGATGGTATGAGTTGGTGAGGAATGAAGGAGTGTCAAGGTATCTGAATGCCTAGAAAGAAGATAAAAAGAGGAATAGATTGTAATAATTTTAAATGAGAAGGAGGATAAAAAAGTGTAGATACTGGTTGAATAAGGAAGAGAATTAAGGAATCTAGGTATAACAGGTGGTATTGGTTGGTGAGGAATCAAAAAGTCCCAAGGTATGTGAATGCATCAAAGGAAGAAAAAAAGTGAAATAGATTGTTAAGATTTAAAATAGGGAAGAGGATGAAAAAGTGTAAATACTGTTTGGATCAGGAGAGGAATTAGGGAATCTAGGTATAACAGATGGTATGAGTTGGTGAGGAATGAAGGAGTGTCAAGGTATCTGAATGCCTAAAAGGAAGATAAAAAGAGGAATAGATTGTCAAGATTTAAAATAAGAAGGAGGATAAAACAGTGTAGATACTGGTTGAATAAGGAGGAAAATTAAGGAATATGGGTATAACAGGTGGTATGGGTTGGCGAGCAATTAAAGAGTCCCAAGGTATGTGAATGCATAAAAGGAAGAAAAAAAGTGTAATAGATTGTTAAGATTTAAAATAGGGAAGAGGATGAAAAAGTGTAAATACTGGTTGGATCAGGAGAGGAATTAGGGAATCTAGGTATAACAGATGGTATGGGTTGGTGAGGAATGAACCAGTGTCAAGGTAACTGAATGCGTGGAAGAAAGAAAGAAAGTAGAATAGATTATTAAGATTTAAAATGTGGGAGAGCATGAAATAGTGTAGATTCTGGTTGGATGAGGAGGAGAATTAAGGAATCTAGGTATAACAGATGGTATGAGTTGGTGAGGAAAGAAGGAGTGTCAAGGTATCTGAATGCATAGAAGGAAGAAAGAAAGAGCAATAGATTGTTAACATTTTAAATGTGAGAGTGCATGAAATAGTGTACATTCTGGTTGGATGAGGAGGCGAATTAAGGAATCTTGTTATAACAGATGGTATTAGTTGGTGAGGAATGAAGAAGTGTCAAGGTATCTGAATGCCTGGAAGGAAGATAGAAAGAGAAATAGATTTTTAAGATTTAAAATGGGGAAGAGAATGTAAAAGTGTAGATACTGGTTGGATGAGGAGGAGAATTAAGGAATCTAGGTATAACAGATGGTATGGGTTGGCGAGGAATGAACCAGTGTCAAGATAACTGAATGCATGGAAGAAAGAAAGAAAGTGGAATAGATTATTAAGATTTAAAATGTGGGAGAGAATGAAATAAGGTAGATACTGGTTGGATGAGAGGGAGAATTACGGTATCTTGGTATAAGGAATGGTATGGGTTGGTGAAGAATGAAGGAGTGTCAAGGAATCTGAATGCATGGAAGAAAGAAAGAAAGTGGAATAGATTGTTAAGATTTAAAATGTGGTAGAGGATGAAAAAGAGTAGATACTGGTTGGATGAGGAGAATTAAGGAATTTAGGTATAGCAGATGGTAGGGGTTGGTGAGGAATGAACCAGTGTCAAGATAACTGAATGCATGGAAGAAAGAAAGAAAGTGGAATAGAGTGTTAAGATTAAAAATGGGGGAGAGGATGAAAGTGTGTAAATACTGGTTGGATGAGAAGGAGAATATGGATAGGATATGTGGGTTTAAGGTGGAGGATTAGGTGCATGAGTGTACAGGAGAGAATGAAGTTGATAAAGAAGTAGAGGAATATGTGAGTTGGGTTTGGATGAAAGTGGGCAAGGGGAAGAAAGGATGAGGAATTCGGAAGAACGGAGAGGGAGAATAGAGGTAGTAAATGGATAATAAAAGATGTATTACTTAAATGTTAAGGATTTGGTGAAGTCTCAAGATTCGCTTATGAGAGTATAATGGTTAGGAAACGAAGCCCTGGCATAAGAGTAGGTTAGGTTCTAACTCAACCTACTCTTATGCCAGGTTAAGATAGCGTTTTGAAAAATAGTGTAAGAATTTTTCTGCATTTTGTTTGTAAAAGGGAACAGGAGCCCTTTAAGTCCGTAAAAGGAAGAATAAACAATTGAAATATTATTAATAAAATTTTTAAAATTTGTTCCATTAGGATAGAAGTACTATTTTGGGGCTTGAGAGATCTGAAGAGGATTCACCTGCTGACTGTGGATAAACCTAGAGTGGATGTTGAATGTGCTGGTCATATTTTATTTTCTTCTGTTATATCAAATGCAAAGAAGAATCCAAATTTTAACACTCCGATTAAATTTTTGGAATTGGATTTGCCAGAACAGGAACTTTATCGACCTCCATTAACGATCAGAGCTGTGGATTGTAGAAGTTTTGGACGATACACACTTGTTGGCACCCATACTATTAATTCTATTCATAAATATATGTACACTCCGCATACAAAAAGAGCCAGAGATTTGGAGGAAAGGAAGAAAAGTTTAATTCAATTACAAAGCACTACAGGTAAGATTTTATCATCCGCTAAAATTCAACATGTTTCTTGATTTTTCTCATGTTGAGGAAAATACTGACAATGAGGATGATTTTCTTAAAAATTATTTATTTTTCAGAATCTCTATTTACTGATTTAGAACCAAACAACGGAGATACAATAATAGTTTTGGGTTGCGAATTAAATAAGTGCTCTTCCAAAAAAGATAAAACTGAACAAAATCTCAGGCGTAAACATAGTTTAGTTACTGATGGAAGTACAGGTTTGTAAATTAAATTAAAAAATAATCCAAACCTGAATTTAATTGAGGAACATTTTTAATATGAAAAAAATATATTGAAATCTAAAACATTTTAATTTTATAGGAGACTTGGGATTAATTGAGGATGACGATGGATGTCAGGATTGGTGGACGAAATACTTTGCCTCGGTCGAAGCAGTAATTGAGGAAAATAAAGAGATTCGTCGAGAGAAGTCAATTTTTCAAACCTCGCGAAACAATGACAACATACCTAATTTCTTCGAAGAAGACTTTTCTAGTCAGATGATAGCTAGTAATGACAAAAGTCCTGGAATTCAATCTACAAAAAAATTATTTAGTTTGAAGTCATCTGCCAACGCAGCAAGATTTGTAGCAAAATTAAGTCCTAAACATGTACCACGAAAGAAAATCTGTCACAAAACTGCTCTTCTTAAAATTTACTCCAAGGAATTGGAAGCACAGCCGGAGTTTGAAATTTTTAAAGAATGGTTGCACACTTTCGAGCTTTATCGAGGAAAGAAGACAAACGATGAGCCAGAAGATGAATCAAGAATCGTTGGAAGTTTCAAGGGAGCTCTGAAGGTCTACAAGTGGCCATTACCTAAAGATTTGGTGGATCACACAATTATGGGTTTTGATCCACAATACGGATTTTTTCAAGGTTTACCTTCTAACGAGCCCATTCATGTACTCGTTAGAGTTTATATTGTTAAAGCCAACGATTTACATCCCTCTGATTTAAACGGAAAGGCCGATCCCTACGTTGTCCTTCAACTTGGCGGAAAAAGGATCAGTGATAAGGAAAATTACGTGTCTAAGCAATTAAATCCTGTTTTTGGAAAGTTAGTTTAAACGTTTTGTTTATTATTAAGCTACCTTAAAAAATATGTTTTCAAAAGCAGAAACAATTGGGAATTAATATTACAAATTAAAATTTCTTATCAAGGTGAAGTTTTTAGTTGGTTTGTAATTTAAATAATCAAAACTGTTTCAGGTGTTTCGAAATTGAAGCTACCTTTCCTCAGGATTCGTTATTAACTGTCCAGGTTTTAGACTGGGATTTGGTTGGTTCTGACGATATGATTGGCGAGACGAAAATTGATTTGGAGAATAGATTTTACAGCAGACACCGAGCAATTTGTGGTGTTCCACGCAGATATGACGAGTAGGTATCAAAGTTTAATTAAAAGAAGTGTATATTTGAATAATAATATAATGCGATGCAGTACTATTTTCCGAAGAACTTATTAAGCAGAATTTCCAAAAAATTAAAATTAATATGGTAGAACTATATTTTATCCAAACTTTCATCATCTTTAGGATTCGTACAGTCAAGTGTTTCTCTCTCTCTCTTATCCGCTAAACTATTTGACTTAGCGGAAAATTTTTGCACAAATTATGGACAATTTAATTAAAAGGGATGGTTATAGCGTCGCACAGTGGTTTGAAATAAGAAATTGATGTTCAAATCAACTTTTAGAGAGAACGGCTGCATGGATTTTCAATTTTTTTTGTTTTGAAAAATTCATAAATAAATTCTTAAGAGATCTGTGAGAGTAGATTTTTGTTTTATTTGTTTTTTAATGTTAATGCAAACAGCTGAAAAAATGTCAACTTTTTCGTTTTCTTTTTTTATTTTCTACAAAAAATTTGTTTAATGCCTGCCAATACCTTGATTTCATAGAAGTAACGAAATAGAATAAACAAAAATTTTCAAAGCGCTAATTTAATTGTTATTTACCCCCTATTACCCCCTAAGAGGGGGTAGGAATTTCAAATTTTACGAAAAGTTGAGTTCGGTGTCTATTCCTATATTTTTTGGGCCGCTGAAACCAAAAAAGACCCTTAAAAACAAATTTCACCCCTACTTCACACCCTATTACCCCCTAACAGAGGGTTGATATTTAAAATTTCGAACAAAAATCGAATAGAGTGTTTTTACCTAAGGTTTTTGGGGTGCTAAACCCGAGAAAGACCACCAAAAACAAATTCCCCTCTCTTTCACCCCCTATTACCCTTTAAGAGAGGGTAGGAATTTTAAATTTTACGAAAAGTCGAGTTCGGTGTCTATTCCTATGTTTTTTGGAGCGCTGAAACCGAAAAAGACCCCCAAAAACAAATTTCTCCCCTACTTCACCCCCTATTACCCCCTGATAGGGGGTCGATATTTCCAATTTAGAAAAAAAAATCGAATATGGTGTTTTATCCTAAGGTTTTTGGGGCGTTAAAACCGACAAAGACCACCAAAAACAAATTCCCCCCTCCTTCAACCCCTATTACCCCCTGGGAGGGGGTTGGAATTTCGAATTCCATCAAAAGTCGAGTTCGGTGTCTATTCCTATATTTTTTGGGCCGCTGAAACAGAAAAAGACCCTTAAAAACAAATTTCACCCCTACTTCACACCCTATTACCCCCTAACAGGGGGTTGATATTTAAAATTTCGAACAAAAATCGAATAGAGTGTTTTTACCTAAGGTTTTTGGGGTGCTAAACCCGAGAAAGACCACCAAAAACAAATTCCCCCCTCTTTCACCCCCTATTACCCTTTAAGAGGGGGTAGGAATTTTAAATTTTACGAAAAGTCGAGTTCGGTGTCTATTCCTATGTTTTTTGGAGCGCTGAAACCGAAAAAGACCCCCAAAAACAAATTTCTCCCCTTCTTCACCCCTTATTACCCCCTGATAGGGGGTTGATATTTCCAATTTAGAAAAAAAAATCGAATATGGTGTTTTATCCTAAAGTTTTTGGGGCGTTAAAACCAACAAAGACCACCAAAAACAAATTATCCCCTCCTTCAACCCCTATTACCCCCTGGGAGGGGGTTGGAATTTCAAATTCCATCAAAAGTCGAGTTCGGTGTCTATTCCTATGTTTTTTGGAGCGCTGCAACCGAAAAAGACCCCTAAAAACAAATTTCTCCCCCCTTTACCCCCTATTACCCAAAAAATATAGGAATAGACACCGAACTCGACTTTTGATGGAATTCGAAATTCCAACCCCCTCCCAGGGGGTAATAGGGGTTGAAGGAGGGGGGAATTTGTTTTTGGTGGTCTTTGTCGGTTTTAACGCCCCAAAAACCTTAGGATAAAACACCATATTCGATTTTTTTTTCTAAATTGGAAATATCGACCCCCTATCAGGGGGTAATAGGGGGTGAAGTAGGGGAGAAATTTGTTTTTGGGGGTCTTTTTCGGTTTCAGCGCTCCAAAAAACATAGGAATAGACACCGAACTCGACTTTTCGTAAAATTTAAAATTCCTACCCTCTCTTAAAGGGTAATAGGGGGTGAAAGAGAGGGGAATTTGTTTTTGGTGGTCTTTCTCGGGTTTAGCACCCCAAAAACCTTAGGTAAAAACACTCTATTCGATTTTTGTTCGAAATTTTAAATATCAACCCCCTGTTAGGGGGTAATAGGGTGTGAAGTAGGGGTGAAATTTGTTTTTAAGGGTCTTTTTTGGTTTCAGCGGCCCAAAAAATATAGGAATAGACACCGAACTCAACTTTTCGTAAAATTTGAAATTCCTACCCCCTCTTAGGGGGTAATAGGGGGTAAATAACAATTAAATTAGCGCTTTGAAAATTTTTGTTTATTCTATTTCGTTACTTCTATGAAATCAAGGTATTGGCAGGCATTAAACAAATTTTTTGTAGAAAATAAAAAAAGAAAACGAAAAAGTTGACATTTTTTCAGCTGTTTGCATTAACATTAAAAAACAAATAAAACAAAAATCTACTCTCACAGATCTCTTAAGAATTTATTTATGAATTTTTCAAAACAAAAAAAATTGAAAATCCATGCAGCCGTTCTCTCTAAAAGTTGATTTGAACATCAATTTCTGATTTCAAACCACTGTGCGTCGTCAAGGGAACAAGATTTTTAAGTAAAATTTCATTGAAAGGGAATCATTCCCCTTCTTTTCTGGTTTCTAAACTATTTGACCTAAAATATTGAAAATTAGTATACTGACGTATTTTTAAGTCAAGATTATATTACAGGATAGCTATAATGAACATGATATCAATTATTGGACATAGTTTGTAAAGAAATTAGCTCTCGAAAATCCTATATAAGAAACCAGGCAGCTATAAGCCTGTTACGCAAATAACTGTTACGCAGTTAAAGACTGTTTGTCCGTTACGCGAGAGAGACAAAGACAGTAGGTATCTTAAGATCGAGAGAGATAACAAAGATAGGTAAAGTGACTTAAGATAGACAAGGATCTTTTATAAGAGAAAAAAATTATTTTTTATTTGTGTAAAGGAAAACTTCATCTTTCTCAAAAAATACACTAGATATCAATAAATTTCCTAAATAAAAGTTGTTCCTCTTTAAAAAATATAAAAAAAGGTTCTCTCCATTCACATAACCTTAAATTAAATAATGGCTTTTATTTTCATATCAATTAAAAATTCTATTATAATTAAGTTCACCAAATTTTGAAAGATACAAGTGTACATTTTTCGTAAAAAATTTGGTTGAGCTAAAATTTGTTGTCAAATAATAATCACTTAACAATTGGTGGTTTTTTTTGTTAAATCTAGTTAAAATCTCATCTTATTTTCACAAACAATAGCTCATCTTACTTGTTGAAACATTTTCTACAATTTAATTAGTTGGATTTTTTTATATATTTTATTCAAAAGTTATTGAATAAATAAAATTTGATTTAGATTTTAATTTTAATAAAACCTAATTTTTTCTGAGAAATGTGAAACATGATATTTCAAAATTTGGTGAAATTAACTTTAGTAATATCTTTATTTAGATAAAAAACAACTTCTTAATTTGAATTTTTTAATGAAAGGAGTTTAAAAATATAAAAAAAAATCAATTGAACAAACAATGTGATATGTTTGAAATATAAACACTTTTGATAAATTACACATTTTCTGACAATTATTTGTATATTTGCATCCCAAAACACGGCAAAGTTTTATAAAACTTAGCTTTTTATCGAATTTTGACGAAATTTGTTGAAAAAACGAGAAATAGAAAAATAAATCAAGAGAAACTTTTTCTATTATTTTCTGAAAAAGAAAAACAACATTTATTTAGAAAATTTTTTAATATCTAGTGTATTTTTTGAGAAAAAAAAAAATTTTCTTTAAAAAAATAAATAATAATTTTTTTCTCTTCTACCTAAATCGGGCACAAGTTAAATTCATATGGAAAGTAATCTTCACAATGACCACAAATTCCAAAAAAAAATTTCAACCAAAGAAATGTTGGGGTTTTTGAGTAATTGCAATTCAAAATTTTTTAGTAAAACGGCTGCTATTTTGTTATTTTACAACATTTAAAATTTTGTTCAATGGATTTTTAAAGAGGACTAACAACTCTTTCCGACAGTATAAAAAGAATATAAAATATCCCAATTACTTTAAGAAATATTAAACTTATTAGGTTTTTCTTTCTTAAAATTTAAACAAACGAGAGTTCCGACTTTAAAAATTAAAATCTTTATAACTCCCAGAAAAAATGTTATTTAGCGAAACAAAAAAATATCAGTCGTCTAAAATTCTTTGAAAAACAACTTTATGGAGATAAAATTAAATTTCAGATCCAACTTTGTCCAGCCTACTGCCCGATTGGAAATGAATTTGGTAAAAAAAAAAAATTATTGTTAAAAAACAAATTAAAAAATAAACATGTTCTGCCTAAGAAAGAAATTTTTTTTAAAAATGTATAAAATTTAAATAGATTGCAGTTTACTTTGCTAGAATTAAAAGTTAGTTATAGGTATATTATTGGAGAAACGACGTTCAATTGTTTGAGCGCATGAATATTCCCGAAAACCCATTTAGCCTAAATCACATTCAGCCTAAAACCATATAGCCTAAAATGTATTCAGCTTAAACCCCATTTTACCTAAAATGCATTCAACTTAAATTCCATTTAACCTAAATTACATTCAGCCTAAATCCCATTTAACCTAAAATGCATTCAGCCTAAATCCCATTTAACCTAAAATGCATTCAGCCTAAATCCCATTTAACCTAAAATGCATTCAGCCAAAAGACCACTTAACCTAAAATGCATTTAGTCTAAAACCCATTTAACTTAAAACGAATTCAGCCTAAATCCCATTTAACCTAAAATGCATTCAGCCTAAATCCCATTTAACCTAAAATGCATTCAGCCAAAAGACCACTTAACCTAAAATGCATTTAGTCTAAAACCCATTTAACTTAAAACGAATTCAGCCTAAATCCCATTTTACCTAAAATGAATTCAGCCTAAAGCCCATTTTACCTAAAATTCATTCAGCCTAAATCCCATTATACTTAAAATGAATTTAGCCTAACACATTTAACTTAAAATGAATTCAGCCTAACACCCCTTAAACCTAAAATGCATTCAGCCAAAGTACCATTTAACCTAATTGCAATTAGCCTGAACCCCACTTTAACTATAATGAATTCAGCCTAAATCCCATTTAACCTAAATTACATTCAGCCTAAATCCCATTTAACCTAAAATGCATTCAGCCAAAAGCCCACTTAACCTAAAATGCATTTAGTCTAAAACCCATTTAACTTAAAACGAATTCAGCCTAAATCCCATTTTACCTAAAATGAATTAGCCTAAAGCCCATTTTAACTAAAATTCATTCAGCCTTAATCCCATTATACTTAAAATGAATTTAGCCTAACATATTTAACCTAACACCCCTTAAACCTAAAATGCATTTAGCCAAAGTACCATTTAACCTAATTGCAATTAGTCTGAACCCCATTTTACCTAAAATGCATTCATCCTAAATCCCATTTAACCTAAATTACATTCAGCCTAAATCCCAATTAACCTAAAATGCATTCAGCCAAAAGCCCACTTAACCTAAATTGCATTTATTCTAAAACCCAATTAACCTAAAACGAATTCAGCCTAAATCCCATTTTACCTTAAATGAATTCAGCCTAAAGCCCATTTTAAATAAAATGCATTCAGCCTAAATCCCATTATACTTAAAATGAATTTAGCCTAACGCATTTAACCTAAAATGAATTCAGTCTAAAACCCCTTAAACCTAAAATGCATTCAGCCAAAGTACCATTTAACCTAATTGCATTTAGCTTGAACCCCACGTTAACTATAATAAATTCCGCCAAAATCTCATTTACCCTAATGTGCATTCAGCCTGAATTCTATTTAACCTAATTGCATTCAGTGTAACACCCACTTTACCTCAAATGCATTCAGCCTAAATCCCATTTTACTTAAAATGCATATATAGCCTAAGACCATTTGGCCCAAATCCCATTTTACCTAAATTTTACATTATAAATTGGGTAAAATAGGATTTAGATCAAATGGTTTATGCACTTTGGGTAAAATGGGATTTAGAGTGAATGACTTATAGGTTAAATGGGCTTTAGACTGAATAAATTTTAGGTAAAATGAGATTTAGGCCTTATGCATTTTAGGTTAATTGGGTTTTAGGCTGAATCCATTTCCGGTAAAATGGGATTTAGGCTGAATGCATTTTAGGTAAAATGGGATTTAGGCTAAATGTATTTTAGGTAAAATGGGATTTAGGCTGAATGCATATTAGGTTAATTGCGTTTTAGGCTGAGTGCATTTTAGGTAGAATGGGATTGAGGCTGAATGCATTTTAGGTTAAGTGGGATTTAGGCTGAATGCAACTTAGGTTAAATGGAATTCAGGTCGAATGACTTTTAGGTTTAATGGGTTTTATGCTGAATACATTTAAGTTAAAATGGGATTTTGGCTGAATGCATTTTAGGTAAAATGGGATTTAGGCTTAATGCATTTTCGGTTAATTTGGTTTTTTGCTGAATGCATTTTAGGTAAAATGGGAATAAGGCTGAATGCATTTTAGGTAAAATGGAATTTAGGCTGAATGCACCTTAGGTAAAATGTAATTTAGTCCTAATGCATGTTAGGTAAAATGCGATTTAGGCTGAATTTATTTTGGGTTAATTATGTTTCAGGCTGAATGCATTTTAGGTTGAATGATATTAGGTTAAATGTAATTTAGACTGAGTGCATTATAGGTAATATATGGGATTTAGGCTGAATGCCTTGTAGGTAAAATGTAATTTAGTCCTAATGCATGTTAGGTAAAATGGGATTTAGGCTGAATTTATTTTGGTTAATTATGTTTCAGGCTGAATGCATTTTAGGTGAAATGGGATTTAGGTTGAATGATATTAGGTTAAATGTAATTTGAACTGTGTGCATTCTAGGTAATATATGGGATTTAGGCAGAATGCCTTGTAGGTAAAATGTAATTTAGTCCTAATGCATGTTAGGTAAAATGGGATTTAGGCTGAATTCATTTTAGGTTAATTATATTTTAGGCTGAATGCATTTTAGGTAAAATGGGATTTAGGCACAATGGATTTTAGGTAAAATGTGATTTAGGCCTTATACATTTTAGGTTAATTGGGTTTTAGGCTGAATGCATTTTATGTAGAATGGGATTTAGGCTGAATCCAATTTAATATGGAAATCAGCGTTGAAATCTGTCGTTTCTCCATGTGGTTTTCTGCGTTAGATTTGGTCATTGATTCAAAGAACCGTGTGATAATAAATTGCTTATTGTCAGGGTTTTTCCTTCCCGAAATTTGGCGAGTTTTGTACTTTTTTCGACGGTTTTTGCTTATCAGGGTACTTACTATAAAAGTGTAACGGTCTGTACTGATATAGGTTAAAGTAACCCATAAACCTAGATCGCTTGTATTGTGGCCTGTAACTGATGAATTTAAACATTTCTTTTTTAAATCTATTGGAAATTTTCTTAGAAATGTGATGGTTTTGTCAGATTTTCGATATTTTTTTATTTACAAAAGTTATTAACAATACGAACAGTGTTTCGAAAATTTGCATAAAAAAACTTTTTTTTCAAAAGCTCGCATTTATAACAAAAAAAATGATAAAAACATTTTATATAAGAGTTTTGGAAAGGTGAAAAGTTGATCTTTAAAATAGCGTTAGCCATTTTTTAATTTCTTCTCAAAAATGGGAACCAATGAAGCTACCTTAGGTTGGTATCTCAAAGTTTTTTCCTCCTCCATCGATTTGTTTAGAAATGGCTCAACTTTCAAAATTCGCCTGGGTTACGTTAACCCAGTCAGTACCCTGAGGGTTAAGGCTTCGTGTTCCAGTGAAGTTTATTCGATTGAAATTTTAAGTTTTTGTGCAAATTTTTAAGTTGAATTAAGACTCGTTACAGAATGATAAAAGTTTGGATAAAAAATAATTCTTTTATATTACTTTCGATCTGTTAGACATTCCGCTGAATAAGTTTTAGGAAATCAAGATACAAATACCAACGGAAAAATTTGTAAAGTAATGTTTAGAAGGGTTGTAATGTTCTTCAGTTTATTAATCTAATTTTAGATCCGGATACAATAAGTGGCGAGATGCCATGAAACCAACTCAAATTTTGTCTAAGCTGTGTAAGGATGCGAAAATAGATGGTCCTGTTTATTCTCCTGGCCAAGTCTCAATCGGGAGGAAAACATTTTCAATTTCAAAAGACGAGATGGAGTTTTATATTCACTCTAAAGGTTAGTAATGAACTCATAAATCAAGGCATAAAAATCTTTAAAATTTCTTGCACTTACTGAAAATTAGGAATGGAAGAACATCTAGCTTTGGCAGTTCTACATCAATGGAATGCACTTCCTCGAGTCGGATGTAGTCTAGTTCCAGAGCATATTGAGTGTCGATCTTTGTACAATCCTGAAAAGCCAGGAATAGAGCAAGGAAAATTAGAGATGTGGGTCGACATGTTTCCAATGGATATGCCTCTACCAGGTCCAGCTCTCGACATATCCCCAAGAAAACCAAAGAGTTACGAACTCAGAATTATCATATGGAATACTGACGATGTGGTTCTCGAAGATGACGCATTTTTTACCGGCGAGAAAATGAGTGACATTTACGTAAAAGGGTAAAAAATTTAATTATTGTTATAACTATCTCTAAGATAAGGGTCCTTAATTAAAAATTGTTCCGACAGATGGTTAAAGGGTCCAGAAGATTGCCAATCAACCGATATTCACTACCGTTCATTAACAGGCGAGGGAAATTTTAACTGGCGTTTTATTTTTCCATTTGATTATCTCGTGGCTGAGGAGAAAATTGTTATTAACAGAAAAGAGAGTCTATTTAGTTGGGATGAGACGGAGTGCAAAATTCCAGCTCGTTTAGAGTTACAGGTCTGGGATTCTGATCATTTCTCATCTGACGACTTTCTTGGAGCATTAACCCTCGATTTAAATCGATTTCCCAGAGGTGCAAAGAACAGTAAACTTTGTACATTAAGTATGCTGAAAACGGACGGTTCTGTACCCACTGTAAATATATTCAAGCAGAAAAGGATTAAAGGCTGGTGGCCTTTTTACGTGAAGAAAGAAAACGATGAAATGGAATTGACGGTACTGTTATATTCTATAGCTATTAAGTTATTGAGATTTTTTTGCCTCTAATAAAATTTAATTTCTTTCAATAGGGAAAAGTTGAGGCTGAAATACATTTATTAACGAAAGAAGAAGCTGAAAGAATTCCTGCAGGCTTTGGTAGAAGTGAGCCGGATCCTCTCGATAAACCAAAGTAAGTGATCTTTATTTTTTTTTTTTTTTTTCGAAAACTACAACGTTCAAAAAACCTAAACAATGCCTCTTATTTGTTATGAAAATACCTATTTACAACACCAAATCGAAAATCTAAAAAACAGAACCAAGCGGAGTCAATAATCTGTTATTAACATAAAATTGTAAACACTAAGATACCAAAGCTTTAAGGGCATGTGATGGATTATGACGTCACTGGTATAGGCAAAATTTGTCCGTAACTTTTCTCTTAAAATATTGAATATTTTTTCATGAAACTTGGTAGAATTACTTAAAATGTCATTAGGAAGGTCTCTCAGACCCGAATTTGTTTAAATTTTGGCCCAAAATTAATTTTGGGAAATTTTCGAAAAATTGCAAACTTTTTCAAAAATCAATTTTGAGACAAAATTCAAACAAACTCGAGTCTGAGAGACTTTCCTAATGACATTTTAAGTAATTCTACCACGTTTCATGAAAAAATATTCAATATTTTAAGAGAAAAGTTGCGGAAAAATGTTGCCTATACCAGTGACGTCATAATCCATCACATGCCCTTAAGAATAGTTTTCTATGCAATATCGGTTCAGAATTCTACATTTATAACAAAAAACGTAAAAAATGAAATTATCAAAATACATCCGATTTTAAAAATTAACCAGCAAAAGATAAAAAGAATGCACTCAATTTAGTAAGAAAGGTTTTTAGGTTTTCGTTGATGTATGAGAAAGTTACCTAGACTCTAGAGGTGAAATAAAGTTACGTGATTATTGATGCACGAGGGAATTCAAGAGTTCAAAAGGTAGAAGAAAGTTACGTGGTTCTAGAGGAAAAAGGGAGTTACGTGGTTTTAGAAGTAGAAGGAAGTTACTTGGTTATCGATATATGAGGGAGTTACGTGGTTCTAGAAGTAGAAGGGAGTTAAGTGGTTATCGATGTGACAAAAAACAAACTGGAATGTGTTTAAAACAATGTTGCTACGTTTTCAAAATTTCAATATTCAATGACTTTTAGGTTATCCAGACCATTTTTCATCAAATTCCATGACCAAATATAAAATAAGTAGCAATATTAAAACTTTGCATTGTTTTTAGTCATTTAAAACTATAAATTTTTGCAAATGCAATAAATAATGAAAATGACGAGAATAATTACAAAATTAAAGAAAAAATCTGAAAAATGACGAAAATAATGAACAATTTGAAAACAAAATTCAAAAAATGGCTAGACTAATACACAACCAAACAAAAAAATTGAAAAAATCCAAGAATAATTATAAAATTTTAAGAAAATAACTGAAAATGGAAAAAATTGCAGGAAATAATTTAAAAACTTCGGAAAACAATTGAAAATCGAAGAAAATAATTAATAATTGTAAGAAATAATAAAAAAATAACGAGAATAATTGAAAAATTGAAGAAAATATCTGAAAACTGAGCAAAAAAATTGACAATTAAAAACAAGATTCGAAAAATGATTAGATTAATAGACAATTAAAAGCAATAATTGAAAAAATTATGCAAGAAATATTAAATTGAGAAAATAGAAAAATTAAGAAAATTATAGAAATATTTTTTGGAAATAATTACAAATTGAATAACTGGATTAAAAGTCGAAAAAAACTGAAAATTGAAAAAAAGTAAATAAAAAAGCTGAAAATTATAGAATATAGAAGAAAATAATTGAAAAATATGTAAAAAATTAAAATTTGAAGAAAATAATAAAAAAAATTAAGTAATAAATTAAAAATTTAAGAATTAAATTCAGGGACGCACACGCCCACGATGCGAAACGACAGAATTGTATCTTATCGTATCGTGGCTAGCCTCGAACACGATAGACTAAGCTGAAAAGTATCGTGTCCAGGCACAACACGATAGACTTTGCTCAGTCGTATCGTGGCAGGCTTCAACACAATACGATCAGAAAAATCGCATCGTGGCAATCCACAACAGTCAATCCACATATTCAATAGTATCGTGGCAGACCACGACAAAATATGTATCAAAGAATCGTAACGTGTCAAACACGTTAGAAATTAGTCAAATTTTCAGATCGAGATGAAAGCAAGCGTCGCGTCGCCTTGACGTTTCGCCCCACCACAACAAATTCTAAGTCGTCCGACGACAAAGGCTCTCCGCGCCTTTCTTTTTCTTGTTTTCGCAGTAATGTTTGTAAGCAACCTTGAATGGGGAAATTGAAAATATGCCTCCTAATTAATAATGCCTAAATGGTTCCAAGTGTTTTATTGAATAAATACTTGCGACCTAGTGTTCTAATTAATAAATAGATATCCACAATTGTTTTATTTAACAAATAGATGCGCACTACTTTTTTAGTGCACATATAGATGTGCACAACTTTTTTAGTGCACATATAAATGCGCACTACTTTTTTAGTGCACATATAGATGCGCACCACTTTTTTAGTGCACAAATAGATGCGCACTACTTTTTTAGTGCACATATAGATGCGCACTACTTTTTTAATGCACATAAAGATGCGCACAACTTTTTTAGTGCACATATAAATGCGCACTACTTTTTTAGTGCACATATAGACGCGCACTACTTTTTTAGTGCACAAATAGATGCGCACTACTTTTTGAGTGCACATATAGATGTGCACTACTTTTTTAGTGCACATATAGATGCGCACTACTTTTTTAATGCACATATAGATGCGCACAACTTTTTTAGTGCACATATAAATGCGCACTACTTTTTTAGTGCACATATAGATGCGCACCACTTTTTTAGTGCACAAATAGATGCGCACTACTTTTTTAGTGCACAAATAGACGCGCACTACTTTTTTAGTGCACAAATAGATGCGCACTACATTTTTAGCTCACAAATACACGTGCAAAACTTTTTTAGCGCACAAATAGACGCGCACTACTTTTCTGGCGCAGAAATATATGCGCACAAGTGTTTTATTCAAGAAACATTTATTCATGTAAACTAACCACAAACTTAACATAAAATTTGGTTCTTCTTAGATCCTTCGTAACGCGTCACAATTATTTACATAATATATTTAAAAAATTAAAAGTACGTTTTAAAAGTCATTTTATAACATATTTTGCAAGTATATTTTTTAATCCATTCAAAATCTTTAATATTTAGTACAAGATTAAATTTACATAATATAAAATAAAAGAATCAAAGCTTTCAAAAAAGTAGAAAATTAATACCTTTAAAAGACGTAGATAAAGACATCAAATAAATCTTTTCAAAAATTCGTAATTATAAGATAAAAACTAAACAATTAAAAAGAAGTAAAAATATTTCTAAGAAATGGAAAAACTATGACAAAAATTTAAGAATTAATTAGAACGCTAAGACTAAAAAAATAGTGAAACATCAAGAAAATGGAGAAAAGTTTTTTTCCTGAACCTAACAAACTGTAAATAAATGTAAAGTACAAAGAATAATAAAATTTGTTTAGAATCTACTAAAAGATTAGAATTAATAAAAATAAAATAAAAGCATGTGCCATATCAAGATGAATAAAAAGTCCACAAAAGAAATTTAAAAATCACTTAAAAACAAAAAAGTTTATGCAAATTAAACCAAACAAATTTTTATAATATTACATGTAACATTTAAAACAAGTCCAACAATAAATTTAAAGAAATAAAGAAAATCTCAAAATTTTATGGAAGAATAAGTAAGTTTGCAAAAAAATCTCCCAAAAATCTCATAGAAATATTATAAGAATTAAAAAAAAGATTATTGTGAATATGAAATATAATTAATATTACGTAATGATTTTGCATTAATAATATGCATTTGAAATTTGAATTAATTGAAAGTTAAAAGTTGGAACAAATTGGAATATGATAGTTAATTGTTAATTGACGTTTGGAATTTATTTAAATTATAATGACTTAGATATAAAATTCTAATACTATTTTTTGCTATCTTCATACCAAAAATTTGTAAATCGTAGGTATTTTGATAATCTGTATTAGCACAATTTTTTCAATTTGATAAAGATTAAAATATTGAAATCGTAATTTTTAAGATTTATCCACAAATTTGTGTGTTTTGTTTATATGGTCTTGTGATGTTTTGCATGCAGTATTTTACATCTAGAGAATTGTAAAGTTTTTTTAATTATGTCATGATTTTAATGCCAATTTCCCAATGATTTAAATCAATTGTTGTTGATTTATTTTGGCCTTGCCAAATGAGTTAGTGCAGTCGATTATTTTTGGAATGACCCAAAAGGTAAATAAATTTGTTGTGTCAAAGAATAATTGAAAAGTGCAAAGAATGAAGAAAAATATACAAGAAAGGATGCCCATAGAAATACAACGGTATTGACCACGGTATTCTGGTACTGCATAAATAGGAAAATAAATTATTAATTATTACAAATATATTTAACTATAATAATGATATAAATAATACAAACTTAATTTCATTTTTTAGTTTTTTTTCAACAATCAAGAATCTTTACATTTTATGTTCTATACTGCAATACAAATTTTTTATGCTTTCCAAAAATCGGAAATCTACTAGATTTTGTGTTCTAGTTTATTCAAACTTTAAAACTTCAACTAATTCAAATTTAAATATATATAAATTAATGCATAATAATTAAATAATAATTATTTTCCATATTGACAATAATCCTCTTTTTAATTCTTACAAGATTTCTAAGAGTTTTTAACACTTTTTTAAAACTGTTTTAAATTTTTATGTTATAATTTCTTATTCTTACATAATTTTAAAATAATTTTTTCTTTTACTTTTGATATTTTTTTGTTTTAGTTCTTTTATTTTAGAATTGTCTGTAATTTTCTTCTTTTTATCCAAATTATGTAATATTATTTTACATAATTCGGTTATAACATTCACTAAACCTTTTAATTCGTTGATTTTATTAATTATTTCTATATTTTTAAAAATATATATTCTAAATTTATTTTTGGACCTCTTTAAGTCTATAAGAAGCATATTTATAAAATTATTTTGGTTTATTTTTTTTTTAAACCTTTTTATATTATTTATTTTATTTTTAAAAATGCATTGATGTACAGTTAAACAAATGTTCGGTTTGTATAACCAAATAATTTGATTATACACATTTGTTTGAATCAACCAAATGGTTTATTACAGTTGACTAAGTGTTTTGGTTAATCCAACCAAAAAGTTTATTTCATACAAACAAAAAATTTGTTTTATTCAAACAAATTAATTTTATTGAATTTATTTGGTTCGTTCAAATAAATATTTTTGTTTACACAATCAAATGTCATACTTATTCTTCTTTAATGCTTAAATTTCTTAATTAAATATTTTATTTGTATATTATTAATTAATTTCCAATTTTTAATTTACAATTTTAAAGTAATAATAATAATCACTATAATAAATTGGAAATTAACTGATAAATATGCAAATAAAATATTAAGAAATTCAGATAAGGGTGATTCTCCAATCTCCACGAAACCAACAATTTGGTTACTGTGATTTTAGAAAAAAAAATTTCTGATTAAAATAAAAATTGTGATATAACTTTGAAGTATGATAGTAAAAAATGAAATATCTGTGATGGGCCGGACAAATTGTTTATAATTTTTGTATTTTTTAAACAAATTAGCTGTTACTGCATCCATGTACCATAATCGGTTGCAGTATAACAGAATTGATAGTTGAATTTATAGAAAAGTTAAATAAAAATCATTCGCATTCTAACTTTTATATTTTCTATTTGTTAAACAATATTTGTTTAAACAAATAATAAAAAAAATCACATTTAATTAAAATTATGGATCACAATCGATTCTACAAGAAAAATTAGAAAGATTTTGTTATGATCATATTTTATTTTAAGTCATAATTTGTTGATAAAATCGCTTTAAACAAATAAATAAATCTATGGTGGTAATTTATGCGGTAATTTATAAAAATATTGAGGTAATTTATAATAAAAATACAAACGAAATTCAGGATTTAAAAAACTGATGTAGGAAATTTATGTAGTAATTTATGGAAATTTATGGTAATTTATGCCGTAATTTATAAAAATTTTGAGGAAATTCATAATATTAATACAAAATAAAATTCATGCTTCAAAAAACTAATGCAGGAAATTTATTTCGTAATTTATGGAAATTTATGGTAATATATACGGTAATTTATTAAAATTTCGATGCAATTTATAGTTAATAAAAGAAAATTAAAAAAACTAATTTTTGAAATTTATGGAAATTTATACGGTAATTTATGGAAATTTATGTAGTAATTTATGGAAATTATATTAAAATTTATAGAAATATATGTTGTAATTTTATAAATTATTTTAAAAACATTTATTCTAATTTATTAACAAATAATTTAAAATTTGCAAATCAGTTGCCAGCAATTCATAGAAATTTATACGGTTATTTATGAAAATTTATAAAGTATTTAATGTTAAACTTATATTAAAATTATGACAGTTTAGGTAATTTCTATTTGTTTAATTTTATTTAACACAATCACAAAAAATTTTTAATTGTACACTTGTTTAAACCACAAATTCAATGAAAGACAGCCAAAAACCTTCACCATGATGCAAAAGGCTTCACCATGACGCTGAGGCTTCACCATGACGCTTAATGAATACTGTTTTTTTAAACAAATTATACTCTCTAAAACTGAATCAGTGAAATTTTCACTGATTTGAAATCAGTGAACAACTTTTCGTTGCTGAATCAGTGAAATTCACTGAAGATCAGTCATTTTCACTGATTCAGCAAAGAGAAGTTGTTCACTGATTCCAAATCAGTGAAAATTTCACTGATTCAGTTTTAGAGAGTAAGCAATTTTCAATCGGTTTCGCATTCCTGTCATCTATATTCACGGAAATAATACTACTGTACATCATTTATTGAAAAAAATTTTTTTTTTTTAATTTATTGCGAAATATGCAAAGGCTTCACCATGACGATTCTGTGATTCCCTACAAAAATTAAGCGCTTTAAACGTAAAAAAAGCAAAAAATCAATTATAAAATTTGTTTCTATCGTAGTGAATCTCTTGAGGGGAGTCAATTGTTGCTTATACTAAAGTGTAACTAAATTCTGATTTGATTTTTATAAAATATTTCAATTTTTTAAAAAGGCTTCACCAAGACGCACAAAACTGGGGACAGGAAATAACATCTAGAAAAAATAAAAATAATAATTATTTTTTTTACAACTAATTTTTTTCTGAATTCTACACACTTAGACAATAAAAAAATATAACCATTAATTTGTTTTATTATTAAAGTTTACTAAAAATATTTATTTTTGTGTCGTAACTGACCCTGGGGACAGGCTTCACCATGACGATTTGGCCTATAAATTTGCATTTAAAAAAAAATATTTAATCTTATAAATTAAAGTGGCTACAGGCTTTCGTTTGTGATCACTAGAGTTACTTTTTTAAGTTAGATTCATTACCATATGTGCAATTTGTTTCTTAAAAAACAGAAGGGACATGGAATTGTCGGTTTCGTGGAGAATCACCCATATATTATACAGAAAAACGAATAACAGTTGAGCATATTATTAGAAACAAAATTTTCTTCTCTTCAAGGTCGTCTTCTTACGGAGTGTTTCTCCTTAAAAGAATCATTTACTTCAAAATTTATGAAAGAATTAAAAGTCACAAGTAACTCATATATTTACAAGCACAATTAAACATAACCTGTAGGTAATCAAAATCTATTTGACACTTATAACCTAAAATAACCTGAAACACACAATAGGTCACAAATTTTGTAGGAACTTTCCGCGTAATCCAATTTCTCAAATGAGGAAACAACACTCACTAAATTTATAAAACACAAGTTATGATAAAACAAATAATGCACTTTATACGCGACGACACGATTGACATGACGCGACGCTTGTTTAAACACTCAGAAAAATGATATCAAAAATATCAAAAATATTTTATCAATATCAAAAATATTGATAAAATTAATTTGAAATTTGTAAAAAATGATAAAAATAATTTAAAATAGGAAAAATAGTCCAGAAATAACCAAAATAACAGAAATTTGAAGAAATAATTGAGAAATCACAAAAAATTTTAATTTTAAGGTAATAAGTGAAACTAGGTGTGAATTCTGTCCATTTCATGGACACTTCGCTTCCAAGGAAGCAAGATAATTTGCTTTCTCATAGAGGAAGCAAGAAATTTATTTATAATATAAAAAATAATAATTTAATTTTAAATTAATTATTATTGAAAAAAATTAAAAATCATGAATTATTACGTGGGTTTTATGTCAATTATATACTTTATATAGATCAATCGATTCGTTTTGAGACAAGGAATATGATTTTGTAATTCGTTTGGTTGAATTTGTAGCATGAAAAAATTTTTTTTTTTAAAAAAATTTCCAAAAACGAGATTTTTTGATGAAAAAAACTGAAAAATCATTAATTATTACGTGAGTTTTTGGTGAATTATATACTTTATATAGGTCAATCGATTCGTTTTGAAACAAGGAATATGATTTTTTCATTCATTTGTCTGAATTTTTAGCATGAAAAATTTTTTTGCCGAAAAACGATATTTTCGATGAAAAAAGGTGCTCAAAAAAATTTGATTGGGTATTTCCAAAAATCCCTGTGTTCAAATTTAGATATTTGTGAGCTTCATATGTCATCCAAATTTTATTAAAATCCGTTAAAGCGTTCTCGAGATATCCTGGCGACAAAAAATTTACCACATACACACACACACATACACACACACACACACACACAAACACACATCCGGACATTTTCTCAGGAATAAAAAATTTGAACTTTTTAGATGAAACTGAGTCGATTTACACTATTTTTGGAAAATCGAAAATCTTAACGATCACAACGCTTCCTCTATGAGGAAGCAAAAGTAACAAAAATTTGAGCCAAATAATTGAAAGATGACAAAACTAATTAAAAATTAAGTAAAAAATAAAAAATTTGAAGAATACTTATTTTAGTCCAAAGAAAGAGTTTGGTCGAATGAAACAAATACATTTAAATAAAAATTTTGTTTCTGGAAACCAAAGGATTTGTTACAAGGAACCAAATGCTTATTTAATCTAATAAAACTTTTTTGTTGTATCAAATAAAATAAGTTAACTAAATGGTTTGTTTAATTTAACTGAAATTTTTTTTCTAAGTGTAAATGTCTTATGTCTTAAAATAAGATCTGTTTTTACAGTGTACCTATACATTTTTTTATTTATTTTTTATTAATTCTAATTTTTCAGTATATTCTTATCAAATTTTTTTAATTTTTGTATTTTTTACATTTTTCTGCGGTTTGTTAGATTAAGAAAAAAAACATTTTTCCATTTTCTTTCTATATTATTTATTTAATCTTCTTGCTGTTTCACAATTTTTTTAGTGTTTCTTTGAATTATAATTAATTCTTTAATTTTTGTCTTATTTTTTCTATTTCTTAGAAATATTTTTTCTTCTTTTAAACTATTTAGTTTTTATCTTATAATTACGAATTTTTAAAACCATTTATTCGATTTATTCTATATCTACATTTTTTTTATGTAGACAAATATGTCGAGATACTTAAAATTAGGTGTAAATTATGTCTATTCTTGCACATTTCGTTTCCACGTATAAGCAAAACAATTTGCTTGCTCATAGAAGAAGCAATAAATTAATGACGTAAAAATTAATTGGAGAAGTTATTAAAAAAAAGAATTTTAAATGCAAAAAATGAAGAAACATGAATTATTTTCGAATTTTTGATCAATTATAAACTTTATATAAGTCAATTAATTCGTTTTGAGACACGGAATATGATTTTTGTATTTATGAAGTTGTATTTTTAGCATGGAAAAAAACGATTTCTTTCGATGAAGAAAGGTGCTCAAAAAAATTTGATTAGGTATTTTCAAAAATCCTGGTGTCCAAATTTAGAAATTCATGAGCTTAATAACTCATCCAAATTCTGTTGAAGTCCGTTGAAGCGTTCTCGAGATATCCTGGCGACAAAAAAGGCTATACATACATATCATACATGCACAAAACACTCACAGACATTTAGACATTTGCTTAAAAATGGAAATTTACGCTTATTAGATGAAATTGAGTTGATTTAGACTATATTTGTGGAAAATCGAAAATCTTAACTATCACAAAGCTTTCTCTATGGAAATGTAAAAAAGAATGAATCCATTAACATCCATGCTTAGGGAAAAATGGATATCAAAAAAAGTCATTACGGGAAACTGGACCGTGCTTGAAATGATGATTTTTGACATTAAGAAATGTTTAAAACTAAATTGTTTAAAAACATTGTTATAAACAAATATAAGAAGAAAACTAAAAATTATTAAAAATAAATAGTTTCATTCGATTGTACTCGAAAATATTGTTTATTTAGTATTAAGAACACATAAGGTAAAAAGATTGAAAACGTTACACATGCCTTCTTGAATAATTTTTCTCGTACAATCGATTAATGACATTGGTTTTTAATATTTTTTAATTTTGTTTCTATTTGTTTAAAACAATTTGTTTAAAAAAATTGTTTCTTTTAACAGTTTTTAATGTAAAAAATCATCATTTAATTCACAATCCTGTTTTCTGTACAGCTTTCTCTGGTATCCATATTTCCCTAAAAATGGGTTGAGATGGATTCAAGGTCATTATTGTTGTTTATTGATTATTTATAACAAATGGAGTGAAAAAATTTTAAATGTCTCCCATGTTCCTTTATTAATTTTTCACGTGCAATGAAAAAACACTATTTATTTTTAACCATTTTTTTTATTTGTTTATAACAATTCGTTTAAACCAATTATTCTTTAAACAATTTTTAATGTCTAAAATTATCTTCTGATTACTTCCAGTATTGGTTTTTTGGAAATCCGCATTTCCCCAAATTATTTATGTCACTTAATTATTTATTAGTAAAAATATAAAAAGCTTGGTAACTACTGCCGTTAGAAAACTAGTGCGCATATATTTGTTCAATAAAACATTAGTGCGCATGTATTTTTAAGCTAAAAAAGTAGTGCGTATCTATTTATGCTCTAAAAAAGTAGTGTGCATCTATTTGTGCGCTAGAAAAGTGTTGCACACGTATTTGTGCACTAAAAAAGTAGTGCGCATCTATATGTGCACTAAAAAAGTAGTGCGCATTTATATGTGCACTAAAAAAGTTGTGCGCATCTTTATGTGCATTAAAAAAGTAGTGCGCATCTATATGTGCACTAAAAAAGTTGTGCGCATCTTTATGTGCATTAAAAAAGTAGTGCGCATCTATATGTGCACTAAAAAAGTAGTGCGCATCTATTTTTGCACTAAAAAAGTAGTGCGCATCTATATGTGCACTAAAAAAGTAGTGCGCATTTATATGTGCACTAAAAAAGTTGTGCGCATCTTTATGTGCATTAAAAAAGTAGTGCGCATCTATATGTGCACTAAAAAAGTAGTGCGCATCTATTTGTTAAATAAAACAATTGTGGATATCTATTTATTAATTAGAACACTAGGTCGCAAGTATTTATTCAATAAAACACTTGGAACCATTTAGGCATTATTAATTAGGAGGCATATTTTCAATTTCCCCATTCAAGGTTGCTTACAAACATTACTGCGAAAACAAGAAAAAGAAAGGCGCGGAGAGCCTTTGTCGTCGGACGACTTAGAATTTGTTGTGGTGGGGCGAAACGTCAAGGCGACGCGACGCTTGCTTTCATCTCGATCTGAAAATTTGACTAATTTCTAACGTGTTTGACACGTTACGATTCTTTGATACATATTTTGTCGTGGTCTGCCACGATACTATTGAATATGTGGATTGACTGTTGTGGATTGCCACGATGCGGTTTTTCTGATCGTATTGTGTTGAAGCCTGCCACGATACGACTGAGCAAAGTCTATCGTGTTGTGCCTGGACACGATACTTTTCAGCTTAGTCTATCGTGTTCAAGGCTTGCCACAATACGATCCAGCTTGAGCTAGCGTGTTGTGGCTGGCTACGATACGATTCACTACCAGCCAAAGTGTTGTGACGCTGACACAACACAACACAACACGATGGGCTCGGGCGCATCCCTGAATTAAATTCAATTGAAGAATGGTAAGAATTACTGAATATTGAATAAAATAAATGAAAATTGTAGACTGAGATATCAAATTGAAAATAATAACTAAGAAAAGAAAATAATCAAGAATTGAAGAAATAAATTAAAGATTAAGCAATGAAATTAAATTTTAAGAAAGTAATTGACAATTGAGAAAAAATAAGAAAACTGTCGAGAATAATTGTCAACAGAACAAAATAATAAAGGATAATTATAAACTTCAAGAATAATTGTAAATTGAAAAATTTGTAGAAAATAATTGAAAATTGCGAAAAAAATTAATAATTGAAAGAAATAATAAAAAAATGACGAGATAATTGAAAAATTGAAGAAAATATCTGAAATATGACAAAAATAATAGACAATTGGAAAAAAAATTCGAAAAATGGCTAGATTAATAGACAGCAAAACAAAAAAATTGAAAAAAAAGAATAATTATAAAATTTTAAGAGAATAATTGAAAAAATTGTAGGAAATAATTATAAATTGTGGAAAATAATTAATTGAATGATTGAAAGAAATAATTGAAAAATGACGAGAATTATAATTGGAGAAAATATTAAAAATTAAAGAAATAAATTGAAGATTAAAGAATTAAATTAAATTTGTAAGAAAATAATTGATAATTAAAAGAAAAATTACTAAATTAATTAAATATTAAGGAAAATACTGGAAAATTGAAAAAAAAAAAGTAAAAAAAATTCGAAGGCTGTCGAAAATAATCGACAACAGATCAAAATAATTAAAAAAAATTTAAAGGATAATTTGGTACAAAATTGAAGAAGAATATTAAGTTGTCAATTGAAAACTGAAGAAAGTAATAGTAAAAATTTTAGGAAATAAATGAAAATTCATTAAATTAAGTGAAAATTGAATAAAATAATTAAAAAATTATGTTGAAAGTTCTACAAAATAATTGACAATTGAAAAAGACGAGGATTATTGAACACTAGCAAAATACAACGCGCACAAGCGCGCGATTAGTTTTTCATACGTTTTAAAAATTATAAAATACAATAATAAATATAAAAAATCGGTAAATACTATTTATCTAATAAGAAGAAATAAATATTTTAGATATAATATTTAAAAATCAATTAATATAAATAAAATAAATATTTATTTAGGACAGAAGTTATAATATTTTAGAATTAAAAAGAATTGCAAAAAATAATTGAAATTAAACAAAATAATTGCAAATTTTGTAAATTAATTGAAAAAGAAATGAAATCAATTAAAAATTGTGGAAAGTAATTTAAACAATCATAAAAATGTTTTAAACATAAAGAAAATAATTAAAATTTGAGAAAAATACTTGAGAATCTTAAAAGTAAATTAAAACAAAATTGAATAATGAAAAATTAGAGAAAATAATTGAAAATTGAAAAAACATGGTTAAAAATGTAAATAAATAAATTAAAATTAAAAAAAAATAATTAAAATTTGAGAAAATAATTAAACAAATTACATAAAATATTTAAAATAAAGGAAAGTTGAACAAAATTTGAGAAAAATACTTAAAACTTTCAGAAGTTCATTGAAATAAAAGAAAATAATTAAAAATTACAGAAAATAAATTAAAAAAAAAATAATAATTTAAAATTGAACAAAACAAGTTTAAATTAAAGAGAAATAAGAGAAAACTTTTTGGCAATTATGAAAAAGAACGAAAGTAATTGAAAATTGAAGAAAATAATAAAAAGAATAATATAAATAATGAAATAATTGAAAAGTCAGATAAATAGTTAACAATTTTTTAAATTATGAAACAAATGTAAAGAATTGAAAATTGAAGGAAATAAATTTTGGAAAATAATTGAAAAATGTTTTTAAATTTTAAAACTTGACGAAAATAATTAAAATATGATACAAACAATGATAAGTTGTAAAAAATAAATGACATTTAAGTGCGATAATTGAAAAAACTACAGAACTTTTTTTAAATAAAGAAAAAATAATTGAAATTTGAAAAAAATATATGAAGATCTTAGAAATCAATTAAAAAAAAGAAAATAACTAAAAATTGGAAAAAGAATTGAAGAAATAAGCTAAAAGTAATTGAAATTTACGATAATTAATAAACAAATTTTGAAATTATGAAAACAAATAAAAATAATTAAAAATTGAAGAAAAAAATGGAAATTTTAGAAAAATTCTTAAAAATCTTAGAAAATAATTTTAGAAAATGAGGATAACTAAAAATTGGAGAAAAGACTGAAAGAATGCTAAAAATAATTTAAATTTTCAATAATTAATAAAATTTTTTGGAAATTATGAAAACAAATAAAAATAATTAAAAATTAAATAAAATAATAGAAATTTGAGAAAAATACTTAAAAAAATTTTAGAAATTAATTTTATAAAATGAGAAAAACTAAAAATTGGAAAAAAGTCTGGAAGAATGCTAAAAATAATTGAAATTTACGATAATTAATAAAAAAAAAATTGAAATTCTGATAACAAATGAAAATAATTAGAAATTGAAGAAAATATTTGAATTTTCAGAAAAATACTTAAAGATCTTCGAAAATAATTTTAGAAAATGAAAATAATAATTAACAATCGAGAGAAATAATTGAAAAATGATAAAATTAATTCAAAATTAAAAAAAATAATTGAAATATGCTGAAAATAATTTAAGATTGAGACAGAAAATTGAATTATGATGAAAATAATTTAAATATGAAAAATTGAAAACATTCAATAAAATTTGAGAGAAATAACTGAAAAAACCATAGAGTATATGTTTAAAAAAAAATAATTACAAAATTACTGAAAAAATTTTAATTAAAGAGAATAATTAAAAAATCGCAGAAATAACGAAAATTGATGAAAAGAATTGCAATATCGGATAAATAGTTGAAAATTTAAAAAAAAATGACAGAATAATGAATATAATTATAAATTGATGAAAATCAAGAAAAATTGCAGAATTTATTTTTAAGCAAAAGAAAATAATTAAAAAATCGTTCTATAATGGAAAATTGATGACAATAATCTCAATTTGAGATAATAACTGAAAATGTAGGAAATTAATTGCATGTTTTTTTTTAAACTTCTTCAAAAACCATAATAAATTTTTAAAGCCTTTTTCGAAACTTTTGTTTACACAAATGACAATTAAAAAACAGCACAAAGTAAAATAACCGGGACTAACTTCACTTCAGTTTTTAAAACGTGGACAGAAAAAGATATTGTTACATGATGATTATTTTTTATTTGACACATTTTTCGGTGACTTATAAGAAGTTGTCCATCTTAGGGGCACTTTTTTTTAGATCGAACATTTTAACAATTAAAAAAAATACTTTAAGAAATGTTTATGTTTAAAATAAAATGTAATCCCTGTGGCCATAAGTTACCTAATACATTGTACTTCCATCCGGTATAAAACATTTTAATATATCTTATTTGGTTTCGATACTAGAGCATTAAATCGAAACTATGTCCAGCTTGGATCCCGCTCCCCTAAATGTCTTCTCTTCTTTTGATGTGTAACAAAATGAGGGGTTGCGAACTTTAAAATTCGAAAATTTTATTTTTAAGGACCACCCTAAAAAAAATTGTCGACTCTGCTGGGATCTTTTTTTATAAATTTTTGACACAGGGGTGGAAATGGGGGTGTTTTCGTTATAAACAGAGACATTGTAGAGGTTTTACGTTCTGTGGTTTATAATTTGATACTTACTACAAAAATATTTGTCATTTTAGAATTATTTTTGATTTAATTTATACTGCAATCAATAACAATTCTTGTATCTTTCTTTTTTAGTCGACCGGATGCTTCTTTTATGTGGTTCGTGAATCCACTAAAGTCCATCAAATACATAGTCTGGCATAATTATAAATGGGCCATTTTGAAATCCACGTTTGTCATCGCATTGATACTATTATGTATACTATTCTTCTATGCCATTCCCGGTTACAGCGTTAAGAAGCTATTAGGTGCCTGAACTTTAAGAGTGCATGCTCTCGAATATATAATAGATATAAAAAGATGATATCGCAAAAAAAATAATTTATTGCTCAGCTAAAAATGTTAGAAATTGTAGAAATAAAGAAATCTATCTTTGCATTAACTTACTGCATGACTATCAACTCGTTTAAATTTGAATGAAATTTTAAATATAACATAATTAATAGAGCAATTATATTTAATAAAAAATTTATCGACTGTTATATATAAATTTTCTTATAAAATAATTTCTAATGCACAAAAATTCTTTTTATACACTAGTTCACTTTTAAAGGCTATAACACAAGTTATAAAGGAGAAAATGTTTTGCTTAAAAACTACGCCCAAATAGTATGAAAAATTACAGAAACATAACGAGAATATTTCCTGATTCAGTAATATTTTTCTTGAATATATATTTCCAGGGTTCTAAATAACCCTAAATAAATATTCTGTAATATTTCTGTAATCTATCACGCTATCTGGACTCAGGAATTGCCTCTCTAAAATGTAAAAATACTTCGTAATAATGTTAATAGAATCAAGAGTAGACAATGGCTTGTTTTCCGATAAATTAACTCAAACAAGCTTCTTGTGATTTTAAGATCATTTTGAAATTTAAGATTTTAAAAAATCAGCGGATTTTATGTGCATGTATGTAAATAAGATCGCGGAATATATCAAAATAATTTATTTAGAAAAGTTAATGACTCTGAGAATACAAAGCTGTGAAGAAACTAACTTTATGAAATAAAATGTGTATTTACTATTTAATTTAAAAACATTTCACTTAATTTTAAACAACTCCTACTTTGAAGTGGATAACATTTCAAATTTATTCGCTGCTTCTGAAGTTCCAACTTCGTCTTCATCTCTAGAATCGCTAGAATCCTCAGAATTTTCTTTACTTACGGATTGGGACTCTAAACTCTCACTATCTTCGTCTTCTGAAACCGAGAATTTGTTCTCCTCTTCAACTTTCTCACTTTTCGCTTGGATCCATTTCACTATCTCCACGTCCGAGTGATTCTCCCATGATTCTGTCGAAAAAAAATATTTTAATATTTGATAAGAATGCAATTTCTGAAATATTTTGTTATAATGTTTTTAAGGAATATAATGAAAAAATTATAATATTATAATAAAGATGCCAAGAGAATGATTGTTATGAAATTTCCGGTTCGTAAATTACAATTTTATGGATATAACAATAAAATTTTAGAAGTTATAGAAAGAAGCAGTGGCGTAACTGGAAGGGCAAGGGCCTTGGGGCAAAAAAGAAAATGGGTCCCTAATCATAATAATTAATATAATAATAAATAATTAAATAATAATAAATAAATAATAATAATAATAAATAATAATTAATATAATAATTTACAAGTTTAATTCATTCCTTTTGTCCACACCTGACAAAAATTAAAATGTTCTCAAAATTTAAAATTATAGCAATTTTAATTTCTTCAAATTTCAGTTAATGTGAACTTGCATTGATTAAAAGTTCCAATTAATCAACGTTTCAAATATGTTTAAAAAAAATTTATTTGTTTAATAACTTTTGAACAAAATATTTTAAACAAAATTCAACAAGTGGAATTGTAGAAAATGTTTAAAAGAGCAAAATGAGCTATTATTTGTCAAAATTGGTTGAAAATTCCAATTGGTTACTGATCCTTAAAGAAAAAACACAAAATGTTTAATTATTATTATTTTACAACAAATTTTGGTCCAACCTAATTTTTTCTGATAATTGTACAACTAAATCTTTCAAAATTTGATAAAATAATTTTAATTATGGTTTCATTTTCTGTTAAAAACCACATTTTAGTTTGAGGTTATGTCAATCGATCAACCCTCCTTAACTCGAATGTTTCTCTTCAATTTCGTCAAATTTTACACACTTGCGTTAAGTTTCAAGAAGATTTTAAGCTTAAATTAAACTTTTTTTTAACGTATTAAGCAGGAATTGGACACATGCTTAAAAAGAGGTTATGTTTGAAGTCATTTATTTTGTTTTTTGAAATAAAAAACTAAATTTTACTTTTTTTTTCTTCAGACGACAGGTGGAAAATTAAATTTTAAATAAAATGAATAATTAAAATTTATAATTTGTTAAAATTTTTAGATTTTTTAGATTTAGAAACAATTTTATAATTTCTCTCGTTTCTCTAAATTTTTCTAAATTAATATAAAAAATCTTTAATTTTTATTTAATAATGTGTTTTAATAGTTTATTTTGATTTAAATTAAATTTACCACATTTTGTCTAAATAAATTTAGATTAAAGTTAGTTTTTCTATTCAGTGGCGTAACTGGAAGGGCAAGGACCCTGGGGCAAAAAAGAAAATGGGGCCTCAAATATATATAATAATTTATAAAAGGGGAGGGTACACCTACGTTTTCAACACATCAAAATTCGCTTTGTTTAGGGGCACCAATTTTTTCTGGCAAAATTTAGGACCAATAATTATTTTGCAGTGTCAAAAATTAGAAAAAAAAATTTTTGAAGCCAGTTTAGATTTTTATTTAAAAAAAATTGCAAATTTTGAAAATTGAACTTTTTCCACAATGTTTATTATTTTCTAATGCCAATTTTTTTTCTTACTTTTTAAATAATTTTTCACAATATAGCGTATGGGGTTTAAAAATTTTAATTTAAAAAAGAAAAATAATTCTAAAAAGTCCAAAAACCCCCAATAAAAAAAACCCCTAATAACGTGTTGGAATTTCATTCTTCTCTCTCTTTAAATATAGCATCAATTCTACAATTTTTAATATTTTTTATTGCTCTTTATTTTCTGGGTAAAAATATGTATTTTCTACAAAATTAAGTATGGATTTTAAAAAATTTTACAACTCTTTTTTAATTTTCATCAAATTGCAATTTTTAACGGCTCATTTTGTAAAAAATACAAGTGTCCACACTTCCACTGAAAAAAATTACATTAACTTATGTGTCTTCTTTATCAAAAAACAAAATTATTCATTTGGACTAACTTTTGTTCCGATTGTTTGTCCGATTCCTTCTTAATTCCTTCATTTTGTCCACACCTGACATTTGTCACTAGATGTTTTTTTCTTTTAAAATGTTAAATCATATTTCATCTTTTTAAAATGTTTTCAAAATTTAAATTTGTAGCAATTTTAATTTCTTCAAATTTCAGTTAATCAGAACTTGTGTTGATTAAAAGTTCCAATTAATCCACGTTTCAAATAAAACTAAATTTGAAGAGATTTAAAAATTTCTTCAAATTTTTAATAACTACTTTCTATTATGATTTCAATTACTTAAACAAAAATTTTGTACTATTTTTATCATTTTTCAATTATTTTTAAATTTTATTTCTCTTAATCTTAAAATTATCTTTCTCAAATTTCAATTATTTTGTTTAGTTTTTTAAATCACTTTTTCAATTTTAATTATTTTTCCCTTGACATTAAATCAATCTAATTATTTATTCCTAAATTTAACATTACTCATCGCAAATTTAAATTAATTTTTTCAATTTACCATTATTTTTGACATTTTACAATTATTATTTTCAATTTAAAATTATTTTAATAATTCTTGAATTAATTTCAAATATACATCTCAATTTTCAATTAATTTGTTCAATTTTCCATTTTTTTTTTAAATTTCTCCATCGTTTAATATTTTTATTATTTTTCAATTAATTTCATAAATTTTTAGTTATTATCTCAAATTTAGATTATTATCATCAAGTTTCCATGATTTAAACGATTTGTAAATTATTTTGGCATAATTTTTAAAAATTTCGATTATTTATCTAAAATGTCAATTATTTTCATCAATTTTCGATTATTTCTGGGATTTTTTAATTATTCTCTTTAATTAACATTATTTAAGTAATTTTGAAATTATTTTCATTTTTTAAACAAATATTTTATGCTTTTTCTCACTTGTTTCTCTCAAATTTTATTTACTGTTTTCAATTTTTCAATATTTAAATTATTTTCATCATATTTCAATTTTTCTCTCAGTCTTAAATTCTTTTCAGCGTGTTTCAATTATTTGTTTCAATTTTGAATTAATTTTATCATTTTTTAATTATTTTCCTCTATTGTTAATTATTATTCTCATTTTCTAAAATTATTTACTTAGATTTTTAAGTATTTTTCTAAAATTTCGATTATTTTCTTCAATTTTTAATCATTTACAATTGTTTCCATAATTTCTAAATTTTTTTATTAATTTGCGTAAATTTCAATTATTTATAGCTTTCATCAATTTTTTCCTCCTATTTTTAGTTTCTCTCATTTTTTTCAATTGATTTCAAAGATCTTTAAGTATGTTTCTCAAATTTAAATTAGTTTTTTTTATTTAGAAAAAATTCTGCAATTTTTTCAATTATTTTACTCAAATGTCATTTATTTCTTTTACATTTTATCATTATTTGTATAATATTTCAATTATTTTCTTCACGTTACAAATTTTAAAATTATTTTTGAATCATTTTCCAAAATTTATTACCTTCAATTTCCCATTTTTTCATTTGTTTTATAATTTCAAATTTGTTTAACTATTTATCTGCCATTTCAATTATTTCATTCAATTTTCAATTATTTATATTATTTTCTTCAATTTTCAATTACTTCTGTTCTTTTTCATAATTTCCAAAAGTTTGTTAAATTATTCTTTCTTCATTTATTTTCTGTAATTTTTAATTATTTTCTTCTTTTTTCTACAATGAACTTTCAAAAGTTTCAAGTATATTTCTGAAATTTTCTTTAACTTTTATTTATGTAACATATATTATGTAATTTTTTAAAATTATTTTCTCCAATTTTAGTTATTTTTTTTAAGGTTACACTATTTGCTTCAATTTTCAATCATTTATTTTTCAATTTTCAATTATTTTCTCTAAGTTTTCATTATTTAATTTTCTTCAATTTCTTTTTAAAATTTTCAAGTATTTTTCGCAAATTTAAATTATTTAATTTATTTTTAAAACATTTCTATGATTTTTACTTACTTTTCCTAAATTTTATTTGATTTCATTTTTATTCAATTAATCTGCAAAATTTGAAATTATTTTGTTCAATTTCAATTCTTTTTTACAATTTTTTTTAATTCGAAAATTTTATAACTTTTGTTCTAAGTAAATATTTATTTTATTTATTTATTTTTAATAATTTTTAATAATTATTTAAATATAAGTTTACTGCTTCCTTATAGAGAAAGCTTTGTGATCGTTAAGATTACTATTTTCCAAAAATAATCTAAATCGACTCATTTTCATCTAAAAAGCGTAAATTTTCATTTTTAAGCAAATGTCCAGATGTATGTGTGTGTGTATAGCGTTTTTTGTCGCCAGGATATCTCAAGAACGCTTCAACGGATTTCAATAAAATTTGGTTGACTTATTAAGCTCATGAATATCTAAATTTGGACACAGGGATTTTTGAAAATACGTAATCAAACTTTTTTTCGAACCTTTTTTCATCGAAAAAAAAGTTTTTTGCCAAAACTTTTTTCCATGCTAAAAATACAACCTAATGAATACAAAAATCAAATTGCTTATCTCAAAACGAATCGATTGACCTATGAATGTTTATAACCGATCAAAAGTTCCTAAAATAATTTATGTTTCTTCATTTTTTTCGCATTAAAAAATCTTTTTTTTAAATAACTTCTCCAATTAACTTTTATATTATTAATTTCCTGCTTCCTCTTTGAGGAAGCAAATTATTTTGCCTACTTGGAAGCGAAATGTTCATGAAATGGACATAATTTTCACCTAGTTTTTAAGTTTAAATTATAATCGGTGAGATAACACAAGGTGTAGAAACTAATCCCGCTCCAGCTCGCGTTGTTTAATTTAGAAACACTTTAAGTTACTCAAAATAGTAAGATTTTTGGAATTTAAAAAAAAAAACTTTGCACCTTAATAGTTACGCCACTACACAAGTATCTTGAGGTTTCAAAAATTTAACAGCATCATTAAAAAATCATTATCTACCAGTGGACCAAATTTGATTAAAATGGTAGTGTTAATTCTATTTACGATAGAACCTCCTTAAGCATATTTTTTTACTGAATTTTTTGCTGCAAAGAAAACTCGTCTCTATCTCTTTAACGATTTATCTTCTGTCAAAGTATAAAAAGGAAACATGTACCTTTTTCAATAGACCAGCCGGGTGGATATATAAACAGACAAATTGTTCCCTCTAGAGTCATTCTCAACAATGAATTCGCTGCTCGATAAGAATCGAGTCTTGCAGCTTTTGCAGTTTTATAATTTCTCTTCGCGGCCCAACTGTCGCAAATATCCATAGCCGACCAAGTATTATCATTATCTTGATGCTGTAATTTTAATAAATGAGGCATGTCTATTCTCTCCGCCAAAAATCTAATGGTACTGTACGGCTCTCTGACTTGGGCAATTGGAAACGAACCCATCAATATCTGCAACTGTTTTGGTACAGTGGATGGAAAAACTAATCCAGGACAGTCGCAGAGACAAACTGTCTTTGTGAGGAAAATAGTTTGGAAATGTTTTGTATGACCTGGTGTTCGAGAAACGCTCACCACCTTTTTACCTAAAAATAAAAACATGTAAAAATATATTAGTTTTTAAATCACTAAATAAAAAAAAAAAAACAATTTCATATCCACATTTTCTTACCCATCAACGCATTCATCAACGAAGATTTTCCAACATTTGGAGTTCCAAGGCAACCGATTGTTAAAATCCCATTTTTAAATTTCTCATGTTCAAAATAACCGGTATCTTTTTCTTGAACGGTAACATTGTCCTTTCTACCTAAATCCTCCAAATCATATTCCGAGTTCATTTCTTCCTGGATTTTTTCATGCCAAGAACTTAAATCGACTTTATCTTCGACAATTTCTTTGCAAGCTTCCAGTAATTGTTTAGCACCTTCTGCTGCCATTTTCAATTTTCCCTTCCTCCGCCTTTTCTTTAAGCCTTCGTCTTTATTAGAGCTAGTTCGTAAATTGTAATTAGGATAAGAGGTGAACATTAATATGTGCAGTTGTGGATAGTGTTTTTTAAAATATTCTCGCCAAGCGACAACGAGGGAAGCTGGTGCCAAATCAATTTTATTCAAAACGAGAATCATATTCTTTCCTAACTTCTCAGTCACGTATTTGTAAAGATACGGCGGAAACAATAGTACCGGAAATCGAATGTCGACTATTATCAAGAGTATATCTGACATTTCCAAAACTCTCCACAACTGACGCCAAGTTTCTAAATTTAATTCAAAATAGCTCAAATTTTCCAATTTCATACTATCCAAATATTCCTGAAAGTATAGGTATGTAATTGAAAATTTGAAAATTACAGAGAATCAGAAATTTGTTTTTTTCTTAGGATTAGGGCTGATAAAAATCATGATTTTTTTTTATTATATCGTTTGTAAATATAACTAAACAGTTTTGTAACTATAACTAAACCGTTTTGTAACCATAACTAAACAGTTTTGTAACCTAGAAATCCGTAGATCCCCATTTAAATACCCAAAAATAAAAAATAAATAATAATAAATAAAATAAAAAATTTTAGCTTAACCTAATTTTTTCTGAACTGGATGTTTAAAAATTTGGTGAAATTAATATAAATAATATATTTATTTGGGGTAAAATACGACTTTCTATTTTGAGGTTATGTAAATCGAGAGAACCTCCTTAAAGCAAAAATTAATTTTTTTAAATAAATAAAATCAGTACATACAATTTTCGAATGTTTATTTATAAGTAGCTTATTTTTTAAACTGAGCACATTTAATCAGAAAGAATAAAGAATAAAAGTAGATTAAATGAGAAGACTTCAAAAAAATATCTTCAAATTCAAATGATCGAAAAATTAAGAAAATTGGTTAAAAGCAACGAAAAATAATAAATTACAAAAAAAAAAATCATAAAAAGATAACAAAACAGTGAATTAAAAAAATAAATAAAGTTATGGACATTATTCAAGAAATAAATAAACATGAAAAAAAACAACACATGAATGAAACAGTAACATAAAAATATAGAAAAAAGTAGAAAGTCTTTTTAAAAAATTAAACTATTTAGAGACATTTTTTTTAAATTAAAAAAAAAATAAGACACTAATTAAAAAACGTTAAAGTATATTAATAAAGAGAAACAAAATTTTAAAATTAGAAAAATTAGAGAATTATTTTACAAATTGAAGAAAAAACAAAGAATGAATAAAGTTTTGGAACATTTTAAACATAAATTATATTAAATAGAACAATGATGTTAAAATGACAATATTTAGTACAAAATTAAATTTACATAAGTAAAATACAAGAAAAAGTCTTCAAAAAATTAGAAAATTGAGAAATTTAAAAAAGTAGATAGTAGCATCGAATAAATGTTTTTAAAAATTCGTAATTACAAGATAAAACTATACAATCTAAAATAAGAAAAAATGTTAATAGAAAATAGAAAAATGATCCCAAAAATTAAAGAATTAATTAAAATTCAAGGATGGACTAAAAAATGGAGAAATGTTTTTTTTTTCTTAATCTAACAAACTGTAAAAAAAATTTAAGAAGTATAAAAAATCTAAAAATTTGTTAAGAATCTACTAAACAAATAAAACTAATTAAAATACAAGGTCTAAGAAAATTGTGAAACTACAAGAAATTTCAAAATGCAATTAATTAAACTCATCATACAACGACGAATTTTCAAATCTAAAAAAATCTACTTACAATTTTGTTTTTGTCAAATTGTTCCAAACAAAATATAAGAATAGATCCGAGAAGAACAAAATCCACAGATTAAAATATAAAGAAAAATCCATTCAATCCTAAAATGAAGAAAATTCACTATTAACCACTTAAGACTTTCAAAAAGTTGATAAAGCACTAAAAATATAATTAATTTATAGATTTTATTATTGGTTTCTTTATTATTTTAATTGAAAAAAAAAACAATATTTAAAAGAATCGCATAATTTATATTCTTGGAAGATAAATCTAAACAATCTAAAAATATAAATTAAGTTCGATCCATGGAAAGTAGTGAAAAATAAACATAAACAATTTATATCAGTTTTTAAAATATTTTAAAATTATTTTCTTTATTTTTAAAAATTATTTTCATTATTATTCAATTTTTTCCCAAAAATTTAAAACTCACTTTTCATAAATTATAATTATATTCTTCTTAAATTATTTTTTTTACTATTACATTATTTTCCTCAATAATGAATTAGAATCCTTATTTTATTTATTAAAATTATTCTAATTTATTTTCAGTTTCTTTTTTCATTTATCAATTATTCACATAAATTAAAAAATAATTTCTTTAAACTACAATTATATTCTTCCATTCATTTAATTAACGTAATCAAAACTTAATAATTAATAGTTTTTTTCAATTATTTTTGTTAAATTTTAATTATTTTTAGATTTTTTAATTATTTTTATAGTTTTTCAATTAATTTCCTCATTTCTAAATTATTTTAAATATAATTTCATGAATTGTTCATTATTTTTTTAATTTTTAAATTGTTTTTCTGATTTTCTGATTTTCAATTGTTTTTATCTTTTTTTTTTAATTAATTTTTCCAATTTCAAATTATTTTCACTATTTTTCAATTAATGTCAAAAACTTACAATTATTTATATCAAATTTCAATTATTTTCTTTGACTTTCATTTTTTAAAATCATTTTTCAATAATTTGCCTTCATTTTTAACATTTTGTTCATAATTTTTTTCATTAAAATTATAAATTGTTAATTATTTTTATTATTGTTCAATTTTTTTCCAATTTTCAATTATTTTAATTTTAATAATTTTTTAAAATAATCTCCAATTTTAAATTATTTTAATTATTTCTTAATTAATTTCTTAACCTTCTAATGCTTTACGTCAAATATCAATTATTTACTTCAATTTTCAATTTTTAACATAATTTTTCAATTTATTACTCCAATTTTCAATTTTTTTCACTATCTTTCCATTAATTGCATGAATTGTTAATTATTTTTATTAGTTTTCAAATATTTGTCTCAATTTTTAATTTTTTCATTATGTTAACATTTTTTTTCAATTTCATGGATTTTTAACTATTATTATCATTTTTCAATTGTGTTCTCCAATTCTCAATTATTTTAATCATTTTTCAATTAATTGCTCCATTTTTAAATGTATTAATTATTTTCTTCAATTTTCAATTGTTTTTATCATTTTTAAATCATTTTCTTCTCCAATTTCATATTATTTTTAATTAATTTTTTAATTTGTTATGATCTACGATTTTGTTCTTTTTGAATCTATTATTTTATTTGGAACCATTTGCCAAAAATATGATTTTAAGTAGAATCGTTTGAATTTGAAAGTTTTTAGCAAACTTTGTTCTCCCTAAAAACCTAATACCTATTAAATACCTATTAAAAAATTTGCCTCTGAATTTATTGTGTACACTAGAGACAAAAATTTGACTTTATTAAAATTTATTTTTTAACGGGTTTATTAAAAACTCATCGAAGATAAGTGTGTAAGCTGGTAATTTTATAATTTTGAGGAAGAAAGTCACGTAATTAAATAAAAGTAAAATAACTTTGCGAATCTTATTACCAAAAAGCCGATGTTTTTATTTGACATGATCTCCTTCAAAAATGTTTTAAGAATTGTAAAAAAAAGGAAGAGATAACAGAAAGACTTTTATTATTTTAAAAGAACTTACTTTAAAATATGTTTGCTCTCGAGTCTCAAGTTCATCCTTGGACATACTGAAATCCCACGGAGGTCTTTTAGGAAAATCAATTTCTGGTGGAAAGTAAGAATCTGAGACTTCCTGCTTATTAAGTGGAAGCATTTCAATAGATTGGTAAGCTTCTTCTTTGCGTTTTCGCAATTCTTCTTGCGATTCTTGGAAAAAATGTAGAGCATATTTACTTCTACCGATCTCACGAGGTTGTTTATTTATTTTTTGGACAGTCCTTCCTGATTTAAAATCTTCTTCATCACTGTGATCGTTATCCTTACTGCAGTGACTTCTGTCTAAAAACGAAAGTATGTAAATTTCAGGGCTGATAAAAATAATTATTTTTTTAAAAAATCAAAAAAAGCCTATTTTTTTAGTTAAATTGCATTTTTTTTATTTCTATCAATAATTGATTTTTTAAAAAAATATAATCAGTAGATAAACTCTCAAAATGTTTATTTGTAAGTAGTTTATTAAAGAAATGAAAAAAAAAATTAAAAAAACAACACAAGAATGAAACAGTGACATAAAAATGTATAAAAAAGTAGAAACTCTTTTCAAAAAGTTAAATTATTTACAGACTTCTTTTATATTAAAATAATAAATAAGATGATAAGTAACAAAACGTTCAAATATATTACTACAGAGAACAACATTTTAAAATTAGAGAATTTTTTGACAAATTCAATAAAAAAAAGAATGAATAAAGTTTTGGAAAATTTTAAAAAAATTTAAAAGAAAATAAATTTTATGAAAAGAAATAGTCTTTATTAATTAATTAATTAATAATCTAACGAACTGTAAAAACAGGTATGAAGTACAAAAAAAATTTTTGTTAGAATCTACTAAAAAATTAGGTTTAATAAAAAAAAAAAAAAAAAAAATGTATATAAAGAGGAATATAAACTTCAGAAAAGAAATTTAAGAATCTTTTAAAAATAAAAAAGTTTAGGAAAATTAAACCAAAAACATTTTTATAATATTAAACTTAAAACAAGTCCAACAATAAATTAAGAAAAATAAAGAATAAAAATTGAATAAATTTACCAAAAAAATGAGTATTTAATTTTAAAAATATAGAAATAATTATGAAAATCAATGAAATAAAAAGTTTAGTGAATGTTATAATAATAAAATTGTGTAAAATAATATTAAATAATTTGAATACATTTTTATTCAAAAGCTTATGTGTTAAATACGGCAAATTAAATTAAATTAATTACATTAATTAATTATTAATATGTTATTAATTACTAATGTTAATTAATTGTGCTATTAATCAGTACTCTAAAAACTGAACATTTATTAATTAAGTTTGTTAAATTTTTATTTATTTATTTTTTTTTGTTACTCAGTACTTCGTACGAAAGGGCCATTTTTTATTGTAAGCCCGTTTATAGACAAATAAATAAATAAATAAAAAGAAGAAAGTTAAAGAAAATCCTAAAATAAAAACAGAAATACAACTACAAAAAATATCAAAAGTATAAAATGAGAAAAAATCTTTAAATTTTTTAGAAATAAGAAATTATAAAATATAAATTAAACAGTTTCGAAAAAGTGAAATTTCTTAGAAATATTGTAAGAATTAAAAAAACGATTATTGTGAATATCGAAAATAATTAGTATTATTGAATTATTTTGCATTAATTAATATGAATTTAGATTTGAATTAATTGAAATTTAAAAGTTGGAACAAATTGGAATACGAGTTAATTAACGATTGGAATTTATTTAAATTATAATGACTTAAAGATATAAAAATTTAATACTATTTTTTGCTATCTTCATACCAAAAATTTGTAAAACCTGGGTATTTTGATCATCTGTATTAGCAGAATTTTTTAAATTTTATAAAGATTAAAATATTAAAATTTTCTATTTCCTAATGATTTAAATCATGATTTAAACCCATAACAGCCCTGGTAAATTTCTCATGTTTCTTGCATGGAAAAAAGTACTTTTTTCAGAGTTACTATAAAATAAGAGAAATAAAATTTTTCTATCAACATTAAAAAATGTTCGAAAAAATGCATTTATTCAATTACTAAATAAAAAATTATTTAAACTAAATAAATATATATATATAAATTCTTTTGTATTTATGGGGTTTCTTGAGAATCCAGGAAAAAATAAAACGCATGTATGATAATTAATATAAGATTTTTATTTACATTAGCATAACTGAATATTGCCCAACACTGAGAATCTGACCCTATTAAAATTTGATAAGATAAGAAATATTAATTTTTGCAGAAAAAAATGTCGAATGTAATTAAAATTATTCAACAGAAAATAGTACATGGTTATCATTTTAATTGTTAATTAAAATTTGATAATTATAGTAATTTTCTTTTTTAATTATTTTGATTATTACATTAAATAATCATTTATGTATGTACATGCAATAAATGAATAAATAATATATTAATTTATATAAAAAAAATATATATATTGTGTGTACATACAACTAATTAATTTGACATATCATAATAATAAATGTTTAAACTATACATCATACATAAAAAACCTTTTTCTTAAATTAAATTAAAAATTTAAATTACAACTACTATTTTATTATTTCTCAATTTCTTTATAAAATAAAGTAGTAATAAATTTCCAACTAATATTGTATAGAAAGAAACATATTTTATTTAGAAATAAATACACCGCTATTTTAATAAATAAATATAGGGATTAATTATTATAATTAAAATACTTACTTAGTAAAACTTGATTCTTACGTTGCTTTTTCTCTTGCATTTGTTGTTTCTTTGCTTTGCCACTAAAAGGGGCACGTCTTCTTCCTTGTGGCATTTTTAAATTTCTTTATTATTACAATCACAGAAACGAATTTCTAAATATAACTTAATTAAATTAACATTCAACAGACGTTTTTAAACGTATAAGAAAAATTAAAGGACATTAAACATCCTCAATGTTTATATAGTTCATGCCAGGGTTGCGCTATAACAAAAGTTGCACAGTTACGCAACTTGAGTTTTTGACGTAATTGACGTAAATTACGTTTATTAAATGTCAGAATCAATACGATTACACGTAATCGGAAATCGGACTGTCATCGCGGAAATCAATAAAGTTTTGATGGCTTTATACACTTGATTTAAAAAAAAAAACAATGCCTGAATCTTTTATAACCTTAGCGAGATCTACGAGTAAAAGATGTTTTTTCAGTTCTTACTATTAGTTGAGAAATTTAACCACAAAATCATTATTAAAGATTACGCGAATTTGTGATAATTCTTAAAAGAAATCCTTAACTGCAGTTTATAAATCAATAATGTTTTGTCATTTAAGTATCCTAGTAAGATTTACTTGTGCAAATTGAGTAAACCAGTGTGACGTCACAAGTCCGTTAAGTTTTGTCATTTATCAAGAAGGTTGGGTTCGAAACCTAAATTTACATTGCAATGTATGGGAATTTTAATAAAAAGTGATTTTTATAATAATACAATAAAATACGGTTAGTATTGTTAAGGGTGGGAAATAAAACATATTTTCCCGGTAAGAAGGCCGGCATTGAAACGTTTCAATGCCTTTTAATCCCGTTTTTGGGTAAATGCCTTTAAATACCTACGAACGCATTAATTGGCATAAGGTAGTTCAAGTTCGGTGGGGAAAAGTTCAAGATGGCCGCTTGCTGGGGCCTAAAAATGCATTGTAGTCAATGGAGCAAAATCAGTTATTTAAAAATAACTTTTTAAAAACAAATTTTTGAACCTATGTTTATTAGCAAATTATTTTTCTTTTATCGAAAGCTATTTTTTAAAATAATAAAATTTAATAAAATTGTTATATCAATTTTTATTTTTTAAAAAATAGCTTTCGATAAAAGAAAAATAATTTGCTAATAAACATAGGTTCAAAAATTTGTTTTTAAAAAGTTATTTTAAAAAAACTGATTTCGTCCCATTGGCTTCCATGCAAAGCTGTGCTCCAGTATCCTCCATATTGGATTTTCCCCCACCGAACTTGAACTACCTAATTGGCATTAGCTCGTTTTTGGTCGAAAACTCGAAATTAAGGCCTAAAGGTACGGCCACATCTCGGGAGGCAAGGAGCCGGCTTGCTTCCCGTAAGTTAGAGTAAGAGAGACAAAAGTACTTCTGTCTTTCTTACTCTAACTTACGGGAAGCAAGCCGGCTCCTTGCCCAGGGTTGTGTACATAACATACTAGAGTATGTTACATAGTTTGTTACTGTATGTTACCTAGGTAAGTTACCTACCAAATTTGTTAAATAATGTATTTTTTTGGTGGTGGGGGTAACATACTTGATGTAACATACCGGTAACATACGTAGAAAACCTTGAGTGACGCGTCATTACCCAACCCTGCCCTTGCCTCCCGAGGTGTGCCCGTACCTTAAGGACATGTGATGGAGTATGACGTCACTGATATAGGCAAAAATTATCTGTAACTTTTCTCTTAAAATATTAAATATTTTGTTACGAAACTTGGTAGAGTTACTTAAAATATCATTAGAAAGGTCTCTCTGACCCAAATTTGTTTGATTTTTGGGTCAAAAGTAATTTTTTAAAAATTGTCTATTTTTCCAAAATTTCTCAACAATTATATTTGAGCCAAAATACAAACAAATTTGGGTCAGAGAGACCTTCCTAATGATATTTTAAGTAATTCTACCAAGTTTCATGACCCAAATATTCAATACTTTAAGAGAAAAGTTACGGACAAATTTTGCCTATGCCAGTGACGTCATAATCCATCACATGCCCTTAAGGGTGCCGCGCCGTCTCATGCTAGGGATTAATGGATTAGGGATTAGAATAGACTAATCAGATAATTGGTCACATTGGAAAGCATTTTCTGATTGGTCTATTCTAATCCCTGATCCATTAATCCCTAGCATGAGTCGGTACCACGAAGGAATAATAAAGAGACTGCACTCGCTAATTTTTATGTGCTAAAATTCTGTCTTGGTTCACGTGTTGGAATTAACTTTGATATGAGTACGCATGCGCAGTACGCGATTACTATCGATATATCGATACTTGTTTACATGTATAAACCTAACCTCAAATATCAATTGACGTTTCGATTCCCGCCATAATAATTTTCTCTCTCATTCTACTTTTGGGAGCAACGAAGATAGCAATAGTGCGCCGCGCACGCGTACTCATATCAGAACACTTGAACCAAGACAGAATTTTGGCACACTTTCTACAGGGCTAAACACTACAGTTCGGTCTCCTTATTATTCCTTCGTGGTCGGTACAAAGCAGCAGATAGAAATACGGTTAAAGGCCTAAGCAGCCAGAAATACGGTTACGGGACCAGAGCATGAGACAGAAAAGGACAGAAATAGTCTCTGTCCTTTATTATCTCATGCCCTGCTCCCGTAACCGTATTCGTTGTGCTTTGGGCTTAACGGGACCAGAGCGGGCTTTACGCGTAATTTCCCAACTCTGCTGCACAGCCCTGAAGCAAAGTGAAAGAAGAGAGCGCATGCGCGGAAACAGCGCCATCTGACGATAAAAACAATAACTCCTCCCTCTGTCCTTCTCACTATCGTGTCTGGAACAATCCTATCTTCGCTTCTGCGCGTTCATACCCCTTTGTGCTCTAAATACATGTATATATATTAAATACACACTAATCGTTTTCTATGTAGTGCATGCAAACATTAATTCACCCAAACACATACACATATAACATTGAGTGAAGGCTGTGACTGGGATCTTCGTATTGAGTTAAGTTTACTTCACCTTTTCCCCTCCTTTCCATCGACTCCTTTATGCCAACCAGCAACTTCCATCATTCACCAGCTTTTACAGCTGATCAGACGATATTGGTTAACAATATTGTTAACGCTATCAACTGTGTGACTTGGATTACATTTAAGTGTCAAAACAGCCAGTGTGCATGGTTCGTGGAACACTTGAAACACCATTATCTCCAAGTTTAAAAGGAATAATTTTTTTTTTTCAAATTCATCAAGAAGACTAGCTTTTGCGAAAGTGAAGTATTTTCATTTTTTTTCCCCCTTTTTTTTTTCTTTCAATTTCTCCACACAGTCTGACACTTTACCAGGAAAGGTTACAATTTAAATATCAAGACATGAGAGACGAGAGATCGGGAAACAGTGATAGCGTCTAAAAAAGTGATTGCAGTTAAAAAAAAAAGAAAAAAAAAAGTGATTCACTGGATTTTATCCGAAAAGGACTACGCGGGCATGGTATACCTGAGGACTGCTTGGGTTATGGGAGAAGCTGAAACGCAGTGCCATAGCACAAATTCATCACCAATTTCGTCAACTTTTCTTCACGATCATGACGAGGAAGTCGCTTTACATCCACTCAATAACCAGGTATATGCAAAATTTCTTCTTGAACACTGACTTGTTCCTTTCTTAATATACATACTTAGGTATACGACTCGAATGCTTCTTAAATGGGTCACGTCTTTCATCCATTGTTTCACGAATGTAGGTACGAGAAAAGTAAGTAGAAATCTAAATCGTCGTCAACCATTGCATTTTATTTTTTCAATTACATCAACCAATACTCGTTTCGCTTACGAGAAATATGATCGAATTTACTTTCTCACGATTATTTTTCTACAGTTGCAGCAAAATATCAAAATGCATCAAAAATAAAAATAAATAAAAACAAAATAATAACAAATAATAAAAACGTGTAAATAAATGTGAGAATTAATTAATACAGTAAATAAAAATAAGGAAATCTTCGTGAATCATTCTTTCTTTTATTCACTTTGTCAGCAATGTAAAATTAGACTTAATTTCACTTTATACGAAGTTTTTTAATTTTAATTAAATTCAGATTATCTAAACGGAAATTTTAATATAAAATTATTTCTACAATTTATGAAATAGGTGTTTTATTTTTTATTAAATTCTTATATGTCTAAATATAAATATTATTGTTTATGTGTACTTTTTTAATGTTATATTAATAATAATATGGCTTTTATTAATTTAATAACATTCTTTATACAAATCTTTAAATTTTTTTAAATACCTGTCTAATTTTTAAGAGCATAAAAACAGTATGAAAATGTTTACATTAGCTTAAGGAGGAATAAAACAGACAGTCTGAAAAAAGTTAGTCCAAATGCATTTTTTTTATTTTTGAACTAGAAAACTCATATTTTCATGTAAAATTTTTCAGTGGAAGTGTGAACAATTATATTTAACACATAATGAGTAATTAAAAATTGCAATTTGATGAAAAAAATTCTATGTAGTTTAAAAATCAAAATAATGCATTTGGACTAACTTTTTTTCAGACTGTCTATTTCATTCTTCGTTAAGGTACGTCTCCGATTAGCAGTCCCTGACAAAAGTTAATAGCGATTATTAATTAATATAATTTATTTCTTAACTTATTATTTACTATTAATAGTTAATCCGACATCAAGCAATAATTTTTTATTGAAAATATTTTAAAAATGAACAAAAGTTGCTAAATTTCTTATGTTTTTCAAAGATGCCTTTTTTACAAGGCTATATTTTTTTTAATTTTTTTTTTAAAATAGTACAATTTAAGTAAATAATAGCTTATTATCTTGAGAAAAACAACAACTTCACCTTAAATTTTTTGAAAAAGTGGATCATTTTTTAAGTAAAACAGTTTGTTTATAAATATTGAGAAATATGTTTTTAAATAAATTACTATATATTCAAAAAATGGTCCACTTTTTCGAAAATCTGACAAGTTGAAGTTGTAGAGTTTGTTTTTTTTTTTTTCAAGAAAATAAGCTATTATTTACTTAAATTGTACCATTTTTCAAAAAAATTTAAGAAAAGATAGATTTGTAAAAAAGGTATCTTTGAAAAACGTTAAAAATTTAGCAAATTTTGTTCATTTTTAAAACATTTTCTTTAAAAAACTATTGCTCGATGTCGGATTAAGTGTTAAAAGTAAATAATAAGTTAAGAAGTAAATTATATTTATTAACATTTAGTTAATTTACATATTTAATTATATTTTTTAACCGCGAAATGTTGAAATATTATTATAATATACAAAAATATGGAAAAAATACATAATTTAACAATAATATATTTCATTTTTTAACTATGATTTTGAATAATTTACCAGTCTAAATAGTTTGAACTTTTAAGGATCTTCAACCCATTGACATAACCTCAAACTAGAATTTTTGTTTAAAAAATATATAATAGTAAAACTTTATTTATATTATAATTATTTTAACTACATTCAACAGACAAAATTGTGAAAAATCTTTTAAAGATTAAAATGAGCTATTATTTGTCAAAATTGGAAAAAAATTACAATAGTTCTCAAACTTTAAAGAAAAAACACAATATGTCTAAATAATTATTATTTTACAAGTTTTGGCTTAACTTGTTTTTTCCTGAAAAATATACTAGATCTTTTAAAACGTTACGAAATGAATTTCATTTATATTTTTATTTAATACCTTTCTAGTTCAAGGTTATGTCAACGGAGATAATCTTCTTTATTAAAAATTTTATCTGTTTTAAAAGAGAAGTAAAATTAGAATTAACTGAAATTTGAATGAATACTTTTATTTATTTATTTATTTTTTAATTGTTATTTTAGTTGAATCATCTTAAATCGTTTAATTTTAATTACAGTGCAGAAAACGGCCTTAAGGAGAGTGTTCACTATAACATAACCTCAAATTAAGAAATTCAAGCGAACAAAATTTTAATCAAAATTCTAAACAATTTTGAATTAAAAAAAAATTAAAATTATTACGATTGCGGGGAACATTATAAAGAGTACGATAAGATATTTTCATGAAAATTTAATAAAATTGGCTATTGTCTGAGACAAAAGAAAAAACACAAAATGTTTAATTAATTACACAAAAATATGTATTTTTGTATAAAAAATCTGAATCCGAAATCAGAATTGCTAAATTGTTTTTACTTTTTGAGAAAGTCTAAAAAAAATTCTTTTTTACCGGGACACTACACTATTGTATTCTTACGTATTTTTCTCCCTGAATCCTAATCCGGAGTCGGAATAACTAGTCTAACTAAAATTTTTGAGATAATCTTAAAAAACTGCTAAAAAACTCGAAAAAAACAAAAAAAAAAAATTTTTTGCCCGGAACAATACACTAGTGTATTTTTACGTATTTTTCTCTGCTGAATCCAAATCCAAAGTCAAAATGATTAGATTAGCTAAAATTTTTGAGATAATTTTAAAAAAAGCTCTTTTTCTTGTTTTTGAGCAGTTTTTTGATATTATCTCAAAAAGTTGAACCAATCTGGCAATTCTAACTTCGGATTCGGATTCAGCGGAGAGAAATACGTAGAAATAGACTAGCATATTGTTCCGGGCAAAAAAAAAACTTTTTGGATTTTTTTTAGGGTTTTTGAGCAGTTTTTTGAAATTTTCTCAAAAAGTTTATCCAATCTGATTATTCTGGCTTTGGATTCGAATTCAGTGGAGAGAAATACGTAGGAATACACTAACGTAGTGTCTTGGACAAAAAAAAAATTTTTTTGGTTTGATTTGGGTTTTAAAATTTTTTTTGAGGTTATTTCAAAAAGTAGAATAATTCTAACAATTCTGACTTCGGATTCAGCTAAGAACAATACGTAGGAATAAACTATTATAGTTTCTCGGACAAAATTATTTAGAACAATTAATATTGATGGAATTTTTGTTCGATTCAATTTCTAAGTTTGAGGTTATGTTACGCTATAACCAGCCTCCTTAACTAAAATAAGTCTATAAAAAATTAAAATAGTATTTTAAAAATAGTTCAATTTACAATATAATAACATTGATTTAACAATAAGATTTGAAATATTAAGAAAAAAAATATTATTATATTATAAAAATTGTTTATCAAAAGTAAATTTCTCTTAATTCCTAATTGACTGAGATTAAAAAATTAGTTAAAAATATTCAAAGTCTATTTGCAATTTTGTGCAATATCAATTTTAATCAAGCTTTTCAATCACTTTTCAAGAAAAAACACACTTTAATCTTTATGAAGCATTTTCAAATAAAAATATAAACAAGACTGTACAAATAATCGTGAAAGATATGGGAAAGTTTTGTTATTTTTTGTGTAAAAAGTGGCCTATTTCGTGACGTATCTTTATTGATAAAGCAGTTGATATTTGTTTGAAATTCTGACTAAGCAGGTTTGTCAACTTATTACTTAACTTGATAATAAACATTGTAATGAATGCAATTCATTCTCGTATTATTTAAACAATCTTCTATCATGTTTCTTGTAAAAAAAAAAAAAAGTGCTCCTCTTCCTTGGAATTCTTTTTCCATATATGATTACACACTTGCGATTAACGATTCGATAATTAATTAATTATTGGGTGTTTTTTTTTTTAAACTTATAACAATCATATTTCATAACAGGTCGGTGGTCATACTCGATTACTGCTTCTCAACCAAAATACGATTTGCAAGCCACTGAACTGCAGAGAATTAGACTTCTACAAAAACATTCCACAAGAGATACAAACATTTGTCCCAAAATTCAAAGGTAAGCTGATGTATTAATCTCATATGTTCATTATTTTATATATAACACAATGTTCAAGTCGATTACAAATTCACGGCTAATTTATTTCAATAAGGTTTTGTGTGCTCCTAATTTTTATATTTTTACAGAACTATTTTTCCTTCGACGCATTTTGTCATCCTTTTTTGTTTCTCATCTTCGTTATAATAATAATAATCAATAAAAAATTATATCTATATATATATTTATTTGTATTTTCGACAAAAATATGTATTTACGTAGATTATGATAAAAACTGATTCTGTTGTTGTTGCAAACCCTAAATTATTAAATTAAGTTTGCACAATAATGGCCAAACACTTGCAAAATTTGAACAAAGTTTCTTTTCTGAGAAATGTATATTTGGAATGAGTTTGCCTGAAAAGAAGATTGTTTCAGAGAAAAAACATTTTCATTAAATATTGTTTCACAAAAAAAAAATATACATTTCAAGAAATTTGTAGTTTGAAGAAAAAAGAAGTCATAAATTCACATATTTCATGAAAATTATTTTAAACTTTAGAAAAATTGAGATATTGATCTAAGGGCACATTTTAACTAAATGAAAAATATATTTAAGGGTGAGTGGGAGGCAATTATTTCTGGGAAATGATTGAAGAAAAATTCGTGAAAATTATAAATGAGGTTTGTTTAATGGACTTTGTTTATGTCTAGACTTTAAAGGCTTTTGCTCAATTATTTCTCAGAAAAATGGAATGATTTACTGCCTCCCACTTTCCCCTACATTAATACAAATATAATTTAAAAAAAGAAAAATTTAAAACAGACTTTCAGAGGACTTTTGCTTGTCCAGAATAATTGTTTAAACGTTAAGTGTAGTCGTGTGCTTTACATGTAAGGGAGAATGGCCCAATCCGAACCTGTGATTAAATAATAATAACAGTGCAATTTTGCTATTCCGTTTGGTAAAAATTTCTTCGAATAGTCATTTTTTGCAAACAAAAAATATTTCCTTTAATCTGAAAATATATACCAGAAAACGGTCAGATAAATCATTTTTTTCAATCGATCTTTAAATCTTTAGTATTTGCGATTTTTTCGAATAGAAAAAAAACGATTTAGTTACTTTTTGGTGTAATATTGTTATCGAAAATTTTAAATTCTAGTAAATTTATATAAAAGTTATGAGGGTGATTTTTCTGAAAGTGGCACTTATATTTATGTTTTGAAATAATCTTTTTATTTATTTTTCAAATTTAAATCTGTAGAATTACTTGAAATAATTTTTAAAAAATTAATATAATGGTTCCGAAAATGATTTTTTTAAAGCTCTAAGAGTTACGGAAAATTTTTCTACATTGACATAACCTCAAAATGGAAAGTTATTTTTTACAGGAAATAAGAATATTATTAAAATTGGTTTTACCAAATTTGGAAAGATCCAGTTGTACATTTTTAGGGTGAAATAAGGTTAAGCCAAAATTTGTTGTTAAATAATGATTATTTAACATTTTGTTCTTTTAATAAAATTTGAATTGTACATAATATTTCAGAAGGTGGCGCATGATTATTCCCTAAATTTCAATTGTTTAGTTTTCTCGAATTTCTATTTTTAACTTACCTTTAAAAATCATAATTGGCAAATTTTAAATAGAAACATTACATTACAAAAATTTTAAATTTTCTAAAATAAATTATTTTAATTGCAATATTTTACTGTTATTTAAAAATAATATGTTTAACATTATACATAATATCTGCGCAACAAAAATGTTACTTGTCCCAAAATGGCCGACATTTATAGCCAATCAAATAACAGTAAAATATTATAATTAAAATTTGATTGGCTGCAGTGTCGGCCATTTTAGGACAATCGATATTTCTGTTGCGCTAACGATACCTATGTCTCAAAACGATTCAAAGATATAGTATTTTTGTACAATTTAGAAGAAAATAGAGATTATGTCAAATAGTATATCGACAAAAAGGACATTATGTAATTTTGGAGAATTTGAAATTATATATAAGTTAACAATTATTGTAATGAATTTAAGGTTACGTGGTTTTTAGACAAATTAAAAATTATGTCAATTAGTAACAACGATATTTAGGTTATGTGCATATTAGAAATTTGACAATTATGATTAAAGATAAGTCGAAAAATGAAAATTATAGTAAATAATATTACGGAATATTAAAAATTCTAAAAATTTGGAATTCATTAAAATAAAAATGATGCTTAATAGCATATCAAAAATTTTTAAATTATAATAGATTGTCATTCAAAAATTTGATGTTATGTTAAATAATAATTATGTATAAATACAATTTGTATGAAATAAATATTTTACAATATAAATATTAATAGTGCTTATTTTAAGTGAATGTTAGGTTATGCGATTTTTCGGAAAAACAATAATTATCCTAAATTAAAATTAAATTAAGTTTTTTTTTTATTCTAGTAAGTAATTTTTATCCAACTTTGGCAAATATAATAGCTCATTTTGCTCTTTGAAACAGTATTTATAATTCTGTTTGTTCAATTTTGTTAATAATATGTTATTCAAAAGTTATGAAACAAATAAAATTTGATTTTTATGTATTTTTTAAACACAATATTGTTTAACAAAATTCAACAAATAAAATTGTAGAGAATGTTTCAAAGAGCAAAGTTAGCTATTTTTTCTCAAAATTGGAAAATCACAATTGTTTGTTAGATTTAAAAAAAAAAAACACAAAATGTTAAATAATAAGTATTATTTGACAACAAATTTTGGATCAATCTAAATTTTTCTGAAAATTGTAAAACTTGATTTTTTTATAATTAATGAAATTAATTTTAGTAATACTCTTATGTGAAAAACTACTTTCTAGTTTGAGGTTATGTCATTTGAGAAAATCTTCTTCAATAATATTTATTGAAAAAACGCCGGGTGAAAAAAAAACGTAATTCTTATTTTTTAAAATCTAAAGTATTAATAAACTTTTTTTTAATAGTAAAATGTAAAATATTTTAAATACTTTATTTCAAATCTAAAGAAAAAAATTACCTTTTTAAAACATTGAAAATAAACATTAAAAACAAAGGAAAAAAATATGAATATTTATGAATATTGAAAATAATTATTACTGGATAATTTTTATAAAATAAATCGTGACATCCAAAAGATCACTTTTAGAAAAATCGCCCATTTGATAAATTTTATAAACTAATTAATTATATTGTATTATATTAGTTTGTAATAAAAACTGTTGTAAAAACGACAATTTTTTTATTTGTATACTTTTTTCAAAAACTGAAGTATTTTTTGTCGACTGAACTGAAAATTAATGTTTAATCATTCAATGTTTTTTATAAACGCTTTTTTCTTTATATTTTTTAAAGCAATATGTGATGTAAATATTTTATACTGATAGATTTTTATTTATTGTTTTTAGACAAAATACATTTATAAATAGATATAAAAGAGTTCCGTTTTGAGCCACTCTCCTGTGTGATTTACAATTATAAGAGTGATTAGAGTCAGATTAGTTTCTATATTTTTATTATTTATTGATTATATATATTTATATATATATATATATATGTGATTTAATGTAAATGTCGACAGTGAACACACGTACGTCTTAAACTCCCAATTTCCTACTTTCATCTGTTATTCAATCTAAGGGTACTTTGTGCTTATTGACGTCATGTTATTTGAATGAGGCTTCTGACTTCCTTGTTACAAAAATTGAAAGTAATCAAATTCATCAGGTTTCACAGTACGAAATAATCAAATGATTATTTATTTTTGGTCGTATTGAAAAATTGACACTTTCTTATCAAATTTAAACAAAAAGAAAAAACTATTAACTTAAGCACGAAATTGAAACATTATTTTTTTATTATATTTTTGTTTATATTCCTTATTATATATTATTATTTAAACTTTTTTTTTTCAATTACGTATACCTTTGAAATAATCACTAATCAACTGTCAGCTCATGTGAGTTATTAGCTGTGTTTTTTAATATCGTCACGTACAGATATGATATATAGTATTTTATAAATTTCAATTTTTCCAGTTAAACAATAAAGCGCGCGTTCGTGCAGTTTTAATATTATAAAGAAATATTCTCTTTTACACGTGCTATTATTTTTTCCATCGCATGAATAATTTATGTAAACTGGTTTCTCCCCTTGAAAATATCATAGTATTTAATTTAAAAAAAAAAGAGAGACATAAAAAGAAATAAGTCAAAAGAGTATTGCAAAAGATCTTTAGTAAAAAGAATATTTTGTTAATAATGTTCTTTACTTAATTTTTGTTTACATAAAGATGCTATCTTTATGATAAAATAATTTTAATTGATTGTTTAAGAAAACCCATTATTCTTTAAAAACAAAAAATTATAAATTTGATTGTATTTAATTTTTAAAAAATAATCAGAAACCTCATTCAAATAATTAATAACTGTATCCTTACTGACTTATTGATAAACTTATTTTACTATCTACTTGATATGCATTTCGTCTATTGGTGCCTCATTGAATCAAAAGTCGACGAAATTAATGATACAATTTTTAATCAATTAATAAATCAAATTTTTATTGTTAATATAATTACTATTAATTATTGGTTTCTTCTATATTTGATTTAGGAGTTTTTGTCAAGCGACAGTTTCAACAAAAAATTATTCGATTTATCAATTTGGGTCTTGGTATTTTTCTAATGATTCTCTTGGTATTTTATTAACATCGATTGAACAAATTTAAAATTCGCGCGAAAATTTTTCTGTTAGATGCATTATTTTGATTAATGATAATTCGTGCAAATGAAAGTTCGAATAACTGAAGATTCAGTAAATATCAATTCTATTAAATTTTTGAGAAAAGAAAATAGATTGCGACAAAATTTGTTGTGAAATAATAATTTAACATTTTGTGCTTTTTCTTTTGTCTCAAACAAAAATCGCCATTTTTATGGAATTTTTATAAGCATTTGGTTATTTTACTTTATAAAATATTCACTACAATTTTAATCCTTTTAATATTATTCCAAGTTTTTTGTTAAAAAACTATAAACAGTAGAAATTTTGTTTATTAAATATTCTTTTTAACTCAAATCTTTTAACAATATTAAAAATACTCCATGATTGTAGAAAATATTTTAAAGAGTAAAATAACCTATTGTTTATAAAAAATTATAAAAATGGCGATTTTGTCTGAGCTGAAAAAGAAACACTAAATGTTAAATAATTATTACGTGACAACAAATTTTGACTCAACCTTTTTTCTCTGAAAATTGTACAACTGGATCCTTAAAAATTGTTTAAAAATAATTTTGTTTATAATATAAATTTTATTTTTCTAATCGTTATTTATTTTACAAAATGCAATTGGGTACACTTTTTTAACGAATTGCAATATTCTATTATTTAGAAATTAGAAGTAATTATAATTCGAATAAGTAAAAATTATATATTAAATAGTAATTCTCGAATTATAAAATTTATGTTACTTAACAATTCGAAAATTTTGATGCAATAAACATTATGAGATTAAAATTTGTAATAATTATGCGGATCGATTGAAACTGTTGCATGATTAATATCTCAACTATTAATATCAATATTTGTTGTTTTGCAAAGTATTATTATTTTTCTTTTATTGTTAAATTGCACAATTGTTTCAATAAAAAACAAAATAAATCCAGTCAATTTGTTTGGAATTGATGTAAATAATTCAATCATTTTTTTCTTTCTTTTGGTTCCAATCAGGTATAAAACCAGACGAAAATGAGAAAACGTGTTTCTTAAATTAACTATTGTTTTGAAAAAAAAAAAAAAAAAATTAAAATTGCTTTAGAGTGCATTGAACAATCATGTCCGCTTTGTTAGAATTTAAACAGAATTATTCAGCATATTTATTAGTTTTATTTTACACTATGCGTTTTTCCCAATCAACGTTTTGTAAAAACAAAGAACAAAAAAAAAAACAATATTGTAGACAGATTTTTTTGAAACTCGAGTTAAAATATAAAAATACTCGTGATTAAACAATAAAAATTTATATTTCATCAAACATTTGCTTATGAATTATTTTAGAATAACTTCAGAAAAAAAAGTACGCAACTTGACAAAATACAGTCGAATATCAATCTTAATTTAAATTCTCGTGCTTATTTTTAATTTTTCAAATTTCCTTATATCGATAGATTTATAACTAAGATTGAATTTCGGCTGTAATTTCCTGAAACTTTGTGTAATACGGCATTTTATTATATTTTTCTTGAACAAGGGAAATTATGAAATTTCAAATCTTAAAATCTATCTTTTATCGCAGATCCATTTAAATAAAAGAAAAATTCAATCAGATAAATTTTAAGGTTACACAATAACCTTAAGGTCTGTATACATTGATTTCAAAAGAGGTTTGCTTTTTTAATTAGAAAATGAGTTAACCTTTAGAGGACCGAATACTAATTTATTTTTGTTCTTGGTAATTTTAATGAATTTATTTTGCTGACGTAAGAATTTCAACAAAATAAATAATTAGCATTAAAAAAATACTTGCTATATTTATTAAAATATTATTTATTTAACAATTATTTACTTCAATATTAAGTAATCTTTCGTTCAATATTTCTACTTAATGACTTAAAGGCTGTTTAATAAAAAACATATATAATCTTTCCTAATTTGAAAAAAATAAAAAAAAACTCGAAAAAATAGGTTCTCGGAAGGTTATCAGTACACCATGTGCGAATTTTTCGTCAGCAAAAATTCAGACCGATATTTTAAAAAATTATACATAAATAAATTTTCGAGGTTAACTAAATTTGTTTTAGATCAATAAAGGTTATTTTGATATAATTGTTAAAGCTATAATAAATTAAGGAAGAGTCGTATTTTGTATTGATTTTCAATAAACAATGTTATTAGATTTAAAAAAAAGTGTAATAAACATCTGTGGGGACTTTTTGTTGACAAAAATTGATCAAGATTCGAACCCCCGAAATTATCGGTTTGATATGACATTAGAATTAAACGGCGCCTTAACGTCCTCAGCCAAAAAGTAACTAATTGTTCTTTTTACGAAATATAATAGATATGAATTATCAGTTTTGTGTTGCTAATAAGCAGAAAACAAATTGCGTATTTTTTGTTAGTTTAATATAATTTCCTTAAAATAAAACAACCTGTGTTTTAAAAATTAATTTTCATTGGGAAAATAAAATTACTTTTTTTTTATATAGTCAACTTCTAGCTGCCGACGTAAATTCGTACATGGAACAGCAATTCTCAAATTTACATACTACGTAACGTAAGATTATCTAAGTTTCAAGATAAGTTTTCATTATTTATGTAACAGCTTACTTTTCAATCAAAAAATTAATCATTTTAACGAAATTTGAATTTATCGTGACACGTGAACAATATTATTTTCGCCCTATTACACAATAAAAATTCATCAAGTAGAACTTGATATAAATAAAAACTTTTAATTTGGAATTTTATCATATAAAATCTGAGCTTTGAAATAAACGAAATTAAATTTTTTGAATTCTTTTTGAAATATTGAATTATTCTTTACGCCAGGGAAAGAAATTTAGAGTTTTATTATTTCATTTGAACAAAAAATATTTCAAATTGAAGTTTAGATGGAAAAAAAAATTTCGTTTATTTTATCAGTCAAAGAGACTTTCTTTTGATAGAAAATATAATTAAATCAGCGAATTATATAACTTATTTGTTTATTTATATGGGCAAATTTCTCGAATTTTCAGATTTTTTGTTGTTTTTTAAAAATACAATATTATCCAATTGGGAGGAGAAAATTAATTAATAAAGTAAATTGTTTGATATAAACAATATTTCATGCCTTTATACTGTTTCTTTTGTTTAAAAACAAAGTTTTCTTTTTATAAAACTTCCGTTCTTTATTTAACTTTTTACCATAAAGAAGCTCTTGAAGACTGAAAATAATTTAAAACTCACTTATATTAAGCAAATCTTTGAATTTTAGTAAGAACGTGTTTGAAGTATAAACAATTTATATTCGGTTTCTTTTTCTAAAGTCTTTTCTGGAAATCTTAACGTTCTGGAAAATTGCCCACATATTTAAACCCGAGGAGTAAACAACTCTTGAATTGAGGTGTACACTTATTTTTAAAAATTTCAAAAAAAATTCTTGAAATTAATAAACTGTCTTGAAATATTCAGAAATTATATATATTGTTAAAAATGTCCGTTTCCGAAAATTCTGTCGTCGATTACATAATGCGCAGACGCGCAGGTAATTCAACGCATGCGCGAGATTGGTTATGTCAGAAATTATTTTCTCTTTCTTCATTTAGAAAATTAAATTACAATTGTAACGTAAAAGTCTCGTGAATTTCAAAATATTTTTAACAGTGTACAATTCTCAATTTACACTCTATTGTAATGTTCATATAATTACGTAATTTACGATAAATTTTCTTGAAAATATATTTAAAATTTTACTAAAAACCTGAAATGTGTTAATTAAAGAAAAATTCTAGAAAATTAATGTAATTAAAATCGGAAACAGTTTTATTAAAATAGAAGAATTTAACGAAAAATGCAAAAAGTTTATTACAAATTAGGGAAGTTATTAAAAAAAAATTATCTACAAATTTGTAACTGTTAAAAAAACTATAAGAAAAAATAATTTAAAAATTAGTTAAACTAAAAAATATGTAGAGTATTTTTTTCAAAGAAATTATCATAAAAGAATGATATTGGAAGAGTTATAATAAGAAATGTAATTTTAAATGTCATTAAAAATAAAGAGTCTCGTATTAATGCAATCGATTTCTGGTGAATTATATACTTTCTATTTAAGTCAATCGATTCTTTTCGTTGTAAAGACAATAATTTTTATATTAATTGAGCTGCATTTTCAACAACGAACAAATTTGTTCGACAAAAACTGTATTTTTGAAAGAAAAAAATTGCCAAAAATAAAAGATTAGGGGGTTTTCAGTTGTTAGTTATTCCGGTAAATTTTACCACATTTTTTAGACAAAATAACGAAATATTTTCTGGTTTTTTATTGATATTGATAGAAAATTTAAACCAGAAATCATAACCGGATTTTCTAGTTAATTTAACCGGAATTTATTTAACTAACCAGGTTTATTATTTTTAACTGGATTTTAAATTATCGTATAATGTAAAAACCAAAAGAACTAAAATTTTGTCTTTTTTAGAAGTTTTATTCTTTGAATAATTTTAATTTCTTAAATTTGAACTTTCGCAATTTTTACTATTTATCATCATCATTTTTTCTGGATAAAAAAACAATTTTTTTTCAAATTTACACCTGGATTTTGAAATATTTAATTTTTAATCCTCTCAAGCTATGGAAAAAGTAGAAAATAATTCAAGCTGGAGATAGATGCTAGAAAATTATAAAAAATTGTTTAGAATTAAAGATTGTAACTGTAAATTATGAAAATGAGTAAACAAATAAAGGAAACATTTAAAAATAGAGAAAAAGACTTATACAAGCTATAACAATTATATTCACTTTGCTTTCATGTGAACAAAAAATTTGTTTCCGGATAGGTGAAGCAATAAATTTTAAAAGATAAGTGCTATTTCGTAAAAAAAAAGCATGCTGAAAATTACGTCTATTTTATGAGAATAAAATCTAAAATATTTGTTTATAAAGGAACCATAAGGAAATGAAAATTGGAGAAGTTACCTAAGAAAATCAAAATTTCAGAAAAATTTAAAATCTACATTTTTTTTAAATTGCAGGTAAAATCTTAATAGCATAGACCAATTGGTTTGTTTTTCAATCTAGATTTTTTATAAAAGAATTATGATTGAGAAGTTGGAATTTTAGAAGTTATAGGAAAAAAAAGAATTTTAAAAAAAAACTGAAGCAATCAAAAAAAATTATTTCAAACTAAAGAAAATAGTTTTTATATTAAATTAAGTGACGAAAAAAAATAGGAAGTGGAAACAAAAAATATTATTAAAACTGTATAAAAATGCTAGAAAATATAGAAAATGTCGGGAAACGAAGACTGAATTTTGTAGCCTTTCTTTAAAAGTTAATACATCCACAGTAGAAAATTAAACAAATGCAGTTTCACACCTAACCCCTAGAGTTAATTATAAAGTTGAAAAATTATACGAAATTATTTATATAAGAATGTTTTTTGGACTTGAGGCGATTTATTTTTAATTAAAGTTTATAATAATTAAGGAACTTAAAGGTTTTTGCAATTTTTTCTCTAGGAAAAGTCCAGATTTTTTAACATAAATTTACAAAACGCCCCTACCGGTTACTATATGAACTATCCAATATGGCCGACTTAATAGTGGAAAAGAACATTATTTCTATATATAAAGTATAAGTAATTCTGTACTTTATTGAGAAAAAATATATAAGTTTCCAAAAAGTGTGTTTTAAAATAATAACGTTCTTATTAGTTAATACATTTTTCATGTTTATTGACCTTCAGTTTTGTGTTTTAAAGATAAAATTAACTATTAAAAATCATTTTTATTTTTAAACAGTTTTATGTATGTTATAGTTTTAATATATTGTATGTTTATGAATTGAGATTAAAAACATTTTTCCCAAAAAATAAAACACTATTTTTACTTACACTCATTAAAGTTATAAAAAGGTTACAAACGAAAGAAAAAAATTATTTCAATAGAATAAAACTATTTTCATTAGATATTATGGAGATTTTGATTGCATTAAATTCTTACTATTTTCATTTTGTTCTACATGTTAAAAGTTCAATAATTTTTTTGTGAAGTTTGCATGTTATTAAAACACGTCATAAAATGATAATAATAATTTTTGTAGCTTTAAACCTGAAAATTCTATTTCTTTACATAATATCTCTACACTCTAAAAACAAGTGTCTTATTTTGTCCTCACTTTTAAGACATTTTCAGGTGTCTTAATTTTAAACCATTGAGATAGTGTCTTAAAAACGCCTGTAAGACGCTTTCTAAACGTCTTATGTCTTAAAATTAGACACTTGTAAGACACCTGTTTTTACAGTGTAAGAATATAATTTTTTATCTTATCAACATAAACAATCAGTGAAATCAAACTGTGAAAAAGAATAGATTGAGAAACTGCTTATTTCATCAATTTTCGAAATTTTGAATGTACACTGTAAAAACGGCCATATTTGCTTCTACACAGTAGCGCCGCTCTGTTCGCTGTGGTATTTTTCTTTACCAATAGAAAGAAAATAATTTCTGAAATATCCTCAAGTACCTTGAAACTACTTTGTCAAATTTTAAAATATTTGTTTAAAATGCCATAAAAAACGTCACTGAAAAGTGTAAGAATTATTATGAATTAAGTGTACACCTAATGTTTAGAGTTGTCAACTCCTTATTTTAACCATTTTTCCTGTGAAGAGTACTAGTTATAAATTGAAAAAAGAAAAATATATTGGTAACATATTGAAAAAGAAAGAATTGAAACAACTGTAGATTGCAATTAACACCTTTAAGAAATAATACTATGTTGGAGACTTGTAGCCAGGATCACCGTTGAGTAGGTATCAGATTCATAGTGTTGATTTTTTAATTTTGTAATTTTTATATAAGTTAATCGATAAAGAGAAGAAGATTATTGGGACATTGGTGCATTTTTAGTACGGAAAATGGGTCTTTTTATGAGAACTAAATGCATCAAATCGATATGTTTGATGATTGTCTAGCAAAAAACCGTTTTCTTTTAAGTATCCCCAGAGCCAATAGTCACAAGGATTCGTGTCTGGGAATCGAGGCATGGCCTGCTCGCAGACCCACTAGTGCCCTGAACACATTCCATTTGCTTCTCCTTGGCCAATGCTCGGGGTTTGTATTTTGTTGCTGATCACCAATATATTCCGTCATGTGATACTAGTTCTCTGAAAATCAGATATCTTTTCGCGATTCAGACGTACATTTGATGACTGATTCGCCGTAAGCAGAATGTAGTCATAATAGTTTATTCTTATACATTAATTATTAATTATTATTTAAAAAGACAAAAAAAAAAAAGCATTGAACTAACCAGTAGTTAATGATTTCTTGTGCACATTTCATTCATACTCTCTAATTAAGCTGAGGTATCATATTCAGAATGCAATTTTCAGTTTTTATTTTACAAAAAGGATCTCAAGTTATTTGTATATTGGTAATTTTTTTTTTTTTTTTTCATTTAGTTGACATTTTTCTTTATGAAGAAGATCCAATGCTTTTGAATATAATACTGTGCCTGATATACACGAAGCAAGTATTTCTGACTCACAATTTGCGTCATATTTTTAGTTGAGTAATCAACCAGTAATCTCTCAAGAGTATTGTTTATGAATCACATTTTTTTCCCCCCCTGTTTTAATAAAATGATAAACTTGAGTACAACTGTCACTTTCCGCTAATATTCTACTTGCTTGGCGTATTTCGAGCATTATCTCGGCTAATTTTATAATTTTTATTTTTATTTTACTAGACATTTTATTTTAAGAAACAATCTTTGTACAAGTAGTAAATTTTTTTTTAAGCCACAATTAAATCACACTCTTTAGCAATCTATTTTAACTTACTCTCTTATTCTATTATTAAGGAATTTCAAGATTAATAATTTTGTGTAACATTTGGTTTAATCATTCGCGAAGCTTAGGTCGAAAATAAACACTATTTTTTATCAAATTGGACATAAATGTCGATAACAAGTCATGTTGTAAATTAAGGGATATTTCATTAATCCCAGCATTGGTGTTTCAGGTGTAATGCAGGCATCCAGTAGCAGTGAGGTTAAGCTTGAAAAGCGTTACAGTCCTAGTTTCAGAGATCAAGAATCGGGAAAAGCGTCTACAAAAAGGAAGAGAGATGATGTTTTAAGGTAATTGATTTAAGAATTTGAATTGAGATAATTCATTGCTTAATGGCAAGTTCTTAAATCATGCTCTGCTTCTACTCTCTTTATCGTTTGAATTAATAAAAAGTTAGGAACCAATAGACCTTCTCATCATTCTCTTTTACCAGCAGAAGACAAAAACAGCCAAATCGCTAAGGTTGGCAACCCTTTCTTTCCAGCATATGCAATGAAGCTTGAATTACAAAAAGACAAAAAGAGGAAGATGAAAAGGTCTATTCAAATTTGTGGAAAGTTCTACTAATTATTAATATTAAGGTTGTTCTCCCTAAAATGTTTTTTATTTTAGTATGTTTCTAATTTAAGTATCATATAATAGAACATGCAACGAATCAAATGATATTTTTTAAAGATAGGAAGAGGTGCTAATTATAGATTAATGTGATACCTTTTAACACGAAAGTAATTCTGTGGCTGAAAGGCATAACATCATAACTAACATTTTATCGAATTTGAGATAATATCAGATTTGAGTTTATTAAGTAATGCTCTTTAAAGTTTCATAACGGTAAAGTGATTTAAATGTTTAATTACGTAGAAAATAATTAATAACATAACAACATAACTGCATTCAAATCGAAAAAAAGAATTGATATTCTTCTTTGAAGCGTTTATATTTTATTAAAATTGATAAACAGATGTAAAAACTACACTAGAAAATAGGATACAATGACAAACACCAAAAATATTGGTTAATTTTTTAATTTTACAAAACCAAGAAAAAAAAACAAAAACAGATTTTTCTCAAAACAATGAAAATGCAGTTATGATGTTCTGCCTTTCAGCCACAGAATTTAAGGTATAGGTAATAATTACCAAATTTGAGTTGAGAATCACTGGGCCAAGAGAACTACCTTAATATAGCTTTAGTAAATAGTTGAAAACTACTCAATCAAATAGAGAAATTTGACTAGAAATCAACTGAAATTTTTACTAATTTAAATTCGAGACAAACTTTTTATTAAATGAAGATTAGAGAGTAGAAAATGAAAAAAGTTACGTAGAAAGGAGATAATGATTTTGCATCATAAAGGTCGTAAATATTGATGATTTTTTTCATAGTATAGCAGTTTTCATAATATAACAACACATGCAAAAGTTAGGTAAAGAAAAGTAATGAATTAAATTACTGCCTTAATGTGAACATCGGTTAAGACGGTTTTGTTTTTGAAATCTGGATCCAAAATGTAAAGTGTATTTATATTTAAAAATAATTACAATTTCTCATTTTATAGCGAATTCAGTGGCTCATTTTTCATGATAATATAAGATATATCTACTTTCGTTATCTGTACAGCAGAATGATATCAGCTGTAGTAGTGTCACATACAACACAAAATATAAAATTATATAAAGTTACTAAAAACTAAGTCACTAAATTTTATTTTTTGAAATCAAAAAAATAGCTTTGAATGTAATGTTTTGGGCAAAAAGTGGCAATTTTAATTTCCAACGCAATCAACCATTAAAACTCATAATTGCATAAGAATAAAAAATATTTATCCAACCAAATGGATAATCCCTAACCCGAATGACGCCTCATTATTTATGAGATCAGGTATCCTCTTTGCTGAAAAGAGAATATGAAGCTTTTCTTCAGGAAAAAAACCCTCAGAGAAGTTTCAGGTTCCAACAGTAAATGCCTACGCCAGCGACCGAAGAAGGGAACATGAAATCTAGGGAAACCAAAATTCATCTAAATGTCTCTATTAATAGCTGATGGGAATAATGAGCTTTCATTACTCTCAGAAGATGTAGATCTCTGTACATTAAATTGTGCTGTGCATGAAAAAGCAAAGTTTCTACTTTGTGAAAGAAACAAAAAATCTATTGCAAACCGCGTAGTTAGGACCTTAAAACAAATCACACAAGTGCAGTTTCGGATTTTACGGTGGCTCTATACGACGAGTCAGTGTCATTTTGATACCAAACTTACTATGAAGATTGTTATACTGCACAAGCATTGGTAAATGTTATTTTGTACAACAACCAAAATTAGAGGTTTTAACATTAATCCATTGAATTACTAAATTAAATATTTAATAATTAGAACCTAAAAATCTTTTAAGTTTAGCAGTTGTGCAATCTTCAAGATAAGTTTTGTGGCAAATGATACTCGACGCGATGGCATGCTCCTCAATTGCAGAGCGTGATTGCATATCTAAAATCAAAAAGAAAATGTACACCAAGTGTTTTAGAAATAGCCCAGACTCTAAAAAAATTGTATCACACTCTGAAGAAATCGAAGTTACAGACCATCAAGCATTCAACTATCCAACATTGGATAGAGAAGATACGTTCTCTTGTTTGTCTTAGATAATTATCTTATTATCTTGTTTGTCTTAGACAGGGGCTCGACAATTTCTACGGAGGTAAATGCAACAATTGCTATAGAGGAAGTGAGAAATGTAGTTGCTAAAACCAAGAACTTTTCAGCACCAGTGCCGGATGAGATTAATAATCTTTGGTGGAAGAAGTTCACTTCAACTCACCAACATTTGGCTTGTATATTCTCTACCTTTCTCAACGGCCAACATCCAATACCACAGTGGTTGGTGGAAGGACAAACGGTATTTTTACCAAAATCAGGAGATTTATCTAATCCAAAATATTATAGACCAATAGCTTGCCTTAACACTTGCTACAAGCTATTCATTGTCAACCTCAAAGAGTTTGAAGTGCAATACGTGAACAACGAGGGTGCAAGAGAGGCCTGGCAGATTATAGGGAGAACCTATTGATCGATAGATGTATTACCCAAGACTCGATATTTTATCGATTTAACCTGTCAATGACTTGGATTGATTACCGAAAAGCATTTGATTCTACAAGTCATGAGCTGATCATCAAGCTTCTTTAATGTTTAGAGGTACATCCAAACATCGTGAGATGCTTGAAGGAGCTAATGCTAATGTGGAGGACAAGGTTTGTTACAACCAGTGTTGCCAACTCGAGCTCTGATGAATCTACTAGACAGCACTACAGATTATACTAGAAATATACCAAACCTCAAAATTTTTTAGAAGTACAGTACACGTCAATAACAAAGTACATATTTGCTGAGGATTTATGGTCAATTGGGTAGAATCGGTTATTTTAAAAAAAATGTTTAAAAACTATTTTGTAAACTAAAGTGTAAAAATAAGTTCTTTGAGATTTTCTAATTATACTAAACAATATACTAGACACTAGATCAAAAATTTATCCACTAGACATAAGATAAATTGTACTAGATCTAGTATAAAATATACTGACTTGGCAACACTGGTTATAACATCCAAAAAACAGCAGGCGATAGCAAACCTAGAAATACAGTCCATAAGATCAACCATTTGTTTTGTATAAACGATCTTAAGCTCTATGCATCTAGTAAGAACGCAATGAAAATTTTGGTGTTTGCAGTAGCCGAGTATTCCAGAGCTATAGGAATGAATTTTGAATTAGATAAATGTGCCGTACGTCATCAATTTGATTAAAGGAAGACGAGAAACAGCTGAGATCTCGAGCGACTCTGAGGATATTCAACTCATTGGTGGCAAAACTACTCATCATATTGGTGGTGGGGAAACCTACACATATCTTGGAATTCCCCAATCTGAAACTCAAGATTTGTGTAGGCTTAAAGATCATCTCTATATAAAATACGAACCAATTTTTTTTTTGAGAAGACAGTGGTTTTCTCAAAAAATGTGGTCATCAAAATTATCTGGGAAGAATAAGATACATGCCACAAATACATTAGAGATTCCTTTACTTCTTTAAAAAGAAAAGTCGGGTAGCCCCGGACACTCGTGAAATAAAATAAACGGTATATTTTTTAAACAGAGTGTCTACTCACCGGGAATTCCGGGAATTTGCCGGGATTTTAGTTCGACCGGGAAAAACCCGGGAAAAAAAATTATATCCGGGAATTTCTAAAAATTCCAGCTAATTCGTTTTCATAATTCTTCAAATTCGCTTGAAACTTATTACTCGTTTTCGAAGTCTCTGATTGTGAAAATGATATCAGATTTACCAATTTTTCAAAATTCAAAATGGCAGATCCAATATGGGAGACATATTTTGCAAAATTGCTCAAATTCACTTCAAACTTGTTACTCGGTGGTAATCCATGTTCCTAGTTACTAATCTGAAGTTAGATTTTCAAAATAGTAAAAATGTAACACGTTTCAAGGGAATTTGAGCATTTTAAGGGCTGCCAGTGAGGGGTCATCCATATATTATGTCACACTTTAAGAGGGCGGGGGGGGGGTCAACCAATTTGTGACAACAAGCAGAAAAAATGGCGCTAATGTATAGAACAGTGTGTGACATGGGGGAGGGGGGGGGGTCTAAAATGGTGAAAAATAGTGTGACGTAATATATGGACGGCCCCTGACTTATTTTTCTCATTTTTAATCAATTTATTCAAAATCACTCACTATTACTCACTTTAAAAAAATCACTTTTCTCACTTTCTTAGAAAAATAATAATTATCTATTATTATTATTATATATAATTATGTTCTTCAAATTTCAATAAATTTTGACTTTGTTTAATTAGTTTCCTCTAATTTTAAATACTTTTTCAATTTTGTAATTAATGTCTACAAATTTTTAAACCAGAATTGTCAATTACTTTCGTCATCTTTCAAATTTTCCATCAAATTTAAATTACTTTTATCATTTTTTAATTATTTTCTGCATATTTCTATTAGTTTTAACAATTAAAAATTATTTTTATCAAATTTCAATAATTATTTTCAATCTTTTTTTTTATGGTCATCAATTTCTCAATTTATTACACAGTTTTCAATTTTTTCCTTCAAATTTCAGCAATTTTCTTCAATGATTTTATTATTATGTATCAATAATTTTTGAATACTTTACACCAATTGACAATTATTTTTTTTTTCAAATTTCAATTTTTTTTTCAATTTTACATTCTTTTAATTATTTACACCAGTTATCAATCATTCATATCATTATTCAATTATTTATATCAAATTTTAATCATTTTTGTTATTTTTCATGTATTATCTTCAAATTTAAATTTTTTAAAATTTCTAAATTTTTTTTCTTCTAATTTCAATTATTTATGTCATTTCTCGACTATTTTTTCCTATTTTCAAGTAGTTTCTCCAAATTTTGTATTTATTTTCTTATATCTTTAAATTATTGTCATAAATTTTTTATTTCTTACTTCAATTTTCATTTATTTTTGTCAATTCTCAATTTCTTTTCAAATTTTAATTATTTTTATCATTTTTCAAATATTTTCTTCAAATTTTTCATTTTTTACTTAATTTTTAATTAGTTTTCTCACTTTTCAATTATTTGTTTCAAATTTTTATTATGTTTGTTATTTTCCACATATGTGACTGTCCATTAGAAAACGTGCCTTAGCTCCCAAACGTTAACTTTACAGGGTGAGCGTTTAAAGTTTCTGCAATGCATTGAAGTCAATGCAACCTGCCTACGCTTCTTGCTTAATAACACCAAAATTTCTTTAAAACAACAATTTTTTATTTTTGGAAATGAAAGAGCAAATAAACATCTGTTGGTTGGCATTAAAAAATCAAAATATATTTTTTGGAGCTAAGGCACGTTTTGTCATGGACAGTCACATATTACCTTCAAATTTAAATTTTTTGTGATTTCTCAATTATTTTCTTCAAATTTATGTTCTTTTTGTTATTTCTCGATTATTTTTTCCTATTATAATTATTTTTCTCATTTTTTAATTGCTTTTAAAATTTTCAAATAATTTAGTCATTTCTCAAGTATTATCAATATTTTCGACATTTTTTTATTACTTTCTCCAAATTTTACTTATTTTCTTATATCTTTAAATTATTGTCATGGATTTTTTAATTTCTTAGTTTAATTTACATTAAATTTTTCAATTATCTTTGTCGTTTGTCAATTACTTTTTATTTTTAATTATTTTTCAAGTATTTTCTTCAAATTTCAGCATTTTTTGGGATTTTGCAATTATTTTGTTATTATTTAATTATTTTCTTTAAACATCAATTTTTATCTCCAATTTTTCAATTATTGATTTCTAATTTTTATTTTGTTTCTCTATTTTTCAATTATTTATGTCATTTTTTACGTGTTTTTTTTTTCAAATCATAAATTTTTTACATAATTTTAAATTAGTTTTATCATCTTTCACTTTTTTTCAAGGTTCAATTATTTTTGTCATTTCTCAATTATTTTTTTAAAATTTTAATTATTTTTATCATTTTTCAAGTATTTTTTTTTTCAAATTTCTATCAATTTTATGATTTTTCAATTACTTAATTATTTTCCTTCATGGTCAATTTTTTTCTCCAATTTTTTAATTATGTATTGACATCAAATTTTTATTTTGTTTTTCGATTTTTCAATTATTTTTGTCATTTTGCAAGTCTTTTCTTCAAAATTTTAATTATTTACTTAATTTTTAATTAGTTTTGTCATCTTTCATTTTGTTTCTTCAAATTTCAATTATTTTTGTCATTTTCCAATTATTTTCTTCAAATTTCTATTATTTTTGCCATTTTGGAATTATTTTCTTCAAAGATCAATTTTACCTTAAAAACTTATATATTACGCACTTAATTTTTTCACTATTTTAATATTATAGCTATTAATCATACATAAGAGAAATCCGGGAAAAATGTAATTTTAGATCCGGGAAAACCGGGAATTTAAAAATCATGTTTCGGTAGACACCCTGTTTAAAACTAAAACATTTGTGTCGTTCAAAATGTTCATAAAATGTAATTTAGAAAGTTGGGTACATCATCATTAATTAGTTTAGTAAAAATCGAATTTAAATGTTCACTCCTTTCAAATCAATAACTTCTTTAGAATTTGACCATGTTTAACATCAATTTTTTAATTTTAAAGAAAATGGCTTCATGGATTTTCAATTTTTTTTTAATTCAGTAATAAATTTATAAGAAATTGATTGATTGGAAGTGTACTAATTTATGGCAACACGTACAACATTTAATAGCTATTAGTAAATTTGGATGTCTTGTTTTATAGAAAAATGTCTAGTTACACTGGTATTTCTAAAGATCATCACGGGATCTAATTACAATTGATAATTTAAGTTAAAAAATGTTCGTAATTTAAAAAGTTTTTTTTACGTTTTATGATGCAAAACAATTAAATATATTCAGGGTGGCCACAGTCTCTTTTTCTTTTCTATTATAAAATAATTTTGTATACATTTATGAAGTATGTAATCAAACTAATACTACTTTTAAGAATAAAGCAAAATTTTATTTTATTTTAGCTGTTCGTTTATTATTTATAATACGAAATTTTATGTCAGTAAAAAGTCAGGGAAATTTGTTAATTGAGTTTTGTGGCCACCCTGATATTGTACCCACAAATTTGTTGGAAGAACTTTTTTATTGAATCTTAATTAATGATTACTATAATAATTTACGATAAGATCTATATTAATCCTCTTAATGTTAATAAAATTTTATTGCTGTTTTAGAATGAAAATTCATCGTAAAAATAGTTCTGTAGACGTCTTCAAATCTGGAACACATTTAGATTCAGCAGCTAATAAACAATGTATCCTTATTAAATTTTGTAAAAATGTTCAACTATTCTTTGCTAATTTTTTTTTTTTCATTTCAAATGTATTTTTCTCATTAAAATAATAGTTTTTTAAATCAAGAAATATAGTTTAACCTAGATTACCTAGAACCAGTCAATGAATCATTTATTTTTATCAATAATTAATGACAAAACTGTCAGACTGGAAAAAAATTCGAGTCTTGATAAGATTTCTGTATGCTACTGAAGTAAAAAAAAAAATTATTTCCGTGTTGTGTATTGTATTATAAAAATGTAGGTCAGTTTAAAGTCACATTTGGGTCAAGGATACAGTGAGTTGTGTTAAACGCAGTGAAATACTCCATAGCCAGGAATTAACATGTTTGAAATCGTGTATTCGATATTTTACAAATTCAGTAACTCTCACTTTTTTCTAGATATTTTTGAGGGGTCGGCCATAAATTACATCACACGTTTCCCCCCTTTTTCAACCCCCTTTAAAACTCCCCTATTTTATATTATGTTGAAAAAGTATCATCTAAATTTTTCTTTTATACCTAGACTTTTAAAAATAAAAATTTTTTGATCGAAACAATATCCTAGTTTATTCCTACGTATTTTTCTCCGCTAAATCCGAATCCGTAGTTAGAATTGCCAAATTGGTTAAACTTTTTGAGATAATCTCAAAAAACTGATAAAAACTCGAAAAATCGATTTTTTTTAGGTTATCTTATAAAAAGTTAGCTAATCTGATCATTTTGACTTTAGATTCGGATACAGAATAGAAAAATACGTAGAAATACATTAGTACAGTGTAGCGGAAGAAAAGTTTTTTTTTCGTGTTTTTGAGCAGTTTTTTAAGATTATCTCAAAAATTTTTGTCAATCTGGGTATTCTGACCCCGGATTCAGCGGGAAAAAATACGTAAAAATACACGTGTCCCGGTAAAAGACAAAAAAAATTTTTTTGGTTTTAATTTGTATTTTGAAAATTCTTTTGAAAATATCTGAAAAAAAATAGTTAAAAAATTTACGGTTTGGGGTATTCCACGTCAAAACAGACTCAATTTTACTTTGTCACTTCTAATTTAAAAAAATGATTTTAGTATTGGTTTAAATTAACTTTCATGATTTTTTAAATATTTTTTTTATCAAAGCATTCAATAAATATCAGGTTTTGCAAAATTACGTTACTTTAAATTACACTTATTTTAAAAACAAGGTATATAATAATTAAGTTTTAACAATGTTTTTCAAAAAATATTCTTAAACATATTTCAATTCCTTAATTAAATAAACAGATTTTTTATTACTGGAAAATATAACGTCACAGTATTCACATCCATGCATCTTAGACTTAAAAATGGGGACCAGACAACATGGAGATGATGCATCTGCTGAAAAACGCAGCAAACAAATCGCTAAATGCGCTGCTAGTACTTCAGCATCTTTGGGTGTAAGACTTTGTGGAATGCAGGTTTGTTTTACTTTTTTAAACAATTTAAAAAAAAAAAATACCATTAAAATTTTCAGGGTGTCTACTCAAACATGTCCAAAAAATCTCCTGCCTATCCGTTCATCTTTCCTGAATTAATGTTTAATTTGTTTCAGGATTTTAGTCAATTGAGCGTTTTATAATAGAATTTTTAGATTTAAATAAATGTATCTAGAATAAAAACTTTACAATTGACACTTTGTAATTTTTCCTTCTCTAGTTATTTAATTATTGGGCAATTATAAATAGACGATTAGTAGAGACATGCGAAATCTAAAGATTCTTTTTCCTTTTTTTAATTATTAAAAAAGGAAATATGTTTTTTGACAATGAATCTTTTTGATTGCAAATTACATTTTTTTTTTTTTTTTAGTTAATCCGTAATTATCGGAACAAGTAGCCATCCTGAATACGTAGATAATAAAAATTAAACTTTTTCTAATCTGTCGATTGATGTATAATTTATTCAGGTTTACCAAGCAGACACCGATCATTACGTTAAACGCGATAAATATTGGGGAAGAGAACTAAATCAAGAAGGTTTTAAGGAAGCGTTGTGCAGATTTTTTCACAATGGATATTGTTCGCGCACGACTGTTATACACAGAGTAATTACGCGATTAGATCAATTACGACGTGCTATTGAAAGACAAAGCAGTTACAGATTTTACTCCTGGTAAGTACAAATTTTAATAACACAAACGTTTGATTTGAAAATTTTTAATTGAAGGTTACACTTTATTTGATTGAAGAGGAAGCAAAAGATTTAAATACCAGTATTTTTTTTATATACAAGTTTTGATATCTTCAAAATGTGCAGCCAAAATTTGGAAAAAGCAGAAATTAACAAAATTGCAGCACTTTTTTTGTTTGTGTGGAAAAACCGTAAAAGTGTTTTCTTAGTGAATACCTATATAATTAGAGTTTGTAATAAAAGTTAATATTGTGTAATTCCTCTGAAGAGATTAAAAACATTCTTTGGAAAGAAATCATGTGAGGTTAAATTATTAAGTAATAATTTTTTTTATATCTCAGCTCAAATAGACGAATTTTTAAAGTGATATTCAGTTGCTTTGATTTCTAATAAAAAAAAATACAACAATATTATTTATGACATAAAATTGTATGTTTTTTTCGAAATATGTTACTAAAAATGTGAAAAAATAACAAATTTCAGCTTATTTTTAAGAAAACAAAAAAACTTGAGCGCTGGAAGAACTTCTTCATTTTTATCTCGATCCTTATTGTCACCTATGCAAGAAAAGAAACCTGAAAAATCAAGAAAAAACTTTAAATTATTTTAATTTGTTTAAATAAATTGTTTATATTTCTATCAAATTAAGTGGTTTTTTAAAAGGATAAATATTAATCGAAAGCGGTATTAATTTCAAATAATATCAAATTTAAGTTTTATTCAATATTGTATTACTGCGGGCAATCTAACCTCTATTTAATCCTGAATTATTCACATCGCAGTAATTGATGCGCAGTAACTGAAACAAAGACACTAATAGACGAATTTGATCTTACGTTTACTTTTTGTATTTAAGTAATCTATTTTTATAGCTAGAATTTAAATTTTTGTATAAATATCTAAATAACACAAACTACTAGATTAAAAAGCCAGATTTTTTGTTTAAATTCATTAAATTGGTTGAGAGCCAATTACTGATAATTGTTTTAAATTGGAATTCTTTCCTTACAAAAATAACGTTTTGTAACGTTGTGGCCACTATAAAAAGAAGCAAAAAAACTTCCCTAACTTTCTTTATGAAATCAATGTGAAACACTTGGTAATAAATTCTCAGATTTCTCGGATCGTTATAACTATAATTTTCCCAGATTTGTTCGTTTCATGATTAGTAACTATATATTACTAAAAATCATTATGGAATTTATAATAACTATCTTCGAAAAGCGGTTTTAGAAAGTTTATTTGTACGTAAATATTTATTTACATTAAAAAATATATAATAATTGTCTTCTTGAACTAATAAATATTAAATATAAATCAAGTTTAAACTGTTGTCTAGGTTGAAAAAAATTATTTTAATCTTTTACAGTGACTATTGCACGTAAAAAAGAGAAAGATTTATATCTATGAACAAACAAAAGAATTTACTAAAAGATATAAAAAATTTATATAAAAAATATAAAAGTCTAAGAAAAAATGATGAAACGAAATTTCAAAACTGGTTGGGGAGGGGGGAGGGGAGATAGAAAATTTAAAAGAAATAAAATATTTTGAAAAAAAACTAAATAAAAGAAGTGAAAATAAAGAAATTATGAACATAAGGAAGTTTATTTTTAAATAATTCTACGAAAAAGTAAGCGTTTAGAAAGAAACCAAAATGCCTGGAGAAATGAGAAAAAAGAACATTTAATAGGAAATTATTTTAAAATATTTGAAAAGTGGAGAATATATTTTAATAAAATTTAACACATTTAAAAAATAAGAGAATTACAAAAAATACTTAGGAATTTATGAATCTCAAAATCAGAAAATCGAGGGTAAATAATAATCTACTAAATATGATAGAAAGCAAAAGGAACATACATAAGATATGGAAACATAATTTAAAAATTTAAAAGATTAAGAAAATTATTCCTAAACTGAAGAAATATAATAAAATCAAAAAGGCATGGTTATTATTTTTATCTAGTTATATTATGAAAAAAATGAGAAGAAATTAAATAGGTAAAAAAGAAAAATATATAAAAAGCAAGAAAACAGTTTAAATAAATTAAACGATTTACGGGAAGTTTTTAAGATAATTAGAAAAATAAATAAGAATAAGAAATTCTACAAAAGAAGAAAAATGTTTAAGAAATGAGGAAAATTGATAAATTATGAAACAAGCTAAACAATGATTTTCATTTAATGAACATTATGCTTCCAAGTAAGCAAAAATATATGCTCCTTGTAGAGGAAAATTTTCTAAAAATAAATTGAAAATTGAATAAGTAAATAAATTACAGGATAAGAATTTTCGAAATATTTCTACAAATTTCAAGATTTCCTTGAAAATTCCCTTTTTTTTAACGTTGTACAAAATTCGCGTCAAAATCCGGAATCATTTTAGACACTCTGTATTTTTATAAACAGTTACAAAGTTTCTTATTTCCCAAAAATGACAATTTTCCCTTGTCAAAAATACAAAAATCCAGAACTTCCCTGACCATTAATTTCTCCACTGAATTCTAAGTTTTTCCTGACCAGTGACCACCAGGTCCTTTTTTCAAATAATAATGGATTGCAATCTTTTGTTCTTTCAATGTATCGAGAAATATTTTTAAAAAGTCGTCTATTTGAAATTTTTATAAGCCTATAAAATTTGCCCGTAAAAAGAGATTTATTGACACTAGGTGTTTTTTAATTGAAACAAAATTTTCAATTAATTTGTCAGACCTAAATAGTTATAGTATAAAGAACTTTTTCATGTTTGGGGAATAAAAATGTTACTTATTAAATCCAATAAATATGTGATAAACAAAGAGATATTTAGGTTTTTAAGATATCTAGGTTCAAAAGATTGACATAACCTTAAAATAAAAAGTGATTTTTAATAGTGAATAAAACCGATAAAACCATAATTAAAATTATTTTGCAAATTTTGAAAGATTCAGTTTTACAGTTATTAGACAAAATTAGGTTAGACCAAAATTTATTGTTAAATACTAAGGGGAAATTTTTCTTTTTAAATATGAATTATAGGTTATGTTTCTATTTACCATTATTTACACTTATTTATTTTTCTTAATTTTAACTTTAGCTAATCAATAATATATACTAATTTGAGCTTTGTTGCTAATTTTTATCACAAAAGTTAACAGTAGTTCTTAATACTAGTGAATAAATTCTAAAATTCATTAGACATGATTTTCATTTGGTAGAATTTCTTTTTTAAAAGAACTTAATTTTAGTCGAAATTTCATTTTTTGAATTCGTTTTTAATCGACATTCAATAAATCCGAATTTATATTTAATAAAATTTTCATTTTTCTCAATTTCCTTTTATTCTACTTTTTGTTTGAAAGAATTCAAATTTAACCGAATTTTTATTCAACAGAATTCTTATTGAATCTGATTATTTAACTTGTTTATGAGTCCTAATTTCTTTGCTTTTCTAAAAAAAATTCAAAGATCAAAAAAATTTGACCGGGAAATACAAAAATCGACAGGAAAAAATTGGGAAATGACTGGGAATTTACAATCATAGAAATTATAGCTATCCTGAATTTCTTAGGGACTTCTAGGTATTTGCCAGGAATCCCTGGGAAATCCCCAAACCGCAAATACGCTGCTATTGGCTGTAAACGACGGACGGACAGACGGACACCAAAGTCTCGTTATTAGGGTAACTGTATGATTTAGAAACCTAAGGAAACGAAATTTAAATATATTTATTTCTATATTTATTTTGATTTTAATGGTAAATAGCGTTTTTTAATATCTGATAAACTGAAATGTATCGTAATATGCAATAATATCTCAGCTATCACTTTATAAAATATGGTGACCACTTTATAAACAGCATGAAATTTTATTTAAATTATGTAAAATGGAAGCAAAATGGGTAAAGATTGTTAGGTTATATAATAATAATATTAAAATCAATTAGTGCATTGTTAAATTCTACGAATTACGGGGGAGGGTGAGATTTAATATAAAATAATCACCCAGCATTTTATATTAAATCTTACCCCCCAGTATTTCGTAGATACTGGGGGATTTTTTTATATTAAATTTTACCCCCCTATACTTCATAGTATTCTACAAAATACTGGGTGATTCTTTTATATTAAATCTTACCCCCCCAGTAATTCGTAGAATTCTATGAAATAGTGGGGGATTCTTTTTTATTAAATCTTAACCCCCTGTACTTTATAGTATAAATTTTACCCCCCCCCCCCCCCTGTAGTTTGTAGAATTTAACAATGCACTAATTTTTATTAATATTATTATTATATAACCTAACAATTTCCACCCATTTTGCTTCCATTTTTCATAATTAAAATGAAATGTCATGCTGTTTATAAAGTGGTCATTTAATTTACTTAATTTGATATTTTCTGCTTTACCACTTTATAATCTCGTTTTTCTTTCGTTATAAACTGGTCAGCATATTTTATAAAGTGATAACTGAGATCCCAATTTATAAATGTTTAGAATCTGGTACCACATTCTAAACCGTTATAAACTGGCATATGTATAGTATCGAGACTATCCCCAATTTCTCCTTAACATAAGTTGAATGTTAAGTGCTATTCACAGTACCGATATCTTCCTCTTAAGTTAAGTTCATAGCGTCAAATCGCTAGTGACCGACTTTACCCCGATCTCCCCTACTCTTCTTTTTTCCCTCGTAAAACCTTAACCCCTTCCTCTTCATTCGAATTTGCCCTCGTTCCAATGAAAAAAACACTGTTCCAATAAATCTCTTGCATTGTCTAAACGATAAAATAAATTATCATTTACAAAAAAAAAATAATAATAATAATAATAAAAAGATTGAAGAAAATGACTTGATAGTGTATTTTTGGCATTTAATTTTCAGCTCTTTGTTAATAGTCTACGAAGGTTTTCAAATTGAAGATTACTCCGAGAGAACTCCCACTCTTCAAGTTGAAGATACGTCGAACGATGTCAGCTACGTTGAAACGCACGTTGATCCCTGCTATGACGCGGACACAAGCAACAACTCGGCAGATTATAATTTATCTTCGCACGAGGACGTAAGTGAAGCGACATTTCATCGAGGATTTGGCGAAGCGGCTGCAAGGGGTGCCAAAACATCCTCGGAATTCTATCCCATCAATGAGGAGACTGTTTTCATGGATCCGCCGTCCAATTTGTTAAATAGCGTTGTTCAGACAACCGGTTGTCCCTACGAAAATTGGCTCAACTACAGTAGTAGTAGTAGTGGTGATGATTATTGCTGCGGGCAGCATTCAGTTCATTCTGAAGACACCAGCTCGGACCTTGACATCGGAGCTGAATGTTCAGTTAAGAGGAACAAGCACAGGCATCGAGGTAAGTTGTATGAAGACAAGGAGTGTCTTGAGGAAGATTTACAGCACACCAGCAGCATGTCCAAAAGACTGAGAGTCAAGGGTGATCAAAAATTGTCCGAGGTGCACAACTCACAAGTCGACGTTCGAATGATTGATTTTGCTCACACCAGTTTTGGACACACCGGATTAGCCACAGCCTCCAATTCAAATTCGACAGTTCATCAAGGTCCTGACTGTGGCTTTCTCACTGGTCTCGACAGTCTCAAACGATTACTCCTTGAGATTTTAACCGAAGATTGAGTCTCATTAGCTTAAGATTGAAGAAATTCTATTATTCAAATTAATCGACAGATTAAAATTAGTGAAAAAATTGAATTTTTCGATGATTAAGGTTTAGTGAGAATTGAACACATCATTTTAATATCGTAATTGAACGTGAAAAAAAAAAAAGAAATAAATAACCGAGATATTAATTGTAATAAAGAAGGGAATTTATGAAAGGAAATGTAATTTTTGTAGAAAGTTCTTTCGAGTAAGTTGTACAAACTGTAAATAGACATCGAATTTTCTTTATAGATAAAGTAACAAAATTGAGTCGAGTGCAAACGCCAATAAGCGACGCAGTTTAGAAATGCGAACAACCGCCTTTTGAGTGCACTAGCTACTGTAAATTACCATGTGCGATATGTAGATTTACAAACACTCCTGCCACTTATTTAAGACGAGACTGCGACGACAATTGATTTTAGGAATAATGTAGGAAACAATTAATGACCAAGCAAAAGGCATCCCCTATTTTCTCTCTCTCTATCTCTCTCTCTCTCTCTCTCTCTCTCTCTCTCTCTCTCTCTCTCTCTCTCTCTCTCTCTCTCTCTCTCTCTCTGTTATAGAATTTTTAATCAAATATATTCCAATATTCGATTCAAGTTTATTCTTGAAGGCACTGTTTCGTAAGCGAAGCACTATTGGGAAAGAAAAAGAGAATTTATTGGCAAAAGGCACTGGCATGAGGTGATTTGTACTCTAAGCGTTAATTTATTCTAGATATATAATTAGAAATACGATAGAAATTTTATTTTAACGCCATCTTGATGCTTTAATTTTTGGCTTTATTCTTAAAGAAATTAACTTTGCCCAGTGTTATCAAGTTAATCATTGTGATTTTCATCACCAAATGTCCAAAGTGTTTTATCTTTCAGGACTAATTGTAAGGTTCGGTATCAAAGGATCGTTCTACTTGTGAAATCAACCAAAAATTTTGAAAATAGCTCTTTCATTAGTCAGTAAATAGTTTTTATCATTAGTTAGTGATGATTATATATTTTTATTACTCAATTTCTTTTATCTTTCCTTAGTTAGTTAATATTTTGTTATATTAGTTTTTTGTTTGTTTTATTAGTTATATATTTCTTTTACTGAATGATAAATACTTTATTGAGTAATAAATCTTCTTTTTTTTTAAAAAAAAAAACTATTTAATAATTACTTACTTATGAAGAGAATTTCCATTATTTAGAAAATATATTTCTTAATTGCTGTAAAAGTATTTTTATTTAAGGAGGAATTTGACACGTAGTAGGTTAGTTTAAAAGTCATTATTTTGATTTTTAAAATAAAAAAGCCAACGTTTACTGGAATTTTTTAAAAAGAAAAGTGGAAAATTTAATTGAAAACAGTATGAACCATGAAAACTTATAATTAAATAAAAATTAAAGATTTTTGATATTCAGAAACATTTTAGAGAAATTATGGTAAATTTGTTTCGAAATTTCAAAAAAATTTCATTTTTATCCAATTATAAGTACAATAAAGACTTGATTATCCGGAATCCGAATATAATCGAGTATACAAAATAAACGAACTTTCAATTTATAATTGTACATAAACATTTTCTTAAAATTGACTTCTTCACAGTTTTAATTCTTTTTTTTAGGTTAAGTCTAATTTTTAGACATGCACTGTAAAAACTCTTTCAAAAATTTCCTAGCGATGGTAATTTTCCTTTACTAAGTCTCTGGTAAAATAAACTATATTTAATGCAGGGAAAATGCATAGGTACTTAAAAATGAAAGAAATGCAAAATGTTGTAATTTGTGGTATTTTTCCTATTTGTAATGTTATAAAATGACAAGTGTTTGTAAAATTACCATTATTTTGAAAAAATACAGAAGTGTGTAAAATTATCATATTTATTGAAATAAAATTATCATTTTTATTTAAAATTACCATTTTTATTGAAGTAAAATTAAATATTTTTTTTAAATTCCCATTATTGTATCCATATAATAATCATAATCTGTAATTTTACGGTTCGTGGCAATTTTCCCATCTTGTATGGAAAATTACATAACCTACAATTTTTTTTTCCATCGAGAGGATCGAGAGTAAAAGTTTAAAAATTGGTAAAATTGACAAAAGTCTTTTTACAGTGCATTTTAGGATAATGTCCGGATAATTGTCTTTCTACTGACTAAAAAATACTGCAAATGCCTTAAAAATAGGTACGATAATACAAAGTTTTAGATACTTAAAATTTATTTTCATATTTTTCAACTGATCAAAAAAAAATATGAAACAATAGTGTATTAAATTTTTGCAGCAAATTATTTTTTTAAAATTTTAGATAAGGAATTTTTACACTTCTAAATTATATACATAAAAAAGAAAAAAAAAACGCTGTGAAAAAGTTTGTGGGCAGGTGTTTTTTTAGCTATTGTTCAAAATCCTTATCGTTCAATATATTAAAATGTACTTTTTTAATAATAGCACAAGGTTTATAAAATAAAAGCCATAACAATAATTTTTCGTACCATTTTTATAATTCTTTTCTTGAAAATTTTGTTGGTTTTCAAAGTTAATTGAAAAAAAAAATTCAATTTTGATAAAATTTAGTAATATTTAAAAAAAACTTTTTCTAATATTGTTTAATATTATATAAAAAATTGGGCGATCTCAAAACTAAGGGAAATAACATTTGTCCACAAAACTTGTATATGTACGTTATTTAAAAAAGTATTTTTAGTAAACATTTCATATAATTTCGCATTTTTTTGAAACCATTCCTTTTAAGCGTTGAATGAGATCTGAGCAAGAACGATATATACTTAAAATTTTTAATTTTAATTTTTTGTTTAGTACTTGGTAAATCATGCCAGTTTTTTTTCAAGTTTATATAGAAATCCTAGCTCTCAAATTGCTTCGAGTACTGAAACGTTTGCTTTTAAAGTGATATTTTTTATTGATTAGATTATTTGTAATTGTTGAAGTTATCGAGTTTTTATTTTGTAAAACTGAAGTATGTATTTAATACGATATTTCGGTGGGAAAAATTAATTTGTCAAGTTCATTTGCAGCATTGTATTTCAATCGATCTAAGTCATAAACATCTAGAATTTAAATAATTACCGAATATTAGGTAAATTTATCTTAAGTAGTTCAAGATGTAAATAATGTGTATATTTGTGTATGTATTATTGTTTTATTAATTGGTGCTGTTACAAAGACTATCCAACATGCACAGAACCGATTTTTGTTTTGAAAACCATAAGTACTTGAGTGCTTGAAAATCCTAAGAAGATGCTTATTTATATCATTTCGGCAGGTGAACAAAATTTAATGTACAGTTTGTTTGTGCGACTTTTTAAAAACGTTTTCAAAACAAAAAGGGCTGTGTCCATGTGGTAAGAATTTCGCACGATTCCAAAAAAAAAAAATGTTTTTAAGCGTTCTTTACGCTTTTAAACGCATATTTTTCATGTCATACTTGAATACGTGTGATATAAACTTATAAAACCGATTCACAGTACAATAAATAATAATAGTTAATTGAACTATAAGTGAATTTAAAACTGGAAAAATGTGATGCGCGTCATAGTGAATGTGAAATTTGTTTTAAGTATTATGTACAAAGACCAATGTACGTACACGTATATAGAATAAAAAAAATATATTATAAATATATATTCCTTTACTTCGCATACATTTAATGTAGTTGAGTGTAAAGATTTATGTGTATTATAAAAAAATAAGTCTTTTAAGAAGTAGATTTGCCAAAATTCAATTACATTATGAAAATGTGTCTGTGAAATCCTGTGACAGTTTTTCTTGAACACATTTTTTTAACTGTTTTTTCATCAAATTTAAGGATTATTGAAGTCTTGTAAATAAAACAATAAAAGACTGCTGAATTCAAAGGATTTGTGTGATTTGTTCCTCTGATTGTTTCTTTATTTTATTTTTTTTTTAATAGAACTAACAGCTTTCTAAATGCATGATTATGAGGATATCTAGGGATCATTGAGTCATTCTTTCAAAAAGAGAAAAAAAATTCATGACGTCATTAAACAAGATGGCTGACATAACGAGAGGTTATGTTAATCTGGGTCAGAAATGACAATTTTCAATTCTTTTGATTTATTAAAGTAAATATTCGTTTTTCAAATAGCAGAAATTTGCAAAGTAATGTTTAAATTTTTGTTATTTTTTAATATTTTTTTAAGAGCACTACGTTTAATTCTAAAAATATTCTAATAATAAAGATGTAGGTTATTTTGTATAAAATTTTATACGGAAACAGCCCTTTTGCAAAGAGTGACCCATTCATAAATTACAAATAAAAGACATAAAATGTCATGAGAATTGTTTTTTTTTAAGTTTCTTAATTTGAGGATTTTTAACTTTTTTTTTTTTTAGAACAGGGAAAATGAAAAATACGATTTATTGTTTCGTGTATCAAATGTATTAAATATAATATTTCTTCTCGCAGATAGAAGTGTGTAATGTCAATATACATGCAACACTGATGCAATAAAACAACTGCAATCTTACAAGAAACTTGATTTATACAATATTAAAGTTTGGAAAAATGATTTTACAACAGTCACTTTGGACAAAAATATATTAATAAAATATAATTTCAAGACTGTTTCTTTGGTACGACAAAAAAATAAATTGTCTACTGTCGTTTGATATTAGCAAGTTAGATGTAAATTAAATAAAAAGTTACATATCACTTTCTCAATTTTCGATGCGTATCTACACACGAACGCATAAAAAAATCAAATTGTAATTCTTTCAAATATTCTCTTAAATCTAAAAAACTTAATAAATTTTCCCTTAACTTGAACATTTTCGTAAATATATATATATATAGTAAATAGAAATAGTTGATAAAATTTTATTTTCACAAAGAGACATTGCTCAAAAAAACATTTGTCTCCAAAAGTGAAACAAGAAATAATTTATTATAAAAATCTCATTCGGTCGAATAAGACACAATTGTTCGAAATTTTATCTTTATCTGACAAGTTTCACTCGCACTAAAAAAGGGTACGTAATCAGGTAAAATAACTTATCAGAAATAAAGCATGTTCTCCAAATGAGGAATACATAATAATAATTATTATAAATTAGTACTCAGTTAATCAAGTCTTGGAAGAAAAAAATTAAAAATATTCAAATTTCTTATAAATATATGCTAAAAATGATTACAAATTAATTAAAAAAAAAATATATATTAAAACAAAATCAGGTTGTAAGGTAAATTTAATAAAAATTAATTAAAGTTAACTTTAAACTTGATAAATTTACCTTCTTTAAATGCCATTTTGAGCATGAAATTACTTATAATTTGTTTTCAGTTGTCACCCGCTAACTGATAATGATAACGACGTAATGCAGCTAATTTTAATCTTTCACTTTCTAAAGCTTTTTCTAATTCTAAAACGCGAACCTGCGCCTCCATTTCCAGTCTATTCGCTTGATGTAAGCTTAATCCAGAAATATCTAAGTCATCTAGAACAAAAGGAAATATTATTTAAAAAATTGAAAAAGAAACAGACAATTTATTTACAAGTTTCTTTACAAATAGAAAGAAAATAGATCTTAGGAGCAAAAAGGGTTAATTTGTTCCAGATAATTATTAAAATGGTTAAATATAAAAATAAATTTTACCATTTTCTTCAACAAGCTGACTGCAACTTTTTGCTGTTGCAACAACACCTCCAGTAGCTTGAGTGACTCCACGTGAAGCTTCCGACAGTGCAGCCAAATTATTACTATTTCTATCAGCCTTAACTCTGCTGGCAACAACTAACTGTGCAGTAGAAGCAGCAATACCCTGAGATGCAACGACTAATTGTTCAAACTTTCCTTTTCCAGAAACAACTTTATCTGCAGCTTCTCTGTAAAATAGTGCAAACGTTCACATCAAACCACCAATTAAGCCAGGGCTGATTAAAATCATGATTTTATTTAAAAAAATTAGTTTTTTTTTATTTATATAACTCAAGCATTAAAACTTATGTTTTCGCGACTATTTTTTGTACGTAAAGTAACCCTTCCTGCGATTGGCTGCGACTGCGCATGTGCGTAGTACTTAAAAGACTACTTTTGCCTACTGTACTTAAAAATGATATTATACATAATCTGCGCATGCGCATTCATTCACTTTTAACAATTTAGAGTCTTAAAACTTCTTGTAATATCGTTTATTATTTGAAATAAAGTGATGCCATCATTTTGTTTCTTATGAAAGTACACGGAGAGAAAAATCTAGCTTTTATAGCACGAAGTTTTCCCCTTCCTTTGTAGTAAGTGAATTCAAACTACAAAAGCAAGCGCTCCACCATGAAGTAGTATAAGGAGGCCCCACTCTTATGAAAACTTGAAGCAGATTTCCCCGTTTCTCTTACAAATTAGCGAAAGTGGAGAACCAAGCGAGATAATTTGGAACTTCGAAATTTCGTCTGCTACAAGTCACTTGTCCCGCCCAAATCACTCAGCTGTTTGTAGGCAGCCATTTGCAAAAATCATTTCAAGTGTGTTAGTAATTGCATATACACAAAAATGACATTGTGTGGCTTATAATTCTAAGCTTTTCCGCTAGGTTTTCCATTATCGCTAATTTGTAAGAGAAACGGGGAAATCAGCTTCAACTTTTTCAAGGTTAAACATAGCAGTGGGGCCTCCTTATACTACTTCATGCGCTCCACGCTTTTATAGCGTGGAATCTCGCGAAAATAGCACAATTTTTTACTCCAATAGCGTGAAGGGGCGTATACTGCAAAGGCAGGGATGGACTTCATGCTACAAAGGCAAGATTTTTCGCTCCGTGTAGTTCGGTTTTATTTGTTTTTTAAACGTAACGGACGTAACCTAAAAAATTCTATTTGTTGACAGGTCACTCAATCTCATCACTACTTTCGTCTTTGTTCGCGAATTAAATTAAGCTTCAATTTCGGATAATAAATTAATATTACAAGGTTTATTAAGTTAAAGTCAACAGTAAATCGTAACTGTCGTGTCAGGAGTTTGTTTCATCTGCGAGACAACAAGGCGACGCGCCGCCTAAAGTGTCAGCCAGTGATGTTTTAATGCTTTTGTTATATAAAGTACTATGTGTATCTCAGAGGCAAGCTTTTTTTGTATCCTCGATACACAATGTACTATTTTTTACATAGGGTAGAGTCAGGGGTAGTGTTAGTTTGAGTCATATTGATTCATTAATTACAAAGAAAATAGAAAAAAAAACTGTTTTTGACGTAGCGGAGAAAAAATTTGTTCGAAGATTTTTAAAGAAATAGAACACTTTTAAGCATAAGTAAAACACCTGAAGCTTCACTTATTTTAAATTCCATGTACTTATAGAGAACTTCTCTGATTGGCTTATCCAATTCGCAGCAGCCAATGAAAATATTAGTTAGTTTTGATTGGTCAACAAGTAAAAATAAGTGAGACTTCGAACTGTTAAAATAAATGCGACTTCAAATAAGCGAGAGTTCAAAAAAGTGAAGTTTTAATGTAATGTGATTTACTTTGTATAGGGTCTTCACTAAAACATTCCGATGATTTAAGGTTTTCAAAAATATTATTAATATATTATAAGGTTCATCCATAAATAACGTTCCACTGTTAGGGGTAGAGGTGGGATCGAAAAATGCAACTATTTGTAACAAGAAGGAGGGGAGGGGGGTAGTTAAAATTTAGAAAGTTCGTAATTTTATGGTCTTATTCTAATATTCTTTTTCATCTTTGAGACTTTAGCTTGAAAAGTTGGCAATAGAAACATTTCTGAAAATTAATATTATATAATATATTTGTTAAAAAGTAATTTAAATATTACTATAAAAAATATTTTTATAATCGTGTTAATTACTACTAATGATAAATATATATTATAAATGAAAACAATTTGATTTAATTAATGTATAAGAAAAAATGTTTGATTTTTGAAAGGAGGTATAAATAATTTTTTAACGTTCTATTTAGGGGGGGAGGTGTTTTATTAGCAACCAAGTGCAACATAGGGAGCAGAGGAGGTTAAAAATCCCGAAAATTGTCGGAACGTTCCTTATGGATGACCCCAAAGTCATGGACATTATTAAGGGTGAAGAAATTAGACGAGGTGGAAGGGTTGGCAGAATCAATTTAAAAATGGAATGAGAAAGTGACATTGGCGGATCCAGGGGGGGGGGGCACGAGTACTTGCCCCCCCCCCAAAAAGCCTCATATTTAACCATGAGAGAGAAAGAGATAGGACTATAGTGCTATCTCTCTCACTCGCATGCAGTACCCCCTTCAAAAACCTTGTCTGGATCCGCCACTGGAAAGTGATGGCAAAGATGGAAGGCCTAAATGAGGATAAGCATAAATTCAAATGGTGTGGGAGAAGAGGTTGGTATGAGAGGAGATGAAGCAGATGAAAAACAAACAAAAGAAAGAAAAAGGTAGAAGAAGTTAGGAAGGAAATGGGAGAGTTAAAAGAAAGGGTAGAAAGTGTGAAAAAGAGTAGGGAGAAGAGAAAGAATGAAGGAGGATCCCTGAAAGTAAAAACGCTAGAGGGGAAAATAGAAAAGATGGGTAGAAGAATGGAGATGTTAGAAAGAGAAAAAAGAAAAGGAAAAATAGTGATCGGAGGTTTGAAGGCGGATAGAAAAGAGGGAAAGGAGAAAGTGTGGAAGTAGTCAGAAGAAATAGGTGCAAGTGTGAAAGTTAAAAAGGCAAGGGGGTGAGGAGTAAAGGAAAAGAAGTAAAATGAGGTATAGAATGTATATGGGTGGATGGAGAAAGATGGGCGTTAAGAATGGAACATCGGATGTTAGTTAAGAAACAGAGTTTTGGCGTGATACGGAGCAGAGGGCAAGGCAACATGGAGGAATAAAAATAGTATTCTGGAATGTCTCGGGAATGACGAATAAAGTGGAAGGTTTTTAGAGAACGTTGGATACATGGGATGTAGTAATGCTAAGCGAGATGTGGATGGAGAAAAAGGACTGGGAAATGGTGAAGAAAAAGTTGCCAAAGAATTTTAGATGGAGTATGCAGGATGCAAAAAAAGCATTAAAGGGGAAGGAGCGCAGGTGGTATGATATCGGGAGTTAGGATAGGTATTAAGGAGAAAAAGGAGGAGGAGGAGGAAAAAGATTGTAATGGTGTTATGGTAAGAAAAATAGAACTAGGGAAGAAATAATTACTATTGTGAGAATATACAGAAGGAAAGGAGCAAATAAAGGTTGGAAGATTTTAGAAAAGTGGATGGAGAGGGGAACAGAAGGTAAGAGTCATAGAAGAAGATTTTAATGCCTGGACAGGAGAATTAGGAGCAGCGGAGTGGAATGAGGAGGAAGACAATTTTGTGAGAGTATTCAAATATAAGGAGGTAGATAAAGAAAGTAGGAGAATAGTAAGACTGTTATGCGAACTAGTTTGGATAATCTGTAATGGGAGTCTGCAAGGAGAATTTAAATTTTTAGGAAAAAGAAAAACGGTAATAGATTACGTGTTGGCAGATGAGAAGACGAGAATGTTATTTAAAAGGGTAGAAGTAAAAAGCGAAACGGCTTTAGGACACTTTCCAGTTATAGTAGAGTTAAAGGAAAGAGGGGGAGTACTTAGAGTACAGGAGGGAGGAACAAGAAAAATTAGGATGGTCAAGATGAGAAAATGGGAAACAGGTATGTTAACAAAATTTGGGAAGAGGATGAAATTGAGGGGGGAGGAGAAGATAGACGTAAAATATATAGCAGAATGGTTGAAAGGACTGATGAAAGAAGTGAGGAACGAGTTAAATGCAGAGGAAAAAGAGGAAGAATGATGGAAAGGGAAATGAATGGGAAGGGATGGTGGGATAGGGAATGCGAGGAGAGTAGAGAAGGATTAAGAGCTTGTATTAGAAAATGGAGGAAAGGTAGAATGGGGAAGAAAGTGTACAATAGAAGGCATAAGAAAACTTGAAGTTGGTAGGAAGGAAAAGAAAGATTTCTTAGAGAGATAGAAACGGCGAAAAGGGAGGGCAAGGAATGAATAGGATAAAAAGGAATAAGGCGGCAGGGAAAAAAGGAGAATGTTTTAAGATTGGAGGAGAGGCCGTGAGGGAAGAAATGTGGAAAATAGTTAACATGGTGTGAAAAGGGGAGGGATGGCCGGGTGCATGGAAGACTGGATAAATAGTTCCGATTATTAAAAAGGCAGATGAAAAGAAAATGGAAGAATACAGGGGAGTGATGTTAATGCCAGTAGAATACAAATTTTACGCAGAAGGAATTTTTAGAAGGACACAGTAGAGGCAATGGGATGTTTCCCGCATAATCAAGCGAGGTTCAGGAAGGGGGTGGGCATAATAGACAACATAAGTGGTGAACTACATGGTAAACAGAAGTTTGAGTAAGAAAAAAGGAAAGACGATTGCGGTCTTCGTAGATTTTAAGGCATCTTTGCCTTCGGTAAATAGAGGAATACTCTAGAAGGTTTTGAAGAAAAGGGGAATAGAGCAAGGTTTGTCCGAGAGGATCAAGGAATTGTATGAAGATACGCGAGAGAGGGTTAGAATAGCAAAGAAGTTGGGAAATATGTTAATCTGTTGATGACTGCTTTGGAAGAAAGAATAGCAAAGAGAGGAAAGGGAGGGATTATTTTAAGGAAAAGGCGGGTGTACACGTTGGCGTATGCGGATGATGTGGTATTGGTGGCTGAGGACGAGAATGGGATGCGAATGAGGATGAGCTGGAACTGCCCAGGATATATGTTGAAAGAAGAACTAGGTAGAGAGAAAACGGTGATGAGACAAAGAAGTAGAGTAAAGCGGTTCGAGAAGAAATTAGAGCAAGGAACAGGGAGTGGATTAGCGCATCTTTGTTGGCAGATGATCAAGGAAGAAGAGCGGAAATGAGCAGAAGAAGAAAAAGAAAAAAGAGCGGAAAGGAAAAAAGGGATTAATAAGATGGAATAAGGAAATGATGGAAGTCCTAAAGGAAGGGGAAAAACAAAGAGAACGGATAGAAAGGTTAAGGGAAAATTGGAGTCAGAAGGAGAGAGGGGAAAGATGGAGGAGAATAGTGGAGTCGAAATATAATATATGGTACAAAATGGTGAAAGGAGAAGAAAGGCCGGAGTATTTGGAGAATGAAAAAATATAGTAAATGAAGCAGAGTATGTAAGTTTAGGATGGGAGAAGGAATGAAAGAGTGTAAGTATTGGATACATGAGCAAGAGAGAAAATGTAGAATGAGTGGATATGGGAACGAAGATTGGGAGCATGTATTGGGCAGATGTATGGGGGAATGGGAGCAATAAAGAGGAGTAGATGAAAGAGTAAGATGAATATTGGATGGAAATGGATAAAGAGAAAAGTGGATGAGAGAGTAGGAAAAAATGAGAAAAGAAAGGAATATGGGATTAACGTAAAGGGGTATAAAACTGATCCTAAAAGGACGAGGTTTAAGGTTAAGGATTTATGTATATGGAGTTTCGAGGTCTGCTACGCGAGAGTAAAATAAATATTATTATATTATTATTAACTATTAAAAGAAGTTAATCTTTTCAAGATTTTTCTTATGAGAATTCAATGTTAATTTTCAAGGGATTTGCGGTACGTGTTAATGAAAATACAAATTTTTTTTTAATCTTGGGCATGCACGTAAACTTGTACTGATTTTTCAGCTCGGTAATATTTGTTGTTAAAGATACCTACAATAAGAAATTAGCTCCCATAGCAATAGCTTTTGCTGCAGATATTAAGCCTTCAGACCACTGGTGATTTCTTTTGTAAAATTCAGTAGTAGAAGATGTACTCTGAAAAATACGAAAAAGAAAAATAAAAAATCATAATTGACGAGCTCAATTGATCTTTATTATAAAATAAACTCTTACTTTTCCTTGTGCAACAATCTCTGTTTGTAAAAAGCGTGACTTCTTTACTAAAGTTCTTATCGCCATCATTAAATCCGTGCATGAGTCTAGAATTTTTCCATTTACTTCCAATTTCACTCCAGAATCTGCTGCGCGTGATTTGTCTAACATATCCTGAACAAAAATGAAGAAAAAAAAACATAAAAGTAGAATTAATTTATCGTTAAAATCTGATTAGAATCGATTTTGTAAAATTGATTTCAAATCGAGTAATTCATAAATTTATTTTAAACCTGAATTCTGGACGCAGCTTCTTCAATAGCTTTATCCATGGTTAAAAGCTCTTTCTCAACTAAATCTCCAATCACACCTCCATTACTCTTGGATTGTTCAGATAACGAAGCAGTTAAAGTGGATATTTTTTCCAATTGAACGGTTACTTTATTTATTTGTTCAATTGTTGTAGAAGACTTTTCTTTATCTTTAATCTCCTTAATATAACTAAACATCATCAAACTCTGAGATCCTAATTGTTTGCATTCATCAGTGATTCCTAAAATAAATGATAATAACTTTTGATTTTGTTTTTAACAAGAATTACAGATATATAAAAATGTTTGTCAAATAAATGAACACCCTGTATGGTTATTTTATATTTAAAAATTGAATTTTAATTACTTACTGTCGCCAAAAGTTATGTCAGTAGACGTATTTGATGTGGCTTTAGCCTGAATTAGATAAACGGCCAAAGAAAATGCTGTATGAATGGAGTTTCGAATTAATTCTCCTCTATTTTTCACATTATCAATGTATTTCCCGTACGCTAAGTCTAAATTTTTTAAGGCCATTTTTGTAGGATCTAATAAAATTGCAAGATAATCTGGAGTGCAGGTCACAGCAGAAATAGCAGGATTATCAATAGCGTGCATTGAGCTTTGCAACATTGCCTCCGCTTCAGACAAACATTTCACTACAAAGATAATTTTAAATATGTAGGTATATTTAAATTAATTAATATTAATACTTCTAATTATTTAATTTATTGTCTATATTAATAATATTTGTTTAAAAGTTATTCATTTCTGTCATTTGAAAATTGGACTCATTTAAAGATTTATTAAATGGAAATTCTGTTAAATTAACATTTAGTTAGATTGGAATTCTTTTAAGGGGAGGCACCGGTGAAAATTCGGTAAAATGGAAATTCTAACTAATGAATTTTAGATCTTAATCATGCGTCTCAAACTGTTTAAGAAAAACCTGAGAAACAAGAAAAAACAGCTAAAAATAAAGAAAAATTACTAGACAGTAAAAGATTTTTTGAAATATAGTAAAAATAACTAGTCAATGAAACAAAGATTCCAAAAGATGAAAATTTACATTTACAAATTGAAAAAAGTAATAAAAAGGTACAAAATAACAAGTAAATGAAAGAAAAATCTATAAAATAAGGATAAATTACAAGAAAATTAAAAATAACTAGAAATTAAAAAAAAAATAAAGAGAAACTTATAAAAAATGAATATTAAGATAAATAAATTTTTTTGAGTAACTTGGAATAATGAAGAAAAATATGAAATACAAAGAAATAATTGAAGTAAAGTAAAATAATTCAAAAAAGAGATAAAATAGCTGGTAAGTGACAAAATAACTAAAAATTGATCAAAAATAGGTGGTAAATTTGACAAATAAATAGAAAAAAAGAAAGAATCTAAGCATAATATTACAAAAACGCGATTTTTTCTAAAAAAAATGTTATTTTAGTTTCTTTTTTTTTATATAGATTGTTCATAAAAAAGGTAAATTATTTTATGGATAACCCCTAAAATAAACAGTAAAATAAAAATTTGGAAATAATGAATGAATTTAGCTTACAAAGTAATTCGTAGAAAGCAACGTCTACGTCAGCTTTTTGTTGTGCATTAGAACGTTCAAATTCTGATTGCATGTTTGTTATTCTCACGTCAAGCTCTTCCTTTTGTGCTAATAAATCATGAAGATCGCCTTCTAATGCTGCTTTTTCAGATGTTATAAAGCCAATTTTAGCATTGAGAGCCTGAAAGTAATTTTCACTTTAAAAAATCTAGATTAAAAGAATTTGTCTTTGAAGACAAATTTAAATAAAAATAATCAACATCTTACCAAATTTTCAGTCTGTACATCATCAAATTTTTTCCTCACTTCGTCTAAATCAGCACGTGCTTGAGCAACTCTTTGTGCTTCTTGATCAGCCGTTGCCTGGCCTTGGATCAACTCTTGTAATCTTTGTTCTGCCTCAGCCGTACGTCTATCTGATTGTTCTTGTATAATTTTTATTCCACCTAATTGTTTATCCACTTCCGCTTTCTAAAAAAGAAACACATTTACTAACTTAAAATCAATGTAGAAAATTTTACCTATTTACATTTATTAGTCTGTTTTTAATAGTTTTTTTTTTGGTCATCATCTTTTTTGTTATTTAAATTCATTTCAAATTAGAAGTATTTCAATAAAAATTACCTTTCTTATAAGACATATATGCTCTTCTCGTAATTTTGAATACACTTCTTTGAGTTTTTGAAATTTGTCAGTTATACTTTTACTTTTGTCTGAAAGAAAATAGTTTAGAGAATAAAACCAAATTATATAAAATCAGTTTAATTTTGAATCTTATATAAGAAAATTATAAATTTCAATATATTGCCACGAACCTTCACATTCTTGAAATTTGGTCATTATCTCGGATTTTTGTTTCAACAAATCTTGAGATGATTGTTTTTCTTGAATAATTTCATTCCCCTACAATAAATGATAGTAAATTATATAGGTTGTCTGAATTTTCCTAAATGTTATAAAATAAAATTTATAAATATATAAAATGGACTACGATAACTTCTTGTTATAAAATAGCTGTTTATCGATATATAAGACTATGTAGTTGTTTTTTTTTTAAGGGAGGAATTTTAGAGGAAAAGAGGTTATTGTTCGAAGTCATTATTTTATTTATACATTTTAGATAGATTTGTAATAATCTTCTTTGGTGTTCTACAAGTGTATTAACACTTAAACACAACTAAAAAATTAAATGATATTAGTTTAAAAATAATTAATACATAGGATATGTTTATTTTATAAAAAATAAAAAAGGTAAAAAAATCATTGAAGGCAAAAGGAGGAAAATTAAGAAATATGGTAATAATGTTATAAAATATTAAACATTTTAAGAAGGATAGATTGAATTGCTTTTTGAAAATCAAAATACTACGCGCTAAATAGTAAAATTTTTTAAGACAAAAAATTGAAACTACAAAAGAGAGAAAAAAATGGTTTTCAAAAAGTTCAAATATTTGCGGATACGTTTTTTTTTAAATTAAGAAAATAAATAAGATGATCAGTAAAAAACTGAGAAATGTTACTAAAGAAAAAAAAAACTTTAAAATCTTGTTTTGAAAATTAAGCAAAAAAAAAAATTTTTTTAAATCAAGAATTAAATAAAAACAATGAAGCAATTTTGGGAAAAAAACAAATATTTCTAGATGATAGAGAAATTATGATAAAATGAGAAAATTTATTATAAGATCAAATTTACGTAAAATTAAATAAAAGAAGAAAAGTCTTTAAAAATTATAAAAATTAATAAGTTACGACAAATGACAAAAAATCGAATGAATATTTAAAAAATCATGAAATTGAAGAAAATATATTTCACAACTTCCAAATTATAATAATAAATAAAATTATTCACTAAACAAGAAAAATAAATTGTTCTAAATATTGTAAAAATAAAACTGTATCAAATTAACGCAATTAATTTTTGTAAAAAGAATAAAATTAAAAAAAAAATCTAAAACATAAAAAAGAATTATTAAACCAATAAAAAAAATAAAAAATCTTTAAAAAGAAGTTAAAGTTACCTAAGTGGTTTTGTAAAAATACAGAAAAACAATATAAAACAAAATACTCACAAAATTTTTTTTAAAGAAAAAACTACAAGAAAAATTCAATATTTTAAGAAAGTGATATAAATTAGTCAATAAATCTACAATTTTTTCTATAATTTTCAACAGTTTTCAATTTACAATTATTCTACTAAAATGTATTCTTTAATTATTCTTTAATTTTTGTAATTATTTTGTTCTGTTTTCAATTATTCTCGCCATTTTCCGAATTTATTTTTCAATTATCAATGATTTTGCGCATTTTTCAATTATTTCTTTAATATTTAATTATTCTTGTAATTTTGTAATGTTTCTTTCAATTATTAATTATTTTCTTAATTTAATTCCATTCTACAATTTTCAATTATTTAATTCAATATTTCAAAAACCTTGCCTTTTCCAATGATCAACAATTTTGTCAAATTACAATTTATTTCTTCAATGTTTCATTATTTTCTCAAATTTCAATTCCATTTTTCAATTATTTTCTTTAATATTAAAAAATTCTCGACTTTTTCAATTATTTTTTTGGAAAAAAATATGCTTCTTTAATTTTAAATACAATTGTTGAATTATTTTCCTCTTTTTCCAGATATTTTTTTCACATCTCGTTATTTTAATACATTACAATTATTTTTTTCATTCATTAATTATTTTCTTCAATTTTCAGTTATTTCCAACAATCTTTTACATTTTTATTTATTCTCTAAAAATTTTATAATTATTCTTTACCGTTTTAAATTATTTTTTTCCAATTGTGTACTAATCTAGTCATTTTTCGAATTATTTTTCTCATTTCTCAATTATTTTCTTTAATGTTTAATCATTTTCGTCATTTTGTACATTTTCTTTTTATTAAATAAATTATTATCTTATAATTTCCATTTAATTCTTATAAAATTGCAATTTATTTTTTCGATTTTTAATTATTTTCATCAATTTTCAATTATTTTCTTTAATTTTCAATTATTTTTCTCGATTATCAATAAGACTCGTTAATTTCATATTATTTTCTTCAATTCTCCATTTTTTATTCAAATTTCTATTCCATTTTTCAGTTTTCAATTGTGTTCTTCTGTATTTAATAACTCATGGCTTTATTCAATCACTTTTTTTCAAATTTTATATATTTCTTAAATTTAAATTTCAATATTCAATTTTAATAATTTTTTTCGATTTTCAATCTATTCGTTTAATGCGCAATTATATCCAACAATTATTCCTATAATGTTCTTAATTTTTCAATTTGCAATTATTTTTTTTAAATTTATATTTTTTGCTAAATTTTACCTATTTTTTTTGGCTGTAGACGGCAAAATAAAGCTTTTATTCGTAGATATATACTTTTTCAGTTGTCTATTAATCTAGTCATCTTGCATATATTTTCTTCTATTTTTCAATTATTCTTGTAATTTTTCAATTATTTCTTTTAATTATTAATTATTTTTCGCAATTTTAAATTATTTCCTACAATTTTTTCAATTTGCAATTAGTCTCTTAAAATTTTATAATTATTCTTTGAGTTTTTCAACTACTTTTTTTGGTTGGGTATTAATCTAGCCATTTTTCGAATCTTATTTTCATCTGTCAATTATTTTCGCGTTCTATAATTTTTTTTTCAAATTTCAGTTTAATTCTTAAATGTTGAATTTATTTCTTCAATTTTGTATTATTTTCTTCACATTTTTATTATTTTCTAAAATTTGAGGTCGCTGATTACGAATCCGTTATCAGTTGTTTAAAATTCAAAATGGCGGATCCAATATGGCGGATGACTTTATTAAAAAAACAATCCAATTTGCTGGAAATTTGTTAATCGGTGGTTTTTGAGGTCGCTGATATTCTTTTCAAATTTGTTGACTTCCCTGATTGGATACAGGGCTACCTGAGGTTAGGTTTTCAAAAGGAAAATAATTACTTCAAACATAACCTCTTCTCGAGAATAGGTGTCCAATTCCTCCTTAATTTCAAAGTTTTTTCAAATGGTGGATATAATTAAGAGTAAGAAATAAAAAATTTATATAAAAAGATATCTTACTTTAGTGGAAAGAGACGATTCGAGTTCTAAAATTCGAGTTTTAAGTTCACCAACAATATGCTGATGTTCTGTAAGCAAACGATGTAATTCTTGTCGTTGTCTTCCATTTTCTTGATGAAGATGATCAATAAGGCTGTCTCTATAAATTACAAGAGAAAAAAATGGTTAAAAACTAAAAAATTACATTTAATCATTTAAATACTGCGTTAGAAATTCGTTCATTCGGAATAACTTTAATTAAATTTCACCTTTCTGCTAAAGCGTCAGGAGAAATAGAGCCATTTCTTGAAGAATCAATTTGATCCCCAGGTAACGAGCTTGTGTCCGAGGTGTCGATTAAACTATCGACAGCTGCGTCGGCATCTAAATGTTCCTCTGGAGGCAACACCACTACTGGTGTTATATAAGTTCGAAATTCGGCTTGTATCAAAAAGTTGGGCGGATTCTATAGTAAATCAAAAAACAAGAATTAAAATTTTTTTAATTAAGTTACATTTTACAGAAAAAAAATATCTAACGTTTAACTCGAATGTTTCTCTTCTATTTCTTCAAATTTTACACACTTGCGTTTAAGCTTAAGGAGGGTCGATTGCTTGACTTAACCTCAAACTAAAAAGTGGTTTTTAACAGAAAATGAAACCATAATTAAAATAATTTCACCAAATTTTGAAAGATTTAGTTGTACAATTAACAGAAAAAATTAGTTTCGACCAAAATTTGTTGTAAAATAATAATTATTAAACATTTTGTGTTTTCTCTCTAACGGTCAGTAACCAATTGAAATTTTAAACTAATTTTGACAAATAATAGCTCTTTTTGCTGTTTTAAACATTTTCTACAATTCAACGAGTGGAAGTGTAAAACATGTTTAAAAGAGCAAATTGAGATATTATTTATTAAAATTGGTTGAAAAATTCAATTGGTTACTGACCCTTAAGGAAAAAACGCGGTCCAACCTAATTTTTTCTGATCTTTCAAAATTTGGTGAAATAATTTTAATTATGGTTTCATTTTCTGTTAAAAATCGCTTTTTAGTTTGAGGTTATGTCAAGCGATCGTCCTTCCTTAACTCGAATGTTTCTCTTCTATTTCTTCAAATTTTACACACTTGCGTTAAGTTTCAAGAAGATTTTAAGCTTAAATTACTCTTGTTTCTAACTTATTGAGCAGAAATTGGACACATGCTCGAAAAGAGGTTATGATTGAAGTTATTTATTTTGCTTTTTGAAATAGAAAAACTAACTTTTACTGTTTTTTTTTCAAGGTGACAAATTAAATTTAAAATAAAATGAATCATTAAAACTTGTTTTTTGTTAAAAAGTTTAGGTTTTTTCAGATTTAGAAACATAATTTCTCTCGTTTCTCTACAATGTTTCTAACTATAACAAAACTTTTATTTTTATTTAATAATGAGTTTTAATATATTAAAATTAAATTTACCACATTTTGTCTAAATAAACTTAGATTAAAGTTAGTTTTCCTATTCAGTGGCGTAACTATGAGGGCAAGGGCCCTGGGTCAAAAAAGAAAATAGAGCCCCAATTATTTATAATAATTTACAAGTTTAATTCCTTCATTCATTAATTTTGTGCACACCTGACATTTGTCGCTTGATATTTTTTTCTTTTAAAATGTTAAAGCATATTTCACCTTTTTAAAATGTTCCCAAAATTTAAATTTATAGTAATTTTAATTTCTTCAAATTTTAGTTAATGTGAAATTGCACTAATTAAAAGTTTCAATTAATTCAAGTTTCAAATATACTAAATTTAAAGTTATTTTAACATTTCTTCAACTTTTAATCATTCTTTTCTATAACGATTTCAATTACTTAAACTAAAATTTTGTACTATTTTTATCATTTTTTAGTTATTTACAGCAAATTTTAAATTATTTATAAATTATTTCTCTAAATCTTAAATTTACCTTCTTCAAATTTCAGTCATTTTGTTTAATTTTTTCTATCACTTTTTCAATATTAATTATTTTTCCCTTGACATTGAAACAATCTAATTATTTATTCCTAAATGTTATATTATTCATCGCAAATTTAAATTAATTTTTTTAATTTACTATTATTTTTGTCATTTTGCGTTTATTATTTTCAATTTATAAATATTTTAATAATTTCTGAATTAATTTCCTCAACTTTAAAATAAATATCTCAATTGTCAATTTTTTTAAAATTTTCTTCATTGTTTAATATTTTTATTATTTTTCAAATAATTTCCTAAATTTTCAGTTATTATCTAAAATTAAGATTATTATCATCAATTTTCCACGTTTTACACAATTTTTCAATTATTTCTATTATTTTGGTATTATTTTAAAAAATTTCGATTATTTATCTAAAATGTCAATTATTTTTTATCAATTTTCGATTATTTCTGCGATTTTTTTATTATTCTATTTAATTAAATTTTTTTAATTAATATAGTAATCATTTTCTTCTTTTAAACATATATTCTATGCTTTTTTCAATTATTTCTCTCAAATTTTATTTATTTTTTTTCAATATTTCATAGTTAAATTATTTTCATATTTCAATTTTTTTTCTCAATCTTAAATTATTTTCAGCATATTTAAATTATTCGTTTCAATTTTAAATTAATTTTATAATTTTTTAATTATTTTCCTCAATCGTTAATTATTATTCTCATTTTCTAAAATTATTTTTTTAGATTTATAAGTATTTATCTAAAATTTCAATTATTTTCTGCTATTTTTAATTATTTTCAATTGTTTTCTTAATTTCAAATTTTTTTTTATTAATTATCGTAAATTTCAATTATTTACAGCTTTCTTCAATTCTTTTCTCCTACTTTTAGTTATTCTCATTTCTTCAATTGATTTCTAAGATCTTCAAATATATTTCTCAAATTTATATTTTTCTTTTTTATTTAAAAAAAATTCTGTAATTTTTCCAATTATTTCACTCAAATGTCATTTATTTTTTACAACTTATCATTGTTTGTATAATATTCCAATTATTTTCTTCAAGTTTCAAATTCTAAAATCGTTTTTCAATTAGGTATTTTTCAAAATGTATTTCTTTCAATTTTCTATTTTCTTCATTTGTTTTGTAATTTCAAAAATTTTAAACTATTTACTTGACATTTCAATTATTTCATTCAATTTTTAAATATTTATATTATTTTCATCAATTTACAATTACTTCCGTTCTTTTTCATAATCTCCAAAAAGTTTGCAAATTATGTTTATTTTTTTCATTTATTTTCTGTAATTTTTAATTATTGTCTTTTTTTTTTTGTTCAATGAACTTTGAAAAGATTTTGGTATTTGTCTGAAATTTCCTTTAACTTTCCTTTATTTAAAGTATAATATGTAATTTTTGCAATTATTTTCACAAATCTTAATTGCTTTTTTCAAGTTTAAATTATTTGCCTCAATTTTAAATTATTTATTTCAATTTTCAATTATTTTCTCTAATTTTTCATTATTCAATTTTTTTCAATTTATTTTTAAGATTTTCAAGTATTTTTCTCAAATTTAAATTATTCTCTTTATTTTTCAGACATTTCTACGATTTTTTAACATACTTTCCCTAATTTTTAATTGATTTCATTTTTTTTTTCAATTAATTTGCAAAATTTGGAATTATTTTGTTCAATTTCAATTATTTTTTGCAATTTTTTTTAATTCGAAAGGTGTAGAAACTAATCGCGCGTTGTTTAATTTAGTCAAACTTTAAATTACTACAATTAGTAAGATCTTTGGAATTTTTTCAGAAAAAAAGGTCTTTAAGGGTTGACCAAGGGCCCCCTGAGCTCAACTTTGCCCCTTAATAGTTACGCCACTGTTTCTATTTTAAAAAGGAAAATTATGCCTTGAAACCTCTTCTTGAATATGTGTCCAATTCCATCTTAAAACGACAAGTATCAAAAATAAAAAATTAAATTGTTACCTCTGGTAAAGACGGTATAGTGATCAAATGCTTAAAATATTGCATGTGCTTTATTGTGTTGTAAAAGTTTTTTAACTCTCTAAATTGTTTCGAAAAACGATCCCGATGACCTTCTAAAGTATCCGCAGGCAGAGCACTATGAAGTTTGAATAAGATTTTAACACAGTAGTCGTATAATTGAGATGCATCTTGTACACAAGGAATTAAAGGTGCAAGACGACATTGTCCACAAGGTGTCATTGAATTTGATCGCGACAAATCCAAAGAGCCGAAAACTGAAAGATTATTTTTAGATAATATTAATTTGAGACTTGTTGTTCGTTATCCATCCAAGAGTTGGTTGGACGCATGATATATCTCTGATGGAAATAATAGGTTAGAAACTTTATCCATTCGAATTCTTTTTAATCTCTAATTCTCTAGGATTGCTATATCTATCTTTTCTAATTCCAGAAACTTTATCCAAATCAATCCAACAAATAAAATTGTAGAAAATGTTTCAAATAGCAAAATTAGAGAAAACTTACAAATTTTCAAAATTAGGTGAAATTAATTGTAATAATAAATTGGAAAAATCGTAAACTAAAGAAAAAAGTGTTTGCAAAAATGTTATCATTTTACTTTCAATTACATTTAAGAAAAAAGATTCATATTTTACCTGCATGTTGAAAATTTAAAATCTCATCCATGTAGTCAAACATTTCAACCGACATTTGAAAGCTGTAAAAAATGTCAAATTATTAATTTTTAAAATATTAAAAATCATCATTATCTTTATACTTATATAAGTTCAAATTATTCAAATTATTTTGAACTCGATTTCCTCAAAATTTCGATTCTTCGAATTAAAAACAAAATTAATCATTTTAATTTTTAAATAAGAAACTTGATCAAATTTGGAGTTATTTTATTTATAATAATCACAACTTAAATCTAATTCCCATCTTAATTAATTAATTAAACGATAATTTGACTCAAATTACAAAATAAACTTACTAAACGTTAATGTCATTTTCTCCAATAGCTTCAAGTTCTTCAGCAGTCACTTGAAGATTTCCTGGCAGACGAGGATTGCGTCTGTGAAAATCTAATTTTGTAATAAGTAATCGTATATACAAATGAATCAAACGGCCATATCCTTCTCTCAAATGTTGCCATAATTTTCCCAAGTCCTCTAATCTGCCACGATGTGGTTGAGAATCGGGAATAACTTGTGGATGGCCTTCACGTAAAACTTTGTGTAAAACGTGACAAAATTTCCAAGCTACAATTCGATTTTCTTGAAGTGGTTGTCGTAACATAAACATCCAAAATAGAGAACCACTTTTTTCTTGGTACGTTCCAATAATCGCACCTAAGTTCTAAATTAAGAAAAATATTCGAAAGTACATTAATTATTATAATTTTACTTTAAATTCAATGCAGGGTGTCTACTAATTTCGTCCCACAAAATTCCCGGTCATTTCCCGGTTTTTTCTCTTGCTAACTTAAAATATATTTTAAGTATAAATATACCTACAAATGGCTACAAAAATTGAAGATAACAGTTGATAATTGAAGAAAATAATTGAAATTCAAAGAAAATAATTCAGAATTGAAGAATTAAATATTAAACTTTACAAAAAATAATAATTAAGAATTAAAAGAAACAATTAATTATGAAAAGAAATAATTAATAATGGAAAGAAATAATTGAACAATGACAAAGATATTTGTCAATTAGAAACAAAATTAAAAAAAAGAGTAAATATTAATCTACAATTGAATAATAATTGAAAAAATTGAACAATGGTTATTAAATTCAAAGAATATAATTGAAAATTGGTCAACTAGATAGAAAATAAAAAAAAATAATAATAATTTAAAATTTAAGTTAATAATTCAAAATTGAAGAAATAAATTGAAAATTAAATAATGAAATTGAAATCAGAAAAGCACAGAATTATTCAATATTAAAAAAAAAACAATTGAAAATGAGAAATAAAATTGAAATTTGAATACAATAATTGAGAATTAAAGAAAATTACTGAACAATTGGATTAAAAAAAGAAGAAAATAATTTATAATTAAAAAAAAAAAATGGAAAATGCCAGGAATTATTTAATATTAAAAGAAACATTAAAAATTTGTTGAATAGAATTGTTATTTAAAGAAATCAATTGAGAATTGAAAAAAAGTAATTGAACAATTAAACAATTAAATTGAAAATAGAAGAAAATTATTGAAAATTGAAGGAGGTTTTGAAACATGAAATAAATAACTGATAATTGAAAAAAAATAATTGAAAAAAGTCGAGAATACTGAATATTGATATTGAAACAAATAATTGAAAATTGATCAAAATAATTAAAAATTGAAGAAAATAATTGAAAATTGAAGAAGTTAATTAAAAATTGAAGAAATTATTTAAAGACAGCAGAAAAATTTAGAAATCGACGGAAATAATTGCGAATTAGTGAAAATAATTTAAAAATTAACAATTTACGTTAAAATTGAAAGAATAACATGATTGAAAAAAGTCGAGAATACTGAATATTGAAACAAATAATTGAAAATTGAACAAAATAATTAAAAATTAAAGAAAATAATTGAAAATTGAAGAAGTTACTTAAAAATTGAAGACATTATTTAAAGACAGCAAACAAATTTAGAAATCGACGGAAATAATTGGGAATTGGTGAATATAATTTAAAAATTAACAATTTACGTTAAAATTGAAAGAATAACATAATTTAAAAAAGCTGAGAATTGTTGAACATTAAAGAAAATTGAGAAGAAATTGAAAGAAATATGAAAAAATAATTGGAAATTGCAGAAAATAATGGAGAATTAAAAAAAAAATCATTGTAAAAAGCCTAGAGTTATTGAATATTGAAAAAAACAATTGAAAATTAAAGAATGGAAGAAGATAATTATAATTGAAGAAAAAAGAAATTGAACAACCCAGGAATTATAAAATTTGAAGAAAACAATAAATAATGAAGAATGTAATTGTAATTTGAAGAAATTAATTAAAAATTGTAGAAAATAATTTGAAATTGAAGAAAATGTGATTTTATGAAAATTGTTGAATAATAAATGATGAATATGAATTGAAGTTTCAAAAACATAATTGATAATTGAAAAAAAATAATGGAAAAGGCCGAGAATTATTGATTATAGAAGTAAATAATTAAAAATAGGAGGAGTTATTGAGATGTGAAATAAATAAATGATAATGGAAAGAAATAGTTTAAAAAAGTCGAGAATTATTGAATATTGAATTAAATAATTAAAAATTGAAGGAAATAATTGAGATCTGAAGAAAATAATTAAAAATTGATCAAAATAATTGAAAATTGAAGAAATTAATTGAAAATTGAATCAAATAATTGTCAATTGAAAAAAATGATTTGGAGTTGAAGAAAATAATTAAAAATTGATTAAAATAATTGAAAATCGTAGAAAATATTTCAGAATTAAAGAAATTAATTAGAAATTGATGAAAATAATTGAAAACTGAAGAAAATAATTGGCAATTGAAGAAAATAGTAGAAAATGGAAGAAAATAATTAAGAAATGAAAAAATGAAGAAATAATTTGAAATAAATGAAAATAATTCAAAATGGAAGAAAATAATTAAGAATTGTAGAAAATAATTGGAAATTGAAGAAAATAATTGAAAATAGAAAAGAATAGTTGGCAGTTGAAGAAAATAATTGTTAATTTCTGAAAATAGTTGAATAATTGAAGAATTGAATTGAAGCTTCAAGAACGTAATCGATAATTGACAAGAAAATATTGAAAAAAGCCGAGAATTATTGAATATCGAAGAAAATAATTGAAAATTGGTGGAGTTATTGAGATGTGAAATAAATAAATGGAAATTGAAAAAAATAGTTGAAAAAAGTCGAGAATTATTGAATGTTAAATTAAATAATTAAAAATTGAAGGAAATAATTGAGATCTAAAGAAAATAATTAAAAATTGATGAAAATAATTGAAAATAATAATTTGGAGTTAAAGAAAATAATTAAAAATTGATTAAAATAATTGAAAATCGTAGAAAATATTTCAGAATTAAAGAAATTAATTAGAAATTGATTAAAATAATTGAAAACTGAAGAAAATTATTGGCAATTGAAAAAAATAGTAGAAAAGCGAAGAAAATAATTGAGAAATGAAGAAATAATTTGAAATTAATGAAAATAATTCAAAATGGAAGAAAATAATTGAGAGTTGTAGAAAATAATTTGAAATTGATGAAAATAATTGGCAATTGAAGAAAATGGAGGAAAATAATTAAGAAATGAAAAAATGAAGAAATAGTTTGAAATAAATGAAAATAATTCAAAATGGAAGAAAATAATTAAGAATTGTAGAAAATAATTGAAAATTGAAGAAAATAATTGAAATTTGAAAAGAATTGGCAGTTAAAGAAAATAATTCTGAATCTCTGAAAATAGTTGAATAATTGAAGAATTGAATTGAAGCTTCAAGAATGTAATCGGTATTAAAAAAAATATTGAAAGAAGCCGAAAATTATTGAATATCGAAGAAAATAATTGAAATATGGTGAAAATAACTGATAATTAAAAGCACACAAAAGAATTGCCCATAATCATATAAACTATTATGCAATGTACGATTTAATAAAAAAACTGAATTTCTATCTATATTTTTTCATAATAATTTGACTTTTTCATGTTTAATGTAGTTCATTGTTTCTGCGGTATTGTTAGCGTTAAGAAAAAAACATACTAGACAAGCATCTATATTTCATGAGAATATATTATATTATTTTTTAATTTTTAATGTATATTTTTTATTTTTCAGTTGCATAATTGTCGCACAATTACACAAAATTTAAACGCATAACCCGATTGGTTCAAAATGCATAAATTTAACATCTTTATTTATAAAACAAATTGATATATTAGTCAAATTTATTAGCCCAGAAAGTAAATTCCCGGGTTGACGGAAAATTCCCGGTTATTTCACGGTTTTCCCGGTTTCCCCGTTTAGTAAACACCCTGAATGTATGACAAAAATTTTGAATTCGGAGCAATGTACAGACAAAAGTCTGATTTTATTATTATAGATAAAAAGTTTGAAATATGGACTAAAAACACCATTTTAACCGTACTCTGTCGTCTTTAATTACAGTTTTTGAATAAATAAGAAAATATTTTACAAAATCTTGATTAAAAATCAATTCTACGTTATTTAATAATGATTTATATAGAAAATAAATTTATTCTTGAGATATGCCAGCAATCCCTCTCAGACGAAAATCAGTGGAACCACCCCAATATGTTTCGAAAAATTGTAACAATTCCAAATTATTAATCATTTTATACGAGATAATTAAAGATTAAATGTTATAAATAAAAGGATACTGCGCACATGTTTTACTTTCACAGGGGTTTCAGTCGGATGTACTGCTTTTGCAATACTAACACTCTGAAAAATATAAATATTAACATTATTAATGATTTTCAATTAAAAGAAAGTTCGAAATACATATTTAATTGGATATAAACAGTTTATTCACTTAATTCATAAAGTATCTAAAAATAAAAAACAAACAGTTCTTGAAAATTGTAAAAGAAAAAATAAATAAATGAAAAATAAAACTACAGTAATTACTTCCAGGACAAAAACGAAAAATTACTTTATTTGTCTTCACTTTTCACGTATTTGTAACCCATCAACGATATTATCACGTTATCAGTAAAATGAGCGTCAGTTGATAAAAAATATGTGATAAATTTTAACATAGCACTATTGTGTTATTTTTCCTTTAATTCATCAAAAAACGACTAATAAATCATTTTGACCACTTAAATAGAAAAAAAAAGTTTCAAATACCCATGAATAATTACTTTTAAAATACAAAATTTGAAAAATTAATCGAAGAATTGACCAAAAAAATTATTACATTTCAAGAAATGTAATCTTTATGAATCTTGTGTCAATCGTTTTTGTAAATATTGAACAAATGAAATTAAAGTTTAATAAAACTCAAATAATACTTTATTTTTAATAAACCCTTTTGTTACACTTACCAATTGATGAATCTGCTTGTCATTTAGTGGAAGTATAGGCGGCATGTTAGTAATGTAAAATGATTACAACAAAAATAATAATTGCAGAGCAGTCAGTGTGAAAAATAGACCATTTTTCGGAAATTTTTTCTTAGAAGGAACTTCGAAAATTAATGGACTTTATGCAGAGCTAATTTCATGAAAAAAGGAAAAAAAAATATTAACGATAAGTATTTGTTATAACAGCTGGAAAAAAACAATCAAAATTTAAATTTGCATTCTCTGAGGATAAATTGTATCTAATTTAATTTTTAATTACCTATCCGACGATTTATTTTTATTTTTGTCAAGATTTAATATTTGAATAATGATTAATCTTAAAACAAATATTTAAATAATTTTGAATATATGTTGATTAAGTTAATGAGTCAAGTGCAAACAGTTTTAAAATATTTTGCATTATTAGTGACAGAGTTAATTAGTTGGAAAATGTGCAAGTCACATAGGGGCCTTCAATTATTTAATTTATAATAATTGCTCTAATGTGCTCAAATCACTTTGGCAATTGTGAAATAAATCTCAGTTTTTTACGGCCATATAAAGGCAATAAAGAACTGAAATTTATATCCAGAGATTAGAGAAGCCGGTGATTAAATAAAAAACAAAAAATGAATGTTGATATCGAATTTAGTTGTTTATTACAAAGATAAAATATAGGTAAACATACAAGCAAATGACAGATGTGTCAAAAATCATACCTGAAATTTTTGAAAATGTTCGCGTTTTAATTCGTAACTTGTTTTTCTCTGCGGAAGCACTCGAGGCAACGAGGCCATATCTAAATAACGAATGTAGGTTAAAATTTCACACACTGCAGTACCACTTTTTTAAATCTCTGCTAATATCTCCAATCAGGCTTTGAGGTCGTGGAATTTAAGATTTTTAAAAAGACTTTTGATTTGTAAACCTAAATTTTCAATCTTCAAAATATAAGACACTCATTTCTTTAAAAACACATCAACTTTTCACTTGCAGGGAGTAATTTATTTAATAAAAAAATTGTCACGCAGTCTGTCCGGCAGATAATGTCAGAAATATTGCAAGAAGATAGTAATTTAGTAACAAGATAATTGGAAAATGCTGGATCAGACAATTCTGACATGACCCACCCACGTTCTACTTCTACATAAACACTTACTAGTGTATATATAAGTATATTATATATATATGTATAAACTCATTAGAGACTTGTTTAAAAGGAAGTTGTTGTATGTGTACGTACTTCAGGGCTGGGAAAGTGTTCTTTTTATTATCAGTATTTGATGTATATTACGTAGAAAACGTATTAAACGTAAACAACTGTAAATAATATTTAGACAGTAGAAAAATTTTTTTATTTATAATACATAATTTTTTATCAATGACTTTTCGGGTGCAAGAAATTTTCCAAAAAGTAGAATCTCCAAACCAAGAAGACTAGAAACAGGAGTACAAACTCGGCTGCTTAAAATCGGGAGCAATGGTCCAAACCGTGGCAGTATGCATAGGCGTGCTACCCCGAGGCGCGGTCGTCTTCTGCGCATTCCCACCACCGATTTCACTAATGCATATTTTCATGCGACCAGAATTCATGTAGTTAAGCATATGGTGGGAATTGGTGGGGATGCGCAGAAAACTACCGCGCCTCGGGGTAGTACGCCCAAGCGTCCTGCCACAATTTGGACCATCAGTCCCACTCCATGTTGTGTCTCCTGTTTCTAGTCTTCTTGCTCCAAACGTTTTAGATTTTCGACCATTTCGTTATTCGGCCGTTTGGAGATTCGACTTTTTGAAATTCGACCATTTGGATATTTGACCTTTTGGGTTTTTGGGAAATTTCCTGCACCCGTGACTTTTATTAATTTTTAAGGAAGTTATTATATATTTCGGTTAGTTTTAAAATACATTATGTAATTATTTTAGGTTTAGATTTGATTTTCAGGTTAGGTCAGGGATGGGTAAATGTAGAAAACCCCCCACTCCCTCCTATTTTCGAAATTTTCACGTATAATACGTAAGTATTATACTGTAGAAAACCATGTATAATATATAATGTATAATACGCACCCATCTCTGGGTTAGGTTGCATTCGTCTTTTTGTAGATCATGTGATAATATGCCTAAAGCACAATGAATCGTAATCGCTAATCCTTAATCGTAAGAATGAGAGGAAGCAGGACAGAGATATATGTCTGTCCTACTTCCTCTCATTCTTACGATTAAGGAATAGCCTAAAGCACAACGAATCGTAATCGCTAATCCTTAATCGTAAGAATGAGAGGAAGCAGGACAGAGATATATGTCTGTCCTGCTTCCTCTCATTCTTACGATTAAGGATTAGCGATTACGATTCATTGTGCGTTAGGCTATTAGCGATTACGATTCATTGTGCGTTAGGCTATAGGCCTACGCAAATACCTAGTGATATCCTGAGTTTTCTACATCCATGCATTTATCGAGAGTGGGGGGTTTATACACTTCGCAATGAGAAAGTAAAAGACGCAGATATGTTTCTACACAAATACCAAAAAATTTTGTTCATTTAAAATGTACGAAAAAGTTCAAATAAAATGGAAGTTCATTTAAAATGGAGGTCAATTAAATGGAAGCGTACTGTATCTCATTGCGACGTAATATTTGACGGATCCACTTTACTTCACCCTGACACGTCGATTTCCGATCTCTGGCGTTGGCTCAAAAACGTTGCATCCGTAATGAGAGAGAGGGAGAGAAAGATATTTTTACGTCTTTCTCTTTCTCATTACGACGCATCGTCTGACACATCCATGTGATTTCACTCTTAGGTAATTTATTTACCTGATGTCGTTTACTCAAAATTGTCGAAAAGATTGTTGAAATTGATTGTAACATCACTGTTCACTGCACAACCCTTTTTTCTAAAAGTGAAATCACAATGGGACTGTGAAACGTTTCGTCATAATGCGAAAGAGAAAAATGTAAATATATCTTTGTCTCCCTCTCTCTCATTAGGACGCAACGCTTGACATATATCCATATTATTTCACCCTAAATGTAATAAAAAACCATGTATAAATACGTCATGTATTATAGTACTTAGGGGCCATCCATGAATTACGTAAGACTTTTAGGGGGGTGGGGGGGTCCAGTAAATCTTACGACTAATAGAAAAAATGGCGCTAATGCATGTTAAAAATCTTACATGGTGAGGGAGGGGGGGGGGGTTCAAAGTACCGAAAAAACGTCTTAGGGTAAAATCCCATGTAAGCAGAATGCGCAAAACCGAAAGCAGAAATCATGAGAGTGAGAGAGGTAGATAGATAACACTGTCTCTCTCACTCTCATATTTTCTACTTTCGGTTTTACGCTTTCTGCTCACATGAGATTTTACCCTTACGTAATTTATGGACGGCCCCTTACCTATCACTGTCGTTTACTTTCTACTGTAGTAATATAGTTTATGCCATATTTTCAATTTAATTTAACTGCTGTTTTTAACGTACAAACATTTTTTTTGAATTATATGTAGAAACCAAACTCAACAAATCACGCTTGGTATAAATAAAAGTTGTTTATCAATTACTTTTTATTCATTAATATAAATTAATGTGTTATTGCTCTTCCAAGTTGAATTACTTTAAAACGTAAACAATGGACCTTGTTTCCTTTCAAGAAGCTAAGCTTCCTGTCACACGAGATGATTTATTAAAACCAACCAAAGAATTTGTGGTTAATTTAATCACAATATTTTTTAACCAATTCAAAATAAATGGAAGCGCAATTAAGCAGGTATGTTAAAATAATTACTATTAACTATGATTTATATCCTCTTATTAAATTAGATATTTTATTTTATGTTTATTTTATATGCAATTATTTAATTAATATGTTACTATCATTGCTATAGGTGGTGATAATAATATTAATAGTTTGAAGTTCTTGTTTAATATTATATTGTAAAAAAAATAATTTATTTGTAAATATGTATTTCAGCTTGATATAAATAGAATCTGATCAGAATGGTTTATTCTGTTTCAAATAAACTGTATTCAAACTGATAATTTCTTTCTCCTTGAAACGAATACAATTTAATTTATCCAAATAATAATAATTATTAATAATTTTTGTATGATTAAGTAACTGGTTCTTTTTTTAAAAGAAGCATGGTTTTTTTTAATTGAAATGAAAGAAGCTATAAAATATTAAATTTGGTTAATAATTATTATAACTACAAAACGGGATATACATTTCTTTTTTACTAAATAATATTAACTAATATTACTTAATTTCATTTAATATTATATGCATTAATAAAAAAATAAAATTTCTTTACACAGCCAACATTAGAACAGTACGACGTTCTTCTTTTGAAAGAGCGAGAGCTTTATGATGAAAGTATTAAAATTATAAATCTGTATGCTGCAATGTCTAAAATTTACGAGAAAATATTTATGAAAGATTTTCAGCTTCTCGACATTTTGAATCCAAGTATGAAAATTATATTATATAATTAAATATACTTTATTTAACTAATAATAATAATAATTAATATTATAAATTAAAGAATATTTCATTATTTCAAATTGGTAGAATTTTATATAGAATTAAAAAAAAAATTGCATCTTTTCTAGCTTCTAAAAGAACCCAGAAATGGACAAAGTTTCTGGCAAATTTTGTCTTATATTTTAATACCAAATTAGCTGATATTGAAAATCGTTTCAAGGAATTGGAAGAACGCCGAAACATGGTAAACCAGTACAACGTGAAAAGAGAAGAAGCGTTGGAGAAAATTGCTGTAATTAAAAAATATAGGGAAACTCAAATTGATTATAATGAAGAGGTAATATTTTCTTAAATTATAAGAATTTCTTATATTTTGTTCTTTAATAAAATTTTATTGCATTAAAAAATGTACTCAAACAACTTGTATAGCTGAAGCAGGAAATTGAAGAATTGCAAATGCAAATATTGAAGAAAAAAAATATAATGGAAAATAATAAGAAGGAAATAGAACGTATAGATATTGAAAAAGCGAAGAGTATTGAAATTTATGCCGCCAGTACTGCTGAAGCTGCTAAGGTAAAAAGAATAACAAAATATATAAATTATTTTAATTATAATAGGAGGAAAATTCTATATGGGTAAAAATTAAAAATTATATTATAAAAGAAAGTTGATGAGGGTCAAACCACTGACTTGACCAAAGATGGTCGCTGACATATTTTACAAAATATTAAAACCTATATTATATGTATTATTGAAATATCTAAATTCAACTTCTGAAGTTCTTTTAGCTAAAATTTTTATTTTTTATCCGTAATTTTTAATTAAAGGAGCAAGTGTCAAGAAAAAATGGTGTTTTTAATGCATGTTTTACACGCTTTTAATTCAGAAAAAAACATTTAATTCCTATGCTATAAAGAAAATACGTTTAATCAGTATCCAAATATTTATTTTCATTTATATAATTTTGTGTAAAATGAAAAATAATAGTATTAAAATTAACTCAAAATTGATAAAAAAATCTATCAATTTTTGTCACTTAAAAGTTTATTCTTTGGAAGTCTACTAAACAAATATTAACGAAAATTATCATAATTATTTATTTGTGAACTTTAAACATGTTATCACTAGAAAGAAAAATATTTATTTTGTTATTGAATAATTTCATTTTCAAATTTCAAATTTAACCACAAAACACACATTTTTGAATTTACACAACTTTTTTCTGGATGCATTTAAAAAATTAACACTTTCCACATATCTAAGTTTTTATAAAATCTACAACATATTAAATTTTCGCGACAGTAAGTTGTCCAGTTTATGAATTATTGAAGTTTAACATTTAATGAAAAAAAGTTTATTTTTATATTTTAAAATACACTCTGAAGTTTGACAATCGATTATTGATGTTAATTTCGAAATTATTATCTATATTTTGTCAGTTTATAACGATTAATTTAACCCAGTTAAAAAAATGACTAAAATAATTGACACTTAAAAACAACATCCAAAAATTACTAGTTTAATAGACAACTGAAAAAAATAATTCAAAAAATTAAACAAGAAATATTAAATTTAAAGAAAATAATTGCAAATTGAAAAATTAAGAAAATTATAGGAAAAATTGATAAAAATAATTGAAAAATTAAGAATGGAATTTAAATTTATGGAATATACTTAAAAATTAAAAAAAAGTAATTAAAGAAAGCCGAGAATTAATGAATATAAATGAAAACAATTGAACAATTGTATTTAAATTTAAAGAAACTTAATAATAATCGAAAAAAATAGAAAAAAGGCGATAATTTTTTAATATTAAAGAAAATAATTGAAAACTGAAAAGTGGAATTTAAACATAAAGAAAATAACTTAAAATTGAAGTGAATTGTTCTAGAATTGAATTGAAATGTTAAAACAATTTTTATGAGTGGAAAAAATAATTGAAAAAATACGAGAATTATTGAATATTAAAGAATTAATTAAAACTCGATAACAATAATTGAAAATGTAAAAAAATATTTGAGAATTGAAGAAAATAATTTAAAGTTGAAGAAATAAATTGTAAATTAAATAATTAAATGAATATTTCTAGAAAATTATTGATAATTAAAAGAAAAATATTACAATAAGTATGACGAAAATAATAACCAATTGAAAAAAAAATTTTAAAAAATAGTGAAAATAATCACATTTGAACAAAAAAATTTTAAAATTGATTAATAATCATAAAATTGAAGGAGTATAATTAATTTTCAATTGAAAACTGATTAAAATAATAAAAAAAGTTGTAGAAAATAAATGAAAATTGAAGAAATCAATTGGAGATTGAAGAATTGTATTGAAATTTCAAGAAAATATTTGATAATTAAGAAAATGAGAGAATTATTGAATTTTGTATAAAATAATGAAAAAACGAAGAATGCAATTGAAAATTGAAGAAAATAATTAAAACTTGAAAAATTAAAAAATTGTTAGAAATAATTGCACATTTAACAACTGGATTAAAAATCTAAAAAAATAATTAAAATTGAAAAAAGTAATTGAAAAAAGCCGAGAATTAATTAATATAAAGGACAACAATTGAAAACTGAGAAATGGAAATAAGAATTGAAGAATGGAATTAAAAATTAAAAAAAAAACAATTGAACAATTGTATTTAAAGTTAAAGAAACCTTATGATAATCGAAAAAAATAGGAAAAAGGCAATCATTTTTTTATGAGTGAAAAAAATAATTGAAAAAATACGAGAATTATTGAATATTAGAGAATTAATTAAAGTCGATAAAAATAATCGAAAATGTAAGAAAAGATTTGAGAATTAAAGAAAATAATTGGAAATTAAAGATTTAAATGAAAATTTCAAGAAAAGTATTAAAATTTGACGAAAATAATTAACTATTAAAAAAAATAATTAACAAAACACAAAAAAAATGTAAATTGATTAATAATCATAAAATTGAAGGAGAATAATTAATTTTAAATTGATAACTGATGAAAATAATGAAAAAAATTGTAGAAAAAAAATGAAAATTAAACAAATCAATTGAAGATTAAAGAATTAAATTGGAATTTAAAAAAAATAGTTGATAATTGAAAGAAAAATTCGAAAAATGGCGAGAATAATTGACAACAGAAAAAAATAATTTAAAAAAATTAAAGAATAATTATAATATTTAAAGTGAATAATTGTAAATTAAAAACTGTTGAAAATTAAAGAAAAAATTATAGATTAATTTATTAAAGAAATTAAAATTATTTGAACTGATATTTATAAATTTTAATTAATTTAAATGCATTTTTAAAATTTTTATTTATAATTATAAATTGAAATTCAACAAAAATCAATCCACCAATCAGTAAATTTTATATATTTTATTGCTATTTTCTTACACCACTTTGGTCCTAATTTAGAAAATTGTAAAAATATAAATTTACAAATTTAGATTTTTTTTTTATCAATATTAAACGTTAAAAACTGACAAAATATAAATAATGATTTTGAATTTAAAATCAATAATCGATTGTCGAACTTCAGAGTGTATTTTAAAATATAAAAAATTACCTTATTTTCAATAAATTTTAAACTTAAATAATTCACAAACTGGATAATTTACCTTCACGAAAATTTAATATGTTGTAGTTTTTATAAAAACTTAGATATGTGGAAAGTGTGAATTTTCTAAATCCATCCAGAAAAAAGTCGTGTAAGTTGAAAAATGTGAGTTTTGTGTGGTTAAATTTGAAACTTGAAAATGAAATTATTTAATAACAAAATAAATATTATGGTCATTTTCGTTAATATTTGTTAAGCAGATTTCTAAAAAATAGATTACAATTTAGGGCTAAAAAATAAAAAATTTAGGCAAAAGAACTTCAAAAGTTGAATTTAGATAATTCAATAATACATATAATATAGGTTTTAATATTTTTTAAAAAATGTCAGCGACCATTTTTGGTCGAAAGTCAGTGGTTTAACCCATAAATTCATTCGAATTTCATTGTAGGTTAATAAAATAACTGAAGAACTACAAGCCCAAGTTGTGGGATCCCCGGATAAGTTAAAAGCGCAATTACGAGATCTTGAGAAAGAAAAGGAACTGAAAATTGAAGAAAGGGAAGTTACATACGAGTCGTTGAAGCAAAAAAATCAATTACTTGCGCAAAGGGAGCAGGTTCAATCGTTTATTCAAAAAGAAACCGAGAAACTGGTTCAAGTAGTGGAGTTATTTAATAACAAAAAGTACTATTTTAAGTGAAATAATGTTTAATTTGGATAAAATTAATTTCTCGTGTGATTATAATTTTTGAATTATTTTCAGAACCATTAACGATCAATTGGAAGAAATTATGAAGAAAAGAGAGATGTTACAAGAGAATAATTCGAAATTAAAGAATGATCAAAAAATTGAAGAAAATCATTGCAGTCCTGAGGAAATTAAAGAATTGAATAATGAAATAGAACATCGCCTTCAGCCTTTGCGCGATCAATGTAAACAGTTAGCCAAGTAAGTAATTAAATTTTTAAGTTTCAAAAATAAAAATAAAAGATTTTAAACTGCAATGTATCTAAGTTTTAATTTTTTTTTAACACGATTTAAAAATACAAACGTTTTTATTTAAATCAATTATATTTTTATAATAAAGGGAAGCAAAAGAAATGGAGCTTAAACTTTTAGAAGACCAAGAACAACGTATAGAAACCACTTCACTTATAGACCTTATTAGTCAAGAAATCGTGTCTAAAGAAAACGACATTTCTGCATTTTTGCTAGAGTTTGAGGAACTTTATAAAAAAGAAATGTCAAATGTAAGTTTAAATTTATCCGAATAAAACTTATAAAATTTTATTGATAATTTTGTCTGTAATCTGATGGAATTTTCCAGGAAGAAAGTATTCAAGAAAAGATGAAACAGTTTTGTTACAAAAAGCATCCAGAAACGTAGTACAAAGGAAAAGAGGAAGAACGATAAAACCTGGAAGTGATTTATATTGAGTAAATTATTATTTAAATATTTTGTAATTAAGTTTAACTGAAGAACACTTTTTCAAAAGTTGATAAATCCATTTTCCAAAAAAGTAGAGGTAAACACAAATTTAACATATTAAGAACCTTACAGATCGATCTGTCACTGTTAAATTCAAGAAAACAATTTTATTAACAAAGAATTTTCAATTTTTAAAAACCTGGACTTAGAATGATTTAAAATTACTATTTTTTTCATAATAAAAATTACAAAACCCTTCCATTAAAAAGAAACCGCCTTTAGTCCGAAAAACACTCTTATATCAATAATTTCATACAATTTTTCTACTTTATAATTAACTGTGGGGGTTAAGAGGAAAAACTGTATTTGTTTAATTTTTTCGAAATAACAAAATGTGGATTTAATGACTTTTGAAAAAGGGCTCTTCAATTAATCTGCAACCTTTACTAATATTAAGGAATGATACTAAAGGCTAAGAAGATGTAAAACGACTAATTAGAAAACAAGAGGTTCAGAGGAATTTGCATTTCTCAAATGTATAATATTGTAAAAAGGTAGAAATAAGAAAAATTGAACGTAAATCAATAGGAAATTGTAATATTAATGATTTAAGGAAATATTTAGGAGAATAATAAAATAAAATAGAAATTATTTTGCAATATATCCATTTCGTATATTTTTTTTGTAATATATTTCAATATCATTGGTTGAGTTCACTACATGAATCTGATTTTATTTACTTGAAAACTTAACGTTAGAAGATTTTCGGAACGTATAGAAATAGTTTTAAATGTCAAGAGATTTTTCATGAAAAAACAAAACTTTATAGGAAATTAAATGCAAAAAATTCATATCAATTCTCTGTAATTTCATTTCGCAATTAGGAAAGTTAAGGATCACATATAAAATATTCTTTAATTTTTTTATGCGATTAAAACATTAAAGTTATAAGAGAAAATACTGAAAAAATATATTTATTTTAATGTTTCTTATCCTAAAAAAGGCGATGTTTTTTACAATTTCAGGGCTGCCAGTAGACTTGCAGATTGAAAATAGTAAAAAAAATTGACATTTTAATTTTAAAAAAGTGAGTAAATAGTGAGTTTTTAAGTGAAAAAAGTGAGTCACTCAAATTTGAAGAAAATAATTCGAAAATGGCAAAAATAATTGAAATATGAAGAAAATAATTGAAAACTGACAAAACTAATTGAAAAGTTGATTAGAAATTAAAAATTGAAACAAAATAATGGAAATTATAAGAAAATGATTGAACAATGACAAAAATAATTACAATTTGAAAAAAATGACTTTGAGACTTGTGTAAAAAATTAAAATTTTGAGTACAATAATTGAGATATTGACGAAATAATTAAAATGTAAGGAAACTAATTGAATAATGACATAAATAATTGAAAATAGATGTAAAAGTTAATAAAATCATAACAATAATAAAAAGATTTAGGAAAATGACATTTAAAGAAAATAATTCCAAAACTTCAAAAATAGGTAGCTATTTGAATAATAACAAAAATAATTGAGAAATGACAAAAATAATTGAAATATGAAGAAAATAATTTGAAAATGACAAAAATAATCCAAATTTGAAAAGTTGTAAACTGTCAAAACTAATTAAAAAATTGTTTAAAAATTAAAAACTAAAGAAAAACATTGAAAAATTGAAACAAAATAATTGAAATTTGAAGAAAATACTTGAAATTACAAGAAAATGATTGAAGAATGATAAAAATAATTTAAATTTGAAAAATAGGAATTTGAGATTAGTGTAAAAAATTTAAATTTTGAGTACAATAATTGAGATTTTGACGAAATAATTAAAATGTGAAGAAACTAATTGAATAATAATGTGAATAAATGAAAATAGGTGTAAGAGTTAATAAATTCATGACAATAATAAAAAGATTGAGGAAAATGACATTTAAGGAAAATAATTAAAAAATGTCAAAACTATTTGAGTAATGACAAAAATAATTGTAATTTAAAAAAAAAATTGATAACTAGTTTAAAAAATATAAAATTTGAAGAAAGTAACTAAAGTTTGAAGAAAATAATTTAAAAGGTGTGAAAAATTAATAAATTCATGACAATAATAAAAGAAATGAAGAAAATGATTGAAATTTAAAGAAAATAATTGAAAACTGGTGTAAAAAATTTGTTTTTAATAAATTGAAATTTGTATAAAACAATTCTAAAATGTCAAAAATAATAGAAATATTAAGAAAATATTAGGAAAATGACAAAAATACTTGAATAATGACACAAGTAATGAAAATTTGAAGAAAATAATTGAAAAGTAATAAAAATAAATTGAAAATTGTGTAGAGAATTTAAATATTTATGACAATAATTTAAAGATTAAAGAACATAATTAAAATTTTAAGAAAATAATTGAAAAATGACAAAAATGAATGGAAACTTGTGTAGTAAATTTAAATATTCATGACAATAATATAAAGATTTATGAAAGTCACTCAAATATGAAGAAAATAATTCGAAAATGGCAGAAATTGAAAAATGACACAAATAATTGAAAGCTCGTGTAAAGATTAAACTTTTTAGACAATAGTTTTAAAAAATTAAAAAAAATAATATAAGTTTCAAGAAAGTAATTGGAACTTTAAGAAAATAAAAAATGGCAAAAAAATGTGAATAAACATGAATAATTAAAAACAGGTGTAAAAGTAAAAAATTTATTGTAATTGAAAAATTGAAAAAAAATATTAGAAGTTTGGGAGAATAATTTAAAGTTGAAGAAATTAATTGAAGTTTGAAGAAAATAATTGAAATTTGAAGAGAATAATTCAAAAATGACAAAAAAATGTTAATATGAATAAAGTAATTAAAGTTTGAAGAGAATAATTGAAAAATAACAAAAATAAATTGAAACTTGTGTAGAAAATTTAAATATTTCTGACAATAATTTAAAGATTGAAGAAAAAAATTGAAAATTTAAGAAAATAATTGAAAAATGACAAAAATATATGAAAACTTGAGTAATAAATTTAAATATTCATGACAATAATTTATAGACTGAGAAAAATAATTTATATTTGAAACAATTAAATTCAAAATCGCAAAAATACTTTAAGGTTGACAAAAGTACTTTAAAAATGACAATAATTGAAAAGAGGTGTAAAAATTAAATATTTGTAGACTGTAATTAAAAAATTGACGATGTAATTGGAATATAAACTAACTAATTGATTTATAAGGTAAATTATTAATCAGGCACTCAATATCAAAAAAACTCCCCCCATCCCCATCGCAGTTGAAATAGACATTTTACTAAAAAAGTGAGAAAAGTGGATTTTTTTTTTTTAAAGTGAGTCACTGGCAGCCCTGCAATTTTGAAAAAGAAAGGAAGTTATAATAAAATAGAAAAAATGTATCAGGAACTTTACAAAATAATAAATAACTTAAAAATTATAACATTTTCAAATTATAAAAAATTATTTATAAACTAAAACTACGAGATATCTGAGAAATAAATCTTAACTTTCCTGCAAAATGATCAATATATGTTTTCCTACAGTCGAAAATTTTTAAATACTGTAATTCCATATCTAATATAAAATTAAATAGTCTTACTTATAATTACATACGACTTTTACCAAATGGCATATAGTAGAGATCAGAAATTCTTATAAAAAATATGTAACGGATTCAGAATTTTATAACTTATTAGTAACCACCCAATAACCACCATTGATTTCAACAATTAACACCAATGGTGTCATAAAAATTGGCAGAATATTTTCATTGTGTTTTGGTACATTTTTTTTTTAATATTCTCATATTATTCTAGCGAATTTTCTGTCAGTATCTTTTTCCCAAAACAGAATCTTTTAAAGATTTTTAAGTAAAGGCGACAGAAAGAAAATTTTCAAATGAAATTTATTTTTTTTTCTCTTGAAATATTGATACTAAAAAAATCTAAAATTCAGGAATATTTTTTTTCTGTGATAAAATGCTTTTCTTTATTGAATAACAAACGATAAAGATTAAAAAATATAACAAAATACATAAGAATATATATTTTATAATTAATAAACTATATTTATAAGCACATAAAACGTACATTAGTAAAAACTCATTTTTTTATTTTTATTTAACTGCTATATTTTTAAATTATAATTAACAACTATTTTCCCATTACAAAAAATTAAAAAACAACGATAATAATTGCATAAATTTCCATGACAATTTCAATAATAAATTTTAACGAACATGTAATGAGAAAGTCATGAAAATTTTCATTTAATTCTTCAGTGCAGTTTTCTGCTTTTATTGAAGAGTTTTATACAAAAAAAAAATTCAAATGAAAATATTCTTTCTGTAAATTTTCAATACTATCTAGAAGAGTTATCTAATTTCTAAATTTCATCTCGTATGAACTACATACAGAATCGATGTTGAGATGAAAATGCAAACATTGAAAGGCGCTTTTAATAGAAGTTTCATGTTTGACAAATATAAAAAATAAATACACTGAAGCTTCACTTATTTTAACCCGGTCCACGCAAATCTATGACAAAAGTCGCACTTATTTTAACTTCCATGTATGTTCTTATAGAGAACTTTCTCTGATTGGCTGATCCAATTCGAAGCAACCAATGAAAATTTTAGTTAGTTTTGATTGGTCGACAAGTTAAAATAAATGCGACTTCAAATAAGCGAGACTTTAAATAAGTGAGGTTTCAGGAACTTTACACTGTGCTAACCTGAATAGACAATGCTCCAGATTCTGGATCATTGTACGTTCTAGATAAACTAACAGAAGAATCTAAATTAATACCTTCAGCGCCTTCATTACTTGCTGCTAACCTCTCGCTATCAATTAAATTAGCACTCGCATCAACTGTCGTCAAATTATTTTCACCAATAACAATTTTCTTTCTCGTTCCATTAACACTTGCTTCCGTCTCACCCAGGTCATTGTTTAAAACTGAACGACTTCCTTTCGAACTATCCTTTAAAATTCCTTGTGTCGTGAATTTTTTGTCTTTCTCGTTGGTTGGCGTATTTTTCGTCGATTTGCCTTCCTTGTCCTTGGGTTTTTTCCCTAGACCTGAGAAATTGGTGATTTTTGATCCAACTTTTGTGTCTTTTGACTGACGAACGGATCCGGCACGATTTGGTTCAACCACTTCTTGATCTTCGGTTATTGACTTCAAATTGCTTTTATTTTCTCCTCCCGCTTCCTCCTTTATCACTTGAATTGGAATATCATCTGAAAAAAGAGTAAATTCAATTTATTGTCGATTCGATTATTTTTTGATCAAATATTTTGTCAATTGGATCATTCCAAAAAATTTGCAAAGGTTTGCATCATATAAGAAATGATTTAATTAAAATGAATATTATCAAGAATCATAATGTATTTTTATTAAAATTTAAATTCAAAGGGGGATGTAGAGTTTTTATTTTTAATAAAAGAGAATTTTGAAAAAGAACGAGATAAAATATTACATGAAATATCTGAAAATTTCGAAAAGTTTCAAGTATTTTTTGCAATTTTTTAATTTGCTTCAAAAATTATTATACTCTTTTAAACATTTCTCCATTTTTCAACCCATTGACATAACCTCAAACTAGAAAATAGTTTTTCACGTAAAATAAAAATTAATTTCACCCAATTTTGAAAGATCCAGTCGTGCATTTTGAATAAAAATTTGGTTGAGACAAAATTTGTTATCAAATAAGTTTGTAAAAGCCGTGCTTGAAACACTCTCTACAAATTTTTTCGTTGGATTTTATTAATAATTTTTTGTTAAAAATTATTAAACAAATAAAATTTTTCTATTATACATTTTTTAAATGAAATCCAACGAACAGAATTGTAAAAATGTTTTAAAAATTAAAATGAAGTATTGTCAAAATTGGAAGAAAATTACAATTGTTTCACAAAGTTTAAAGAAAAAACACAAAATGCTAATTAATTATTATTTGATAACAGATTTTGTCTCAACATACTTTTTTTAAATGTGTACAATTGTTTCTTTTAAAATTAGGTGAAATCAATTTTAATAATATTTGTATTTTATGTGAAAAACCATTTTCTAGTTTGAGGTTATGTCAATGAGTTGACCATCCTTAAGAAGGAAGAAATAATTGAAAAATGGAGAAATGTTTAAAGAGTGTAGTAATAATATTTGAAACAAATTATGAAATAACAAAAAACAATTTAAGCTTTTTAAATGAATAAAAAAGAAGGACATTTTTAAAAATTCTACAAAAAAATGTAAAAATGCAGAAATAAAATAAGAAAGCGTAAAAATATTTAAGACTTAAGTAATGTGAGAAAATTAAAAAAACAAAGTGAAAACAATTTGAAAAGAACAAAACAATCTTTAAAAATATGAAAATATAAGAAAATATTCTAACAACTTAAATTTGTTTAAAAAAAATAAATAAGAAATAGTAGGTATTTAATTAAATAAATTTGTTAAAGAACAAGAAAATATGTAAAAATAGTTTGGGACAAATCTATAGAAGAAATTAGAAAGATTAAAAATCGCCCGATCTCCAAAAAAAATGTTTAATCAAGTAAGTTTATTTGTTTTTTTTTATTAATAATAAATAATAATAATAATATAAATAAAAAAATGGAAAAATAATTTTAAAAAGAAGTAACTTCAACTAGGCACCAAAGAAAAATATAACAAAAAAGAAAAACAACAGAATGTAGTAAAAAAAACAAGAAATAAATTTTTTTATAAGAAATAAATTAAACAGTTCCAATAATTGTAAAAAAATTAAGGAATAAAAAAATTTTATAAAAATTAAAAAACGAAAGAAAAATAAGTCTATTTTGTGTTAAAAAAATAGCTGAAGTGTAAAATCATAAAAATTGTGAGAAAACCTTAAAAAACAATAAGACAATCCAAAAGAAATCAGTAAATTGATGAAAAAATAATAATCCTTCTCTTACCGCCCTAAAAAAAAGAAGAAAAAATAAAATAAAATTGAGGTTCAAAACTGCGTAAGACTGAAAAATATTACAAAAATAGTAAAAAAACAAAAAAAATAAGTAAAAGATTTACACAAGCATTTTTTAAAAAAACATATAATAAATAAGAAACCCAACGTAAAAATGTTAAATTTTAAAAAAATGTATATGAATAACAATATATGAAACAAACTAAAATATTATCGAAAAAATATAGACAATTTTATTTTATTTTTATTTTATTTAGACAAATTAAATTTAGAAAAATTTAATTCAAAATACAAAAGCAAAAAATTAAAAATAAAAAAAATTTTTAATTAAAAAGGAATTAACAACCTATAAACATGTAGAAAAAGATTACTCAATATATTTCTTGATAAAAAAACAAAAAATTATAAGAAAAAAATTTAACAGTTTCGAAAAATCGAATTTTAACTCCTTAAAAATGTACGTATAATTGAGGAGATTGAATTGATATTAAATTGAAGTTTAGATATTTAAAAAATTACAACACAGGAGTGTAATAAAATTTAAAAAGTTTAATATTTGTAGCGCAATAAAATCTGAAACGTTGAAACTTGAACACAACCAAATTAGAAAGTCTTAAAGTTTGAATGCAACCTTTAAAAGTACAATGAAATTTTGAAAACATTGAAATTTTTACTCGATTATTTTTTGAAGTGTTGAAGTTCGAATGAAAAAAAAAACATTTGATCTAAATTTAATGTGTCGAACCACCAAATATTAAAATGATTATTTACTGGAATTTTTATTGATTCTTATTTTTAGAATAAAGGATTTTAGAAAGAGTTAGGTAAGTGGAATGTTGCTTTCTTAAGGATGCTCTCTCCACTGACATAACCTCAAACTAAAAAGTGGTTTCTCACACAAAATAAAAATGTTATTAAAATAAATTCCACCAAATTTTGAAGGAAACAGTTGTAAAAAAAAGTTTAAATGAATAAACTAATTAATTATTTGTCAAAATTGGATAAAAATGACAGATTTTCACGAGATTTAAAGGAAAAACACAAAATATTAATTAATAATTGTTTAACAACAAATTTTCGCACAGCCTCATTTTTCCGAGGCTGTTTTATGCATTTTTTTCTATATGCATTTTAGGTTAAATGGGTTTTAGGATAAAAGTATTTTAAGTAAAATGGGATTTAAGCTGAATGCATTTTAGGTTAATTATGATTTATAGGCTGAATGCATTTTAGGTAGAATGGGATTTAGCCTAAATAAATTTTTGGTTAAATGAGATTTAGACTGAATGCATTTTAGGTAAAATGGGATTTAAGCTAAATGCATTTTAGGGTAATTGGGATATAGGATGAATGCATTTTTGGTTAATTAGGTTTTAGGCTGAATTGGGATTTTGGCTGAATTTACTTTTGGTTAAATGGGTTTAAGCTTAAAGCATTGATTAGGTTAGATGTGTTTTAGGCTGAATGCCTTTTAGGTTAAAAAGAATTTAGATTAAATGGGATTCAGGCTCAATGCATTTTAGGTAAAATGGGATTTTGGCTGAATGCATTTTAGGTTAAAGAGAATTTCGGCTAAATGCATTATAGGTAAAATAGAATGTAGGTTAAATGGGATTTAGGGATTACATATTCTCTAAAACCCATTTAGCCTAAATTCCATTCATCCTAAAACCACATAGCCAAAAATACATTCAGCCTAAAACCCATTTATTCTAAAATGAATTCATCCTAAATCCTATTCTACATAAAATGAATTTAGCCTAAAACCCATTTAACCTAAAATTCATTCAACCTAAATTGCATTCAGCCTAAAACCCAATTAACCTAAAATGCATTCAGCCTAAATCCGATTTTACCTAAATTTTATTGTAAAATTTAGGCCAAATGGTTTTAGTCTATATGCATTTTAGGTTAAATGGGTTTTAGGCTAAATGCATTTTAGGTAAAATGGGATTTAAGCTGAATGCATTTTAGTTTAATTAGGATTTAGGATGAATGACTTTTAGGTTAAATGGGCGTTAGGCTGAATGTATTTTAGTTAAAATGGGATTTAGGCTGAATACATTTTTGCTTAATGAGATTTAGACTTAATGCATTTTAGGTAAAATGGAATTTAAGATAAATGCATTTTAGGGTAATTGTGATATAAGATAAATGCATTTTAGGTTGAATGGAGTTTACGTTAAATGGGATTTAGTCTGAATGCATTTTAGGTTAAAAGAATTTGGGTTAAATGGGATTCAGGCTCAATACATTTTAGGTAAAATTGGATTTACGTTAAATGAGATTTAGGTTGTATGTATTTTAGGTTCAATGGGATTTAGGCTGAATGCATTTTAGGGTAAATAGAATTTAGGTTAAATGGGATATAGGCTAAATGCATTTTTGGTTAATTGGGTTTTATGCTGAATTGGGATTTTGGCTGAATTTACTTTTGGTTAAATGGGTTTAAGCTGAATGCATTGATTAGGTTAAATGCGTTTTAGGCCTCAATCATTTTGGGTTAAAAAGAATTTAGGTTTAGTGGGATTTAGGCTAAATGCATTTTAGGTAAAATGGGATTTAGGTTAAATGGGATTTAGGCTGAACGCATTTTAGGTTAAAGGGAATTTCGGCTGAATGTATTTTAGGTTGAATAGAATTTAGGTGAAATAGGATTTAGGCTGAATGCATTTTAGGTTAAATAGAATTTAGGTCAAATGGGATATAGGCTAAATGCATTTTTGGTTAATTGGGTTTTAGGCTGAATTTGGATTTTGGCTGAATTTACTTTTGGTTAAATGAGTTTAAGCTGAGTGCATTGATTAGGTTAAATGCGTTTTAGGCCTCAATCATTTTGGGTTTAAAAGAATTTAGGATAAATGCATTTTAGGTTAAATGGGTTTAAGCTGGAAGCATTGATTGGGTTAGATGTGTTTTAGGCTCAATGTATTTTAGGTTAAAAAGAATTGAGATTAAATAGTATTCAGGCTCAATGCATTTTAGGTATAATTGGATTTAGGTTAAATGGGATTAGGTTAAATGGGATTTAGGTTAAATGGGATTTTGGCTGAATGCATTGTACTACAAATAGAATTTTGGTTAAATGGGATATAGACTAAATGCATTTTTGGTTAATTGGGTATGAGGACGAATTGGGATTTTGGCTGAATTTAGTTTAGGTTAAATGGGTTTAAGCTAAATGCATTGATTAGGTTAAATGTGTTTTAGACTGAATGCATTTTAGGTAAAATGGGATTTAGGCTGACTGCATTTTAGGTTCAATGAGATTTAGGCCGAATGCGTTTTAGGGTAAATGGGACTTAGGCTGAATGCTTTTTAGAACATATGGTTTTAAGCTGTATGGGATTTAAGCTTAATGAGTTTTAGGGAATATTCATACGCGTCATTTTTTCTGAGAATTATAAAACTTGATGTTTTAAAATTTGGTGATATTAATTCTGAGATCCTGATGAAGAAAGTGGAAATCTGTTATTGACGCTTTGGTTGACTTTTGTGTGTTAATAGGTAATAGGTGGAATAACATTTTTACAAAATGAAAATTATGGTTACCTGCTTAAACCGTAAAATGAAAATAAGATTGTAAATAACAATTCAGTAAATAAACATTATGACAACTGGTAGTTCGACGCAATTAATTTAGATAAAGTGTGCATTATATCAATTGCGACTTGTGTTATATTTCATGCGTCCCTATTAAAATAATGATACATATTTTATTTACTATTTAATTAAAAATATTCACAAGATTTTAAAAATAAATGATTTTAGATGTCTCTACAGTTTTATATTTTAAATGTAATATTTTAACTTGCTTTATTTATTATTCAATTAAATCGGTATTTTTCTTTATCTTTGAAACTAGATTTTTTAATACTATATTATTATTAATAACTAATACTTATATATAAAATGCTTCTCAAACCTATTTATTTAAATTGTTGTTAATAAAAGTTCACGTGCACCTTTTGTTCTTGTGCAATCTATAGATTTCATTAATTTCGTAACATTCGTATCATCTAAAATAAATGCAACATATTCAGTGAAATTGAAACTGTACTCTAGTAAGTGTAAATATAATACAAAATTTGCTGTTGAAAAAAGAATTTAAAGAAAAAAAATTTGTGTGTAGAAACTAAAAGTATGCGAACAGGAAGAATTTGAATTGAATTAAAATTACCAAAACTTGTTTGAATTTGGACGTAAAATAAAATTTTCTGAATTTCCGAAAATCAGCGAATTTTTTAAAAAGTTAATTTTAATGCAAAATTTAAACAAGTCGATTATTCTCGTTAGTTTTAGAATTTGTTTTTAAATTATCCTCATTTCTTAATTATTTTCTTTAATATACAATTATTTTAGTCATTTTGTAATCTTTATTTCAATTATCAACTATTTTCTTAAAATTTCAATTTAATTCTTAAATCTTTAATTTATTTTTTTATTTTTAATTATTTCGTCAATTCTCAATTATTTTCCTTCATTTTTAATTATTTTATTCATTAATAATTAATTCTCGCCTCTTTTCAATAATCAATTATTTTCTTGAAATTTCAATACATTTCTAAAATTTTCAGTTGATTTCTCCAATTTTGATTTCTTTCCTACAATTTTTTCTTTAATTAATTACAGTTTTCAATTAATCATTTATTATTAACCCTCAATTTCATAGTCGCTCTATAATCTTTAAAACTTATTCTTTCTGATGCCAATTAATCTCGCCATTTATCGATTATTTTCTATAATATTTAATTATTTTTGTCATTTTGTAATTTTTCCTACAATTATCAATTAATTATTATTATACAGTTTCATAATTTTCAATGTATTTCTACAATTTTAATTATTTTCCTCATATTGTAATTATTTCCTTTTTTTTTAATTATTTTAATCGATTGTCAATTAATTACTAATTACAATTCTATTATCAGTAAGTTTATTTAATATTAAATTCAATTGTCTAAATATTTCTTGAATAATCACTTTTTTTAAGAAAATTAATTCCATTTTTCAGTTTTTAACTTTTTCAATTTTTAATTTTATTCTTCTAATTTCAATTACATTCTTCAATTTTCAATTTTTTGCACGATTTTCAACTAACTCTTCAAATTTAAAAATTCTCGGCTGTTTTCAATTAATTTCTTCAATGATAAAAATTGTTTACAAATTTCGTTTCAATGACTTATATCAATTATATTCCTCTACATCATTAAATTTCTTGAATTTTGGAAACAGTTGTTCAATTATATTCTACAAATTTTAAATTCCATTCATCAAATTTAAATTATTTTCTTCAATTTTTAATTATTTTTTGCAATTCTGAATCAATTCTTCAATTCAATAATTCTCTGATTAAAATTTTTTTTTTAACAATCATAAAAATTATTTTAAATTTATCGATTCAAATGTTTAATTCTATAACTATTTTTTTAAATTCTTAATTATTTTTTTAAATTTTCAATTAAATTCTTCAGTTTTTAATACATTTTTTCTATATTTAATAATTATGTGATTTTTTAAGTTACCTTTGTTTTAAAATTTTTTATTATATTTTTTAAATTTCAATGACATTCTTCAATTATCAATTATTTTTATCAATTTCAATTTTTTTCCTTTTTCAATTCAGTTGTTGAATTTTCAATTATTTCTATAATTTTCCTAATTTTTCAATTATTTAGATTAAATTTAAGTTTTATTGTTTAATTCTTTAAATTATTTTTTCAAATTGTTTATTATTCTAGCCATTTTTCAAATATTGTTTTCAATTGTCACTTATTTTCTTCATTTTTCAGATATTGTCGAATATCTTTGGCAGTTTGCGATTTTTTTTCAATTGTCAATTATTTTCGCAATTTTGAAATGTTTTTTCAATTATTTTTCTGAAATTTTAAATTACTTCAGTTTTTAATTATTTTCATTAATATTTTAAAACTTTTGTGTTTGGTTAATTTGTTTTCGATTATTAATAAGTTTATTTAATTTTAAATTCAATTGTTCAAATATTTTCTGCAATTCCCAATTTTTTTTTCAAATTTAAGTTCCATTTTTCAGTCTGCAATAATTCTCTGCCATATTTAATAATTCTCGCCTTTTTTCAGTTACTTTTTTCAATCTTTTATCATATTCTTTAAAATTCAAATTCATTCTTCAATTTTAAATTATTTTCTTAAATTTTTAATTGTTTTCTTTAATTTTCAATTATTTTCTTCAATTTCAGTTTTTTTCCACTTCCAATCTAGTTGAATTTACAATTATTTTCAACAATTATTCCTATAGTTTTTTTTATTTTTCTTATTGCATATATTTTCTTGAAATTTAATTTTTTTTATTTTATTTTAAATTTTAACTTTCAATCCAGTAAATTAACTTTCAATCCAGTTAAATTTACAATTATTTTCAACAATTATTTCTGTAATTTTTTTAATTTTTCTTGCATATATTTTTTTGAAATTTATATTTTAATTGTTTTATTTAAAATTTTTTTTTTAATTGTGTATTGATCTAGCCATTTTTTGAATTTTGTTTTCAATTGTCAATTATTTTCGACTTTGTGCTTGTAATTTAAATTTTCAATTTTCAATTTATTTCATTATTTTTTTTACTTTTTTCAATTTTCAATTATTTTTTTTTCAATTTTCAATCAATTCTTCAATATTCAATAATTCTATGATTTAAAATTTTTTTTTTAACAATCATAAAAATTGTTTTATATTGTCAATTAAATTGTTCAATTAGATTTTTTAAATTTTCAATTCAATTCTTCAGTTTTTAATTATTTTCTTCTATATTTATTAATTATGTGCTTTCTTAAATTACCTATTTTTTAAAAGTTTTTAATATACTTTTTAAATTTCAATTTCTTTTCCTTTTTCAATTCAGTTGTTAAATTTCCAATTATTTCAATATTTTTCAATTATTAAGTTTAAATAATAATAATTTGTCAATTATTTTCGTCATTTTTCAGATATTTTCTTCCATTTTTCAATTCTTCTCGTTATTTTTCAATTATTTCCTATAATATTTTCAATTTTCATTTACTCTCTTAAAATTTTAGAATTATTCATTATTTTTTGTTTTTGTTATTTTCTTATCTTGTCGACTATTTTTGCCAGTTTGCAATTTCTTTTCAATTGTCAATTATTTTCGCATTTTGAAAAGTTTTTTCAATTATTTTTCTTAAATTTTAAATTAATTTCTTTAACTTTTAATTATTTTTACTAATATTTTAAAATTCTTGTGTTTGGTTAATTTTTTTTGGTTATTAAACAGTTTCTTTACTTTTAAATTCAATTGATCAAATATTTTCTGCAATTCTCAATATTTTTTTTTTCAAATTTAAATTCCATTTTTCAGTTTGCAATAATTCTTTGTCATAATTCAATAATTCTCGCCTTTTTTCAGTTACTTTTCTCAATCTTTTATTATATTCTTTAAAATCCAAATTCATTCTTCAATTTTTAATTATTTTCTTAAATTTTTAATTGTTTTCTTTAATTTTCAATTATTTTCTTCAATTTCAGTTTTTTCTACTTTCAATCGAGTTTTCAACAACTGTTCCTATAATTTTTTTAATTTTTCTTATTGCATATATTTTCATAAAATTTAATTTTTATTGTTTTATTTCAAATTTTTTTTTAGTTTAGTATCGCCTTTGTGCTTGTAATTTTTTTTCAATTATTAATTATTTTTTCAAATTTCAATTTAATTTTTAAATTTTTAATTTATTACTTCATTTTTTTTTAATTACTTTCTTCAATTTTCAATTATTTTCTTCAATTTTAATTATTTTTTTTAATGTTCAATCCAGTCTTTCAATTTTCAATTATTTCCAACAGTTATTCCCAGAATTTTCCTAATTTTTAAATTATTTTGTTTGAATTTAATATTGTCTAATTTTTTAATTTATTTTTTCAATTGTGTAATTTTTTTAGCCATTTTTTTCGAATCATGTTTACAAATTGTCAATTTTCTTTTATTTATCGAATTTTTTAAATTAACGATTTTATTATTGATTACAAATTTTTTTTTTAACTATTTATATAATTTTCAGCTTAATGAATAAATGAAGCCACTATAAACGACAAAAACGAGATGTTTATTAATACAAAATAATACAAAAATGCTATTTAAAATGCTATTTTGTGTTAAAAAAAATTAATCTAAAAATGCTCAAAATTAAAATTCATCAGGGCTGTTAAAAATCAAAAAAATCCGATTTATTTGATTTAAATCAACAATTGATTTTTTTTAAATATTATCAGTATATAAAATCTCGAAATGTTTATTTGTAAGTAGTTAATTAAAGATATAAAGAAAAGATTTAAAAAACAACACAAGAAATGAAACAGTGACATAAAAATATATAAAACAGTGGAAACTCTTTTCAAAAAACTAAACTATTTAATATATATTTTTTTTAAATTAAAATAATAAATAAGATGATAATTAACAAAACATTGAAATACATTACTAAGGAGAACAACATTTTAAAATTAGAAAAATTAGATAATTATTTTACAAATTGAATAAAGAAAGAATTAATATAATTTTGTAAAATTTAAAGAAATTTAAAAAAAAAATTCTATGAAGTACAAGAACGATGTTCAAATGAAAATATTTAGTAGAAGATTAAATTCACATAATAAAAAATATAAGAATAAAATCTTTCAAAAAAGTAGAAAATAGAACAATTTTAAGGAAAATAGGAATAAAATTTAAAATTTAAAATAGGAAGTAAATAGAGAAATGTTTTTTACCTACTTAAAAATCCTTTAAAAATAAAGAAGTTTAAGCAAATTAAACCAAACACATTTTTATAATATTACACTTAAAATAACTCCAACAATAAATTTAGAAAAATACAGAAAATCTAATAACTTTATGGAAGAATAAGTAAGTTCGCAAAAAATCTCGCAAAAAATAGACAAGATGTGAAAAAAATTGAATAAACTTACAAAAAAAATGAGAGTATTTATTTTTAAAAATATGGAAATAATTATGAAAACCAACGAAATAAAAAGTTTAGTGAATGTTATAATAACGAAATTGTGTAAAATAATATTCAATAAATAATTTGCATAAAAAGAGGAAAATTAAAGAGAATCCTAAAATAAAAGGACAAAAAAAAAAAAAAAAATATCAAAAGTAAAAGTAAAAAAAACTTAAAATTTTGTAAAAATAAGAAATTATAAGATAAAAATTAAACAGTTTCGACAAATTAGTATCTCTTAGAAATCTTGTAAGAATATTAAAAAAAAAAAGGATTATTGTGAATATGGAAAATAATTGAAATTATTGAATTATTTTGCATAAATTAATATTCATTTAAATTTGAATTAATTGAAATTTAAAAGAAAGAAATTGGAATTTGACTTAATTGACGTTTGGAATTTATATAATTATAATGACTTAAAGATATAAAAATATAATACTATTTTTTGTTATCTTCGTATAAAAAATTTGTAAATCGTAGGTATTTTGATCATTTATATTAGCACAATTTTTTAAATTTCATGAAGATTAAAATATTAAAGTTGAAATATTGAAGATTTATCCACAAATTTTTGGGTTTTGTTTATCGTTTCTGATGTTTTACATGCAGTATTAGACATCCGGAGAATTTTTAAGTTCTTTTGATTTAAATCAAAGTGATTTAAATCAGTAACAGCCCTGAAATTCATGAATGTAAAAATATTTTATAGTACTCCCTCACGTTAAATTCAATTCGATTTTTAATTCAAGACTAAAAATGCTTTGTTCGCACACTTCTAGATTAAAAAAAAAAAGAAAAATGCACTGGATTCGTGTTATTAAAATAATTGCGAGTGATTTAGTGACAGCTAAAGCATCGTGGATAGCTATCAAACGTTTTCTACATTTTTCTACTACCGAAAATTGGGAGAAGAGCCAGGAGAGCAGAGACTCATTCGTCTGCTTCCTCCAGGACGTAAATTCTCATTAGGTCCTCCTGTGGCTTCTCCAAGTGCCTGTTCTTCCATAACTCGATACAAGCGTGCACCGGCACTTAATCTATTTTCATCCCTAGGCGATTCATTTTTATCTTTTGAGTTTCCTCGACTTCGACGATACGTATCGTCTTGTCCAGCTGGATTTGGAGAACCGGACTTTTTTGTCTTTTGATCTTTGCTTTTCTTAGGTGATACTTTTACCGGGGAACCCTGACCACTTGACATACTTTCCCGTCTCGAATTTTCGACCGATGAGGAAGAGTTGGTTTTCACAACATCGTCCTCATCCACATTATTTATAATCGGCTGTTTCCAAAACTTGGCACGCCTCTTTGTATTCCCGGTTGTCACTGACGTCTGCTGTTTTTCAATTTGCTTTGGCTCCGTTGATTCGAATAAATTCTCGTCCAGATCGTCTATGATATTATAGAGTAAATTTTCAGAAATAAAAACTTATAATTACATCTATTAACCCATTAGCTTCTAAATGGATGCATTTATTTAAACAATTTTCAATAGCGTTGTTTTATATTATGCATTTATATCTAAGAAAATCAATTAAAAACCCGGTAAAATTTTACTAAAGAGAAAAATATTCTAAAAATTAATGAAAAAACAATGGAATAGATTTTATTAAAACTTGACAAAATTTAAATTTAAAATCGAACATTAAGTAGTTTTAGGGGGAAAAATTCTAAGAACTTGAAAAATGAATATAAAATTTAAAAATTTAGTACAAGATTAAATAATTAAATTTACATAAAATAAAGTAAGAGAAGAAAAGTATTTAAAAAATTATAAAAATTAAGGAAACCAAAATTTGTTTTATAACATTAGAGAAATTATTAAAAACAATTTTAGAAAAATCGGAAAATCTAACAATTTTATGAAAGAGCAAGTAAGTTTGCGAAAAAATAGACAAAATGTGAAAATAAATTGATAAAATTTACAAAAAAATGAGCGAATTGATTTCATTAAAATTAATTAATTTTGACTATTGAAATTTGGATTAATTGAAATTTGACAGTTTGAATAAATTAAAGTATATACGTTTGTAATTTATTTAAATTATAATGACTCGGAGTTATTACAATTTTATATTATTTTTTACTTAAATATTCCCTAAAATTCATCAAAAATCGATTTTTTTTATTCTAATTCTAATCTCACCGAATTTTTTTCATTTATCTGAACTTCCATTAGACAAAATTTCCATTGAGACGAATTTTATTATATCAAAATTTCGCCGTATTTTTATTTACGTAACAAAATTTATATCTGACTAAACATGCAATAAAATTTCGCTTAATAGAAATTATATTACATGAAAATTCGTCTGAATAGAAATTCCGGTAAATAAAAATTCGATAAAATACAAATTTTGTCTAATAAAAATTCGGTAAATCACAAATTTGACAAACCGGAATATTCATCATAAAAACTCGTTTAAAAAAAATGTTTCATTCGTCTAAATAGAAATATCATTGAATAAACTGTAAATAAAAAAACTTTTACGTCAAAATTAATGTGATTCAAAACATTTTTTTTTTTTTTAATGAATCTGAAACATGAAACAAGGCCGTTGAAATTTTTTTAAAAACACGTCCACTTTGATCTTAATGGGTTAAACAAAAGGAAGAAAATGAAATTTGGAAAAAAAATTTTGACCGACACAGTGATAGTGGAAAAAAACTAGTTACAACTACGATGCAGAAAATTAGATTATTACCCTGGTTGAAATCTACTCTTGTGCTTTTCTAAATTAGTTTTCTACATTATTTTAGAAGCAATGAGCGTTGTTTGTTGCCTATTAACGACTCAAAGTTTATAAATTTTTTTTTTTTTTAATAAACATGTGTGTACTCACCTGGCAATTTTTTAGTGCGGAATGAAGCGTTCGTAATCATAGATTTAGACATTGGTGTTCCAGTGGAAGAAGACGAAATAGCGATTCCAATTCCTGATGAATTATCACCCGGTTGAGCTGAAAATTACAAATACAAATTTAAAATTGAATGAAATCAATTAATTATCCGAATAATTACTATTTAATTTGGTAATTACCTGAAGGCCCGGAAGTATTGGAATTGCGAATGGCATTTGTGACCAACATTACGTTGAAATAAGTCTCATAACAAGCTCTATTGTGAATATCTTCTGCGGCTTGATTCGCAACGTACCAACAATCATTGTACCTGTTGAAGAAAAAAAAGTTATTAAAAAATTAATATCCTATCCTCCTATTTTAAAAAAGTGATATAACGAAATGTTATATTAAAAAAAGGGAAAATAATAAATAAATAAAAGGAACAAATAGAGTAAGTAGATACATTACAAAAAATTGAAATATTTTTATTGAAAGAATAGTTTTTTGGACTATTGAAAAAAATTTCTATTCTTCAAAAGTTCTAACAACTCAAATTTTAATTTTTCCAAACTTAAAACAGTTTCAACGAAATGTTGACTCAAATTTATTTTAACTTCGATTAATTCAAATTTTTATATATTAAAGTCTTAAGTTTTATATTTAATTTTTGCTTAAATACCTGATTATTTTAATATCCTACATTTACAAATTAACGTATATATAAATTTAATTTTATTTAAATACGATTTTAAATTGTTTTAAACTTTAATTAGTATAGGAATTACAAGTTACTCATATTTTAATAATAATTATAAACTTTAGTTATTTTAAACTTTTAATTCTTTAAATATTAATTGATCAAAATTTTAATTATTATAAACTTTATATATTTTCAAAATCTAAAAATGCATATTTAAGTTATATTAAAATTAACAATTACATAAAAACTTCTAATTATATAAAAAAAAATTCATTGTATGTATATTAAAGCTTCTATCAGTCCAAATTTTGAAAATAATAATTTATACTATAATTTGATTCTGAAATAATAATTTAAATTTCCATTAAGAATAATTATTTCGAAATTTTAAAGATCTTAACTTCCAATGATCTAAATATCAATTACTCTAATCTTCTACGTATGAACATTTCAAATAATTTTTATATTGATAAAATTAAATTTTAATTTACTAGAAATTTTAGTGTATCGAAATGTCAGTTCAATATTTTAGAGTAAACTATATTTTAATTAATTTATTTTCTATCAAAGCAGTTAAATTGATTCTTATCAAAATAAACTCTAGTTTTAAATATATCTTTTTTAACTAATTTTTAATTAGAAATTAAATAAGTTTAACAATAATTTGCTAAATTCAATAAAAAAGAAGCACTTTGAGATCTACAATATAACATTCATTTAAAGAAATTTAATTTAGTAAGTTTTTTTTTTTAAAACAAATAACATAGAAAGTTTTTCAAACGATCCAAATTTTGAAATTTAATAATTTGAATTATTAAAATGGATATTTCCAAGTTTTATCAATCCCAACTGTAACGTTTTATTATCTCACAATTTTTATTAATCAAAATTTTACTTAACCAAATTTTAATTTTTCAAATTTCAATCAATCCTAACTTTTATAACCAGAAATTTTAGTAAGGAAAATATTATTTGATTCAAAGTTGGATGCATTCAAATTTTATTTTCTAAATTTCGGGAATATGATTTCTTTATATTCTTCGAACCGCTCTACAAGATTCCGTGCTCAGATTGTATTTTTAACAACCAGTAATTTGAAGTATAATTTCCTGTGTTTTCTAATTTTCGAATGTTTTGGCATTAAGAGAGAAAAAAAACACTCACATCGCAAAATAAATTGCATGTAGAAACTCTAGAAGAAATTGACTTGAGACTGGTATTCTAGGCAATAGTCTGGGAACAAAACTCGAGTCGCTATTGTACGAAGACCTTTGATGATGACCTGGTTTCGAAAAACCTTGTGTCACGAGTCTAAAAGAATCATATTCAAACGATTAATTAAATTTAATTGGAAAAAATGAGTAAGGTAATGATACTTATACTCGATCAGTGATGATTTAATTGGTTAAAATTAATTAATAGTTTAATAATATTGATTCCAAATACTGCTTCGAATATTACAAGATTTATTTTTATCAATGTAATGAAACTATTAATTAATTTTGTCTAATTAAATCATTACTGATCGACTCTTGCTGCTGATCGAGTAAAGGTACCGTTACCTTATTCAATTTTTGTTTTATATTAAAGTTAAAACTTACGTTGTCGCGACTTTACACAATTGTTCCAAAGAATGTTTCGATATAAAGGACAATTGCTGATTGTAAATAAAAAGTAGAGCCGTCATTACTTTTAGTCTATTTTGGGCATTTAGGATTTCCACTTGCTGCAAAGGACCCCAGTTTACGAGTTTTGTGTTGCACTCTTCGAAACGACGAACTGCGCTTTCCGTTAATGAAGCTGGTGCCAAACTAGAGGGCTAGAAAAAAAAACAGAATGAATCAAAATCTGCTTATTAATATATGAAATAAAAAAAAATAATTGCGAAATGATAAAAACTATGATAAATTGAGAAAAAAAAATTAAAATTTTGGAAATTCATTTAAAAAAAATACAAATAATTGCAAAATAATGGAAAAAATTATAATACTTGTAAAATTTAGAAATAAAATGAAAAAATAAGAATGATTGAAAATTGTGAAAAAGAATTAAAAAATGATAAACATAATTGAAATTTAAGATAAATAATTACAGGGTGTCTACCGAAACATGATTTTCAAATTCCCGGCAAATTCCCGGTTTTCACGGATCTAAAATCACATTTTTCCCGGATTTCTTTTATGTATGATTAATAGCTATAATATTAAAATAGTGAAAAAAAATTAAGTGCGTAACATATAAGTTTTTAAGGTAAAATTGATCTTTGAAGAAAATAATTTCAAAATGTCAAAAATAATAGAAATTTGAAGAAACAAAATGAAAGATGACAAAACTAATTAAAAATTAAGTAAATAATTAAAAATTTGAAGAAAAGACTTGGAAAATGACAAAAATAATTGAAAAATGGAAAACAAAATAAAAATTTGATGTCAATATATAATTAAAAAAGTGGAGAAAAAAATTGACCATGAAAGAAAATAATTAAATAATTAAATCATCATAAAATTGATAGAAATTTAAAAAAAAATACTTGAAAAATGATAAAAATAATTAAAATTAAAAAAAAAATTGAGAAATGACAAAAATAATTGAAAATTACAAAAATAATCAGAAAATGGAACAAATAGTCGAGAAATGACAAAAATAATTGAATCTTGAAAAAAAAATGAAAGATGATAAAACTAATTTAAAATTATGTAAAAAATTTATGATTTGAAAAAAAGACGTAAAAAATGACATAAATAATTGAAAAATGTAGAAACAAAATAAAAATTAGAAATTAATAATTGAAAAATTGAAGATAAAAATTGACGTTTAAAGAAAATAATTAAATAATGACAAAATAATTGCAAAATCCCAAAAAATTTGAAATTTGAAGACAATACTTGAAAAATGATAAAAATAATTAAAATTAAAAATAAAAAGCAATTTAGAAAAATAATTGAAAAATAAAAAAATTAAATGTAAATTAAAGTAAGAAATTAAAGAATCCATGACAATAATTTAAAGAAATAAGAAAACAAGTTAAATTTGGAGAAAGTAATAAAAAAATGTCGGAAATATTGATAATACTTGAGAAATGACTAAATTATTTGAAAATTTTAAAAGCAATTAAAAAACGAGAAAAATCATTATAATAGGAAAAAATAATCGAGAAATAACGAAAAGAACAGAAATTTCAAGAAAATAATTGAGAAATCACAAAAAATTTAAATTTGAAGGTAATATGTGAAAAATAACAAACATAATAAAAATTTGAGACAAGTAATTGAAAAGTGACAAAACTAATTAAAAATTAAGAAAAAAATAAAAAATTTGAAGAAAAGACTTGAAAAATGATGAAAATAATTAAAATTTGAAAAGAAATTGAGAATTGACAAAAATAAATGAAAATTGAAGTAAGAAATAAAAAATTTATGACAATAATTCTGTGGCTGAAAGGCAGAATAACATAACTGCATTTTCATAGTTTTGAGAAAAACCTGTTTTTGTTTATTTTCTTGGTTTTGTAAAATCGAAAAATCAACCAATATTTTTGGTGTTTGGCATTGTATCCTATTTTCTAGTGTAGTTTTTACATCTGTTTATCAATTTTAATAAAATATAAACGCTTTAAAAAAGAATATCAATTCTTTTTTTCGATTTGAATGCAGTTATGCTGTTGTGTTATTAATTATTTTCTACGTAAATAAACATTTAAATCACTTTACTGTTATGAAACTTTAAAAAGCATTACTAAATTAACTCAAATCTGATGTTATCTCAAATTCGATAAAATGTTAGTTATGATGTTATGCCTTTCAGCCACAGAATTTAAAGATATAAGAAAATAAATACAAAATTTGGAGAAAGTAATAAAACTACGTAGAAAATATTGACAATAATTTAGAAATTACTAAATTAAGTGAACATGTTTAAAAAACAATTAAAAAATGATAAAAATAATTGAAAATAGGAAAAAATAGTCGAGAAATGACAAAAATAATTGAAATTTGAAGAAAGTAAATTGAGAAATTACAAAAAATGTAAATTTGAAGATAATATATGAAAAATAACAAAAATGATAAAAATTTGAGATAAATAATTCAATAATGATATGAATGATTGATAACTGGTGTAAATAATTAAAAGAATGTAAAATTGAAAAAATATTGAAATTTGAAAAAAAAAATAATTGTCAATTGGTGTAAAGTATTTAAAAATTATTGATACATAATAATAAAATTATTGAAGAAAATTGCTGAAATTTGAAGAAAAAAATTGAAAACTGTGTAATAAATTGAGAAATTGATGACCATAAAAAAAAGATTGAAAAATGATAAATTAATTAAAATTAAAAAAAAAATTAAGAAATGACAAAAATAATTGAAAATTACAAAAATAATCAGAAAATGGAACAAATAGTCGAGAAATGACAAAAATAATTGAAAAATGGAAAACAAAATAAAAATTCGATGTCAATATATAATTAAAAAATTGGAGAAAAAAATTGACCATGAAAGAAAATAATTAAATAATTAAATCATCATAAAATTGATAGAAATTTAAAAAAAATACTTGAAAAATGATAAATTAATTAAAATTAAAAAAAAAATTAAGAAATGACAAAAATAATTGAAAATTACAAAAATAATCAGAAAATGGAACAAATAGTCGAGAAATGACAAAAATAATTTAAAAATGGAGAAACAAAATAAAAATTAGAAATTAATAATTGAAAAATTGAAGATAAAAATAAAAAGATAAAAATAAAAAAATGATATGAATGATTGATAACTGGTGTAAATAATTAAAAGAATGTAAAATTGAAAAAAAATTGAAATTTGAAAAAAAATATAATTGTCAATTGGTGTAAAGTATTTAAAAATTATTGATACATAATAATAAAATTATTGAAGAAAATTGCTGAAATTTGAAGAAAAAAATTGAAAACTGTGTAATAAATTGAGAAATTGATGACCATAAAAAAAAGATTGAAAATAATTATTGAAATTTGATAAAAATAATTTTTAAATGTTAAAACTAATAGAAATATGCAGAAAATAATTAAAAAATGATAAAAATAATTTAAATTTGATGGAAAAATTGAAAGACGACGAAAGTAATTGACAATACTGGTTTAAAAATTAAAAATTTGTAGACATTAATTAAAAAATCGAAAAAGTAATTAAAATTAGAGGAAACTAATTAAACAATGTCAAAATTTATTGAAATTTGAAGAACATAATTGTATACAATAATAATAGATAATTATTATTTTACTAAGAAAGTGAGAAAAGCAATTTTTTTTAAAGTCATGAATTACCACCAAGTAACAATATGTTTGAAGTGAATTTGAGCAATTTTGCAAAATATGTCTGCCAAATTGGATCAGCCATTTTGAATTTTGAAAAATTGGTAAATCTGATATCGTTTTCACAATCAGAGACTTTGGAAACGAGTAATAAGCTTCAAGCGAATTCGAAGAATTATGAAAACGAATTAGCTGAAATTTTTAGAAATTCCCGGATATAATTTTTTTTCCCGGCAAATTCCCGGTTTTCCCGGAATTCCCGGTGAGTAGACACCCTGTAATTAAAAATTTTTGAAATTATTTTTAAAAAATGCGAATATTAAAAATTGAAAAATAATTTTAACAATATTAAATTGAAGAAAACAAAACGAAATTACAGAAATAATTAAAATTTTTGGAAATTATGAAAGAGTTTAAAAATAATTAAAAATTGTGAAAAGTAGTAATTGAAAAATGATAAAAAAATTGATACTTGAAGAATACAATAAAAATTTGTAATAATTAATTGAAAAATTACAGAATATATTTGAAATAAACGAGATTACTTGAAAAATGATAACAATTGAAATTTGAAAAAAATAATTGAGAAAATTATAGAATATTTATGAAATAAAAGAATAGGATTTAAAAAATCGAAAAAAATCATGGAAATAGTTTATCGGTGCGAGAAATATTTCTCACATTTTCGGAATATTTGAGAAATATTTTCCAATACTCATTTTTATAATAAAAGGTCAATTTCATCTGAAAATTTCCTTATTTTTTCTGATCATATAGAGATACTATTAACCTCTCTGTCTTTTATAATAAAATTCGGGCAAATTTTTAAAAAATGTGACCATCCATATGAAGAATTTAAATCTTACTTCGTGATAAATTGACAGCATAGCTAGAGATGGTAACCTGAAAGATACAACTTTAGGCTGTCCATTCGCATCTACAACTTCCAAATTGTACAATCCGATCAGCAACGTTTCCACCGTTCGACAATTCTGTAAATAAAATAACAATTAACAAAAATTGTCTTTCATATACGAAGTTTTTTGCCAAGGATTTTTTTCAAGTTCACAGATCACTCGGAACGTGACATTATGTAATGACAATATATCATTTGCATGAATGATACTGATAAAAGGAACAACTATTATTTATTAACCATTATTTCATTAGGTCCTTGAAAATTTTCTCATTTTAAATTAAATAATTGTTTCTATAAATTGTTCTTTATCATTACCACAATATTTTGTCAATTATTAATAATTTTTTTTTTTTTTGAAATATTTCAAAACTATACAGTCTACAAATAAATCTTTAATCGAGATTCACTTGAAAGATTAGGAATTATTTCTCTTACCTTAATATCGCCATGAGCAACGGAATTTAAATAAATGTATATTAAAGTTGGCAGAAACTGCAATGTAAAGCGTTCGAGTTCCTTTTCCTGGGAGCGATAAAAGTCGAATAATTTGTTGCAAACTGTGTCAACAAGCTGAAAAATTAAAAAAATATTTATTCTCAATAATTAATCAAATTAATTTTAGCATCATATGAAAACAACTAATTAAGTCGCAAGGAATTAGAAAAAAGACGAACATTTAATAAATTATTATGAAATATTCTTAAAATCTTAAAAACAAAAAATCAAACATATTATTTATTATGAATAAATGAAATACTGGGAAAAAATTTTCAAAACTTGAGAGCGTAAAAATCAGAAAATCAAAAGAAAAGTTATGCTAAAACAAAAAAAAATATAGAACTAAAATAAGAAAATTTGAAAAGATGTAAGTAAATAGAACAAAATTTATAAAATTTTAGAAATAAAAAAACTAAAGAAAATAATTGAAATTTGAGATAAATAATCAAAATAATATAAAATTTGTGAAAATCGTTTAAAATTAAAAAAAAAAAAATTAAAAATTGAAGAACGTAATTGAGATTTAAGAAAAATAATTTAAAATATTGAAAACTGAAACAATAATTTATATTTAGAGTAATTAACCGAAAAATAATTAATATACTTCTTTAAAAAGTGGAGAAAATAATTGCAAAATGACACAAAGAATTGAAAATTGAAAAAAAAAATAACTGAAAATTGACAAAAATAACTAAAAAATTAGGAAATCAACTGAAAAATAATTAAAATGATTAGAAATTGGAGAAAATAATGGCAAGATAATAAAAATAAATGAAAAATGAAAAAATTCCATAGAAAATTTTAAACAATAAATTGAAAATTGAAGAAAATAATTATAATTTAAGAAAAGTATAATTAAAATTTTAAGAATTCAATTGAAGAATAATAAATATAATTAAAATTAGGAGAAAATAATTGCAAAATGATAACCATAATTGAAAATTGATAAAGATAATTAAAATTTCACAAAATTAACGAATAACGAAAAATTGAAGAAAATAGTTAAAATTTGAGAAACATAATAAAAATCTAGGAAATTAATTGAAGCATAATATAAATAATAAAAAATTGAAAAAAAAAATATTTGTAAAATTATCAAAACAATTAACAAAACGTTAAATTGTATTCCTTAGGACAACAAATTTTTAAAATTAGAAAAATTAGAGAATTATTTGACAAATTGAATTAAAAAAGAATGAATACAATTTTGAAAAATTTAAAAAAATTGTAGAAGAAAATAAATTCTATGAAAAAGAAGAACGATGTTAAGATAAGAATATTTAGTACAAGATTAAATTTACATAATACATAAAAAATAAAAGAATAGAAGTCTTTAAAAAAAGTAGAAAATAGAGAATTTTAAAAAATGTAGACAAAAGAATTGAATAAATGTTTTAAAAAATTCACAGTTACAAGATAAAAACTAAACAATTTAAAAGAAGGAAAAATGTTTATAAGAAATAGAAAAATTTTGACAAAAATTAAAGAATTAATTAAAATGCAAGGAATGACTAAAAAAATTGTGAAACATCAGGAAAATTAAATAAATAGGATGAAAATGGAGAAATGTTTTTTTCTTAATCTAACAAACTGTAAAAAAATGTAAAAAGTACAAAAAATAAAAACAATTTGTAAGAATCTACTAAAAAATTAGATATAATAAAAAAAATATATATATATAGATTAAGATGAATTAAAATTTCAAAAAAGAAATTTAATAATCCTTTAAAAATAAAAAAGTTTTGGAAAATTAATCCAAAAATATTTTTATAATATTTTACTTGAAACAAATCTAACAATAAATTTAGAAAATAATCTAAATCTAAAAATTTTATGAAAAAAAAGTAAATTTGCAAAAAATAGACACGATGTGAAAACAAATAAATAAAATATAAAAAAATGAGAAAATTTAGTTTAAAAAATATGAAATAAAATAAAATAAAATAATAAAATAATAAATAAAACAAATAAAAAGTTTAGTGAATTTTATAATAACAAAATTGTGTAAAAATAATATTAAGTAATTTGCATAAAAAGAAGAAAATTAAAGAAAATCCTAAAATAAAAAGACATATATACAACAATAAAAATATCAAAAACAAAAGAAAAAAAATCTTAAAATTTTGTAAAAATAAGAAATTATAAGATAAAAATTAAACAGTTTCGAAAATCTGTTAAAAATATTGTAAAAACTAAAAAAAGGATTCTTGTGACTATGGAAAATAATTAATATTATTTAATTTATTATGCATTAATTAATTAATTTCTCCTTTCACTTTTGATTTTTTTTTTATTTTAGGATTTTCGTCATCTTTCTTCTTTTTATGCAAATTTTTTACTATTATTTTACACAATTTTGGTGTTACAACAGTGACTGAACTCTTTTTTCGTATATTTTCATAATTATTTACACATTTTTAAAAATAAATGCACTCGTTTTTTATAAATTTATTCAATTTGTTTTCACATTTTGTCTATTTTTGCGAGATTTTTTGCAAACTTATTTATTTTTTCCTAATTTTTTTAAAGATTTTCTTTATTTTTGTAAATTTATTGTTTGACTTGTTGTAAGTGTAATATTGTAAAAATGTTTTTGATTTAATTTGCCTAAACTTTTTTATTTTAAAATTTTTTTTTAAATTTTTAAATTTCTTTTGTGGACTTTTTATTTATCTTTGTATGTACATTTTTTCAATTTATTTTTATTAAACCTAATTTTTTAGTAGATTCTAACCAATTATTTTTTATTTTTTGTAATTTTTACATTTTTTTTACAGTTTATTACATTAAAGAAAAAACATTTCTCCATTTTCATCCTATTTATTTAATTTTCTTGAAGTTTCACAATTTTTTTAGTCCTTCCTTGCATTTTAATTAATTCTTCAATTTTTGTCACCTTTTTTCTATTACTTATAAACGTTTTTCCTTCTATTAAATTGTTTAGCTTTTATCTTATAATTAAGAATTTTTGAAAATTGAAAATTCGATGCTTTTATCTACATTTTTTAAATTTCTCAATTTTTTACTTTTTGGAAAACTTTTATTCTTTTACTTTACATTATGTAAATTTAATCTTGTTCCAATTATTCTCATTTTAACATCGTTCCTCTATTTCATAGAATTTATTTTCTTCTACAATTTTTTAAAATTTTTCAAAATTTTATTCATTTTTTTGTATTCGATTTGTCAAATAATTCTCTAATTTTTCTAATTTTAAATTTTTGTTCTCTTCAGTAATATATTTTAACTTTTTTTTTTAAATATCTTCTTATTTATTTTTTAATTTAAAAAAAATGTCCGTAAATAGTTTAATTTTATGAAAAGAGTTTCTACTTTTTTATATATTTTTATTCCACTGTTTCATTCTTGTGTTGTTTTCTTATTTTTTCTTCATTTCTTTAATAATTTCCATGACATTTTTATTTAAACGAATTTTTGCATTTTTTTAAAACTTTTTTCTTATCTTCTTACGTTCTTGTTTTTTTTTTATATATTATTCTTTCACTGCTTCTACCTAATTTTCTCAATTTTGCGATCACATGAATATGAAGGTATTTTTTTGAAATTTTCTCTTTTTTTCGACATAATTTATTTGATTTTGATTTAAAGTTTTACTCTACATTATTTCTTATTAAGTGTTCTCAATTTAAAAAATAAACTACTTAGAAATAAACCTTTGGAATCATACTATCTTATTTAAAGTGTGTATCCTATACTCGAATCGATATCATTTTATATTTATTAAAACTCTAAACCCAATCAAACGTGAACTTATTTAACATTTCGACTATTTGCAATTTTCATGATTTAAAATTTGCCTAACATAAAAACTGGTACATTTGTTTTACATTATGGCATTATTTTTATTAGGCATTTTACTAAAATTACTAAAATTTTGCTTGAAAATCGAGCAAATTGTTGAATTTTTACAATACGAGATGGCTTGATTTCTTAGAAAGCGTTTACATTGCATGTAAATAATTACTTACAAAAAAATATTTTTGTTGTTTATTGATACTAGTAAAGAATTAAAGTGTTAATTAATAATAAAAATTTAATAAAAGACCTTTACCTGGCAGTATTTTGTTCGTTCCTCCAATAAAATATAAATTGCCCGAACTATTTCAGTATCTTGTGAAAGTGTAGCAGCAAAACTATGTAATTCGGAAGAAGAAAGATCCGCACATTCAGCTAGCCACTCACTAACAAGACTTTCAGTCATTTTCAAGAATTTTATGAATAATAATTAATAACAATACATAGCAGAAAAGATCACAACCTAAAAAAAAAAGTCTGTTAGATTAAATATTTCCGATTGCTACACAGAATATTAATTAATAATATGTTCTGAAAGAAACTTAACAAAAAACTTGACACTAATTTTACCAGTTTTTGTGAATAATTAATTGAAAAACACAAGTTTTTTTATCTTTAATTATTTTTCTACACTACTTCTAGAGTTGCTTTTAAATTGACAAATATAACTGTCAACAGCTGCTTTTGAATGATAATCGTGTGTAAATTTATTTACCTGAGAATTCGAAAGTTTATAAATTGTTTAACAATTGTCTTTATTTGATAGAAGAGAACTAATTAATTCGTTTAAATATTTAATTCTACTGATTCTGACAACAGCTGATCGCTGACTGCTCCTGTCAAATTTCATGCGCATGTCTTGTGACCTGTTCTTGGCGGGAAACTTCTCTTCGTTTAAATATTATTCTGATAATAATTGAAAATTACGAAAATATATTTTTTCTAAATATTATTAGATTAATTATGCATATTTTTGAAGAAAAAATATGTAGTTTTTGCTGAAAAAAGAAATCTTATTTGCTTTTTGAGCTTTTTAAAAACTCTAATTAACCTAAAAATTGTTTAAATTCTCATAATTATTTTCACATTATTTTCATTATCTTTATATAAGTTACTGACATTACTGATAAGAAGTTCACAAAGTATTTTTATTTATTAGGTAAAAAAATATTAATACCACAATTAACTTCTGTTGACCATTTTTTTTTTATCAAAAATAATTTTACTCAATCTGTCGTATGGATTTTGAAAAATTTTAATTAAGAAAAAAAAATAGCAATACACTCTAAAATAGATAACAATTTTTTAAAAAGAAAATAATTTTTGACAACATAGCATGATTCTAGACAAAAAATTCGGGATGTATGATTAAGTTCTAAGAATAATTATTTCCAATATTTATTTATTTCATAGAATTTCATTTAGGAAGAATCTTCTTTTAGTTGAAATTTCACATTGTTGAATATGTTTTCAATCGAACATAAATTAATCCGAATTTTGAACTAACATAATTTTATGGCACCGAATTCATTTCACAGAAATCCTTTGAACCAACTTTTTATTTAAAAGAATTCCAATTTGAACGAAATTTTAATTGAGAAGACTTTTTATTTTACACAATTTTAGATTAATTGAATTTTTAAATACCAGAATATTCATTTGTCCGAAATTGTATCAGTACGAATTGACATTTGATAGAAAACTTAAAATGCAGAATGTTCGTTTGTCCGAAAAAGTATCCGAAAGAAATATTTTGGCGCAAATTTTGAAATTCACCAATTACAATTCTCTTCATATTTTCTGATTGGTCAATTTCAAAATTAGCGCCAAAATATTAATATATGAATTCGGTGCCATAAAAATTCTGTTTGTTCAAAATTAGGATTAATTTATATTCTATAAAATAAATATTCTAAATAATTATTTTTAAAATTTAATCATACGTCTTATGGATAAAAAACATATTTTTTACAAAATTATCGTATGGATTTTTAAATATTTAATTTTTCACTGAAAATAAAAATTCGGAAATAGTAAAAACTTATTTAACAGTTAAATGGATATATAAACCTTGAATTTTTCGTCTTGAATTTGATTATTTTATATTGATAATTTTTTTAAAATAATTTTTAAAATAATGTTTTGACCTTCAAATAAGTTTTTTCATTTTATTATCATTTCTTTATTTTTTAGAAATGTTTTCTTCTCGTGAAACTGTCCAATACATATTTAGTTTCTTACTTTATCAAAAAATGTATTCAGTTCGTATTTTATCCTAATTTTTAAATTTTTTAAATATTTTTAAAGTTTATTTTTTTACGTTTTTTTTTTACTATAAAAATCTTTTTTCTAAGGAGGGGAGAGCATTTTCTTCAATTTTTCAAAATGTTAAATTTTTTTTCAATAATTTCTTTACTCTTTCAAAAAAACTCTAGAGCGATTTGTAATTTTTTTTTAAATTTCTGTTGGGATTAGATTTTAAGAAGATATTTAGATTGAAAAATGATTTTATTTAAATTTATCAAATTCCTAGATAAATATTGCTTCGTTTTTTTGGGAATATTTTTATATATTTTTTATTTTGTTATTTTTCGAATACTTTTTTAATTTGCTTGATTTTTTTTTAATATTTTCAGTATATTTTTCAATTTTTTATAAACTTCTAATTATTTTTAGATCTTTTATTAGACACCTTTCTTTTTTTGGAGATGTTTTTAAAATTTTTAATAAATATTTTTAGATTTTTTCAGAGTTTTTCCAATGATTTTTCAAAAATCCTAATTTAAACGTTTCAATTTATTTTAAATTTATCATTAAACTTTAAACGTTTTAAATTTCAATCAATTAAATTTTCAGTAATAACAAATTAATTATATCTCATGTCAATTTATTTTTTGTAAATTTAAATTTAATTTATTGTTCTCGGGTAAATATTTTCTACTCTTTTTTTTTTTTTTTTTTTACTTTTACTACCCTAATTTTTTTTTTTTTACTTCAGGGGATTTTTATTAATTCAATTATTTAATTGATTCCAAATTCCTAATTCACTTATATTTTTCGATGATTTTTTCCAATTTTTAAACATTTTTCTATTCATTTTCGCAAATTTATTTATTCTTTAATATAATTTCTAGTGTTTCTTAACGCAAAAAAAATGAAATTCTCTGGATTTTTTCCTAAAATGCATTAGTGTATTGACATTACTTGCAATTTTTTTAACTTGATTTTTAAAATTTTATTCTCTCCATTGACATAACCTCAAACTAAGAAATGATTGTTCCCATCAAATAAAACGAATAAAAATTTTATTAAAATTAATTTCACCAAATTTTGAAAGATCCAGTTGTACATTTTCCAGAAAAAATTATTAGCTTTAGCTAAAATTTGTTGCCAAATAATAATTATTTGTTTTTTCTTCAAATTTAATGAAAAATTGCAATTTTAATTCTTTTACTTTTGACAAATAATCACTTTTCTCGTTGAAACATTCTCTATAATTTTATTGGTTGGGTTTTGTTAAATAATATTTTGTTTAAAAGTTATTAAACAAATAAAAGTTGTTCTTTACGTATTTTTTGAACATAATATTATTTAACAAAATCTAACACATAAAATTGTAGAGAATGTTTTAATGAAGAAAATGAGCTATCATTTGTCAAAATTAAATGAAAATTGCAGTTTTTATTCAATTTAAAAAAAAAAACATATATAGATAAATGCGTTAAATAAAATATTATTTTGACAATGAATTTTAGCTCAACCTAATTTTTTCTAATAAATGTACAACTGGGTCTTTCAAAATTTAGTGAAATTAATTTAAATATTATTTTTATTTAGGGGGAAAAACGACTTTCTAATTTGAGGATGGAGAGAACCTCCTTAAACCTTTCTCAAGTAGTTTTTTTCCCATTTATCATAATTTTCCATTTATTTATGAGAGTTTTAATTATTTTGTAATTTTTTTCCCACTTTATTCATAATTTATTAAATTTTTTTGGCACAGACTTTCTCCATTCTTCAAAAATATTCCCGTTATTCTTTCTTTCTAAAATGTTATTAGTAGACTTTTTCCTTTTTTTATAAATTTTCAAATATTTTTTAAATCTTTAAAAAATTGTTCGTTTTCTTTTTGTAGTTTTAAAGAAATTTTAAGACTTCTTAGTTAATTTTTTCTATTTTACCTGAATATAATTTTTATTTGGCTATAAAAAAATCCTCCGATAAAAAAGATAGAAATGAAAATAAATAATGATTTTAAATTTTCATAAGCTAATCACATTTTATTAATTTTTTTCCTCTTCAAAAAGAAAACAATCTTTTTAGTTTCCCATATAGAAACAAAAGAATTTAATTTTAATTTTTAAATATATATTCACCCAAAAATAACCCATAGTGAAAATGCGCAAAAAATCTGCTGTAATAAAATTACCCAACTATTTCCTGAATGTATATTTACCAGCTAAAACCAAGATAAAGTGTAATAAAATAAAATTGAAAAATTTCTCTACCACAGTGCAGAAATCACAATCACTCAGTGTAAATTACAATCGTTTCAAAATCCAGAAATTTATGATATCCACAACTCAAATAATCTATTAAAAAAAATAAAAAAAAGTTTTTGCACTGAACTAAGAATCAAGACACACTGTCTTCATCAGAAGATAATTCGTCCCATAAATCAGTCGTAATCAGAAACTTCATGCTACCATTATGCCTATAAATGAGAAGAGATTCGTCTCCATAATTACAAGTCGATAAAAAATGTCTGACTTGGTAACTGCGAGAAATCAACAAAACGCAGATTATTCCCGCAAATTAAACATCAGTAATAAATCAAATTTCGATTTTTCCTGTGAAAAAATTTCTCAAATTGTGACAAAAACCGAGGTCAAGGATCTGTGCCAACAAATTTTTTGCGATCTTCCAGAGAGCATTGAGTACTCGATTCAGCCATTTTGCGACGAAAAACTCGGTTTTCTCGGTTCTCATTTGCGACTCGAGATAATCGCCAGAACGAAAAAATCCCGAACAATCAAAAAACAGACATTTTTCATGAAAGTGGTTCCTTATCAGCTACCATCCCAGGCAAATTTCATCCAAGAGAGTCAGATTTTCGCCAAGGAAGTGCTCTTTTTCGAGAAAATAATTCCTGAACTAAATCACAAATATTCGGGTGAGAAATGGAGTCCAAGGTGTTTTTTGATTAAGGAAGACGCCCTCGTAATGGAAGATCTCAAGGACAAGGGTTTCCGAATGATTCCCGGTAAATTATTGAATCAAGAATTAACAATCGCTGCTTTAACTTCAATTGCTCATTTGCATGCAGCTTCGATAATTGCCGAAGATCGTCTGAAGCAGCCGTTCAATAAAATCTTCCCCGAGGCGTTCGAGGAAAATCCTTTCGACAATTCGGAAAAAAGATTGCAGTGGTTCCAGACGGCAGTGAATTTTGCGATTACTTTCGCCGAAAAATTGGGATTAAAAACGGCCAATATTTCAGAAGCTTGTGCAAAATCGTGCGATGGTTTTAAACCTTCTTTGAGAAGACGCAATGTCATTAGTCACGGAGATTTGTGGGGCAATAATTTGTTATTTAACGAAACTTTGCCGAAAAAGTGTGTCTTGGTTGATTTTCAATTGTTGAGATATTCGCCGTTGGCTCACGATGTCACTCAACTTCTGTATCTTTGTACCAGTCGAGAATTTCGCAAAAGTCATGAAATTGAGATGATACGACATTATTATGAGGTTCTGAGTCGAGTTATAAAGAAGAATAGTGCCGAGATTGAGATTCCTTCTTGGACGGAAATTTTGGAAGGAGTCGAGGAGCAAAGACTGTGTGGAATAGTGACTGCTGTTATTTTTTTCCCAACGGTATTGATGGACGGGAAAATTGGTGCTCAAGTTTTCGATAATCCGCTCACTTATGAGAAATACGTTTTTCATGACAGAAGAGATATTGTTTTCTCGATTATGGAGAATGATGCTCAGTATGCTGCAAGAATTGAGGAAGTGGTCCGGGAATTGGTGGAATTTGCTGAGAGGCTGCAACTGCTTCCAAATCCATCCTGAAGAATATTTTCTTTTCTCGAAATAATAATAAGTGATGCTTCGGGGGTGCAACTATGATTATTATTATTATTATCTGTGACTCTGAAAAAATCATGACGTTTAATAAGATATTAATAAGTATTCAAGGTTTTAATTTTAATTTGAAAATGTTTACATTTTTTAATTCCGCTCGATCCCTGATTGTGTAATTTGTTTTTGTTTCAATATATATATAATTGGAATAAATTTATTCTACATTTAGCACTTTTTTTTAATGAAAATACGCTATTTTTGTGTAAATTGGGACGTTTTAAAATTTGGATTTTATTAATTTATCCTGCGATGTTAATTGAAACATGGACAAATTCCAAAAATCTTATACTAATAATTGTAGTAATTTAAAGTTTGACTAAATTAAACAACGCGCGCGATTAGTTTCTACAACTGGTTTTATCGACAGTTATAAATATTTTAAATAGAATATTCAAAAATGAATTTATATTTAAATTATTATTGAAAATTATTGAAAATAAATGAATAAAATAAATTAAAAGTTTTTTGAATTATATTGGCTTGAAGGTCTAAATAAAAGGTCGAAGAAAAAGGAGAACTCGGTATTTAAATAAAATAAATATTTACTTAGAACAAAATTTATAAAGTTTTAGAATTAAAAGAAATTGCAAAAAATAATTTAAAAAAATGAAATCAATTAAAAATTCGGGAAAGTAAGTTAAAAAATAGAAAATCATAGAAATGTCTTAAAAATAAAGAAAATAAAGTAAATTTGAGAAAAATACTTGAAAATCTTAAAAAGAAATTGAAAAAAATTGTATAATTAAAACTTAGAGAAAATAATTGAAAATTGAAAAAAAAATTATTGAAAATTGAGGCAAATAATTTAAACTTGAAAAAAATTTAATTTTAGAAAATAATTGGAAAAATTACATATTATATTTTAAATAAAGGGAAGTTATAGAAAACTTCAGAAAAATACTTATAACTTTTAAAAGTTCGTTGATGAAAAAAAAGGAAGAAAATAATTAAAAATTACAGAAAATAAATGAAAAAAGAAAAATATGATTTAAAAACTTTTTGGAAATTATGAAAAAGAACGGAAGTTATTGAAAATTGAATGATAATTAGAAAAAAATAGAAAATTGAAAGAAATAAATTTTGGAAAATAATTGAAAATTGGTTTTAGAATTTGAAATTTGAAGAAAATAATTGAAATATTATACACACAATGATAAGTTGTAAAAAATAAATAACATTTGAGTGAAATAATTGAAAAAATTACAGAATTTTTTTGAAATAAAAAAAAATAATTGAAATTTGAGAAACATAAGTGAAGATCTTAGAAATCAATTATTGAAAAAAATGAGAACTAAAAATGAACTAAAAATAGAATAAAAGAATTGAAGGAAGCTATAAATAATTTAAATTTACGATAATTAAAAAAAAATTTTTGAATTTATGAAAACAATTGAAAATAATTAAAAATTGAAGAAATTAATTTTAATTTTAGACAAATACCTAAAAATCTAAGAAAATAATTTTAAAAAATGAGAATAATAATTAACAATCGAGAAAAATAATTAAAAATTAAAACAAAATAATTGAAATATGCTAAAAATAATTTAAGATTAAGAAAAAATAAATTTAAATATGATAAAAATAATTTAAATATGAAAAACTGAAAACAGTAAACAAAATTTGAGAGTAATAATTGAAAAAAAGCATAGAATATATGTTTAAAAAAAGAAAATAATTAAAAAATTACTTAAAAATGTTAATAAAAGAAAATAATTTTAAAACGCAGAAATAATCGAAAATTGATGAAAAGAATTCTTGAAATTTCAGATAAATAATCGAAATTTTATAAAATTACGCCAAAAGAATGAAAATAAATCAAAATCGGAGATTTTAGTATAAAATTACAGAATTTGATTTAAAGGGAAAGAAAATAATTGAAAAATCGTTTAAAAAATTGAAAATTGAAGACAATAATATAAATTTGAGATAACAGCTGAAAATTTATGAAACTAATTAAAAAGTAATGAAAATATTACAAGATGGAGAAAATAATTGCAAAATAATAAAAAGAAATGAAAATTGAAGAAAATAATTAAAAAATAATTCAAAATTGAGATATATATTTGAAAGTTCAGTAAATTAATTCAGAAATTATAAAAAGAAATTAAAATAACTGAAAATTGAAGAAAATAATTGAAATTTTAGAAAAATACTTAAAAATATAAGAAAATAATTTTAAAAACTGAGAATAATAATTAAAAAATGATCTAATTAATTAAAAATTTAAATATGATAAAAATAAATTAAATATGAAAAATTGTAAACAGTATATAAAATGTGAGAGAAATAATTGAAAAAAGCATAGAATGTATTCTGTTTAAAAAAAGAAAATAATTACAATATTACTTAAAATTAATTTAATTATATTAAGTAATTAATTTTGAAAATTATACCAAAATAATGAAAATAATTGAAAAATCGTTTAAAACATGGAAAATTGATGATAATAATCTAAATTTGAGATAATAACAGGCCTCATACTCATGCCACTATTGACACTTTTTGCCACTTTTTTCAGCTAATGCCACTATTTAGTTACTATTTTGAAGAAAATGCCACTAATGACACTTTTTTTTTAAAAAAGACCACTAAAGACACTATTTTCAACTCAGATGTTTAATAAGTTCCTTTTCTTTATTAGAATTCAATTATAAAAAATGCATTTAATTGGTTGAAATTATAAAATCATAAAAAATTATTTTCATTGAGACGGAATTTTGGAAATTTTCTAATCTTTAGGACTAATTTCCGATTTTTATTTGGAATAACTCCATTTTTTTGAACTACGGAAATATTTTCATATAGAATTAGGATTCATATTTTTTACTTTTGGGGAAAAATCCTTCGCATTTAGACGATTTTCCAATTTTTTGGAAAAAAATTCCAATGATTTGATAAAAATATTTTTTCTTGAAACATTGGAATTTTTTCCACCAATTCCTGGGATTTACTTACGAATTTTGGGAAAAAATCCACTATGTTCGAAAATTTTTCCAATCTTTAAGAATAATTTCCAATTTTTTTTTAAACAGGGAATTTTTCCAAACTTTACGAAATAAATCCACTAGTTGGGAAGATTTTCTAATTTTTGGGGAAAAAATTGGAAACAAGGATTCTAAGACTAAAAATAAACCTTAAAATATTGGAGATTATTAAAACATCACAAATCACACAAAATTCAAAAATGTCCAGGTTGATAATGTTCCCATTAGTTCAGTTAAAATAGAAAAGAAAAATATTACTATTCAAGAACTTTTGTAACTGAAGTATTTCATATTTTTTTAATTTAATGTATTTTTAATATATTTTATAAAATAAAAACAGTAATATTAATAATTTTTGTTATTTTTACAACCATAAGATAAAATAAATAAATAAATTTATATATATTTGTTAACAAAAATATGCCACTATTTTGACACCTTTTTGAACAGTTTATGCCACTTTTGACACTACTTTTCATTGAAAAACTGAGTATGAGGCCTGTAATAACTAAAAATTTAGGAAATTAATTGAAAAATAAAAAAATATTAAACGACGGAGAAAATGTAAAAAAAATTGAAATTTGAGCAAATTAATTGAAAATTGAGATATATATTTTAGAGGTGAGGAAATTAATTAAAAAATTATTACAATAAATAAAAACTAAAAATAATAATTCCAAAATGACAAAAATAATGGTAAATTAAAAAAGTTAATTTAAATTGTCGATGAGTAATATGAAATTTAGGAAAAAATAATTAAATTGATTTAATGTCAAGGAAAAAATAATTAAAATTTAAAAAAGTGATTGAAAAAACTAAACAAAATGACTGAAATTTCAAGAAGGTAAGTTTAAGATTTAGAGAAATAATTTAAAAATAATTAAAAATTACAGAAAATAATCGAAAAATAATAAAAATAGTACAAAATTGTAGTTTAAGTAATTGAAATTATAATAGAAAAGAATTGTTAAAAATTGAAGAAATTTTAAAATCATTTCAAATTGAGTATATTTGAAACGTGGATTAATTGCAATTTTTAATCAATGTAAGTTCACATTAACTGAAATTTAAAGAAATTAAAATTGCTAGAAATTTAAATTTTGAGAACATTTTAAAAAGGTGAAATATGATTTAAAAATGTAAATTATCAATTATTTTCTTAAAATTTTAATTTAATGCTTTAATTTTTAATTATTTTCTTCAATTCTCAATTTTATCTTTAATTTTCAATTGCATACTTCGTTTTTCAATTATTTTATTCAATATTCAGTAACATGTAGAATAAATAAATAAATAATTTTGGCTTTCTAAATTATCAATTATTGTCTTAATATTTCAATACAATTCTTCATTTTTCAATTAATTTCATTAATTTTTAATTATTTTCTTCATATTTAAATTCCACTTTTCAATTTTAAATTATTTTTATTTAAAAATTATCCCCTTTTTTTTATTATTTTTTTGTTTTTTCTGTTTCTTCAATTTTAAATACAATTTATTATTCAATTATTTTCTTTAATTTCTAATTCCATTCTTCAGTTTTTAATTCTTTTCTTCTATATTCATTAATTCTCAGCTTTTTTCAATTTTTAAGTATATTCTTTAAATTTCAATTCCATTCTTCAATTTTGAATTATTTTTTTTTAATTTTAATTATTCTTTTCAATTGTTAATCCAGTTCTTAAATGTTCAATTATCTTAATTTTTCAATTTGAATTAATTTCCTTAAATTTAATATTTCTTGTTTAATTTTTTGAAAAGATTTAAACTAAAATTTAAAAAACTGAAGAAATCCTGCAAAACTAAGGTTAAAAAATATATTAAAAAATTGCTGAAAATAAAAAAAGGACATAAAATTAGATGAAAAAAAAAATCTTAAAAAGAATCTGTCAAGTTAAGTATAAAGAAATTAGAAAAATACAAAAAAAAACTGAATCTTTTGCATGAACGTAAAAGGAAAAAAATTTAATTAAATGAAGAAAATGTAAAAAAATGATTTAAAAATCTACAAAAGATAAACATAAATTCTTATTTGCAGTATTTTTTGATTTAACCAGAATAAATTCTTTAAAAAAATATATGAAAAGAATAACGGAAAGACGTTTAGATAATAGATATATATTATATACAATAGCTTTAAAAACAGTCTAATAAAATATGAAAAAATAAATCAAAAATATATAAAACTTCATAAATACCTTCAAAGATAAGAAAAACGTTAAAAAAAACTTCTAGAAAATAGAAAATTGAGAAAGATACGTAAAATAGTTGCAAAAATATAATACAAGAAATTCATTACAATAATTCATTCAAGAAATAAGGAAATTAAAATAAAGTATGAAAAGAAATTTTCAAAGAATGAAAAAACATTGAAATATTACAAAATTATAGAAATCCCCAGAAAGAAGCATCTTAAAAAATTAGAAAAATTAAAGAAAACATAAGAAATAAGACTAATGTTTTGATAATATAAGAAATTGCAGAGAGAAATAAAATTGTACAGTTTTGTAAAAGGGACAAAATTTCTAAGATAAAAAAAATGAATTAAAAAGCTCAACAAATAATGAAATTATTATGAAAATTGTTATTTTTTGTACTCAGTTCTTATTTAAAATAAATATTATTCATAGGGGAAGAGAGGGGTTACAGTTTTTTTTATTTCTAATATAAATTAAGAGTTGTTTATATTTTTCTTCGATATTTCAATAACAAACATGTTTAAAATAGTTTTTTAATATTTTCTTTAAGCATGTTTTTTAAGATCAGAAATGCCAAATGTTAATTTCGTTATGTTGTTTGTGAGTTATTAAATTAATTAAAATATTTTATATACTTCCAACTCTATGAAACTGACACAAATGAAAAGAAGGTAGATAAATTTAAAAGAAAATAAGTATATTTTTCGTTGCTTCTGCTTTAATGGTTTCTAATAACCAAAATATGTTTTTTTTTAAATTTTGTTTGTCTTAAAATGTTTCTGAAAGGATTGAACATGGTTATTAGTGCAATACTTTTTTGTAGACCTTACCAATAAAATTGTAGATTTTTCTACATTTTGCAATTTTTTTATATTTAACAGTTACTAGAAAAGTTTTATTCGCATATTGTTGTAGGTACATGATATTTCTAATACTTTCCGATGATTAATAACTGACTTTCCTTTCCCCTAGAAGACGAAATCCAGAAATTGCAATTTTCGACACCTCAATGCTAAATTCTAGAAAATTTCTCTAGAGATTTTTTACATTTCTGTCTGTGGGAAGTACTTTTAAAATAATTATGAATATACACATAAATAATTCTTTTTTATCTTGAAATAAAAGTTCACAGATATAAAAACACACTTGAAATTGAAAAGAGGATTTATTTGCAAACGAAAAAATTAATAATAATAAATAAATAAAAAAAAAAACAGGGAATACAAAAATGAATGGTATATCAAAGCAATTAAAATTTATGATTACAAAAAAGTACTAATTAGGAACAAAGTATTAAATCAAAATGGAAAGAAAAAACATTGTTAGAGACTAAAAAATTGTTGGAAAATATTATCTTTGGTATTAATATGAACAAAAAATTCTGTAAATATAATTATATTGAAGTGTTTAAAAACTTTTACACTTTGTAGAAAAGCACTGACACGGTCAGTAACAATATAAGCGCAATACAAATCGAAGGTGTGTATTTGTTTAGATTTTGTAAATAAATTAAACCTTATTTTTCTTAGACTCCTTGTCAATCGCTCTTTCTTTCGCCTTCTGATAAAGAGGTACAAGTTTTCCTTCTTTTGCGAGGGTTTTCAGTAATTCCATAATCAAAGGAAGATAATTGTGTTTCCTCCTAATATTCTCTATTTGATATCGTTTCAATTTCCTAACTTCTTCCTCAATGAGTTCCTGTAAACGAGCCACTTCCGTTGGATCGCCACATTTTGCTTTTTCCCTTTCGTACAACATTTTTCTATCCGACACAACGGCCATGAGATTAAAATGTATTTCACCTTCATTGTATCTGAAAATAGTATTAATTAAATTATATTGAATTAAAATGAATTTATTAGCCTAAGTTAAAATGGGCCATAGGATTAAGATTAAGTTCTAAAATTAATTATTTAGAATATTTATTTCATAGAATTTCATTAGGAAGAATCTTCTTTTAGTAATAATTTCCGATTTTTGCCCTAACAGAATTTTTAGGTCACTGAATTCATATTTAACAGAATTTTCATTGTACAGAAATTCTTTTAACCAACTTTTTATTTCAAAAAATTCCAATTTAAACGAATTGTTAAATACCAGAATATTCATTTGTACGAAATTGTATTAGTACGAATTGACATTTTATAGAAAACTTAAAATGCAGAATGTTCATTTGTCTGAAATTGCAAATGGCAGAAAAAATATCCGACAGAAATATTTTGCCCCGAATTTTGAAATTGATTAATTGCAATTTTCTTCATATTTTCTGATTGGACAATTTCAAAATTCGGGCCAAAATATTTCTGTCGGATTCTTTTTCGGCCATTTGCAATTTCGGATAAATGAAGAATCTGTCAAATGAATATTCTGGTATTTAAAAATTCGATTAATGTAAACTTATCTAAAATAAAAATTCTTCTAAATTAAAAGTTGGTTAAAAGGTTTTGTATAAAATGAAAATTCTGTTAAATATGAATTCGGTGACCTAAAAATTCTGTTAGCTCAAAATTTGTATTAATTTATGTTCGATTGAAAACATATTCTAAAATGTTAAATTTTGACTAAAAGATGATTCTTCCTAATGAAATTCTATTAAATAAATATTCTTAGTAATTAATTTTAGAACTTAATGATACGTTCCGTCAAAATATAATTATTAAAAATGATTATTACTTATTTATCCTCTTTTGAATGATTGGTTTCGCAGCTTGCACCCACTGATCTCCGGTTGGACAAGGACCCAAGTCCATTGGACCCTCTTTCAAACCGTCTAATTCATATAAACGTCCATCGATTGGTAGGTAACTCACAAAATGAAACACGTCTTCATCCTTTGACGATGATTTTGAATCGTATTCGAAAACAGTTTGTCTGCAATTTACTAACATTATAAGAACTATTGTTTTTTTTTCTAAACTAATTTTCAATATTATGAATAATTTTACGAGTTCTTCAAACTTTTTAAAAAAAGACAATAGATTATTTTTCTTAACAATGGCGAAAAGGAGAATCCTAAAAATATGTTAAATACGTATATAATATTTAAAAATAAATAAAACGATAAAATTTCTACAATTTTAGAATTAAAAAAAAAATTGCCAAGGATAATTGAAATTTAAAAAAAAACCCACGTAGGTACACACATCTGAAAATTTTCTTAAAAATGAAAATTTACTCTTTTTAGATGAAATTCCAGAAAATAATTTAAATTTAAGAAAAGTACTTGAAAATCTTTAAAATAAATTTTAAAAAAATAAGAAAATGAAAAATTTTAGGAAACAAATTTAAAATTGAAAAAAAGTGATTGAAATTGAGATAAATAATTAAAAATTTAGGAAATTAATTCAGGAATAATAAAAATGATTAAAAGTTAAAGAAAATAATTAAAAATTAGAGAAAATAAATGAAAAAAAAATATTTACATAAATTAAAATTGAAGAGAACAGTTTTTAATTTAAGAGAATTAATTGTAAAAAATACTGAACACATATTAAAATACAAGAAAATAGAAATTTCAGATACCTTAATAATTAATACTTTTTGGAAATTATGAAAAAGAACGTAAGTAATTGGAAATTGAAGAAGACAGTAAAAAAATAATATACAAAATTTTAAATTGAATTATATAATCAAATGTCAAAAAAAAAAAAAATATAGTTAAAACTTTGAAAATAATGAAAAAAATAATAAAAAATCTTAGAAAATAATGGGAAATTTGAGAAAAATATTTAAAAATTGTGGAAAATAATTAAAAAATGATTTTAAAATTTCAAACTTAATGAAAATACTTAGAACATGAATGAACAATGATAAGTTGAAAAAAATAAATGAAATTTGAAATAAATAATTGAAAAAATTGCAGAATTTTAGTAAAATACTTAAAAATCTTGGAAATTAATTGAAAAAACGGAGAATAATTAAAAATTGAAGAACTGAAAAAAGCCAAAAATAATTGTTTTCTAAGATAGTAACAATTTTTGGAAATTATGAAAATAAATGAAAGTAATTAAAAATTGAAGATAATAATTAAAATTCGAGAAAATAATTGAAAAAATTACATGATATATTGTAAATAAAGGAAAGTAAAAAAAGATTTCAGAAAAATATACTTGAAACTTTTAGAAGTTCATTGAAAAAAAAAAATAATAATTTAAAATTAGAGAAAATAAATAAAAAAAGATATTTACATAAATTAAAATTAAAGAGAACAATTTTTAATTTAAGAGAATTAATTGCAAAAAATACAGAATACACATAAAATACAAGAAAATCATAGATATAATTGAAAATTGAATAAAATAATGGAAATTTCAGATACCTAAATAATTAAAAACTTTTTGGAAATTAAGAAAAAGAACGTAAGTAATTAGAAATTGAAGAAAACAATTAAAAAATAATATACGCAATTTTAAATTGAATTAAATAATCGAAATGTAAAAAGAATAGTTTAAAATTTTGAAAATCATGAAAAAAATTTTAAATAATTAAAGATTAAAGAAAATAATGGGAAATTTGGGAAAAATATTTAAAAATCATAGAAAATAATTTAAAACAACAAGAAAAAATTGGGAAAAAAAATAAAAAAATGATTTTAATATTGAAACATAAAGAAAATAATCGAAATATGATAAGAACAATGATAAGAAAAAAAAAATAAATGTAATTTGAAATTAATAATTGTCAAAATTGCAGAAATTTAGAAAAATACTTTAAAATTTAAGAAATTAATTGAAAAACATGAGAATAATTAAAAAATGTAGAAAATAATTGAAGAAAATTAAAAGTAATTGGTATTTAAGATAATAACAGTTTTTGAAAATTATGAAAACAAATAAAAATAATTAATAATAGAAGATAATAATTGAAATTTGAGAAAGATACTTGAAAATATAGAAATAAATTTAAAAAAATGAAAATAATTAAAAATTGAAGAAAGCTAAAAATAATTATTATTTAAGACAATAACAATTTTTAGAAATTATGAAAACAAATGAAAATAATTAAAAGTTGAAGAAAATAATTCAATTTTGATAAAAATACTTAAAAATCTTAAAACATAATTTTAGAAATTGAGAATATGAATTAAAAATTGAGGAAAATAATTGAAAAATGATAAAAATAATTTAAAATTGAAAACAATAATTGAAATATGATAAAAATAATTAAAATAACAGACAATTAATTGAAATTTATGAAAATTATGCCAAAAGAATAAAAATAATATCAAAATTACAGAATTTATTTATAAACAAAAAGAAAATAATTGAAAAATCGTTTACAAAATTGAAAACAATAATTTAAAAAAAATGAATATTTAACAGAATAATTGAAAATTAAGATATATATTTGAAAGTTCAGAATATTAATTCAGAAATAATAAAAATGATTAAAAATTAAAAATAATAGTAAATTAAAAAAATTAATTTTAATTTGCGACAAATAATATAAAATTTAGCAATAAATAATGAAATTGTTTTTTTGTCGAAGAAAAATTAATTAAAATTGAAAAAGTGATTGAAAAAATTGGAGAATATAATTGGAATTTGATGTAGGTAAATTTAAGATTTAAATAAAAAGGGGAGAAATAATGAAAATAATTAAAAATTCCAAAAAGTAATTGAAAAATGATAAAAATAGTTGAAAATTGTAGTTTAAGATGTTGAAGTCATTAGATAAAAGAATTAATAAAAACTTCAAAAAAATTTAAATCATTTCAAATTTAATATATTTGGACAGTGGATTAATTGAAATTCTAATTAATCTTTATTATAATCATTAGTCAAAACATTAAATGTCAAAAATTGTAGCCAAATTTAAATTTGTTTCATTCAAGTTTTACACGATCTGAATTCACGTTTGTTCTAATTTTACTCAAAGAAAATTAAAACGATCCAAATTTTGAAATTTAATAATTTGAATTATTAAAATGGATATTTATTCAAAATTTAATCAATTTGAATTTAAATTGTTATAATTTCTATGAATTAAAATTTTAGTTAATCTAACTTTCAATTCATGAATTAATTCGAACTTCCATTTTTTAAATTTTCCAAGTTTTATTAATTCCAACTTTTAATGTCACAATTTCTATTGATCAAAATTTTACTTAATCCAAATTTAAATCAATTCAAACTTTAATTTTCAAAATTGTAATCTTATCTTAACTAATTTTATTTTATTTTTAAATTGAAGCTAATTCAAATTTTTATCTAGCCGAATTTTAATTTTTACAAATTTCAATCAATCCTAATTTTTATAAGCAGAATTTTAGTCATAAAAATATTATTTGATTCTAAGTTGAACTCATTCAATTTTTTGTTTCTAAATATCGGAAATAGGATTTTTTTTTACTTTAGTTTTTCTTTGTTGTTAAAAAGATAAAGTTTAGTCCAATATGTACTAAATTTTCTAATCTTTCTTCAAATCTGACTAAACTGTATATTTTTAATCTTCATATGGTTTATGCCATTTTTTGCCAATTTATTTTACGCATAAATAAAATTTAAATAAATAATATAATAATAATAATATAATATAATAATAATTAATAAATAATTAAATATTATGATTTTGAAAAATAATCTGTGATTTTTTGATACTATCTTATCAAACAATTTCCATATTAGATTTTCTGGTGTTTCAATATAAAATCTACGATCACGAAATCTTATAAGGTGGTCCCAAAAGCATAAAAAAATTCTATTTCTTAATTTTAGAAAAATAATTTTCTTCATTTAGTGATATTCCAAATTAAGACTATAATTTTAGATATTTTGGGTATTAATAGGATAAAAATAGTCTTTGAAAATTTGAATGAATCAAAATAATTTAAAAATGATACAAATTTTTAACAATGGTTCTCAAGTTTTGACAGTAAAAAGTAATTGAAATTATTATGTAAATATTTGTAGAATATTCACCTTGCGAATGAGTTATGAACTTGTCTTATAACATCTGAATTACTCAAAGCTAAACCACGCATATTAGCGTCAAAACTTTGACAAAAACTTTTAAATTCTTCTAAATTTGGTCCTAGGGAAACATCTGTGTGTTTACAATTGAGCAAAACACTTAGAATTGCCTGAGTTGCGCAAGCATTATTTATCACCTGCAAAAAGTTTGTTTTCATTTATAATTATTATTACGATTTTTGTTTCAATGAAACATAAATTATAATTAATTAATAACAACGAATATATACAAGTTCTCTTTTACCATACAAAAATATTTACAATTAATTCTATCTTAGAGGTGAAAAATTGTACAATTACTCCAATTTTTATTAATCTTTTTATACAAAATAAATCTCTACTTCTTTTAAACAATTATATTAAAAAATACTAACCTGTTTGGCAAAGAAAATTTTATCAAGACGACTGTCTTGGACAAGAGTTCCTAGTGGTTCATCGTCATGGACCCATTTAAATAAAAAAATTAAGCCGTGAACTGGTCTGGAAAAATGTAAATTTTTCATAAATATATTTTCTTTATAATGTAAAATTTTATTATCATAAACCATTCCACATATAAAAGAAAAATTTATATATATATATACGTGAATATACATACAATTGTATATGTATATATATATTATATAAAATATTTTTTTAATGAAAAATCGGTAATATTTACTTTAAATTTTCAAATTGATCATCATCTAAACTCCACAATTCTTCAACTTGTAAACCTTGTACACCTATAAAAATTGTAATAATATTAATAAGCTTTATTAAAAATCTCAAAACTTAATACATGAAAAATATGCACAGTAATCATGAGATTTACCGAATTCTTTGATTAATTCTGTAAAAACTCCAGGATCGCTTTCAATGAGACACCAATTTAAAGAAGAATCTGCCATTTTCTTAAAAACTCACTAAAAATTATTTGCAACTGATTATTTCATTTAATTAGAGATACAATTTAAAAACTTTAAATGCACTTTAAGTGTATTAAACAAAGTGACAACACACTGCAACACACTGAAATCAAAAAACACATATGTTTACAGAGTTAATTATGGTCAGGTTGGTTCAAATTCGTTCAAACTACACGCGTAATTTAGAGTTTTTACGTAACTTACGCTAAAAATGTAATTTACGTAAAAAACTGGCAAAAATGTAAAAAAATATGTCGAAAAACTGTTTCTTAACTTTTATTGCTGTTGATATTCCTATTTCATTTTTTTTGTACAAAGGAGAGTTTTTATTACTAAAAGTTCGTTGGTCTTTTGTTTCTTGGTATTTTTAGAATAGTTTTTAAAAAACCAGAAATTATAAAGTAAGGGTGAAGTCAGATGCGAAGGGTCAGAGGATCAGGGGAATAAAATAGACCAATCAGATAACTGACCACATTGGAAAGTATTTTTTATTTGTCTATTCTATTCCCCTGATCAACTAGTCCTCCGGATGTGACTTCATCCGTAGGTAAGTTTTTTTTTTAAATACCATAGAGATATGTAGTATTTTCTGATAGGTCTATTCTATTCTCCTGTTGCGCTGGTCCTTCGTATATAGCCCAATGCTCAACGAATACGGTTACGGGAGCAGGGCGTGAGATAATAAAGGATAGAGAGTGTTTTTGTCCTTTTCTATCTCAGGCTCTGATCCCGTAACCGTATAAGGATATTCAAGTTGGGTGGGGAGAAATTCAAAATGGCGGCTACCTGGATGACAGGTTTGCATTGCAGTCAATGGGACGAAATCAGTTTTTGTACAATAACTTTTAAAACACAAATTTTCAAACCTATGTTTATAAACAAATTATTTTTCATTTATCGAAAGCTATTTTTTAAAATAATAAAAATTCATATAAAAGTTTTACACAATTTTATTATTTTAAAAAATAGCTTTCGATAAATGAAAAATAATTTGTTAATAAACATAGGTTCGAAAATTTGTGTTTTAAAAGTTATTGTACAAAAACTGATTTTGTCCCATTGACTGCAATGCAAACCTGTCATCCAGGTAGCCGCCATTTTGAATTTCTCCCCACCCAACTTGAATATCCTTATTTCTATCTGCTTAGGCCTTAGGGTCCGTCCATAAATTACGTAAGACGTTTTTTCGGTATTTTGAACCCCCCCCCCACCCATGTAAGATTTTTAACATGCATTAGCGCCATTTTTTCTTTTGGTCGTAAGATTTACTGGACCCCTCCCCCATCCCCCTAAAAGTCTTACGTAATTTATGGATGGCCTCTGTGACTTCACCCTAAGGATGTCGTCCCATGGCTGTGCGTTTTGAAGCGTTGTAATGAGAAAGAAAAAGACAAAGTATATGTGTGTTCTTTTCTCTCTCATTACAACGCAATGCAAACGCAACCATGGAACGGCGCCCTAAAAAACAATGTAAGGGTAAAATCCCATGTGGGGAGAAAGCGTTAAACCGAAAGCAGAAATCATGAGAGTGAGAGGGGTAGGTAGATATCACTGTCTCTCTCACTCTCATGATTTTCTGCTTTCGGTTTTGCGCTTTCTGCTCACATGGGATTTTACCCTAATTTATATGAGGTAAATCTTCTTTCACATTTATTACGTAATATACGTTCTCTACGTTACTATTTATTTATTACGTGCACAACCCTGACCATGGTATGTAACATTTCCGGATGTATTGAGAATAAGAATCGTTAGTTATCGAATAATTCGATATATATCGAAAGTTCTTTTCCTTTACTTCCGCCGTCAAGATGGGTATGTGTTCGTTTTTATCCTGTGTTTTTAAGTTTTTTAATCATTTTTAGCCAAAATTTATATAATTTTGTAGTAAAATATTATTAAAGTGTTTAAAAGTCAATTCCCGTCAAAGATCTGGTCCTTTAATTCTCTATTTTTGAAGAGAAAAGTGCATCGACAAAAATGTGTTAACCGCGTGCACGTTTTTTGTAAATGTTTTGACATTCTGATTCTATTTTGCAATTTATTTAAATACAAATTATAATTATTCAGGTTTCTTTATATATGGATTCATAAGATGTAAAAAGAAGTTGTCTTCAAAATTTGTTTAACTTTTTCAGTGCAAATAAAAAGTGAGGTTAGGTTTCTGCATAAGCTTCTGTACAATATGAGTGATTTTATAATGAACAGTGCTTTATTAATCGCAAATCTACTCCCTTTGTAGTTTATTATATAGATTATATTCAAGTTTTTTTAATAAATAAATTCATTTTTAACTTCCAATATTTCTAAATCTGAAATTTGCAATTTTCTGTGTAAAAGACTCTCTAAATTTTAAAATTTACAGGTAAACCTCGTGGTCTACGAACTGCTCGTAAGCACGTGAATCACAGACGCGATCAGCGATGGTGCGACAAAGATTACAAAAAAGCTCATCTTGGAACTAGATGGAAGGCCAATCCCTTTGGAGGTGCTTCTCACGCAAAAGGAATTGTTCTTGAAAAAGTGTACGTATTCCTTTAAACACAGTTTCCCAGATATATTACAATTGCAGTGAATTTTATTTTTCATTTTACTTGCAAATTTAATGTGTTATTTTGAAAAAATTGCTCTTTAAAATTGTCAATTTTAGACTAAAATTTACTGAACTGTTATTTAGATGACGCGGAAGTGTGCAACGTTTCTGAGAAACGAACAAAAAGAATAAATTAGAAAAAATATGTTTTTAAAACTTCTCTGGCCAAATAAAGTTTTAAAATTGTTTTTAGTTTTATTATATAGCTAATTCAATGAATAATTAATCATATTTACCCATAAAAATTTAAGTATAATTTACAAAAATTTTGTTTGTTTCTTTGAAACGTTGCGCATTTCAGCGTCATTATTTAGCGTCTTTTTTCACCTTTAATTTACTTTCTTAATCTTAATATTTGGTACAGAGATCACTGTTTCTCCCTTTTTTATCTAATTTCCTTCTTCCCCTTTTTTAAAAAAAATAAAGATTTTTCCCCCCTTTGACCTTTTTTGTTCAATATATGTCTGTCTTTTGTTTAAGTTTTCATGTTTTATTTATTACATTCTAATAATAAATATTATGCGCATTAAAAACGAAAATTCGATGTGGAATTTTCTTTCTTAAATTGAAAACAGTGAAATTTCACTTAGATAAGAATTGAGCGGTTCTATATTCATTTAAAGTCGTTTAAAAGAGCCTATGCAAAAGATTTTTATTGATTATGACGTATGTTCTTGTTTTTCTTTTCTAGAATAATTTTATGTACATTTATGAAGGATGTAATAAAACTAATATCTCTTTTAAGCAGGGCTGTTATTGATTTAAATATGATTTAAATAAAAAAAAAACTTTACAATTGTTCGGATGTCTAATTTGTTTCAACTTTTAATTTTCAATTAATTCAAATTTAAATGCATATCGACGGCCCCCGTTGATAAAATGTTTATTGAACAGCCAGTGGAATAGAATGCTAATTCAAAAGAGCGCGCTATATAATTTTTATTCAATTGTCTGTATAATAAAATGACAACTGATTTTCAGTGCAACAAAATGCCATCTTAAAAAATTAAATATTAATTTTGTATGCAAATATAAATGTAATTTTCATATTTATACCATCAGATAAATATTATTTATTATATATTACATCTTAGATACAATACGGAGTTAATTTGCAGTTAGAAATAATGACATTTATGTTAAAATAATTATTCTGAGATAACGTTTTATTGAACTGAAAATTTTTTATTTTTTAAATTTATTACACATTTTTTATTACATTTTATTACACAAACAATTGAATAAGAATTATAAAGCACGCTCTTTTGAATTAGCATTTTATTCCACTGTCTTTTTAATAAACATTTTATCAACGGGGGCCGTCGATATTAATTAATGTAAAATAATTAAATAATATTAATTATTTTTCATATTCTCAATAATCCTTTTTTTACTTCTTACAATATTTCTAAGAGATATTACTTTTTTGAAACTGTTGATTTTTATCTTATAATTTCTTATTTTTACAAAATTTTGAGCTTTTTTCTCCTTTTACTTTTTATTTTTTTAAAGTAATTGTTTTTTTATTTTAGAATTTTCTTTAATTTTCTTCTATTTATGCAAATTATTTAATACTATTTTACACAATTTTGTTTACTATAATAAGATTAATTAATTGTTATAATAACTAAACTTTTTATTTCGTTAATTTTCATAGTTATTTCCATGTTTTTAAAAATAAAAACGCTTATTTTTTTGGTATATTTATTCAATTTGTTTTCACATATAGACTATTTTTTGCGAGGTTTTTTACAAACTTATTCTTTCATTCAATTTTTAGTTTTTATTTTTATTAATTCTAATTTTTTAGTAGTTTCTAACTAAATTTTATTATTTGTTGTACGTTTTACATTTTTTTTTACAGTTTGTCAGATTAAGGAAAAAAAACATTTCTTCATTTTCTTCCTATTTATTTAATTTTCCTGATGTTTCACTATTTTTTTAGCCTTTGCATTTTAATTAATTTTTTAATTTTTGTCATAATTTTTCCATTTCTTAGAAACATTTTTCTTTCTTTTAAATTGTTTAGTTTTTATTTTATAATTACAAAGTTTTTAAAACAGTTATTTGATGCTTTTTAAATTTCTCAATTTTCAACTTTTGTGAAAGCTTTTATTCTTTTATTTTATATTATGTTAATTTAATCTTGTACTAAATATTCTCATTTTAACATCGTTCTTCTATTTCATAGAATTTCTTATCTTAAATTTTCAAAAATTGTATTAATTTTTTTTTATTCAATTTGTAAAATAATTTAAAAATTTTGTTCTCTTTAGTAATATATTTTAACGTTTTTTTCAATTATTTTCTTACTTATTATTTTAATTTTAAAAAAATATCCGTACATAGTTTAATTTTTGAAAAAAGTTTCTACTTTTTTATATTACTTTTATGTCACTGTTTCATTCTTGTGTTTTTCTTAAAAAGTTTTCTTTATTTCTTTAATAAACTACTTACAATTAAACAATTGGAAATTTTATATACTGATTATATTTTAAAAAACAAACAAACAAACAAATTTGATTTAAATAAAAAAAATCATGATTTTTATCAGCCCTGCTTTTAAGAATAAAGCTAAATTTTATTTTATTTTAGCTGTTTGCTTATTACTTAATTATCTAACTTAATTTTTAAATATATATGTATGATTGATTTCGTAACAGATTTTTATAAGATTTTTTTTATTTTCTTTAAAATTTGACGTACTTTTCAAATAAGAATATTAATATTATTTCTCTTTAATAAAACAAAAAACACTTCTTGAGGCATTTTTTAAAATTATTTTTAGATGTAATAAAGGGTTTCTTACCCGTATATGTTTGAATAAATAAATTAATAAATATTTTTTATTTTGCAGAGGTGTTGAAGCCAAGCAGCCTAACTCTGCTATTCGAAAGTGCGTAAGGGTACAGTTAATTAAAAACGGAAAGAAAATCACGGCTTTCGTACCTCGGGACGGTTGTCTCAACAATATTGAAGAGAACGATGAAGTTTTAGTTGCCGGATTCGGACGTAAGGGTCATGCCGTAGGAGATATTCCCGGAGTCAGATTTAAGGTTGTGAAAGTAGCCAACGTCTCCTTATTGGCTCTCTACAAAGAGAAAAAGGAACGTCCGCGTTCGTAAATTTATTTTACGAAAATGTATTTTTATTTTCTTCATTAATAAATATACAAAAAAATTTAATTGTCTTGATTTACTTTGTTGTAGTTATATGTTCTAAAATTACTTTTATCTAAACTAACAAAGTTTAATGTGCAGGGTGTAAATAGTCAAAATGCGATCTAAAAATCTTGGTCAGAAAGAAAGTCAAATATGGTATTAAATTTTTAATAATTCCAAGTCATTCTAATTAAAATAAGCCCTAAGCGCTAATTAAATCAGAAATTTAAATTTCAATAGTCAAAAATTAATTCTAATTCATTTCATTTTACATTTTACTTTCAATATTTACAACTTTTCGTAATTTTCTAACTTTTTCATCAATTTCTTCCTTTCAAAAATTAATTTTTCGTATTATAGATTTTCTTTAATTTTCTTCTTTATACGCAAATTATTTCAGTTTATTTTATACAATTTTGTCGTTTAAATGTTAAGGGAATTTTACTTATTTTTATACTTTGATATGAAATACGATTTTTTTTCAATTCTATGATTATTTCCAACTTACTCGTTTTCTGTAAACTTAAAATTTCATTTTCATTACATTTTGTTTATTTTTCGCAATATTATTTAGGTACTCTTTCAAAAAAGTTCTGGATTTTATAATGAGTTATTTTAAAAATATCTTTAATATTTTGAAGATATTTATCTTTTTTTTAGCGAGATGTTTCCGATTTATTTTTAAATTTTCTTCATTTTTGGGAAAAGGTTGCTAAAGATTGTAATTTTGAAAGGAATTTTTTATTTTTGTTTTGCATTTTTTTTATTTTATTTCTGGTTTTTATTTATTTCAATTTTTTTTATTTTTTCATTATTTAATACTTTTTAATTTTTAAAATTTTTCAAAATATTGCTTTATTATTTTTTATTTAATGTTTTTTCTATTCCCGTAAACATTTTAACTTCACTTTTAATTTCTTTATTTCTTTTAATTTATTCGTTATTTTATAATTTTATTAATCACAAATTGAACTTTTAATAGTAATTTCGTTAATTTTTATTTTATAATTTTTTGTAAAATACGTATATTTTCTTTATATTTTTCTGTATTTTTTTATAATTTATATTTACTTTTTTAAATACTCTTGTTTAATACTCAAATATAGTATTATTCCTAAACGCCAATTAAGTCAAAATTTTAATTAATTTAAATTTCAATAGTCAACAATTAATTCTAATGCATTTCATTTTATTTTTTACTTTAAATATTTACAACTTTTCGTAATTTTCTAACTTTATCATCAATTTCTTCCTTTCAAAACTTGATTTTCTTTTATTTTCTCCGTATTATGCGTGTATTATTTCAGTTTATTTTATACAATTTTGTCGTTCAAAAATTTATGAAAATATATTTATTTTTATACTTTGATATGTGATACAATTTTTTCTTCAATTTTATAATTAGGTATTTTCGATTTACTCGTTTTCTGTCAATTTCTTTCATTTTCATTAGATTTTGTTTATTTTTCGAAATTTTATTTACTCTTTCAAAAAATTTCTGTATTTTATAATTTAAAAAAAAATTATTGTTAGAGTTATTTTGAAAATATATTTCCTATTTTTAGGAAATTTATCTTTTTTTAGATATGTTTCCGATATATTTTTTAATTTTCTTCATTTAGAGGATAACTTGCTAAAAATTGTAATTTTTAAAGGAATTTTTTATTCTTTTTCTAGATTTTTAACACATATTTGTTTTGCATTTTTTTATTTTATTCCTCGTTTTTGTTATTTTACTTTATTTTCCAAAATTTTCATTTTTTTCGCCTTCTTAAGTTTTTATTTTATTTCTTCTTACCTTATAAATTATTTTTCTAATTAAAATTTTTTTCAAAATATTGCTTTATTATTTTCTATTTAATATTTGTTTTTTTTTAAACTTTTTGACTTCGCTTTTAATTTCTTTATTTTTCCTTTAATTTATTCGTTATTATATAGTTTTATTAATCTCTTTTTGAACATTAAATAATAGTTTCCTTAATTTTTACTTTTAATTTATAATTTTTTTAAAATATGTTTTTTCTAAATTTTTCTGTATATTTTATAATTTAATATACTTTGTTAAATACTCTTCTTTCTTTCTATTGTATGTAAAATTGATCTTACATAAATTTCTCATTTTATCATCATAGTCCTATTTTTTAAAAATATTTTCTTGTTCTAAAAAATTTTAATATTGTATTTAATTTTTGTTATTTTAAAAGAAATTTATTTATTTTTTCTCAATTTTGAAAAACAATGTTTTTAAAGTTTTTTTTCTTTAGTATAATTTCAACGTTTTTTCATGGGATTTTCTCATTTATTGTTTTATTTTGACAGAACATATAAATACTTTAATTTTTTGTAAAACTTTTCTTTTTATTCTTTTGTAGTTTTAATTCTTGATTTTTTAAGGTTTACTAATTTTCGTATATATTTATTTATATAAATAAATTTAATAATTTTTTCATAATTTCTTATATTTTTTGAAGGTTTTTATTTTGCTTGTTCGTACTTTTTTTTTTTTATGCAGTAATTTTGATTCTTTCTATAATTTCTTTATTCTTTCGTTGATTTTTTTTCATAGTATTTCTGACGTTTCAAAATTTTAAATAATCCACTTTGTTTTTGTTGTTATTTTTTAAACTAATATTAATATTTCATTCAAATCACTTAATATTTATCTAGCATTGTTATTAATTATTAAGCAAATAAATCCGGGAATTATAAAAGACGGTTCTAATAATTTCCTATTATCAAAATAAAATAATGTTTTCAAGGAAAAGATATGTCCTTATTTCTAATAAAATAATAAACAGTAAAATCATTAATTTTTATATGCACCATTTCGAAAAAAAATACGCTTTTTATAATCAGGTTTACAAAAGTCGAAAATGATAAGATTTTTCTAATAATCAAAATCATAACAAAAACTAAATTAATGCAAATCGAACACTTTTTCTTTAATTTGTATTATTTTTATTTTTAACCGCAAAATTTTTTTTATTATCTTTCTTTATAAATTAATGTTCACTAATACGAGTCTACCCAGAAAAAAACGTTGATTTTTGGACAAGATGATTTGAAAAATAGTTAATTAGTCTCAAGGATAAAATAGGTTTTTTATACCAATTGCTAATAAGCTTGTTATTTTTAATAATTTAAAAAATTAATTTTATTGTTAGATGGAAGTTCATGAGTAAAATTACGTTATTTTAAATACATACAATTCAATAAACTGCCGTTTTTCTTAATATTACACAATTAATAACATTTTATTCTAGCCAGTTTAAACCAATTTGAGCCGTTTCGTAATTAATTGATCTGGAGCCATTTACTGATTCAACTTTGCATACTCCTCGAGAAGAATTAATTTCCTTGGAGAGATAAATTTTATGATTCACTTCTCCAAAGGCAGTTTCCAAATTTGCTACATTTTGAGAAAAACAACGCGTCTTTGTTTCGAAATCGGCTTGTTTCGTAAAAATGATTTTCACATTGAATGGAACGACAGACTGCTGTAGACTTTTTAACGTATTTGTCACGTAAAAACCCGTCGATCGATTTTCACTTTCAGTATTTTCTCTATCTTGCCAGTAAAAGGCAGAAATACTGTCGATAGCAATGATTTCAATTTTATTATTCGATTCTAAAATTGAATTCAAGGAGTACAAGTTGCACATAAATTGGTAATTATTTGTGCAGTTGATTATTTGAAGATTTTTTAACGACGCCTTGACTATTTTGTCCAATTCTGCATCATTCAAGGCTCCTGCTTTTGGAGACATTTTCACCAAATTTGTCATTATCTGCATGAGTTTTCTGACTTGAAAATGATGATCTGTATTTAACAGAAGAACATTTACGTTGAAGCCATTGTATTCTACTGGCAAAATGCAAGATGCGAATAATTGTGATAAAAGAAGAGTTTTGCCACTTCCTGGATCACCGCTTATTTCTACGGTTTGCTTGCTTTGAAGTCCATCGGGAAAAAGACGATTTTCTAATCCATCGAGAGATTTTTTCGAATTGTCTGGTGTCCTTGCAAGTAATTGAAATCCAGATTCAAAAAATGTCATTTTGAAAATTTTACATTCTAAAACAGATTTTTATAGTGATTATTAGTATACCTATATAATAATAAAGGGAAATTGTTTTTTTATATAAAGTATAATTTTTTATTTATTGCAAAAACAAGAAAGATTTGGAGAATCTTTTAAAAGCTGAGAAAATATAAAAATTTAATACGAGCAAAAAGTATCAAAAAAAAAAATAACGAAATTCACTTTAAAAATAAAAGAGTTTTATAAAAAAATAGATGAGAAAAATTTTGATAAAATGTAGGGTTGTTAAAAATCATGAATTTTTTAAAAACAAATCCGATTTTTTCGATTTAAATTGAATTTTTTTGTAAATATATAAAATCAGTATATGAAATTTTCAAATGTCTATTTGTAAGTAGTTTATTTTTTAAACTGAGAACATTAAATGAGAAACAATGAAGAATAAAATATTAAATTAAAAGTCAAACAAATTTTGACGAAGAAATGAGAAAATTTTCAAAAAATATCTTCAAATACAACATAACGAAAAAATAAAAAAACCTGAAAAGATAAGAAAACAGAAAAAATGAGAAAATTCTTGTAAATAAAAATTCATGCATTTATTAAAGACAAAAAGAAAAATTTAAAAAAAAAAACAAGACAAAAATAAAACAGTGACATAAAAATATATAAAAAAGTAGAAAATCATTTCAAAAAATTAAACTACATATTTATGGACATTTTTTTTAAATTAAAAAAAAAGTCAAAATACCTATAATGCTGAGAAAAAAATTTTAAATTAGAAAAATTAGAGAAATATTTTACAAATTAAGGAAAAAAAGAATGAATAAAATAATTTAATATTTTAAATAAATAAAAGCATTGAATAAATGTTTTCAAAAATTCGTAATTACGAAATAAAAACTAAACAATTTAAGAGAAGGAAAAATGTTTCTAAGAAATGGAAAAATGATGACAAAAATTAAAGAATTAATTAAAACGCAATGAAGGACTAAAAAAATAGTGAAAAATCAAGAAAATTAAATAAGTAGGAAGAAAATGGAGAAACATTTTTTTCGTTAATCTAACAAACTAAAAAAATTAAAAAATTTGGTAAAAATCTGCAAAAAAGAAAAAATTAAGAAAATTAAAATTGATAAATGTAAATAAAGGTTAATAAAAGGTCCACAAAATAAGTTTAAAAAATCTATAAAATTAGAAAAACTTGGGAAAATGAAACCAAAAATATTATTATAATATTACACTTAAAAAAAAGTCCAACAATAAATTTAGAAACATAAAGAAAATCTAAAAATTCTATCAATTAATTATTAAAATTGTATTTTTTTTATTGTATTATATGGAAATAATTAAGAAAATCAATTAAGTAAAAAGTTTAGTGAATGTTATAATAACAAAATTGTGTAAAATAATTAGTTTCCATAAAAAGAAGAAATTGAAAAAAAATCCTTAAATAAAAAGACAAATCAAAAAATATATTAAAAGTAAAATAAAAATGAATTTTTAAATTTTGTAAAAATAAAAAATTATAAGATAAAAATTAAAATATTAAGATAAATATTAAAACATTATTTAATTGAAAAATTAAGGAGGAATGAAACAGTCTGAAAAAAATTAGTCCAAATCCATTATTTTGATTTTTGAACTAGAAAACTCATATTTTTATGTAATATTTTTTAGTGGAGTTTTATTATATTTTTTACATAACTAAAATTAAAATTTTGATGATTTATAACCAAAAATTTCTGGGTTTTTTTTTATGGTTTGCGATTTTTTACATGCAGTATTAGACATTCGGAGAATTTTGAAATTTCTTTTTATTTAAAAAATCATGATTTTATAATACAAGTGCTCCAATGATTTAAATCAATTACAAGCTTAATAAAATGAGAATAAGTATGAAAATATCAGAAAATATGAGAAGAAATCCTTAAAACTACGAAAAAATGATATAGTTTAAAAATAAAATAAAGAATTAAAACAAAGCAAAAATGAATAAGAAAATAACTGACAATAATAATAATAAAAAATGAGAAGAAGTAAAATATTAATTGTTGATATCTTATTGTTATGAATAACTAAACAGTTCAGCTTCTTAATAAATGATCTTTACTTTAAGCTAATTGAAAATATTAAAAAAGAAGAATGTAAATTATTTACCTTTTTCTAAAGAAAAGTCGTTGATTTTTCAAAATAAAACTGATAAAAATCGCAGAATTAAGATTTTATAGTTTGTACATATTAATCACAACAATGATTTTAATTAAATAACTTTAATTCACACACTGAAAAAATTAAAAGACAGTTGCTGCACTTTTGAAGGGCAGTTGTTGAACCTTTTAAAAAAAGTTAACTTCACACCAAGGAAATCACATGCAAAATAATAATTGTGAAGTTAGTTGATTTATTAAATATTGTCTACGGTGCAGCAACTGTCCTTTAATTTTTTCAGTGCAACAATCATAACACTAATAAAATAAAATTACAAGCTGAAATAATAATAAGATTATAAAACTTAAGAATATAAGAAATATAATATCAACAATAACGGACGAAACCACGTGCACACAACAGAGCGAAAAAAAAATAAAACAACATCGATATTTACAAGGTATCGATGTTTTTCTTTCGATTCTGGGAATCGATGTTTAATAAATTTTAAAAAATAGTAGTTTTAGCGGAACAGAAATTTAACAATAGAATTAGGATATTTGATGTTAACAAGTTCTTAAGAATTTTATTACTTGTTGTAAAAAAGCATCACTTTAAAAAATATTTGAAATTGCGAATATAAGAAGAAATTTAAATATTCGCGCCTTTTATCAACCAATCAGCGCCACAGAAGAAATTTTTTTTCTCGAGGCATCGATGTTTTTTTTATGAAAAAGTGCGCGAAAATAATTGTTAAAACAAAATTCATGGACATGACATAATTAACCTGTAATAACTTAAATTAATTTAATCAAATTTTAAAAAATTCTGTTGTACATTTTTCAGACAAAATTAGGTTGAGCTAAAATTAGTTGTCAAATTATAAGTTTAACAATTTATGTTTTTTCTTTAAATCTAGTTCAAATCTGCAATTTTCATCCAATTTTGACAAACAATAGCTAATTTTTCTCGTTGAAACATTGTCTACAATTTATTTATCAGATTTTATTAAAGAATATTTTGTTTAAAAGTTATTAGACAAATAAAATATGTTCTTTACACATTGTTTAAACAAAATAATATTTAACAAAATCTAATAAACAAAATTGCTGAGAATGTTTCAAAAAGTAAAATGAGAGCTATTATCTGTCAAAATTGAATGAAAATTACAGTTTTTAACTGGATTAAAAAAAACAACATAAAATGGAAAATAATTGTTATTTCACAAGTTTTAGCTCAACTTAATTTTTTTTGAAAAGTGTACAAATGAATCGTTCAAAATTTGGTGAAATTGATTTCAAAAGTATTTTTATTTGATGAGAAAAATAATTTTTTGGATTGAGGTTATGTCAATGGAGAGAACCACCTTAAATTCAGATATTCTTCAATAGATTTCTTCTTTTAATTTGGTTTCTAAATAGCATTTTACAGTTAATATCATTATACAAACAAAACATTCTGGTTTATTTATTATACAAACAAATTTTGTTAAAACAATTTTTCCTTCTTGGTTATTTAAAAAAAGAGAAGAATTACTAATCTTGAATGACATTTTCTTAACAACCGAACGGTAAATTAATTTAATATTCTGGTAAAAGTTGTATTATATTATAGTTTCAAATATATATATTTTTTTTAAATTTGTAAAGCCGTTTTTTATAATTAATTAAAATATAGTCATTTGGCGCATTTGTAACTGTTTTCATGTAAAAGTTCCAATTTTATAAATTTATATCTTAAAAACAGAACGGTAAATTTCAATAAAATTGTAACCATAAATGTAAAATAATGCATTTAATATGTCACTAACATTTAATAAGAATTTGTAGAAAATCAATTTTACGATAAACCTTCTAAAGTTTAAAAATTAATTTTTTATTTTAAGGTTTATTTTTTAATATTACACCTCAATTGTACATCAGAACCTGTTAAAAAACGCTAATTGTACCCAAATAAAAGTAGAATAATAAATTATAAACTAGTGGAAATTTTATTAAAATAATAAAGTAAACATTTTACATTGATTATGTATGTATGTATCAAGTATTACAAAAAGTCAAATAGATGGGTTTATGCCAAACTATAAATTAACAAACGCACAATTGAAAAGAACTGTTGATTCAATTAATCATAGCATTATACTGCAAAAGAATTAGAACATAATTCTTTATTACTGTTACATAATATTTCAAAATTAAATACAGAAACATTGTGTTCCATAAATAAAACTTTACAAAGCACGTTTATCACATTTCTTCAGATAATTTTATAGTCAATAACTACAAAAACTTACTTACAAAAATGTCAATATTGATTATATTTAAGTTACTTTATAAGAACTTAATTATTAATATTGATTTACTTCTTTTACTGTAGACCATAAAGTTTGAGCGTGCGATCCATGCTAGTTGACGCAATATACTGTGCATGTTTTCCGAAACGAACACCAGTTGCAGTGGCTGTGTGATCGTTAAATACTTTCAATTCCTGCCATTGTTTACACAGATAGATTCTGTAAAAAGAAGATTAAACTGTTATTTAAAGTAAATTAACATTAAAACTATGGAACGTACGATTAAGTTCTAAAATTAATTATTTAGAATATTTATTTCATAGAATTTCTTTAGGAAGAATCTTCTTTTAGTCGAAATTTCACATTTTCGAATATATTTTCAATCGAACATAAATTAATCCAAATTTTGAACTAACAGAATTTCTAGGTCACCGAATTCATATTTAACAGAATCGTCATTTTACAGAAATCCTTTTAACCAACTTTTCATTTAAAAGATTTCCAATTTAAACGAATTTTTATTTTACAGAATTTTAGGTTAATCGAATTTTTCAATACTAGAATATTCATTTGACATTATCTTCAATTGTCCGAAATTGTTTCGAAATTATTCTGTAAAGTAAAAATTCTTCTAAATTAAAATTCTTTCAAATGAAAAGTTGGTTAAAAGGATTTCTGTAAAATGAAAATTCTGTTAAATATGAATTCAGCAACCTAAAAATTCTATTAGGTCAAAATTCGGATTAATTTGTGTTCGATTGAACTAAAGATTGTTTTGTCATTAAAGACAAATTTAGTTGAAAATCAACAACTAAAACAACAAGAAGATAAAAATTAAAATAACAATAAATTAACAATAATCTTATTATTACCTAACGTCAGATCCAGCAACAGCGAGATATGTTCCACTTTGATCGAAACAAATATCTTTTACTTCGTAAGATTCGTCTAGTTGCAAGGACTTGAAATTTTTCAATTTTCTCAAATCCCAAAGTTTCACACAAGAATCCTCAGCGGCTGTAGCCAAATAATAACCATTTTCAGAGAAACTGATAGCCGAAATTGCTCCATTATGTCCAGGGAAATTGGCCACGTTCGACTGTTCTTTAAGATCCCAAATTTTAACCTGAGAGTCGGCAGTTCCAGTTCCGAAAATTAAACCGTCAGGATGGAATTGTGCAGTGGTTAACGGCTGATTTGACTGACCCGCAACCTGTAAAAATAATAAATTTGGAAAATTTCAATATTATATTATTTTCAATTTTATTCTTTCTAAAATTTAAAAAAATATGCTAAATAGCATATACAAGATGTATGATAGAGATGATCAAAATGCCTACGATCTACAAATTTTTGGTATGAAGATTGCAAAAAATCAGGGCTAATAAAAATGATGATTTTTTTTATTTAAATCAAAAATTGATTTTTTTAAAAATATAATCAATATATAAAATCTCCAAATGTTTATTTTTAAGTAGTTTATTAAAGAAATGAAGAAAAAATTAGAAAAATAACGTAAAAATGAAACTGTGACTTAAAAATATATAAAAAAAATAGAAACTCTTTTCAAAAAATTAAACTATTAACGGATATTTTTTTAAAATTAAAATAATAAATAAGATGATAAATAACAAAACGTTCAAATATATTACTAAAGAGAACAAAATTTTAAAATTAGAAAAATTAGAGAATTATTTGACAAATTGAATAAAAAAAGAATGAATAAAATTTTGAAAAATTTAAAATGAATTTAAAAAGGAAAGGATTTCTATGAAATAGAAGAACGATGTTCAAATGAGAATATTTAGTACAAGATTAAATTTACATACTAGAAAATAAAAAAATAAAAGCTTCCAAAAAAGTAGAAAATTGAGAAATTAAAAAAATGTAGATAGAAGTATCAAATAAATGTTTTCAAAAATTCGTAAATATAAGATAAAACCAAACAATTGAAAAGAAGGAAAAGTGTTTCTAAAAAACGGAAAAATTAAATAATTAATTAAAATGCAAGGTAGAATAAAAATCTAAAAATTTTATGGAAGAATAAGTAAGCTTGCAAAAAATCTCGAAAAAATAGGCAAGAGGTGATAATAATAAATTGAATAAGTCTACAAAAAAAAAAAAAATAGCGTATTTATTTTTAAAAATATAGAAATAATTATAAAAATCAACGAAATAAAAAGTTTAGTGAATTTTCTTTGTATTAGTCTTTTTAATTTCGGATTTTCTTTAATTCTCTTCTTTTATTTATGCAAATTGCTTAATATTATTTTACGCAATTTTGTTATTGTAAGATTCACTAAACTTTTCATTTCGTTGATTTTCTTAATTATTTTCATATTTTTAAAAATAAAAACGCTCATTTTTTTGTAAATTTATTCAATTTGTTTTCAAATATTGTCATTTTTTGCAAACTTACTTATTCTTCATAAAATTTTTAGATCTTCTTTATTTTTTTAAATTTAATGTTGGACTTGTTTTAAGTTTAATATTATAAAAATATTTTTGGTTTAACTTTCTAAACTTTTTTTATTTTTATATAGGTTAGTTTTGGACTTTTTATTAACTTCTATATACATTAACAAATTTTATTTTATTTAATTCTATTTTTTTAGCAAATACTTAACAAATATTTGTATTTTTTGTATTTTTTACATTTTTTTTACAGTTAGTTAGATTAAGAAAAGTAAACATTTATCCATTTTCTTCCTATTTATTTAATTTTCTTGTGTCACAATTTTTTTACTCCTTCCTCACATTTTAATTAATTCTTTACTTTTTGTCACAATTTTTCAATTTTTTAGAAATATTTTTTCTTCTTTTAAATTGTTTAGTTTTTATCTTGTAATTACAAATTTTTTTAAACAAATTCAATGCTTCTATCTAAATTTTTTAAATTTCTCAATTTTCTACTTTTTTGAATAATTTTATTCTTTTATTTTATATTATGTAAATTTAATCTTGCACTAAATATTCTCATTTTAATATTCTTCTTCTATTTCGTAGAATTTTTTTCTTTTTAAATTTTCCAAAACTGTATTCATTCTCTTTTTCTTTAATTTGTAAAATAATTTTCTAATTTTTCTATTAAATATTTTTTTTCATAATTTATTATTTTTTTGTTATCGCTTATAACTAATTTTTTTCATTTTTCCATCATATAAATTTAAAGAATGATATTTTTTTGAAATTTTCTCATTTATTCAACATAATTTGTTTGATTTTAATTAAATGTTTTATTCTTCATTATTTCTTATTAAATGTTCTCAGTTTAAAAAATAAACTAGTTACAAATAAACAGTTGACAAATTTATATACCGATTTTATATATATTTAAAAAAAAATCAATTTTTGATTTAAATAAAAAAAATCATGATTTTTATCAGTCCTGCTATTCAATATTGTACCTGAAAAGTCAATAAACAATAATTTACTATAATCACCAAAAATCGATTTCCAATTTCAGGATATAACTTTGAATTAAAAACTTACTTTTAAGTTTAAAAATGAATTTTTGTTTGAATAAATTAATAAAAATGTCTTACTTTGGTTAGTAATCTTCCGGTTCGAATATCAGAAAATGCCCAGTAGTGATCTAGAGAAGAACTAAGTAAATAATCGCCCGTTGGATGTAAAGAAAGTCCAGTAACTGGAGCATCGTGTGCTCTTAATAACAGAGTTGTTTGACTGGTTGCAACGTTCCAAACTCGAATTGTTGAGTCCGGTGAAGCTGTCATCACCACATCTTCTTCGGGGTGATAAATTACTCGTGTTACCTGTCAAAAAGTTATTAATTTTCAAAATTGCCGCATTAATATATCAGGGTGACCCATCGACTTAAAAAAAAAACAAATAATTCAAGGTTTTAAAGGTCAAAGATAATTTTCATCAAATTCCTCTTTATAATAATTGAAAAAATAGCTTCAATTTTAAGCTGAACAAATTATTGAATTTGAAGAAAAAAGTTCTAAAAAGGAAGAATATAAATGAAAATTGAAGAAGTAAATAAAAATAATTGAAAATTTAATTGAAATTGGAAGAAGAAAATATAAAAATTTGATATCTCAATTTAAAGTTAAAGAAAATAAACCTGAATTTTTAATTAACAAAAATTTTAGGTCAGGTTCAAACAAACTTTTTATTTAAAAGAATTTCAATTTAACCGAATTTTAATTTAGCAGAATTTTTTTTTAACATAATTTATAATATAATTATAATGATTAAATATGCCAGAATATCTATTTCAACAACTCTTTATTTATCCAAATTAATAGATTATAGAATTCTTAAAACGTCGAAATTTTATTTATTTAAAATTGCAAACGGCCAAACAAACATCCGACATCTGGACCTTTGGAATTTCGGACAAATGGAAATTTAGCGTTTAAACAATTATATTCAATAACAATTCATGCAAATAAAATTGAAGATTCGGTGAAATGTATATTTTAACATTTAAAAATTCAACCTACTTAAAATTCTATTCAATAAGAATTCTATTAAATAAAAATTTAGTTAAATTGGAATTCTTTTAAACAAAAAGAAGGAGTTAATAAGAAATTGAGTAAAATGAAAAGTTTATTTAAAATTAATTCAGTTACCTTAAACTTATGTTAACTAAAAATTCGGATACTCACTAATATCAAGAAATTCCAGGTTTAATAATTAATTTCCCGGGTAATTCCCGGTGAATTTTAAAATCCGGGTCACTTACCAGTTCAATCGACACTCTCAATTTTTAATTAAAACAAATTCGAATCGATGGAAATTGAAATAAATTAAAATTTATTTAAATAAAAAAAAATATGACGAAATTGTGTATAGGTGAAAAAAGTGAGATAAGTGATAATTTATGATGCCTATTATAATTTAAGGATTCGTTTTAAAATTCTAGGTGATTTCAAGATTTTGAAGGTTGCTGAACATCCTGATGATGATAATGATAATAATAATAATAATAATCATGATAAATAAATAGTAATTTCTAATCGTACCCTCTTTGTGTGTCCTTTGAGAATAGCTATGACCTGTTCCGTGTCTTTGTTAAATACTGTTGCATTTTTATCAACTCCACCAGTCAGTATTTTACTTGTGTCCGCACTGTGAATATCAAGAGCGAGAATTCCAGGTGTACTCGCAGAATGAAGGCCCTTTATAACAAAAAAACAATAGTTAATAATCAGATTACAATTTTTTAAAATATTACAATTAGGAATACAGGGCAGCCAGCAGATATACAGATTGAAAATATTAAAAAAAAAGTGAGTTTTTAAATGAAAAAAGTGAGTAAATAGTGAGTTTTTAAGTAAAATTAAACTTGAAATTACTGATATTAATTTGGAGCTCACCAGCAGGGAAAGCAATTCAAATTTGAAAAAAAATAATTCAAAAACGGCAAAAATAATTCAAATTTGAGAAAAAAATTGTAAAATGATAAAATTAATTAAAAAATTGATTAAAAATACAAATATTAAGACAAAAATTGAAGCGAAATAATTTAAATTTGAGAAAAATAATTGAAGTTACAAGAAAATAATTCAAATTTGAAAAAAAAACATTCAGACTGGTGTAAAAAATTTAAATTTTGAGTACAATAATAGAGATATAGATGAAATAATTTAAATGTTAAGAAACTAATTGAATAATGACATAAATAATTGAAAACTGGTGTAAAAAGCAAACTTTTCAGACAATAGCTGAAAAATTGAAAAAAATAATGGAAGTTTCAAAAAAATAATTTACAAATGTCAAAAAAAAATTACATAAGTAGGAAACACTTAAAAAATGACAAAAATAACTGGAATTTATAAAAAAAATTAATAAAAAATAAGAAATATATAATTTAAAAATGGAGTAAAAAATTTAAAAGATTAATTGACAAAGTGTATAAAATAATAGAAAAATTAACGATATAATTAAAATGTAAAGAAATTAATTGAATTAATGACATAAATAATTTAAAACTGGTGCTCAAAAGTTAATAAATTTATGACAATAATAAAAAGATTTAGGAAAATGACATTTACAGAAAATAATTCCAAAATGTCAAAAATATTTGAATATTGACAAAAAGTAATTTGAAAGAAATAATTGAGAAATGACAAAAATAATTGATAACTGGTGTAAAAAATTAAAAATTGGAAGACAATACTTGAAAAATTGACGAAAGAAGTTTAAGAAAATAATTGAAAGCTGGTGTAAAAATTAAAAATTTATGGACAATAATTGAAAAAGGTGTAAAAAATTAATAATTTCGGGACAATAATTTAAAAAAATGAAGAAAATGATTAAGATTTGAAAAAAATCATTGAAAACTGGTGTAAGAAATATAAAAGTTCATGACAATAAAAGAAAATTGAATAAAATAATTGAAATTTGTAGAAAATAATTCTAAAATGGAAAAAATAATAGAAATAAGAAAATAATTGGAAAAAGACAAAAATACTTGAATAATGACAAAAATAATTAAAATTTGAAAAAAATAATTTAAAAATAACAAAAGTAAATTGAAATTTGTATAGAGAATTTATAAATTCCTGACAATAATTTATTGATTGAAGAACAAAATTGAAATTTTAAGAAAATAATTGCAAAATGACAAAAATAAACGAAAACTTGTGTAATAAATTAAAATTTTCATGACAATATCTAATTTAAAGACTGCAGAAAATAATTGATATTAATTTTAAGTTAAAATATCTTAGTTAAAGCGGAGGGTTGGACTATATTTTGACAGTATCGAAATTTATTTACACTTTTTATTGGCAAAGGTGCCAATTTCTTTTCAAGAATAATTTAGGACCTAAAATTAACTTATCAAGTTAAAAATAAAATAAATAATTATTATTTTAACCAGTTCAGAATTTTTATTTCAGAAAAAATGCAAGTTTTGAAAATTGAATTTTATTAAACAATTTTCAGTATTTTCTACCGAGAATTTGTTTTTTCACTTTCTAAATAATTTTCCACAAAATAGTGGATGGATTTAAAATATGTTAGTTTAAAAAAAAATTAAGTCTGAAAGGATACAAAATTTTGTTATTTTTATTTTTGAAAACTAAGCTAGAAAACAACAAACAATTAGATTGAGACAAAATTTGTTATTAAATAATAATTATTTAACATTTTTTCTTTTAAGTCTGTAAGCAATTGTAATTTTCATCTAATTTTGACAAATAATAGCTCATTTTGATCTTTGAAACATTCTCTACAAGTCTGTCCTATTTTGTTAAAATATTTTTTAATATTTAAAAAATTTTAACATTTATTATATATATAATATATATGTAATATTATTTTTTAAAAAATAATATTTGAAATTACGAAATTGAAGAATATATCTGAAAAAAAAGACGAAAATAATTTACAGTTGAAAACAAAATTCGAAAAATAGCTACATAATTACACAATTGAAAATAATAGTTTAAAAAATTGAACGATAAATATTAAATTTATACAAAATAGTTGAAAAATTATAGGAATACCTAACTGTTGGAAATAATTGCATATTGAACAACTGGAATAAAATCGAAAAAAAATAAATGAAATTGAAGAAAATAAAAAAAAAGTTGTGGAAATAAATTAAAAATTTAAGAAATAAATTGAAAATGTAAGACTTAAATTAAATTTGAAAAAATAATTGATAATTGAAAAGCAAAAAATTACAAAATGACGAAAATAATTGACAATTGCAAAAAATAATTAATAATTGAAGGAAATAGTTGAAAAATTACGAGAATTGAAAATTTGAAAAAAATATGTGAAAAATGAGAAAAATAATTGTTAATTAAAAACGAAATTCGAAAAATGACTAGATTAATAGACAATAAAAATAATTGAAAAAATTGAACCAAAAAAATAAAATAAAAAATAAAAATATCCAATAAAAAATTGAATAATTGAATTGAAATTTTAAAACAATTTTTATGAGTAAAAAATATAATTTAAAAAATCCGAGAATTATTGAATATTGAGGAATTAATTGAAAATCGAGAAAAAAGTAAAATGGTGTGATAATGAAAATAAATTAAAGAATAATTATACAATTGAAAGAGAATAACAGACATTTTTAAAAATTTTAATTTTAATCAATTTAAATGCATTTTTTAAACAGTATCTGATTAAAAACAAAAAATATCTATGTGCCAAACTGTAGGTGTGGACAGAATGAAAGAATTAATGAATCTTGCGATTTATTATTATACCTAGATGATTACTGTATCAGGGTTGCCACAAATATCTTATTACAATTTTCCCTAACTTTTCCCTGATTTCCAGATAAATTGTTTTATTTTTCCCTGACCTTTTTTAAGTTTTTGAAACTAATTTTTTGTATATTTACTTTAAAGGGCTGCCAGCGGACTGGCAGATTAAAAATAGTGAAAAAATGACTTTAATTTAAAAAGTGAGTAAGCAATAATGTGTTTGAAATTACTAATATTAATTTATTTGGGGCCAGCCAGCAGAAAAAGTAATTCAAGTTTAAAAAAAATAAATCGAAAATGTCAAAAATACATTAATTGAAAAATTATATAAAATACTTGAAAAATTAACGATTTAATTAAAATGTGAAGAAACTAATTAAATAACATAAATAATTAAAAACTTGTGTTAATAAATTCATGAAAATATTAAAAAGATTGAAGAAAATGACATTTAAAGAAAATAATTTGAAAATGACAAAAATAATTGTAATTTGAAAAAAATAATTAAAAAATGATAAAAATTATTGATAACTGGTGTAAAACTTAAAAATTTGAAGAATACTTGAAAAATTGACGAAACAATTGAAATGTTAAGAAACTATTTGAATAATAACATAAATAATTGAAAGCTGTTGTAAAAATTAAAAATTTATAGATAATAATTGAAAAATTGAAAAAAAATATTATAAGTTTGAGGAAAATAATTGAAAGTTGAAGGAATGAATTGAAGTTTGAGGAAAATAATTGAAATTTGAAGAGAATAATTCAAAAACGGCAAAAAAAACTTAAATATAAAGAGAGTAAGTTTGAAAAAAATAATTGAAATTTGTAGAAAATAATTTAAAAAGTTGTAAAAAATTAATACATTCGTGGTAATAATAAAAAGAATGAAGAAAATAATTAAAAACTGATATAAGAAATTTAAAAATTCATGTCAAAAAAAATTTGAATAAAAAATTGAACTTTGTAGACAATAATTCTAAAATGGCAGAAATAATAGAAAAATATGAAGCAAATAATTGGTAAATGACAAAAATACTTGAATAATGACAAAAAAAATTGAAGTTTGAAGAAAACAATTGGAAAATAACAAAAGTAAAGTGAAACTTGTGTAGAAAATTTAAATATTTCTGATAATAAGTTAAAGATTGAAGAACATAGTTGAAATTTTAATAAAATAATTGAAAAATGACAACAACAAAAAATAAAGACTTATGTAATAAATTTAAATATTCATGACAATAATTTAAAGACTAAAGTAAATGAAATTGATATTTGAAAAAAGTATATTCTAAATCGAAAAAATACTTAATAATTGACAAAAATACTTTTAAGTTGACAAAAGTAATTTAAAAATGATGAAAATAATTGAAACAAGGTGTAGAAATTAAGTATTTGTAGACTGTAATTAAAAACAAAAATTTGTAAAAAATTGTAATTGGGATATGAACAAACTAATTCATTTATAAAGTAAATTATTTATTAATCAGGTACCCAATATCAGAAGATCCCCTCCTCGCCCACCCTCAGCTGGAATAGACATTTTACCAAAAAAGTGAGAAAAGTGAGTTTTTTTTTAATGAAGTGAGTAATAGTGAGCGATTTTTTAAAAAAAGAGTAAATGTGAAAAAAGTGAGTCACTGGAAGCCCTGACTTTAAAATTGTGAAAGATAAATATTTTTCAGATTGAAAAAATTAATTAATTTTAGAAATGTTTAAAATATGACTTCTAAAAATGTATTTAGTAAATTTTTTACTTAGTATATTTCAGAAGAATATAATTTTTCATAATTTTAAAGATTCTTGCATTTTTCCAGTTCTTTTGATAAAAATCCCTGACTTTCCCCTGACCTGTGGCAACCCTGTGTATGGAATTTTGTTTGTTAAATCAATATTATTATATTTACGGGATGATTTGCCAGAAGCTGAAAGTTTCGAATACTGTCAGCTGGAAGCAGATCTTCTGGAACTGATCGTCCTCGTCTTTTCCGCTCTTGAGTGAGGACTGTTGCTCTGTCCTGGAGTTTCTGAATAACTTCCTCCGTGATTCCGGCCTGTTCTGTGGGCTGTGCTGCTGCACCTCCAGCTTCAGCTGCAACAGCCTGTAAAATATTTCAATTTCGTTAAAAGTGAAAATTAAATTAAATCAGTTTTCATTTCAATTATTTTAGATTAACTCTAAAATTTGAATCTCCATTTTAAAAATATTTTGAACCTAATAATTACGAAATGCAAGATGATAAAAAAGCAAGATATCCAAATAGAAGGGAAAATTTTCTGATAAAAACGAAAATTTGTTATGACAATTATAGAAATTTATAGAGTAATCATAAGTAAATTTTACCGGTTGTGGTATTGATGTTGGTTGTGTAATTCCAGCTTGTGGTTTGAGAGTAGCTAAAGCTTCTCTAGCAGCGGTAACTTCTTTAGTCAATCTGGCGATAACTCGACAAGCTGCATCGTGTTGATAAAGAGCATGGGATAGTTCTTGACGTGCTGTTTGAAGCTGTTGTCTCAATGTAAAAGATTGAAGCATTACAGCATCCCATTCATCTTGTAAAATTTTTAAAATTGCAGGAATTGATGTTGCACTGGCCGGTTTTGGTCTGACGATTGGTGTCGCTGTCAATTAAAAATGACAAAAGTTACAAATAATAATAATACGCTGTGATGACAATAATATAAAGATTTAGGAAAGCCATTCGAATTTGAAGAAAGTAATTTACAAAAATGGCAAAAATAATTCAAATATGAAGAATATAATTAAAAACTGACACAAACAATTCAAATTTGAAAATGACAAAATTAATTGAAAAATTGATTAAAAATTAATACTAGGTGAAAATTATGTCCATTTCATGGACATTTCGATTCCAAGTAAGCAAAATAATTTGCTTCCTCTATGAGGAATAAATAATAAATTAATGATATAAAAGTTAATTGGAGAAGTTATATAAAAAAAAAAAGAAATTTTTTTACGATTTTTACGAATTTTTTTATCAATTATAAACGTTATATAGTTCAATCGATTCGTTTTAAGATAAGGAGTTTGATTTTTGTATTTATTAAGTTGTATTTTTTGATTAACAAATTTTTTTTGTCAAAAAGTGATTTTTTTTCAATGAATAAAGGTGCTAAAAAAACTTGATTGGATATTTTTAAAAATCCCTGTGTCCAAATTTAGATATTCACGAGCTTAAAAAGTCATCCAAATTTTATAAAATCCGTTAAAGCATTCTCGAGACATCCTGGTGACAAAAAACGCTATATACACACACACACATATGGACATTTGCTTAAAAATGAAAATTTACGCTTCTTAATTAAAAATGAGTCGATTTAGACTATTATTGAAAAATCGAAAATCTTAACGATCACAAAGCTTCCTCTATCAGGAAGACAAAAATTGAAAAATTGGAACGAAATAATTGAAATTTGAAGAAGATAATTGAAGAGTTTCAAAAATAATGAAAATTACAAGAAAATAATTGAAGAATAACAAAAATAGTTAAAATTTGAAAAAAATGAATTTGAGACTGGTGTGGTAAAAATATTAAATTTTGAGTGCAATAATGAGATATTGATGAAATAATTAAAATGTCAAGAAACTAATTAAATAATGACATAAATAATTGAAAGCTGGTGTAAAAATTAAACTTTTTAGACAATAGTTGAAAAATTGAAACAAAAATACTAGAAGAATCAAAAAAATAATTGAAAATTGAAAAAAATAATTTAAAAACGTCAAAAAAATGAATATATGTAGAAAACAGTTAAAAAAATGACAAAATAACTGAAATTTGGAAATAAATGAAAGAAAAATGAGAAATAAAATTAAAATATGAAAAAAAAAGGATTTAATATATTAATTAAAAAATTGAATAAAATAATTGAAAAACTAACAACATAGTTGAAATGTGAAGAAACTAATGAATAAAGACATAAGCAGGAAATTAAAAAATTAATTAAAAATCAAAAAATGAAGAAAAAATTAAAACGAAATAATTGAAATTTAAAGAAGATAATTGAAAAGTATAAAAAATATTGGAAATTACAAAAAATTAATTGAAGAATGACAACAATAATTAAAATTTGAAAAAAATTAATTTGAGACTGGTGTAAAAAATTTAAATTTTGAGTACAATAATTGAGATCTTGACAAAACAACTGAAATGGTAAGAAACTAATTGAATAATTGCATAAATAATTGAAAACTGGTGTGAAAATTAAAAATTTATAGACAATAATTGAAAATTGTATAAAATATTGAAAAAGGTGTAATAAATTAATAAATTCATGACAATAATAAAAAGGATAAAGAAAATAATTGAAAATTGAAAATTTGAAGACAATACTTGAAAATTCGGCGAAACAATTGAAGTGTTAAGAAACTAATTGAATAATGTCATAAATAATTGAAAGCTGGTGTAAAAATTAAAAATTTATAGAAAATAATTGAAAATTAAAAAAAAAAAATCAAATTCAGGGCTGATAAAAGTCATGATTTATTTTAAAGAATCAAAAATTGATTTTTTTTTAAAATATAACCAGTAGATAAAATCTCCAAATGTTTATTTGTAAGTAGTTTATTATAGAAATGAAGACAAAATTTTAAAAAACAACACAAGAATGAAACAATGACATAAAAATATATAAAAAAGTAGAAACTCTTTTCAAAAAATTGAACTATTTACCTATGGACATTTTTTTATATTAAAATAATAAATGAGATGATAATTAACAAAACGTACAAATATACTATTAAAGAGAACAAAATTTTAAAATTAGAAATTAGAGAATTATTTGACAAATTGAATAAAAACAGAATGAATAGAATTTTGGAAAATTTAAAAAAAAATTTAAAAGAAAAGATATTCTATGAAATAGATGAACGTTGTTAAAATGAGCATATTTACTACAAGATTAAATTTACATAATATAAAATACAAGAATAAAAGCTTTCAAAAAAGTAGAAAATTGAGAAATTGAAAAAATGTAAATAGAAGCATCAAATAAATAATGTTTTCAAAAATTCGTAACTGAAGGATAAAAACTAAGTAATTGAAAAGAAGGAAAAATGTTTCTAAGGAATGGAAAAATGATGACAAAAATTAAAGAATTAATTAAAACGCAAGGAAGAACTAAAAAAATAGTTAAACATCAAGAAAATTAAATAAATAGGAAGAAAATGGAGAAATGTTTTTTTTTTATCTAACAAACTGTAAAAAAAATTAAAAAATAAAAAAAATAATAAAATTTGGTTAGATTTTACTGAAAAATTAGAACTAATAATAATAAAATAAAAAAAGTATATATGAAGATAAATAAAAAGTCAACAAAAGAAATGTAAAAATCCTTTAAAAATAACAAAGTTTAAGAAAATTAAACAAAAAAACATTTTTATAATATTACATTTAAAACAAGTCCAACAATAAATTTAGAAAAATAAAAAAAATCTACAAATTTTATGGAAGAATAAGTTTGCAAAAAATCTCGCAAAAAATAGACAAGATGTGAAAACAAATTAAATAAATTCACCAAAAAATACGTATTTTTTTTAAAAATATGTAAATAATTATCAAAATCAACGAAATAATAAGTTTAGTGAATGTTATAACAAAATTGTGTAAATTAATATTAAATTTGTATAAAAAGAAAGAAAATTAAAGAAAATACTAAAATAAAAACACAAATACAAAAAAAAAATCAAAAAAGGAGAAAAAATATTAAAATTTTGTGAAAATAAGAAATTTTAAGAAAAAAATTAAACAGGTTCGAAAAACAGGTTCGTACAAATTAAAAATTTGTAAATCGTAGATATTTTGATAGTCTGTATTAGCCTAATTTTTCAAATTTTATAAAGATTAAAATATTAAAATTTTAGTTTTAAAGATTTATCCACAAATTTGTGGGTTTTGTTTATGGTAAAAAATAATATAAAATTTAATATACTGCATATTCACGTATTCAAACACATAAATTCTTCAGGACACTTTCCACTGAATATTTTTTCCTTGCAAAAATTATTCCAAAAATGATTTACTTTTGACTTCTATAAGTTGATCTATTGAGAGTTCCTTTCGTGAAATTGGATCAATTCCATTGTCAGCGAGGTATTTTTCAATTAGTCGTTTTTCAAAAACAGCTCCTGAAACGGGAGATATGACTGGATGCTCTGGCACCTCATTTGAAACTGAAATCAAAAGTTCACTGTTAAATTGTTGAAAAATAAATGTACTTATTTTCATGTACTATAGTTATTTTAATTTGGTAAACAGTGGAATGTTGATAAATGTTTTTTAAATAAAAGTCCGCGGTCAAATTAGGAGAAATAGTTTAATTATTTAATCAGGTAAACAGTTTATTTTTGAGGGTCTAGAGTTTTATATTATGATATATATTGACAGATTATATATTTAAAAGCACATGAAAATGTAAACGTGACGTAAACAGTCTCAAAATTAATGCAAATTTTAGGTTAGGTTTTACCGAATGAGAAATATTTTGGAGTAAATAAGCAAATTGAAAATATTTATCAGAAAAATAAATATGTTATAAATATTGTCAACATTTTCAGAATACTAACGTGCGCAAAATATCGACATTTTTTCTAATTTTTAAAAGCGGCTTCGTCACAAGAAAATTTTCATTCACTGCACTACTTTGCGGTTTGCGCAGAGTTGGGAAGTTATGCGTAACTACTTAGAGTTTTTAACGTAAATTACTTGAGTTTTTTACGTTCATAATATACGTAATTTACCCCCCACCAGGGTTGTATGTTACCTAGGTAAGTTACTTGCAAAATTTGTGACATAATGCATTTTTTTGGTGTCGGAGGGGGGGGGGGTAACATACCTAAAAAAATATGTTACTTGATGTAACATATCGGTAACATACGCAGAAAACCTCGAAAGATGCGTCATTACCCAACCCTGCCCCCCGCCAATTAAGGATTTGGGGAGTGGTCGTCATCTGACGTCAGGTGACTGAGGGCGCAATTACATGTCTGCGTCGAACGCTGCGTTTTTGCGTTGAATAGTGAGAGAGAGGAAGACAGAAATATAGTCACATCTTTGTCACTCTCACCATTCAACGCAAAAACGCAACGTTCGACGCAGACATGTAATTGCGCCCTGATGATTTTTATTTAATAAATAAAATTTTACTTTCCTGAAAGTAAAGTTATTAATTTTTTTTTGCTCAAATATCACTAAGTGACGTAGATTAAGCGTGTGGAATGTTGATACATTATTCTCTTTTATTGCATTTAAACAATTATAAAAAAGTTAACAAAATTATTTTTCAAAAATCGGCTCTGACAATGTTTTTAGAAATTTATTAAGCTTTAATTTAAAAAAAAAAACTTTGAATTTGGTCAAGAATTGGAGGCTCTGGATATTTTTGAACAGTAAATTCCAGATTCATCCCACTGTGCGGTGTCCCATGATTTTTGCGTTGCGTTTTAATGAGAAAGAATAGAATGTTTACTTTTTCTAACTCATTACAACGCAATACGGAGTCATGGGACGCCAGCCTAAGGGCGCAATTACATGCCTGCGTCGAACATTGCGTTTTTGCGTTGAATGGTGAGAGTGACAAAGATGTGACTATATTTCTGTCTTTCTCTCCCTTACTATTCAACGCAAAAACGCAGCGTTCGACGCAGACATGTAATTGCGCCCTAAGGATCAAACTTTTCTAACTCGTTCGCCCAATCCCAGTAATGTAAATCAAATTTTGCAATCGGAAAAAACTGAAAGTACCTTTATACATTCATTCATTTTTGAGGGTAAAATCCCATGTGAGCAGAAAGCGCAAAACCAAAAGCAGAAAATCATGAGAGTGAGAGAGACAGTCATATCTACCTACCTCTCTCACTCTCATGGTTTCTGCTTTCGGTTCAACGCTTTCTGCCCACATGGGATTTTACCCTGATTGGTTTTTGATAGGTGGCCTGTCAAGTTAAATTTTTTCTTTTTGAAGCTTTAATCTAACAAAAGTTGCCTGATATATCATTCTTAAAAACCGGGACATTTTGAGCAAAAAGTGGGACGGGACAAAAATCGTCAAAAACCGTGACATGTCCTAGAAAACCGGGACGTCCGGTCATCCTAAACGTGGTACGTGATAAAAATGCAACACAATTGTAAAATTACACTTCGAGTGTAGAACTTCATCGTGTGGCGATGAAAATATTCAATAGACCTTTTCATTTAAAGGCCTAAGCAGATAGAAATACGGTTACGGGACCAGAGCATGAGACAGAAAAGGACAGAAATAGTCTCTGTCGTTTATTATCTCATGCCCTGCTCCCGTAACCGTATTCGTTGTGCTTTGGGCTTAAGACCGGAAATGTGAATTGATGTAAATGGCAACATGGTTTCGAGCACTTTTGTATAGGACCTACACAAAAAGTGTTCGAAACCATGTTGCCATTTACATCAATTTACATTTCCGGTCTTAAATAAAAAGGTCTATAACGTGGAGAAATCACAACGCGTTGTAAAATTACTACGTAATACGATGGAAATATTTCGCTTCACGTATTACCTAGTAATTTTCTTACTCAACACTGCTTGCGACGCATTTAACGCCCCAACCCTGGAAATTAGTTGTCAACAGCGCCCTCTGCTAGCATTTAATGAAACTATCATATTTGAAAAATCAGAATTGAAAACATTGTTTTCAACTGTAATTTTTTTTACAAATAGTATCTAGTCTTGTTAACTAAGTCGTAAATTTAAGTAAATTTGAAAACTAAATAGATAATTAGTAAAAACTGCAAAAGTAACATTTGAAAAGTCGGTATTGAAGAACTTAACCTTTAAATTTGTTTTAACAAAAGCCGTTAACAAACTTGCACGTGCTTAGTCTTACAATTTTTATTTCAATTTTAACGTGATTAGAAATAATTAAAGGATTAATTTATTTTAAAAAGTTTAGATGTTTAGAAGAGTTATTTTCTGGATTTAATAAATAAACGTGTCGAAAATGGCATCAACTTCAGCAAGTAATTCCGAGTTGAAAGAAGAAAATGCGGTAAGTAATTTTAACTTGCTGTGAAATGAATTGACAATTTTTAATTTTTGTTATTACAAAATTTAGAAAATAAGTATCAAAGGCTTTCGTTATAAAATTTGGATATAAACTTAAATCTTATTATTATGTGCTGTATAAATTAATAACAATATAATTTCTGGGTGTAAATACGGACGAAAATATGTAAACACAAACCACCTCGGAAAGGTCTGATTTTAATATTATTGTCTTGATCCTGTGTTTACGGTGTTCACTGCGTTTGAATTAAATACATAAACATCTGCAGTTTGCGAACTTTTTTGAATTCTCATTCATTCTTTATTTTAAATATATTATATTTTTTGTATAATTTTTTTGATTCTATATGATATATATATAATAATAAAAAATGTTTCTTTTTTATTTATTTACATTAAATGGTTTTAGAATTTTATTATATTTGCCTGCAAATAATTTAATTCAGTTAATCAAGATTTGTATATAAATAAAAATTTTATTAATAATAATTAATAGTCCAAACATAATTTACAAAATCTTTTTATTATTAAAAATTTTTATCTGTGTATTACTATTAAAATTATTATTCTTATTAAAAATTGATTACATTAGTAAAAAAAAGATTATTCTACATTTAAAAATAAATTGTAAGACATCATTAAAATTCTTGAGAAAATGATTTTTATTTAAATCAATTGTATTGATTTTAATTTAAGATTCCATAAAATGTTATATTTTTATTTATTTAATTACATAAGTCAAATTCGATGTTTTTGTATTTTAATTAATATTATTCACAAAAAATCAATATTTGTTAAACGTTTTTTATCTTATTTTAAAACTGATTTTTACACAAAAAATAAACTACTAAATTAAGTAAGTTAAATGGAAATTTAATTGATATATTTATGCTAGATAATTTTTTTTTTAAATTTATTTTTATTATTATTATTATTATTATTCTTGTTGTTTTAGGCCGACAAAATACTTAAAACAGAAAATGTCAATAAAGATGAAAAAAGTAGACATTTAAGTACAATAAAAGCTGAAAATGAGGATATAAAAAATACCAAATACCCATTTCATGTCAAAGTCGGAAGAACTTCTCATCATGTTCCTTGGAAACAATTTACAGAGATAACTTATTTTAAACGAATTTATGATTTTATGTCGAAATTAAGGCGTAAAAAAATACTGGAAACTAGAAAGAGGCTGCACATGAAATATAAGTGTAAAAGGTAAAAAAAAAAATTATTTATTGAAAATGATTTGTAATTTTTTGTTATAAATTAAATTTTTTTTCTCAGAATGAAAACATCGAGGCCAAGTTTTAATTTGTGCATAATACATACTTTTAAAAAAGTTTTTTAAAAAACAGGCTTATAGAAATCAATTGGAAAACGCAAAATTTTCTTACGGTTATTTTTCTCAAGTAATTTAATGATCATAAAATACATAAGTTGAAAATTATGTCAGGTATCACAGACAGTCACCTTTTTCACCTTTTTTGGGTCAAAAATATATAATTTTTTTGTAAATATTTCGAAAAATGTTCACAAAATTCCAATTCAATGTTTGAATTTTTTCTTCAATTCTGAATTTTCTTTCTTTTTTAAGCAAAATTTCCATAAACATTTTCTTAAAATCAACTTTTTGACAGTTTATGACATCAAAGATTGATAATTTTAGTAGAAAAAGAAATAATATATAAAAAACTGAATACTGAAAATTTGTCCGGATAACCGAAAATTCGGATAATGGGGTCTCTACTGTATATTCTTTAAATTTAAATTCTATTCAATTTTTAATGATTTTCTTCAATTTTCAGTTTTCAATTATTTTGTTCAATGTTAATAATTATTTATTTATATTTTCAATCCATTTGTTAAATGTGCAACTATTTCCAACAATTATTCCTATAATTTTCTTAATTTTTCAATTTTCAATTATTCTCTTAAAATTGTATAATTATTCTTTAATTTTTTGAATTATTTTGTTCGGCTGTGTATTAATGATGACATTTTTCGAATTTTGTTTTTAATTGTCAAAAAATTTTATCAATCTTTAGACATTTTCCTCAATTTTGCAATTATTCTCGTCATTTTTTAATTATTTCTTTCAATGATTGTTTTCCGAAATTTTCAATAATTTTCTAGATTTTTTTCAATTTTCAATTATTCTCTGAAAAGTTTGTTATTATTCTTTCATTTTTTAAATTATTTTATTCAGCTGTGTATTAATCTAGCCATTTTTGAAATTTGTTTTCAATTGTCAATTATTTTCGTCAGTTTGTAATGTTTTGTTTAATTATTAATTATTTTTCCAAATTTCAATTTATTTCTTCAATTTTTTATTATTTCCTTTAATTTTCAATTTTTCTTATATTTTTTAAATATTTTTTTTCTTATATTTCTTGTCACCTTTTCCAGCGAAAGAATTCACATTTTCATCTTTTTTTAAGATAAAAGTTACTGTGATGCCAGTTATGAATTATTTTGCTTTCTCATGGAGGAAGCAATAAATTTATTTCTGAAAGAAATGAAAATTGTATTTTTTAAAAAGTTGAAAATTACGATTTATTTTATAATTTTTAAAAATTATATACCTATTTTATATATTTTATATTTTTTATAAAATATTGTCGATTCACTCTTTCTCTCTTTTGTCATAACGTATATCAAGTATCCATATTTTTTCCTATATTTTTAATTTTTTTATATACTTTGTGATATTTAAAAATCTTTTATTGATTTTCCTCTTTTTTTTAGTAGTTCTCTTTTAAAATTTTGTATTCGTTTAAAGATTTTGTTTTATTTTCCTCTTCTTTCCTTAATTTCCAAATTCTATATACATCCCCTTTTTACCTAAAATTTAACAAGACACTGTAATTCCTGTTAGTGTTATTCAAAATTAAGGTTTTAATGAGATTACAAAATTCTAATTAAAGTACTTTTTACAGCGATTGCGAGTGTCAAGAGAAACTGAAAAAGTTCCACGAAGTCAGAGAATCAAAAGAATTGAAAGATAAGTTGAGCGATTTAACGAGTCAACAAATGGGCTATATTGATAAAATTGCCGAAAATATGGGCAAAAAATTTCACGGAGGAAGGTTTACTATTCCTGAAAAACTCATGTGTCTTTCTATTTATAAAAGTTCAGAACTCACTTACGACTATTTGCGTAATTTAATGGTTTTACCGGATAAAGCAGCTATTAATAAATTCAAAAAAGCAATTCTATTTAATACTGGAATAACAATTGCACATTTCATTAGATTGGTGGAAGTTTCGAATTCACTGAAAGATATTGATAAAGTTGTTGTGCTAATGTTTGCCAGAATTGATCTTAAAATAAATGTTTCATACAGTTCACAATTAGATAAAATTATTGGTTTTGAAGATTGGGGACAAGACTCAGAATGGAATTGTTTCGATGACCTTACAGCCCTTCTGGAGCAACAGATTGCAAATAGTGCTCTGGTTTTCGCAATTCGTGGAATTCATTCTGATTGGTTTCTACCAGTAGCTCATATTTTCTGCGGTAAGAAGCCAAAAGTTTCAAAATTGGTTGATTTGATCAAGGAAATAGTAGTAAGTATTACTGTGGCTGAATTTAAAATCGTCGCTTCTGTTTGTGATCAGAAACCATATTTTGAAGATGCGCTAGAGAAATTGAGAGCTGAAACTTACAGAAAGAGAGGGCCTGATACTGCTGAGAATGGTGAGCTTTAATTTAAATTTATTTATTTTAAAAAATTTTCCGTAACTCTAGAAACTAGGGTGTCTACTAACCGGGAAAACCGGAAATTTAAATTGACCGGGAAAAACGGGGAATTTTCTTTCTGGGCTAATAAATTTGACTAATATATCAATTTGTTTTATAAATAAAGATAATAACTATGCATTTTGAACCAATCTGACTATGCGTTTAAATTTTGTGTATTTATGCGACAATAGTTATGCAATTGAAAAGTAAAAAATATACATTAAAAATTAAAATCTAATATAATATGTGACTGTTCATGAGAAAACGTGCCTTAGCTCCCAAACGTCAACTTTACAGTGTGAGCGTTTAAAGTAGCAGCAATGCATTCAAACTAATGTAACGTCCCTACGCTTCTTGATTAATAAGATCAAAATTTCTTTCAAAAAATAATTTTTTATTTTTGGAAATGAAAGAGCAAATAAAAATCTATCGATTGGCATCAAAAAATGAAAATTTATTTTTTGGAGCTAAGGCACGTTTTGTTATGGACAGTCACATATATTCTCATGAAATATAGATGTTTGTCTACTATCTTTTTTTCTTAACGCTAACAATACCACAGAAACAATGAAATACATTAAACATGAAAAAGTCAAATTATTATGAAAAAATGTAGATAGAACTTCAGTTTTTTTTATTAGACTGTACATTGCATAATAGTTTATATAGTTATGGGCACTTCTATTGTGTGCTTTCAATTATCAATTATTTTCATCATATTTCAATTATTTTCTTCGATATTCAATAATTCTCGGCTTTTTTCAATTATCGATTACGTTCTTGAAGCTTCAATTCAGTTCTTCAATTATTCAACTATTTTGAAATAGTTCAGAAATTCACAATTATTTTCTTCAACTAACAATTATTCTTTTCAATTTTTAATTATTTTCTTCAATTTCCAATTATTTTCTACAATTCTCAATTATTTTCTTCCATTTTGAATTATTTTCATTAATTTCAAATTATTTCTTCATTTCTCAATTATTTTCTTCGATTTTCTACTATTTTCTTCAATTGCCAATTATTTTCCTCAATTTTCAATTATTTTCATCAATTTGTAATTAATTTCTTTAATTCTGAAATACTTTCTACGATTTTCAATTATTTTAATCAACTTTTCATTATTTTCTTCAACTCTAAATTATGTTTTTCAATTATCAATTATTTGATTCAATTTTCAATTATTTTTATCAATTTTTAATTATTTTCTTCAGATCTCAATTATTTCCTTCAATTTTTAATTATTTAATTTAATATTCAATAATTCTCGACTTTTTTCAACTATTTTTTTTCAATTATCATTTATTTATTTCACATCTCAATAACTCCTCCAATTTTCAATTATTTTCTTCTATAATCAATTATTCTCGGCTTTTTTCAATAATTTTTTTTCAATTATCAATTAAGTTTTTGAAACTTCAATTCAATTCATCAATTATTATTCAACAATTTTTATAAAATCACATTTTTTTAAATTTCAAATTATTTACTACAATTTTTAATTAATTTCTTCAAATTACAATTACATTCTTCATTTTTTATTGTTTTCTTTAAATTCTATAATTCCTGCGTTGTTCAATTTCTTTTTTCTTCAATTATCACCTATTTTCTTCTACTTTAAATCCCATTGTTCAATTCTTGAATTATTTTCTTTAATTCTCAATTATAATTTTCGACATTCAATTCCATTTTTCAATTTCCAATTATTTTTTCATATTTCTTTCAATTTCTCAATTTCTTTCAATTTTCAATTTCTTCTCAATTTTCTTCAATATTTAACAATTCTCAGCTTTTTTAAACTATATTTTTCTTTCAATTTTTATTTAAATTGATAATTTTTAAATTATTTTCATCAATTCGCAATTATTTTCGTCTATTTCTATATTTTTCTGCTGTTTTCAAATACTGTCTTTAATTTTTAAGTACTTTCTTCAATTTTCAGTTATTTTCTTTAATTTTTAATTATTTTGTTCAAGTTTCAATTGTTTGTTTCAATATTGAGTAATCTCGATTTTTTCAATTATTTTTTTTGAATTATCAGTTATTTATTTCATGTTTCAAAATCTCCTACAATTTTCAATAATTTTCTTCTATTTTCAAATTAATTGTTCAATTGTTTAATTATTTTTTCAATTTTCAATTAATTTCTTTAAATAACAATTCTATTCTTCAGTTTTTAATGTTTTCTTCAACATTATATAATTCCTGGCATTTTCCATTTTTTTTTTTTAATTATTAATTATTTTCTTATTTTTTCGATCTAATTGTTCAGTAATTTTCTTTAATTCTCAATTGTATTATTCGAATTTCAATTTTATTTCTCATTTTTCAATTATTTTTTTTTAATATTCAATAATTCTGTGTTTTCCTGATTTCAATTTCATTATTTAATTTTCAATTATATTCTTTGAATTTAATAACCATTGTTCAATTTTTTCAATTATTGTTGAATTGTAGATTAATATTTACTTTTTTTTTAATTTTGTTTCTAATTGTCAAATATCTTTGTCATTGTTCAATTATTTCTTTCTATTATTAATTATTTCTTTTCATTATTAATTTGTAGCCATTTGTAGGTCTATTTGTACTTAAAATAAATTTTAAGTTAACAAGAGAAAAAAATAGGAACAAAAACCGGGAATTTTGTGGGACGAAATTAGTAGACACCCTGAGAAACCTTTTGTTTAGTTTGAGCTTTCAATTGGCAGAATTTTATTAAACAGAACTTTCATGAAGACGGATGTTTGTTTTATACAACTTGTTTTCAATCGAATGTGATTTAATCTGAATTTGTAATAAGTAGAATTTTCAAGTCACCAAACTCATATTTAACATGAATTACATTTTACAGAATTTCTGTTTAATTGATTAGTTATTTAAAAGAACTTTAATTTAACCGAATGTTAATTTAGCAGAATTTACATTTAACAGAATGTAAATTTAGCAGATTTATTATTTAACAGAATGTTCTTTTAGCTGAATTTTTAAGTAATATGGGGAAAATAAATTGTTTAAACAATTAAAAATTCTTGAAAATTGCAGACGGAGAAATTCGTGATATTTCTCTAATGAAGAAAACAAAAATCGAATTGCTTCTAGAAGAATTTAATGAAAAGTTGTTTTAAACAATTTAAATTGTTTAAACAAATAAACAAAATATTTAATGAACAAATTTTCTGTCAATTGTTACTAAAGAATCAACAGCTATTAAAAAAATTATTTGAATTTGAAAATATAAGGAAAATAAATTGTATAAAAAAATTTTAATTGTTTAAACAATTGAATGTATATTGCAAATTATGGATAAATAACTTCTTTATAGTTAATGAAAAGTTGATTTTAAACAATTTTAATTGTTTAAACAATCAATTGAATTAAATCAATTAAATTTGTTTTTTTCTTCGCTTTGTTGTAAGCTTTTAAAATATTTAATTAAAACAGAAAATATGAAACAAATTGTTTAAACAATTAAAAATTAATTTAAAAATGTAGCGAGCCTTGTATTTTGTTCAGTAAAAAAAATTTATAAAAAAAGCGACGTAAGAAAATAATATTTTAGACCTATTAACTTATAAACGTTGAATTTACTTTTAGGGGTGGTTCTTTAAGGTACCTGTAGATTATCAATTACTTTTTTAATTTTTAATTATATTCTTTAATTTTCGATTATCTGTACGATTTTCAACTAACTCTTTAATATTAACAAATTCTCGGCTTTTTTCAATTTATCTTTTCAATCATAAAAATTGATTTTAAATTGCGTTTCAACGACTTATATCAATTATTTTTCTCTACATCAATACATTTCTTGAATTTTAGATACAGCTGTTCAATTCCATTCTTCAAATTTAAATTATTTTCTTCAATTTTCAATTTTTTTTTTTCAATTTTCAATCCATTCTTCAATATTCAATAACTCTCTGATTTTTAAAATTTGTTTAACAATCATAAAAATTGTTTTAAATTATAAATTACATTATTCTATAACTATTTTTTAAAATTTTTAATTATTTTTTTAAATTATCAATTCAGTTCTTCAGTTTTTAATTATTTCCTTCTATATTTAATAATTATGTGCTTTTTTAAATTACCTATTTTTTGAAATTTTTTATTATTTTTTTAAATTTCAATGCCATTCTTCAATTATCAATTATTTTCATCAATTTCATCAATTTTTTTCTCTTTTCCAATTCAGTTGTTCAATTTTTAATTGTTTATATAATTTTCCTAATTTATAATTATTTAGTTTAAATTTAATGTTGATTATTTAATTTTTTAAATTATTTATTATTATAGCCATTTTTCGAATTTTGTTTTTAATTGTCAATTATTTTCGTCCTTTTTCAGATATTTTCTTCCATTTTGCCATTATTCTCGTTATTTCTCAATTATTTCCTACAATATTTTTAATTTTAATTTATTCTCTTAAAGTTTAGAATTATTCTTTAATTTTTGTTGTTGTTATTTTCCTCTCTTGTCGTTTATCTCTGCAAGTTTGCGATTTTTTTTTCAATTGTCAATTATTTTCGTAATTTTAAAATGTTTTTTCAATTATTTTTCTAAAAATTTAAATTTATTTCTTCAATTTTTAACCATTTTCATTAATATTTTTAAATTCTTGTATTTGTTTAATTTTTTTTCGATTATTAATAAGTTTCTTTAATTTTTAATTCAATTATTTAAATACCTTCTGCAATTCTCAATTTTTTGTTTCAAATTTAAATTCCATTTTGCAGTTTGCAATAATTCTCTGCCATATTCAATAATTCTCGTCTTTTTTCGGTTATTTTTTTTTAATATTTTATTATATTCTTTAAAATCTAAATTTATTCTTCAACCTTAAATTATTTTCTTAAATTTTTAATTGTTTTCTTTAATTTTCAATTATTTTCTTCAATTTCATTTTTTTTCTACTTTTAATCCTGTTGTTCAATTAACAATTATATTATTCCTATAATTTTTTTAATTTTTCTTTTTTCATACATTTTCTTGCTAGCCATTTTCCGAATTTTTTTTTTAATTGTCAATTATTTTGTTTTTGTGTTTTTTTTTCAATTATTAATTATTTTTTAAATTTTTTTTTTTTTTTATTTCTTTCTTCAATTCTCAATTATTTACTTTAATTTCAATTATTTTCTTTAATTTTCACACCAGTCTTTCAATTTTCAATTATTTCCAACAGTTATTTTTATAATTTTCTTCATTTTCAAACCATTTTGTTTGAATTTAATATTTATCGTTTAATTTTTTCAATTGTGTAATTTTTAGCCATTTTTCGAATTACGTTTACAAATTGTCAATTTCCTTTTATTTTGCGATTTTTTTAAAATTTTGACCCCTGAAAAAATTCGTAATCTGCGACCCAAAAAACCGATGTGTACCAAATTTCATAAATTTTGGCAAAAATCTTGCATTTTCGTTCGCCAGATTGAATTTTGATAATTCAAAGCGTTTTTGTTATTCTATTATTGAATAAATATATTTTCCACTTTTTCAGCTGGTACCATTTTAATTCACGATTGCGAGTTCGTTCCACTTTTTTGTCCTGTTGATCTTCTGGTGGATTTTCGAAATAATTTTTTCTCTAGCGATCTCGAATTTTCTATAGACTCAAAAAGTCAACCTTTAAATTGGGATCATGATCGGGAACTTAAAATTACAAAGAGTGAGAAAAAATTAACGGCTTCTTGGTCACACGTCCAACTTGCATACCGCAAAAATGTCGACTGCAAACCTTCAAATCAAGTGCCTTCTCTATTACAAAAATATACTCAGAGGAAAAAAGTGGAAAAAGAGGAATTAGATTTTATTCTGAATGTCTTTAACGGACAACTGTCTGCTTTTTTGGATAAATATTCATGTAATGTCCGCTTTATTTATTTATATTTCTTATTCTGTTCACAATGTATTTTTTCTATTTTTATTGCTATTTCTATTATTTTTTATCAACTTTATATTTTTTTATTTATTTATCGTCCTTCTATTTTATTTCTTAGGTGAAAATGCAGATTCTCAGGATAAAGTAAAAATTCCTCCAGAAGGATACTTTACATCATTTATTTTGAGCTTTATTGAAAAACTTTTTCAAGCTTTGAATGTAGAAAAGAAAAATGATCCGATGTACGAATTGAGAACTGTTTTAACAGACGATAGTTTCCATCATGAGTTTTTTGAAACTACAACGGAACTTCTTCGTCACATGCGCTTTGTTGATAAACAAAGTCATAAACCAGTTGATAAAATCCACTGTATTAAAAATTTAATGACTACTGTTCAAGGTTTTCAAGTTTTGTGGAAAAAGTTAAAAGAATTGGATTTTCAATTTGTAAAGATGCGTAATTTTAGTTTGGAACCTCTTGATGTTTTTTCAGAGAAAAATACCAATTTAACATGTACCCAGTTTTCGAGAGATTTCAAAAATTTCTGTTACCCTGATATAACTGTGTAGTCTTTATGTTTTAAGAATTTTTCTTGAGATTCTTTTTTTTTTTATCGAATATGTCAGTATTTTTTAATGTTACCATAAGATTGTGATACATATTTCTTAAGAGTAAAGACTGTTGTTTTTGTCATCATTGCGTTCAAATTCAAAATGTTCTTTTTTAATCAAGTCACTATTAATGCAAATTGAATTTGTATGCCTTTTATAAATTATCTTATTAAGGACATTTTAAGTGTGATATTTTTTTAATTTATATATCGAGTTGAAGAAATAAAAATTTGTATTTTTGTAAAATTTTAATAATATTGTTGTTCTCTTAATTCACGAGAAACTTGTTTTTTGCGACTAAATTTTGGGAAATCGTCAGAATTTTAAAAATGAGAAGGCTTTCATTTAATTCAACTAAAAAGGGGTACAATTCAAAATGGACAAATCTTAAATTTGTATTATAGAATACTACTTATACTGTGACGTAATTTGTGAATGATCTCTTAGGCGAAGACATAATATTTATATAGTCGCTGCTGATATCTCAGTATTTTGACTCATTTAATTCTGTGCTTTCATGCTGCTGTGACGTGAAAAACTTACGAATACAAAGAAATCATCTTTTTTTTTTACAGATTTTTAAACAGTGCTAATATTGTAAAAAACGAAAAGAAAATTATTTGTAAAAAGGATACAATTTCGAGCAGCAAACGTCGGCATATATCTTCAATTGAGGAATTTAAAAAAATTTGTTGCATTATGGATGAAAGTAAGTAATATAATAGACGCATATTTTTTTACTTATTAATTAATTTAGTAAAAATATATTTAAAATTTTATGAAATTAAAAATATATAAAAATTAAATTAAATTAGTAAAATAATAAAATTTAATTTAAATAATTCAATTTTTAAAAATAGTAATTAAAAATACTTTAAAAGATTTGATAATTAAATTAGGATTAGACACCCTATTATTTAAATTTTATTATTAATAAATTTGACGGTATTTAATATTATTCAGCGGAATTTGTTGAATAATTGATTATATAAATCAATCATTAAATTTATTATTATTATATATAATGAAAAGAATACAATAAATTATATTAACTTCAACCCTAATTCAAAAATATAAAATTCAATTAGAATTAACCCCAATTATAATTCTAAATATTAAAACAAAAACAAAAAAAGAATATTAAATCAAAAATGTTATTTATTAAATAATTAAAATAATTTTAAAGTATTGTTCTGTTGTCGATTATTCTCGACAGTTTTCGAATTTTTCTTTCAATTGTCAATTAATTTCCTCATTTCTCAATTATTTTCTTTAATATTTAATTATTTTAGTCATTTAGTAATTTTCTTTCAACTATCAATATTATTTACTTAAAATTTAAATTTAATTCTTTAATCTTCAATTTATTTCTTTAATTTTTAACTATTTTCTTCAAATCTTAATTATTTTCTTCAATTTTAAATTGCATTCTTCGTTTTTCAATTATATTTTACTTAATATTCAATAATTCTCGCATTTTCTCAATTATCAATTATTTTCATGAAATTTCAATACAATTCTTTAAGTTCCAATTGATTTCTTTAATTTTCATTTATTTTCTACAATTTTTTCAATAATTTTAATCAGTTTTCAATTAAAAATTTATTATTCTACTTCAATTTTATGATTATTCATTAATATTAAAAAAATTTTTGTTCGAATGACGATTATTCCCACCATTTTTTCGAATTTTTTATTATATAAAAAAAATTATTATTATAAAAGTTTCAAAATTTCAATTCAATTCTAGTTCTATTCTCTTCAATTCTTAGTTATTTTCTTCAAATTTAAATTATTTTATAATATGTTTTTCGCGATTATCATTAAGTTTCTTTAATTTTGAATACAATTGTTCAATTATTTTCTTTAATTTTTAATTCCATTCTTAAATTTTTATTTTCATTCTTCAGTTTTTAATTGTTTTTTTCTATATTCATTAATTCTCGGTTTTTTTAAATTACTTTTTTTCAATTTTTAAGTATATTCTTTAACTTTTTAATCCATTCTTTAATTTTTAATTGTTCTCTTCAATTTTCAATTATTTTTTTTAATTTTTATTATTTTTTTCCATTTTCAATCCAATTGTTAAATGTGTAATTATTTATTATTATTTATAATTTTCTTAATTTTTCAATTCGTAAATATTTTCTATTAATTTAATATTTCTTGTTTAATTTATTCAATTATTTTTTTCAGTTGTCTATTAATTTAGTCATTTTTAGAATTTTGTTTTCAATTGACAATTATTTTCGTCAGTTTCCACATATTTTCTTCAATTTTTCAATTTTTCTCGTCATTTTTCAACTATTTCCTTCAATTTTTTATTATAATAATTATTTATAATTCATTGATTTTTTTTTAAATTATTTCGATTGTCAATTATTTTCCTCATTTAACAATTATTTTCTTTAATATTTAATTATTTTAGTCATTTAGTTTATTTAACGGTCATTTACTTTTTCTTTCAATTATCAACTATTTTCTTAAAATTTCAATTTAATTCTTTAATCTTCAATTTATTTCTTTAATATTTAACTTTTTTCTTCAATTCTCAATGATTTTCTTCAATTTTAAATTGCATTCTTTATTTTTCAATTATTTTATTCACAATATTAAATAATTCTCGTATTTTCTCAATTATCAATTATTTTCTTGAAATTTCAATACAATTCTTCAAGTTCCAATTGATTTATTCAATTTTCATTTATTTTCTACAATTTTTTCCATAATTTTCATCATTTTTCAATTAACAATTTATTATTCTACTTCAATTTTATGATTATTCATTAATATTAAAAAAATTTTTGTTCGAATGACGATTATTCCCACCATTTTTTCGAATTTTTTATTATATAAAAAAAATTATTATTATAAAAGTTTCAAAATTTCAATTCAATTCTAGTTCTATTCTCTTCAATTCTTAGTTATTTTCTTCAAATTTAAATTATTTTATAATATGTTTTTCGCGATTATCATTAAGTTTCTTTAATTTTGAATACAATTGTTCAATTATTTTCTTTAATTTTTAATTCCATTCTTAAATTTTTATTTTCATTCTTCAGTTTTTAATTGTTTTTTTCTATATTCATTAATTCTCGGTTTTTTTAAATTACTTTTTTTCAATTTTTAAGTATATTCTTTAACTTTTTAATCCATTCTTTAATTTTTAATTGTTCTCTTCAATTTTCAATTATTTTTTTTAATTTTTATTATTTTTTTCCATTTTCAATCCAATTGTTAAATGTGTAATTATTTATTATTATTTATAATTTTCTTAATTTTTCAATTCGTAAATATTTTCTATTAATTTAATATTTCTTGTTTAATTTATTCAATTATTTTTTTCAGTTGTCTATTAATTTAGTCATTTTTAGAATTTTGTTTTCAATTGACAATTATTTTCGTCAGTTTCCACTTATTTTCTTCAATTTTTCAATTTTTCTCGTCATTTTTCAACTATTTCCTTCAATTTTTTATTATAATAATTATTTATAATTCATTGATTTTTTTTTAAATTATTTCGATTGTCAATTATTTTCCTCATTTAACAATTATTTTCTTTAATATTTAATTATTTTAGTCATTTAGTTTATTTAACGGTCATTTACTTTTTCTTTCAATTATCAACTATTTTCTTAAAATTTCAATTTAATTCTTTAATCTTCAATTTATTTCTTTAATATTTAACTTTTTTCTTCAATTCTCAATGATTTTCTTCAATTTTAAATTGCATTCTTTATTTTTCAATTATTTTATTCACAATATTAAATAATTCTCGTATTTTCTCAATTATCAAATATTTTCTTGAAATTTCAATACAATTCTTCAAGTTCCAATTGATTTATTCAATTTTCATTTATTTTCTACAATTTTTTCCATAATTTTCATCATTTTTCAATTAACAATTTATTATTCTCCTTCAATTTCATAATTATCCATTAATTTTGAAATTTTTTTTATTCGAATGCCGACTATTCTCACCATTTCTCGAATAGTTTTTTCAATTGTTAATTTTTTATTAATAGTTAATTATTTTCGTCGTATTGTAATTTTTCTTTTAATCATCAATTATTTTCTTGAAATTTCCATTTAATTCTTTAATTTCCAATCTATTTCTTCAATTTTTAATTATTTTCTTCAATTCTCAAATATTTTCTTTAATTTTCAATTATTTTAATCGATTTTCAATTAATTCCACAATATTCAATAATATTTTAACATAATTACTATAATTTTCTTAATTTTTAAATTTGTAATTATTTTCTATAAATTTAATATTTCTTGTTTAATTTTTTCAATTATTTTTTTCAGTTGTCTATTAATGTAGTCATTTTTAGAATTTTGTTTTCAATTGACAATTATTTTAGTCTTTTTCCACATATTTTCTCCAATTTTTAAATTATTCTCGTCATTTTTCAACTATTTCCTTCAATTATTTATTATTTTCCGCAATTTACAATTATTATCTTAAATTCTTATAATTATTCTTTGATTTTTTGAATTATTTTGTTCGGTTGAGTATTAATCTAGCCATTTTTTGACTTTTGTTTTCAATTGTCAATTATTTTCGTCATTTTGTAATTTTTTTTCAATTATCAATTATTTTTTCAAATTCTAATTTAATTCTTAAGTTTTCAATTTATCTCCTCATTTTTTTATTATTTTCTTCCATTTCAATTGTTTGTTTTTTTTTAAATTTTCAATCCAGTTCAATTTGTGATTATTTCCAAAAGTTATTCATATAATTTTTAAATTATTCTTTTAAATTGTGTAATTATATGTAGCCATTTTTTTAATTTTGTTTTCAACTGTCAATTATTTTCCTCATTGTTCCGACACATTCTTAATTTTCGTAATTTTTATTATTTGAATTTGCAAAAACTTATAGTTTTAAATGACTGACAACAATGCAAAGTTTTTTGCACGCTTGTGCTATTCTATTATTTTTAATAAATTTACACTTGTTAATTTATCTTGTCTTTTAAGATATTGAATTTAGGTGAGAGAATTTTTGTTTATTGGCTCGATCAGTCTTAAAAATTAATTATGCTAAATATGTATTTTATTTTTGACCAAAGAATAAATTTTACTCGTCGTTGAAGCATAGAAAGTATAAGTATGAAGATTTGTATAGTTGTTTTGTTTGCTGCATTCATAAACTTATGAATCAATGTTGCCGAATGTGTAAACATCCGGACGTGATATATAATGTATACTAAGAATAACATCTGATAAAAAGTTTTGTTTCTCCTGCTTTTTTGTAGTTAGTCACAGTTAACTTCATTATTCGTCAAAAAGGGTATACAGTTAAAAGATTTGCTGAGGAATTAAACATTTTTTAGAAACTTTTTTTGGTATTAAATTATTATTATTAGTATTATTGGCAACGAAAACTGCCATCGCGGGCAGTGAGGCGCCACCTGTTTAAAACAAATATGGCCGCTGACAGAGAGTTTATTCAAAGACAGTCGAATTTGGTTTTCCAATAAAAGTTTGTTTCGGAAGTGTTATGAATGCGGAGCTGGCAATCAAACTAGAGAAAAAATCGAGAATTCCATTGTATATTCACAAAATAAATAATTCTCACTATTATAAAATTATAATTCACTTTCACAAACACTTTAAAATTTTGTTTTTAAAATAAATATCGAATTTTTATGTACCAAATACGTCAATTTTCTCTCTGTCGGCGGCCATATTGGATAGTTCCTAAAGTAACCGATAGGATTATTTTGGAAATTTAAACTACCAATAGCTGCGCAGAATAATTTCTGAAAGTACCAAATTCTGAAAGTATTTTTTTAAAAACAAAAGTCCGCAACGACTTTAGTTGAAAGAAAATAAACTGAACCATAAAAATTAAATATATATATATTTAAAAAAATCTCTCTCTACAGATTTGCAACTTCAACGACTGAAAAATCTTGAATGCCCATTTACTTGGGGTTTATCCAAAGTTGTTGTTGAGAAACTAGATTGGGATTTTGAGACAGAATACCAATTTAATTCAGAGCTAACATTCGCAAGATTTTTAATATCTGCCCATATTCAAATAATTAATGCAGAGTACGATAAGGCCAGTGAATCTCTTGGGGAGGCAGAATTAATAATAGACGAATTAAAAAGGTAAAGTACGTCAAGTTTCAAGTGTAAAAATTTTAATTTTACTTAATACAGTTTATTTTGATTTTAGTCCCATTACACAACAAGTTGCCAGGCATATTTTTAATGCAACCAAAGCTCACTTCCTTATAAAAAAAGGAAATTTGGATGAATTCGATCAAGTATTAAAAAATATACAAAGCATTTGCGAACAAGTTTATTTGGGTTCATTATACCAATTTAAAGCTGCTGTTTGGACCAAATTTAGTAGTGACATTAACACCATACAAGATAATGTCATCAAATTTGCAAAACTATCTATTCAATACGATCCAGAAAATGCCACTTCGCATTATCTTTTGGGCAAAAGTTTAAGAAAAATTCGAAGGCTTTTGTCAATATATGGTTTTCCGGGAAAAGAGGAATTTTTCCACATTAAAAAAGCGTACGATTTGGAAAAAAATCCGTCGTTTGGGATTTTAGCTGCTGTTTGTTTGAAAGAAAATCGAATGAATCCAGAAGAAGCTACAAAAATATACCTAGAAATTTATAAAATGAATATAGAAGATGTTGGCATACAATTGCGATTAGCTTTAGCCTTCACGAATGCTGCGAAATTTGGTAGCTCTCAAAATCTCGATTGTGCTAAAAAATGTTTAGATTACGTTGAATCTTTATCTCCAGAGAGTCCAATATTTCTTCATTACAAAGGAGTATATTTAATGCAAAGAAAGGAGTATAAGGTGATTAAAATTATTCAATATTATAATAGTAAAAATCATTTTAGATATTCCAGAATTATACGGAAAAACTTCGGAACTGTGCAGTACTTTTACGAAATTAGAGCCTGAATATATAGACCGAATTCATTTCAAATCAGCCAGGCTAGACTTGTTCGAGACTGAAAGTAATTTTCGCCTTCAAAATGTCGTTTTATAAAGAATTTTAGACGACACGTATTTTTTTATTTTGCTGAAAAAATTTTTTTTTGGAAGTTATAAGGATTTTAAGTTTAAAAGTCGAAAACTTTGTTTCTACAAAAATTAGGGGGGAAAATCTTTAAAGTGTTGGAACTTTATAAGTAATTAAGATAATTTATTTTTTCTTCTTGGATCTGAAAGGGCTTTTGTTCGTCTATCCAAATCCGTTGGAAAAATTAAAAAATATTAGAAAATAACAAAATGGCGGCCATTTTACTAAAAAACTTAAAATTGAATTTATTTAAAAACCCCACCTTGTTTTTTGCTCAAAATTTTTTTGGGAATTGTGGTCATAGGGAAGAATATTTTCCATAAGAATTTAACTTGTGCCCGATTATGGTACAAGAGAAAAAAATTTTTTTTTTTATAATTTTAAAGAAAAACATAATTTTTCTCAAGAAATACACTAGATATGAAAAAATTTCTCAAATAAAAGTTGTTTGTCTTTAAAAAATATAAAATAATGTCTTTTGTCATTTCTCTATTTGGCGTTTTTTCAGTCAATTTTGAAAAAATGGATAAAACGCTCACATTTATTGCGTTTTTAATGTCGGTAGCAATATTTTTTCATTTAAAAAATTTGTCTTCCACAGTAACATATAAATTATTAATTATCTTTGCTGTCACAGAGGTTAAAATTGTTGATAATTTTTGTGTTCAATGAAGTAATAGCGAGTATAAATATTGAGATGTTAATGAGTTATATATTATTATTTTTTAAAAAACCAAAGTTAATAGTTACATTATTTTTGCATGGTAATGTCATTATTATTTTTGTTTAAAGTTCAAAAGAGTTTGAAAACAGAGAATTTAATCCATTTTTTCAAAATTAACTGAAATCTAGTGTATTTCTTGAGAAAAATTATGTTTTTCTTTAAAATTATAAAAAAAAAATTTTTTCTCTTGTACCATAATCGGGCACAAGTTAAATTTATATGGAAAATATTCCTCCCTATGACGACAATTCCCAAAAAAATTTTGGGGTTTTTAAGTAAATTCATTTTTAAGTTTTTGAGTAAAATGACCGCCATTTTGTTATTTTTTAATATTTTTTAATTTTTCCAATGGATTTGGATAGACGAACAAAAGCCCTTTCAGATCCAAGAAGAAAAAATAAATTATCTTAATTACTTATAAAGTTCCAACACTTTAAAGATTTTTCCCCCTAAATTTTGTAGAAACAAAGTTTTCGACTTTTAAACTTAAAATCCTTATAACTTCCAAAAAAAATTTTTTTCAGCAAAATAAAAAAATACGTGTCGTCTAAAATTCTTTATAAAACGACATTTTGAAGGCGAAAATTACTTTCAGTCTCGAACAAGTCTAGCCTGCCTGATTTGAAATGAATTCGGTCTATAGGAATATAAACTCCTACGTAAAGATCTGTAAAATTTCCCGTCAGGTGAAAGTAGATATTTCAGAATCATTTGGAATAATTCCGAAACTGGTCCGTAGTTCCGAAGTTTTCCGGAAAAACGGAACGAAATCAGTAATTCTTACGGAACTATTTTTTTTCCGTATATGACGAGGGATTCTGACATTGAGCCTGCATAAATAAAAATGCTCTCATGTCATTTTAATGTTGACGTTATCCGTTTTCAACAGACAAGATAATTTAGCAAATGTCGATTTAATTAAAAATAACAATAATTTTTTCTTATAAAAAAGAGCTAAATATTATTTCTTAAATTTTCCAACATTTTTGAAAATTGTTTATAAATACCCATATAGTATCTATTTAGTTATTTTTTAAAACAAAAGAATTATAATCGCCTTATTATTATAACTCAATCAGGTGAGAGCATTTTTATACATGGGTCCGATCAGTATTAATATCTTACTTTTATTTTCTTTGATTTTAGAAAGCTGAAGAATGTTTATCAAAATGCACTTCAATGCAAATTAACTATGGCACCGAAATGACCTACGTGCAATGTATGAGACTTTTAAATAAACCAATTACTTTTATAATATCTCATTTTTTAAAATTAAAAGATAAATTTTCTGATTTTGACAATTTTAAGAGAAGGGATATTCTTTTAAATATAGCGTTTTGCTATTTTTATATTGAAGAGCAAAATCTTGAAGAGTCAATAAAGTACTTTTTACTAGGTTTTGAAATCCAAGCAGAAAAATTCTCTTTGAAGGTATAATTATTCTTAATTATTTTAATCTAAAAAAACACACATTTTCGAAAGTTAACGTAAAGAATGAGAAATAACCAAATAAAATAAGATATAATATTGGAGAGAAATTACTAATAAATTTTTGCAATTGGATCAAGTATAAATTATCTGTAGAATCGGGCACGAAGAAATTTATTTCTGTGCTTGTGTTATTCTTGGATTACGTATAATTATTCTTGAACTAGGTATACTTATTCTTGATGCAAGAATAATTGTTATTGGTCTAAGAATCATTATTCTTGGTCGAAAGATAATTATATTTTTAATCCAATCAAATAGTCAAGATCTATTTTACATTATGATGAGAATTTTTAATTATATGTACTAAAATTGTTATTATTTTTTTTAGCGTTTCCACTACCAATTTACTAATCAACCTTTTGATGTATATCGCTTTCTAACGATAGATTTATTTCCAAAAATGCAAAATCATATAAATCGACCTGAAATAACAGTTTCGGAAGAAACCATTTCAGCTTTTGAAGAATTGAAAAAAATATGTGACCTTCATCTACAAGGTTAGTCCTACAGTTTCAATATATGTGACGCTCCATAGACCTTAGCTACGACAAAACATTTGATTTTGAATTTTTATTATGAATCGATAGAATTTGAGTTGCTCTTACAACAAATTTATAGTTTTTCTCGCATTTCTGTAATGAATATTTAAAAATCTTTAGTTATAATTGTCCAATTTATATGAGTATAATTTTGTTTTAAATTAAGTTCAGCGCCTTTCGTCTAAATAAAATTAGATTAGAAGTTAGTTTTTCTATTTCATAAAGCAAAATAATGACTTCAAACATAACCTTTTCTCGAATCTCTATACTTTTCGTCTCAAAATCCAATATGTCCTGAAATAAAAAAAAAAATTGTATTTAGGTATATTTCTCAAATTGTATTCAGTATTATTTTTTTAGATCCTGAACTACAACTTCTTCGTCTTGAAAGTCCTTTCACGTGGGACTTATCTAATTCTGATACGGACCAAATAATACAGAATTTCAAACAGCATGATAATAATTATATTCCAGAACTAACATTTATGAAATTCTTAATATTGGCGTATGTGCATATACTTCAGTTGGAATACGATAAAGCTGATGAGGAAATAGCTAAAGCAGAACTTACAATAAATGAATTCCAAAAGTATATAAATAATATCACAAATAATATTAATAATTATTAATCTTAAATAACGAAAATAAAACCTTTAATCATTCTTTTTAATTTATTCCAGTCCTATTAAGAAAGAGGTAGCAGTACATATTTTTGATGCAATGAAAGTTAATTTCCTTATAAAAAAGGGGACTTCAGATAACGTGAATGAGATGCTAAAAAACATCAAAAATATAGATGATAAAATTTATTTCGGTCCATTGAGTGAATTTAAAGCTTCATTTTGGACACAATGTAATTACACCTTTTCAGAAAAAATTGCAATTAAATTTGCCAAAATTGCAATTCAGGAAGATATAACAGCTGCCACTGCCTATTATCTTTTGGCCCTCAATTTAAGAACACTAAGAAAATCAATTTCAATATTTAATCCACCATTCAAAACTGAAATTATTAACATTGAAAAAGCGTACAAATTAGAAAAAAATCCACAGTTTGGCCTTCTTTTAGCACAGATTTTGAATGAAAACAATAAAAATGAAGAAGCTATAAAAATTTTTAATGAAATCGAGAAGATGAATCTTAAACAAGTGTTCATTCAATTACGATTAGCTTTAGGTTGTTTAGAAGCTGGCCGCCTTAAAAAAGCCAAGAAGTATTTATACTTCATTGAAAAACATTCCCCAAAAGAACCGAAGTTTCTACATTATAAAGGATTGTATTTGATGAAAAAATGCAAATATGAGGTAATTAAAATATGTAATTCAATTTAATGACAATAAATAATAACAAAAGTTATGTGAAACTTTTATAGCATATGTGATGCAGATTTTCGGGAAATATAAAAAATTTATCTCAAGTCAAAATCCAAATAAATTTGGGTTAGATAGACTAGTATTCTAATGATATTTTATATAAATCTCCTAAGTTTCAAGATAAAATATTTACTATATTTTACGAGAAATTAGATCTTTTGAATGCTCTTTAATTTTATACATTAATACATTATAATTTTATCATTCTTATTCTGCTTTTTTATGTTCAGGAAGCTGAAAAGTACTTATTAGAAGCCGTGTTTAAAGATTTAAACTACAGTGCAGAAATGTCGTACATTAAATGTTTGAGATTATTAAACAAACCATTCGATTTAATATCTCATTTTTTAAAACTAAAAGAAAAATATTCAGAAAGTGGAAAAGCAAGAAAAAAATAAATTCTTTTAAATATAGCATTTTCTTATTTTTATAATGAAGCAAATCTTGAAGAATCAATAAAATACTTTTTACTGGGTTTACAAACTGAAGAAGAAGATCTTTCTTTAAAGGTACATTTTTATTTCAATATATCATTTTAAAAATTAAAGTATAACGTAATAAATAATAAAACTACAGACGCACAGTGGGAAGAAAAAATTGCTTGTGTTTTACGTTTGGCCCAATATCTCGAGAGCTGTAATAAAGTTAGAACCAACTTTTTCTTACGAAATTATAGGTCTCTCAGGGGGACAAATTATCACTTACGTTTGAACCCGATAGATCAACTCTAAGTAACTATATTTTTTTACATTTAAAAATTTTGAAAAAATTGTTGTTTTGTGAAAATGTATATTTTTTTTGGAAAATGTTAAAATGTAAGCATTTTATTCTTTTTATTTTTTGAAAACACATCGATTGAGCTATTGGCGAATCCTCTAGTGCAATTTTATCCAAAGTTATTAACATTTTAAATATCTAAAATTTTGCAAATCCTGAATTTAATTCATCAATTTGTATTTTAAAAAACACATCGAATGAGCTGTTTGCGAATCTTCCAGCGTAATCCAGTTTAGAGTTGTTATAAATTTTATTTAAATCTGGGGTTTTAGTACACAAAGTAAAGATGCACAGATAACTTTAAGCAAATATAAAACTAAAACTGTTTATTAAAAGTAATTCAATTTACATGTAAAGTCTCGGTTAGCTGCGTCTAAGGTCTAGACTCTCTCGGTTTTCAAATCAATCTGCTGCCGAATTGCCGATCACGCCGCGCTCCCTTCTCAACGCCACCTTCACACCTTAAGCTCTATTCACAATTACGGCGTAACACAATAGACCTTTTCATGCCAGTCATTCTGTCCTCCTTTAACACATTTGTCATTCCATGTGCTGAAAGAGGACAGAACGACCAACATGAAAAGGTCTATTCAAACTCCAGTCTTGCTCTTCTAGCCGATTTCGCACTTGTTTTAATTATTTAAACATATAATTTTTGCCTAACAGAGTTATCAAGGTTTCAAAAATGGAAAATGTCGAAAGAATAGTTATTTATGACACAAGGACCTGAAATGGCACTTTATAGTACGAGTAAGTATCGTAATACGAGCCTAAGTCCAATCGCAGCCGAGGCGAAGTAGAGGTGGTGACGAGGCTTCACCGAACGTAGCCGAGGCGAAGCCGAGGTGAAGTGAAGATATGAAGCCGAGGCTCCACCGAAAAGTAGCCGAGGCTCTGATGTGGCTGTGGCGAGTTGTACGATACACGAGAACTTAAGTGCCGAAAGGGTCCAAGTGTCATATAACATTTTTTATCACACAAAAAACTGAGAATTCGAACCTGGGAAGAGGTGGTTATCGTAAAAAACGGCCTCAGGGGGCATTTCTAGGTGGGAGTAGGTCGACAGACTTAGAAATGCCCCCGGAGGGAGGCGAAACCCGTGAACAGCCGTGACGTTTGGGCCAGTTTGGGCAGCTGTACTATAAAGTAAAGGTCAGCTGACCAGCATCAGCCAATCAGATTGCGAGTTCATTTACTTTACGGCCTAGGCCGTGAAATGAGCTCTTAAAGGTTTCCAAACAAGCCGTAAAATCTAACTTTTGATGTAAGTGTGATAAAAAATTATTTTTTTAGGTTTTTGTCATTTTACATTATTTTTATAAAAATTAATTTCTAACTATTTTCTAGGCACAATCAGGGACTGACACGAAAACCGAATTCTGTTTCTGTTTTGAATTGTTGTGACGAAACAAAAATGTACAATCAATATTGTTTTGCATTGAGCCTGAAACGAAAAGGCTCTGAATTACGTTTTCGTATCATGCCCGTAACGAAAATCAACTCCGAATTTCGTTTCAGTTTCATGCCCGAAACGAAAAGACTCTGAATTTCGTTTTCGTCTCCTGCAAGAAAAGAATTGTGTTTAAAATTGTTTTTGTGAAATTTAGAGCCTTTTTTATGAGAAACGAAAACGGAATTCGGAGCGGATTTTCGTTTCGGGCATGAAACGAAAACAAATTGGAAGCCTTTTCGTTTCGGGCATGAGACGAAAACGTAATTCAAAGCCTTTTCGTTTCAGGTTCAACACAAAACAAAATTAAATTGATATTTTGTTTCAGTTTTTCAAAACCGAAACGGAACAAAAATAAAATATATTTTGTTTTGGTTTTCGTGTCAGTCCCTGGGCACAATTCATAAATGCATCAATTGGCATGTTTAAGATATCTTTGCGATCTATGAAACAGAACTCAGTGATGTTTAAAGAATCAAAAATATTTTCAAATTAAACTTTTAGGGTTTTTTTTTCAGAGAATTTATCTGATTTCTTAATTTTAATGATATAAATACACAAATTAAGTACCCACACAGCACCATAATTATCGGCAAGTTAACGGGAAGTTAACGGCGCTAGTTAACAAATTTATCGAGTTTAACTTTAGGCTAACATCCTGCTAATATATAAATGTCCGACACATCTTTAGTTATTCAAGATAACTTCCCGTTAACTACAAATGTAAATTCAACGCAGATTATGAAATAAAATTTTCAGAAATGTTTAAGTGATAATTAAATTAAAATTTGCTTTTCATATTTCCTTAGAATTACCCATGAAAATTAGCCTAAAGGAAGACAATGAAATTTCTCGTAAAATAAAGTGGCAAGTTTCAGTGAAAATAATTAGGCTATGTTTACTTAATTTATAGAAACAATTTTGCTGAAAATGAATGAGGAAAATTTTCTTAAATATCGAAATTATAGTTTTAAAGTAATTTACTGAATGTTTTTCACTAAGATTAGACAGGTAAACTAACTTAAAAATAAATAGAGTGATATCCTGGAAAGTAGACTGTCAAGTTATTGTCAAATAAAGTTTACGTAATTTAAAAAAACTGTTTACTTTAAAAAATTATAAACTACATAATAAAAAATGCAGGCAAAATTAATTTTTTTTTTTTAATTATTACACTCATTTTTGAGTTGTTGACAGATTTTTGTTTTTGCTCTGAATAAACATTTTTTGCCAGGGAATTTCGTTGTAAAGTCAGTAAAATGTCAGGGAAATGACAGGGAAATTGATGAACTGAATCTTGTAGCCACCCTGTTTAATTTTTTACTGCTTAATATACTATTTCTTATGCAACTAAGAGTGTAATTATAAAAAAAATTTTAATTTTGCCTGCATTTTTTATTATATAGTTTATAATTTTTTAAACTAAACAGTTTTTTTAAATTACGTAAACTTTATTTATCAATAACTTGCCAGTCTACTTTCCAGGATATCACTCTATTTATTTTTAAGTTAGTTTACCTGTCTTAATTTAGTGAAAAATATTCAGTAAATTTCTTTAAGACTATAATTTCGATATTTAAGAAAATTTTCCTCATTCATTTTGAGCAAAATTGCTTCTATAAATTAAGTAAACATAGCCTAATTATTTTCACTGAAACATGACACTTTATTTTCCGAGAAATTTCATTGTCTTCCTTTAGGCTAATTTTCATGGCTAATTCTAAGGAAATATGAAAAGCAAATTTTAATTTAATTATCACTTAAACATTTCTGAAAATTTTATTTCATAATCTGCGTTGAATTTACATTTGTAGTTAACAGGAAGTTATCTTGGATAACTAAAGATGTGGCGGACATTTATATATTAGCAGGAAGTTAGCCTAAAGTTAAACTCGATAAATTTGTTAACTAGCGCCGTTAACTTTCCGTTAACTTGCCCATAATTATGGTGCTGTCTGGGTAATCTCTCAGAGGAAGCAATGTGTTAAAAAAATTAATACCTACAAATAATTAGTCACTCAAAATAAATACTTGAGGTATACAGTACGCTTCCATTTAATTGACCTCGTCGGGACCGGATGAAACATTTTAATTGACCCTTCCCACTCTTAATGCCAATACCAAAAACACTCTGCACGTAAGGGGAAATGTAACATTTCCCCTTACGAGCACATATGTGGTAGGGATAATTTTGTTCATTTAAAATGTACGAAAAAGTTCAAATAAAATGGAAGTTCATTTAAAATAGAGGTCAATTAAATGGAAACGTACTGTACAACTTATTTCATTCATTTATCATGTTTCAGTTTTTCCGATGCCAATTCACAGATGAAACTATTGACGTAAAACTTTTTTTGAAAAGAGAGTTTTTTCCGAAAATCGAAAATGATAAGAGTCTTCAAACAGCATTTTCACAGGAAACAGTTCTTGCAATTGAGGAATTAAAAAATATTTTTGATCAGAATCTACAACGTAGATCTCGTTACTGATTCTAAAAAATTGTCCTACTTGATTTTAATTCATGTCATTATTTTCATTGTTAACTAAATGACACTTTTTTTTATTAAAATGTTTTTATAAAGATAACAATTTCTCCATTACTACATATGGAAGAACTTTTGTAATATTTATACATTTTATTTTTAGATATTAATATATATAATATATATTATTTTTATAATATTAAGTATAATTATCTTGTTTAATGTACTTTTTAAAAAAATGTATTAAAGGTCAAACCACTTTATTTTATATATTAAAAATTAATGCATATTTATTAATATTTAAAAGTGACACACTCTTTTTATAGCACTGGAATATGCTATTATTTCTAACACTGGAATATAAAAGCGTGGTTTTTTTTTAAGCCGGTGCATTCTTGGAACGTAAATTTATCGTTTCTTAATCGTTTTATGATTTTTAGTAGTGAAATAAAAAAAGTTATATTTTCTATATTCTGCTTTCATACAAAAAATTTTCTTAGCGCATCATTTAGTCAATTTGATAGATTTATTTCTGACATAATTATTTCACATTTATTACTTATTAAATTTCATCAACAAATCCGTATTCAGCGACTCCAAAAACATTCTAGTATAACAATATTCAGCTGATTTCAGTATTTTTTTAAAAAATCTTTTGCCATATTTGATCCGCCATTTTGTATTTTTAAATTCTGACCTTAGATTCGTATTCAGCGACTCTAAAAACCTTCGTGTAACAATTTTCAGCTGATTTCAGTAATTTTTAAAAAGATTTTCTGCCATATTGGATTCGGCTTTTTGTATTTTTAAATTCTGACGTTGAATTCGTATTAAACGACCCCAAAAACCCCCGAGTAACAATTTTCAGCTGATTTTAGTATTTATTTTAAAAATCTTCTGCCATATTTAATCCGCCATTTTGTATTTCTAAATTCGAAACTTGGATTCGTATTTAGCGACCACAAAAACCCCCGAGTAGCAATTTTCAGTGCGTCTCTGATAAAGACATAGAGAAGCATGAAAATGTTCTAAAGCAAATTTGTTAGAATAATGATTTGATAGAATTTTTTATTGGTAGAATCTTAATTTTACAGAACATCAACATGAACGAATATTGATTTTGCAGAAAAACAAATATACAGAATATTAATATTTCAGAATTGTTATTTGGCCGAATATTAATTTTACCGAAAGTCATTTTGATCGAAACTTAATTTGTGCGAATCGGATTTTGATAGAATACCATTTTTGCAGAATATTAATTTTGCAGAATCTAGATTTTAAAGAATGCTATAATTTTATAGAATATCAATTTTACAAAATGTTAATTTTGCCGAATATTAATTTTGCAGAAAATCAAATGAATAGAATATTAATCTTGCAGAATCGTCATTTGGTCGAAAATCAATTTTACCGAAAGTCATTTTGTTCGAAACTCAATTTGGCCGAATCGAATTTTGATAGAATACCGATTTTGCAGAATAATAATTTTGAAAATTCAAAATTTCATAGAATATAAATTTTACAGAATAATAATATGGCCAAATAATAATTTTGCAGAAAATGAAATTTTGAGAATATTAATATTACAGAATCGTTGTTTGGTCGAAAATCAATTTTACCGAAAGCCATTTTGTACGAAACTCAGTTTGTCCGAATCGAATTTTGATAGAATATAAATCTTGCAGAAAACTGTACGAAAAATATTTTTGTTGCGATGTTCCATTTTTCCCACTGATCTTAGGTATCAGTAAATGCAGCGATGGGAATATCGTAACAAAAATATTTTTCGTGCAGTTTTCTGCAAGATTAGTATTCTATCAAAATCAGATTCGGACAAATTGAGTTTCGAACAAAATGGCTTTCGGTAAAATTGATTTTCGACCAAACAACGATTCTGCAATATTAATATTCTCTAAATGTGATTTTCTGCAGAATTGATATTCTGTAAAATTAACATTCTAAAAAATTAATATTCTATCAAAATGCGATTCGAGCAAATTCAGTTTCGATCAAAATGACTTTCGGTAAAATTGATTTTCGACCAAACAACTATTCTGTAATATTAATATTCTGCACATTTCATTTTCTGCAAAAATAATATTCGGCCATATTATCATTCTGTAAAATTTATATTCTATGAAATTTTGAATTTGCAAAATTATTCTTCTGCAAAATCAGTATTCTATCAAAATTCGATTTGGCCAAATTGAGTTTTGAACAAAATTACTTTCGGTAAAATTAATTTTCCACCAAATGACGATTCTGCAAGATTAATATTCTATTCATTTGATTTTCTGCAAAATTAATATTCGGCAAAATTAACATTCTGTAAAATTGAAATTCTGTAAAATTGATATTCTATAAAATTAGTATTCTTCAAAGTTTAGATTCTGCAAAATTAATATTCTGCAAAATTGATATTATATCAAAATCCGATTCGCACAAATTAAGTTTCGATCAAAATGACTTTCGGTAAAATTAATATTCGGACAAATAACAATTCTGAAATATTAATATTCTGTATATTTGTTTTTCTGCAAAATTAGTGATGCCGTTCGAGACGAGGAAAAATGAGAATTTCTCACTTTTCCTCGTTGATTTCTCATAGCTTCCTCGGTTTTGCCTTTCACTTTCCTCGATATTTCTCAGATCGTTTCGTCTCTTCTCGGGCCGTCTCTTCTCGATCTCTTCTCGGTTTTTTGAGAAATTCTAACCAGATGTTACTTCAGTGGTACTTTTTCCGTCTGGACGTTTGTAAGAAAAGAAATCAGTTTTCTTTATCCCTTTCTACAGTAGAAAAACCTTGAGCTCCACTGGCTTACTAACACTAAGAACCGAGTGCCTGTCCGCTGACGCACACATGTTCTATAGATGAACTTCTGACAGCTTAAAGCAACATCTGGCAAAAATTCCTCAAAAAATCGAGGCGAGAACGAGAAGAGACGGTTCGAGATGAGATGAAATGAGAAGAGACAGTTTGAGACGAGGATTTTTGAGAAATTTGGACCGCCTCATTCTCATATCGTCTCATTCCTCGATTTCCTCGCTCGACGGCATCACTATGCAAAATCAATATTCGTTCATGTTGATGTTCTATAAAATTAAGATTCTACCAATAAAAAATTCTATCAAATCATTATTCTAACAAATTTGCTTTAGGGTGAAATCAGATGGAGGCGTCAAACGCTGCGTCGTAATGAGTTAGAAAGAGATATAAATTTATTTGCGTCTTTTTCTTTCTTATTACGACGCAACGTTTGACGCATCCATCTGATTTCACCTGACCCCCTATCTACATACATGGAAGCTGATTCTGCGTCAAGCGTCAAAACGCGCAATAAAGCCAATGAGAGAGAAAAAGACGGCAACAATAACAAACATGGTCTGTCCTTGTCTCTCTCACCTACGGAAGCGCCTATGTGCCACGTCAAGGCGCTTACTTATGTGTTCTGTTTTGTTGAAAAACGAACCAACGAACGCGAGAGCACGTTCATGTGTTCCCTTTCGTAAATTGAGTCCAGTGTTGGTTAATTACAGTCGGATTTGCCAAAATTCATTTAAGAAGAAGAAAGAAAGAGAATAATTTAATGACGAGAGAAAAATTAAGAATTTAAAGGTAATTGATTACTTTATTTTTCGTTCCTTTAATTAATTTAGACATTTTCATATGTACTTTTATAAAAATAGACTTTCTTGACCGACATAACCAAAAATTATTTTCAAAAACATTTTATTAAAGTATTTCATTAAAGTGTATTTCGATATAAATTTTACGTGTTGTATTTATATATATTAAAAAATTGTTATTTTTAAATCATATTCAATTATTAATTCAATTCTATACAACATTTTTCCAACTTGAGTGTACCTATAATTTTAAAAGATCATAAATTTCTTTATTTAACATTTCTATAGGATTGTTGGTTTATATACGTAAAATATAAATATTTTGTCTTTAAAAATTAGTATCTAGACGTTATAATTGATAAGTTTATTTTAATTTGTAGATGGAAGCGAAGTCTAGCAGACAAATTAAAATAAAATTAAAGGACGAGGTGCAGAACGTTATTGTCGAAAATAACGTTCTTAAAAAGTGTTTTATTAATGATTATTATCCCAAAGGATTTAAACTCCATTATGCCATTAATGGAGAATCATTCTTATTAGAAAGTGACGAAAATCACATCTATTTACGTCCAGAGATTTACCTGTACGACATCGTTGTACCAAGAGGACTTCGCTTCCATCTACAAATTAAAAGAAACTTATCAATTATAACGTCTAGATACTAATTTTTAAAGACAAAATATTTATATTTTACCTATATAAACCAACAATCCTATAGAAATGTTAAATAAAGAAATTTATGATCTTTTAAAATTATAGGTACACTCAAGTTGGAAAAATGTTGTATAGAATTGAATTAATAATTGAATATGATTTAAAAATAACAATTTTTTAATAAATATAAATACAACACGTAAAATTTATATCGAAATACACTTTAATGAAATACTTTAATAAAATGTTTTTGAAAATAATTTTTGGTTATGTCGGTCAAGAAAGTTTATTTTTATAAAAGTACATATGAAAATGTCTAAATTAATTAAAGGAACGAAAAATAAAGTAATCAATTACCTTTAAATTCTTAATTTTTCTCTCGTCATTAAATTATTCTCTTTCTTTCTTCTTCTTAAATGAATTTTGGCAAATCCGACTGTAATTAACCAACCCTGGACTCAATTTACGAAAGGGAACACATGAACGTGCTCTCGCGTTAGTTGGTTCGTTTTTCAACAAAACAGAACACATAAGTACGCGCCTTGAAGTGGCACATAGGCGCTTCCGTACTCACCCCCTATCTACATGGAAGCTGATTCTGCGGTTATGCGTAAATACGCGGAACGTATAAACATAGAATTGTGAGAGAGACAAGAACAGACAATGTTTGTTATTGTAGCCGTCCTTTTCTCTCTCATTGGCTTTATTGTGCGTTTTGACGCTTGACGCAGAATCAGCTTCCATGTAGATAGGGGGTGAGGGTAAAATCCCATGTGAGCAGAAAGCGCACAACCGAAAGCAGAAAATCATGAGAGTGAGAGAGACAGTGATATCTACCTACCTCTCTCACTCTCATGATTTCTGCTTTCGGTTTTGCGCTTTCTGCTCACATGGGATTTTACCCTTAGACAGGGTTGTGTACGTAACATACCAGAGGTATGTTACATAGTTTGTTACTGTATGTTACCTAGGTAAGTTACCTACCAAATTTGTTACATAATTCATTTTTTTGTTGGAGGGGGGGGGGTGGTAACATACCTAAAACAGGTATGTAACTTGATGTAACATACCGGTAACATACGTAGAAAACCTCGAATGACGCGTCATTTCCCAACCCTGCCCTTAGAACATTTAAGGTACGCTCCCAGCTCGATGTCTGCCTGCCTGCGCGTGCAACCGACATGAGAGAGAAGAAGACGGAAATATAGTTCCGTCTTCTTCTCTCTCATGTCGGTTGCACGCGCAGGCAGGCAGACGCCGAGCTGGGAGCGTATCTTCATGCTTCTCAAGACATATACGTTCTCAACCCTGAACTTCAGGTAATTTACAAATTTACTAACCCCTCTCTGATGCCTGACTGACAGATTTGATTATAAGACTTTATATTATTATTTGTTTATTTATATTATAAAGATTTCAGGCTGCAAATTCTTAAATCATGGCTGAAAGTAAGTAACAGAATTATTTTTAACTCTTAAAAATGTTAATTGTAACCACAGAGCTTTATTAAAACTTAGATATACTAACTGGATGTCAGCACGCGCGTTCATATCCTTTTTTTCATTTAAATATTTCCGACTTTATATAATAATTTTGATACTATATAGTTGGTCTGAAAAAAAATTACACTTTTCTTAGATTTTCTGTCAGAACTTAATAAACTCGAATGTCCATTTACTTGGGGCTTGTCCGGAAGTAAAATAGACCATAAAGCTATTAATGTCAAAGAAAAATATGATTATTATGAAGATACAACATTTGCGAGATATTTATTATTTTCTTATATAAAAATAATTGCTGGAGATAATGCCTATGAAGATCTTAAGGAAACAGAACAATTGATAGACAAATTAAAAAGGTAAATTTACAGCACTAAAATTTCGTATTTTAATTATTTTCCATTAATTCTAAACTTTTAATTTCAGTCCAATTAAACAGGAAGTTGCGAGGCATATTTTAAATGCAACTAAAGCTCATTTCCTTTTTAAACAAGGAAATTTGGAGGACGTCGATAAAGAATTAAATAATATAAAGAGCATTAATAGTGATCCAATTTCATTGGGTATATTAAACCAATTCAAAGCTACTATTTGGTCCCAAGGAAGTTACGACATTGACAATACAGATATTGTAATCAAATTTGCAAAAGTTTCCATCGAATATGACCCAGAAAATGCCTTTTCGCATTATCTTTTGGGCAAAAATTTGAGAAAAGTTAGAAGATTTAGTTCAGTATTTGGTTCTCCAGGAGAAGAGGAATTAGAACACATTAAAAAAGCTTACGAACTGGAAAAGCATCCTCGATTTTGCACTTTATTTGCCACGTCTCTTAAGGAGAACAAACAGCATGGGGAAGCACTGAAAATGTTTCAAGAAATTAGTAAAATGACAAATTTGAAAGAAGATGCTACTATACAATTGCGAATAGCTTTAGCCTTTATGCAAGCTGGTCATCTTGATGATGCGAAAAGGTGCTTGGATGAAGTTGAATCTGTAGCACCAGAAAAGTCAATGTACCTTCATTATAAAGGATTGTATTTAATGAAAAGAAAAGAATACCAGGTAATTTAATTAATTGTCGTTTATGATTGATTAGTGCTCATAATATAAGCCTTATACAATATTATTATATAATAACTTACTGTTAGAAATATATGGGTGGAAATATAATTTTTCAAAATAAAAGCAAATTGCAAAAACTTTTTGAACGATTTGTTTTAAAAAAGTTAAGGAAAATCATTTATTAAACTACTAGTCTTTATGTATATCATGTTAGCAAGACAACATTGGAAAAATCAAACACACTATATTGAAACATTTGCCGTTAATTTGCCGCTAATTAATCGTGAAAAAAATAATTTTGCCGTTTTCGTTTTTTTTAAAAAAACAGGGTGCACTGCTAACTTGATATCAACTTAGCAGTACACCCATCCCCAATCCACAGTTTTAAAGATAGAACAATTTGAAACAGGTCAGAATTTGCCGTTTTTTTGCCGTAATCGAACAGCACTAACAATTTTTCAAAAAATCAAAAAATTTTATTTTTATCAAAAAAAAAATTTTTTTGATTTTTTGATTTTTTTTTTACATTTTTAGAGTAAAAAACTTATAATTATCAACTATTTTACAAATTTTAGAAACTTACTAACATAATATTACTCATTCAACAAATATTTTTGTACCACCAAACTTATAAAAAAAAAATGGTCATTAATGGAATTCAATAATTCCAACACAACTAAATTCTCAAAAAGTATTAATACGTTTAGAAGCACTTTCAAACTTTCAGCGATCTGAACAGAATTTTCAGGATATTGAAAATTTACAACTTGATTTTCATGACTTTACGATTTTTTCATAATTTCTAAAAAACGATTAAGTAATTTTATTTAGCATTCTTAGTCTAGATATCAGAAAATATTTGAAATAAGTAAGAACTTAAACAACTAAATATAAAAATTTTATTCATTAAAAACCTCGAATGCACAAAATAGCCCCACAAAATAAAATATTCAATAATATAGCAGCAAAATTTAAAAGTGGCAAAATCAAATAATACCACGCAAAGAGATGCGTAAATCATTTATAACCAACTGACTTAGAAGATTATCCGCTAAGAATATTTGCTACAAAAAACTAAACGTTCTTTTTACTAACTTATATTTGTAGAACTACATATTGTAGAAGCAAAATATTTTAGGTATATAATAACTGCTATGTAGTACCTCAAACTAATAGCCCGAACGGAAAACTCCCATCACATAAAAACTCCCGAAAAGAACCTAATATACTAATTAAGCGACTGTACTGCTAACTTTTACCTATTTTTCAAAACTAACTGAATCTACAGCCCAATGATGATGATTACTGATCACCAATCCTCACGGATAAATCATTCAGCCCAAACGGCAAATTCCCATCACATAACAAATCCCGAAAATAACCTAATTTACTAATTAAGCAACTGCACTGCTAACTTTTACCTATTTTTCAAAACTAACTGAATCTACAGCCCAATGATGATGATTACTGATCACCAATCCTCACGGATAAATCATGCAGCCCAAACGGCAAATTCCTATCACATAACAAATCCCGAAAAGAACCAAATTTACTAATTAGGCAACTGCACTGCCAACTTTTACCTATTTTTCAAATCTAACTGAATCTACAGCCCAATGATGATGATTACTGATAACCAATCCTCACGGATAAATCATTCAGCCCAAACGGCAAATTCCCATCACATAAGAAATCCCGAAAATAACCTAATTTACTAATTAAGCGACTGCACTGCTAACTTTTACCTATTTTTCAAAACTAACTGAATCTACAGCCCAATGATGATGATTACTGATCACCAATCCTCATGGATAAATCATGCAGCCCAAACGGCAAATTCCCATCACATAACAAATCCCGAAAATAACCTAATTTACTAATGAAGCGACTGCACTGCTAACTTTTATCTATTTTTCAAAACTAACTGAATCTACAGCCCAATGATGATGATTACTGATCACCAATCCTCACGGATAAATCATTCAGCCCAAACGGCAAATTCCCATCACATAACAAATCCCGAAAATAACCTAATTTACTAATTAAGCGACTGCACTGCTAACTTTTACCTATTTTTCAAAATTAACTGAATCTTCTGCCCAATGATGATGATTACTGATCACCAATCCTCTCGGATAAATCATTCAGCCCAAACGGCAAATTCCCATCACATAACAATTTAAAGAACCTAATTTACTAATTAACCGAGTGCATTGGTAACTTTTTTTTAACAGTTATTTTGGTTGTTTTATACAGCTCTAATGGCCTAATGATTATTCAAAATAAGAATAAAGTTCGTTTTAAGTTTGTTTTATTAATGTGAAGAACAATTTTTGAGAATTATTTATTATAAGTTAACATTAGGTTTGACTACACTGCAAAAACATGGTGTCTTAAATTGGCCAAAAATGTCTGAAATTAAGATACTTTTGGTGTCTAAGACACGAAAAACGTCTTATTTTGAGACATTTTTGAACAATTGAAGACACCTTTTTATGCAGTGTACTTATAATACTTTGGTTTTATAGAAATATTTTTTTTGTAACATATAACCTACGTAAATTAGATTTGTTTTAAATATATTTTTGCTTTGGTATGTTTAATTTGGTTTTAATTTTTTATGTTTTTCTGTAAACCAACGTTTTTGGTTTAAAATTGTAGTTTTTTGGAACTTTCTGTGGTGTGTTTTTAAATCCATCATTAATTAACCAATTTTTTGTTCGTTTAATTATTGCTGTATAGTGCCCTACGGAAGTTGATGATCTCACTGCAAAAACTTTTGTCTTCTAAGTGTCTTATTTTAAGACACAAGACATTAAGAAAGCGTCTTACAGTTATTTCAAGCTATATTTCATTGGTTAATAATTTTGAAAGATGCTTTCTCATTGGTTTAAAATTAAGACACTTTAAAACGTCTTAAAAGTGAGGACAAAAATGTCTTAAAATAAGACACTTGTTTTTACAGTGTTGCTCATTACATTTGGGCCCTCGTGATGCGAAAAGAGCGTAAGTTGCTTTGCTTTTAGGACATATGAATGATTTTTGTAAGCAACTTAGTTTTACCTTACAGTCGACGTCGATTCCTATGAGTACAATATCACCTAGATATCACCTAGATATACATCTAGATATACATCTAGATATACAATATCAACACGATATATAATAGAGGGGAGAGGGGGTTAAGAAAATGTGACGTAATTTTAAAGGGAAGTTGACAAATATGTAACAATTTTTTACAAGGGGGAGGAGGGTAAAAAAAAAAAGGAAAAAAGGTATGACATAATTTATGGACGGCCCCAAAATATAATTATTTGAAAAACAAATTAATCTTATAAATAAAAATTCAGAATATAACGTTATTATTCAATTTACGAAAAGACATGGGCGTTGACACATAAATTTTTTAGTCTCATGTATCCCAAAAAGAAGATAAGAAAAAGGAGTAAGTAAATTATAAATCCTAATTGGGCTGTAGATTCAGTTAGTTTTGAAAAATAGGTAAAAGTTGGCAGTGCAGTTGCCTAATTAGTAAATTAGGTTCTTTTCGGGATTTGTTATGTGTTAGGAATTTGCCGTTTGGGCTGAATGATTTATCCGTGAGGATTGGTGATCAGTAATCATCATCATTGGGCTGTAGATTCAGTTAGTTTTGAAAAATAGGTAAAAGTTGGCAGTGCAGTTGCCTAATTAGTAAATTAGGTTCTTTTCGGGTTTTGTTATGTGATAGGAATTTGCCGTTTGGCAAATGCGGTTTGCCGTTTGTAAAAAAAAAAAAATCAAAAAATCAAAAAAAATTTTTTTTTTTGATAAAAATAAAATTTTTTGATTTTTTGAAAAATTGTTAGTGCTGTTCGATTACGGCAAAAAACGGCAAATTCTGACCTGTTTAAAATTGTTCTATCTTTAAAACTGTGGATTTTGTAATAGGTGTACTGCTAAGTTGATATCAAGTTAGCAGTGCACCCTGTTTTTTTAAAAAAAACGAAAACGGCAAAATTATTTTTTTCACGATAAATTAGCGGCAAATTAACGGCAAATGTTCCAATATAGTGTTTTTGATTTTTCCAATGTTGTCTTGCTAACATGATATACATCTAGTCTTTGCCAATTAATTTTAGATTTTTGGACCGAGAAACATAAACATTGAAATCAAGTGCAAATTAGGTCATTGTTATGAATTATGACGTTGTCATTTTCTGGTTTCAACAACCTCAATAAGTCAAATCCAAACTAATATGTATTGATATAATATAATATGTAGTTGACCAAAAGTACAATTTTTCTAATGTGCGACTCCAAGTAAAATTTACGTTATTTTTAGACAGGTTAACTGCGGACAATGAGACTTTAGAATTTTATTATATTTAGTATGAATAATGTTTTTCATAAATATTGAGGAAAAATATTAATTAGTTCACGAGAATTTAAATTTCGAAAAAAAATTGAAATAGCAATATCTTCCGTTCTATCAGTCGTATCAAGGTTGTCTTTTTTTTTTAATGCACAGAAAAATATAAGGAATAATTCTAATTCAGTACAATTTTTTATAATTTTAATATTAAAAAGTTATTAAATAAAAGGGACATAACTTTTAAGCAGCGAGACAAAATTCAAAGACCCAAATGCATATCATTTGTCCAAATGCGCAAATGCTTTTAAATACGGTCCTATGTTTACATTTATAATTTACAGGGCTCGAACTAGCTCCGTAAATCCCGTAAAAGTCCGTAAAAGTCCGTTTTTTAGAAAAAAGGTCCGTAAAGTCCGTAATTTGTTTAGAAAAGTCCGCAAATTCCGTAAATTCTAAGATAAGAGGCCCTAAGCAGTGTAAAAACGGTTGAGTTTCAATTTTTCAATTTCTTTCTTCAATTTTTAATTATTTTATTTAATATTCAATAATACTCGCCTTTTTTCAATTATCAGTTGTTTTCTTGAAAATTTAATATGTTCTTCAAGTTCCAATTGATTTCTTCAATTTTCATTTATTTCCTAAAAGTTTTCCTAGAATTTTCTTTAGTTTACATTATCAATTAATAAATTCATAATTTGAAAAAGTTTTTTCAAATATAATTATTTTCATCCACTTTTATAATTACTCTTTAATTTTTAAAATTACTTTGTTCTAATAACGATTATTCTTGACACATTTCGAATTTTTTTCAACTGTCAATTATTTTCGTCAATTTGTAATTTTTCCTTCAATTATCAATTATTATCTTAAAACTTCAATTTAATTCCTTTACATTTAAAAATTCCCTGATTTTTCCAATTATTTGTTTCACACATAAACATTTTTAAAATTAAACTCAATTGTTCGATTCTAAAACTATCTCCTTCAATTCTTCATTATTTCCTTCAAATTTCAATTGCATTTTTCAATTTTCAATTTTTTTCTTTATTATTAAAAATTCTTGCCTTTTGTACATTTTTTTTTTTTTTGATTATCAATAAGTTTCTATGACTATAATTCACATGTTCAATTAGTTTCTTCAATTTTGAATTTTTTTTTTCAAATTTCAATTCTATTTTCCAGTTTTTAATTATTTTCTGCTACATTTAATAAATCACGGCATTTATAAATTACTTTTTTGAATTTTCAATTAAATTATATAAATTTTAATTTCATTTTTCAACTTATAGTCATTTTTATCATTTTTAAATTATTTTTTGAATTTCAAAATAGTTTTAATTTAGCGATTAAATTGTTTAATTCTACAACTATTTTCTTCAAATTTCATTTTTCAATTTTAAATTATTGTCTTTAATATTAAAAAATTCTCGCCTTTTTTAAATTATTTATTTTTTTTTTTTCGAGTATCGCAATAAATTTTTTTAATTTTAAAAGCAGTTGTTTAATTATGTTATCTTATATTCAACAATTATCTTCTTTTTTCAATTTTAAGTTTATTCTTTGAAATTCAATTCTTTTTTGCAATTTCTAATTATTTTCTTAATTTTTCAATTTTTTCCCCCCTTTTTTTTTTGTAATTATTGCTTTCAATTTTCAATCTAGTTTTTGAATGTTTAATTATTTCCAACAATTGTTTATATAATTTTCATATTTTTAAAGTATTTTTTTCCAATTTCAACTATTTCTTGCAATTATAATTTATTTTACCCAATTTTCAATTGTTTGCACACTTTTTTCAATTATTCTCTAAAAATTTTATAATAATTCTTTAATTTTTTCAATTTTAATTTTTTTTCAGTCCTTTTTTGTAATTTTTTTTAAATTATTAATTATTTTTCCAATTTCAATTCAGTTCTTAAATTTTCAATTTATTTCTCGAAATTGTTATTATTTTCTTTAGTTTTCAATTATTTTCTTCAATATCCATTATTTTGTCGATTTTCAATTCAGTTTTTCAATTTGCAATTATTTCCAACACTTTATTTTTTAATTTTCTTGTTTAATTTAAATATTTATTGTTTAATTATTTAAATTATTCTTTTTCAATTGTATAATTATCTAGACATTTTTCGAGTTTTGTTTTCAATTGTCAATTATTTTCGTTATTTTTCAGTTAGTTTCTTAAATTTTGTAATTATTCTCCTAATTTTCATTATTTGAAGTTGCAAAAATTTATAGTTTTTAATAACAAATAACAATGCAAAGTTTCTGGCGCGCGTTAATGTTGCTAGTACTACAATAAGATTTATAGATCTATTTAAATGCACAGAAAGCTTTTTTTTTGTGCCTATGTTATAAGTATACCTACAATAATTGTTCTCTTATTTGCCGCAGACTCATTAATATTTTTCTATTTAATATTAATAAAATTGTCTATAATTTTCAAAGAAATAAATTATTTTAAACATAAAAAATACAATTTCTTTTTACTTTTCTACTGTATTTTAATTCTATCACACTCAAAATAGTCTTTCGGGATACAAAATGTTTATTCGTAACTAGTCCGTAAAAGTCCGTAATTTTGAATTTCTGGTCCGTAAAGTCCGTATTTTTAAGTACTTTTACCGGTTCGAGCCCTGTAATTTATTAAAATTAAATATCAAGGAAGTAACTGTGTAGTTCATTTCTTTTGGAATCTTGAAAAGAACACAGGTAATTTCGTTTTAGCATTTGGGTCATTGAATTTTGTCCCGCTGCTTAAAAGTTATGTCCTTTTTATTTAATAACTTTTTAATATTAAAATTATAAAAAATTGTACTAAATTAGAATTATTCCTTATATTTTTCTGAGCATTCAAAAAAAAGAAAACCATGATACGACTGATAGAACGGAAGATATTGCTATTTTAATTTTTTTTCGAAATTTCGATTTTCGTGGCCTAATTACTATTTTGACCTAATTATTTTTTGTAAAACATTAGTCATACTAAATATAATTAAAATCTAAACTTTCATTGCCCGTAGTTAACGTAAATTTCACTTGAAGTCGCACTGATTCTAGAACTGTATATAATTTAACTATCTTTTAAACAATTTTTTTTTATTTTAGGAAGCTAAAGATTTTCTATTGAGGGCTATCGAAAATAACGACTCAAATTATGGGGCAGAAATGTCCTACATTGAATGCATGGTATTTTCAAATAATGATTCTGAATTCGTACCTTATTTTCTAAAATTGAAGGAAAAATATTCTGGTTCTAAAACCAGTAGAGAGAAGGAAATTTTGATAAACATTGCATTTTGTTATTTTTATTTTGAAAAAAATCTTGAGGAGTCAGTTAAGTCCTTTTTACTAGGCTTCGAAATCGAGGAACAACAATTTTCTTTGAAGGTATACATATTACATATTATAACTTAATTTTATTTGTTTATTAAACTTTTCAAATTTATTTTATTTTAAAATAAGAAACAAATAAATTAAATTTACATCAAAATCTCTTTAGATTTAGATAGTAAATTTTTCATTTTTAACCATGTTTCTTGAAACTAAAATTCCTGAAATCTTTACACTAATTGTCTTATTAATTTTTTTGTATATTTCAGAATTTTCGATGTCGCGTTACAAATAAGACACTTGATTTATATCTTTTTTTAAAAAAAGAGTTCTTTCCAGAAATTGAAAACGATATAAAAAATAAAAAAAATGTTTCTCAAGAAACTATTTCAGCATTTAACAAGTTGAAAAAGAAAGTGTATGATCAGCGTCCACAACATCAGAAACATTACATGGAAAAAAATATTAGCATTTAATTAATATCTGCGTTATGAATCAAAATTCTAATTATTTAAATTTTTTTTTTAAATGCGTTATAAAGATTTCATGTTTAATTTACTTGAATTCGAGTATATACTGCTGTGAATTTATATATTCATATTAATTACTGCATAAATATTCTCTTTGTAAATATAAACGCTGTTTTTAGACATTTAAAATGTTTAAAATTAAGTTAAAAAGTTAAGTTTAAAATTTCCATGAAAAAGGATGTAATTTTGTACGTTTAAGTTATAAATGAACACAATCAATATTGTATCTTCAATATAAAAAATGTGAATTACAGAAAATATTTTGTTGTAACGAATAAAAACATAAAAATGGAATTCACCAAATTTTAAAAAATCCAGTTGCTAAAATTTGCTTTCTAAATTTTTTAATATTCCATTTGCAAATGTTTGGATAATTAATATTGACAGAAAGTAGTATAAGGAGCTGCCATTTCTCAAAAAACTTGATCCCAGTTTTCCTTTTCTCTTTAGCCCAAAGCCCAACGAATACGGTTACAGGAGCAGGGCATGAGACAGAAAAGGACAGAAACAGTCTCTGTCCTTTATTATCTCATGCCCTGCTCCCGTAACCGTGTACCATTTCTTAAATTACCCTATACCACTTCCTAACGTCAACTGACAACTTGAAGTAAATCGTGTTTAAGAAATGGTAAATCGGAAAATAGTTTATTTCGAAATCGAATAAATGACCACTTTTTAAACAAGTCAACAAACACTTTTCTTTATACCGTACAATCGGTCCGATTACACATCATCGGAAATCGGAACGTCATCGCGGAAATCATGTTATAAATAAAGTTTTAATGGCTTTAGGGTGAAATCACATGGAAGCGTCAAACGTTGCCTCGTAATGAGAGAGAGGGAGACAAAGATATATTCACGTCTTTCTCTTTCTTATTACGACACAACGTTTGACGGTGATTTCAACCTTACACTTGATTTTTAAAAATAACAATACTAAAAAAAACAATGCCTGAATCTTTTATAACTATCTGTTAGTGAGGTCTACAAGTAAAAGATAATACAATCGCTAACTTAATCGTAGTAATGAGAAGAAGCAGGACAGAGATATATGTCTGTCCTACTTCCTCTCATTCTTAAGGTACGCTCCCACTTAGTTTGTCTGCCTGCACGCGCATGCAATCGACATGAGATAGAAGAAGACAGAAATAGAAATTTGCATGTTTTGTCTTCCTTTATCTCATGTCGATTGCATGCGCATGCAGACAGACTCCGAGGTGAGAGTGTGCCTTTACGATTAAGGTTTAGCGATTATGATTCATTGTGCTTTAGGCTAGACCTTTTTATTTAAAATGAACATTACTATAGAGTAAACCAGTGTGACGTCACAAGTCCGTTAAGTTTTGCCATTTGTCAAGAAGGTTGGGTTTCACAGTTTCGGTCTTAAATGAAAAGGTCTATCCATAGCCTCAAGTAGTTTACGTTCCGAACCCTGATACGTTCCTAAATATTACGTTATTACGTATGTAATAGACTGTGTAACATACGCAACAAACTTGGAGTTTGTTCCATTTACCCATCCGTGGTCATGATCATGGGTTTAGCACCAGTCTTGCCAGATACCCTCACTCATCGCAGTTACGCATGCTCTTCGCCTCAACACTCATTGGTTAGAACCATCGGAAAGTCTGATTTCCGATGGTAACTTTGATTCTGATCAATGCCTGTTGAGGATTTAGAGCGTGCGCAATAATGATGAGTGAGGGTATCTGGCAAGACTGTTTAGCACCCTGGTTCAGTGCTCTATTTTTTTATTGTAAAAAAAATTGTAAGTCAAAATAAGATGGAAGAATAAATGAACAAAAGTGAAGTTAAGAACGAAAGTTAACAAGTAGAAAGAAGAAGTTTAAGGTAAAAATGTATTAAAGACGTGAAAAAAATTACAATCTAGGATGTTCGAGCCCACTGAATTAGGAAAGGTAAATCACAATGTTTTCTTTCTTTCTCGATAACATTTTTTCTTGAATGACGTCGTGTAATCATTCACAAAGATTACATATATGTAACTCTCAGTGCTTGTTTGATTTAATAAAACGCAGTTCATAAAAAATAATTTAATTTTTCAATTTAGAGTGTAATCTTTTAATTTGCATTTTGTTTCTAAAAATAATTTTATATTTTGAATAAGTTTTGTCCGAATACTATTTTAATTGTAAAAGAATTTGAGTTGTATAAATGAGGGAAGTAGATAATGGGGATAATTAGATCACAAATTAACTCTAGTATGATTCATGTTTTGGAATTTTGAGGACGAAATCCAACCATATTGTTTCTCTAATAAATAAAATTTTTAGTCATTAATCACGTGAAGAAAAAGTAATATATAATTTGTAATTATATAATTAAACTAATTCGCCCTAAAAGAAAATCATTTTATTTTATATAATTCTGAAAGTTTTTAAAAATATTTTTTTTTAATATAATGTTACATATTATACGTTTGTTTATTACATTATCCTTCTATTATTACCATGTAGTAAAAAATTATATAACATTCGTTATTGTTTACAGCTTAAACAGCAAATAAAAATCTAATAACATTTTTGTATTTTTTCATAATTTTTTCCTTTCCAGGAACTTTGTATCCACACTGGTGTGGTTTTACGAGGAGCAAATACAAGAGAAGATGAGGTTCATAGTTCAGGAACTCTTAACATCGTCGAATATGTAAGATTATAAATATTTTCTTTTTTTTCTATCTTTAACCAAGCGTCATAATCTTAATTCAACACACAAAATCGATGAAATTTAAAAAAAGCACTTTTTTTGTCTCTTTTTTATTTTTTAAGGGATGTATGATTAAGTTCTAAAATTATTTATTTAGGATATTTATTTCATAGAATTTCATTAGGAAGAATTTTCTTTTAATCGAAATTTCACATTTACGAATATGTTTTCAATCGAACATAAATTAATCCGAATTTTGACCTAACAGAATTTTTAGGTCACCGAATTCATATTTAACAGAATTTTCATTTTACAGACATTCTTTTTAACCAACTTTTCATTTAAAAGAATTCCAATTTAAACTAATTTTAATTTAGAAGACTTTTTATTTTACAGAACTTTAGGTTTTTAGGTTTTCCCCTATTTTGCGATTGGTCCCTAAAAGTCGCCTATTTAGAAAAATTTACCATAACCTCCCCTATTTTTCACAAAAATATATTTAAAGTCATGGTATCTACAAATTTTCAATTATTTTTAAGGTTCTTTAAATTTTTATTCTTTTTTCATTCTTCAATTATTTCTATCATTCTCCAATTTTTAATTTATTATATTATATTTCAACTAGCAACATTAATGCGCGCTTAAGCGCGCGACAAACTTTCCATTGTTGTTGGTCATTTAAAACTATAAATTTTTGCAAGTACAAATAATGGAAATTACGAAATTAAAGAATATATCTGAAAAATGACGAAAATAATTGACAGCTGAAAAAAAATTCGAAAAATGACTACATAATTACACAATTGAAATGAATAGTTTAAAAAATTAAAAAATGAATATTAAATTTAAACAAAATAGTTGAAAAATTATAGGAATAACTGTTCGAAATAATTGAAAATTTAACAACTGGACTGAAAATCGAAAAAAATAATTAAAATTGAAAAAATAATAATAAAAAGTCGAGGGAATAAATTGACAATTTAAGAATTAAATTAAAATTTGAAAAAAATATTTGATAACTGGAACAAAACTTACAAAATGACGAAAATATCCAACAATTGCAAACAAAATTAAAAAATGTCTAGATAAATTTACAATCAAACAAAACAATTTAAATAATCAAAGAATAATTATAAAACTTTAAGATAATAATTGAACTTTGAAAAAATTATAGAAAATAATTGAAAATTGCGGAAAATAATTAATAATTAAAAGAAATAGTTGAAAAATGGCAAGAATAATAAAAAAATTCATGAAAATATGTAAAAAATAACAAAAATAACTGTCAATTGAAAACAAAATTCGAAAAATGACTAGATTAATAGAAAACTGAAAAAAATAATTGAAAAAATTAAACAAGAAATATTAAATTTAAAGAAAAATTAAAAAATTAAGAAAATTGAAGGAATAATTGTTGGAAATAATTGCATATCTAACAACAGGATTCAAAATCGAAAAAAATAATTAAAAATTGAAGAAAGCAATTAAAAATTGAAGAATTGAAATTAAATTTGGGGAAAATATTTAAAAATGTAAGAATGGAATTAACAATTAAAAAAATAATTGAACAATTAACTTTAAAATTAAAGAATTTTCATTATAATCAATATAATAATAGAAAATAAGCGATAATAATAATAATAACAATTGAATTGAAATTTTAAAACGATTTTGATGAGTGAAAAAATTAATTGAAAAAATCCGAGAATTATTGAATATTGAGGAATTAATGGAAAATCGATAAAAAGAATTGAAAATTAAAGAAAATATTTGAGAATTGAAGAAAATAATTAAAAATTTAAGCAATAAATTGAAAATTAAAGAATTAAATGAAAATATCAAGGAAATAATTGATAATTAAAAAATAAAATTACAATATTTAATGAATAATCATAAAATTAGAGGAGAATAATAAATTGTCAATTAAAAACTGATGAAAATTATGCATAGAATTGTCGACAATAAATTAAAATTGAAGAATTATATTGAAATTTCAATATAATAATTGATAATTGAAAGGAAATTTACAAAATGACGAAAATAATTAAATATTAATGAAAATAATTGAGAAATGAGGAAAATAATTGACAAAAAAATTCGAAAGCTGTTGAGAATAATCGACTACATAACAAAATAATTAAAAAAAATTAACAAATAATTATAAAATTTAAAGAGAATAATTATTGTATATTGAAAACTTAAAAATTGTAGAAAAAATTATAGATTTATTTATTAGTAAACTTAAAATTACTTGACTCTTATGAAAGTAGACTCTAATTTTAATTTAAAGATACATTTTTTCAAACGCAACTGATTTAAAACGAAAAAATATCTAACAATAAGTGACAAACGTCAGATGCGGACAGACAAGAATGAATGAATGAATGAATCTTGCGGATTATTATTATAGATAGATAGTTTTCCTGACTTTTCACTCCTTCATCTAAGATTTCAATTATTTTCTTTGTAATTAATTTTATCATTTTTTAATTTTTTCTTACAATTCATACTTATCTGTATTATTATTTCATTAATTTCATAAACTGTCAATTCTAAACATCAAATTTCAATTACTTTATTTACTTTAAATGTTTTTTCTACCTATTAAATATTTTCATTATTTTTCAATTAATTTCCAAAACTTGGAATTATTTTTTTACATATTCTAATTTTTATCATCAGTTTTTCATTGTGTTTATCATTTTTCAGTTATTTTCTTAAATTTCAAAAATGTTTTGTAGTTTTATCACTTATTTTTCATAAATTTTATTTATTTCCTTTAATTTTTAATTATTTCTATAATTTTGAAAATATTTTCTTTTATTTTTAGTTTTGAAAAGTGGTTTTTCATTCACTTTCTACATTTTTAAATTATTTATCTAAAATTTCAGTTATTTGTATTATCTTTCAATTATATCCATCATTTTTAAATTGACTTCTTTAATTTTTCAAATTTTTTCTCTAAATTATAATTTTTAAAAATTTTTTTTAACTGATTTACTAAACCTTAAATTATTTTTTTTAAATCTACAATTACTTGAGGTATTTTGTAATTAATTTCCTGAAATTTCAACTATTTATCTCAAATTTCAATGATTTTTAAAAATTTATTTATTTATACATAAACGAGCCCAGCAAATTTATCATCTTTTTTTCCATTTTTCAATTATTTTTCTCAATTCTTGATTGTTTTCTTCAATTCTCAAATATTTTCCTAATTGTCATTTACTGTCTTCAATTTTCAATTATTTCTATAATTTTGCAATTTTTTCTCTCTAATTTTTAATTTTTAATACTATTTTCAATTTGACTTATTTAATCTTCAATTATTAATCTTAAATGTCAATTCTTTTTCTTCAATGTTCAGTTTGTTTTATAAACTTTTAATTGATTTCTTCGATTTTAAATTACCTTCATCATTTTTTAATTAGTTTCCTAAATTTTCAATTATTGTCTTCAATTTTAAGTTGTTTCTATAACTTTGCAATGATAGTAACAATTTTTAATCTTATTTTTAAATTGATTTATTAAATCTTCAATTATTTATCTCAAATTTGAATTCTTTCTTTTAATTTTTATTACTTTTATAATCTTTTAATTGTTTTTTTTTTCCCGATTTTAAATTATCTTCATAATTTTTTAATTAATTTACTAAATTTTCAATTTTTTTAAATTCATTCTTTTAAATGAAAAGTTGATAAAAAAGAATTTCTGTAAAATGAAAATTCTGTTAAATATGAATTCGGTGACATAAAAATTCTGTTATGTCAAAATTCGGATTAATTTATGTTGTATTGAAAACATATTCGTAAATGTGAAATTTCGACTAAAACAAGATTCTTCCTAATGAAATTCTATGAAATAAATATTCTAAATAATTAATTTTAGAACTTAATTATACGTACCGTTTTTAAACTCGTTTAATAAAAAATGCTTGACTTGTAGAGTTTTGGAAAATGCATCGAATGGAAACCAATCGAAGTGTCTATAGTTTCCGAAATCCAGGATCAAGATCCAGAATGGTCCCTGGTGGATTCTCACACCCGACGAACTCGAACTTCTTCAGAAGGTCCGGATTCTCTCGGACGTACGAGAACTGTCCGGATTTTATTTTCAGACTTAAAGTCCTTTCGAGTCAATCATAGTGGACAACAGTTGATTTTCATGCAAAAGGATGGAACGACCTATGTGGCTTTTTTTCAACTCTCCAACGCCGAAAGTTTTGTCAATTCTTTGAAAGGGTTTATTAAGTTCGTTAGATCAAAAATGGACCGACACCTGTACATTGTTGTAGATGAAGTGAGCAACGTTCTGAATAAATCCTTCGCGGAACTGGATATTTTTCAAGAAAATACGTCCGACTATGTGTGGAAATTTGTCAGGAATTTGCACGATCGTCCATACGAAACTACAATGGAGGCCTTCAGTAAACTTGCGGATGTTTGGAGTTGGTTTTTAAAATTATTTTTATCTTATTAAGAAGTTAATTTTGAGTTTGACCATTTAACTTTTTATACTTTTCATTTAAGTTATTCTAGAATAATTTAGATATTTCATCAATTTTTCGTTTTGATAAAAGAACATTGATTGAAAAAAAATCGTTACCATTTAATAGAAGTTGACTCATTTTATTCGCAGTATATAAAGACACTGACTCCAAACGACCAATGGAAGAAGCAGTTGCTGATCTTTTAAATCGTTCTCTTTCAATAGATGTGCCTCAACCCTCGGTTTCCGTGAGTTCCGGGGACGAATACGAAGTAATTGGAGTCTCGAATGCATCAGTTCTTCTTCCACCAAGACCTCCGTGTCCTAGAGGTAATTTATTTTAAAAAAAGTTACAAAAGCAGCAGGGCTGATAAAAAGCATGATTTTTTTTATTTAAATAAAAAATTGATTTTTTTACAATATATTTAAAATCAGTATATAAAATTTTCAAATGTTTATATATAAGTAGTTTATTTTTTATCTGAGAACATTTAATAAGAAACAATGAAGAATAAAACATTAAATCAAAATCAAACAAATTATGTCGAATAAATGAGGAAATTTCAAAAAGAAATATCTTCAAATTCATATGATCGTAAAATTAACAGAATTAGGTAAAAGCAAAAAAAAAAATTATTAAACAAACAAAAATATATATAAACGTAAAAAATAAGAGAACAGTCCATTAAAAAAATGAGAAAATTCTTTTAAATAAAAAAAAGTTATGAAAATGATTAAAGAAATAAAGAAAAAATTAAAAAAAAAACAACATAAGAATGAAATAGTGACATAAAAAAATAAAATATAAAAAAGTATAAAGCTCTTTTTAAAAAATTAAACTATTTACGGACTCTTTTAAATTAAAAAAATAAATAAGAAGATTTTAATATATTAATAAAGAGAACAAAATTTTAAAATAAGGAAAATTAGAGAATTATTTCACAAATTGAAGAAAAAAAGAATAAATAAAATTTTGGAAAATTTTAGAAGAAAAAAAAATTCTATGAAATAGAAGAACGATGTTTAAAAAAAAAAAAAAAAAAGTAGAAAATTGGAAAAATGTTAAAATGTAGATAAATGCATTGAATAAATGTTTTCAAAAATTCTTAATTACAAGATAAAAACTAAACATTTTAAAAGAAGGAAAAATGTTCCTAAGAAATAGAAAAATGATGAGAAAAATTAAAGAATTATTTAAAATGCAAGAAAAGACTAACACAATTGTGAAAGAAAAAGAAAATTAAATAAATAGGAAGAAAATGAAGAAATGTTTTTTTTTTCTTAATCCAACAAATTGTAAAAAATATAAAAAGCACAAAAAATAAAAAAAATTTATATGAATCTACCAAAAAATTAGAATTAATAGAAATAAAAAAAATGTATGTAAAGATAAATAAAAAGTTCACGAAATAAATTTAAAAATAAAAAAAATTTAGAAAAATTAAACCAACAATATTTTTAAATTAGGTACACTTAACACAAGTCCAACAATTAATTTAGCAAAATAAAAAAAATCTAAAAATTTTATTAAGGAATAAGTAAGTTTGCAAAAAAAAAGACAAAATGTGAAAACAAATTGAATAAATTTACAAAAAAATGAGCGTATTTATTTTTAAAAAAATTGGTACTAATTAAGAAAGTAAAAATAAAAATAAAATAAAATCCTGAAATAAAAAGAAAGTACAAAACAAAAAAATTAAAAGTAAAAGAAGGAAAAATATTGTAAAAATAAAAAATTGTAAGATAAAAATTAAAGAATTTCTTAAAAGTGAAATCTTTTAGAAATCTTATAAGAATTAAAAAAAGGATTATTGTGAATATAGAAAAAAATTAATATTATTGTATTATTATGCATTAATTAATATGTATTTAAATTCGAATTAATGGAAATCTAAAAATTTAAATAAATAATCAGGATGGTCACTTGACCGGGAAAATTTGTTATTAATCCGGGAATTTCTTCGTGGATCTCTTGAAAATTTTATAATTATTCATTAATTCGTTTTAAATATTTTGTTCTGTTGTAGATTATTCTTGCCAGTTTTTGAATTTTTATCTCGATTATCAATTATTATTTTCCTCATTTCTCAATAAGTTTCTTTAACATTTAATTATTTTAGTCATTTTGTAATTTTTCATTCAATTATTATCAGCTATTTTCTTAAAATTTAAATTTGACTTCAATTTACTTCTTTAATTTTAAATTATTTTTTTCAATTCTCAATTATTTTCTTTAATTTTCAATTGCATTCCTCGTTTTTCAATTATTTTATTAATAATTCTCGCATTTTCTTAAAATTTCAATACAATTCTTCAATTTGCATTTATTTTCTACCATTTTTTTTTCATAATTTCCTTTAGTTTTTAATTGGCCATTTTTTATTCTCCTTCAATTTTATGATTATTTATTCTTGGATTTTTTCAATTATTTTTTTCACTTATAAAAATTGTTTTATAATTTCAATTTAATTATTCAATTCAAGAACTGTTCTCTTCAATTTTCAGTTTTTTTTCTTCAAATTTAAATTTCACTTTTCAATTTTTAATTATTTTCTTTAATATTAAAAAACTATCGCCTTTTTCGTATTATTTTTTTTTGATTATCATTAATTTTCTTTAATTTTAATTATAATTTTTCAATTATTTTCTTAAATTTTAATTCCATTCTGCAATTTGTATTTCCATTCTTTAGTATTCACTTGCTTATTTTTATATTCATTAATTCTCGGCTTTTTTCAATTACTTTTTTTTAATTTTTAAGTATATTCTTCAACATTCAGTTCCATTCTTGAATTTTTAATTGCTTTTTTTAATTTTCAGTTGTGTATTAATTTAGCCATTTTTTGAATTTTGTTTTTAATTGTCAATTATTTTCGTCATTTTCTAATTTTTGTTTCAATTATTAATTATTTTTTCAAATTTTAATTTAATTCTTAAAATTTCAAGTTTTTCCCTCAATTGTTTATTATTTTCTTCAATTTCAATTATTTTTTTTCGATTTTCAATCCAGTTTTAATTTGCAATTATTTCCAACAGTTATTCTTATAAGTTTTCAACTATTTTGTTTAAATTTAATATTTATTGTTTAGTTGTTTTAGTTTGTTTTCAACTGTCAATTATTTTCGTCTTTTTTCAGATATATTCTTCTATTTCGTAATTTTCATTATTTGAATTTGCAAAAATTTATAGTTTAAAATGACCAACAACAATGTAAAGTTTGTCGCGCGCTTAATGTTGCTGATGGAATTATAATACGTAATTCTTTTTGAATGTTTAAGATAAATTATTGTCCAAAAATTTCGATTTTAATATTTTGTGGTAATAAAACTTTTCAAGATTTAATTACAATTAATAAGATTATAAAATTATGTAAATTTTAAATCTAAGTATAAAGTTATATTTTAAATATATAAAGGCGAATTTGGAAAAATTATAAATACTGTTTTAATTGTTCGAAAATTTGTAAACGGGAAATCAACAAAATTGATCGTAAAACCAGGAATTTAATTTCATAAAAAAAGTGTCCACTCTGCTGAATTGGAATATGAATTTAAAATATTAATGATATACAAAATTTAATAGGTACTATTTTTTGCTATCTTCATACTAAAAATTTGTAGATCTTCGGTATTTTGATTATCTGTATTAGCACAATTTTTTTAATTTTATAAAGAATAAAATATGAAAATGGAAATTTTCTTAATTTATCCATAAATTTTGGGTTTTTTTAAAAAATGTTTTGCGATTTTTTACATGCAGTATTAGACATCCGGAGAATTGTGAAATTTTTGTTTATTTAAATCATGGTTTTAATTCAAATGCCCCAATAATTTAAATCAATTACAGCCCTAAAAAACAGGGATGTAATAAATTGTGAAATTTTTAGGAGCTCCTTTAACGCAAGAACAGTGGGACAAATATAGAGATCCAACTGGGAGAGTAACAGATCCTGATGCAGTTAAAGAAATTATTTTCCGAGGCGTGAGTAAAATATTTAAAATTATAAAACAAAAAATGTATACAGTATTGTTTAGCACAAATAAACTTACTTTACTGATGAAATAAAATACTATCAGGGTATTTCACCATCCTTACGTTACGAAGTTTGGAAATTCCTACTTAATTACTATCCTTGGAATTCAACAAGTATAGAGAGATTAGAGTTGAAGAAAAAGAAGACTGACGAATATTTCATAATGAAACTACAGTGGCGATCTATGACTCCTGCCCAGGAAAATAGATTTGCCGATTATCGAGATCGTAAAAGTTTAATAGGTAAGTTTTTTCATATTTTGTTATTTTTTGCACGGTGTGTAGCGACACTATTTTTAAATTCTCAGATCGTAAATTACAATTTTTTCGGATCTGTTCCTTTAATGATAATTAACTGATTATTGAATTATTAATTAGTTTCAAAGAAATATTAAGAAGAAAAGTTTTAAATATTCACAATACATCATTTTTATTAAGAAAAAAAAACAGATAAATTATTATTAAAAGATCTAAAAATATCAGAATGAATATGAAAAATAAAAAAAAAATCTCAACGACAAAGTAATGTTTAAAAGTAAGTAAAAAAGTCGTACGAAATAAGAAAAAGTATTTTTTTTTTTAAATAATGAACAATAGAGAAAACCTCTAATAAAAATTCAACAAATTATGAATAAATACAAAATTTACAAACAAAATTTGAGGTCGAGTCAGATAAAACAATATTGCTTACCTTTATACCGAAACGCTTATAAAATTTAGAAAGTTTTTTATTTAAAATATAAAAATACAAAAGACAAAAAAAAATTTTTAAAAAGCTAGTTTTTATTTCAACAAAAAGAGAAAATTTTTAGAAACTACATAGAAATATATTTAAAAAACTAGAAAATCCTTTAAATAAATTAAAATAATTATACCTGCTTTAAAGAAAATTTATTAAAATACGCAAAAATTTTTACTAAGAATAAAAGCATTTTTATTTTTAAATTATGGAAAAAATAATGAATAAATTGTTTAATAACTTGAAATTTAAGAATCAATTAAAAGTTCAAGAATGATAAATAAAGTATGAAAGAACAAGACAATTAAATAAAAAGGAAGAAAGTATGTTAAAAAGTTAAGGAAATAAGTAAAAATAAGAACATCAAAAAAAGAATAATAAAAAAGTATTTAAGAAGTGAAGAGAATCTTTTATAGAAAATCTAACAAAGTATGAAAAATAAAAAATTAGAAAATATAAATAAAAAATCTACAAAAGAAATGCTTCAAAATTAAAAAAAGTTTATAGGAAAACTAAACGATACCAATGTTTTACATTCGACAAATTTTTATAAAAGAGTAAGTATTCTTTCGAGAAATTAGACAAAATCTAAAAACAAATTGAATAAATTTAGAAAAAAAGGAATGAATCTAAAAAAATATTTTTACCTTTTCTTCTACTCCCCCCCCCCCCCCCCCACCCCAATAAAAATGAGAAAAAATCTAAAAACCATGTTTTATACAATGGAAGAATGATTATATCAAAAAAAGAAAAATTAAAACTGTAAGAATGTAAAACATGATTTAATAAGAAGAAAAATAAAAGCTATAGAATCTATAACTTCATAAAAAGATTAATCTTTCTGAATACATTTTTTAAATTTTTTTTTTGTATTTTATTTCGCAAATTTTGATTCAACTTTTGTCCTTTTTTTTTTAGAAAAAGACGTGAACAGAACTGACAGAACTCACGTGTATTATTCGGGTGAAAATAATCCTCATCTAGCACAGTTATACGATATTTTAATGACCTATGTGATGTATAATTTTGATCTGGGATACGTTCAAGGCATGAGTGACCTGCTCAGTCCTATTTTGTGTTTAATGGACAATGAAGTTGATGCTTTTTGGTGTTTTGTTGGATTTATGAACAAAGTCGTAAGGAATTTTTCTTATCTTATAAATGAATAGATTTTCTCTGAATATATTAATTTATAAACTTTAAAAAAAAGTGTACTTTAATATTTATTGTTATATATTTAATTTGATAATTATTATGTTTATTTCAGTATACAAATTTTGAAATGGATCAATCAGGAATGAAGTCACAACTAAGTCAAATTCATAATTTGCTTTCGGTCACGGAACCAACGCTGGCAAATTATTTGGACAAGCATGATTCTGGCAATATGTTTTTCTGTTTCCGGTGGCTTTTAGTTCTCTTTAAAAGAGAATTTAACGCAATTGAGATAATGAAACTTTGGGAAATTCTTTGGACTAATCTACCTTGCAAAAATTTTCATCTTCTTATCTGTGCTTCGATTTTAGACTCGGAGAAAACTGTACTCATGGAAAATCAGTACGGATTTACAGAAATTTTAAAGGTAACATTTTTCAAGCCGATTTTTAGTTTAAAACATTGTTATCACTGGGTGAAAATTTCTCAAGTGGGACACCTAAAACTGACTTTTCGAATTTATTAAATTTTTAAACTTTTAAATCACAATTGTTTCAAAATTTAACAGTTAAAGTTCAAGAATTTATTATTTTGCAATTCATTTTAACTTAAGGAGCTTCTCTCCATTTACATAACCTCAAACCAGAAAGTCGTTTTTCTCCCCAAATAGAAATAGGTATCATTCAAATTATTTTCACCAAATTTTGAAAGATCCAGTTGTACATTTTTCAGAAAAAAAATAGGTTGAGCTAAAATTTATTGTCAATAATTATTTCGCATTTTGTTTTTTCTTAAAAAATTTAATGAACAATTGCAATTTTCATCCAATTCTAACAAATAATAGCTCATTTTTCTCGTTGAAGCATTTTCTACAATTTTATTTGTTTAATAACTTTTAGAAAATATATTATTTAACAGACTCCAACAAATAAAATTGTAGAGAATGTTTCAACGTGAAAAATGAGCTATTGTTTATCACAGTTGGATGAAAATTGCAGTTGTTCATTAAATTTTAAGAGAAAACATAAAATGTTAAATAATTATTATTATTTGACAACAAAATGCTCGAACTAACTTTTTTTTGAAAAATCTATAACTGGATCTTTCAAAAGGTGAAATTAATTTTAATAATAGTTTTGTTTGTTGGCAACAGTCAATTTTTTTATTTGAGGCTATGTCAATGGAGAAAAATTCCTTAATTTAAATTTGTCCGATATTGTAAACATTTTGTAACTTTATTATAAATTCTTTCTTATCTTAATAATTTCTTATGTTTAAAAAATTTCAGTATTTTATTATTATTTCTTTTGTATTTTTATACTATTTCTTAATACTAATCACTTTTTGAAGATTTTTATTTTATTTGCTTTTAATATTTTTTTTGTGTTGTAGATTTTCTTTTTACGCAAAGTATTTCAGGTTATTTTATATAATTTTGACTTTATAACATTTTGAAAAATTTATTATTCCATTGATTTTCTTATTTAATTTTCACTATTTTTTCGCAAATTTATTTATCCTTTCATAAAATTTTTAGTTTCTAAGATTTTTTAAACAAATTTTTGGTGTTAAAATTGTTTATTTTATTTTAAAAATTTTCCTCAATTTATTAATAATTTTTTCATTTTTAAAGGAATTTGTCATTCTGTTTATACAAATTTTAAATTTTCTTATGTTATTATAACTAATTTTTATTTTGTAGTTCATTTTTCGCTATTTTTTTTATTATTTTTGCACAGTTTATTGAACTATTTGTTTTAAAGATGTTTTCCCGGTTTTCAAATTGCTTTGTTTATTTTTCTCTTTTTTTTATTTTATCTCTTTAAATATTATCTGACTATGCAGTTTTATTGTTTCATATACGTATTTATAAATAAAATATTTTTTATAATAAAAGTTAATAATTTAATAATATTAGAAGGAATATCGTAACTCTTTTAAAATTTGGATTAGACAATGTTTTTGTCTTGCAAATCAATTAGGATATTTAATTTATTTATATTTATTTATTAAGGGCATGTGATGGAGTATGACGTCACTGATACAGGCAAAAATTGTCCGTAACTTTTCTCTTAAAATATTAAATATTTTGTCACGAAACTTGGTAGAATTACTTAAAATATAATTAGGAAGGTCTCTCTGGCCCAAATTTGTTTGATTTTTGGGTCAAACGTAATTTTTAAAAAATTTCTATTTTTCGAAAATTTCTCAAAAATTAATTTTGAGCCAAAATTCAAACAAATTTGGGTCAGAGAGACCTTCCTAATGATGTTTTAAGTAATTGTATCAAGTTTCATGACAAAATATTCAAAACTTTAAGAGAAAAGTTACGGACAAATTTTGCCTATGCCAATGACGTCATATTCCATCACATGTCCTTAAGGAGGAATTGGACACTTACCCAAAAAGAGGTTATGTTTGAAGTCATTATTTTTCTGTTTGGAATAGAAAAACTATCTTTTAATCGAATTTTATTTAGAAAAAATATGGCAAATTTAATTTAAAACAAAATGAACAATTAAAACTCATAATTGGATAAAAATTAAAGATTTTTGACATTCAAAAACACACATATTGTTTCTCTTATTTTTCTAAAACGTTTCTGAATGTCAAAAATCTTTAATTTGTATTCAATTATGAGTTTTATTGGTTTATTTGGTCTTAAATTAAATTTGCCACATTTTATCTATATAAAATTAGGTTAGAAGTTACTTTTTCCATTGAAAAAAACAAAATAATACTTTTAAACATAACCTTTTCTTGAGTAAGTGTCCGATTCTTCCTTAACTTTTTTAAGTATCCTAAAAAAAGAATGAAAAATCTTTGTTTTTAGCACATAAACGATCTTTCGTTACACATCGAATTACCATGGACTATTTCAAAAGCAGAGGGAATCTACCATCAATTAATGTATGTAGCTGCTCATCTTCCAGACAATGTTCGTACAATTATTGGACTGGAACCATTGAACAGAAGTCCGGAACCTTGTGATCTAGACATTAGCAATGGCAGCAGTGTCTCTCCTACAAATGGCGAAAATACCCGGGAGCAGGAAAGTGACGGAAGTATTAAATTTGGAGACAATGAAGTTGCTTTCGAGCGAGGTTTGAGTATGTCGTACACATAAATCGACGGCTTTTCTTTCGTTGTATTCTAAATGTTTTTCTCTTAAGTTAACTGGATTTTAAATTTATTTTTTGTTTTTTAATTAAAACTATTATATTGTACATAGCAAAAGAAAAAAAAAACAAAAATCAAAGCACTAGTGTTTTCATTACACACAAAAAAAGCAGAGATTAATTTTTAATCAGAAAGAATTTTATGGCTCGTGAAGAATTTTATGTATCGAAACTGGTTGAAAATTTGTTTTTAATCACTATTATTATTAAAAATTGATAAAATTGTGTACACATTTCTATCACTAGTCCATAATACTAAAAAGTTTTTTAAAATATTTATAGCTGAACTGAAAATAGACATTTTCTATCGCGCAAGATCTGTACATATAAATAATGTATAGTAGAATTGACTTTTTCAAACTCTTCTAAAGTGTTTCGGTTCAATGTATATTTTTAATAAAAGTCTTCTTTCATTTCCATACAAATATGCCGTTTAATTAATCAAATTTTTATAATTAAAATGCACAATAGAACTGTACAAAAATAAAACGATCTGGTAATTTGGTCTTTGGATTTAGTCGAAGAGACCTGGAAGGAAAAAAAATAATTTCGATTAATATAATAAATTTAAGAAAGCTTTCACTTAAACTAATTAATAAAAGATAACAATTTTTTACCAAAGCCCATATCGTCGTCGGATTCCTCTTCGGGTTCTTCCTTCTTTTTCTCCTCCTTCTTGGGTGCAGAATCTGCCGCTGCAGCAGCAGCAGGGGCGGCGCCTGTTAAAAATGAAATTAACGATTAATTATCCATTCTGGTTCAATTTTAGAATAACATTACTTTAGAAATATTTAATTACCTCCAGCAGCTGGAGCTGCTCCGACTCCAGATCCAATATTCGTTATTAAATCTTTGATATTAATTCCTTCCAAAGCTTTGGCGAAGAGTCCTGGCCAGTAAGGTTCTACATCGACATTTGCGGCTTTTAAGATCGTTTGGATCTTCTCACCCTATAACGAAAAATGTGTTTTTTAAAAAAATACGTAAAATGGATTAAACAAGAAAAAACACAGCAAGAAAAATAATAAAAATTGTTTTTACTTATTCTTAGAAATTATTTAAATTATGAAATATTGTAAAATTTTAGATAGAAATAATATTTTAAATAAAAAATGTAGTATTTATTGACAGAAAATATTACCTATTTAAAAACAAATTTAAAAGATAAATGAAAAAATGAGTTAATAGAGAACAGGGCTGTCAGCGGACTTGCAGATTGAAAATAGTAAAAAAAAGTGTGTAAATAGTGAGTTTAAAAGCGAAAAAAGTGAGTTGGTAAACAATAAATATTAATTTGGGTCTCGCCAGCAGGAAAATGATATAAATAATATATAAAGATTCAGGAAAGCCATTCAAATTTGAAAAAAATAATTCGAAAATGGCAAAAATAATTGTAATATGAAGAAAATAATACAAAAATGATGAAAGTAATTCAAATTTGAAAAAAATTGTAAAATGGCAACACGAATTGAAAAATTAATTAAAAATCGAAAAGGAAAACAAAAATCTAAAAGATTACAAATATTAAAACTACAAGAAAATAATTGAATAATGACAAACATAAATTGAGATTGGTGTACAAAAATGAAATTTTTAGGATAATAATAATTGAAAAATTAACGATATAGTAAAAATGTGAAGAAACTAATTGAATAATAACATAAATAATTGAAAACTGATGTAAAAGTTAATAAATTCATGACAATAATAAAAAGATTGAAGAAAATGACATTTAAAGAAAATAATTTCAAAATGTCAAAAATATTTGAATAATGAAAAAAATAATTCGTAACTGGTGTAAAAAATGAAAAATTTCAAGACAATACTTGAAAAACCGACGAAACAATTGAAATGTTAAGAAACTAATTGAATAAGCTGGTGTAAAAATGAAAAATTTATAGACAATAATTTAAAAATTGAAAAAAATATTAGAAGTTTGAGAACAATAATTCAAAGTTGAAGACATTAATTAAATGTTATTTGACTTTTTTTCTTCTATAAGAAGCACCTAAACAATGAATTAAAATTGAATATATATATATTTTTGATATCTTATTTATGTATATTTGTGCCCGTAAAAGATCTAATGATCGTGGGCTGTATTATTGGCAAATAAACAAAAAATTGAAGTTTGAAGATAATAATTGAAATTTGAAAAGAATAATTCAAAAATGTCAAAAAAATTTTTAATATTACGAAAGTACCTAATTAAAGTTTGAAGGCGTAAAAAATTAATAAATTCATGACAATAATAAAAAGAATGAAGAAAATTATTAAAATTTGAAGAAAATAATTGAAAAATGACAAAAATAAATGAAAACTTATGTAAAAAAATGTCAAAATTTCTTTAAAATGTGCACATCACTTATCACAAAAGAAAGAGAACATCTTACATGTTGTCGCTCTGTACATAAATTAATTTTGCATCATTTCGACACCAAATCAGTCAAATGGAACTAGAATCTGGTTCTAATATAATGCTTATCTCTCTCTCGAGTTTTTTTTCTGATTATTTCTAAAAATTTCAATTTTGATTTACTTTCTACAATTTTTGCTTTAATTATTATCAAACAGCTTCAATTTAATTCTTTAATTCTCAATTTATTTCTACAATTTTAATTATTTTCCTCAATTTTTAATTATTTCCTTTTTTCAAATATTTTCGTCGATTATCAATTAATTCCTCAACATTTAATAATTCTCTGATGTTTTTAATTTTTTTCTCAGTCATAAAAATTGATTTAAATTTTCAATTCAATTGTTCAATTCTACAACCATTTTCTTTAATTCTCAATTACTTTCATCAAATTTCCATTCCTTTATTTAATTTTCAATTATTACTTTAATATTAAATTCAATTGTTCAAATATTTTCTTCAATTCTCAACGTTTTGAAAAAAAATTAATTCCATTTTTCAGTTTTCAACTTTTTCTTCTACATTCAATAATTCTCGGGTTTTATTAATAACTTTTTCAATTTTTAATTATATTTTTCTAATTTCAATAACATTCTTCAATTTTCGATTATTTGTACGATTTTCAACTAACGCTTCAATATTGAAAAATTCTTGGCTTTTTTCAAATAAATTTTGCAGTCATAAAAATTGTTTTAAACTTTCATTTCAACGACTTATCAATTATTTTTCTCTACATTAACAAATTTCTTGAATTTTAGATACAGCTGTTCAATTATATTCTACAAATTTTAATTCCATTCTTCAAATTTAAATTATTTTCTCCAATTTTTAATTATTTTTTTTTCAATTCTTCAATATTCAATAACTCTCCGATTCAAATTTTTTTTAACAATCATAAAAATTGTTTTAAATTATCAATTCAATTGTTCAATTCTATAATTATTTTTTTAAATTTTCAATTCAATTCGTCAGTTTTTAATTATTTTCTTCTGTATTTAATAATTAAGTGCTTTTTTAAATCATCTATTTTTAAACATTTTTTATTATATTTTTTAAATATCAATTACATTTTTCAAATATTAATTATGTTCATCAATTTTAATTTTTTTTTCTTTTTCTATTCAGTTGTTCAATTTCCAATTATTTCGATAGTTTTCCTAATTTTTAAATTATTTAGCTAAAATTTAATGTTAAGGTATTGTCTAATTTTTTAAATTATTATTTCTAATTATTTATTATTATAGCCAATTTTCGAATTTTGTATTCAATTGTCAATTATTATTTTAAATTTGAAATGTTTTTTCAATTATTTTTCTAAAAATTTAAATTACTTTAATTTTTAATTGTTTTCTTCAATTTTAGTTTTTCTCTACTTTCAATCCAGTTGTTTAATTTACAATTATTTTCAGCAATTATTCCTATAATTTTCTTAATTTTTAAATTATTTTGTTTGACTGTAATATTTATTGTTTAATTTATTTTTTAGCCATTTTTCAAATTAAGTTTACAAATTGTTTTTAATTGTAGTTAAAAAATTGACGATGTAACTGGAATATTAACTAATTAATTTATAAGTTAAATTATTTAATCATGTACCTAACATCAGATACTAAAAAAGCGAGAAAAATGAGTTTTTTTTTTTTTTTTAAGTGACTAATAGTGAGTGATTTTAAAAAAAGTAAGTCACTGGCAGCCCTGAAAGAGTTAAAATTTTCAAAATTTGTTTAAAATGTGCACATCACTTATCACATAAGAAAGAGAACATCTTACATGTTGTCGCTCTGTACATAAATTTATTTTGCATCATTTCGACACCAAATCAGTCAAATGGAACTAGAATCTGGTTCTAATATAATGCTTCACTCTCTCAGGTTTTTTTCTGATTATTTTTAAAAATTAATTTCAATTAAAGGTGATAAAATGCAGTTAATTGCATTTTATTGCTTCTACCTTAAATCGCAATTTTTATTTCTTAATATTATATTATTGTAAAGCTATTTTTCTATAAAGGTTTATTTATTTTTATTTAGGTATGTGCAGTTTTTTTTCTCTTTTATTAAAATTATTTTGATAATAAAAATCTGTAATTCTAATTGAAGATCCGTTAAAAGCTACTGAGTCAAAAGAGACACAATATATTATTTTCCAAAATTGAGTCATGCTCCAAACAATCCTAACCTTCAATAAATATGTTGTGTTATGCAATTTTTAGACATATATTAAAAAAAAGGTGTGCTTTTGTAAAATATTCTTCAAGTTTCAAAAAAAATATTTATGACGAAAAAGCGGTATTTCTCAGAAAAAAACGTGCTCTTTGTGGTCAATTTAACCTCAAAAAATGTATCATTAAACTCGAGAAAAAAGAAAATTTGGTAGAAACAAAACTTTATAGTTGGAAAAAAAAATATTTAAAACGATTAGAAATTAAATGTAAGGAATATGTTTGATAGAAATTAGAATTTTGAGGAAATAAAATTTAGTAATGATAATGTCAACATGGAACTTACTGTGACTGCAACGTCGTCATCGACGAGGAGTAAAGCAGAGTAGACGCAAGCAAGTTCGGCTTTGGTAGTCATGATTAATTTAGATTTATTTTTACACCCTTTTTAAGAGAAATTTCACGTTTTAATTGCTAAAAAGTTTAGCACACGTGTTTGCGCTTTCACCGACGAAACGAAAAGAAGCGGAAGTGTGGATGCTCGCTTCAGGAAACACGCCACTTCCAGGGTTGCCAACAGGAAGGGTAAATTTAAAATTAAAAAAGGAAATCTTTCCAAAAAAAGTAAAAAAATTAAATAAAATAATAGTAAAAAGCTTTTTAAAGTTTTAGTAACTTTCCAGTTATCAAATTAATGTAGGTTTCTGTATTTAAAAAAGGTGGTTTTCTTTATTAAAGAATATTTATATAAAACTGTTTACTTCTAGTTTTTTGTATTCCGAGTTTGGTAGTACTGGAATAAAGAATTACGCATGCGCTTCGTTTACATTTGGTTATAAAAAATCTAAAAAAACAATGTAAATTGTTAAAAAGAGAAAATAATGATGGAGGTAAACATATAGCTTTGAAAGCTTTGAAATTAATTTATAAATAATGGAAGTTTCTTAATTTAGAAACAATTGCTAAAAGCAAAAATTGGTGCAAAAGTTATGGAATCTATTCCTGTTTCGAGAAAACGTTTAAGAAATCGAAGAAGAAGGCGGCAACTGAAAAAGAATAAACGATTTGATCGTGACAGATTAAAATTTGAGGTTAGATTTAAGGAACGTCAAAAAATTATTTCTGGTTCTGGTGTTTATGTTTCCAAGAATAAAATAGGAAAATCAATGGATGCAAATGCTTTCTGGGAAAATTATACCGTCGCTCAGCAGTGGCAGCAAACGTAAGATTTTTATTTGAAAATGTTATTTACATTTTTAGGTTAGAGCAGACTATTTACGTTTTTATCACGTTTTTATATATGCACAAATTTCGGAGAAGTTTTATTAAATATATTGTTTTATTATTATTATCATCATCATTGTTATTTTCATAAATGTTAAATTAAGCATCATAAGAATTAATAATAAACTTTTTTCTAAAAAAATATGCACCCATTGAAAATAGTTAAATTTATAACAAATAGCAAGAAATATAAATTAAAGAACGGAAATAAATAAACATTATTATTTGTATATTATTTAATAATTTACAAGTTTTTTGCATTCATTGTTTATTTCTGAAATTTTATCCTGATCTTGCAAATATGTATATCAATTTTCAATTTTTTTGTTCAGTATTCATTTCTTTTTATCATTTTGCAATTATTTTCCCCATTTTTTAATTATTGTTCAATTAATTTCATAAATTTTCAATTGTTATTTCAAATTTAGATTATTGTCTTCTATTTTCAATTTTCTAAACGATTTTTCAATTATTTTTTTTTGTTTAAAAATAAAATCTATAATTTTTCTATTACTTATCCAATTTCTAATTATTTTCATTCTTTTGGCATAATTTTCATCATATTTCAATTATGTTTTTAACTTTTAAATTATTTCTACTATTTTTCAATTATTAACCCTTAATTTTTAATTACTATTCACGCAGTTTGTAAAATTATTTTCTGGAATTATTAAGTTTTTTCTCAAGTTTAAATTATTTTCTTCAATGTTTAAATTTTCAATTGTTTTCATAATTTCAAATTTTTTTTATTAATTATCTTAAATTTCAATTATTTTTAGCATTATTCAATTGTTTTCTTCAATTTTTATCTATTTTCATTTTTTTTTCAATTTATTCCTAAGATTTTTAAGTATTTTTTTCAAATTTCAATTATTTTTGTTATTTAAAAAAAATTCTGCAATTTTTTCAATTATTTATTTCAAATTTCATTTATTTTTTTCAACTTATCATTGTCTTCATTATATTCCAATTATATTATTCAAGTTTCAAATTTTAAAATTATTTTTCAATTATTTTTCTTAATTTTCAATTATTCTTCTTTTTAAAAAAAACATTCTCTACGATTTTGAAATATTTATTTCAAATTTCCCACTATTATCTTCAATTTTAAATTAATTTCAATTTTTTTCATAATTTCCAAAATTCTAAACTACTAATCTGATATTTCAATTAATTAATTAAATTTTCAAGTTATTAATCTTATTTTTTTATTTTCTTCAATTTTCAATTACTTACAGTCTTTTTCATAATTTTCACAATAATTTTCAATTATTTTAATTATTTATCTGAAATTTCTATTATTTTATTCAATTTTCAATTATATCTATAATGTTCTTGTATTTTATGTATATTCTGTATTTTTTGCAATTATTTCACTTAAATTAAACATTGGTCTCTTAAAGTTTAAATTATGTTTATCTTTTTTCATTTATTTTTCGTAATTTTAGATTATTTTCTGTTTTTTTCAATGTACTTATAAAACTTCCAAGTAAATTTCTTAAATTTTCCTTTTTTTTAAAATATATTATGTAATTTTTTTTCAAACTTTAATTATTTTCTTCAATTTTTAATCATTTTCATTATTTCTGAATTAATATCCTGATTTTTCAAACATATATCTCAATTTACAATTATTTTGTCCAATATTCATTTCTTCTTTTCATTTTGCAAAAATTTTCTCCATCTTTTAATTATTGTTGAAATAATTTTCTAAATTTTCAGTTATTATCTCAAATTTAGATTATTGTCTTCTATTTTCATTTTTTTAAACGATTTTTCAATTATTTTCTTTTGCTTAAAAATAAATTCTATAATTTTTCTATTACTCTTTCCAATTTCTAATCATTTTCATTCTTTTGGCATAATTTTAAAAAATTTCAATTTTTTATCTGAAGTTTTAATTATTTTCATCATATTTCAATTATCTTTTTAATTTCTAAATTATTTTTACTATTTTTCAATTATTTCCCTGAATTTTTCATTGTTATTCTCATTTTGTAAAATTATTTTCTTTAATTATTAGGTATTTTTCTCAAAATTGAATTATTTTCTTTAATGTTTAATTATTTTCATTGGTTTTTATAATTTCTAAAAATTTCTATTAACTATCTAAAATTTTAAATATTTTTAGCTTTATTCAATTGTTTTTTTCAATTTTGAACTATTTTTCATTTTTTTCAATTTATTTCTAAGATTTTCAAGTATTTTTTTTCAAATTTAAATTATTATTTTTTTTTTTTAAAAAATTCTGCAATTTTTTCAATTATTTATTTTAAATTTCATTTATTTTTTTTTTCAACTTATCATTTTCTTTATTATATTTCAATTATCTTCTTCAAGTTTCAAATTTTAAAATCGTTTTTCAATTATTTTCCTCAATTTTTCATTATTCTTATTTTTTAAAAACATTTTCTAAGATTTTTAAATATTTTTTTCAAATTCACCATTATTATCTTCAATTTATAATTATTTTCAATTTGTTTCCATAATTTCCAAAATTCAAACTACTTGTCTAATATTTCAATTATTTAATTAAATTTTTAATTTATTTACATTATTTTTTTAAATTTTCCTTTAATTTTCAATTGCTTACCGTCTTTTTCATAGTTTCCACAAAGTTTTTAATCATTTATCTGAAATTTCTATTATTTATTATTTTATTTAATTTTCAATTTTATTTATAATGTTCTTGTATTTTATGTATATTCTGTATTTTTTGCAATTGTTTCTTTTAAATTAAACATTGGTCTCTTCAATTTTAAATTATGTTTATCTTTTTTCATTTATTTTTCATAATTTTAAATTATTTTCTATTTTGTTCAATAAACTTCTAAAAGTTTGAAGTATTTTTTTGAAATTTTCTTTAATTTTCCTTTATTTAAAATATATTATGTAATTTTTTCATTTATTTTTCTCAAATTTTAATTATTTTCTTCAATTTTAAGTTATTTATATTATTTTTTCATTATTTTCTTTAATTTTTAGTCATTTTCATTATTTCTGAATTAATTTCAGAATTTTTTATTTTTTAATAATTTACCTCAATTTTAATCATTTTTTTCAATTTTCATTTATTTTCTCCAATTTTTTCAATTTATTGCTAAGATTTTCAAGTATTTTCAAATTTAAATTTTTTTTTTAATTTTAAAACACTTCTATGATTTTTTAAATTACTTTCGCCAATTTTTAATGGTTTTCATTATTTTGTTTTCAATTAATTAGCGAAATTTGCAATTATATGTTGAAATTAATTTGAATCTACATAAACATTTTTAAAATAGAGCCAAAGAAGTTAAATTTTAGATAAACTCAACTTATTAAGAAATAAATTTGAAAATCTTTAATTTACAATCATTTGATTAATTTATAAATATAATTATAATCTTGAAATTGCAGACACAACGTCGCTTGGTGGAAATCAAGATGTTTGGCATTCGAGGAAGAAAATAAAATTTTACGAAATACTGTCAGCAAACTGTCTCAATTAAAACAGTGTCAATGTCCAAGAACAGAGCAAATAAATGAAATATTACTGTCAGCATTTCAGAATGAAATACCTCAACAATCTCAAGAAAGAGATCACATGGAATTTCAAAATGAGGTTCAAAATAAAAGTAGGTACAGGGATCAAAAAAATACACGAGAAGATGAAGAGGAGAATTTAGAATACGAGAATCACTCATTATCAGACGATGAAAGCCTAGAGTTTCAAATAAATGATGGCATGATGGAATTTTTGAAACAGAGTATTCAGCATAAACTAGAACTGAAACATCAACGGGAAGAAGAAGAAGCTCTTGAAGTTGAAGCAGGATTTCCTCAAATAAGAGCTACTCAGATGAAGGAAAGAACCGAGAATGCAAAACTTTTATATGGAGAGGCAAGTCCTAGAATTTTAGGAATGGAGACTGCTTTACAGGCTACGATTGATAGTCATAAAGAAAAAGTAAGACCTCATTTTTGGCCAAATATTCCGTTGAAACTCTAATGAGGGTGTATTATTTATTTTTTCATTAAAAATAATTATTTTAGATAAATTGCGTTGTTATTATCAAGCCCAGTCGACAGTTTTGGAGCATTGAAAATATTTTATATATTGGTGGATACATTTAAATCCCGACTAATTCAAAGTATAATTATCTTACTTAAAGTCTGATTTCATTGATATCAAATTTAAGAATGTAAACCTAGCATCTTTTGTATAATGCATTAAGTTCAGTTGCTATTTGTAACTCTTAGGATCAATTAAAGGGCTTGTCCCGTATACAAAATAAATAAAAAATAAAATTTTTATTGAGCCAGTATTTGTCAAGTTTGGTAATTTTAAAATATTTAAAAGTGTTGCTTGCTTTCTGAATAATTTTAATTTTAATTCAGTCATAAACGAGGTCATAAACAAAAATTTAAAAAGTACTTTAAAAATGCATAGAAATTAATTTAAGCGTCTTTTTTACTGCATTTTTGCTGCAACGAAAACTTGCATCTATCTCCAACGGTTTAAAAGATATGGACATTTTAAAGAATGTAAACAAATTTTTTATTGTTTTAACTAATGATCTCCTAGACATGCATATTTTATTTTATGGATAATAAACTTTATTTTCCTTTTTGATTTATTAAAATATGTACGTCACTTCTATCAAAAGTTCTACGATTTTGTCACAAAAAAATTTCTATTTTTAGGGTACTTTCAAAAATTCATAAATAAAGATAAATGAATATTAAATTCAACCTCGATTTTTTTTACTTGGATAGGACAAAATTACAAAGTTGTAGGATAAAAAAATGAAATTAACAAATATAATTACAAAATTTTCAAATTAATAAAAAAAAGGAAAGGAAAATAACTACAAATTGTGGAAAGTTATTTAAAACTGATAAATAATAATTCAAAATTACTTATAGAAAATTAATGCAGAACTTTAGAAATAATTGAAAATTCAAATTGAAAATTCCAATTAAAATATAAATGTAGAGAATAGTTAAAAAAAAGGGGAAAATAATAAAAATAATTGACAATTGAAGAACATAATTGAGAAATGAAAAAAATAATTTAAAGGAGTACAGAATCTATATAAACTAAGAAAAAATAATTGAAAAAAGATAAGAATAATAGTAAATTAAAAAAAATTAAAAATTTAGAAAATTAATTAAAAAATGATCAACATAATTAAAAATTGAAAAAAAAAACAATTAAAAGATTATAAAACTAATTAAAATTAAAAGAAAGATTTAAATTTGAGATAAATAATTGAAGATTTAATAAATCAATTTAAAAATAATTTAAAAAATGTAAAATTGTTTCTTTCATTGCAAAATTATAAACACAACAGAAAATTGAAGACAATAATTGAAAATTGAGAAAATTAATTTAAAAATTATGAGAATAATTGAAAAAACATTTTAAATTGATGAAAACAATCGAGAATTGAGAAAAATAATTAAAAATTTAGGAAACTATTTAAAAAATTGTGAAGGTAATTTAAAATCGAAGAAATCAATGAAATGGTTATAAAACAAATTGAACATTGAAAAAAAAGAATTGAAATTTAAGATTAATAATTCAAAATTAAGTATATCAAATTGAAAATAATTTAAAAAATTAAAAATTGGAGAAAAAATATTGCAAAATTATAGAAATAATTGAAAATTGAAGAGAGTAATTGAAAATTAGGAAAGTATTTCGGACTTGAAGAAAACAATCGAGAATAGAGAAGAATACTTGAAAAGAATTACAGAATATATATAAAAAAAAATAAAGGAAATAAATGAAAAATGTCAAAAAAAATGATAAATTTTTAAAAATAATAAAAATTTTAGATAAATAATTGAAAATGTAGGTAATGAATTACAGAATACAGAAAGTAACCGTATATTTGAAAAAATAATTGAAAAATTCTAAAATTCATTAACATTTTTTTGATCAATTAAAATTTGAAATAAATAATTAAAGGTTAAGTAAATCAGTTGAAAAATAATTTTAAAAATTATAATTTGGAGAAAAAAATTGAAAAATTAAAGAAATCAATTTAAAAATGATGGAAATAATTGAAAAATAATACAAATAACTGAAATTTGAGATAAATAAATTAAAAATGTAGAAAGTATATGAAAAAAGACTTTTCAAAACTAAAAATTGGAGAAACTATTTTCAAAATTATAGAAATAATTGAAAATTCAAGCAAATAAATAAAATTGATGAAAAATGAGTGATAAAATTTCAAAACATTCTTGAAATTTAGTAAAATAACTGAAAAATGATAAGTACAATGAAAAAATGAATAAAAAAAATTAGAATGTAAAAAAATAATTGCAAGTTTTGGAATTTAATTGAAAAATACTTTATAAAAATATTTAATAAACAGAAAAAAAAAATTAAATTGAATAAAATAATTGAAATTCGATGAAAATAATTGACAGTTTATGACATTAATAGTTTTATTTTATTATTTAATTTTAGGGTAAAATTGTCTAAATCAGGACTTTTAGGGACCAATTAAAAATAAAGTTTTCATTATTGCCCTAGGGTAATAATGGGAAATTTTTTATGACCGCTGGGCTATGAGTAAGAACTTCGGATAATGTAGTAATGCTACCACATAATACGTCTGAGTTGCATAAAAAAATATTTCGAATTGATGTGGACTTAAAGAAAAAAATGAAATTATTTATTTTTTTAAAACTTGAAAATTGAAATTTATTTTATAAGGTTTTGACAAAATATGTGACGCGAAATGAAGAAAAGGACCTAAGAAGGAACAAATTTTAGGTTATGTTCAGTGATAGTGTTACCTTGATTAAAAGTTCCCTTTTAATTATGTAAAATCAAATTCAATTTTTATTGCATATATTTTGGATGTAATGAAGACTTAAACATCAGTAGTGGATATAGAAATCCTATTTGTGTATTTTTATTTAAAACATCATAAACATAACTTAAAATAGAATAAATAATTAAGTAATTTTGTGTTTTTTCTTGTGAAGACAATAACTGGAAAACTGTTTAATGGATTTAGATAAAAATTTGGTATTGATTATTTTAACTACTAAAATCTAGAATCAGACACAAGGGTTTTTAAAAATAAGTGTTAAAAAATTTAGATTTTTTTCAAAAAATAAGTTAAAAAATAAAAATTTTTTTTTTTATAAATTAACTTATTGCTTCCCCCATAAAGACTTTCTAAGATCTATATTTTCTTAATTTTGGTTAAAAAAAAAAAGGTTTTATAAGCATTTTCTTAAAACGGTAAAAGGAGAATCTTAATTTAAAACGTGTCCTAAATTCAGCAAGCCCTGATGTATAGAGACGCATGAATATTCCCTAAAACTCATTAAGCCTAAATCCCATTTAACGTAAAACCATTTAACCTAAAATGCAATTAGCCAAAAAAGCATTTAGATAAATCTCATTTAACCTAAAATGCATTCAGCCTAAATCCCATTTAACCTAAGATGTATTTAACTTAAATCTCATTTAATCTAAAATGCATTTAATCTAAAATGAATTTAGCCTAAATTTTATTTAATCTAAATCTCAATAAATCTAAACTTCATTTAGCCTAAAACCCACTTAACCTAAATTTCATTTAATCTAAATCTCATTTATCCTAAAATGCATTCAGCATAAAATCCACTTAACCTAATTTCCATTTAACCTAAAATGTATTCAACCTAAATCCCATTTAACTTAAAATGCATTTAATTTCAAATGCATTCTTGCTAAATTTCATTTAACCTAAACCCTATTTTATCTAAATTCCATTTAACCTAAAACCCATTTAACCTAAATTTCATTTTATCTAAAATGCAATCAGTCTAAATTTCATTTAACCTAAATTGCTTTTAGCTTAAAACATAATTAACCTAAATTCCTCTAAACCTAAATCCCATTTTCCCTAAAATGCATTCAGCCTAAAGCCCTTTTAACCTAAAATGCATTTAATCTAAAATGCATGCAGCAAAAATTTCATTTAACCTAAATCCCATTTAACCTAAAAAGCATTTAGCCTACATTTCATTTTACCTAAAATGCATTCAGCCTAAGCCTCATTTAACCTAAATCCCCCTTCACCTAAATTGCATTTAGCCTAAAACCACATATACTAAATCCCATTTTACCTAAAATGCATTCAGCCAAAATTCCACTTTACCTTAATTGCATTTACCCTAAAACCACTTATCCTAAAGTGGTTTTAATAGGCTAAATGCAATTTAAGTAAAGTGGTAAAATTTACATTATATTTTAAGTAAAATGGGATTTAGTATAAGTGGTTTTAGGCTAAATGCAATTTAGGTAAAGTGGGATTTTGGTTAAATGATATTTAGGTTAAATGGCTTTTAGGTTAAATGGAATTTAGGTTAAATGAAATTTAGGCTGAATGCATTTCAGGCAGAATGGAATTTAGGTTAAATGGAATTTAGGTTAAATGAAATTTATGCTAAATGCATTTTAGGTTAAACGAGATTTATGTTAAATGAAATTTAGGCTGAATGCATTTTAGGTTAAATGAAATATAGGTCAAATGGGATTTAGGCAAAATAGGATTTAGGTTAAATGACATTTAGGCTGAATACATTTTATTTTTAATGAAATTTAGGCTGAATGCATTTCAAATTAAATTCATTTTAGGTTAAATGAGATTTAGGTTAACTGAAATTTAGGCTGAATGCATTTTAGGTTAAGTGGTTTTAGGTTAAATGGGATTTAGGCCAAATGGGTTTTAGGGAATATTCATGCGCCTCATCTCTGAATACCCCAATCTAATTATTCTATTAGTAGTTTTGCAAAATCTTGATAAATGAACATGCTATCACGAGTTGAAGTTGGATTTACGTTTATTTAGACAAGTTAACGGCGGGCATTGAAACTTTGGAATTTTATTATATTTAATATGACTAATTTTTTACATTAATTTAGGGTAATTTTTAATAATTTTAATATTCAAAAAAGTAATTGAATAAAAATTATATAACTTTTAAGCAGCAAGAAAAAATTCAATGACCCAAATGCTAAAGCAAACTTACTTGTATTTTTACCAAGATTCCAAAAGAAATGAGCTTCACAGTTAATTTCTTGATATTTAATTTTAATAAATTATAAATGTAAAATGTGATTGTCGTTGGCATCACTGCGACTTCGTAAAACCATGACTTCATTCCTCTCAGATTGAAATGCGCGCGCAACCATATTGATTTGTTGACTAACAGAAGTCTCCAATGTTTACATTTATAATTTATTAAAATTAAATATCAAGGAAGTAACTGTGAAGTTCATTTCTTTTGGAATCTTGAAAAGAACACAGGTAAGTTCGTTTTAGCATTTGGATCATTGGATTTTTTCTTGCTGCTTAAAAGTTATATAATTTTTAATTAATAACTTTTTTAATATTAAAATTATTAAAAATTACCCTAAAATAGAAATATTCAGAAATATTTTTCTGAACATTTTAAAAAAAGAAAACCTTGATACGACATAAATTTTTCGCTGAAATTCGCGCGTATCCTCTTATTGCATCCAGCTAATTTCCATTATTAAATACAGTTTCGTACTAAACAATTAGTCAGAAATGAAAGTAAGCTTACATTGGATTTAAAATTTTGTTTTTACTGTGATAGATATGAGGATCGAAGTGTGAATTTTTCTTTGAATTCCATCACGCTAAAAGTGGTTTTCCGAAGGTCGAGGTGGTGCGTGTGGCTCCAGCAGAGTAGGTAATATCAAGTTGTTTCTGGCCAAGGCATGCAACTGCAAAATGCATTCATAAGCCATAAATGACACCTATCTCACGAAATATACTGGAGAGGCAATTAATGATTAATTCCAACCAGAGAGCAATTATTCTCCCATATTATTATTCTCAATTCTAAAATAATGAGTCTCGACGTAGATAAATAAATCCTGATTTATACATATAGGAGAGTCATTAAAAAAAATCGCTACCAGGGAAGAGAGGATCTTGGAGAATAAATCGGATAAATGAGACGGGGACCTGATCGAGGTGGAGTGGGAATGGAATCGGATGCAGATCGAAGATAGACGCTGTGCAAAGTTATCGAGTTCTTCGATATACACATATTTTATTGGAAACTGGATCACGAGGTCGACCGTAGGCGGTCCTTGGATATTCAGGATGACTAAACCCGATCAGTCGTGTTCTAGGTATAGGTACGGAACGCTTCCTAACCCCGAGAATTCTCGTGAATCGCGAACCTCCTTATCCGCTCATGAGATCAACTCGATGTTCAGATGGAAGCGGCGAACAGAACGTCTTTGTTATAAAGGATTCAACGGTTATAAATCAATTATGAGCGAATAATTTCAAAACCAATTGCCGAAAGTAAAAGTGCACTGATATAGACTCACTTTTAGACGATTAATGCATAAATGAGCTGAAAAACTTTTATTTAGTCACAAATAAAATCTTTCATTTCGACTCTTTTGTTCAAATATTCTGGACAAAGAAAATTGTTAATTTTAAACAAATGTTCAATGTTTCAATAAAAAAAAAAAAAATCGGGTAAGATTGAAAATACGGTTATTTAAGTAATTAACAATTAATTGTTTAATAATTTTATTGCATTGTGTACATACTATTCTAATCCTATCTGTAATCCAAGTAATATTAAAAAATCTGCAAGCACGAAGAAGCGAACCCTAACCACGTGCGCAATGACAATTAAACCCCGGAGCTCTAGTCGACTGAGCTAATATAACTAAGGAAGTTAAGAGACCGCACTGCTACTTATGCATATGCTGCATTGCATCTGACCCTATCTCGTTGAATCCTTATACCCTTCTATCCTTTCCTATCTCTCGTCTTACTCATATTTTTCTAATCTTATCTCTTTTTATACATACACCTATACATGTATATAATAATTTAATTTCTATCCATTTAAATCTTCCCCAAAAATTTTCCTATCTCTTTTTGTCCACAATTATACTGTTTTAATATTAATCCATTTGAATATTTCCCAACAATATTCTTATCTCTTTCTATACACAATAACATTATTTTAATCAGGGTGTCTGCTAACCAGGAACACCGGGAAATAACCGGAAATTTAAAGTGACCGGGAAAAACCGGGAATTTTCTTTCTAATAAGCTAATAAATTAAACTAATATATCAATTTGTTTTATAAATATAAAGATAATAACTTTATGCATTTTGAATTAATCTGATTATGCGTTTAAATTTTGTGTAATTATGCGACAATTATGCAATTGAAAAATAAAAAATATACATTAAAAATTAAAATATAATATAATATACTCTCATGAAATATAGATGTTTGTCTACCATCTTTTTTTCTTAACGCTAACAATACCGTAGAAATAATGAAAGACATTAAACATGAAAAAGTCAAATTATTATGAAAAAATGTAGATAGAACTTCAGTTTTTTTATCAGACCGTACATTGCAGAATAGTTTATATTATAGCTATGGGCAATTCTGTTGTGTGCTTTCAATTATCAATTATTTTCATCAAACTTCACTTATTTTCTTTGATATTCAATAAATCTCTGCTTTTTTCAATATTTCGTCGCTTGGGAGAAGAACTCAGCCATTTCGATAAAGCTCTGAAAACAAAACCAACTCGCAAGTAGGGATGCAATCCCGCACAGTTTTCAATCCCGCGGGATCATTTGCGGGATTCGGTAACAATCCCGCGGGATCCCGCAGTGTTTTTGGAATTTTTCCGGCGTTCATGGTTTTTTCTGCGTGTAAGTGCATGATTTAATAAATAAATTCTGTTAATTAGATAATTCTAATATGATGGGAACTTCAAAATTAAAACTATTTTTATTAAAAAAAGTTACTAATAAAAAGGCTATATTGTACTGTACAATTAGACTCACTAATTTGTAATCAAGAAAGAAAATATGTGTGTTTATGTTTAAGTAATAGGTATATTTATTGAGATTGGAAATTATAATTATAATCTGTAATTTTTTTATTCATTTAACTGAAAATATGATCTCAAAAAACATATTATATTAATGTTTTCGTCCCCCAACCTGCTTCTTAAGGAACTACAAATGTATCCTGCTATGTTGAAAACGCTCTTTCTGCTTCTACACTGGTTGGCGTTATAGATTTTAAATAGTCGTAAACAATAGACAAATGTTTGCCCTTTATTCATTAGGTGATGTAAAAAAAATGAGTAAACAAGACACACTCATATTTAAGTTTAAGCCAATCATGCTTAAACTCGAGGTATTAATATTGAGGTATTTATATATTTTTTTGACCAAAAAAATGTTATTTTTTTATATACACATCACCAATCGAAAAACCATGAAAAATTCTATCGAAACTGATAGTAGCAAATTTTTTTAATTTATTGTTAAATATAAAACTAGGTGAGAATTATGTCCATTTCATGGACATTTCGCTTCCAAATAAGCAAAATAATTTGCTTCCTCATAGAGGAAGCAAGAAATTAATAATATATAACTTAATTGGGAAAATAATTTAAAAATGATGAATTTTAAATGCAAAAAAATATAAAAATATGAATTATTTTACGAATTCTTGATTAATTATAAAAGTTTTATAGGTCAATCGATTCGTTTTGAGATAAGGAATATGATTTTTGTATTCATTAAGTTGTATTTTTAGCATAAAATTTTTTTTTGGCAAAAACCGATTTTTTTCGATGAAAAATAGTGCTCAAAAAAATTTGGTTAGGTATTTTCAACTACCAATTATTCTTTTCAATTTTCAATTATTTTCTTCAATTTACAATTATTTTCTACAATTCTGAAATAATTTTTTTCCATTTTGAATTATTTTCATTTATTTCAAATTATTTCTTCATTTTTCAATTATTTTCTTCGATTTTCTACTATAATCTTCAATTGCCAATTATTTTCTTCAATTTTCAATTATTTTCATCAATTTCTAATTAATTTCTTTAATTCTGAAATAATTTCTACTATTTTCAATTATTTTAATCAATTTTAAATTCGTTTTTCAACTCTAAATTATTTTTTTCAATTTTCAATTATTTTCAGCGATTTTTAATTATTTTCTTTAGATGCCAATTATTTTCATCAATTTTTAATTATTTAATTAAATATTCAATAATTCTCGACTTTTTTCAATATTTTTTTTTTCAATTATCGATTACGTTCTTGAAGCTTCAATTCAATTTTTTAATTATTCAACTATTTTCAGAAATTAACAATTATTTTCTTGAACGGTCAATTATTCTTTTCAATTTTCAATTATTTTCTTCAATTTACAATTATTTTCTACAATTCTGAAATAATTTTTTTCCATTTTGAATTATTTTCAGTTATTTCAAATTATTCCTTCATTTCTCAACTATTTTCTTCAATTATCTACTATTTTCTTCAATTGCCAATTATTTTCTTCAATTTTCAATTATTTTTTATTTTATTTTATTTTTTTTCTTTAATTCTGAAACATTTTCTACGATCTTTAATTATTTTAATCAATTTTCTATTATTTTCTTCAACTTTAAATTATTTTTTTCAATTGCCAATTATTTGATTCATTTTTCAATTACTTTCTTCAATTTTCAGATATTTTCATCAATTTTTAATTATTTTCTTCAGATCTCAATTATTTCCATCAATTTATAATTATTTAATTTAATATTCAACAATTCTCCACTTTTTTCAACTATTTTTTTCAATTATCATTTATTTATTTCACATCTCAATAACTCCTCCAATTTTCAATTATTTTCTTCTATAATCAATAATTCTCGGCTTTTTTCAGTATTTTTTTTCAATTATCAATTATGTTTTTGAAACTTCAATTCAATTCATCAATTATTATTCAAAAATTTTCATAAAATCACATTTTCTGCAATTTCAAATTATTTTCTACAATTTTTAATTAATTTCTTCAAAATACAATTACATTCTCAATTTTTTATTGTTTTCTTTAAATTCTAAAATTCCTGGGTTGTTTAATTTCTTTTTTCTTCAATTATCACTTATTTTCTTCTACTATCAATCCCATTGTTCAATTGTTGAATTATTTTTTTTTTAGTTCTCAATTAATTTCTTTAAATAACAATTCTATTCTTTAATTTTTAACGTTTTCTTCAATATTAAATAATTCCTGTCATTTTCCACTTTTTTTTAATTATAAATTATTTTGTTCTTTTTTTAATCCAATTGTTCAGTAATTTTCTTTAATTCTCAATTATTGTATTCGAATTTCAATTTTAATTCTCAATTTTCAATTGTTTTTTTTTTAACCCATTTAGTCCCAAATGTCCGTTTTTTTTGTCTACATTCAGGCTTATCGTTTTACATGTTTGATCTGTAGAAAAAAATAAGCATAGGGTATTTTTTAAGTATTTGAGTGTCTTCTTTCAGAATCTGTAAAAAAAATTGACATCGGACTTAAGGAAAAAAAGTTACGATGGTTTAAACAAAAAAAGAGCATGATTTTTTAATATTTTTTTTGCTTTAAATAAAATTTTCTTATCGAAACCGATGTAAGAAAATTTTGGATTAGCAAAATATCGCGTCCAAAATGTTGGGGCTTTCAGATAGGAATGATAGTAATTATTGATTTTATCCAAAAACAAAATGGCGCCTCCAAAATGGCCGCCAAAATTTAAAAGTTTTGAAAAATACTTTAATAAGAAAATTAAAATACCTTTTTTAACGAAAAATGCTTAAATTACATAGAAAACTACTGTATCATAACAAAATTTTAATTTGTCGATGTTATTAAACAATGTTGTAAACAATTGTTATAAACAATTAGCAAGATAGCGATTTCTGATAGTACAAAAAAATAGTTTTTTTTGGCAAATTATTTTGTTTCAACATAGAAGAGCTCTAAAAGCTACAAAATTCCTTTTGTCATTATTTAACAATGTTTAACAATGTTATAAACAATTTTTATAAACAATTAGCAAGGTAGCCATTTCTGAAGGTACAAAAAAATAGTTTTTTTTGGCAGATTACTTGTTACAACATGGAAAAGCTCTCCAGGCTACAGACATTCATCTGTCATTGTTTAGCAATGTTTAACAATGTTATAAACCATTTTTATAAACAATTAGCAAGATAGCAATTTCTGATGGTACAAAAAAACAGTTTTTTTTGGCAAATTATTTTGTTTCAACATAGAGGAGCTCTAATAGCTACAAAATTCCTTTTGTCATTATTTAAAAATGTTTAACAATGTTATAAACAATTCTTATAAACAATTAGCAAGGTAGCGATGAGTGAAGGTACAAAAAAATTTTTTTTTTGGGAGATTATTTGGTTTCATCATGGAAGAGCTTTTAAAGCTGCATACTTTCATCTTTCATTGTTAAACATTGTTAAACAATGACAAATGAAAGTCTGCAGCTTTGAGCGCTCTTTTACGTCGAAACAAAATAATCTGTCAAAAAAAAATCTTTTTTTTGTACCTTCAAAAATCGCATCCTTGCTAATTGTTTAAATAAATTGTTTATAACATTGTAAAACATTGTTAAAAAGTGACGGATAAAAGTCTAAAGTTATGAGAGATTTTCCATGTTAAAACAAAATAATTTGCCAAAAAAAAACTATTTTTTTGTACCATCATAAATCGCTATCTTGCTAATTGTTTATAAGAATTGTTTATAACATTGTTAAACAATGACGGATGAAAGTCTGCAGCTTTGAGAGCTCTTTCATGTTGAAACATAAAATCTGCCAAAAAAAACTATTTTTTTGTATCTTCAGAAATGGCTACCTTGCTAATTGTTAATAAAAATTGTTTATATCATTGTTAAACAATGTTAAATAATGACAAAAGGAATATTGTAGCTCTTAATACTCTTCTATGTTGATACAAAATAAGTTGCCAAAAAAAAACTATTTTTTTGAACCATCAGAAATCGCTATCTTGCTAATTGTATATAAACATTGTTTATAACTTTGTTGAACATTGTTAAATAACGACAAATGGAATTTTGTAGCTCTTAGAACTCTTCTATGTTGAAACAAAATAATTTGCCAAAAAAAACTATTTTTTTGTACTATCATAAATCGCTATCTTGCTAATTGTTTATAACAATTGGTTATAACATTGTTAACATTGTTAAACAATGACGGATGAAAGTCTGCAGCTTTGAGAGCTCTTCCATGTTGAAACTTAAAATCTGCCAAAAAAAAACTATTTTTTTGTACCTTCAGAAATAACTACCTTGCTAATTGTTTATAAAAATTGTTTATAACATTGTTAAACATTGTTAAATAATGACAAAAGGAATTTTGTAGCTCTTAGAACTCTTCTATGTTAAAACAAAATAATTTGCCAAAAAAAACTAATTTTTTGTACCATAAGAAATCGATATCTTGCTAATTGTTTATAAAAATTTTTTATAACATTGTTAAACATTGTTAAACAATGACAGATGATTGTCTGTAGTCTGGAGAGCTTTTCCATGTTGTAACAAGTAATCTGCCAAAAAAAACTATTTTTTTGTACCTTCAGAAATCGCTATCTTGCTAATTGTTTATAACAATTGTTTATAACATTGTTAAACATTGTTAAATAATGACAAAAGGAATTTTGTAGCTATTAAAGCTCCTCTATGTTGAAACAAAATAATTTCCAAAAAAAAACTATTTTTTTGTACCATCAGAAATCGCTATCTTGCTAATTGTTTATAAAAATTGTTTATAACATTGTTAAACATTGCTAAACAATGACAGATGAATGTCTGTAGCCTGGAGAGCTTTTCCATGTTGTAACAAGTAATCTGCCAAAAAAAACTATTTTTTTGTACCTTCAGAAATCGCTATCTTGCTAATTGTTTATAACAATTGTTTATAACATTGTTTAATAACATCGACAAATCAAAATTTTGTTATGATACAGTAGTTTTCTATGTAATTTAAGCATTGTTCGTTAAAAAAGGTATTTTAATTTTCTTATTAAAGTATTTTTCAAAACTTTTAAATTTTGGCGGCCATTTTGGAGGCGCCATTTTGTTTTTGGATAAAATCAATAATTACTATCATTCCTATCTGATAGCCCCAACATTTTGGACGCGATATTTTGCTAATCCAAAATTTTCCTACATCGGTTTCGATAAGAAAATTTTATTTAAAGCAAAAAAATATTAAAAAATCATGCTCTTTTTTTGTTTAAACAATCGTAACTTTTTTTCCTTAAGTCCGATGTCAAATTTTTTTTCAGATTCTGAAAGAGGACACTAACATACATAAAAAATACCCTATGCTTATTTTTTTCTACAGCTCAAACATATAAAACGAGAAGCTTGAAAGTAGACAAGAAAAAACGGACATTTGGGACTAAATGGGTTAATATTCAATAATTTTGTGTTTTTCTGATTTCAATTTCATTATTTAATTTTCAATTTATTTCTTCAATTTTGAATTATTAACTTAAATTTTAAATTATTTTATTTGATTTTCTATCTAGTTGACCAATTTTCAATTATATTCTTTGAATTTAGTAACCATTGTTCAATTTTTTCAATTACACAGGCACACAAAAATAATAAAGTTCTCTGAGCTGGGTATGAGACCAATATTTTCCTATGTATTTTGATGCACTGAATCCGAATCCGTCATCAGAATTGACCCATCACGTCACGTTTTGACCCTAACCTCAAAATCAATAAAATGACAGTTTTTGTTCATTAGAATCTAAACCCGACTTAACTTAATTGCATTCCTAGGGACAATAGAAAGCTTGATTTATGACCTTTAAAATGCTTTTTTAAAATTTGTTCTACGATGATTTTTAACGGAGATATGGTATGTTTTTCATAAAATAATTTTTTTTCACAATTCACTATTCAGGTGTTTTTAATATTTCAAAAAACCATATATTACGTAAAACACCATATTTCCGTTAAAAATCATCGTAGAACAATTTTTAAAAAAGCATTTTAAAGGTCATAAATCAAGCTTTCTATTGGGCCTAGGAATGCAATTAGATTAAGTCGGGTTTAGATTCTAAGGAACAAAAACTGTCATTTTATTGATTTTGAGATTAGGGTCAAAACGTGACGTGATGGGTCAATTCTGTTGACGGATTCAATTATTTCTTTCCATTATTATTTTTTTTGGTAAAGTTTAATGTTTAATTCTTCAATTCTCAATTATTTTCTTTGAATTTTAATTACTTTCATCAATTTTTGTAGCCATTTGTAGGAAATTTTAAGTTAACAAGGGAAAAAACCGGGAAATGACCGGGAATTTCGTGGGACGAAATTAGTAGTCACCCTGTTTCTCCAATTTTTAGTTATTCTAATTTCTTTTAATTGATTTTTTAAACTTTAATTATTTTTTTTATTTAAAAAAAATTCTGCAATTTTTTTAATTAATTCACACAAATGTCATTTATTTTTTACAACTTATCATGGTTTATCATGGTTTATCAATTTTTTCAATTATTGTTCAATGGTAGATTAATATTTACCTTTTTTTAATTTTGTTTTTAATTGTCAAATATCTTTGTCACTGTTCAATTATTTCTTCCCATTATTAATTATTTCTTTTCATTATTAATTATTTCTTTTAATTATTAATTTTCTTATTTTTTGTAAAGTTTAATATTTAATTCTTCAATTCTCAATTATTTTCTTTGGATTTCAATTATTTTCTTCAATTATCAACTGTTTTCTTCAATTTTTGTAGCCATTTGTAGGTCTATTTCACACTTAAAATAAATGTTAAGTTAACAAGAATAAAAACCGGGAAAATTAGGAACAAAAACCGGGAAAAACTGGGAAATGACCGAGAATTTTGTGGAACGAAATTAGTTTAATTTTTACCCTGTTTAATTTTTATCCATTTGAATCTTTCTATTAAAATATTTTTATCTCCTTCTATCAACGATACATTGTCTCAATTTTTATTCAATTGAATTTTTTTTTAAAAATCCATTTCAATTTTTCCTGAAAATATTTCAATCTTTTTCGATCCACAATATATTGTTTCAATTTTTATCCATTCCTGCCTATTTTTATTCACGTTATATTGTTTAAATTTTTATTCATTTGAATCTTTCCAAAAATAGTCTTATATCTTTCTATCGGATAAAAGATGATAAAGTAAAGAAAATCATGGATGATAATGGATATCCTGTTTCATAGATTTAAATAAAATAACAATTAATTTAGGTGTGATTCAAAATAATTTATTTAGATGTGAAAAGTATGAATTAAAATAATTGGTTGCTTGGATATGAAAACTAGGAATTGAAAAACATTGGTAGTTATACAGATTTGGAGAAGATACAAAAAGATTAAGGTATATAAAGTCGACTTTGGGTCGACTTTGTAGGGTAGTTTTGACTTGTTATTATCTTGAAAACTAAATGCTATCATAACATGTACTTTTTATCGTTATTGATATTCATCATAATTATTTTGTGAAAAATGATATAATTTTTCAGAATTATTTTTGATTATTTTTCTTTGAGTCGACTTTGTATAGAGTTTTTTTAACTTGTTATCATCTTGAATAATTAAAAATATTCTGACACGAACTTTTCATCAATTTAAATATTCATCATAATTCTTTTATGGCAAATGATATAATTATTAGGAATTATTTTTTATTATTCTCTTTTGGGTCGACTTTTTAGGGTAGTTTTGACTTGTTATCGTCTTTAATTACTAAAATATATTTTGCCATGCACTTTTTTTTGACTTGGATATTGATCAAAATTATTTTGTGAAAATGATATAATTATCCAGAATTATTTTTGATTATTCATCATTGGGTCCAGTTTTTAGGGTAGTTTTAACTTGTTATCGTCTTAAATAACTAAAAGATATTCTGCCATGCACTTTTTGTTGATTTAGATATTCATCATAATCTTTTTGTGAAAAATAATATAATTTTTTAGAATTATTTTTGATTTTTTTTTAGGTCGACTTTTTACGGTAGGTTTGAATCGTTATCATTTTGAATAACTAAAAAAAATTGTGCCATGTACTTTTTAACGATTTAGATATTAAACACAATTTTTTTGTATAAAATGATATAATTTTTCAGAATTATTTTTAATTACTTTTCTTTGGGTCTCTTATAAAAGACAAGTTTAGATAAAAAGATCATGAATAAAAATGGAAATACTAATCTGTAGTTTTGAATAGGATAATAAAATCTTTGGTTGGAATTAAAAATTATTAAATTGGATATAAAAAGAAGATATTGAAAAAGATTGGTTGTTATTCAGGGATTGATAAAAAAAAGATTAAAGTGGATAAAGAGAAGATAAATTTTGATGGAAAATTGTAGATTAAACTGGATAGACTCTCTTAAGGATTAGATATGAATAGAAATAGATTCAAATGGACAAAGTTGGGATTGATTTGGATAAAATTTTCGGGATTAGAAAATCTAGACATTGTAGTATATAGAAATAGCGGGGTTAAGTTAAAATGAATTGGTATAGAATTAAACAGAGGATAGGAAAAGAAAGACGTGCATAAAAAAAGACATACGAAATTTATCCTTTTTAATCTTAAGGATTAAAAAAGATTCGAACGGATAAAGTTTCTACTCCATTACTTGCAGCAAGGCTATACAAAAATTAGCTTTTCTCATGCTACAAAACCTAGATTTTTTTCCCTGTATAATGTTTCAATATTAACGACAATTTGTAGCAATTTTTTCTATGACCAACATAAATATGTTAAAGAACTTTGATATTGTGATTTCGACATCGATATTCTGTTGGTCTCTAATTATCTAAATAATGCGTGTACTGTTGTCAATACTAGTTACGTATTAACAGGATTCAGGCTAATCTTCTTTCCCCTGGGAAATGCGTTGGACAGTCGACATTTGCCCTATTCGGAATTGCTCCTTCCTTTTTCGGAAAATGGGCGACTCCAGGATTTCACTGCGAGGATTTTCGTCGAGTTTGCAACTGAGCCGAGTAATTTATACCTTCAGGTAGTTAAACACACGTATACGGATTCTGATTACAAATAAGGAATGTCGAACTGGACGTCTGATGGCACGCAGGTAATCAAGTGACAAATAGTCGTGTGGAAATTCATCGATCGAGTCGTACGAGCATACCGAGTGAATCTACCTTTTGCCAACTGAAATGTGCGACAATTTGTCGATTTTTTTCTTCTCTCTTTTTAACTCGTTTCCTGATCCAAAGAGAATTTTTATACGACAAAGTCCCAAGATCGTAGTCGGAGTTATCGAGATGTACTAGATTCCTGACTTTAGCAATCGACAATCTTAAGAAAGTTGCGCAGAATAAAAACGTCTTTTTCTGAAGAAAAAAATGAGGGCACTTTGTTGCATCCAATCTGCGAATATTTCCACGTCCCTCGATTGAACCAGAAAGTCGTAATCTTACCCCGGGAAAAATAGGTATTTAATTTTATATAGTGAAATTCTTTAGATTTGCTGTAAATTGAATTTCGAGAGGTGCATTCTTGTTTAAAAATCGGGCGACGAATGACAAAAAATATAATCCTGTTGGGACTTATTAACCTTGTTTTCAGAATATAATTACTGAATTAGCTTTATTTTTAATTGGATCTAATTCAGTCTCATGATCTTAGCGATTAAATCCAATTAGATATATTGGCAAAGAAAACTACCACTGCGGGCAGTGAGGCGCCACCTGTTCAAAACAAATATGGCCGCTGACAGAAAGTTTATTCAAAGACAGTCGAATTTGGTTTTACAATAAAAGTTTGTTTCGAAAGTGTTGTTACGATTAAAAGTATGTTAGTTTTAAGCTTAAACAATTTACTTTCATTCATTAAAGCTACTCCGTTGTTTAAAAATGTGATAGAGGTCAAAATGTTGTCAATTCTGGTATGCGGAGCTATATAGCAATAAAACTAGAGAAAAAATCGAGAATTCCATTGTATGTTCACAAAATAAATAATTCTTACTATTATAAAATTATAATTCACTTTCACAAACACTTTAAAATTTTGTTTTTAAAATAAATATCGATTTTTTTTGTACTAAATACGTCAATTTTTTCTCTGTCGGCGGCCATATTGGATAGTTCCTAAAGTAACCGATAGGGGCGTTTTGTAAATTTAAACTACCAATAGAGTTTCAATAAAAGTTCTATTAATTAAACTAGTCACTTTTATATTTTGATTGTTGATATGTTTGGAATAAGAGTCAAATCCTTTATTTCTTTTTAAAATTTTGTTGCAACTTTTTATAAAGTAAAGATATTCTAAAACATATTTGTTTTTGGAGATTTGAGTTTTCCTCACAAATTTTCTAAATGTCAAAAATTTTTCTTTTCCTAAATTTGGTACTTTTTGCTTCTTTGGGTCATAAAGTTAATATTTGTGCTAGAAAAAAATGTTTTTTCTTTTTTCAAAAAATTCTGCAAAATAACACAGAAGAAAAAAGTATTATTTCAATGTCAAAAAGTAACTAGTTTTTAGGTGAAATATAAAATAAACCTATCGGAATAAAAACTAGCTGATCATAGAAATCTGTAAACAAATCTAATAAGTTGAGTCGTAAAACTAGTCCTAAAGAAAACTGGAATTAAGCCTTGAGTCAAAATATAAACTTAAATTGAAATTGTCTTAAAACAAGACAATGGCCATTTTAAGGACTAGTTTTTTTTCTTAGACCTTAATGCCTAATTTTAAATGTCTTTGGATAAATTTTAGTTTAAATAATAAATTAGTCTAACAATTTTCCTGTCATTCAAAAAATCAACGAAGAGAAGGGGTGAAGGAAATCGCGTATGGATGCCCCAAGCGCCTTCCAATAGATAAAACACCCAACAAAAGTAGCGCCTGTCAATAGGCAGCAATTGCATACACGAAAAGAAAATTAATTATAAATTTTATAAAATTATTTTACAATTTAGGGAAAAAGGATCAAAATGAAAAAATTACAGATTGATAATTTCAAACTTTTAAAAATTATATTAAATTTGCTACAGATTATATTAAAGTTTAACCCTGGCGACAGTATCGGATTGAATTCCAATTAGTTTGAATAAGTTTTAATCAGAATTCTTCCAGGGCATTCCGAAATTTGTTTCCGAGCCAATCAGTTTTTATCCGAATCTAAAAATGTATGTAACTTGACGAAAAATTATTTCCGAATCATTACGAATTAATCCGTTTTATTTTGAAGCTAAATTTTAATCCGTTTGAATCCCGTTATTTCATTCCGAATCAATCCGTTTAAATTTTAGTCGGGTTTATTCGAATATGAAACAGATTGATTCGGATTGAAATACCGTGATTCAAACGGATTAAAATTTAGCTTCGGAATGAAACGAATTAATTCGGAATGATTCGGAAAGAATTTTTCGTCAAGTTACATCCATTTTTAGATTCGGATAAAAACTGATTGGCTCGGAAATAAATTTCGGAATGACCCGGAAGAATACTGATTAAAACTTATTCAATCTGATTGAAATTCAATCCAATAATTTTGTCAGGGAAAATAACTTAGCAATTATTTGAATGGTTTTTCTAAAGTTTAAAATTTCTTGTATGAAAATATCGCTTTCTGTCACTTTATCCCTAAATTATAAAACATTTAAATAAAATTTATAATTAATTTTCTTTGTGTGTATGATTGGAAATAAGCTATTTAAATGTATATGTATAATTTTAAACATAATTAATATTATTAATAAAATACATTATATTAGGGCAAATCAGACAGTTGTCGGCCACCTCACCGAAAAATTGAATACTGTTGTAAATTTTAAAACAAAAATTTTTTTTCTTAAAGATTCTGGTAAGTACATGATTTGTCGTTACAGAAATATATTTAATTTATTATTGGTGTTCAAAAAGTGTAGAGTTTATAGTGAAAACAAAAAGTAGAGTTAAATTAGAGTGGAAAAGACGGTAAAAGTTATTAAGAGCATTCTTTTAAATATAGTCCTCGGAATAATATAGTCTTCGACAAATGCAGTTATAACAAGAAAATTTTAAAAGATATTTATTTATTTATTTGAATTATATATTTATATATATTAAGATATATTATATTGAAATTTATTTTTACTATTTAAATTCCTAACATCTCAATGAAGAAGTTCAAGCTCGAGTAATCATACATAACCTACAATTAAATTTAAAAAGATTAATTACATCAATTTTAGTAGCGCGATTTCCAAATGTTAACACGAAGTCTTTTGGGTAGTAATTTTGCAAATGCCTCTTTGTTCCACTTGTGTTGCCATTTTTTTACTTTTTTCAATCTTTTTGTCTTCAACAACACTTTCTGCATTTAGCAAATTTTTCTCCAGCTTCAGGCCTCCCACTCAGTTTCTCAATGCAAAATAGTGTCAAAAGTGTCATAAAATGTTCAAAAAGGTGGCAAAATAGTGGCATATTTTTATTGACAAATACATTTATATACATTTATATAAATGTTTTAATTCCCCTAAATGTCCCTTATTTAGAAAAATTTGCCCTAAAATCCCCTATTTTTTAGGAAAATATATTTAAAATTTTCAATCATTTTCAATCTTCTTTAAATTTTTCTTCAATAATTTCTATCATTTTAAAATTATTTTCTCAAATTCTTAATTTATTAAATTATATTTCAACAGATTTTCTGAATTTTCAGTCCTTCATCTCAGATTCCAATTTTTTTCTTCAATTTACAATTATGTTTATCATTTCTTAATCTTTTCCTACCATTCATAGGTACTTATTTGTATTATTTTTTGACTAATTTCATAAACTGTCAATTATTTTATTCAATTTAAATTATTTTTTCCTACTTATTAAATATTTTCATTATTTTTCAATTAATTTTCAAAACTTGCAATTATTTATATATTTACATTCTTATTTTTTTTCATTGTGTTTATCATTTTTCAGTTATTTTTTTAAATTTCAAAAATGTTTTGTAATTTTATCACTTATTTTTCATAAATTTGATTTATTTTCTTTAATTTTCAATTATTTCTATAACTTTGAAAATATTTTCTCCAATTTTTAGTTTTAAAAAGTATTTTTTCATACACTTTCTACATTTTTAATTTATTTATATCAAATTTCGGTTATTTGTAAAAATTTTCAATTATTTCCATCATTTTTAAATTGATTTTTTTAATTTTTCATATTTTTTTTCCAATTTATAATTTTTAAAATTATTTTTTTTAATGATTTACTAAACATTTAATCATTTATTTGAAGTTTCAATTAATTAAAAAAATTTTAATGAATTCTATAATTTTTTAATTATTTTTTTCAAATTTACAATTATTTTCAGTATTTTGTAATTAATTTCCTAAATTTTCAATTATCTGTCTCAAATTTCACTTATTTTAATAAATTTATCATTATTTTTGCCATTTTCGCCACTTTTCAATTATTTTCTTCAATTTGATGTATGTCTGTAATTATTTTCAATTATTCTTCTCAATTCTCAATTGTTTTCTAAATTTTTTATTACTATCTTCAATGCTCAATTATTTCTATAATCTTGCAATTTTTATCTATTTTTAATTTTTAAAATAAATTTCAATTAGATTTATACTTAATCTTTAATTATTATTAATCTTAAATTTCAATTTTTTTTTTCAATATTCAATGTGTGTCATTGATTTCTTCGATTTTAAATTACCTATATATACATTTTAATTAGAATAAAAAATTTTCAATTGTTTTTCTCAATTCTTGATTGTTTTAATCAATTTTGAATTTTTTCAATTATTCTCATCATTTTTAAATTAATTTTTTCAATTGTCAATTATCGTCTTCAATTCTCAGTTGTTTCTATAATTTTGCAATTATAGAAACAATTTTCATGTAAATTGTTTCTATTAATTGTTTTTTATTAAAAAATTGCAATTTTTTAAACTATTTTTAAATTGATTTATTATTTTTAAATTAATATCCTAAATTTTCAATTTTTTTTAATTTACCATTGTTCTTATCTTTTTTCAACTATTTTCTCTTATTTCATATATATTCTGTACTCTTTCAAATTATTTTCTCAATTATTTCCCTCAATTTTTAATTATTCTCATCATTTATATTTCAATTATTATCTTGAATTTTCAATTATTTTTAAAGTTCTGCATTCATTTTCTATAATTTTGAATGATTATTTATCAGTTTTAAATTACTTTCCACAATTTGTAGTTATTTATCTTGTTTTTTTTTTATAATTTAAAAATTTTGTAATTATATTTTGTAATTTTATTTTCTTTATCCTACAACTTTGTAATTTTGTCCTATCCAAATAAAATAATCGAGGTTCTACTGTTTATAATTAATTTATCTTTATTTATGAAGTTTTTAATGTCCCCTAAAAGTTCCCTATTTTTATATATAGTATCTTTAGTGGCCATTTTTTTTTAGAAAAAAGTGTCATTAGTGGAATTTTTTTGAAAATAATAGCTAAATAGTAGCATCTTCTGAAAAAAGTGTCAAAAAGTGTCAATAGCGGCATGAGTGGGAGGCCTACAGCATCTGCATGACCTAAGTCAAAAATAGCTTCTATAATTTTTCGTTTTTTCTTTTTACGAATATCTTCAGATGATACAGCTTTATCCTCCATAGTTAATTATAATTACTAATAATCTCAGCAGTGAAAATATGCTTTGACAGATTCGAGAATATCGCTTGGTCTAAAAACAATACATTAAACAAAAGAAAGCTCAAGAAAAGCCTAAAGCACAACGAATCGTAATCGCTAATCCTTAATCGTAATAATGAGAGAAAGCAGGACAGAGATATATGTCTGTCCTACTTCCTCTCATTCTTACGATTAAGGATTAGCGATTACGATTCATTGTGCGTTAGGCTAAAATTGTTTCAAAATATTTCTTTATTGGCAAAGAAAACTACCACCGCGGGCAGTGAGGCGCCACCTGTTCAAAACAAATATGGCCGCTGATATAGAGTTTATTCAAAGACAGTCGAATTTGTTTTTACAATAAAAGTTTGTTTCGGAAGTGTTGTTACGATTAAAAGTGTGTTAGCTTCAAGCTTAAACAATTTATTTTCACTTAGTAAAGCTACTCCGTCATTTATAAATATGATAGAGGGTCAAAATGTTGTCAATTCTGGTATGCGATGCAAGCAATAATACTAGAGAAAAAATCGTGAATTCCATTGTATATTCACAAAATGAATAATTCTCACTATTATAAAATTATGATTCACTTTCACAAACACTAACATTTTGTTTTTAAAATAAATATCGAATTTTTATTTTCTAAAAGCCTAACGCACAATGAATCGTAATCGCTAATCCTTAATCGTAATAATGAGAGGAAGCAGGACAGAGATATATGTCTGTCCTCCTTCCTCTCATTCTTACGATTAAGGATTAGCGATTACGATTCATTGTGCGTTAGGCTAAATATGTCAATTTTCTCTCTGTCGGCGGCCATATTGGATAGTTCTTAAAGTAACCGATAGGAACGTTTTGTAAATTTAAACTACCAATAGAAAAACAAACAAACTTCTCGTCTATAAATGCCCTCTTTTCCTTTTAATAATAAATTGTTCAGGTCCACCTCATTTTATTAGTACAATCTCAGGCCTGGTTCCTGATGAATAAAATCAATTTAGACTTGAACTATACTGAGAATTGTGCAAAAGGTGAATGAACTTAGTTTAGAGAAAGCAAAAACCTAATACCTGATAAAAACACATCTCTTTGATAACTATGTTTTTCTTTTTCGAAGGGTAAAGTGACGACTCTATAATTGGAAGCCTTTTTCGCTGAGGACAATTGCCCCTTGGGATAAGTGCCATCGGCATCAGGACGGAGCCAGGAGTGATAGAGCTTTATAGTGTTGCTTTTTCAAGTCGTGCAATCGCAACCGCCTCCTGATTATATAGATTCCGCAATGATTTCTGATGATGTTGGCCCCGATCCAAGAAAAGTTGAAATAATACAGCGTCGCCTTCTAGCTTGGACGTCTCGAGATTTCGGAGCCGGTTCGTTAGCGGGCTTTGGCGCGAGGCACCCTGTCATTATGCTGGACCCATCATCCCCACCAAAATCCAATTTTCGGTGCCCCGTTTCTGGGCCCTATTCCTCTCCTCCCTCCCCCCCCCCTATCTCTCTCACGCTTCTTTTGGACGGTTCTTGCCATCGTTGCTTCTGATTCTTTAACCAAGAAACACCCTTCGCTCCTCTGTGGCAAAACTCTACCACAAAAAGGAAGGAGAGAATTTATCATCTGACTGGATTCGATTTCGATTCGATTCGATTCTCCGACCATCGACGGTCCTATATAAGCCGGAATGTAGAACCTGGTACTTGTATCAAGGTCTTCTTGTGTGTGTATAGGTATAGGTACAGTGTATATACAAACACTATCGGGACGAGAAATCTCGACAGTATTACCCCAAGAAGAATCATTTGCCCTGGGCCCGTCATCCGGGGCTTTTACACGCGAGTCTCATCTTTGAACGGATCACGAAACGCGATATCACGAGATACTCCAGCTTGTAACGAGGCTTTTATTTTCAATTTTCGCACCGAGATACTTTTCTTGCGATCTCTCATTGCCAGCGAGTACCGCCAACTTTAAGGCCGACCGCTGATTAATCCTGTTTAATAAAGGAGCAAGAAAAACTAGGCATGTAAAAAAGTTCATACATGATTCGCAAGAAGAGAGAAATTCAATATATGGAAGGTCACCCAATGGAGTTTAGGGTTTAATGAATTTTCAGCTTGTCATTCCACTTTTTGGAAACTAATGGTATATATTGACTTTTTGTTTGAGTTAACAAGTTTTTGTTATTCTTGAAAGCCATTATACGCACTGAGAAAAATATTTTCTTGATTTAAATATATAAGTATTTGTTTGAATGATTTTGATTGAAGGAATAATGGTTTTAAGTTTAATTTCAATATATATTAGAAATATCTGAAGTTTTGATTGAAATATATTTTATGTTTGAAGATAATTTTCTGTTTGATTAAAAACTAAATTTTATTCAAATTGAACCAAATTTGTGTCTGAAGTCTTCATACTTGAAAGAAATATATTTTATGTTTGATTCAAACATATTGAATGCGCAGAGGTTTTTGCGCATTCAATATGGCGTCGTTACTGTTCTGACGTTAGTTTACGTTTTCTGCAACACATGTACGCGTCGCGTCGTTTCTAGTAGTTACGTGTGTTTATCGCTTTTTTGGAAAAAAATGTTTACAATCGTGATTTTGTTTTATTAAAACTATTTCTTAAAAGTGTAAGTGTTATCATTTTATCGCAAAATTGAGGTATATCTGAAGTGATTAAAACTTTTTTTGTGCGCAAGTGAGTTTACTAAAGATATTGTTTTTTTTTTGTTCATTTTTCTTCAAAATTAGACTGATTCAAAGTTCCACATTTCCAGAATTGTCTGCAGTTATAATGAAAAGTTCTTCGGTTCTTCGTCTTCGGTTTTTATAGTTTATATGTAAACACTTAAAGTAATGTGAAACATAAAGGATGCTTTATATAAAAGCAACAAACAAAAATTAAACTATCGCGGAACATATTTTTTGTTTAAAATAAACAAATTTTGTGTTAAAAATAAAAAGGATAATATGATAAGGATAAAAATTTCTTTTATTTAGAATAAAATTTACTTTGTTTAAAATGAAAAATTATATTTTGTTTAAAGTAAATGAAATTTTTGTTTGAATCAAACAAAAAATATGTTTAAATCAAACATAAATGATCAACCACTAAATTTGTTCAAATGAAACTTAATTATGTTTGACTGGATAACAAAGTGAAATTAAGTTTAAATCAAACAAAATTTTTTATCAGTGTGAGAAAAATATTTTCTTGATTTAAATATAAGCATTTGTTTGAATGATTTTGATTGAAGGAATAATGTTTTTAAGTTTAATTTCAATATATATTAGAAATATTTGAAGTTTTGATTGCAATATATTTTATGTTTGAAGACAATTTTCTGTTTGTTTAATTAAAAACTAAATTTTGTTCAAATTAAAACGAAATTTGTTTTCGAAGTCTTTATACTTGATTACTTGAAAGAAATATATTTTATGTTTGATTCAAATATATTGAATGCGCAAAGGTCTTTGCGCATTCTTTACTTCAAATGTTAATATATAAACTGTGAAAACCGAAGAAAATTACACTTTTCATTAACTGCACATAATTCTGGAAATGTGGAACTTTGAATCAGTCTAATTTACAAGAAAAATGAACAAAAAAAAATCTTTAGTAAACTCACTTGTGCACATCAAAAGTTTTAATCACTTCAGATATACCCTAACTTTTCGATAAAATCTTTAACAAATTCTTTAATAATAAACATGAGACTTTATAGAAACCATCTTTACCTTAAAATATACTTTATTTATAAAAACAATTATGTTTAATATTTATTTTTGGCCAAGTTATTAACGATTGCCAATTTACCCAATTAGGCATTTTACCCGTTTCTCCCTTATAGGGTAAGTGTAACTATTACTGCTGGTGCATATTTATATTATTGCATATTTATATATTTTATTAAAAATGATTATTGAAAGGCATATATTATTATTATAAATTATGGGTAAAATTATTTGGAACTATTTTTTTTTTATAAATTGTAGACGTAATTGTATGGGTTTTAGGATCAGTAATTGAAAAAAATTCAATAGTTTGTATCAGACGCTGTTAATAAAAATGTACATTCGAAATGTTAGTTATTTAATTGTATAATTTTAAAATAAATCAGTACTGAATCCTACGAAAAAATTAAATATGGCAGTCAAGAACATCAGTTTAAAAAACACTTATATTTTTTATATTTAAAAGAAAATACACAATATATAATAATATTGCTCAATAAAGCAAGCCCCATTGTTACAAACATATATTAATTTACCCATATTTTATTAGTTTACAATTTATATTATTAAAAGCATCATTAGCAGCATCATTTTTACTCCTTGTGACAATTATTGCGAGTTTTAAATAAGTTTTCTGCGCAACTCCTCGAGTCTCTGTAACCTAACCTCTATTTATTGTCCACTTGCGATGCAAAGCCCAAATGGTAGAAACTTTTAGTTTAAATTATTTGAAAATTTAAAATTTTAAGATAGTGTAAAGATAGCGAAAAAAAACCAAAGAAAAAAAATTAAAATAACTAAAAAGAATACAATAGGCTAGATAATAAGCTTAAAGCTTCCAAAAGTTAAATTGAAAATAATTGAAGAAAGTACTTAAAAATTACAGACAATATTTGAAAACAGCAGAAAAATGTAGAAATCGACGGAAATAATTGCGAATTGATGAAAGTAATTTAAAAATTATCAATTTAAATACAAATTGAAAGAAAAACATCATTTAAAAAAGCTGAGAATTGTGAAATATTGAAGAAAATTGAGAAGAAATTGAAAACTGAAAGAAATTGACAAAATTGAAAGAAATATGAAAAAATAATTGGAAATTATGAAAATGTCAGAAAAGAAGTTTAAAATTTTTGAAATAATGAAACAAATGAAAAAATTAAAAATTTAAGGAAATAAATGTTGAAAAATAATAGAAAAAACGATTTTAAAATTTGAAACTTGAAATAAATAATTGAAATGTGAACCAAACCAGCATGATAAGTTGTAAAAAATAAATGACATTTGTGTGAATTAATTAAAAAAATTGCAGAATTTTTTTTTAATAAAAAAAATAATTAAAGTTTAAAAAATCAATTAAAAGAAATTAGAATAACTAAAAATTGGAGAAACAGGGTGTCTACTAATTTCGTCCTCCGAAATTCCCGGTCATTTCCCGGTTTTTTCTCTTGTTAACTTAAAATTTATTTTAAGTATAAATAGACCTACAAATGGCTACAAAAATTGAAGATATAATAATGGAAGATATAATAATTGAAGAAAATAATTAAAATTCAAAGAAAATAATTGAGAATTAAAGAATTACCTAAAAATTAAACTTTACAAAAAATAAGAAAATTAAGAATTAAAAGAAACAATTAATAATGAAAAGAAATAATTAATAATGGAAAGAAATAATTGAACAGTGACAAAGATATTTGACAATTAAAAACAAAATTAAAAAAAAAGTAAATATTAATCTAAAATTGAGCAATAATTGAAAAAATTGAACAATGGTTACTAAATTTAAAGAATATAATTGAAAATTGGTCAACAAGATAGAAAATCAAAAAAAAATAATTTAAAATTTAAGTTAATAATTCAAAATTGAAGAAATAAATTGAAAATTAAATAATGAAATTGAAATCAGAAAAGCATAGAATAATTGAATATTAAAAAAAAAAACAATTGAAATTTGAGAAATAAAGATGAAATTTGAATACAATAATTGAGAATTAAAGAAAATTACTGAACAATTGGATTGAAAAAAGAAGAAAATAATTTATAATTAAAAAAAAATGGAAAATGCCAGGAATTATTCAATATTGAAGAAAACATTAAAAATTGAAAAATAGAATTGTTATTTAAAGAAATTAATTGAGAATTAAAAAAAATAATTGAACAATTAAATTGAAAATAAAAGAAAATTATTAAAAATTGAAGGAGGTTTTGAAACATGAAATAAATAACTGACAATTAAAAAAAAAAATTGAAAAAAGTCACGATTACTGAATATTGAAACAAACAATTGAAAATTGAACAAAATAATTAAAAATTAAAGAAAATAATTGAAAATTGAATAAAATAATTGAAAATTGAAGAAAACAATTGAAAATTAAGGAAAGTAATTGCAAATTGAAGAAAGTTCTTAAAAATTAAAGACAATATTTGAAAACATCAGAAAAATTTAGAAATCGACGGAAATAATAGCGAATTGATGAAAATAATTTAAAAATTATCAATTTAATTAAAAATTGAAAGAAAAACATAATTTAAACAAGCTGAGAATTGTTAAATATTAAAGAAAATTGAGAAGAAATTGAAACAAATTGAGAAATTGGAAGAAATATGAAAAAATAATTGGAAATTAAAGAAAATAATTGAGAATTTAAAAAAAATCATTGTAAAAAGCCTAGAGTTATTGAATATTGAAAAAAAACAATTGCAAACTGAAGAATGGAATTGAATGTCGAAAATGATAATTGAGAATTAAAGAAAATAATTCAAGAATTGAACAATGGGATTGAAAGTAGAAGAAAATAGGTGATAATTGAAGAAAAAAGAAATTGAAGAACCCAGGAATTTTAGAATTTAAAGAAAACAATAAAAAATGAAGAACGTAATTGTAATTTGAAGAAATAAATTAAAAATTGTAGAAAATAATTTGAAATTGAAAAAAATGTGATTTTATGAAAATTGTTGAATAATAATTGATGAATTGTATTTAAGTTTCAAAAACATAATTGATAATTGAAAAAAAATATTGAAAAAAGCCGAGAATTATTGAATATAGAAGAAAATTGGAGGAGTTATTGAGATGTGAAATAAATAAATGATAATTAAAAAAAATAGTTGAAAAAATCCGAGAATTAAATAAGTCTTGAATTAAATAATTAAAAATTGAAGGAAATAATTGAGAACGGAAAAAAAGAATTAAAAATTGATGAAAATAATTGAAAATTGAATCAAATAACTAGACAATTGAAAAAAATAATTTGGAGTTAAAGAAAATAATTAAAAATTGATAAAAATAATTGAAAATCGTAGAAAATATTGCAGAATTAAAGAAATTAATTACAAATTCATGAAAAATATTGAAAATAGAAAAAAATAATTGGCTATTGAAGAAAATAGTAAAAAATCGAAGAAAATAATTGAGAAATGAAGAAATAATTTGAAATTAATGAAAATAATTCAAAGTTGAAGAAAATAATTGAGAATTGCAGAAAATAATTGTAATTTGAAGAAATAAATTAAAAATTGTAGAAAATAATTTGAAATTGAAAAAAATGTGATTTTATGAAAATTGTTGAATAATAATTGATGAATTGTATTTAAGTTTCAAAAACATAATTGATAATCAAAAAAAAATATTGAAAAAAGCCGAGAATTATTGAATATAGAAGAAAATTGGAGGAGTTATTGAGATGTGAAATAAATAAATGATAATTAAAAAAAATAGTTGAAAAAATCCGAGAATTAAATAAGTCTTGAATTAAATAATTAAAAATTGAAGGAAATAATTGAGAACGGAAAAAAAGAATTAAAAATTGATGAAAATAATTGAAAATTGAATCAAATAACTAGACAATTGAAAAAAATAATTTGGAGTTAAAGAAAATAATTAAAAATTGATAAAAATAATTGAAAATCGTAGAAAATATTGCAGAATTAAAGAAATTAATTACAAATTCATGAAAAATATTGAAAATAGAAAAAAATAATTGGCTATTGAAGAAAATAGTAAAAAATCGAAGAAAATAATTGAGAAATGAAGAAATAATTTGAAATTAATGAAAATAATTCAAAGTTGAAGAAAATAATTGAGAATTGCAGAAAATAATTGGAAATTGAAGAAAATAATTAAGAGTTGAAGAAAATAATTGAAAAGTGAAAAGTATAATTGGCAATTGAAGAAAATAATTGTGAATTCTGGAAATATTTAAATAATAATTAATGAATTGAATTGAAGTTTCAAAAAAATAATTGATAATTGGAAAAAAATATTGAAGAAAGCCGAGAATTATTGATTATACAAGAAGATAATTGAAAATTGGAGGAGTTATTGAAATGTGAAATAAATAAATGATAATTGAAAAAAATAGTTGAAAAAATCCGAGAATTATTTAGTCTTGAATTAAATAATTAAAAATTGAAGGAAATAATTGAGAACGGAAAAAAAGAATTAAAAATTGATGAAAATAATTGAAAATTGAATCAAATAACTAGGCAATTGAAAAAAATAATTTAGAGTTAAAGAAAATAATTAAAAATTGATTAAAATAATTGAAAATCATAGAAAATATTTCAGAATTAAATAAATTAATTAGAAATTGATGAAAATAATTGAAAATTGAAGAAAATAATTGGCTATTGAAGAAAATAGTAGAAAATCGAAGAAAATAATTGAAAAATGAAGAAATAATTTGAAAGTAATGAAAATAATTCAAAGTTGAAGAAAATAATTGAGAGTTGCAGAAAATAATTGGAAATTGAAGAAAATAATTAAGAGTTGAAGAAAATAATTGAAAAGTGAAAAGTATAATTTGTCAATTGAAGAAAGTTATTGTGAATTTCTGGAAATATTTGAATAATAATTGTAGAATTGAATTGAAGCTTCAAGAACGTAATGGATAATTGAAAAAAAAAATATTGAAAAAAGCCGAGAATTATTGAATATCGAAGAAAATAATTGAAATATGATGAAAATAAATAAACTGAAGTTCTGTCTACATTTTTCCATAATAATTTGTCTTTGTCATGTTTAATGTCTTTCTTTGTTTCTGCGGTATTGTTAGCGCTAAAAAAAAAGATGATGGACAAACATTTATATTTCATGAGAATATACTGATTATATTATATTTTTATTTTTAATGAATATTTTTTATTTTTCAATTGCATAATTGTCGCATAATTACACAAAATTTAAACGCATAATTAGATTGATTCAAAATGCATAAAGTTATTATTCTTATTTTTAAAACAAATTGATATATTAGTTAAATTTATTAGCTTAGAAAGAAAATTCCCGGTTTGACGAAAAATTATATAATTATATAATATGCATATTTAATAAATTTTGAGGAAATTTTCGGTGTTGTGGGGGCTGTGGTTAGTCAAAATCGCTAATTTTTATATCAATATTTAAATAATTATTTTCTCTATTTTTTCTGATATAAGTAGGGGAGAGTGGCCATCAATGTACCAGTTTTTTGAATGAACCATTTCAATTTTCTCAGAAACAATTAAATAAAAATTCTCCTAATTTTAAATATAAATGAAGTTTGCATAAACACACTACGTCCATAAATTTGAGACATGTGGATTTATTCTTTATAGAGAAAACTGAAAAAAACTGTTTCTGATGCTCTGAAGAAAAAATTTACCTAAAATACAAACACGTTTTTTAATTGAAATAAGGCAATTTAAAAATAAATGAACTTACGATTTATTTTGTATCGGGCCTGAACTACAATATTCTAATGAGAAAAAGATTTTGAAATATTGCATTAAGTTATAAAAACCATTTTTGTTGCAAATGTCATGTTGATTCAATGTACCAGGGAACAATGAACCACCTGGAATTTCAGTGTATTTTCGATTTCCAGAGTGGTATGCATGATTATAAAACTAGGCATGCGTACAGCATGTGACAGCGATTGTTATCAGTACTCTTCTCAACATAGCAAAACTAAAATGTCATTTTAGCTAGTTAACTTAAATTTGAGGTATATTTATGTTATACATTATAAATTAAAAAGTGTTAAGTAATAATTTTTTATAGTATTTGATAGAAAATAAGTTTTTTTACAAAATGAAAATGCAATATTATTATTGTTGAATATTTTTAGTGTTTTTATAGAGGTGGTTCATTGTGTACCCAGGTTGTTGAAAATGAAAATAGCTTGTTAGTTTAGAAAAATCCTAAATTTTATTATTTAATCAAAATAAATCGGGTATAATATGTGTGCATTACCTAGAGAAGTGTTGTAGTTTTATATTGATGCAAAGAAGTGATTGAAATTAGTGAAATAGAATAAATAATATGACCTTGAAAAAACCCCGGTACGTTGATGGCCACTCTCCCCTACTTAAAATAACTAGTTTATTATATTCTTAAAGGTTGTTTTCTAAATATGTGATGGTTCGTTTTCCGTCTCTCTCCTGGTGCACAAAATTTCAACTTTCTATCTTTAATAGTTTGGCCGCTAAGGGGGAAGGGGGGGTGTTATGATTAACAGTTTTTTTTTTGAAATTTTTGTTAAACTTATTGGCTCTCGAGGTCCACTGTAAGTTGGAAAAAAATGTTCGATTTTTGTTTGATCTTTTAATGACTAAACTGCAATGTTTCATGAAATCGTTAAAATTTACACATAACCAAGAAAATTGCTCTCGGAATTTGTACCTGTTCCTTCAAAGCTCTCGAGTGCTAATCTAAGTTGGAGCAAACTCTACTTCATGTACATGGGATAATATCCAAAGTATTTATACCAACAACTTATATAGCTTGTCTACACTCTCTGCGCAGTCCACACTAAACACGAAACTAAACCCAAACTTCCATCCTTTACCGATTATTATAAGACCATTATTTGCAAGGGATAAGAAGCCGGGAGAAAAATTTATCTGAGCTTCTCAGCCTACCTGCGACGAATATAATAGCCTCTGTGCTCATTGCAGTCACTTTCCTTTCTTTAAACCACTGAAACTGTGGAACCGCAAAGTACTAGGGCCTCTGGCATTCGATATCTTTCTTTCCTTGGCGCAAGAAGAATTACTATATTTTTTAGTAATCAGCGTCGAGGCGAAGTTCTTTATTTTTCCCTGAAAGGATCGGCGGTTGGAATAAAAGAAAGGTCGCCGGAAGCCAATCGACGCAACCCCACTTGGAAGTTCCTGGAAAGTTGAACGATTCTTTCCACAATTCGTAAGTTTGGCTGGGTGTAGGTGGTCTCTGCAAATGACAATCATTTCGCTTTAATGACAACAACGGGACTGGTCACTGATCGTAGATTATTTCCAAAAATTTCGATCCGATTCTCAAACTCTCACAATCAGTGATTTTTAATATTCGGAATGGTATAGGTATTGGGAGGTATGAATATTCCATCGATATCCATCTCTCTTTACGAAATTCAGAAAACACCAATTATATTTTATTTCGTCATTTGAAAAACTTATCAACAATTACAACTTGTTGACGAAACGTTGCTTTTGACATGATATAAAACTGTGCTATTTCTACCTTCCTGGATTATATATAATTTCTGGTTCAAAAATTACTATACTATTTAAAAATGAGCTACACTACCGGATAAAATTGTGGGACCACTTAAAAAAATGGGTTTAAAAACATGACCGTTTTAAAATGTTGATAACTTTGTCAGATATTAACGAAATCAAAATTTTCGTACACTGAAAAAAAAACTATTTAAGGTTTACTTGAGTTAAATGTAATTTTTACTTTTTTACTCAAGCAATGAAAAAAAGTCAAAAATTGCTGTGAAACCAGGCAAATTTTACTTTGTTTATAAAGAAAAAAAAACAATTGACACTTTTGAAGCACAATTTGACGTTTATGTGCCAAACTGTTAAAATTAAATTTTCAACACATTCCAGAAGATTTAATAGTGGAAGAATAAGTAAAAGTGAGTAAAAACGTTAATTGCATATTAATTTATTGTTTATTTCTTTTAATTAACTCAAACATTGTTTTAAAGTACAATATGTCAAATTTGTTTTAAAAGTGACATTTTGTTTTCCTTAAAAAACAAAGTAAGTTTTACTTTTTTTTGCACTGCTTGAGTTATAAAGTAAATTTTACTTGACAACTCAAGCAAATATTCCATTGTTTTTTTTTCAGTGTAGATCATTGGAAAGCTTATAAAATTTGCCGTTAAATGTTCCTATTCTAAAGCTTTTTTGAGTAAAAGAAACGAAGATTCAATTTGATAAAGACAGGTGAATTTTTCATTTGTTGTCAATTTTCATTGTTCAAGTTTGGTGGGCTGCATTTTCTAGAGAAATAATAGGAAAATTTTGAAATTACGCTAAATTAAACCTTGAATTTTCAACTTCAAAATAAGGCAAATTAAACTTAAATAGCTTGACTGGTTCGAAAGTTATAAGTAAATATATAATAGGAAAAAAGACGTCCTTAAGACGTCTTTTGGTTTTTTTGCCCACTGGGTTACTTATAACTTTCAAACCAATCAAGATAATTAAGTTTTCTTTAGCTTATTTTAAAGTTGAAAGTTGAAAGTTTTTTTTACCTTAATTTCAAAATTTTCCAATTACTTTTCTGAAAAATGCAGCATACGAAACTTGAACAACAAAAATTCACAAAAATCGAAAAATTCACTTTTCTTTGTCACATTAAATATCCGTTTCTATTAATCAAAAAAGCTTCAAGCTAGGACTATTTGACGGCAAATTTTAAAAGCTTTCCAATGATCTATAAAAAAATTAATATTGCTAATTTCTAACAGAGTTATCAACATTTAAATACGTTCATCTTTTTAATACGTTTTTGCAAGTGGTCCCACAATTTTGGCAGTGTATGCCTATAAGGAACCGCTCTTTTGTTTTGAACAAATAACTAGAAAAACAGAAAGAGAAGATTATTATTATAATTGGTATTTAAAAATAGATATTTAATTCAAAGTTTCATAAATTCTTAAGGAGAGATGCGTCAGTTGACTCCATATTATGGTAACTTCTGAAAAAGAAAATTTTTTTTACACATTGTGAAAAACATGTTTTTGGGATTTTTTCAATTCATTAAAACTAGGAAAAGAAACTCAAAAAATAATTGAGCCTAAAAACTTTTTTTAATGTAATTTTTATTATTAACATTTTTGTCGTATCACAATCATTTCTTAAGCTAAAAAAAATAGTTGAATAAGCGTTTAAAAGCAGTGAAAAAGAAAAGAAATAAAACGCAAAAATTGAACAGGAAAACACAAATATCTGAATAATTGAAAACGAAAAAAAGAACAAAGAAAAAATTCTTTATAAAAAATACATAACAGTGAAATTCTAACACAACCTATTTTTTAAAGTAGTTGTTCGTTTCTCATTGATTAAAAATTTAATTAATCCACGCTTCGAGAATAGTAAAATTAAAATTATTTAAAATTTTTTTCAATTTTTAACAATTCTTTTCTATTATAATTTCAGTTATTTGACACAATTTTCAACAATTTTAATCACTTTTAAAAAATTGTATACAATTTCAAATTATTTTCATTATTTTTCAATTTTTCCCCTCAATTTAAAATGATTAATACATTTTCAACTTCTTTCGTCAGCTTTCAATTATTTTTACAAAATATGATTTTTGTTTTTCAAATTGTAGTTTTTGTCTTCAAATTACAATCAATTTGTTCAATATCAAATTATTAAAGTCAATTTTTAATGTCAATTAAATAATGGAAAGACATAACTCATCAAATTTGTTAATTTAATTATCAGTTTCACTATTTTCATCGTTTTCCATAATCATTTCCTAAATATTTTTCAGTACTGAAAAACCTGTTTCATGCTTCATCAATTTTTATTAAAAAAAATTTAATTATTATTTTCATTTATTATTCTTAAACTTAAGTTGTACTTTTTAAGTATTCATATGATGTTCTTCAATTTTCAATTATTTTTATCATTTTTTAATCACTTTTTGTCTTTTTCAATTACTTTTTCATTAATTTTCTAATTTTTTTATCATTTACCTTAAATTCCAGTTATTTTTTCAGTTTACAATAATTTTTAACATTCTGTAATTATTTTCTTTTATTATAAACATTATGTTGTAATTTTTTCAATTATTTTTCACAAATTAAAATTATTTTCTTCAATTTTTAATTATTTTTATTACTTTGCAATAATTTTTTCGTATTTTTTATTATTTACATTATTCTTCAATTAATTTCCTAGATTTTAAAATATTTTTCTCAAATTTTAATAATTTCCTTCAATTTTCAATTATTATTGTTATCATTTTGCAATCAATTTCTTAGATTTTTTTTATTAATTTTGCTATTCCTGAATTAAATTCTTAAATTTTCAATTATTTATCTTATTTTTTAATTCTTTTTTTTTCAATTTTCTTTTGTCTTTTTGCAATTACTTTTTTCATCTTTTAATTAGACATATTAATTGTGTTTCAATTAATTTCCTAAAATTTCAATTATTATCTCAAACCTAAGTTATTGTGTCCACTTTTCAATGTTTTAATGATTCTTCAATTATTTTTATTAAATTTCAATTACGTTCATCAATTTTTAATTATTTTTTTAATTTGCTATGATTTTGACAAATTTTATATTATTCGATTTTTTGTTGATTAATTTCGAAAATTTCAATTATTTATGTCAGCTTTTTATTATTTTCTTCAATTTTCGATTATTTTTATGTTAATTATTTCCTCTAATCTCAAATTAATTTTTTTATTTATTAATAAAATTTCAATTTATTTCGTCATTTTTCAATTATATTTACAAAACATGATTTTTGTTTTTCGAATTGTAATTTTGGTCTTTAAATTTTCAATATCGAATTACTAAAGTTAATTTGTAATGTCAATTAAATAATGGAAGGACATAACTCATCAAATTTGTAAATTTAATTATCAGTTTCACTATTTTCATCGTTTTGCATAATCATTTTCTAAATATTTTTCAATTTTCAAGAACTTGTTTCATGCTTCATCAATTTTTATTAAAAAAAAAAAAATTATTAAACTTCTATTTCTTGTTTTTAAACTTTATTTGTATTTTTCAAGAATTTAAATGATGTTCTTCAATTTTTAATTACTTTCTTTTATATCAAATAAATTCTGTAATTTACCTAATTTTTTTTTTAAATTTTCATAATTATCATTCATTTTCAATTATTTTTATCATTTTTCAAGTAGTCTTCTTTATCTCAAATATATTCTGTAATTTTTTCAATTTTTTTTTACAATATTTTCTTATTTTCTTCAATTTTAAATTATTTTTATCATTTTTTAATCACTTTTTGTCATTTTCAATTATTTTTTCATTAATTTTCTAATTTTTTATTAATTGTCTTAAATTCCAAATATTTCTTTCAATTTACAATTATTTTTATCATTCTGCAATTATTTTATTTTATTACAAATATATGTTGTAATTTTTTTCAATTATTTTTCACAAATTAAAATTATTTTCTTTAATTTTTAATTATTTTTATTACTTTGTAATAATTTTTCGAATTTTTTATTATTTACATTATTCTTTAATTAAAAGAAAGAGCTACCTCTTTTTCTTTGTATATATACTCACATCAATTAATTATAGTACTTTTGTACGAAAGGGCATTTTATTGTAGCCCGTATACAGATTAAATAAAAAAAAATAAAAAATAAAAAAAAATTAATTTCCTAGATTTAAAAATATTTTTCTAAAATTTTAATAATTTCCTTCAATTTTAAATTATTATTGTTATCATGTTGCAATCAATTTCTTCGATTTTTTTAAATATTTTTACTATTCCTCAATTAAATTCCTTAATTTTTCAATTATTTATCTCATTTTTCAATTCTTTTTTTTCTACTTTCTTTTATCTTTTTGCAATTACACCCAGAGAAATAATATATTTGTCTCACAGCCAAGTAACTTTTTATTTGTGTCAAATAAAATTTTATTTGATTTAAATTAATTTTTTTATTTGAAACAAATAAAAAAGTTACTAGGCTGTGAGACAAATATATTTTTATTTGGCACAAATAACATATCTTTGAGTCCAATATATCACTTCTCTGGGTGTACTTTTTCCATCTTTTAATTAGACATATTAATTATGTTTCAATTAGTTTCCTAAATTTTCATCTATTATCTAAAATCTAAGTTATTGTATCCAATTTTTAATGTTTTAATTATTCTTTAATTATTTTTACCAAATTTCATTTACGTTCCTTAATTTTTAATTATTCTTTTTAATTTGAAATGATTTTGACAACTTTTATATTATTTGATTATTTGTTGATTAATTTCGAAAATTTCAATTACACAGCCCCACAAAAAAAAAAAAGTGTCATGTACTTTTGACCGGAATACCTTAGCCCTATGTATTTTGACGCGCTGAACACGAATCCGAAGTCCATTTTGCTCCATCACGTCAGGATTTTTTTCTAACCTCAAAAAACATGTCGGATTTTGAGAGGTAGGCGATTTTTTAAAAAAATTTATGGATTTACTTCAAACTTGGTATCTGGGGGTTTTTTGGGTCGCTGATTACGAATCTGAAGTTAGATTTTCAAATTTCAAAATGGCGGATCCAATATGGCGGACGAATTTTGAAAACATTTGAAGATTTACTTCAAACTTGGTATCTGGGGGTTTTTTGGGTCGCTGATTGCGAATCTGACGACATATTTTCGAAATTTTTATGAAATTTGGTATCTTCAGGTTTTTAAGTTGCTGAGTGTGATTTCGAAGCGAGTTTCTCACATTTTCAAATATGACTTCTATTACAATTTTATCATAAAATATTCCTTGGTAACAGATTGGATATGTTTGGTGCAGAAGCCAAATAAGAAAGTACATTGTTCCATTCTGCATTTTATTCCTGATAAATCTTCAAATTTTTTAAAAATTCGTCCGCCATATTGGATCCGCCATTTTGAATTTTGAAAATCTAACTTCAGATTCGTAATCAGCGACCAAAAAAACCCCCAGATACCAAGTTTGAAGTAAATCTTCAAATTTTTTCAAAATTCGTCCACCATATTAGATCCGCCATTTTGAATTTTGAAAATCTAACTTCAGATTCATAATCAGCGACCCAAAAAACCCCCAGATACTAAGTTTGAAGTAAATCCATAAATTTTTTTAAAAAATCGCCTACCTCTCAAAATCCGACATGTTTTTTGAGGTTAGAAAAAAATCCTGACGTGATGGAGCAAAATGGACTTCGGATTCGTGTTCAGCGCGTCAAAATACATAGGGCTAAGGTATTCCGGTCAAAAGTACATGACACTTTTTTTTTTTGTGGGGCTGTGTTATTTATCTCAGATTTCTATTATTTTCTTCAAATTTCGATTATTTCTATAATGTTTGGATTATTTTGCTCAATTAAAAATTTTTGAAATCATTTTGTAATTAGGTAGTTTCTTTTACTTCACAAATATTCTGTATTTTTCTAAAAGTATTTTTCTAAAATTGCTATAATTATCTTCAATTTTCTATTTGTTTATCATTTTTCAATTATTTCATTCAATTTTAATTATGCTCTCTTTTATTCAACTAGTTTCCAAAATTTTTAAGAATTTTTTTCTTTAATTAAATTTTTTTTTTTACAAGTTGAGCAAAGAATTGAAAATGTCCTGTTTCTGAAGAATTACCAATATATTTGGATTCTTAAACAGAGTGGTTTGTCAGGTAACTTGAAAAAAAAAAAATAAATAAAAACAAGACACCTATTGATTAAGAAAGTTTTACTTGTGCTCAGTAAACATTCCCTTTACAATATTGACTTAAAAACAGTTTCCGCAGCGATTTACTGTTTAGAAGCTTATAATGATAACAACTGTTGTTTCCAATTCTCATTTAGTAAATTCTCTTTTCTCTAGAGAAAATAGTTTGAAAAAGGTTACAGGTGACGGTTCTGGATAAAGGAAACGAAAATCTTAGCCTTCTGATTAGGGTTTCCGGTCAAGAGAAACTGCGAGGTACCGATTCTGCGGATGATTTTAAACGTTCCCCTAGCTGTACTTTTGTTATTGCGAGGAATGAGCTGTAGGCTGTGGAAGGAAAGCTGGAAGGTCACTTTGTAATAACTGGACAAAAACGAAAATACGAGCAAAACTTGAGCCGCCTCGAGGCCAGGGACGAAAGCCCTAAAAACAAAAACAATCTGCTCAGTGGATATTGTTTCTTGCGGTCATGTCTTGGGTCAAGACGGCGTTGCGGTTTCTCTCCACTATCTCTGTAATAACAATACACCCCCGCACAATTATCAGACTTATAAAGAAGAATAATTAAATACAAAAGAGTATCAAGGCATCAGGATAATGGTCGGTAAAGTCTTCCCAACTTATTTGCAACAACAAAAATTATGGTTAAAATATCCGTGAATTTTTTCAACATTAGGTGAGAGTCGACCAAAATGCCTATAGTAAATTTTAGACAGGGCTCGAACCGGTAAAAGTACTTAAAAATACGGACTTTACGGACCAAAAATTCAAAATTACAGACTTTTACGGACTAGTTACGAATAAACATTTTATATCCCGAAAGACTATTTTGAGTGTGATAGAATTAAAATACAGTAGAAAAGTAAAAAGAAATTGTATTTTTTATGTTTAAAATAATTTATTTCTTTGAAAATTATAGAAAATTTTATTAATATTAAATAGAAAAATATTAATGAGTCTGAGGCAAATAAGAGAACAATTATTGTAGGTGTACTTATAACATAGGCACAAAAAAAAAGCTTTCTGTGCATTAAAATAGACCTATAAGTCTTATTATAGTACTAGCAACATTAACGCGCGCCAGAAACTTTGCATTGTTATTTGTTATTAAAAACTATAAATTTTTGCAACTTCAAATAATGAAAATTAGGAGAATAATTACAAAATTTAAGAAACTAACTGAAAAATAACGAAAATAATTGACAATTGAAAACAAAACTCGAAAAATGTCTAGATAATTATACAATTGAAAAAGAATAATTTAAATAATTGAACAATAAATATTCAAATTAAACAAGAAAATTAAAAAATAAACTGTTGGAAATAATTGCAAATTGAAAAACTGAATTGAAAATCGACAAAATAATGGAAATTGAAGAAAATAATTGAAAACTGAAGAAAATAATAACAATTTCGAGAAATAAATTGAAAATTTAAGAACTAAATTGATATTGGAAAAATAATTAATAATTTAAAAAAAATTACAAAAGGACTGAAAAAAATTTAAATTGAAAAAATTAAAGAATGATTACAAAAATTTTTAGAGAATAATTGAAAAAAGTGTGCAAACAATAGAAAATTGGGTAAAATAAATAATAATTGCAAGAAATAGTTGAAAAATATATTAATTGACAATTGGAAAAAAATACTTTAAAAATATGAAAATTATATGTACAATTGTTGGAAATAATTAAACATTGAACAACTAGATTGAAAATTGGAAGCAATAATTACAAAAAAAAAAAATGGGGAAAAAATTGAAAAATTAAGAAAATAATTAGAAATTGCAAAAAGGAATTGAATTTCAAAGAATAAACTTAAAATTGAAAAAAGAAGATAATTATTGAATATAGAATAACATACACTGAAAAAAAAGATAAAGTAACTTCTACTATTTAAAAGTAAAACCTAAACTGACCAAAATTTCTGCGCATATCTGGCAATTTTTACAATTTCCGAAGTAAGTTTTAATTATTTTACTAAAAGTTACTTCAGAAATAGTAAAATTTACTCCGGAAATAGTAAAAACTGCTTGACCTGCGCAGAAATTCCAGTCAGTTTAGATTTTACTTTTAAATAGTAAAAGTTACTTAATATAAGAATTCCGTTTTCTCAGTGTAATTAAACAACTGCTTTTAAAATTAAAAAAATTTATTGCGATACTCGAAAAAAAATAATTTAAAAAAGGCGAGAATTTTTTAATATTAAAGACAATAATTTAAAATTGAAAAATGAAATTTGAAGAAAATAGTTGTAGAATTAAACAATTGTATTGAAATTTTGAAACAATTTTTATGAGTGAAAAAAATAATTGCAAATTGAATTAAACAACTGAAAAGTTAAAAATTAAATTAAAATTTGAATAAAAAATGTAAAATTGAAGAAAATATTTAAGAGTTTAAGAAAATAGTTGAAGAATTGAAAAACTGAATTTAAATCTAAAACAATTTTTATAATTGAAAAAAATGATTGAAAAAAGCCGAGAATTAAAAAAAAATATAAACAAAAAAGTAAACTGGAAAAATTATTTAAATTTTTTAAAAATAACTGAAAATTAAAGAATTAAATCAAATTTTGAAGAAGACAGATAGATAATTAAAAGGAAAATAACAAAATACAAAATTATCAAATATTAAAGAAAATAATAGACAAATGAAAAAAATTCGAAAACTGTTAAGAATAATCAACAAGAGAACAAAATAATTTAAAAAGTTAAAAACTAATTATAAAACTTCAAGAGAATGAATGAAAATTGAAAAAATTGTTGAAATTAATTGAAAGTTGCGTAAAATGAATAATAATTGAAAGAAACAGTTTATGACGAGAATAATTAAAGAATTTAAAAAAAAATCTGAAAAATAACGAAAATAATTGACAACTGATAACAAACTTTGACAAATCGCTAAATTATAACAATTTTATAATTCAAAAAATCATTTAAAAATAAAAAAATTACTATAAGTTGAAGAATGGAATTAAAATTTATACAATTTAATTGAAAATTCAAAAAAGTAATTTATAAATGCCGTGATTTATTAAATATAGCAGAAAATAATTAAAAACTGAAAAATAGAATTGAAATTTGAAAAAAAATTTAGAATTGAAGAAACTAATTGAACATATGAATTATAGTCATAGAAACTTATTGATAATAAAAAAAAATGGACAAAAGGCAAGAATTTTTAATAATAAAGAAAAAAATTGAAAATTGAAAAATGCAATTGAAATTTGAAGGAAATAATGGAGAATTGAAGGAGATAGTTTTAAAATCGAACAATTGAGTTTAAATTTTAAAGTTTTTATGAGTGAAACAAATAATTGAAAAAATCAGGAAATTTTTAAATGTAAAGGAATTAAATTGCCATGCAGTTTTAAGATAATAATTGATAATTGAAGGAAAAATTACAAATTTACGAAAATAATTGACAGTTGAAAAAAATTCGAAATGTGTCGAGAATAATCGTTATTAGAACAAAGTAATTTTAAAAATTAAAGAGTAATTATAAAGGTGTATGAAAATAATTATTTTAAATTATGAATTTATTAATTGATAATCTAAACTAAAGAAAAATGTAGGAAAAATTTTAGGAAATAAATGAAAATTGAAGAAATCAATTGGAACTTGAAGAACATATTAAATTTTTAAGAAAATAACTGATAATTGAAAAAAAGGCGAGTATTATTGAATATTAAATAAAATAATTAAAAATTGAAGAAAGGAATTGAAAAATTGAAACTCAACCGTTTTTACACTGCTTAGGGCCTCTTATCTTAGAATTTACGGAATTTGCGGACTTTTCTAAACAAATTAAGGACTTTTTTTAAAAAAAACGGACTTTTACGGACCATAAGTAAATTTACGGACTTTTACGGGATTTACGGAGCTAGTTCGAGCCCTGCTTTAGAGCAAAAAAAATTTATTTAATTATAGTTTTGAAAAATCTAAAACATCACATATTTAGAAAACAACCTTTAAAAACATAATAAGGTAGATATTTTAAGTATTCTTATTTCAGAAAAAATAATTATTTAAATATTGAACCCATGCACAAACATTTGGAGAAATATTTATAAAAGTAAAAAAAATTTGTTTATATGTTGTGTATAATCAATCATCTTGTTAATATTAAAGAAAGAACTCGCTTTGAATACAAAAATATAATCTTTTTATCATAAAACTAAAGTTTCAATCCAAAGCAGTCCGACGAAAAATGGAAATAAAATCTATAACAAATACATAAAGCTTCTATATACAATTATAAAATAACTTTCAAAAGTAAATTAAGCAGTGTAATAAATTACAAAAATACCTGCTTGCTTCAAAATAGCGTGAGTTTTAGAAAGAAAACCTAAAATTTGACATTCAATGACAAATGTGACAGGTTAATCCGCCATGATTCTTTATAATCACGTGACTCACGTAACTCTCCCACTCGCGCGTATTTTTTCTGCGCATGCGCAATTCTTTTGATTCATCCCGCGCTTATTTAAAATCATGTTTTAAAAATATATTAAAAATTATTCTTCAATGCTCAATTATCTCAGGCATCATAGTACTTTTTATCTTCAAAAAAGGTGAAAAGGTGAATTTTTTCCCTGGAAAAGGTGACAGAAACGTGACAAAAAATATAATAAACAACAAACTGTAATGAATTTAAAGTTTTTAGGGGTAGATAAAGTCAACTTTTTTAAAGGGTAAAAAAGTTTTTTTTAGGAGTAAAAAGTTAAATTATTTACAAGTTTTTTTTTTGAGATGTTAAAAGTCAACTTTTTGGGGGATGTTAGGAACGTCATAATATTTTTTTTTTTTTAGAAAAAGGGACAATTTTCTTCATAGATAATGAAAATGTCAACTTTTTTTACTTGGTAAGCAAGTCAACGTTTTGTAGGTTAAAAAAAAGGCGCTTGGCGAATTATATAAGCAACTTAACTTAATTATTTTTTTAACTCGAACAAACTTTTTTTTCTCGAGTAAACGACTTCAATCACTAATTATAAACTGACAATTGTAATTATTTATGATAATATTTTTATTCTCTTAATTTTTCCACTCCAACTTTAAAGAGTACTTAATTATTCATAAGAGATTCTTGTGCTGAAACCGAGCTCGAGTAGTATATAGTCATAAAGAAGAGATGAAAAAGTGCCAAGTGCTAAGTGACGAACGAATCGGATTATCCGATGTCCTTGTGTCAATATCGTATAACAGAAGCGAACTCGTTCATCGATAAGTAATGTATAAGATGCCAGGCAGCTTTTTACTTTTTTGGGTGTAATTATTCCAATTCTTATTAAGTATTATTTATTAGTTTTTTTTTCTCAAAAATCTGTACAATTCATTCTGACTTTTTACCAATCGAGGGCGACTACTTTCTCACAGAAATCAGTTTTATTTTGATTAATTTACATTTTTCGTTTCAGTCTGCTGCCGAGACTATCACATCCAGATAATAATAATTCATTCTCAAACCTAAAATATATCTATCACATAACAGTAAAATATATTTTATTATATTATTTCTAGACGCACATTTTTTGTCTCTCATCTTTTAAGTTAATTGATCTCGGATTATACTTTTAATTGTTACAAAATGAAAAGGGAAGCTTATTAAAAGAAATTTAATTTATTGCTTTTCTATATATAACAAAGTAAAGTAACTAAATACAATAAATTAATTTTCCGAGAGAATTAAATTACTTAATTATTTTCAAAGTTTTAATTTATATTGTATACACAGTAAAAAATTTTGTGTTAAATTTAACATTTTTCACATGTCCCAAACGGTCCACTCAAAACTTTGTGTTAATTCAACACAAAAAAATATGTTGAATTTTGTACACAAATTTTAACCTCTTATTTTACGCATTATAATAATTTAAAGCGTGTATATTTTATGCAATTACTATTGTATTTTATCTTTTACAAGTTAAAATGAATTTTCAATAAGGAATTTATGCTTTTGCAACAAAAAAATAAACATAAATTACAGAGTTACTACTAAAAAATTTGAGGTTATGTTCAAGAATCAAATGACATTTGAAGAATGTGTAAAATCAACACACGAAAAATGTTAAATTTTAACACAAAAAATTTAACAAGGACTGTTTTCTACACAAATACACAAAATTTTTAACTGTGTATTAGTATTTGAAAAAGAATTAAATTATGAATATTTTATTTTAATAATGATGTTAGGGTAATTAGAAGGATTTGAAAAATAAAACCGCCTTTTGACTATTGTTAAGAAAGGGATTATAATTAACTTACAGAAACCACTAAAGTGAAAGGGGTGGGTCTTAGGCGGATGATGAAAATGCTAATGAGACCAGTCTTATTCATAAAGTGTGCCAGTGGGGTCAACCTCCCTCCTGAGGTGACAGATTCGGCTGTTAACATTCACCTGCCTTAATCCCAGCCCGCTGAGAGGTGATTAATATTTCGAAGTTGCTTTGTCCACTTTTGAGGTCCTCTTGTTATATATGTATTTTTGGGTCTCTTGTTTAACCACTGGAAAATAGAAGCTTCTGGTTACATTGTTAGCTCTCCTTTAAAATGCTAACGAATTTCTAAACAGGCATTTACCAGTAGCGTAACTAGGAGGACAAGGGCCCCAATTATGTATATAATAATTTACAAGTTTAATTAATTAATTAATTCATCCATTATTTCTGTCCACATCTGAAATTTGTCGTCAGATATTTTTTTCTTTTTAAATTTAAAATTTTAAATCATATTTCACATTTTTAAAATGTTCTTAAATTTCAAATTTACAGCAATTTTAATTTCTTCAAATTTCAGTTAATGTGAACTTGCATTGATTAAAAGTTCAATTAATTCACGTTTCAAAATTACGAAATTTAAAGTAATTTAAAAATTTGTTAGATTTAAAATCATTCTTTTCTATTATGATTTAAATTACTTCCACTACATTTTTGTAATATTTTTATCATTTTTCAATTATTTTCTGCAACTTATAATTATTTTTTAATTGTTTTTTCTAATTCTTAAATATACTTTCTTCAAATTTCTTCAAATTTTGTTTAGTCTTTTAAATCACTTTTTTAATTTGAATTATTTCTCCCTCGACATTAAATCAATTTAATTATTTATTGCTAATTTTTATATTATTCGTCGCAAATTTAAATAAGTTTTTTTAATTTACCATTATTTTTGTAATTTTGCAATTATTATTTTCAATTCTTAATCATTTTCATAATTTCTTAATTAATTTCCTGAACTTTTAAATATTTTAAATAATTATTTTGTTCAATTTTCCCTTCTTTAAATTATTTTGCAATTATTTTCTCCATCTTTCAATATTTTCATTATTTTTCAATTAAGTTACGAAATTTTCAGTTATCATCTCAAATTTAGATTATTGTCATCAATTATTTTTCATGTTCTAAACGATTTTTGAAATATTTTCTTATGCTGAAAAATAAATTCTGCATTTTTTCTATTATTTTCTGCAACTTTTAATTAATTTTAAATTGTTTCTCTAATTCTTAAATTTACTTTCTTCAAATTTCTTCAAATTTTGTTTAGTTTTTTCAATCTTTTTTTTAATTTGAATTATTTCTCCCTCGACATTAAATCAATTTAATTATTCATTGCTAATTTTTATATTATTCGTCGCAAATATTAATTACTTTCTTTAATTTACCATTATTTTTGTCATTTTGCAATTATTATTTTCAATTCTTAATGATTTTCATAATTTTTTAATTAATTTCCTGAACTTTCAAATATTTTAAACAATTATTTTGTTCAATTTTCAGTTCTTTCTTTATTTTGCAATAATTTTTTTCTCCATCTTTTAATATTTTCATTATTTTTCAATTAAGTTCCGAAATTTTCAGTTATCTCAAATTTATATTATTGTCATCAATTTCCCATGTTTTAAACGATTTTTCAAATATTTTCTTACGCTGAAAAATAAATTCTCTATTTTTTTAATTATTTTCTTCAATTTCTAATTTTTAAATTATTTTTGCATAATTTTCAAAAATTCCATTTATTTATCTAAAATTTCAATTATTTTCAACAGTTTTCGATTATTTCTACGATTTTTTAATTATTCTCTTTAAATAAAAATTTTTAAGCGCATTTGTAATTATTTTCTTTTCTTAAACACATATTGTGTGATTTTTAATTATTTCTCTCAAATTTTATTTACTGTTTTCAATCTATCATATTTAAATTATTTTCAGCATTTATAATTATTTTTTCCAATTTTGAATTAATTTTATAACTAATCAATTATTTTCTTCGATTATTAATTATTATTCTGATTTTCTCAACTTATTTTCTAAAATTTGAAAGTATTTTTTTAAAATTTTAAACATATATTCTATGATTTTTTCAATTATTTCACTCAAAATTTTTTTACTGTTTTCAATTTTTCATATTTAAATTATTTTCAGCATATTTCAATTTTTTTTTTCAATTTTGAATTAATTTTTTTATTTTTTAATTATTTTTCTCATTTTCTAAGATTAGTTTTTAAGATTATTTTCTAAGATTTTTAAGTATTTTTTTAAAATTTCAATTATTTCCTTGAATTTTTAATTATATTTATTTATTTTCATAGTATCCGAATTTTTTTTTATTAATTATTAGTAAATTTCAATTACTTTTAGCGTTCTTAAATTATTTTCTCCGATTTTGGTTATTCTCATTTCTTTCAATTAATTTCTAAGCTGTTTTTATGTATTTTTCTCAAATTTCAATTATTTTTCTTTATTTAAAAAAACTTCTGTAATTTTTTTTTTTTTAATCTTTCCACTCAAATTTCATTTATTTTTTAAAACTTATCATGTTTGTATCATATTTTAATTACTTTCTTCAAGTTCATAATTTAAAATCATTTTTAAATTATTTTCCAAAATTTCTTTCCTTCAAATTCCAATTTTTCAATTTTCTTTTAATTTTCAAAATTCTAAACTATTTATCTGACATATTAATTACTTCATTCGATTTTCAATTATTTATATTATTTTTTATATTATAGTCAACCAACTTCAGGTTTCAAACGATTTTTCAATGATATTATTTTGCTTAAAATTAAATTCTGCAGTTTTTCTTTTATTTTCTTCAATTTCTAATTATTTTCATTATATTGGCATAATTTAAAAAAATTTCAATTAATTCCATCAATTTTCGATTTATTTCTGCGACTTATTAATTATTCTCTTTAATTAACATTTTTTAAATAATTTTTTACATATATTATATGATTTTTTCAAATATTTCTCTCAAATTGTATTTACTGTTTTCAATATATCTTATTTCAATTATTTACATCATATTTCAATTATTTTTCACAATCTTACATTATTTTCAGCATTTATAATTATTTTTTCCAATTTTGAATTAATTTGATAATTATTCAATTATTTTCTTCGATTATTAATTATTATTCTGATTTTCTCAACTTATTTTCTAAGATTTTGAAGTATTTTTTTAAAATTTCAATTATTTTCATCATTTTTCAATTATTTGTGCGACTTCTTAATACTTCTCTTTAATTAAAAAATTTTAAATATTTTTGTAATTATCTTCTTTTTTTTAAACATATATTCTATTATTTTTTCAATTATTTCAATCAAATTTTTTTTACTGTTTTCAATTTTTCATATTTAAATTAATTTCAGCATATTACAATTACTTTTTTTAATTTTGAATTAATTTTATCATTTTTTAATTATTTTCCTCGATTTTAATTATTTTTCTCATTTTCTAAAATTAGTTTCTAAGATTTTTAAGTATTTTTCTAAATTTCAATTATTTTCTTCAATTTTCAACTAGGTACTTTAATTTTTTTTTTATAATTTCCAATTTTTTTTATTAATTATCGTGAATTTCAATTATTTTTAACTTTCTTTAATTCTTTTCTCCAATTTTTAGTTATTCTCATTTCTTTTAATTGATTTTTCAAACTTAAATTATTTTTTTTATTTAAAAAAATTTCTGTAATTTTTTCCTTTATTTCACTCAAATGTCATTTATTTTTACAATTCATCATTGTTTGGATCACATTGTTACAGTTCGCCTTTTTCCCGGTTTTCTATTTCTCGAATATTTTTCATAATACTTGAGAAATAAGAAAACCCAAGAAAAATCTGTCTTAAAGAGCTGACCTTGTCTTTTGCCCCGGTTATCTAACAACTTTAATTATTAGTTAATTTATTTTATTTTATTTACTGATTACATTTATTATTATTATTATTTTTATTATTATTATTATTATTATTATTATTATTATTGTTTTAATTTAAATCAATCTGTTGGCTGGGAGACGGTAGGAGGCAGTGATTGGTCCTTTTTTTTTCTTCTCTCGTGCTTCTATCACGCTCGACCAATCACAGAGGCCAAGCGCCAGCCCGCCTGCCCTCTCTTTCGCCAAACCTCGAGCGAGCGAGCTACGAGAGAGTTGCCCGCGTGTAAGACGCTCTCAGTTGCTCCGACCATCGAACGCACCACACGCGCGATCCGCTTCTCGGATTTTGTCAAATCCTTCAAAGTTCCCACAGTTTTCTTTAAAATAAATTTTATAATAGTATTATAGTTAACTTCCGAGTGTTTTTTTTCTTTGGTGTATTTCCTTTCTTTTGAGTCGACCTTGTGGTGTTTCTGCTCGTTTGTGTGGATCCTTTGGGAAAGGCCGCGTGGACACGTGGCCGCTTTCGTCATCGCCGTTCCAGCATCGTTCCTGCTCAGCAAATTTCGACACGTGGTCGCTGAAAGTGATTTCTCTGACCGAGGACAACCGTTGTCAACTTTTGATTTTCTGTCTGTGCTATTTTGTGTTGTGTTTCTCTTTGTTTCAGGCTGTGTCGCAGATGGGATTTTATGCTTCACAATTACTATTGGTTATGTTTCTTTTTATATTTTATATTGATTGTGCCGTGTTTTGTGTCTCAACAGATATTCGTTTATCCCCAGAAGTTTAAGTCACCTGCCTTTGTCGGGAGTTCAATTACTTACGACCAAAGGTTGTCGTCGGTGGTTCAATTACCATCGACGCTGGTAGACGTTTACTTTTGGCGGGCCGGTTTGATTCCCCTTTTCGTGCTCGCGTAACGCGTTATTCCCTTACACGTGCATCGCATATTTTTTTTATCTCGACGCTGATCCGACCTCGTGCTATATTAATTTTCTTGTGTTCTTTGTGTTTGTCGATTAGAACTCAGTCGATTAATTTTCTTTTTCTAAATGGGATTTCAATGTCGCCTATCGTAGACGTGGAACCTTCGTACTCACCCGCAAATTCCGCTACGGTCCAGAAACGGAAACGTCGAGGCAAACCGCGTAAACGACCGGGGAAGGATTATCGGTTACGTGCCCGACTTTTGGCGGAACTACAAACTTCGCTTCCTTTAACGTCTCTACAGTTATCCGCGTCAACAAGCATCCCTCTTTCGATCCCGGCACTACAAGTCGCCCCCGTTCAGGCCCTGCCTAGTGCCCAAGTACTTTTTCGTCGCGATTCCCCGGACGTGTTATTTATTCCCGTCGACAGCTCCCCAGAGAAGTTCCCTGGATCGCCCGTCAAAACTTCGAGCGACCTCCCGCGGAAGGTTTTAAACATTTAAATCGCTCCCCCCCCTTCTTCAAAATAAATTACAGTGGAACCCACGTATATCGGTCCCGCATAAATCGGATTCCCGTTTATATCGGAAATCACCCCCCCCCCCCCTTGAATCGATTCACCCCCCGCTCAAAGAGTGAATCGGTATCAAATTGGCGCCCAACGTGGGGCAACGAAAATTTAGCTTTCGAATTTCGACGGACGTCGAAACGATTCCCCCCCACAATGAGATGTCTCAGGAGCCAGCCGAAACACCGGTAAATTATTCCGGCCACAACCTCCGCAATTTACCTTCTCGCCGTGTCGGTGCCCTTTTTCGCACTCCACCAGGAGTACCATTTGAGGCACGGTTCCAATCTTCCGAACAGGAGTCAACTTCGAGCGAAACCGAATTTTTGGGTTTCACCCCCTCCCCAAATCCACTTGGGGAACTTACGAACGAGGTTGAAGAGCTCGTAGTCTCTGACTCGGATTCCGAGAAAACTCTCCCCTTTATCACTTCCGGGAGTGATCGACAACACCCGGTGGCGCCCAATCCTAATTTTATGACCATGGCGGATTCCGGAAACACAAGCCAGGGCACCGGAAATGCCCCCCTTCCACCCAACATGGCCGGCCCCGGCCCAAACTCTCAAGAAACCGGAGGGACAGGTGGCACAAGTTCAGAAGGGAGCTCCAACCCAGGATCGTTCTCAAACCCTGCAGGGGCGTCTGCCCCCCCCACCATGCCCATTCCACTTGCCTTTTCCTCCAACCTTTCTTTTGAAGACTATCTGGCCCTCATCCGGGCATACCAATCGCCAGCCCCTCCGTTTCCAGAATTCGGGGGGCTTGACCACGAGGACCCTCAAGTCTTCCTCACAAACTGTGAAAAATATTTTTCACAATCTAGGATCGAGGAGGATCAAAGGACCCCATATTTATCTAAGGGTTTCCGAGGGGACGCCAAGAGATGGTGGGACCCCTTTCAAAACCTGAACCTCTCCTGGGTAGACTTTAAGGGCATGTTCCTTAAAAAATACTCAGGGGCCACATGTGTAATGAGGCTCCAAGCCTCATTATATTCCCAAAAGCAGGGGGAGAAGGAGCCAGTTGCCGTTTTCCTGCAACAAAAGTTCCTTCTGGCTAAGCGCCTCTGCCCCACGCTCCCGACGGCTGATCTCACAGCCTTACTTCTAGAATCCTTAAAACCCACTTTACGCCGGTTGGTACGACCGGCTGCCCCTCAGGATTATTCCGAGCTCCTCGAAGCCGCCATGAAAGCTGAGCAGGACGAGCTCGACTGTGCCCCGAAGAAAATCGCTACCCCCAAAGAGGACCCTCCAAGGAGGACCACCTCAGAGCAGCATGCCAATAGACCCCCCCAGGTACCGGCTTGCCACCATTGTCCCGAGCGACACTATCACCGGGACTGCCCAGTGCTGGCGCAACGTTACCAGCATAATCAGGGAAACTGGCGAGCACCGGCAGCCCCGACACAAAATCCGGCTGCCGGTTCACAACCACCCCAACCCTAAACTCGATCTATTCTTCGGCGCAGGATCTTCCACGTACTCGAGTCCGCCTTGGGGACCGCGAAGTCGTGGCCGAAATCGACTCCTGCGCCTCTCACAACTTTGTGAAGCTATCCATCCTCACGGAAGCCGAACGAAGTTGCCTACAACCAGGTCCAGCGCGAGCTGACCTCGCTGCCCTAGGAGCTTCCATGCAGTTGCATGGTACCCTCCGACTAGAGCCCGTCTTAGGGGGCCATGTATATCCTGGCTCCTTCCACGCTTGTGGTGAGCTCCGAGCGGACCTCATCCTAGGTCGCTCCTGGCTCAAAGACCATGACGTCCACCATGAGCATCGGACGGACTGCATTTATCTGGGAGTCAAGGACCGACAGCGCTTGTTCTTGACCCCACTGCCCGCCGCCGAGGTACCCACCTCGCCGGCTCCTGAAATCGACATTGGTCCAACTGTCCCAACCAAGTATGCCGACCGTTTCCGGAAAACCCTGCGGACGTATAAGTCCGTTTTCCACCGGGGCGGTCCCCTTCGGCAAACGCTCTCGATAAACCACGAGATTAAACTGGAATCTCCCAGACCCTTCCGGGAGCCTCCACGACGTTTCTCCGATCTCAAGAAACGGTTTATCGACGAGCAGACTCGAGAAATGCTTGCCGATGGCATAATCGAACCCACGACGTCTCCCTGGAGTTCGGCCATTGTAGTCGCAAATAAAAAAGCCGGCGAATACCGCTTTTGCGTCGACTACCGTCGCCTCAACGCCCAGACAGTAGGAGCCCCCCAATGTCTGCCCCGTATCCACGAGGTCCTCAAGGACATCGGTACGGCCACCGTCTTCTCAACTCTCGATCTCAAGAGCGGGTACTGGCAGATTCCGATGTCTCCGGAATCTCGACAGTATACGGCCTTCTCCACCCCCGACGGTGGCCAGTATCAATTCCGTGCCATGCCCTTCGGGCTCAAAAACGCCCCGGGGACATTTCAGAACCTTATGAGGATTGTCCTAGCCTCCTACTGGGGAAAATTTTGTATCGCCTACTTAGACGACATAATCATATTTTCCTCCAGTTGGGAGGAGCATCTTCAACACGTTGCCCTGGTCCTAGAGCGGCTCCACACTTTTGGACTTACCTGCTCCCCAGCTAAGTGTCTCTTCGGGCAAACTAGCTTGCCCTACCTGGGCCACTTTATTACCTCGGAAGGAAACCAGGCCCAGCCCGTCCATGTAGAGGCGATTTTAAACGCCGAAGCCCCTAGAACTCGAAAGCAGCTCTCTTCTTTCATCGGAACTTGTAACTGGTTAATGGAGTACATTCCTCGATACTCAGAGTTAGCCAGTCCCCTAACAAGTCTCCTTTCCCCCAAAAAGCCCTACAAGTGGACCTCGGAGCACCAACTCGCCTTCGAGACCCTCAAGGAGGCTTTTCGAAATCCGGCTCCGCTTAGCCGTCCAGATACCAATCGGACCTTTATCCTCCAGACTGACGCCAGCGCACTGGGCATGGGGGCGGTTCTATATCAAGAGTCCGAGGATGGACGCCGCCACGTCATCTCCTATGCCAGTGCCAAATTCAGCCCAACTGAGAGCCGTTATCATTGTAACGAGCAGGAGTGCCTGGCGGTCATCTGGGCCATCAAAAAATACCGTCCGTATCTCGAGGACCGCCATTTTGTCCTCAGGACGGACAGTAAGACCCTCACTTGGCTTGGAGTTATGAAGGATTCCAAAGCCAAACTAGCACGCTGGCACATGTTCCTGAGTGATCTCGATTTCCGAACGGAACATGTGCCCGGGAAGGAAAACGAGCTCCCGGACGCTCTCTCACGCAATCCAGACCCGTCAGAGTGCTCCCCGGGAGAGCCCGATCTCGACCGAATGGCCTTTCCGTCCCAAGCGAGAAACCGCTCGGGAGCCCCGATTATCAATGCCATTTACACTCCGACTTTGGCGGAAACCATCACCGCCGAACAACAGTTGGACCCCCTCATTAGCTCTCAAGTCACCAACTGGCTCCAAACGGAGCGAACTGGGGCCACCAACGTGTCAGAACAGCATTTTTTCGAAAATAACGTTCTGAACGAAGTTGGCCTTTGGAAAATCAACCCACACAGCCCACACCGTCAACTCCGGGTCCCAGTCGCCCTTAAGGACCGTGTTATGTGGGAATATCACGACGCCCCCCTCGCTGGACACCCCGGGGCTGAGGAGACGCTCCGAAGTATCCAAGCCCGCTACTTCTGGTCAGGAATGAACAGAGATATCACTCGTTACGTTTCTCAGTGTCATCTCTGTCGCTGCACCAAACCGGTTCACGGGAAGATCGACCCAGGACTACGCCCCAGGATCCCACGAACTTCCTGGCAAACCGTGGCCGTCGACCTGATGGGTCCATACCCCCTAACGACCCGCGGAAACCGCTATATTCTGGTTGTCACCGACCTCTTCACTCGGTGGGTAGAGGCTTTCCCTCTACGCAACTCAGAGGCTCCCACGGTCATTCGCACCATAGAGGAAGAAGTCTTCTTCCGCTATGGCTACCCTCGACAGCTCCTGAGCGACAACGGTCCACAGTTCCGAAGCAACGCTTGGGCCACGGCTTGTGACCAATGGGACTGCTCCCTCTGGACCACCCCGGAATATCATCCCCGGGCTAACCCAACAGAGCGTCGCAATCAGGAGATAAAGAAAGGATTGCGCATTCGTTTGAACGGTGGAGATCAGCGCTACTGGGACCGCCAGCTCCCACAGCTCCTCTTCACCTTACGTCGAAGGCGCAACGCTGCTACCGGAGTCACCCCCGGCTATCTGCTTTTCGGCCGAGAAATTCGTCGTCCAGGAGAATTCGACGCACACCCCGACCAAAGACCGGGACCGTGTGTGGAAACCGCCGAACATCGCGAGCAGGAAGCCTTCCATCATCAACGCCAGTACCAACAACGCTACGCAGAGCCCGTGACAGAGCCCAGTCACCAAGTTGGGGACGAGGTTTACGCTCGGAACCACAAACTCTCCAACGCCGCCGAGCGTTACAACGCAAACCTCGCCCTGACGCGAACAGGGCCCTATCGGGTATTAGAGGTAGTTTCCCCGGGAGTCTACCGGATCCAGAAGGAAGACGGACCACATAAGGTTCATCAGAGTCAACTGGTTCCAGCACCAGGTGGCCCACTTCGACGAGCGCCCCCAGCAGGGGCCACACTACCAGCAGCCACTGTCCCAGCCGGGACACACCAACAGCCGCACGTGACTGAACAAGTTCGTGCCAACACTGACGAACAAACTCAGCCGAGTTTGCTCCCAACGAGTTCCGTCCCAGCAGAGGACACTCCAACAACAAATTCCGTCCCAGGAGGGACGCAACCGCAAAAGCACGTGACTGAGAAAGTTCGTGCCTCAAAATCCAAACAAACTCAGCCGAGTTTGCTCTCACCGAGTACTGCCCCAGCAGGGGCCACACCATCGCCTTCTGTCCCAGCCGGGACGCGCCAACATCCGCAGCATGTGACTGGACAAGTTCATGCCTGCCCTTCAGTACAAACTCAGCCGAGTTTGTCTCCAACTGCCGCCCCAGCCGGGGCCATACCACCGATCGCTGTCCCAGGAGGGACAGTCCAACCCGGCGCAACCGTGCAAACTAGGACGGGCCTAGTTGCGCCACCTCAGGAGAGGTTTGCGCTTGACGACGATGATCATCGGGATGTCGCCGGAGGGCGCTATCCACGACGTATTCGACAGGGTGTCGATTATCGAGATGCCCGGCCCTACGCTCCACGTCGAAAGAAGACTTAGTTTTAGATCAGGGATCACCTCGTGCCAAACACCGGGACCAATTCTTTAAGGGGGCCAATTGTTGTGTTCGCCTCTTTCTCGGTTGTACATTTCTCGAGTATTATTTTAATAACACCCGATAAATAAGAAAAACCGAGAAAAATCTGCCTTAAAGAATGGTTTTTGGATTTCGACCTGGGTTATCTCTTTATTTCCTAGTTTAAACCAAAGATCACCCGCAGCAAAGCACAAGGATCAGTTCTTTAAGGGGGCCAATTTGTTACAGTTCGCCTTTTTCCCGGTTTTCTATTTCTCGAATATTTTTCATAATACTTGAGAAATAAGAAAACCCAAGAAAAATCTGTCTTAAAGAGCTGACCTTGTCTTTTGCCCCGGTTATCTAACAACTTTAATTATTAGTTAATTTATTTTATTTTATTTACTGATTACATTTATTATTATTATTATTTTTATTATTATTATTATTATTATTATTATTATTATTGTTTTAATTTAAATCAATCTGTTGGCTGGGAGACGGTAGGAGGCAGTGATTGGTCCTTTTTTTTTCTTCTCTCGTGCTTCTATCACGCTCGACCAATCACAGAGGCCAAGCGCCAGCCCGCCTGCCCTCTCTTTCGCCAAACCTCGAGCGAGCGAGCTACGAGAGAGTTGCCCGCGTGTAAGACGCTCTCAGTTGCTCCGACCATCGAACGCACCACACGCGCGATCCGCTTCTCGGATTTTGTCAAATCCTTCAAAGTTCCCACAGTTTTCTTTAAAATAAATTTTATAATAGTATTATAGTTAACTTCCGAGTGTTTTTTTTCTTTGGTGTATTTCCTTTCTTTTGAGTCGACCTTGTGGTGTTTCTGCTCGTTTGTGTGGATCCTTTGGGAAAGGCCGCGTGGACACGTGGCCGCTTTCGTCATCGCCGTTCCAGCATCGTTCCTGCTCAGCAAATTTCGACACGTGGTCGCTGAAAGTGATTTCTCTGACCGAGGACAACCGTTGTCAACTTTTGATTTTCTGTCTGTGCTATTTTGTGTTGTGTTTCTCTTTGTTTCAGGCTGTGTCGCAGATGGGATTTTATGCTTCACAATTACTATTGGTTATGTTTCTTTTTATATTTTATATTGATTGTGCCGTGTTTTGTGTCTCAACAGATATTCGTTTATCCCCAGAAGTTTAAGTCACCTGCCTTTGTCGGGAGTTCAATTACTTACGACCAAAGGTTGTCGTCGGTGGTTCAATTACCATCGACGCTGGTAGACGTTTACTTTTGGCGGGCCGGTTTGATTCCCCTTTTCGTGCTCGCGTAACGCGTTATTCCCTTACACGTGCATCGCATATTTTTTTTATCTCGACGCTGATCCGACCTCGTGCTATATTAATTTTCTTGTGTTCTTTGTGTTTGTCGATTAGAACTCAGTCGATTAATTTTCTTTTTCTAAATGGGATTTCAATGTCGCCTATCGTAGACGTGGAACCTTCGTACTCACCCGCAAATTCCGCTACGGTCCAGAAACGGAAACGTCGAGGCAAACCGCGTAAACGACCGGGGAAGGATTATCGGTTACGTGCCCGACTTTTGGCGGAACTACAAACTTCGCTTCCTTTAACGTCTCTACAGTTATCCGCGTCAACAAGCATCCCTCTTTCGATCCCGGCACTACAAGTCGCCCCCGTTCAGGCCCTGCCTAGTGCCCAAGTACTTTTTCGTCGCGATTCCCCGGACGTGTTATTTATTCCCGTCGACAGCTCCCCAGAGAAGTTCCCTGGATCGCCCGTCAAAACTTCGAGCGACCTCCCGCGGAAGGTTTTAAACATTTAAATCGCTCCCCCCCCTTCTTCAAAATAAATTACAGTGGAACCCACGTATATCGGTCCCGCATAAATCGGATTCCCGTTTATATCGGAAATCACCCCCCCCCCCCCTTGAATCGATTCACCCCCCGCTCAAAGAGTGAATCGGTATCAACATTTCAATTATTTATTTTAAGTTTGAAATTTTAAAATCATTTTTTCAATTATTTTTCAATATTTATTTCCTTAAATTTAAAATTTTTTTATTTGTTTCATTATTTTAAAAATTTTAAACTACTTTTCTGAAATTCCCATTATTTCATTCAATTTTCAATTCTTTATACTATTTTTTATATTATTCTCTTAAATTTTGTATTACTTACGTTCTTTTTCAAAATTTTCAAACAAATTTTAATTATTTTATTTTATTTAAAAATTGCTCTCCTCAATTTTAAATTATGTTTATATTTTTTTACTTATTTTCTCTAATTTTTAATTATTTTCTTTTTTCTTTAATGAACTCCTGAAAGTTTTAAATATTTTTCTGAATTTTTCTTTAACTTTTCTTCATTTAAAATAAATTATGTAATTTTTTCAATTATTTTCTCTAATTTTAATAATTTTGTTTTAATTTTATATTATTCATCTTAATTTTCAAATATTTTTTCTAAGTTTTCATTATTTAATTTTTTTTTAAATTTATTTTTAAAATTTAAAATATTTTTCGCAAATTTAAATTATTTTCTTTATTTTTAAAACATTTTTATAATTAAAAATTTTTTTTTTCAATTTTGAATTGATTTCGTTTTTTTTTTCAATTAATTTGCAAAATTAAAATTATTTAATTTCATTATAAAAAATTATTTTTAATAATAAAGGTCTATTAGGGTTGATCAAGGGACCCCTGAGCTGAAGGGCCCACTTTGCCCCTTAACAGTTACGCCACTGGCATTTACATTTTACAGTTTCTTTCTTGAGAATATTCTTAAAAAGAACTGTTTTATATCAATCTACATATAAAAGGGATTTGTTTTTTTATGATCTAAAAAATTTGTCTCCAATCAGGTAAAATATTTACTGCGTAAATTTCAATTATCAAAGATCTCATTTATCAAAAATTGCATTTATCAGAAATCTCATTTGTCCGAAATATTATTTATCAGAAATTTCATTTGTCCGAAATTACATTGATATGAAATCTTATTTATCAGAAAGACCAATTGCCAGAAATCTTGTAAATTATACGAAATTCCATTTATCAGAAATCCAATTTGTCAGAAATTTCAATAATAGTGATAATTATTTATTTTGTGTGAAGACCATGGAATTTGAACAAAAATTCTGAAATTTTTCCCGCTTTACAATAACAAGTCATCTTTTCTATACATATTTCACATTAAATAACACTTAGAAAATAATAACTTATTACAAAAATAAACCTGGAAAACCAACATCTACATTGCACTTACTTTAAAAAATCACACTGATGTCGGCCATCTTTGTTTTTATACAAGTGGCGCCTCGAAGACCGCGGTGGTAGTTTTCTTTGCCAATTTTGAAAAATATGTAAATTCTTATATCTTCTGTTCAACTCAGCGAATTGGAGTTAATTTTTAAAAAAAATTTACAGTGAATGAAACATTTTATTAATAAATGACGAAATATTTTAAATAAATAATGACCGATGAAAAGAATTAAACTGATGTATAAATATCTCCTCAAAAATTGAACTTACAGTTGATACTAAATGCACAACAAACTTTTAGAAATCAATAAATAACATTAATAGTATGTCAATATCGTTTTTAGAAAAATATGTTTTCTAAAATTTCACGCATTGTCAAAATATAACCAATAAAAACGGCATTTTATTAATAGAAGAGACGAATTCTGGTTTGAAAAAAGTGCTTAAAAATAAAATAAGGTTGTAGAACTGCTACTCCGGTTTAAACCTAACACGTTATAGAATTCTTTCCTGGTTGTGGCACCTGTAAAGATTATTAGGAGGCCCATCTTGGGCGACTGATGCTTCGGCAAACAATACTGCCGATGATGTACGGTCCAAGTATATTGTCTGCGACAAGTAGTAGTAGGCGGCAGATTTATCTGTCTACTTTTATAGTTGTAGTCAGGTAGAAAAAAAGAAAGAATAAGAGAGAGAGAGAGAGAGAGAGAGAGAGAGAGAGAGAGAGAGAGAGAGAGAAACAAAATTATAGTGGGTCCTCGACCCTCCAGTAAAAACTCCAGATAGCGCAAGCTTTTAAATTTTCAAGTAGTATGACTCGAAACTAAAACTAAGATTCCTAACTTTTTTAAGAGCTAATTTATTTTAGTTCACATTTGATGAGCGAGATCTACATGAATCTGCTATCGAATTCTTACGACTCTTTTCTGTTCTTTCCCGTATACCCACAAAATTTCCAGCGTCCAAATTCTTATGGTAAATTTAATGAATTCCAATATATCACTTTGTCAGGCGATTTTTCCCAAATTCCCGTAAAAGAGACGGATAATATATAGTGAATAATCTTCTCCTGCCTAGATTGAAAATTAAGGAGTGTAATGATACGAGAATTAGATAAAGAAACATTCTCTCGAAAGCGAGCACTCCGAAAAATTTTCTCGAATTATAAACAAAAAAATCTGATATCACAATCCAACGGATTCTATATATAAAGGTAATTAATTTGACCTGAAAATAGTTGTCGAAAAATAATTTTCTATGCACGATGGAAAATTGGGCGTCTATTGAATATTTAAGAAAATATAATATATAGAGAGAGAGAGGAATGTGGAGTATTTGATTTATTGAATTTTTATTCGACTTTTTTCTCAATTGTTTGTAAATTGCCTAGCTTGCGCAATTGTTTTCGGAGAAGAGATTTATTGTCCTTGAAATTATCAATCTTTTGGTGAGAAAGATATTTTATGGTTTCATATTAGCACCATCATCCGAAAACCTTTATCGAAGAACTTTACCTGGAAATAGTGTCATCGACTCGACGCGTAAAGATTCCCGTCAACGACCTCAATTTTTCAACTGATTTTATTATTATATACAAGTTCTTGTAATCTTCCTGGAAAAAGTAGAAATTTCTAGGAATCGTCAATTGATGAAAATTTTCACAAGGGGAAATTTTTAGAAATTATAAAATACAATAAAAAATATAACAAATCGGTAAATAATATTTATCTAATACGAAGAAATAAATATTTTAAATATAATATTTAAAAATCAATTAATATAAATAAAATAAATATTTATTTAGGAAAAAATTTATAATATTTTAGGATTAAAAAAAATTGCAAAAAATAATTGAAATTAAACAAAATAATTGCAAATTTTGCAAATTAATTGAAAAAAAATGAAAACAATTAAAAATTGGGGGAAAGTAATTTAAACAATCATAAAAATGTTTTAAACATAAAGAAAATAATTTAAATTTGAGAAAAATGCTTGAGAATCTTAAAAGTAAATTAAAACACAATTGAATAATGAAAAATTAGAGAAAATAATTGAAAATTGAAAAAACATGGTTAAAAATTGAGATAAATAAATTAAAACTAAAAGAAATAATTAAAATTTACGAAAATAATTAAACAAATTACATAACATATTTTAAATAAAGGAAAGTTAAGCAAAATTTGAGAAAAATATTTAAAACTTTCAGAAAGTAATTAAAAATTGAAGAAAATAATAAAAATAATGAAATAATTGAAAAGTCAGATAAATAGTTAAAAATATTTTTGATTATGAAACAAATGTAAAGAATTGAAATTTAGAGGAAATAAATTTTGGAAAATAACACTAGTTTACAGCCAAAATGTACATTTAATGACACTATTTTTTTTTATGTACTATGGTTCTCTAAACTTAAAAATGACATTAAGAAATTTTTCTATGGATAGGTTTCCGAAATATGAATTTTTTAAATTTTTTTACGTTTTTTTCGGAGGTGACTTCACGTTTTAGGCCGTATCTCGAGTTACAGAAGTCCGATTGAGTTTTTCTAAGTGTCAAATTAAAGGTAATCAAATTCCAAAACAATCGCTTTTAACATTATTTTTAAATCGGTTAAATATTTTAAGTGATATAGTCCAAAAAAAAAATAGAAAATTTGAGTTTTTGGCCCAAAATCTGAAAAACAAATTCATTCTACCGCCATGCAAAAATAAAAAACGTCAAATTATGTCCAGTTTTAATTTTTTTACATGTATGGCTCACTTTTAGGAAGAAAAAAATGTATGGATGAAAAAAATCTATGTGTAATTATTGAAGTTATAAGCCAGGGTACTGAAATTCTCGTTTTACGCCATTTCGGTATTTTACCTCCTTTTATAGTGATTATGTTGATTAATTTAATGAATACAATATCTAATTAGAAAATGGACTTTTTTCACAGATTTCAAATAATTTTCAGTGCTTTACTAATTCAAATTTGACTGAAAAATGTTTTGGAGTTTTTGACAAAAATTTCTGAAGAGGCATAAATTGATTAAAATCTGCTTTTTTGACAAGTTGAATCAGATGCGCAGAGGTTCAATTTTTGTTGAATTTTGTTCGTTAATAGATGAAAAAGTTCCAAATTAGATACAGAAATTTGAAAAATAAATGGTATTTGACTGAAAAATTATTTGGAGTTTTTGACAAAAATATCTGAAGAGACATAAACTGGTTAAAATTTGCTTCTTTGACAAGTTGCATTAGATGCGCAGTGGTTCACTTTTTGTTGTATTTTGTTCGGTAATAGATAAAAAAAGTTTGAAATTAGATATAGAAATTAAAAAATATTTGTCTGGAAATTTTTTTGGAGTTTTCAACAAAAATTGAACCACTGCGCATCTGATTCAACTTGTCAAAAAAGCAAATTTTAATCAACTTATGCCTCTTCAGAAATTTTTGTCAAAAACTCCATAAAAATTTTCATTCAAATATCATTTATTTTTTATATTTCTATATCTAATTTGAAACTTTTTCATCTATTAACGAACAAAATTCAACAAAAATTGAACCTCTGCGCATCTGATTCAACTTGTCAAAAAAGCAGATTTTAATCAATTTATGCCTCTTCAGAAATTTTTGTCAAAAACTCCAAAAAATTTTTCAGTCAAATTTGAATTATTAAAGCACTGATAATTATTTGAAATCTGTGAAAAAAGTCCATTTTCTAATTAGATATTGTATTCATTAAATTAATCAACATAATCACTATAAAAGGAGGTAAAATACCGAAATGGCGTAAAACGAGAATTTCAGTACCCTGGCTTATAACTTCAATAATTACACATAGATTTTTTTCATCCATACATTTTTTTCTTCCTAAAAGTGAGCCATATATGTAAAAAAATTAAAACTGGTCATAACTTGACGTTTTCTATTTTTGCATGGCGGTAGAATGAATTTGTTTTTCAGATTTTGGGCCAAAAACTCAAATTTTCTATTTTTTTTTTGACTATATCACTTAAAATATTTAACCGATTAAAAAATAATGTCAAAAGCGATTGTTTGGAATTTGATTACCTTTAATTTGACACTTAGAAAAACTCAATCGGACTTCTGTAACTCGAGATACGGCCTAAAACGTGAAGTCACCTCCGAAAAAAACGTAAAAAAATTTAAAAAATTCATATTTCGGAAACCTATCCATAGAAAAATTTCTTAATGTCATTTTTAAGTAACGAGAAGCTTAGTACATAAGAAAAAAATAGTGACATTGAATGTACATAAAATTTTTTTTTTTTTTGTAAACTAGTGTAATTGAAAAATGTTTTTAAATTTTATAAATTGCCGAAAATAATTAAAATATGATTCATTTAAATTATTTAAATAAATAAAAAAAAATAATTGAAATTTGAAAAAAAATACATGAAGATCTTAGAATTCAATTTAAAAAAAAAAGAAAATAACTAAAAATTGGAGAAAAGAATTGAAGAAATAAGCTAAAAGTAATTGGAATTTACGATAATTAATAAACAAATTTTGAAACTATGAAAACAAATGAAAATAATTAAAAATTAAAGAAAACAATTGAAATTTTAGAAAAATTCTTAAAAATCTTAGAAAATAATTTTAGAAAATGAGAATAAGTAAAAATTGGAGAAAAGACAGGAAGAATGCCAAAAATAATTAAAATTTACTATAATTAATAAAATTTTTTGGAAATTATGAAAACAAAGAAAAATAATTAAAAATTAAAGAAAACAATTGAAATTTTAGAAAAATTCTTAAAAATCTTAGAAAATAATTTTAGAAAATGAGAATAACTAAAAACTGGAAAAAAGACTGGAAGAATGCTAAAAATAATTTAAATTTACAATAAATAATACATTTTTTTAGAAATTATGAAAACAAAGAAAAATGATTAAAAATTGAAGAAAATAATAGAAATTTGAGAAAAATACTTAAATAATTTTAGAAATTTATTTTATAAAATGAGAAAAACTAAAAATTGGAGAAAAGTCTGGAAGAAAGCTAAACCTAATTGAAATTTATGATAATTAATAAAAAAAATTTGAAATTCTGATAACAAATGAAAATAATTAGAAATTGAAGAAAATGTTTGAATTTTTAGAAAAATACTTAAAAATCTTAGAAAATAGTTTTAGAAAATGAGTATAATAATTAAAAATAAAAAAAAAATTGAAAAATGATAAAATTAATTAAAAATTGACAAAAATAATTGAAATATGCTGAAAATAATTTAAGATTGAGAAAGAAAATTGAATTATAATGAAAATAATTGGAATAATATGAAAACTTAAAAACATTTAATAATATTTGAGAGAAATAACTGAAAAATAGAATATATGTTTAAAAAAAATAATAATTAAAAAATTACTTAAAAATTGTTAATTAAAGAGAATAATTAAAAAATCCCAGAAATAATCGAAAATTGATGAAAATAATTGCAATATCAGATAAATAATTGAAAATTTATAAAAGTAATGCCAAAATAATAAATATATAATTATAAGTTGATGAAAATCAAGAAAAATTGCAGAATTTATTTTTAAGCAAAAGGCAATAATTAAAAAATTGTTATATAATGGAAAATTGATGACAATAATCTAAATTTGAGATAATAACTGAAAATTTAGGAAATTAATTGCATGTGTTTATGTATATTTTAAACTTCTTCAAAAACCAGAATAAATTTTTAAAGCATTTTGCGAAACTGTTTTTTCACACAAATGACAATTATTAAATAATAATAATCTTCGTAAACTCCTGAAGTTAGTTACTTTTTATATTTATTCATTTTTTTCTGTCCACGTTTTAAAGTCTGAAGTGAAGTTAGTTAGCATTAATATTTATTCATCTCTTTCTGTCCACGTTTTAAAAACTGAAGTGAAGTTAGTCTTAGTCCCTGTTATTTTATTGATTTTAACTCTCTTTATTAGAAAATATTTTGAAATTTGAATTGAAAGAATAAGGTAACCTTTTTCGTTAGTGTCGTGTTTTACTGGTTATTAATTGTCATTTGTGTAAAAAAAAAGTTTCGAAAAATGCTTTAAAAATTTATTATGTTTTTTGAAGAAGTTTAAAATATACATATACAGTATACACATGCAATTAATTTCCTAAATTTTCAGTTATTATCTCAAAAGAGTATTGTCATCAATTTTCCATTTAATAACGATTTTTTAATTATTGTCTTTTGCTTAAAAATAAATTTTGCAATTTTTCTTGATTTTCATCAATTTATAATTATATTCCTTATTTTGGCATTAGTTTTAAAAATTTCAATTATTTATCCGATATTGCAATTATTTTCATCAATTTTCGTTATTTCTGCGATTTTTTTAATTATTCTCTTTAATTAAAATTTTTGAAGTAATTTTGTAATTATTATTTTTTTTTAAACATATATTCTATTTTTCAGTTATTTCTCTCAAATATTATTGAATGTTTTCAATTTTTCATATTATTCCAATTATTTTCATCATAATTCAATTTCCTTTCTCAATCTTAAATTATTTTCTGCATATTTCAATTATTGTTGGCAATTTTTAATTAATTTTATCATTTTTCAATTATTTTTCTCGATTGTTAATTATTAATCTCATTTTCTAAAATTATTTTATAAGATTTTTAAGTATTTTTCTGAAAATTCAAACACTTTCTTCAATTTCTAATTATTTTCATTTGTTATCAAAATTTCAAATTTTTGTTATTAATTATCGTAAATTTCAATTATTTTTAGCTTTCTTCCAGACTTTTCTCCAATTTTTAGTTTTTCTCCTTTTATAAAATAAATTTCTAAAATTTTTTAAGTATTCTTCTCAAATTTCTATTATTTTCTTCAATTTTTAATTATTTTTCTTTGTTTTCATAATTTCCAAAAAAATTTATTAATTATCGTAAATTTCAATTATTTTTAGCATTCTTCCAGTCTTTTCTCCAATTTTTACTTATTCTCATTTTCTAAAATTATTTTCTAAGATTTTTAAGAATTTTTCTAAAATTTCAATTGTTTTCTTTAATTTTTAATTATTTTCATTTGTTTTCATAATTTCAAAATTTGTTTATTAATTATCGTAAATTCCAATTACTTTTACCTTATTTCTTCAATTCTTTTCTCCAATTTTTAGTTATTTTCTTTTTTTTTTAAATTGAATTCTAAGATCTTCATGTATTTTTTTTCAAATTTCAATTTTTTTTCATTATTTATTTAAAGAATTAAAATAATTTAAATTTATCATATTTTGATTATTTTCGGCAAGTTATAAAATTTAAAAACATTTTTCAATTATTTTACAAAATTTATTTCCTTCAATTTTCAATTCTTTATATTTGTTTCATAATTAAAAATATTTTTAACTATTTATCTGATTTTTCAATTATTTCATTATTTATATTATTTTTTACATTATTTTCTTCAATTTTCAATTACTTTCGTTTTTTTCTCGTTCTTTTTCATAATTGCCAAAAAGTTTTTACTTATTTGTCTTTAATTAAAATTTTTTCTGTTCAATTTTAAATTATGTTTATCTTTTTTCATTTATTTTCTCTAATTTTTAATTATTTTCTTTTATTTCAATGAATTTCTGAAAGTTTTAAGTATTTTTCTCAAATTTTGTTTAACTTTCCTCTATTTAAAATATTTTATGTAATTTGTTGAATTATTTTCATAAATTTTAATTATTTTTTTTAATTTTAATTTATTTATCTCAATTTTTAATCATGTTTTTTCAATTTTCAATTATTTTCTCTCATTTTGCATATTATTCAATTTTTTTTTTTAACTTTTAAGATTCTCGAGTATTTTTGTCAATTTAAATTATTTTCTTTATGTTTAAAACATTTTTATAATTGTTTAAATTAATTTCCCCAATTTTTAATTGATTTCATTTTTTTTTCAATTAATTTGCAAAATTTGCAATTATTTTGTTTAATTTCAACTATTTTTTGCAATTTTTTTTAATTCTAAAAACTTATAAATTTTGTCCTAAATAAAGATTTATTTTATTTATATTAATTGATTTTTAAATAATATATTTAAAATATTTATTCCTTCTTATTAGATAAATATTATTTACCGATTTGTTATATTTATTATTGTATTTTATAATTTATAAATCTATAAAAAACTAATCGCGCGCTGGCGCGCGTTTTATTTTGCTGTAGTTCTATAGTACTGAACGTAGTGAAAATGTTGAATTGATAAAAATTGATGTTAAATAAAATTTGTGACGCGCTCCGAAGAAACGGAGAATTTTTTAGAAGAGCGAAAAAAAAGAACGCATGGTAATGTTTGAATTGTCATAACTTGAAAAATATTTAGTAAAATAATTTTCTGACTTTTGATAATGAAGAAGGAACCTTTAATGAAATTAAATCAATCATAATCGAAAAATAGATTTTTTGCTTTTTAGGAACCTTTCTTCGTGGCGCGTCAAATTTAATGTCAAACACAATTAAATATTAATAAATTTAATTAAAATATTAATGAACCCTATTGAATATCATCGAAGTCTATAAAATGTTTATAAACTCAATTATTAAAATTTTATTGTTGACATTATTAACAATTCAATTATATTGTGAAACAAGGTAATTTTAGGCATCAAATTAAAAAATTTTGCTAATTAAATTTTTTATGATTTTGAGATATACGTGAAGTTATGATACTTTCATTAATATCGTATTGCTGTGAAGATTAATTTAAATTCAAATGTTTTTGGACTTTTTAAATAGTATTTCATATAATAAATGGAACATTTTCGATTTTAATTTCTTGAGTTTTTCGCAATCGTTTATGACTACTTCGACCTCCGAAGCATTTATATTTCAGGTAGTCCAGCGAAATCGTAAAACAGTTTTATGTGTTTCAGTTTAAGAGGGTAAATTCTTGTCAATTCTTCAGAATATTGTTCAGTATGGAGTAATACAATTCAGGCTGAGACTCAGGCTATAGCTAATAAAATATTCTAATCTTTTATTGCGCGAGACGAGCGAAAGTGAAGAAGGTATATAGATATCGGTGACTTTGAAATTCGAAATATTTTCTTAAGGTTCTCACCATTGACATAACCTCAAAAAAGTGGTTATTTCACCCAAAATAAAAATATTATAGGTCGGGGTGTAGTTCCGATTAGTACTTACCTCCGATTTTTTTTAAACTGCGTATACTTATGCATTTTTGTGCGCTGATTACGAATATCGTAGTGAAAATTGGAGCAAATTTAATTTTCATGGTAAAAACCATAAAAAAAGAAACAATTTATGTTTTTTGAATTTATTACGTTCAATATAAAAAATATCGATAAATGTTTTAGACAAAAGTTGTAGATCTCGTTAAAACACACATTGCATGTGAAAACCATTTTTTGCTAAAACCGATTCGCAACGTTAAAACCATGTAATTATGAACTGTATTTATGGTGATTGACACATTTTTGCATTTTTCTCGAAAACAATTTTTTTTTTTAAAAAAGTAAGCAACATTAAATGTGTATTTCAGTTAGACCAACAACTTTTGTTGAAATTATTTATCCAAATTTTGCGTATTTTAAGAGTTAAATGCAGAAAACCATGATTTTATGGTGCTTTTTTATGGTTTTAACCATAATAATCTAATTTGCACCAATTTTTATTATCATTTTCGTAATCAGCGCCTCAAAAAACGTAGGGATACCAAGTTTCAAAAAAATTTGTTCAGGGTGAAACTAACAATGATTCAAACCCCCATGTATTTCGTATTAATAAGTATAAACTGTGTTTATAGTAGTTGACGGTTTTTTGCATTTATCTCGAAAACTATTTATTTTTTTGAAAAAAAGTAAAGAACTAAAAAACGTGTATTTTAATTAGACCAACAACTTTTGTTGAAATTATTTTTCCAAATTTTGCGTATTTTAAGAGTTAAATGCAGAAAATCATGATGTTATGGTGTTATTTTATGGTTTTTACCATGATAATCTAATTTATGACCATTTTTATTATCATTTTCGTAATCAGCACATCAAAATACGTAGGGATACCAAGTTTCGAAAAAATTGGTTCGGATTGTAACTAACAATGTTATCCAAACACCCCTGTATTTCGTATTAATGTAAGTATAAACTGTGTTTATAGTAGTTGACAGTTTTTTGCATTTATCTCGAAAAGTATTTATTTTTTTGAAAAAAAGTAAGGAACATAAAGTGTGAACTTTAATTAGATCAACAACTTTTGTTAAAATTATTTTTTCAAATTTTGCGTATTTTAAGAGTTAAATGCAAAAAATAATGCTTTAATGGTGTTTCTTTGTGGTTTTTACCATGATAATCTAATTTGTGACAATTTTTATTATCATTTTCGTAATCAGCGCATCAAAATACGTAGAGGTAGCTGATTTCAAAAAAATTGGTTTGGTGTGAAACTAAGAATATTATTTCAGCCCCCCTGTATTTCGTATTAATGTAAGTATAGACTGTGCTTATGGTAGTTGACAGTTTTTTTCATTTTTCTCGAAAACTATCAATTTCTTTGAAAAAAGTAAGGAACGTAAAATGTGTATTTCATTTAGACTAATAACTTTTGTTGAAACTATTTTTCGAAATTTTGCGTATTTCTTGATATATATGTCAAAAACCATTATTTTGTAGTTTATCCATGATGTTTACTAAAAAAATCAAATTTGCGCTAATTTTAAGTATGACAGTCGTATTCGGTGCACAAAAATACTTAAGAATACGCTGTTTCAAGAAAATCGGAGGCAAGTACTAATCGGAACTTTATCCATTTGAAATTTTTAAGTTGGAAAGTGAGATTACAAGAAAATAACGTTGACATTTTTTAAAATTATTATATTTTTTTTGCTATTGTATACATTAAAATGATCCTTTCTGTGTATAATTAGGGCTTTCATGTTCTTTTATATTCCATAAGTGAGATTAAAATATTTTCAAATTAACAAAATGGCGGCGTTTTTCGAAAAAAAAATATAAATCAAATTTCTCTCGATCTTTTTACTACTTTCTGGACGTAAATAGTTATGTAAAATTGACTGAATTAATTTTTTCGGTTTAAAAAGCCTTTCAAGACACGAATAAAAAACAACGATGGAAGAATTTTTTTTCCTAAATATGATAAATATTAAAAGCTTAATATTTTCTTTCTTCACAATTCTTTTATATTTTTATGGAATTGATGTTCTAAATCTTTCTGTGGTCGAATCTGTCAATCCTGAGTCAATTTAAATTAAATTTTTAGGTAACTTTAATTTGTAAACAAATTTTGTGTTTAGACGTTATTAAATTGATTTTATTCCAAAATGGTAAATATTTCACCCTGCCCCAGAGATACATTTTAAAATAAAACTAGGATGCTATGATTGTTAATAATCATTTTCAAACTAAAATAACTACCAAATTTTAAAATTTATAAAGTTTTGTTAAATTTTGACTTTGAGGTTCTAAATTTACTCAAAAACATAACCATAGTATCCAAGAAATTCTATTTTTGCGCCTTAAAGAAAAAAGCGCCTCGTGAAATATTTTCTAATTTGCCTTAAAATCATTCTAATATCGAATAAAAACTAAATTTGTTCACAAATTAAAGTAACTTAACAATTTTATTTAGACTGACTCAGGAGCACAGTGCTGAAGTTAGATCTCAAAAATTTGAAATGTCGGATCCAATATGGCGGACAATAATTTAAAAATCGTAGGATTTTTTTGGAACTTGTTATTTTGGGTCCATAAAATAGAAATAATAATAACATTATTAATAATATTAATAAAATTAATAACAATACATGTTTCGATGTTTGTATAATATTATGTATGTTCAGTAAATAAAATTGTACAAAATAGTGGTACAAATATTTCATTATGCCTTAGCAGACAAAAGTATGTGTAAAAGTAAACAAAGAAATCTTCTAAATAAGCGTTTTGTAGATACGTAGATGCCTAAATTCAAGGTCAAAAATTTTATCTTTATGTTTTCCAAATATTAGCCCATTTCCATTTATTGCCTTGAAATATTTCTCCTGCTCTTTAAAAGAGTTATTTTACGTCGGTCCATCTAATCCTCAGATTTGCCGCTAAAGCCCGTTTACACTAGAAATAAAAAATATTTCTTCCAGAACAAATACGGGACTTATTTTGAAACACTGAAATATAATTAAAAAAATAAATTACTATATTAATAATATTATATATCTGTATAATAATATGGATTATTTTTTTTTTATTCCTTATTTTTCCAATAAGAAAATTTGTCAACAATTTTGATTTACTGGAAAAATGGAAGAAAGTGAAAGATGCTTATTTATTACGAAAGTATAAGAAATCTTAAATGATTGTGTCCTGTATACAAACTTGAACAGAGTTTTATTAAAATATTGCGCTGTAAAATTCTTTGCGCCTTGTTTGTCAAAAGTATTTGCGACTGACTCAAAGGTATTAGAATGATCATAAATATCTTGTCATGCAACAGTTTCAGAAAGTCCTTTTCAATTTTTATTGAAATGCTTTTAAAGCAATTTTTAGTTCAGAAGAGACTTTTTTATTATCCGCGATATTGAGCTATACTTCTGGGATTTTAGAGGCACAAGATTATATAAGAAGAAAGAAAAAAAAACAATGAATTTGAATTTAAAATGATCAGAATTTAATCAAACAAAATTTTGATAGAAAGAAAGTCAAAAATTATATTAAACTTAATTAATTTCAAGCCATTATTATTTATTTAAATCCCAAACGTCAATTAACTCAAACTTTAATTTTTTCAAACTTATAAGTTTCAATTAATCAAAGTTACAATTATTACATGTATATAGTAAAATATTAATTAACAGCAACATTAAGGAGAAACTTTACATTGTTGTTCGTCATTTAAAACTATAAATTTTTGAAAATGCAAATAATGAAAATTACGAGAATAATTACAAAATGGACAAAAATATATATGAAAAATAACGAAAATAATTGACAATTAAAAATAAAATTCGAAAAATGGCTATAGATAAATACACAATTGTTAAAAATAATCTAAAAAATTAAACAATATACATTCAATTTAAACGAAAAAATTGAAAAATTAAGAAAATTATAGGAATAATTGCTGAAACCAATTGCAAATTGAACAACTGGATTAAAAATCAGAACAAAACAACTTGAAATTGAAGAAAATAATTGAAAACTTTAGAAAATAATAAAAATTTGGAGAAAATAATAAAAACTTGAAGAAATAAATTCATAATTTGAAAGTTAAACTGAAATTAGATTAATACACAAAAAACTGAAAAATACTGAAAAAAATTGATAAAATATAGCAAAAACTTTAAATATAAGAAAATAATTAAAAATTGAAGAATAAAGAAAATTATAGGAATAATTGTTGGAAATAATTGCGCATTGAACGAATGGATTGAAAACCGACAAAAATAATTAAAATTGAATAAAATAATTGAAAATTGAAAATTTAAATCCAAATTTAAAGAACATAATTAAAAATTGAAAAAAGTATTTGAAAAAAGCCGAAAGTTATTAGAATATAGAAGAAAACAATTAAAAATTGAAAAATGGAATTGAAATTTGAAGAAAAAATTGAGAATCGAAGAAAATAAAAATTTGAAATTAACGAATCTTATTGATAATGGAGAAAAATAATTGTCGAAAGGCGAGAATTTTAAAATATTAAAGAAAAATAATTGACAATTAAAAAAAAATCAGAAAATGACTAGAATAATGCAAAACTGACAAAAATAATTGAATACTTTGAAAAATAATTCTAAATTTTTAAGAGAATATATACAAATTTTAAGTATTGTAAGAAATATCCAAAAATTAAAGGAAATGATTAATAAATGAAAAAAAAATAATTGAAAAATAACAAGAATAATAGCAAAATTGAAAATAATTTCTGAAAAATGACGAAAATAATTGACAATTGAAAACAAAATTCAAAAACTGGCTAGATTAATACAAAACTGGAAAAAATAATTCAAAAAATCAAACTATAAATATTTATTTTAAAAAATAATTGAAAATTGAAAAATTAAGAAAATTATAGAAATAATTCCCAATTGAACAACTGGATTGAAAAAAATTGAATCGAACAAAATCATTGAAATTGAGGAAAAAATTTAAAATTGAAGAATGAAAATGGAATTTTTAAAACATAATTAAGAACTAAAGAGAAATAATTGATCAATTGTATACTTATAATTAAAAAAGCATATTGATATTCAAAAAAATAATTGAAAATTGTAAAATGTAATTGAAATTTGAAGAAAATATACCAAAATTGAAGAAATAAATTGTGATTTGAAATAATGGTTTATATGTAATTGCAAAAAGTCAAGGTTTTTGGAATATTGAATAAACTTAATTGAAAATTGTAGAATGGAATTGACTTTAGAAAATAATTCATAATTTACAGAAAATAACAAAAGACGAGAATAATTTCATATTAAAGAAAATAATTGTAAAATTCGCAAAATAATTGACAATTGAAAAAGAAATTCGAAAACTATCGAAAAAAATCTACGACAGAACAAAATATCACTGAAAAAATAGCAATGTAATCATAACAAAATAGTTTTGTTGATGATTTTTTGTTGGCTTTGTCAAATTTCAGAGTTAGAATTACCAAAAAACAGTTGAAATTACAAAATAATTTTTAGTATTTAATAAAAATTTTGTTTGAGTTTATTAAAATCTTTTGTTGGCATTACCAAATATGTGATAGCGCATGCGCATTCTGTGCAATCCTGTTTGACGCATGTTATCGTCTGGTTTTCATAAAGACATCGATAGAAATTGGAATTTTTTGTTTTTTAAAACAAAAAAAAAAGAATATTATATAATGGATGATAACTAAATCAAATGTCTACAAAGTTGACTTTTGAAATTAAAAAAATATAACTATAAAATATACTTTATGAAGATAATAAAAAGGGACTTACTTATAATTTTATGTTTAGTGACAAAATTGACAGAATGTATTGCTGAATGATAAATAAGTCGATAATTAGTCATATAAGTGAAAAAATATTGTGGTTTTTTAAAAGAGTAAATTTATATTTCGATTCTTATGTAGCAGGTTAATATACGTTTAAGCACAATATGTTGTTTTCAAGAATCTAAACATAACCTATAAAACTATTTACTTTATATACTGTTTTTTTGTGGAAAATACTTTATTTAGCATAAGAAATAATTAAGGAATAATTCCATTTTTAATAGTACGAAACTACTTTAAATTAATATTTTAAAAATTAAAAATAAACACATGTTTTTAAATAAATTTCATGCCTAGAAATATTTACGTGTATTATTATAACTACACATTATTTCACAGTGAATATTTCACAGTAAGATACAAAAAATATTAAATATTTTTTACATAAAAACATTCAGTTATTTAGCAAATTAAAACAATATTAGAATTTCCATTTGCACAATTTGTGTTTAACTTTTTTTCTTTATTATAATAGCCAACAAAATATTTGTTAAGCTCTAAAAAGTTTTGTTGGGACTACCAAATTTTTTTGTTGAAATTACCCTAAATAATTAACAAAAGAATTTTGTTGGCACAACAAAATAATTTTGTTGAGCGTATATCAACAAAAGAATTTGGTTGAGCCAACAAAATTTTTGTTCAGCCAAACAAACCTTTTTTTCAGTGTAGTTAAAAAAGTTAAAGAATAATTATAAAATTTAAGAAGAATAATTGTAAATTGAAAACGATTGAAAATTATAGAAAAAATTATAGACTTATTTACACACTAATTTTATATCACTTTCTTGAAATATTTATAATTATTCTTTCTTGCAATATTTTCTTTTTCAAACAATTTCTTTGGTCGGTTATGATTTATATTATTGTTTTTCTGTATTTTTAAAAAATCACTTAGGTAACTTTTATTTCTTTTTAAAAATTATTCTTTTTTTATGCGTTTATAAATACTTTTTTATTTTTTAGATTTTTTTAAATTTTATTTTTTTTTACAAAAATCACTTTAGTTAATTTTATACAGCTTTATTTTAACAATATTTAGAAAAATTTATTTACTTTTCCAGTGAATTATTTTATTTATTATTATAATTTACAAGTTGTGAAATATAATTTTTTTTCAATTTTATGATTTTTAAAATAATTATTTGGTTTTTTGTCATTTGTCAGAACTTATTAATTTTTATAATTTTTAAAGACTTTTCTTCTTTTTTTTAATTTTTCGTAGATCCTATAATAAATTTTCTCATTTGATCAGAATTTCCCTATTTCTTAGAAATATTGGTTTTTTTTTCTTAAAATTGTTTAATTGCTTTTACTTAATTCTTCTTTGAAAAAAAAATATTGCTTTTTGCTTGATTTTCAAAATAAGTTTTTATAGTATTTTTTTATCTATAGTAACATTTTTCTGTTTTTTTACTGATTATCTTATTTATTTTCTTAATTTAAAAAAACATGTCCGCAAATATTTTAACTTTTTGAAAATCATTTTTTCCTCTCTTTTGTAATTTCAATTTTTTGTTTTAAAAACTTTTACTGTTTATTGCGTAGTATTTTGATTTTAAAAAAGCAATTTAATCAATCTTCCTTAAACTGTTTAATATTTCATAACGCATTATTATTATACCATATTTCTTAATTTTCTTTCCTTTACTTTCATTGATTTTTTAAACTTTTATTTTTGAAGAATTTATTTATTTTTTGCAGGTTTTTCAATTAGTACATTTTTTACATCTTTTTGCTTTAATTTTCCCATTTTAATGTAAATTATCCTTAACTTTCTTATCTGTTCATTCATAATACTGGTTTTAATAACATTTTGTAATTTTTGTTATTTATGTAAAATTTCATTTTTTTACATTTTGTTAAGATTCTTTGAAAATTTTCTCTATTGTTTAAATAATTATTCACTAGACATTCTGATAAGATAAAAAAGCAGAAACTTTTGTTTTTTTTAGGGGGGCCCTGAAATTTTTTTGTGCTTCAGGCCCGTGACAGCCTTGATCCGGGCCTGCAAAGATAAGTTATTTGTGCTAAATAAAAATATCTTTGTCTCACTAACTTTTTTATTTACTTCGAATTAAAAAGTTATTTGAATCAAATAAAATTTTATTTGACGCAAATAAAAAGTTATTTGATTCAAATAAAGAAGTTAGATGGCTGTGAGTTAATATATTTTTTCTCTAAGGGTATAATATTCGCAGATTAAAACTGAAGAAAATTTAGAAAAATGTTGCATTGACAATGCTTTTTTTAAGTAATTTTAATCATTTAGGAATTTTTACTTATTGGTAAAATGATAATAATTAATGGTTGTAACGTAAATTTTCATGGAGAGCTTTTTTTTATCAATCAGGTAATTAATTACTGTAAAGTGAATTAGCAAATTCATCTTGTCTCGAGCCAAGACTTAAACTCACATCTCTGGTCAGAGATGTCATGATTTTTAACACACTTAGGAATACTCTGTTGCAATTATTGTCTTTTTTATTTTTTTTCATGCTTTTATCTCCTTCTGCCAACTCATGGTTATATTATAAAGTTATATTTTTCTATTCTTCTGCAATTGACAAAATAAAAAAAGGGACGAAAAAAAGAAAATTTTATGTGTTTCAAAAACAGAAATACTTTAAAAATGTATTTTTGGATAAAACATAAATTTCATGAAAAAAAAAACTTTTTTAGAAACTACATAAAAAGTGCACTCGATATTAGTTGTACTTTCAAAATATAGAAACAGATTTTCACTCCCCACCCCTGTTTTTTTCAAAATGGCGTCATGAATTTTCACTTGAATGAACTCAATTATTTCATAAATAATAAAGAATTCAAAATGGCGGACAAAAATGTTAAAAATCGTTAAATGTAGCTGAAAATGATTATTCGGGGCTTTTTAGAGTCGCTATATTCGAATAAGTTTGTTAAATTAAAAATTTCAAAATGGCGGATTCAAGATGGAGGACAAAAATGTTTAAAATTGTTAACATTTTCTGAAAATGGTTACTCAGAGGTTTTAGGGATCGCTGAAATTACCAGGTTACATTCATTTTAAAAATTTGCACATTTGAGAAAAAGTTGCAACTATGTGGCTTAATTTGATAAAAAATTGATATTAAACTATAATAATTTATTTAAACAATCGGTCAAATTGTTATTTTTAGTTTGTTGTTAGCAATTGGTTAAACTCATCTTCAAAAATTGCAAAATTGAGAAAAAGTTTTAAATCGGTGGTTTACTTTAATAAAAAGTTGAATTTAAACAATTATAATTTCTTTAAACAATTGGTAGAATTTATTGTTATTTTTAAATAATTGTCTAAAGGTTGTTTTGATTTAATTCTTTATTGCAATTTTATTTTTAGTTTGTTGTTAGTAATTGATTACATTCGTCATGAAAAATGCAAAATTGAGAAAAAGTTGCAACTCAGTAGCCTACTTTGACAAATAGTTTTAAATAAACAATACAATCGGTCAGATTGTTATTTTTAGTTTGTTGTTTGCAAATGGTTACATTAATCTTGAAAAGTAGCAAAATTGAGAAAAAGCTGCAACTCTGTAGCCAAATTTAAAAAATAGTTGTAAATAAATAGTAACTATTTGTTTAAACAATAGGTAGAATTTTGATTTTTAGTCCGTTGTTAGTAATTGGTATCATTCAACTCGAAATTTTGAAAAATTAAAGAAAAGTTGCGCTCCGTAGTTTGATTTGATAAAAGATAAAATTAAACAATCGAAATTTGTTTAAACAATCAGTCGAATTGTTATTTTTAATTTTTTGTTAGTAGTTAGTTACACTTGTCATGAAATATTGCAAAATTGAGAAAAAGGTGCAACACTGTAGCTAATTTTGAAAAAAAGTTAAAATTAAACAATAATGATTTGTTTAAACAATTGCTGCAATTCTTATTTTTAGTTTGTTTGTTGTTAGTGATTGGTATCATTCAACCTGGAAACTTGTAAAATTGAGAAAAAGGTTTCATCTTTGTAGTATAATTCTATAAAAACTTTAACTTTAAATTAAACAATACCTAATAATTTGTTTACACAATTGATACAGTTAGTATTTTTATTATGTTGTTAGTGATTAGTATTATTCAAAAAGAAAAATTGCTAATTTGATTTTTATCAAATTCTGTAGTTGCAATTCTGTAGTCTAATTTGATTAAACGTTGAAATTAAACAATAGTAATTTGTTTAAACAAGTGATGCAATTGTTGTTTTTAGTTTTTTGTTAGTAATTATTATCATACATCTTAAAAAGTTGTAAAATTGGAAAAAGGATGCAACTTTGTAGCATAATTTGACAGAAAGTTGACATTAAACAATAATAATTTGTTTACACAATTGAAACAATTGTTATTTTTTGTTTGTTGTCAGTTATTAGTTACCTTGATCTTAAATAGTTGCGAAATAGTTGAGAAAAAGTTGCAACTCTGTAGCTTAATTTGATATTAAATTTGAAATTAAAAAAATAAAAATTTGTTTCAACAATTGATACAATTGTTATTTTTATTATGTTGTTAGTGATTAGTATCATTCAGAGAGAAAAGTTGCAAAATTCAGAAAAGGTTGCAACTCTTTAGCTTAATTTGATTGAAAGTTGAAATAAAAAATAATAATTTGTTTAAACAAATTTTAATTGTTGTTTTTAGTTTGTTGTTAGTAATTGGTATCATTCATCTTGAAAAATTGTAAACTTAGGAAAAGGTTGCAATTTTGTAGCACACTGAAAAAAATCTGGTTAGGTCATATTTAACATTTAATTCTGGTTATTTTAGCCAGAGTTCTGGTTAACTTAACCAGAATTCTGGTTGATTTAACCAGAAATACAATGTTAAATATACCCTTACCAGAATTCTGGCTGGTTAATCTAACCAGACTGTTTTTTGAGTGCATAATTTGACAAAATGTTAAAATTAAACAATAATAATTTGTTTACACAATTGAAACAATAAATTGTTATTTTTTGTTTGTTCTTAAAATTGGTTACATTCGTCTTGAAAAGTTGCAAAATTGAGAAAAAGTTTCAACTCTGCATGGCCTCTAATTTGATATGTAGTTGTAGATAAACAATAATAATTTGTTTAAACAAATTAGTAACAACAGCAAACAATTTTTAAAAATCTATCTATATTTCTGTTATTTATTGAAAATACGCAAAATGATGAGAGCATCAAAATTTCGTATTTACTTTTTTTGGTTCACCCTATTATAAAACAATTTTATTCTTCAAAAAATTCTCTTTATAACAAGCATAAGAATTTTAAAGAACGTTCACTATTTCAAGAGTAATTTGAATTTTTGTAAAACATTAAAAATCCCACTTTTTTAAAACTAATTTCAATGAAAAATTGACTAAATCACTTCACCCAGATCTTATTTTCCTCAAAACTTCATTTTATTTGAGGACATAAAGACAAAAATATTTTAATAATTTATTCTTTGTATAGTTAACATATTCGTAATCAGCGACCTAAAAAACCTTTGTATAATGAGTTTCATAATTTTTTTTTAAAATTAAAATTTTTGTCCTTCATATTGTATCCGCCATTTTGATTTTCGAAAAATCAAAAACATATTCGCAATCAGCGATCCAAAAAACCCTTGTATACTGAATTTAATTATTTTTCTTAAAAATTAAACAATTTTGTCCGCCATATTGGATCTGCCATTTTGAATTTTGAAAAATCAATAACATATTCGCAATCAGCGATCCGAAAAACCCTTGTATACTGAATTTCATTATTTTTCCTAAAAGTTAAAAAAATGCTGTCCGACATATTGGATCCGCCATATGGAATTTTGAAAAATCATAAATATGTTCGTAATTAGCGACCTAAAAAACCTTTGTATAATGAGTTTCATAATCTTTTTTAAAAATTAAAATTTTTAGCCTTCATATTGGATCCGCCATTTTGAATTTTGAAAAATAAATAACATATTCGCAATCAGCGATCCAAAAAACCCTTGTATACTGAATTTAATTATTTTTCTTAAGAATTAATAAAATTTGTCCGCCATATTGGATCCGCCATTTTGAATTTTGAAAAATCAATAACATGTTCGTAATCAGTGATCCAAAAAACCCTTGTATACAGAATTTCATTATTTTTCTTAAAAATTAAAAAAATTTTGTCCGCCATATTGGATCCGACATTTTGAAAAATTATTAACATATTCGTAATCAGCGACACAAAAAAACATTGTATAATGAGTTTAATTATTTTTTTTAAAAATTAGAAAAAAAATTTCCGCCTTATTGGATCCACCATTTTGAATTTTGAAAAATCAATAACATATTCGCCATCAGCGATCCAAAAAACCCTTGTATAATGAATTTAATTATTTTTCTTAAAAATTAAACAATTTTGTCGCCATATTGAATCCACCATTTTGAAAAATTATTAACATATTCGTAATCAGCGACACAAAAAAACATTGTATAATGAGTTTAATTATTTTTTTTAAAAATTAGAAAAAAAATTTCCGCCTTATTGGATCCGCCATTTTGAATTTTGAAAAATCAATAACATATTCGCCATCAGCGATCCAAAAAACCCTTGTATAATGAATTTAATTATTTTTCTTAAAAATTAAAAAATTTTGTCGCCATATTGGATCCACCATTTTGAAAAATTATTAACATATTCGTAATCAGCGCTCAAAAAAACATTGTATAATGAGTTTAATTATTTTTTTTTTAAATTAAAAAAAAAAATTCCGCCATATTGAATCCGCCATTTTGAATTTTGAAAAATCGTTAACATGTTCGTAATCAGTGATCCAAAAAACCCTTGTATACAGAATTTCATTATTTTTCTAAAAATTAAAAAAATTTTGTCCGCCATATTGGATCCGACATTTTGAAAAATTATTAACATATTCGTAATCAGCGACACAAAAAAACATTGTATAATGAGTTTAATTATTTTTTTTAAAAATTAGAAAAAAAATTTCCGCCTTATTGGATCCACCATTTTGAATTTTGAAAAATCAATAACATATTCGCCATCAGCGATCCAAAAAACCCTTGTATAATGAATTTAATTATTTTTCTTAAAAATTAAACAATTTTGTCGCCATATTGAATCCACCATTTTGAAAAATTATTAACATATTCGTAATCAGCGACACAAAAAAACATTGTATAATGAGTTTAATTATTTTTTTTAAAAATTAGAAAAAAAATTTCCGCCTTATTGGATCCGCCATTTTGAATTTTGAAAAATCAATAACATATTCGCCATCAGCGATCCAAAAAACCCTTGTATAATGAATTTAATTATTTTTCTTAAAAATTAAAAAATTTTGTCGCCATATTGGATCCACCATTTTGAAAAATTATTAACATATTCGTAATCAGCGCTCAAAAAAACATTGTATAATGAGTTTAATTATTTTTTTTTTAAATTAAAAAAAAAAATTCCGCCATATTGAATCCGCCATTTTGAATTTTGAAAAATCGTTAACATGTTCGTAATCAGTGATCCAAAAAACCCTTGTATACTGAATTTCATTATTTTTCTTAAAAATTAAAAAAATGTTGTCCGCCATATTGGATCCGTCATATGGAATTTTGAAAAATCATTAACATGTTCGTAATCAGCGACACAAGAAAACATTGTATAATGAGTTTAATTATTTTTTTTTTAAAATTAAAAAAAAAAATTTCCGCCTTATTGGATCTGCCATTTTGGATTTTGAAAAATCAATAACATATTCGCAATCAGCGATAGAAAAAACCCTTGTATACTGAATTTCATTATTTTTCTTAAAAATTAAAAAAATGCTGTCCGCCATATGGAATTTTGAAAAATCATTAACATGTTCGTAATTAGCGACCCAAAAAACCCTTGTATATATAAATTTTATTAATTTTAATAAAAAATATTATCATTGGTTCAACATGCATTAAATTATTAATTGTTTTTTCAAAATTCGCTATATTGGCGCCGCCATTTTGAATTTCATGTAATAACTATTGCATGTTTTTAAAGTTTGAATAGTTTGTGCCGCTTTATTGCCTACTGGAATGACGTTTTCGGTTAGAGATTTTGATTATAGAAAAACAAATGTCGATGTTTTCTTACTTTTTTGCAAAAAAAGTCGTCATATTGGATTTCCTATTGGTCAAAAATGCAATCTGATTACGTAATTTTGTAGAGCGGTCCCAAAAGCATAAGGAAACCCTATTCCCATATTTTAGATTTTGGGCGTTAAAAAAATGTTAATGGGCGAATACACATTTTTTTTTTGGTAGTTTTTGAATGATGAACAACTTAGGCTAGGTCTGATTCAAAGTAATTTTTCATCGTCATTTTTTGTGACACAGTTTAATAGGTGTAATGTATTATGAAATATATTTGCTCGGTTTTGACAAAACCGATTGATTTTTGGAGATGTAGAATTTTTAAAATGACTCATCTCCCTATTCAAATATTGAAAAAACGTGAGTTGTGAATCCAAGAGTTTCCGGGCATCAAGTTGTGTGGACTTAAACGTGGAAGTTAAGGGAGTGTTCTTCGCATACCTTGCTCTCAGGTAGGTAGACAGGCAATGGCAAGAGTCTACACTAGCTGCTCGCTGCCGGAGAGTCGAGGCGAATGTCGAGGTTCGTGCTTGGTGAGCGAGTGAGCCAGCGAGCAAACAGGCCCAACACTCCCCACTCCAAGATGGCCGCCGCCGGGTCCAGTGGTCCCACTGATCAAGCCAGGCAACTTGCTGGAGTCAGGGGAAGGGAAGACCTTGCAGGTGCCGCCATGTCAGTGCATGCCTAACCTCGAAGCCGCGCGGAACAGACGCTGGGCCTTACGTCGCGACAATCACCTCGTGTACTGTTACTCGAAAAACTAGTCAACTTTGCAACAAGTGCCACAGGCCCCTGCCATTATCTTGAATCAATACTGGGCCAGCTTCTGGAATTGAGTGGATTAAAGTGAGAGATCTTGGAATTGATTTTTGGGCCTTGCGGTGCAGTGTTTTGCGATACGGCGAGGCACCGGCTGGCGCGGGTTTATTGCGTTAGGTGATGTGAGATTCCGTCGATACTGTTCAGGTTTTTCATCCCTGTTGGATCGCGTCGTCAAGAAGGCCAAGATCTTGTTGGAGAAGACCAGTGTTGCATTCTTTTTCTACCTCGATCATCGAGACACTTCTCTCCATCAATAAGGTCTCGATTGAAATTATTCCCGTGCACTGGGATAAATTGTTTTCATCAGTTGGAAGTACTGCAACAAGTCACGTGAGTCCACATCTGAAGGCTGACTCAAAGTGCAGGCATCGAGAGGTCATCGCACGTCTTCTCCCGCTGGAATGATCACGATGAGGTGAGTGCTACACTCACTATGATCAGACACCACGTGTGGGTACGTACGAATACACCCGTCTCTAAAAGAACAGCATCTCTTCAATAACACGGAGCAAAGTTTAGTCTTACTAAGTTTCTCGATACTGAAACTGTATCTTGAAACTGGAGTGCCAAGGATTACGAATTCTTTTCGTGCTGCCAGTGACTTGGAGGATTAACAAAAGTGAATTGTGATGGTGTGGTGATGATTGTGGATTGTGGACGTGCAAGGTGATGATAGCAAAATATCAGTTAAAATCACTTCTCGTGTTGTTAAACATCAGCTGTGCAGTGAAATTACGCGGATTTTGACCAAGAAATGGAAAGGTCAAGATAGTACCAAGGGACAAAAGTGGCGGACGAGGGGGAGGAATTGTCCCAGGATGCGATCGGCACGGATCCTGCTGCTGTTTCTCGTCCTGGGAGTGACGCAAGTCCCGGGCGCAAGATCCGAGCTTGTGCGGTATCTTGAGGTCTCGGAGAACGCAGCACCAGGTACGAGAGTGGGCTACATCGACGCCGATAGTCCGCCTTATCTGATAGTTCCCGTGCCAGGATCGGCGGTCGATGCCGACCTGATCGTAGACCACGCAACTGGCGAAATAAAGACCAAAGTCCCCTTGGACCGAGAGACCAGACCATCCTACAGTCTTGTCGCTCTACCGCAAAATGTCCGGGTGGTCATCAAAGTTTTGGATGAGAATGATAATGCTCCGACTTTTCCCGCTGAGCACGTGGACGTGGAATTCCCCGAGAACTCACCGCGCGACGCTAAACGCGCCCTACCACCTGCCAAGGATCCTGACCTGGGTCAGTTCTCCACTCAGCGATACGAGATTGTCTCCGGGAATTATGGAGACATGTTCCGGCTCTCTCAACATCGGGGTCGCGACGGCGTTCTCTACCTGGACCTGCAGAACTCGGGCTTCCTCGATCGGGAGGCTCGCTCCTGGTATCATCTCGTGATAGAAGCCCTCGACGGCGGAGCACCTCCTCTAAGATCCCGACTCCATGTCAATGTCACTGTCCAGGACGTCAACGACAATCCTCCGATCTTCAATCAGACTCGGTACACTGCCAATGTACCGGAAAACGCGACCGTCGGCACTCCAATTCTCATGGTGAATGCCACCGACTCGGACGCCGGTGACAACTGTCGAATTGAGTACTCCATCAATCGTCGTCAGTCGGATCGCGAGGAGATGTTCCGCGTGGATCCGGAAACGGGAATGGTTTATGTGAACAAACCCCTGGACTTTGAGTCCAAGGAGCGACACGAACTGGTAATCGTCGCAAGGGATCGCGGTGCCCAGCCGCTCGAGGCAAGTACCTTCGTGTCAGTGCATGTCACCGACGTGAACGACAATCAGCCGGCGATCACGGTCATCTTCCTGTCTGACGACGCTACGCCCAAGATCAGCGAGAGTGCCCAGCCTGGTGAATTTGTAGCAAGAATCTCGGTTAGCGATCCCGACTCCAGGACTGAGTACTCCAATGCCACTGTTACTTTATCCGGTGGCGACGGACACTTCGGACTGACGACTCGTGACAACATCATCTATCTGGTGGTCGTGGAGAGGCCACTCGACCGCGAGGAGAAACCAGTTTATGACCTCTTGGTTGAAGCGACCGACGCCGGAACTCCTCCGCTCCGGGCAGTTCGCACTTTCCGGCTCCTAGTCACCGATGTCAATGATAACGCGCCAAAATTCCTCCAGCAGAGATATGAGGCTCATCTGCTTGAGGTGTCGGAGCCGGGAACCTCGGTTTTGCGTGTGAGTGCCACTGATTTGGACGAGGGCGAGAATTCAGTTATCAAGTATAGTCTGCTGAATACGACCTGGTTCACGATTGACGAGAATTCGGGATTGATCACAACCGTGACTCACGTGGACTGTGAGGCTGACCCGGCGCCAACTCTTGTTGTTGTTGCTACCGACTCGGGTCGTCCACCTCTTAGTAGTAGTGCTACCGTTCGTGTGACAGTGCATGATCTTAATGACAACGAACCCATCTTCGAGAAGCCATTGTACAACGCCACGGTGCCTGAGGATCTACCGGTCGGACGCTGTTTTCTCAAGGTAAACAACTTTCGTAATGACTACTATTACGTTAATTCTTTGTTTATGTATTAGGTCGTGTAAAAGATCGTAACATTTTTACACGCAGCTTCTCTTATAACTCTAACTCAAAAGATTATTATCTAATTGGTGTTGATGAAAAAAGATAATAAAATTGTTTGACCAAATACCGGGGGGTTATAGTGTTCCACATACAGTGGTTTTTCACCAAAAGATATCCGGCTAACATTAATTTTCACAAAAAGAAACAATTTGACAATTTTCTGTACGAATACAGGGTTGCCACAGGTCAGGGAATTCAGGGAAAAGTCAGGGAAACTGAAATGGGTCAGGGAAAAGTCAGGGATTTTCATAAAAATACTGGAAAAATGCAAAGAATCTCCAAAATAGATGAAAAATTATATTTTTCTGAAATTTACTAATTGTAAGTAGAGAAATTCACTAAACAGATTTTTGGAAGTCATATTTTAAACATACTAAAAATAAATGTTTGCAATCTGAAAAATAATTATATTTCACAATTTATATAATAGATGAGAGAGATGTAAATCCTTCCATTTTTTGTTAAAGTTGAACCAGAAAATTTATATGTTTTTAATTTATTTGACGTCGTATACAATTTTATTTAATATATTTTAATTGTTTGACAAGTTAAAAAATGTTTAAATTTTAACGAATTTAGGTAATTTTGTTTTTTTTTATACGCTATTTAACCAGTTTATGTGTTATGTGTTTATTTATTATTTAAAATTTTCTGAAGTGATTATTAATTTGTGTATATTTTTTTATAATAAAAACAGTCTGATGAGGCCAACGAACCTTTGTTGGTGAAACGTCGCTGAATGACATAATTAAAATTGTGTTAACATTTACCTTCCCGAATCATATAAATTTTCTGGTTCAAATTTATATAATAATTTACAAGTTTCTTTCATTCATTCATTCATTCATTCATTCATTCTTTCTGTCCACACATGAAATTTGTCACTAAATTTTTTTTTTAAATTTTATATAATTCTTTACCTTTTTAAAACTTCGCCAATTTTTATACTCATAGCAATTTTAATTCCTTCAAACCTTAATTAATTTGAACTTGCATTGATTAAAGAATCAGTCAATTCCACACTTCAAAAATAAAATACTGAAGTGATTGTAAAATTTCTTAAATTTAAAAAAAAAATTTTCTATTATGATTCCAACTAAAATTTTCAACATTTTCATTACTTTTCAATTAACTTCAATTTTCAATTATTTTCATTATTTTTAAATTTCTTCGTTAAGTCTTAAATTTACTTTACGAAAATTTCAATTATCTTTTTTTTTCAATTTACCATTATTTTCATCATAATGCAATTATTTTCTTCCACAGCACTTCAAATATATTTTGTATTTTTACCAATTATTTTTTTAAATTAAAATTATTTTCTTCGTTTTCAAATTATGTATATCATCTTAAAATTATTTGTCTCAATTTTTAATTATTTTCATTATACTTCAATTAATTTTCTCAAATTTGAATGTTTAATTAATTACCTCAACTTTGAATTGCTTTCTTCAATTTTTAATAATTTTTCTAGTGTTTCATTTTGCAAGTATTTTCTCCAATTTTTCAACATTTTGCTTCCTCATAGAGGAAGCGTTGTGATCGTTAAGATTTTCGATTTTTCAAAAATAGTGTAAATCGACTCAGTTTCATCTGAAAAGTTCAAATTTTCATTCCTGAGAAAATGTCCGGATGTGTGTGTGGGTGTGTGTGTATGTGTGTGTGCATGTGGTAAATTTTTTGTCCCCAGGATATCTCGAGAACGCTTCAACGGATTTTAATAAAATTTGGATGACATATGAAGCTCACAAATATCTAAATTTGGACACAGGGATTTTTGAAAATACCCAATCAAATTTTTTTGAGCACCTTTTTTCATCGAAAATATAGTTTTTTGGCAAAAAATTTTTCATGCTAAAAATTCAGACAAATGAATGGAAAAATCATATTTCTTGTTTCAAAACGAATCGATTGACCTATATAAAGTATATAATAGACCAAAAAATCAAGTAATAATTCATGATTTTTCAGTTTTTTTCATCAAAAAATCTCGTTTTTGGAAATTTAAAAAAAAAAAATTTTTTTCATGCTAAAAATTCAACCAAACGAATTACAAAATCATATTCCTTGTCTCAAAACGAATCGATTGACCTATATAAAGTATATAATTGACTAAAAACCCACGTAATAATTCATGATTTTTCATTTTTTTTCATCGAAAAATCTCGCGATTTGCCAAAAAAAAATTTCATGCTAAAAATCCAACCAAACGAATTACAAAATCATATTCCTTGTCTCAAAACAAATCGAGTGACCTATATAACTTTTATATTTGACTAAAAACTCACGTATTAATTCATAATTTTTAATTTTTTTTTATTGAAAAATCTCGTGTTTTGCCAAAAAAAAATGTCTTGCTAAAAATTCAAACAAATGAATTAAAAGAATCATATTCCTTGTCTCAAAATGAATTGACTAAAAATAATTGACTAATAATTGACTTTATTTATTTATAATAAATAAATGAATAAAGTTTTGGATGATAGAAAAAATATATATATATTGATTTATTATTATTTTATTATTATTACTTATTTGCATAAAAATAAATAATAATTAATTTAAAATTAAATTATTATTTTTTATATTATAATAAATTTATTGCTTCCTCTATGAGGAAGCAAATTATCTTGCTTCCTTAGAAGCGAAGTGTCCATGAAATGGACAGAATTCACACCTAGTTTATTATTTTTCGATTAATTTTCTAAAATTTTAATTGTCTATTGATCCTAATTTATAGTTATCGTTGACTTACTTTACATTTATTTTTATCATTATTTCCTCTACTTTTTAATTATTTTAATTAGTTTTTTCAATCTTCAATTATTTATTTTTTATTCATTTATTCATTAGTTAAATTACTGGCTCAAAGTTCTTTATTATCTGAATTCTAAATTACTGTCTTTAATTTTCAATTTTTAAAATCATTTTTCAATTATTTTTTGTTTTTTAAATAATTTTTGTAATTTTTTCAATTATTTCTCTCAAACTTTAATTACTTTTAAATGATTTTTCATTAATTTTTTTCTTATGCAATATTATTTTCTTCAACTTTTAATTAATTTTATTCAGTTCCAATTATTTTCCCATTTTATCGGTAGTGAAAACATTTTCTCCAAATTTTCGAATTTTTATTTTTTTTTCATTATATTTATCATAATTTCTAAAATTGTTGTCCAAAATTTCAATTTATTTCTATTATTCAATATATATTCTGGAATTCTTTTTAATTAATTTCTGAGGTTTTCAATAATATTATTGAAAACTTAATTATTTTCTCCTATTTCATAGATATTTTGTATTTTTTTCAATTATTTTTGTCAAATTTACATTATGATATTTAATTTTCTATTATTAATATATTTTTCAATTATTTTCCCAAACTTTTAATTATTTTCATTTTTTTCAATTAATCTTTAACATTTCCAATTATTGTTCCCAATTTTTAATTATTCTCATTTCTTCAAATAATTTTAATATTATCAAGTATTTTTCTCAACTTTCAATTAGTTTCTTCAATTTGAGAATATTTCTGTGATTTTTAAATCATTTTCCCCAATTTTTAATTGGTTTCATTATTTTTCAATGAATTTGCAAAATTTGTAATTATTTTCATTTTTTCCAGTATTTGAAGTTCAACTACATATTTTCAAATATGCAGTTTTTTTAAATTTCAATTATATTATCTTCAATATCTTTTTCCAATTCTAATTCATTGTATAATCTAGTTTTATAGTAAATATACGAAAAATTGGTTTTAAGAACTCAAAAAGGTCAGGGAAAAAGAAAAAAATTGGTCTGGAAATCAGGGAAAAGTCAGGGAGAATTATAATAAAATATTTGTGGCAACCCTGGAATAGCCGCTTTATTGAAATCTAGCTATTCGTATAAATTTCCTGTACGAATTTTTGAGGTTAAAAAAAGGCCGTGACTATTCGTAGAGAAAATTCAAATACTGTCTTTGGCAAGGTAATACCTCTTATTTTTGCTGTGAAAAAAGATAATAAAATTGTTTGACGAAATACCGGGGGGTTGTTGTGTCACATACAGTGGTTTTTTACTAAAAGATACACGGCTAACATTAATTTTCACAAAAACAGGGCTGATAAAAATCATGATTTTTTTAAAAAATCCGATTTATTTGATTTAAATCAAGAATTGATTTTTTTAAAAATATAACCAGTATTTAAAATCTTCAAATGTTTATTTGTAACTAGTTTATTAAAGAAATGAAGAAAAAATTAAAAAAACAACACAAGAATGAAACAGTGGCATAATTAAGTACAAAAAAGTAGAAACACTTTTCAAAAAATTAAACTATTTACGGACATTTTTTTTAATTTAAATAATAAATAAGAAGATAATTAAAAATAACGTTAAAATATATTACTAAAGAGAACAAAATTTTAAAATTAGAAAAATTAGAGAATTATTTTACAAATTGAATATAAAAAGAACCAATTAAATTTTGTGAAATTTAAAAAAAAAAATTAAAGAAAAGAAATTCTATAAAGTGCAAGAACGATGTTTAAATGAGAATATTTAGTACAAGATTAAAAATTAAGTTCACATAATATAAAATGAAAGAATAAAAACTTTCAAAAAAGTAGAAAATTGGGAAATTTTAAAAATGTTTTAGAAATGAAAAAATGATGACAAAAATTAAAGAATTGATTAAAACGCAAGGAAAAACTAAAAAAATAATATATAATAATATATATATAGTAAAATGTTTTATACCAAATGAAAGTACAATTTATTAGATAACTTATAACCACAGGGATTAAGTTTTATTTTGAACATAAACATTTTTTAAAGCATTTTTTCTAATTGTTAAAATTTTCGATTTAAAAAAAAGTGGCCACAAGATGGACACCTTCTTAAAGCTCTCTGAAAAATGTAGTAAATAAAAAGTAAACATCGTGTAACAATTCTTAAACTAATTTTTAATCATTTTACTGTATTTATCAAGAAATAACATTTTTAAAAACTTCAATTTAATAGCATAACAGAAAAACGTAAGAAGATATCGAAAAATATCGATATATCAAATTCTCTATATTATATTAGTAAAATCAGTTTAGAATGTTATTACAGGATTTTTAATTAAAAAAAAAATTGTTTAGGTCGAAATTTTAAAAATTTGCAAAATAGAAGAAAATTGATAATTTGTAAACGAAATTCGAAAAATGTCTAGAAAATTACACAATTATTGAAAAAAAATAAAATAGAAAATTAAACAATAAATATTAAATTCAAACAAAATAATTAAAAAATTAAGAAAATTATAGGAATAACTGTTGGAAATAATGGAAAATTGAAAAACTTGATTGAAAATCCAAAAAAATAATTGAACTTGAAGAAAATAATTAAAAATTTAAGAAAGTATTAAAAAAAATGAAGAAATAAATAGAAAATTTAAAAAGTAAATTGAAATTTGAAAAAATAATTAATAATTAAATAAAAATTACAAAAACAAAGGCGAAAATAATTGACAATTAAAAAAAAAATTCGAAATATAGCGAGATTTATATAAGCACTGAAAACTTTTATGTATTGAAATAATCTGCCGCTCAATTGTTTAAAGACAATTTCAAATTATTTAAATTCAATTTGGTATAAAAAAAAGAGCGTTGTAGCTTAATTTAATTCAAAACAATTTTTTGTGGAGTAAAAAGAATTTTTAAATAAAACAATAAAAATTAAAAAAATTATAGGAACGATTGTTGAAAATAATTGTAAATTGAACAACTGGATTGAAAGTAGAAAAAAACTTAAATTGATGAAACTAATTGAAAATTAAAGAAAACAATTAAAATTTTAAGAAAACAATTGAAAATTTAAGAAAATAATTAAAAATTGAAGAATTGAATTGTAAATTTAAAAAAATAATTAAGAATTTTAAAAAATAGTTATAAAATTGAACAATTGAATTGATAATTTAAAACAATTTTTATGATGGTAAAAAATTTTTCTTCTTTGTACTTTATCCCTAAATTGTAAAAATCTTCAGTAAAATTTGTTTACTATTTTCTCTGCAACTAAATCTAATTTTTATCTTGATTGTCCTATTTCTTTTTAAGTCATTTCAATTTTTACAGAAAAAACTTTTTAGAAAATAAATCATCGAATCAAAAATGTATATTCATATTTTATTATTTGTTTATTTTCATACTAACAGTTATTTTCAATTATAAATTTAATAAAATAAATGAAAGTTTGTTTAACGACTTATTTCTCATGGAATTGAAAATAACTGCATGGTGAATTGAAATGGCAAAAAATGAAGATTAAATTATTTTTAAATGTAATAGAAAATTCCGGAATATCATTATCGTTACACTCTCTTAATAAACGCTTTAATTTAAATTCTATGTTCTGACGTATTAATGGATGCGCCAAGAGGAAATTACTGCAGAAGCTTATGCATTCAAATTGCTTTACATATTTCAATTGTGGAATACATTCATTTTGATGAAACTATAATATAAATTTATTAGCTCTTTGCAATTTTGTTAAGATGTTAAATTAATTTTCTCCATTCAATTCAAATGTTTCAAAATTCCAGGAGAATTATTTTTAAAGTCTCGAATTATTCAAAAGTGTAGACAGAATTCTTCGCATGATTCGCAGTAAATTCCGTAGATATTATTAAAAAAAATTCAAACACATATAGATGATGTACACGAACCGTAAAAAATACCGAGTGTTTGTCAGATAATCGGAAATTTCAATTTTTATTGTGTGTTTTATTGATTGATTTTTGAGTAATCGAACTCAAAAGGAAGATGTATATCTTTCTTTTCCGTTTGAGAGTTATAAATGTATTGTGTGAGGATCCTGCGGTAATAAAAAAAAAAATCTAGAAAGTCTCTAAACTTGATCTTCAGTCAATTTAAATGAGAAATGATGAAGTTAATTACCAGAAGTTTATGACAGAGAGAACATTTTCAGATAACAGAATAATTTATTCGATTTTTAAAATAAATCAAATTAATTGATAGGCGCCATTAATATTTATGTGGAATTTTATTTTCTGCTTCTTGAAAAATATTCCAGTCCATTCGGAATTTTCTTAATAAACTTTTCATTTAATTCCGCTATGAAGACCACACGGACATTAATATCAAATAACTGGGTTTCAGAAGTTAAACTCAGGAATTTTATGGTCATGGATTACGTTAATAAAGGAGTCTTTTCCGGTTGATATTCTTCGAATCAAGGAAGTTTTATGTCAAGTACGGGAAGAGAAATAATTTCCTGTATTTTATAATATTTTATTTAACATTTTATACATATTATAACAAATTGGTTTCTTATTTCGTGATTTGTGATGATAGTATATTTAGAGAAAATTAACACAAATAGATGAAATAAATCAGCTCTTGTAAAAATTAGAACTACAATTAGACTGTTTACACCAGTGGCTTAAAAACAGATATAATGACTTTTAAACCTGAATTTGAACCGACGGTGTAAACGAACTCAATTTATTTTTTCCTCATTTTAACCTAGAACGAAATGTTCAAAATAAAATCTCTATGAAAACATAAACATATTTATAAACAACTGCTGTTGATATTTTGATTATTGAAAAGAAATTATAATTTTAAATTTTAATTTCATCGTGAGAATCGTCTCATTAATTTAAAATTCCCTTCAAGCCTTTGGACACTAATCGGTGACTCATATGTCAAGGAGTGTCAAAATATTTGAATATCTCAAACTCATTCACGATTCTGTATTAAAATCTTAAATTACCTAGAAACTAGAATGTTACAAGCTTTTATTGTTTTAAAAGGTATTTAAATTTAAATTTTAACCTCTTATTCAGTGTTAATATATCTTAATATTTAAAAGGAATAAAACCATACTTTTATGACATTTTCATTATTATTTTTTTCTTTCTAATTTGTTGTGACAAATGTTTTTAAATAAATAATTTTGAAAAAAATTAATCTTTTCTACTTTATACAGTTTTAGAAAAATATCATCTAAAATAACTTCCTCCCTCTTTTTTCGTTCACATGTTGATCAATTTAAATATTAACTTTTATTAAAACTGTCTATTTAAAATTAGTTTAAATTTTAATGTCCTCAATAATTAAATCTTTTGTCCTTTTATTGTTATTTTATTTTTTGTAAATTTTAATTATAATTAAAAATAACTGACTATTAGTAAAATCGTGGTTGAGGTTTTGTTTCAGCAATTATTCTCTTAAAATTTTATAATTATTCTTTTTTTTTTTTTTTTTTCTCTGTCTGTTAATTTTAGCCATTTTACGAATTTTGTTTACAATTGTCTACTATTTTTGTCATATTTCAGATATTTTCTTCAATTTTTCAATTATTCTCGTCATTTTTTAATTATTTCTTTCAATTATTAATTTTTTTCGCAATTTTCAATTATTTTTTACAAATTTTTCAATTTACAATTATCCTTGAAGTTTAAAATTATTCTTTATTATTATTCTTTATATTATTCTCGACCGTTTTCTAATTTTTTCTCAACTGTCAATTACTTTTTAAAATTTTAATTTAATTCCTTAATGTCTAATTTATTTCTTCAATTCTTAATTATTTTCTTTGCTCAATTATTATTTTAAATTTGAAATCCCAGTATTCAATTTTCAATTGTTTTATTCGATATTCAGTAATTCTTACCTTTCTTCAATTATCAATTCTTTTTTTCACATTTGAATTTAATTCTTAAATTTTCAACTTAATACTTAATTTTTTTTATTATTTTCTTCAAATTTTAATTTTTCAGTTTTCAATTATTTTCTTCTATATTCTACAATTTTCAGCTTTTTTAATTACTTTTTTTTCAATTTTTAATTATATTCTTTAAATTTCAATTCCATTTTTCAATTTTTTTCAATTTTCAATCCAGTTGATCAATTATTTATATTTCTTGCATAATTTTTTCAATTCTTTCTTTTAGTTGTCTATTAATCTAATCATTTTTCGAATTTTGTTTTTAATTGTCAATTTTTTTGCTCAGTTTTCAGATATTTTCTTCAATTTTTCAATTATTCTCGTCATTTTTCTATTATCTCTTACGAGTATTAATTATTTTCTTCGATTTTCAATTGTTTTCTAAAATTTTTCAATTATTTCTTGTAATTTTTTCAATTTCAGTTATTTTCTCAAAATTTTATAATTATTATTCCTGGATTTCTTCAATTTTTTTTGTTTGGTTGTATATTAGTCCAGCCATTTTTTGAATTTTGTTTTCAATTGTTCATTATTTTCGTCATTTTCCAGATATTTTCTTTAATTTTGTAATTAATCGCGTAATTTTCATTATTTATTGCATTCGAAAAATTTATAGTCTTAAATGACTAAAAACAATTTATCAACGCTATCAAGCCACTTACTTTTTGTCACATATAATTTAGTTTTGATTTTCTTGATAAGTTGGCGAGAAAGGTGTTTTATTAAATAAATAATTAAAATTCACAGTTCACAGTCACATTAAACATTTATTGCACAAAAAAATCGTCTGGCACGTTCAATACAATTAATATAAAAGTCACTCCACATATAGATTTAAATTGTATACAAAATAAAAAAAAGAAAGTTTAAATCAGTGAACTAATCAACTGTTCGTCACAAATACACACATCGAGTACTAACTCTCGTCAAACCTTTTCCTTTTCAAATTCATTGAAATTGTCATTCTAATTAATAGATACTAATTATCGTCAAGGACAGCTCAATTACATTTTAACTGGAAATATTTGCTACTTATTTTTCATTTGATCATGGAATTTGATGCAAAAAGGTCTGGAAAACCTGGAAGTCATTGAATATTGAAATTTTGAAAACGTAGCAACTGTGTTTTAAACACATTCCAGTTTGTTGTTTGTTACATTTTTTGACACCTTTTTGTTACCTTTTCCAGGGGAAAAATTCACCTTTTTTGAAGATAAAAGGTACTGTGATGCCTGTTTTTCGAAAAACTGTCTATCATCATATTCTGGCATTGAAATAGAATATAGTGAGTTATAGGGCATGAAGAAGACTTGAATGAAATGATAATGAATTCCATTGAGTGATTTCTCCAAGTTAACATGTATCGTTGATTCTTGATGCATGTAAGGTACACAGAGTATGGTTGAGGTCGAAAGTCTCTATACGAGAGGTTCCTTCGGCGAAGTGACACGATAGCACGAATCCCAAGTCAAAGAGCGAGTTCACAGATAGTGGAGTCCGGTCGCGGGACCCGAGATCCAAGAAGACGATAGGCCTTTCTTGGAGGAGGATGGCACCGTAGTAAAAAGCTCGTCGCTGCCATTATCGTTGACGTTGACAGGTCTTCGTTAAACCTGGATCGCTCTCTCATTCTCTTTCTCTCTTCGTCTCAAACACTTTTATGCTCTTTCATCTCTCACACTCGATACACACCCTTTTTTTTTTCTCCTCCTCCTTTCTCCAGATTTCGCTCATTGCGCTGCTATTCACGGGCACACACATATACTATATATACCTATGGCAGAAAGAAATGGAAAGTGAATCCGCAGCTTCACATCAAGTTCATTCTGAAGAAGCTTGTGTTTCTTCTTCATCACTCTACTTCCCCATTCTCTTTCATCCTTTTGTTTTCAACAAGCATGACTTTTATTTTCTTGTATGAATATTTTTGATGCCAATAATGATTGTGCGCATCGTAACCGAGCTTCGCGTACAGGTACGTATACACCAAAGATGAATTTTGCGGTTTCAAGATAAACCTCAGGATTTCTTTTATTAATGTTCAATGGATTTCTCCAACTTCTCTCTCTGTCTCAAATTGCTCCTATGATTTTATCATGCTTGGGCTTATTTTTAAATTAGATTTTTTATTATAGCTGCAGCTGCATTTGTTTTCATTTCTCGATTCCTTAAAGATGCTTTTTTATGTATTCATCAATTGCTAGATAACACTGGACTACAATTTCTTTTTTTTTTACTCAATGAACCGGACTATGAATTCCTAAAGCATTTTTGATCGCTGAATCCGAAATAATGGTTTCTGACATATATCTCGAGAAATACGCAAAATTACGAAAAATAGTTTTAAACAAAAGTTTTTAGTCTAATTGAAATACACATTTTATGTTCTTTACTTTTTTTCAAAAAAATCAATAGTTTTCGAAAAAAATGCAAACATCTGTCAATCACCATAAACACAGTCTATCTGTAGATTATTAATACGGAATACAGGGGGTTTGATAATCATTGTTAGTTTCAGTCCAAACCAATTTTTTTGAAACTTGGTATCCCTACGTATTTTGATTCGCTGATTACGAAAATGATAATGAAAATTGGCGCAAATTATATTATCATGGTAAAAACCATTAAAAAACACCATAAAATCATGATTTTTTGCATTTAGCTCTTAAAATACGCAAAATTTGGAAAAATATTTTCAACAAAAGTTGTTGGTCTAATTAAAATACACATTTTTTGTTGCTTCCTTTTTTTCAAAAAAAGTAATTGTTTTCGAGAAAAATGCAGAAAACTGTCAATCACCGTAAACACACTCTATCCTTACATGAATACGAAATACAAGGGGGTTAGGATCAAATTGTTAGTTTCACTCCGCACCAATTTTTTTTAAACCTGGTATCCCTACAAATTTTTATGCACTGATTACGAAAATGGTAATGAAAATTGGCGCAATATAGATTATCATGGTAAAAACCATAAAAAACACCATAAAATCATGATTTTTTGCATTTAATTCTTAAAATACGCAAAATTTGGAAAATTTTCTTTAACAAAAGTTATTGGTCTAAGTGTCCGTACACAAATTACGTAAATCATTTTTCGGATTTTTTGACCCCCTCCCGACCCATTGTAAGACATCGTAAGATTTTTTTTGTCCCCTCTCAACCCCTGAAATTTTACTAAGATCTATTTTTTCTTAATTTTGGTCAAAAAGATATTTTAAAAGAATTTTCTTAATCTAATTCAAGTCAAATTTATAATTAGTTAAAATATTTACAGTATTTTTAAAAGAAGGGAAAAATGGTGTTATTTTAAGGTTGGAACGGGTATGGGTTTTTTTTATGGTTTATTCCATGAAAATGATCTAGTCGCCAATTGTGACTGTGATTTTCGTAATCAGCGCTAAAAATTACTTTAGGATTGTGTTTGATGATTTGATTATCCCTAATCTTGGTATAATGTGTTTTTATGGTTGCTTTTATGTTGATTTCTAGTTTCTGCACTTTTCTCGTAAACTAATCGGTTTTAGCTAAAAATGGTTTTTACATGAAATGTGTATTTCAACGAGACCTACAACTTTTGTCTAAAACATATATCGATATTTTTTATATTGAACGTAATAAATTCAAAAAACATCAATTTTGACTGTTTTTTTATGGTTTTTACCATGATAATCTAATTTATGACAATTTTTATTATCATTTTCGTAATCAGCGCATCAAAATACGTAGGGATACCAAGTTTCGAAAAAATTGGTTCGGACTGTAACTAACAATGTTTTTGAAACACCCCTGTATTTCGTATTAATGTTAGTATAAACTGTGTTTATGGTAGTTGATGGTTTTTTGCATTTTTCTCGAAAACTATTGATTTTTTTATAAAAAAGTAAGAAACATAAAATGTGTGTTTCAATTAGACTAACAACTTTTGTTAAAACTGTTTTTTGAAATTTTGAGTATTTCTTGAGATACATGTCAAAAAATCGGAGGTACGTACTAATCGGAACTACACCCAATTGAATAAAGTTCCGTATGACTTGAGCATTTCTGTTAACATGTTGATATTGTGAATGGGGGTAGTAATTTAGGGTTTGTTTTAAACAAGAATCATATTTTGAGTAATAAAAACTGTCCTGAAACAGTCATATAAGCGGGAAATCCATTTTAAAAAGTTATGTTATTATTTAAAAAAAATTTTTTGACGCGACGGACTCCGGATTTGGATTCAGCGATCAAAAATGCTTTAGAAATGCATGGTCCGATTCAGTGAGTCAAAAAAATAATTTTTCTGTTCCTGTGTAACAGTTTCAGCATTGGTAGTTGTATTAGAGAATAAAATTTGATTCAGCCATGAATCAGAAATACTCTCCTCGGGCTAGAGGTTAACTATCACCCTCCATTTGCCGTCGAGCGAGATGAAGATTAACCAATCGGTTGTTGAGATTTCGGAAGCTGATTGGTTACAGGGAGAGATGAATTTTAAGCTGATGGTATTGGCTTGAAATGTTTAACAGTGGCTAAAGAGGATTGATCGAATGAGAAATATGAAGAGAAGGAGAGACAGGTTCTTTGCTGTTTCTTTTTTCTTTTCTATCTTGAGCTTTAACCCTCTTGCGAACATTGCTTCGAAAAGGCAGATGGACACTTGGAGGATAAATGAGTGCATTTTTCAAGCCAGAAGGCACTACACCGATTCATTTGTGCTTTCTTTGAATGCAGGCAGGAATGTTAATGGACGCAATATTTTATTGGTACTTCATTACCTAGTTCGATAATGATTTATAGTTGCTCTTCATCCCTCTGTAATTATTATAATTATAGGGTTTTGTCACACCCATCTCTGACTTTCCCATTTTATCCTGGAGTTTGGTTGCTCCACCCCTTTGGTTCCTCGTAGTTATTCCCTCTTCTCACGTTCTATCTTTTTCAATCTCTACTTCTTTTTTGTTTGTTACCTACATTTCTTTCTTTAAACACATTTTGTTTTTTCTTTTAATATGCCTTATTTTATTATTATTATTCTCTCTTCAGTTGTTTTTATTTTCATGACTTTTTTATATTCCAGATCCTCTTCTTCTGTATCTTTTTCATTCTCCTTCTTGCACATTCTTTTCTTCTTTATTTTCTGATTCTTTTTATCTTCCTTTCCCTCTCTTGCTTCTTGGCCTCGACCTCCTCATCCTCTCACAAGTCAAATCTACGGCCACGTCTCGCCTGTGAAAACGGGTTCTGAAAGTTGGACTCTGCATGAAATCTGTATTACTCCCTTCCCTGAAAATCGCTTTGCGGAGAGGTGGAGATTTCTCGCTCGATGGAATGACGTTTGAAAAATCGCTTGCCTTTAAAAAGGGTAATTATTGTTGCTCAGATGTGCTGTAATTCAGTCAAGTGCGCCTGGAATCCAGGAGCCTTTCTCAAAGAATCCACTCCTGCATCGATAAACAACGATTGCAATCGGCATTTCTAGAAATAAAATTCACTCCTCAAAGGGAGATAAAATTGCATTTTTCACAATTATTGATGATCTTCTAGTTTTCTATTCTTGGCAGTGACAAAATGTAGGATTTCAAACACCTATGAACAAACAATTTAGTACAACAAATTTTTATCAAATGTTCTTTGAACAGTTTTTTCAAAAACATCAAATTTATGCATCCTATTAAAATAATTTATCTACCAAACTCTAGGGTCGAACTGAAGATACGAAAAAGTAAAATTTTCTCCTCGTAAAACTATATAAAGAGGCAAAAAGCGGCTTTATTTTCTTACAACTACTTTTACAGTCCTCTTTTCTTATGCTTGAAACATTAATAAACAGTGTAGATGTATCGGTTTTTTTTTTCCAAGAGGAGAAGTTTATGGGAATTTGCGGTCCATCACGTCTGTAATTGTCGAGATGAGCAGGTGAAGTTGGATGTGTACTCTGTTGAGAAAATTGACACGCAAATTCTGCATAGAAATGGTGCTAAAGTGGCACCCGAAGAATAGTCAAGGAGAATGTTATCGAGTATCGTGATACAAAGTAATGATGGTAATGGCTCTAACCATCTGACATTAGACACTCTACTTTTTGAGTGGTAACGCCCGTGGCAATTGTTGCAATTTTACGACTGTTGCAGCGCGACATACTCTCCTGTTCTCAATCCTACGCACAGTTCACATTCCCAAGTGCAACGAGAATACGTGTGCATTCATGTGCATCAGTCGTGCCGTCCCTGGTCGCCCGTCGTTTCTGCAACCAACACTGCGTCGACAACGACTTGTACGTGACGCGGATCGTGCCCTGCGATTCTAGAAATGTTTACGCGATTCCTCTTTCTCTTACTTTCCCACCAACCTTGGAATTATTCCACTTCAAACACAACATACCAATTTCTAGAAATCATAAACTTTTTTCTTCCTGGAAGTCCTTTATTGCATTGTACAATATGCTTGTAGAATCCTACATCATTTTTAACATTAACTTGTGTTACTATGTGGTGTTATGCGTAAAAACTTATGTTTCATATGCACTGAGAAAAAAGAGGTTTTACAAATCAGATTGTTAATATAGAACTGACAAATCCGATTTGTTGTTATTGTTCTATAGCTTAATTTGATAAAAAGTTGAAATCAAACTATAATACTTTCTTTAAACAATTGTTACAATTGTTATTTAGTTTGTTGTTAGTAACATTCGTCTTAAATATTTGCGTATATATGATGATATAAATATATTGTAGCATATAGTGCTGTTCTTGAAAGTGCACAAACCTTTGAAACTATATAGTGCTTTCATCAGAATATGCCTATAGCTTATAGCATGCTGTACAGAAACTATTGAACTATTATACATAAGCAGGATTCAGTACAACATGGTTTTCAGAGTTAAAAGGCACATAGTCTGAGAAACAATATGGTGTTGAACATAAAATCAGATATTTATTAAAACTGGATGGTATTGTTTATTAAAATATACGAGGAACAAGATGGTATGCATAAAAATGCATAGTGTGTGTATTAAAATGTATGTATTGTATATATCACTTGAAACAATATGGTATTGTGCGTTGAATGTATGCCTCCAATATGGTATTGCACATTAAAATATGGTCTGATCTTCTACAACAATACGAAAATTTGTGTGCCTACACTGTAAAAAATTTCGGAATTTTCTCCGATGAATTAGTAGGAAATTATTCCGAAACTGGTAGGTAACACATGTTTCCGAATATTTTGTAGGAAAAATTTCCGAAAAGAGGAGGAAAAATACTTTATCCACAGAAAACCGGAAATTATTCCACAAACTTCGGAAAAATTTCCAATCAAAATGGATTTTTAGCCTATAGTAGTAGGAAATATTTCCGGATAGAGTCGGAAAAATACTTTTTTCCTATACAACCGGAAATTATTCCACAAACTTTGGAAAAATTTCCAAGCAAAACGGATTTTTAACCTACAGTAGTAGGAAATATTTCCGAATGGAATGGGAAAAATACATTTTCCACAAAAAACCGGAATTTATTCCTTATACTTCGGGAAAATTTCCAATAAAATGGGATTTTTATCCTATGGTAGTAGGAAATATTTCCGAATGGAGTCGGAATAATACTTTTCTCACATAAAACCGGAAATTATTCCACAAACTTCGGAAAAATTTCTAAACAAAACGGATTTTTAACCTATAGTAAAAGGAAATATTTCCGAATGCAGTCGGAAAAATACATTTTCCACAAAAAACCGGAAATTATTCCTCAAACTTCGGAAAAATTTCCAAACAAAACGGGTTTTTAACCTATAGTAAAAGGAAATATTTCCTAATGCAGTCGGAAAAATACATTTTCCACAAAAAACCGGAAATTATTCCTCAAACTTCGGAAAAATTTCCAAACAAAACGGATTTTTAACCTATAGTAAAAGGAAATATTTCCGAATGCAGTCGGAAAAATACATTTTCCACAAAAAACCGGAAATTATTTCTCAAACTTCAGAAAAATTTCCAAACTAAACGGATTTTTAACTTGTGCATATTATATTGCTCAATCTAAGAAAATTTTATTTTGTACTCCTACTAAAAGAAACTCCTAGGTTTATTTTTTTAAAAATAAAAATCACTTAATTAGTTTCTCATAATTATTTTATTTATTATAGTTATGAAAAATTTATTTATGTGAAGAACAAATGTTATTTTGTACTCCTACTAAAAGGAACTCCTAGTTTCATTTTTTAAAAAATACAAATGACTTAATTAGTTTCTTCTAATTATTTTATTTATTATAATTATGAAAAATTTATTTATGTGAAGAACAAAAATTTTACTAAAAGATTGTTGATACAGAACTAATAGATCTAACATGTTTTTGTTATAAAAATTTTTTTTTACATATTTATTACTATTATATTTTAATATTTAATTCTTCTGTTTAATTTATAAAAAAAAAATTGTTTTGGGCAATGTTTGCATTTTAAAAATATTACTTTTATTAATATAAATAAATGAAATTGTTTAAAACGTTAATCAATTTATTTGTATTCATTTTATTGAAGTTAATCAATTTGTTTGTATTCATTTTATTGATAATCTGTATCCGAGCCTGTATTCTTTTATCATTTTTAAATATCGATTAATTATTGTTCTCAATTATTTTTCCTAATACATATAATTTAATTTTAAACTATTTTGTTTGAACCAGTTAATATTGTTAAGAATGTTTACTTATTTAATTTATTGGTAATTTAGTAACGATAAATAATTTTTTTACCAAATAAATTTAATCTTATGTTAATTTCAATCAGAAAAAAAGTAAACATTGTTAGTAATGATTGTAATAAAATTTTTAATTTTAATATTAGAAATGTTTTCTATCTTTGAATGTTTCTTAATAATATAAACAGATATACAGATTATACAAAAAATGAAAATTTCTCCGAATATAAATTATCTTATTTCAAATAAATATTTTTAAATTTTATTTGGATAAGATTCTTAAAAATATTCTCCAAAAAAATGTCTTAATCTTTAAAATAATGGATTCACAAAAAATTTGTCGAAAGGAATTTATTGCCATTCTCCTTTTGGTGAAAATATGTGTGAGTGTCACATGCCAGTAATGCTAACTAAACCATAGGACCAAAATTTATGAGAGTCTATTGTTGACGGGCGATGCCATTGCGGGGGTTCATCTGCACGTGGCGACCAAACGAAACTTGAGATCACCAAGTTCTTTGAAAAGAGAATTTCATAGCCAAGATGGCTCAATGGTTAGGTGCTCGTATCGTAATATGCGTATTTGCGTTTAGCGTTAGGGTTAGTGCGTTCGAATCTCAGTGTCGCTAGGATTTTTCAAAAATTTCGTATGTATGCGTTTAGTTGCGTTTAAGGTATAAATAAAATGTTAATTAATAATCAAATGTAATTTCAGCACAACACAACAATTGAATTAAATAAGTATGTAAAAACAAACCCAAATCCCATACTGTAAAATATAAATTTCCTTAATGTTTTAAATTTGTTGATTTGATTTTTATTATTGAATAATCAATGGGATTTTTTGTATCAGGATAAACATATTTCTTTATTACAACTGTACATGTAATGTTTCATATATGAGTTGGGTCAGGCCATATAATAGTCAACCACCCACTTTGGTTAGAAACGAATTTTCGTTTGTTTATTAAACCCAACTTTTTTTTTCCGTGTACAAAATTTGAATAATTTCCGGTAATTTTGGAAAAAATTCCAACTTAATGTCAGGACAAATATCCGACGTATTCGGAAAAATGTCCAACTTCATATGCGGAAAAATTTCCGATAATTTCGGAAAAAATTCCTCTTCATCAGTAGGAAAAGTTTCCGAAAAAGTTGGAAATAAAACCAATTTTTTTTTCGGAAAAATTTCCACCGTCTGGGGTTCCGTGCTGTCCGAATTTTTTCGGAAAAATTTCCGAAAAATTTTTTACAGTGTACCTACCATGTTAACCAATGTTTTAAACACCATATAAATGCATCATTTTTTGCAATATAGCTTATACAGCATGTGTATCATTTACTAAGTACCATATGTGCCAATCTGTTTTCAATTTTTGTTAAACATTCTTAAAACATTTTCCCCATAGCTCTAGATACAAAATCATTTCCCAAAGATTTTTTAAAACATTACTTTCTATCTAATCTTTATTCTCTAATAAATCCATTTCACTGGTCTCTTTTTCCTCATTTTGTTTCCTATCCTCGTTCCTTTTTGCGTCACTCTCTTATCTTGTGCGTTCCGTTCATTGAGTGAAACCACTTGGATTGAATTTGTTGCAACTTTCCAGGCGGACAGAAAACCGCGTGTTCCCCAATGTAGCCTATACCACGTGACATGACGTACCGTGCGAACGACAGAGCACCAAGACAGTCCCACGTAACATTGCGTTTACTATCCCATTTCAGGATCTTATACATATAGTCAATCCCTTCCCCTATGAAACGTCCGTCACTATAAAACACATTGCTACTTAATAGATTCAGAAAAAAGTTTTATAATAGTACATCTATTTCGCATAACAAACAGGGAATGCCTTGCCACAAACATTAATCCATTGACAATACCCAATTCCGGCACCGCTATCTTTTCTTCAATAATCATCATTTCGCTCCCGGTACCCCCACACTGGTTTTTTACCAAAAGATACCAGGGCAACAGTAGTATTGGGAGCGAAACGAAAATATCCCTTTTTCTTACCGATCAGACGGCAAAATGTTTCTAGAACCAGTACATTTATAATCATAGTTCAAATAACCAAAAATTCCCCAAGATGTTCAGTATTCCATTGCGATATGTTTGTCAATTAATATATTGTCAGATTGCGTGATACAATGTTTGAATTGATAAAACTTGAAGTGGTCGTAATTTCATAGAATAGCGCCTTTCATTAGTTAGCAACGCCTTAAACGACTGTATAATATAACGCGTTTCTCAGATGGTGCTTACAGTCTTCTAATATTACAAAAATGATAATGATTCCTCAGTAATAAATGGCAAACGATTTTCTTCCAAGGTGTCCTCTCGCCTAACCACATATAATTTAGCCTATCGCGCGTATCTCATCTCTCGCAGTTGCACATTGCTGGCGAGCTCCCGTCCTCATTTTCCTTCTATTCGTTGTTCGGCTCGCCGGTCGATCTTCCGCGAGCGGCCGACAAGAAACCGTGGAAAAATGTCCATACCTAACAGCGGGACGGGGCAAAGGACGAGGTGTACCAGGTTTAAGAGGATGCGGGAACGCAAGAACCCTCGCCTCACCTCGACAAGAACGAACGGCGCACACCTATACTATTCTAAAGACTCCGAGTTCACGATGCATAACGCCGTTGTGAAGAACCGCTCGTAAAATTCTGCCAGCATAAGTAGACGAGTCACAGGAAAAATCCCGGCTCATCACCCGATCCTGCTCCCGCAGCCTGATTACCTGCCGTAAAATTACGAGAATTTTTCAATTAATGCATTTCCTTCGCTGCAAAGTCTCTAAGAACATTCCAAACGATTTTGTTTGTTTTCGAGTTGTAGTGGCATTTTGCTCTGATTTTTTTCATCAGGAGATTGATGCTCTTCCTTCCGCATTATGTGTTGGAGAACAATTAAAGATTTTTATTTTACTCCTGATTTATCTGCTAAAGCTCGGTTTTAGGAGATCAGGAAAGAAATCCAGACAGACATTTATTTAATCAAATACAGAAAAAGTTGAGAGGCAATATAATTGATTTTGACTTTGAGCAATCTGAGACAGAGTCCACTGAAACAAAGTAAACTAGTTAGAAGAGTATTAGGATTAAGAGGAAAGGTTTTGTTAAAGATTTATTTGCCTTTTGGTTGTAAACTGTTGCTTGGAGAAGAGATCAGAGGGTTGACGGGTTTCTTTGTGGTGAATCCGGAGTCTGGGCAGTTGGTCAGAAACTCGCATAGGTCACTGGAACTTTAAAAGGATACACGATGTCGAAACCTAGGAATCGGATAAAATTCAAGAAGGTAATGTTTTTTAATCTTCAGCACTGGATACCAGATTTGAATAAAGTTCGGTGTTCAGAAATAAATGTTTAGCACGTAACAGACGTATTCACTTCGACGACGCAACCTAGATTTGACTTTGATAAAGATCAACACAAGTGTTCAGCAATAACGGATGTTGTCAGTTCGATGATACAACCCAGACTAGGTTTTGATAAAGACCAGATGTTATCTCTTTGACGATGCAACCCAAACTAAATTTTTCACCCCCATTTTTTCTTTATGAAGACTTTGGTCCGTTATAGGGTGAAGTATTGACCTCTTAGATTTGAGTTTGATAGAAAGAAACGTCCAATTCAATTTGAAGGATAGAGAGTTCAAAAATTAGGGGACAACCTAACTAAAAAAGGACAGAGAGATTCTTCTCGCTCAACAGTTGTTGTGGGAGATAACTGACGTGTCAATGGTATTGCTTGAAAACTTAGAGAACGGTCAACTTTAGCAACATTGATTTTTCAAATTTAAGACAAAATTCAAAGATACATATCTATATTTTAATACAAGTAAATACGATGTTGTTACGAGGACGTAACAACAGTTTGTTGCCAAGGCTCAAAACACTGGAGTCTTTAGCAACCCTCAACCTTCCTTTTAAGGTATTGGGGTTCAAACTGCTGAAACGAGCTGGCAGAAATTTTATTAGCACTCTGGAGGTTCATCACCAGGAAGAGCAATGCGTCCCAGGCCAAAGTTTAATGCACGCTTCCATGCCTCATTGCGAAAACGACTTTCGGTCCTTTCCATTCTCCTCGACCCGAGCGACCGTTCTTAATCGCCCAAGTGGACGTGGGTTAACCGCGTGTAATTTTGTGAAAAATTGATTTTTCGCCTGACTTCCTTGCTCGCGAATCGAGTTCCGTATCACTTTGGAGAAAGTTGCCCTAGGCGGCTAAAATTTCAGGTATTCTGGGCCAGTGCAGGTGAGGCCGTGTCTCAACCTCTGTGTCAATGATTTTAGTACCTTCGATAACGCCGGGAATGAATGGCTTGCGATAAGATTCTACAGCTTAATGGCCTTATTCCGGCCAAGATTGTAGTCTAGTAGACAATATCTACAATTACACGATCATGCCTTTTATGTCTCGCCTACTTCCTTGTGTCTTCATTTTCATTCTACCAGTTCCCACCATAATTTTCTATCACAGTTAGCCTCAATTTACTAGAGAATTAAATAAATTTCAATTTATTATGGAATCAAACCTCAATTTATTAGCTAATTAAATTAATTTCAATTTACTAGCTAATTAAATTAGTTCAAAAAATAATGGACAACTTATTTTCCTACATCTTACGGTGTATAACAAGAGCTTTAGCGGATCTCGTAAAAACACTTGGAGGCCGAAGAAAGTGCTCATAAATTTCTCGAGAATCTGCAGGCAGAAGCGATGAAATCGATCTTTCGAAAAAATTGAGGAGAGAATACTCCAATCACCGAAATATCCCGATATTGGCATGGGTGGGTCTCTTATTTACGAGCAGATTTTCGAAAGTCAAACTTTTGCCGACAAGTGAATGCACCCAATCAATTGTACTATTCATTCGTCCGCTAAAATTTTTCATTCGTTAATTGCTTCTCATACAAGGATCACAATAATTGTTGAAATCAATCAGTCCGTCCCTGATGTCTAGCTCTCTAATGTGGACTGCTGATACTTTCTCCAGCGAACTATCAGATTTAATTACTGGAAACTTTTATCATTCAACTTTTTTGCCTCGGTGTCTCACGAGAACTTAGACATCTGATAGGCTGATATATGTGTGCGGGTAAATAACAAAGCCAGCGGGACTCCATTCTTCTAATTACGGAATTTTCTCTCGTTTTCTAGTTTCCCAGGCGAAGTGGGTCGAAGTCGACATTTATGCCTTCTAGCTCATGGCTTATAAGTCTTTTAGCTCCATAAGTCTATAATCTGCAAAATGTAGTTTCCGGGAGATTCTCAATTCTGGTGACTTAATGAAGTTAGTCGATGTTAGAGGTGTGCGTGAACTGTTGATGCACTGACTCGAGGCGTCGAGAGAAAGCGGTTCGGTACATGGTAGGCAGATTGGTGTCGGCTAGTCAGGTTCCTGACCAACACATGTGAAAATGGGTGACGAGACAAATGTGCGTGTAAGCAGACTTTCAAATACATGAGAAAAGGACCGCAATGGGAAAGTACTAGCGAAGTGAAGCCTGCTGCCTTGCAGCGAATTGTCGTGCATGTGTTTAGCCGCACAGATATACCATTGGATAATCTACCAAAGGTTTCACTTAATTCGACTTAAACGATAATCTCTCCTTGTGATTAGCAAACTATCTGGCTAAGATCTATGCCAAAGAAGAAGCTGCATCTCTCTCTACTTCGAACCGATAAATTCTTTTCAATTGGACATTAATCCTGCAGAAAAGTTGTTGCTTTCTGAAATCGAACCACAGGGAAAAGTCGTAGGCGGATTCTCGAACGTTAAATTAGATACTGGAAAAGGTAGCATATGTTAGAGTATTAGAAGGGAATTAAGTGTTCCAAATCCCCGGTTGAAATGTTGCGAGATACCAAAAACAGTATTCTTAACATAGCGTTATAAATAAAATGTTTGGAAACTATTTTACACGATGAGATGTTGGTTAATGGTTAAACTCAAAAGTAGGTAAAATTTCGTAGGTAAAGCTAATTGATTACTTTTAGTACATCTAGGATATCTCAAGCATGACGAAATCAAGTTATTGCGAATAGGAATATCCTTGAAGCACATTTCTATACACCGAATATACGAGCTTTTTCTTGCGTTTCCTTTACCAAGAAGAATGTTTGAACAAAAACAGACGGCTGACGCAGCAAGAATGGCAAGTTAAAATAGAGATGGCAATAACGAATGGGATAAGTCTTTTTGTAGCGACGCCATAATTGATTTGCTACCGTAGCGAAATCTATAAGAGACCCTTTTTTCCAATTACTTTTCAAGTCTACCATTTGTGTCAGCGAATATTGAACTTGACCTCATGGGCATGGCGAAAGTCAAGTGTATTTTCACTTTGGAGAACCTGAAGACAATACTGTTGTCAATTTGTTCCGCTCTTAGATCATTGACTTATCTAACATTTGGCGCAGTAGTGTAAATTAAAAATGTATTATTAGTTGAAAACCTTCTGTTCTTCGAACGTGCGACAAGGAAGGAAAGGTGAAAGACGGAAAGGGTCATGTCTTGTGAAAGAGAATGTGTTAATGCAAAGTTCGCGGATGACGTAAGATACGCGTTCGGCTAATGGATTCTTTGCCTGGAGGCTGATTCGTTTTTCGTCGCGTCATCCCTATATGCGGAATTTGATTAATTACCAGCGTACAACCGGGCCGTAATTACTTTTCGATAGGCAGCTTGCTTCGGTTCTGACGCCCGGAAATTTCAAGTTTGATGGTATCGATGGGTCCAATATACGGACTCGTCGGTCACGGATTTAGCTATTTTTTACCAAAATGCATTTAATTGGAGTCTGACCCATACACAGTCGCGTATATACCGAGAGCTTAATTGATATCTTCGTTGGAATGATATCGAGCCACTCCCCTCGCCACTAATCAACTCTCTTAACCAATAACGAAATACTCGCTCGAGAATTCCCCATATCGAGAATTTATTAGATTTTACTAATAATCCGTCTAATGATAGGATCGCAGGTAAAGGAAAGAAAATAAATTTAAAACGAATTCGGAATTGTTTTTGTCGTGTGTTACGCTACTGATCCTGTGACCATTTTGAGTAGCTGGAAAAAATCGGTTCTCAAAACTTATTTGCACAATTACAACAGGCCATAATTCTCCGAAGTCTGATCAGGTTTTGGAATCGTGCTTAGAAACTTTTGGTCCGAGGGAATAGGAACAATTCTACTTGTTCTGTTGGTAATTGGACAAAGGTCCAAAAGAAAGTTTCTTTTTTCAACAAGTATTTACATGTGACATTTTTTTGTGCTTCCTGTTGAAATCAAGCGAATACTGCGAATTTCTCCGAGTCTCGCTCAGCATGGTACTGCTAATGGAGTATAATTATCGGTCTCCACTTTCCAGTATTTTTCAGTAATTATCGACGTACAATTCCAATTTTGTATTACGAAGCCAATGTTTCTGCCTTTTCTGTGCTGAAATGAGTTAAAGTGTATATCGAAGGGGCGAGATCATAGGAGACGCTCTATATTAGGCATAACCGGCAACTGTCTCATAAACAAGATTCTTTTTCTCAAGCGATACGAACGCATCAAAAAGTGATATGCGAGGCTAATTTACAAGCACAAGTCATTACCTTTTCTGCATGACACCTTTCTTAACCGCAGGCAGCGCTTTGATGCAATACTTAAAGCAGTCGAGAAGCTAGCCTCGTTGACTTTTAATTAAGCCGCCGTCCAATCATACTAGATGGTCTATAAGTGAGGATTACTTTCTCGGATGTTTCCGCGTTCTTTGCTTCTCAAGATTTGCTTCCTTTTATTTCCTTCACTTTCAATGGCTTCACAATATCCATAACGTTGACATGTTCTGTACAAAAATTGCCACGCACATAAACATTAAAGATTAGTTAAAATAAATTAAATTAACAATTATTTATTTATTGTAAAGATACGCCTCTGCCAACAATCAAATCAGTTTCAAAAACCATCTTGTAAAAATTGGTAATTGTGCCAAATTGTTGCTTTTGATCTTATGCCTGGAACACGAAAATCGAGATTTGAGAAGTTAGACCACGACACTACATGCAGGGATTTGCTATGTGATCCAACGAGGATTTAATATGAAGCCGGATGAGATTCCTGAATTCACAAGAATGCCCGGATCTGAGATACGGTCGCTGGACATTGTTGGCAAACTGTCAAAATATGCGCAGACGACCATTTTGAAACGGCTGCATTCAGGCGCGTTCACACGGTTAAAGCAAGGATGGGCAGCGAGCAAAGCTGGATTTACGTCAAGTAACAATCGATACGTCGAGTAGCGATCAGTACGCGGCATATGATTAATAATTGGCGGCGCTGGTGTCGTCTAGACTGATAAGTTCAGTATATTTTCTAAAATATGTCTATGTCTAATTATTCTATCTCTCTCAGGGAAAACTATGGAAATTATATCATTTCTTATGGAGTACTGTTTTTATCTAATACATGGTTCTCATTTTCGGTAGTCTCCTCAACCATATCACGAGCAATGGAGATTGTGTTGGTGCAGTGACCTTTACACCGGACGTCCTAGTGTTCAGGACTTGCATAACTACTCCGGTTCATCCGTTGGGCCAGAAACGGTGCGATGCTGTAATACTTTTGAATGCTGGAAGAGGAGAGGATGAGGTAGAGAGAAAAAGAGACGAGACGCCGAACGGGCATCGGGCTAACAGCAGGTGGTTGGCTGGGTCAAATGCCTTCCCTGGAATCGGTGTATGTATGCTGGACGTCATATAGTGGCTGTCGTAGGCGCAGTTCACGCACAACTAGTTGAGCCAGTGTGCGAAGCCAAGAGTTTGTCCTTATGATATTATTATGTCGTGCGAAGACGCACATAAGTCTGTACACGTGTATCGCTAATACGATACAACAGTACTTACCAACACACACCTCCCTATGGCTCACGTGCTTTCCTCTTCTTTCTCTGATTGCCTTTTTCGGACCAAACGGTTTCATTGATCGCTCACTGACAGTCTCGTCCAGCATCAAACGATTAATCTGGTTATACCCTTCAGCAACTTTCATAATACCTGTGTCATCTCAACCAACATGTCAGCATTTCATCTTTCTAATGAAACTGCTGTTTACACCTTTATCAGTTCTAGGAACTTTTCTCCATTACTTATTAATTATTTAACCCTATTCATTATCATCAGACCACCTGGGATTTTACCGATATTTATTTACTTATACATTCTTCCTTTGGCATCTAATGAAGCAGAACAATTAGAAAATGGAGAAGACGAGTAACTTTTTCAGGAATGTGATTTTTCGTTCTACGGGTAAAAATGACCTGCTGTTTATTGAAGTTTGGATTTGTGAGACTCGGAAATTTCAAGCAGAAAAAAGGCAGTATCTGAATCGTTCCAAGGATTGGTTGTGCGGGTGTTTCTCGTTAACTTCTTACCTCGTTACATCCTTTGTTCGCTATACAGACCCCGAGCATAACGACGAAACCTTTTCGCAAGTGATGAAGAGAGTGAGAGAGAAGTTGTAGTAAGGTGTTGACGAAGGGCAAAGAGAGGACGAACGGATAGTTTACGACCCAAAGCCAACTCTAGAAAGACTCTAACCACCTGTTGCTTGGTGTCTTGTATCCCAAGATATCGTACCTCTGATCCTTTGCGACCAGAGTTGCTTCCCAAAGGCCACGTGGAACTTTCTATATTTATATTTCTTTAGACTTTTTGAATTTTTACTACTCTCTATTATCTCAATAAATGCATAATTATCCCAATGTTTTTGCAATTCATTTTGTTCCATAAATAAAAGAAAATCAGTACTCTCGGAAAACATCAACTCTGATGATGAGTAATGTTCTTATTACCAAGGAATTTCACTTTCTACAAATTTTCCAACATCTATTACTACCTTATATCATTTATGTTTCTCAGACGTTAAAATCTCTGATTATTTACAACATCATAGTAGGTTACCGCAACGCATAATTACAATATAATAATCTAATGAAAGGTAGTAAGGTAAATTTGTTTTAAAACTAAGGTTAGAGTGACTTTTCCTGCCTTTGTAAATTGACTACTTTTTACTTGGGGGGGGGGGGGGGGGAAAGAGATAAATTTAGCTTTGCTAATGCTCTGCACCTGTATAGATCTTGATATAACTTATGTCTAATGACTGTTGAATACCCACTTCGTTTCAGGCATGAGCTCTCGTAAATATGAAAACATTTTGTTTCCCTCCTTTTTCTAGAATTGTATTTCTAGAAAATTGCAACCAAAGTAAATCTATTTCCACACAAATGTTAGAAATAATTTCAAAATCATTGATCCGAAAAAGTTTGCTCGAAGAAATTATAATACATAATCTGCCACATATTGTTTGAGACAAAAAATGTATTTTTCAACTCCTAAACGGTTGCTTGTTGAGCAACTTCTACAATGGTGTGTGCTTAAAGGTGTGTTGAACAAAATAAAAGAAGCATAAAAATGTTTGTATTGAATTGTCAGTGTATAATAGACAGTTTCTAAAGTAAACAAAGCTGCATGAAAGGATTGAATGAATGCGGAGGGTTATTTAAGATTATACTTGAGTGTCGCGATAGGCCGTGAATGAATCAATGAATATACACAAGTCCCTTGAACTTGATGCGCAATTGATGCGCGAATGAATCCCTGAGCACTCTCTACATGCAGTCGTGTAACGTCAAAGTAAGGATTCGTTATTGTGCGTGTACAAGAGCGAGCTCGCGGGCACGTTCCGACTCTACCTACCATTCTGTAAGTGTAACCGATGGTCTTCGAATGGAATGCGTGTTCTCCGCAGGCACGTGCTGACCAACAGAAAATATATTGCGCCTGCAATTTTGTCCTTCCGAGGTGTTGCTGCCTCGCGCGCGACCTCAATCATTCTCAGTCACCTCTTAAGCTCCAAATTCTACTTGAAATTCATTTCTCAATAGACTTCCAGAAAATTCTTTTCCAAAAACTGTCAGTTGAGTTTTCCCGATTAGATTTATTGGTAATTGATAATTTGCCACTAATGAGGCTCATTTAATTGTGAAAACAATTTGTCCGACACACGGAATGTAGAATTCCTAAAAGAGCTCGCTGATTGGCCGGTAATATTTCCGGAAATATTACCCTCCAATCAGATAGCTCCTTTAGGAATTCTACGTTCCGTATGTCGGATTTCTGTATTCGTGAAGTTTAAGGCTCTAATAAATAAAGTTTCAGTTAATAAAATTAATAATTTTGGGAACTTAAATATGAGGACAAATGGTAAATCTGAAAAAAACAATTTGTAATTTTTTGTCTTTTGCAATTGAGTTTTGATCAAAATGTCGGCTTCCCCTATTATTTAGGCTTTCTGTCGGTTTGAAAGTTAAACATCGTTTCTTAAGATGTCTTGTTACGAGAATTCCATGTTGATTTTATGCGTCGATGATTGGTGTCAGAGAAGATTGTATATTTTTGTATTATTGGTAATGAATCTACGACTTTATTGCAATTGCAATCAGAAGAAAGTGGCACACAATTTTTCTGTGAAAGTAGAGATGATTATGCCTACGTAAGAGTAATCATAAGAGCGAAAGTGCGTGGGTATGGTAACGAGTAAATTGTGATCCCTTAGTTTAAGAGGGACCCGCATTCATAACATCAAGAAATGACTGCAAAAGTTGACATTCGTTACCGACCTTTTCCATGCTCCTTCACAGTTTTCCTTTCTTCCTTATTTCTGCGCAATTTCTTTTCTTTCCAATTTCTCATTCATTCCTCAAGGTCTCCCTTTCATTCTCTTTTTTGTGACCTTTTTTTCAGAATTTTCTGTTCAAGAGTACCTTTACTTTTCTCGAAAACTCTCTCCATTTTTTAACAAACGATTTATCTCCCCAGTTTGAAATTTTAATTTCAAGGGATAAAATACAAAAGTAGGTCTACCCTTCCTTCAACTGCATAATCGCTTTGAATTGTTGACAATTGGGGTCAAAATTTTCTGAATCGATTTCAATTGTTTGAATTTAAGTTCTATTGTTTGAAATCGATTCTTGCTAGGAGGGTAGTTTAGCTTTAACAAAATTCGAGGTTAGAAAAATGGCGCCGATTCAGGTAGCACTTTGGAAATTCTGAATCCCTGTTGAATATACACAAGATTTTCTGAAAGTGTACAATTGTTTCTTCGGGAAATACAAGAATGCTTCTTCCGAAAGGATAAAATTTTCATGAGTTTGTTTATACGGAATTGATATAAAATAAAATTCAAGGGAAGAGCGATCGTGCGATCGAGAAAGAATTTCATAGAATCTGTTTATGCTGAGCAATCAGTTATGAGAGGTGTTTCTGAATTTAGCAAGAGAATAGTCCCTTTCCAGGAAAGCTTTGAAAATAATGGAAGAAACGACAGGTTGCTCTGTCTCCCACGAGTCATTTGGTCGAAATTACTCTACCATCAGCTCTTCCTTCCCGTGCTGCTTTCTTGGAATCACTTCTTTTTTTTTTTTAACAGGCGTCGAATAGTTTTTGAGCACTGATTGCACAAACTTTAAGCTAGGGTCGAACTGCTGATTGGCTGATTACGAAAATAATGAGGGCCTTGATTTCTCGAGTAGTAATGTGTGGGAAATGAAGCAAGCTCATAATGGTTAATGAAGTTCAAGCTCCTCTTGAGCCATCACTCCTTTATGCTCTACAATTAGATCCTATCATCTGTCGTTATGAACGTCATTATAACGAGGAATGAAATTTTTTAAGACATTCCTCGATTGCTGCTTATAAATTCTCATTACGGATCAATTTATTAATTAGACTTTAATGGAAAATAATCACCATCAGGAGTAAAACTGATGGAGGGTTTTGAAAATTTGATGCTAAAATTTCGATAATGTTTTTCTTGAAATAGAATACAGGAGATAAAAATGATACTTGAAACGTATGTCATGCTTTGGAACGTGGAAATGATACGCTTGACTTCACTTCTGTCAGGTGCGACCGAGTTTATTAGACAACCTTCCCGGGACTGAAAAAATATCAACCATAGAACCTTCCAGCCTGAAACGTGATATAAAAACGGGTTCGATATTCCAGTTTCAACATTTCCTTTGTTAGTCGGTATATTCTGTACAACAGCTATATAGTTGAGAAATATTATGTTATTGTAGTATTTTTTCATCTTTGAACAAAGAACATTGACATTCATAACATTGAAATTACCTTACAGACAAAGTGAAGGCATTGTTTTCTCTATCAACACAATTCCTCCTTCTCTTTCTAGATAATCAATTCTTCTTTGACGTGGGGTTATTGACTCTTTCCCCTTGTTAATTACCATTCTCTTTCCGACGAATTACTTTCCAGTCATCAAATGATTGATGTTATAATCAAGGATTATAATTGAGGCGAGATTATGCTCGACTTCAAAAATTTGGAGAAAGTTCATTAGGAGTAATAGATTGAATGTGAGACAAATTTATTTGCGACCAAGTGATTGGTCGCAGTGTTGGACTTGTGTCAATTACGAAAGTGGTAAGTAATTACCTCACTGGTAATTTCCAGTAATTATTGGTAAACCCTTATAAAAATGGTAAAAATGCAAACTTAAAATATTTGGTGATTTGGCTGAAGGAAAAACAATTTTCCTATTATTGTTTTTATTAGTTTTAATATTATGTTACAATTTGGGTGTTTTATGAAGGCGTACAGAAGAGTGATTTTTATTGAAAATTTACCCCGAATTTTAGAATTGAAAAGTTCTAAAGAAATTTTTCTGTTTAAAACCTAGAACTATAAATTAAAAATATTTGTTTGATACTATAAAAATATATAAATTATGTAAGTGAATAATATTGCTTAAATAGGGGCCACGGTTAGAAAATATAAGAGTAGTATAAGTATAAATAGTGTATTGTATATTGTACAGAAACAGATCTCAATAAAGATTCTAATTAAATTAATTAAAAAAAATTGCAAAAATAATTAAAATTTAAAAAAATAATTGCAAATTTTGCAAATTACTTGAAAAGAAAATAAAGAAAACAATTAAGAATTGCCGAAAGTAATTTAAAAAATTATAGAAATGTCTTGAAAATAAAGCAAATAATTCAAATTTGAGAAAAATACTTGAAGAAAATTTCAGAAAAATACTTGAAACTTTTAGAAGATCATTGAAAAAAAAAAAGAAAATAATTAGAAATTAAAGAAAATAATTGAAAAAAGATAAACATAATTTAAAATTAAGAAGAATAATTTTTAGTTTAAGAGAAATAATTGCAAAAAGTACAGAATATACACACAATACAAGAAAGGCATAGATGTACTTAAAAAGTGAATAAAATAATGGAAAATTAAGATAAATAATTAAAAACTTTTTGAAAATTATGAAAAAGAACATAAGTAATAATCGAAAATTTAAGAAATTAACACAAAATTTATATAAACAGTTTAAAATTGAATTAAATAATTGAAAAATCAGGTAATTAGTTTAAAATTATGGAAATTATAAAAAAATTTTAAATAATTAAAAATTGAAAAATATTTTTAAGTATTTGAAAATAATTTTAAAAAAGAAGAATAATTAAAAATGGGGGAAAATAATTGAAAAATGATTTTAAAATTTGAAACTTAAAGAAAATAATTGGGATATGATAAAAACAATGATAAATTTAAAAAAAAATTTAATTTGAAATAAATTATTGAAAAAATTGCAGAATTTTTTTTAAATAAACAAAAATAATTAAAATTTGAAAAAATTATACCAAAAGAATGAAAATAATTAGAAATTGATGGAAAAAATAATTAAAAAATCGTTAAAAAAATTAAAAGTTGAAGATATTAATCTAAATATGAGATAATATTTGAAAATTTAGGAAATTAATTTAAAAACAATTGAAATTATTAAAATATGGGGAAAATAATGTTGCAAAATGATAAAATGAAATGAATATTGAACAAAATAATTGAAAATTGCGATAATTATTTGAAAGTTCAGGTTATTAATTTAGAAATAATGAAAATAATTTAAAATTAAGATAATAATTGCAAAATAAAAGTAAAAATGGTAATTTAAAAAAAATTAATTTAAATTTGTGATAAATAAATTAAAATTTAGTAATAAATAATTAAATTGTTTTACTGTCGAAGAAAAATAATTAAAATTGAAAAAGTGATTGAAAAAGTTGAAGACAATAATTGAAATTTTCGGAAGGTAGATTTAAGATTTAAGAAAAAAAATGAGAAATAAAGAAAATAATTAAAAATTGCTGAAAATAATTGAAAAATTATAAAAATAGTTGAAAATTGTAGTTTACCTAATAGAAATTATAAGAGAAATGAATTTAAAATTTTAAATCACTTCAAATTTTGTATATTTGAACCGTGGATTATTTAAACTTTTAATGAATGGAACTTAAAATTTACAAAAATTTGGAGAAAATAAAAGTTCAATAAATTTAAAATTTGAGAAAATTTGAAGAGGTGAAACATAATGCAAAATTTAAAACAAAAAACATCTAGTGCCAAACATCAAGTGTGTACAAAATGAATAAATGAACTCTCTAAATCAGGATTAGTTGAAAGTAACTAATTTGAAAGCAAAAACACAGGTACTAATTAAAATAGTTATATTTCTACAGATCATTTAGTAAAAAATAACGAATTATTAGTCAAATTCATTTTTAGGTTATGTCAAAGATACTAATATTTTAGTAATATATTGTTTACTAATTCAAATTAGTCATATTTTACTAATAATTAGTTATTTTTAACTAATTCAAATTTAGAGAGAAAGAAACTTGTAAATTATTATATTACATAAATGAAATATTTTTGAAAAAACGAATATACTATACTACAATATTAAGACTATTAACTTCTTTTTCTATAAATAAATAATAAATGATAGACAATAAAAATAAAAATCTAATTATCAGTATAGAAATAACTTATTAATTAAATGATTAAATTTATTTAATTAAATTATATGTACATAATTTTTAGGTTAGATTAATACTAAAAACTTTTTCACAATTCACGAATTGTTTTATTCAACAATATGTTGTATTTTTTAATAGAAAAGATAATATAGACATTAATAGACACATTGATTCACTCTGATTTATTTGCACTTTGTAATTTTGTCTTCTGCTACAACTTTTCTAAATTACTTTTCATTGCAATAATTGTCTACTTGTGTATTATTTTAATAAACAACCATTTCAAAAATAGTGAAATGTCACCATAATTATGTGTAAGGCGTCATTATTTAAATAAAAGTCTAGAATTAATTATTTAAATATTACGGTTTTTGTAACACTTAACCAGTAATTACGGGTCAGAAGTTGGTATTACTACAGCACATCACTACTAAACATAAAAAGGTTGCTTACATTTTGTGAATCTAGCCTAACGCACAATGAATCGTAATCGCTAATCCTTAATTGTAATAATGAGAGGAAGCAGGACATAGATATATGTCTGTCCTCCTTCCTCTCATTCTTACGATTAAGGATTCACGATTACGATTCATTGTGCTTTAGGCTTCTCAATTCGATTATGTGACAGCCAGGGATCGGAACGTAAATTACTTGAGGTAATTTACATGGTTGTTTACACGTAAATTACCTAGTAATTTACCGGAAAAGTATTCTACGTAATTTACATCCCTTATAAGTATCACGTGATTTTCAAAAATACGTATGCAACATAACCTAAAAGTTAATATCTAAAACTAAAATACTTGCATAATTTATTTTAAAACTAGCTGAAATATGTAATAATACCCTTAAAAATTAATAAAAGACATTCATAGAATCAAAAAATTATAAAAAAAAGTTTTTTACTACTGCCGCCAAGTTGAAAATGTAAATTACCTAGGTTGTTTACAGTTTTCTACGTATTTTACGTATTCTACCTCAAAATCTAAAATGACATTGTTATGTCATTTTAATTAATTTAATTTCCGATCTTTGGTGACAGCAAGTATTATTTATTTCCTTTAAGCCCAAAGCACAATGAATACGGTTACTGAAGCAGGGCATGAGATAATAAATGACAGAGACTGTTTCTGTCTTTTTCTGTCTCATGCTCTGTTCCCGTAACCGTATTTCTATCTGCTTAGGTCTTTAAACTATTACTTATGCACTTTTAAATACGTTCCTTTTAACAATTGTATTTGTACAACTCGATTAGAGGCAAAGTTGAGGGTAAAATCCTATGTGAGCAGAAAGCGCAAAAACGAAAGCAGAAAATCATGAGAGTGAGAGAAACAGTGATATCTACCTACCTCTCTCACTCTCATGATTTCTGCTTTCGGTTTTGCGCTTTCTGCTCACATGGGATTTTACCCTGAGAAGAGTTTTTGAAGTAATTTACGTGAGTTTTTTACGTTTGTAATATACGTCATTTACCCCCACCAACAGAAAATGTATTGTGTATGAAATTCAGTACGTAAAATACGTCAAAAACCCCACGTAATTTAGGTGAGGTATATTACGTTCACAACCCTGGTTAGAGGTTAATTTTCTCAGTGTAAAGATTGTGATTTAGTTTTTACGTTGTGTAACAGATCAGTATAGACGATGTTTTCGAATAGTTGATATTTGTTTTTTTTTTCTAGAGATATAAAGGTGGAGACACACTAGGCGCGCCGAGCCTGTAATGTAATGCTCGGCGAGCATTCGCGCTGTACAAACTGGACGCGCAAACCCTGTAATGTAACGTTCGGCGAATGCTCACCGAACGTATACAATAGAAATTGAGTTACTGGCCAAATTTCTACCGAATGTTCGCTAGATTTGTCCGTGTCACGCGCGGCTCGTGAAATGCTCGCGAGCTGTTCGCAGCCGATCCGCCGATTGTCGGTTTTTCCTGCGCGCTCAAAGGGATTTGGGGTCCTATCTGCTTTGGGTCCCTAGTCACCCTTCAACTGAACCAGTCATAAATTTTGTCCTATTATATTTTTATGAGAGAGTGTCATAAAATTCTAGAGTATTTAAACCTTCGAACCCATTTTTTGCTTAAATTAAAAATGTTTGCTAATCCTCCAAAATTTTATGGCACTTTCGCTGACAGCATTCATTGAAGTATTTGAAATCAGCCTTCGTTTTCCCATTGTCCAGAACGTTCGTCGCCTGTTCGCCACGAATGTTCGCTGAGCATTAGCCGAGCATTACATTACAGGCTCGGCGCGCATAGTGTGTCTCCACCTTAACACGAGTGGAATATAAAACTGTGCGAGCGAGTGAAACCCCTTTCGAATAACAAATACGAGGCGACCAACAAAGCCTAGCGGCAGGTATAACATTTACAGCCGAACAATGGTGGACAATGCTGGTCGCGAGTGTTTTGAGGCTCGTTGTCAAAAGAGAGCGAAAAGGAAGGTACCAATTCCTCGGAACGATCCCTGGAGGCGCTCCAATTTTTTTCGACTGGAACTCGAGCGAAACTAGTCGAGTCTCCGGCATCCTCCAAACTCGGGATTTAGGTTTCCTAGGGGCCCCTTTCAACCTGTAAAACAGGAGGGGTTTGGCCCCCTAGGAGGGGGACCAAGGAAACTGGTCAGAGGCATGAGGGTGAAGGGGACCTCAGAGTGAGACGACCGGCATTCCACGAGACTTGTATTAATTATACCAGACCTCGCGATGCTGCTTGAGTGCGAACGAGAGACCTTTATTTTCATCTTTCTCTTCTTCTTCTTCTTCATCTTCTACTCCTAACTTTACTCCTCTCTTCATCTCTTATCCTTGTTTTAACCACTCTTATCTCTTTTTTTTTTCAACTATGCGAAAGTCATAGGCGGGTGCGGAATGATATACCGAGCAAGATAGAGAATGAGGGAAATTAATTTGAATCTACCGCTCACAGGATAAACAGATAACGACGAAATGTTTATTTCTCTGGCATGTTTATGTGTGTCGCTCACTTCTGTTTATGTATCATTTTTTAGATTATCCAATCTTGATTTTGCAGTTAACGATCTTTCCAGTAGAATTTGAATTTTGGTAATTTGTGCAGGACCGGCTGAAATGAAATTACCATTACTGGTAATTTCCAGTAATTACTGATAGACCCTTACGAAAATGGTAAAAATACACATTTAAAATATTTGGCGATTTTTCGAAAGTAAAAACAATTTTTCTACTATTGTTTTTATTAGTATTCATATTATGTTACAATTTGGGTATATTATGAACGAGTAAAAGTGAAAATAACCAAAAAGAGTGGTTTTTATTAAAGCTAGCAGACGACAGTCTGGATTGTTATTGGATACATAACCTTACTTTCGCATTGTTTTGCATATTTTTGTGTGGAATTTTACTATTTAGGAGAAAGAGAATTTTACTATTAGAAAAATTAAGAATTTTTTTTAGTAATGTTCTTAATTTACTATTAGAAAAGTTCGGAGGGGGAAAGTCCAATATGAAAAATGCTGGAGCACAGCTTTGCATGGAAACCAATGGGAAGAAATCAGTTTTTTTTAAAATAACTTTTTAAAAACAAATTTTAACTTATGTTTATCAGCAAATTATTTTTCTTTTATTGATAGCTATTTTTTAAAATAATAATAATTGATATAACAATTTTGTTGAATTTTATTATTTTGAAAAATAGCTTTCCATAAATAAAAAATAATTTGTTTATAATCATAGATTCAAAAATTTGTTTTTAAAAAGTTATTTTAGAAAAACTGATTTTGTTCCATTGATTCCAATGCATTTTTAGGAACCAGCAAGCAGCCATCTTGAATTTTCCGTTGGGAACTTGAATAACCTAATTATGAAGCCTACGGGTATTTTTAAACATTTTGACAAACAGAAATTAATTTCATGACAAATGTTGCAAAACACTTTTTTTTTCTGTGCAGGATATTGAAAAAAAAAAATGATTAAAAGTTTTTAAGATTATGCTAAAAGAATGAAAATAATTAGAAATTGGAGAAAGCACTAGAAAAAGTATGCAATTTATTTTTAAGTAAAAGCAAATAATTGAAAAATCGCTTGAAAATTGAAGAAAATAATCTAAATTTGAGATAATAATTGAAAATTTAGGAAATTGTTTTTAAAAATAATTGAAATTATTAAAATATAGAGAAAATAGTTGTAAAATAATAAAAAGAAGTGAATATTGAAAACATTATTGAAAATTGAGATATATATTTGAAAGTTCAGAATATTAATTCAGAAGTAATGAAAAGAATTAAAAATTAAGATAAAAATTACAAAATGAAAATGCTATCTACACTTAAAGAAAATTTAAAATAATATTTGAAAATGATACTATAAAATTTAATATTAAATATATTAAAAGGAAACTATTCAAGACTTACTGGAAAAAACTAATTGAGTCACTTTTAAACTGTTACATTGACGAAAAGAAAATTTAATAGTAACTATAATGTTTAAAATTTTGTGTTAGTGTTTAACTATAGTCACTTTTAAAGTTTTAAGATTTAGGGAAAAAAGTGAGAAATAATGGAAATAATTAAAAATTGCAGAAAATAATTGAAAAATGATAAAAATATTTGAAAATTGTTGGTTAAGTAATGGTAATATCATAAGAGAAAAGAACGGGAAATTTTAAATCACTCTAAATTTAGTATATTTTTCATTAAATGAACTTTTAATGAATACACCTTTATAAATTAACAAAAATTTAAAGAAATTAAAAATTCTGTAAATTTTAAAATTGAAAACATTTTGAAAAGGTGAAATACGATGTAAAAATTTAAGACAAAAACCATCTAGTGACAAACTTCCAAGTGTAAACAGAATGAAAAAATAAATAAATGAAAGAAAATTGTAAATTATATATAATTGAAATATTTAAAAAAAAAAAAATTATGTGTATAGAATCTCAAGTTTAAATCATAAATAATAAAAATCTTATTATCAGTAGAGAAATAACTTATATTAATTAAATGAAGGATTAATGATAAATTATATTGATAAATTCAAAAATTTAAAAACACTTTTGTGTTTAATTATATGTACATAATTTTTAGGTTAGCTTAAACTTTTCCACAATTCACGATTATTTTATTTAACAGTATGTTGTAATTTTTAATAGAAAACATAATATAGACATTAATAGACACACTGTTTCACACTAATTTGTTTGAATTTTGTATTTTTGTCGTCTGCTACAACTTTTCCAAATTACTTTTCATTGCAATAATTGACTACTTTTAAATTGTTTCAATAAAAAACAATTTTAAATGTAGTGAAATGTCACCATAATTATGTGTATGGCGTTATTATTTAAATAAATTAAATAAATTTAATTACTCGAATAAAAAATCAATGGACATTTTTGTTATTTTCCAATTGCCGTGTGAGAAATTTTACACAAGGAAATTTTTCAGGTGTGAAGTGCTCCTTAATTCCACACTTGTTCCGCCGACCCTGAAGGCTTTTTTTTTTGAATGTTTTTTAAAATTGGAGTGGAAGAGGTTAAAGGTAATTTTATTTGGTAAATTAGAGAATGAAATAGAATTAGGGCATTTGTCAAGAAAGGAAAGGTTAAAGGAAGTTAACTTTCTTCGGTACTTTCTCCGCAAATTTTCTATAGATAAGTTCGCAATTTTTCGTGACAATGATAATGTAACATAGTTTTGAAAGTTTTCTGCAGTATTTTCTAACAATCCTTCTGCAATTTTTATCTTTTTGATAACGGAATGGTTCGTCAAGAGAATTAATCCTCTTTGTGTATTTTCATTCTCCAAAAATCACAAACATAACCTAAAATTCCTCGCTAAAGTTTAACAGATAATTTTGCTTATAATTTATTTTAAAAATAAACCCTTACAATTACGGCATCAATGTTGCCTGAATGAACCTATTTGGCGAAAGATTCTCGTTTCATTTCTTTTTCAGTTTATTGTATTGCTAAAGCCAAGATGTTTTGATATTTTATCAATAAAATTATGGCTCTCGTATCCGTTGGTTGGTGTGGGTACAGTGGCAGAATATTTTCAGAGGGTGATAATTTATTTGTTTCGTTTTCGTAATGAAGTTAGTAGTCGATTTAGATAAAATCGGTCTTCGATTTGTACTCATACTCAGCTTGGAGGTTCGATTCGGGCTTGAACTCCCGACGTTCTGGAGCCGACTGTAAGCCCTCCTTCTCCTCCATCGGCACAGCTCGTGAATGGAGATTCCTCTCGTTCGCACATACCGGGTGTCACTTTTCATTCTCGCACCACGCCACTCACACTCATCCTCCTTTTCCACTCTCTTCTCATTTTTTTTTCACCCCTTTCGTCTTTAAAGACTCGACTTTTTAAATTGAGAGGTGAAACTTGAAAAATTAGGAAATTATGAAAATTAAGTCGATTGTTAGTGCTTTCAAAACAGGTTTCGGCTTTCAATTCTTTTTCTCTTTTAATAAACGCGCACAAACATTATTCCAGATACCTAATTTATGGACTACACTTGAGCTTTAAAACAAACATTTTTAACAACTTTCATCTCCCTTCGTCATCAGTTTCCTCTCTTCATATTTGCCTAATTATTTTTTGTTGACGTTGAGAGTTATTAAAAAGCACGGTTTATAGATTCGTGTTAAGGTTAGGTAAGGGGTTATCGATACCTTTCTGGGCTTAATACCTATATTGAAGATTTAAGCGTCTTTTTTCTTCGAGAAGAAAGGGTTTAGATGGTTCTTAAAGAAGCATTCTGAGTAAAGCCTTGATAATTACTTTCAGTTTAAAGAGTTTGAAGTACTTAATTAAAAAACTTAAGACTCACTTGTTTTCAGAAAACTTCCTTAATGATAAAGGAACAAGTGAGAAGTTTTCACAATTGGAAAATTTCCTCGACAATTTTGTAATCCGAGGATTATAAAATACATTTGCAAAACTTTACTGCAGTATCGAGGATTGAAGACAAATCAACGGAAGAAGTGAGAATAGAACCTCAAGTTGAAATAGTCTCAAATCGAGGAAGATGAAATTTAGCTCAGAGGGAATAAAAATATGTAAGTTAGCTTTAGATCGTTATGAATTGTCGGAGAGTAGAGTATATGTGGCTGAAAGAGAAGAGAAAGGATAAAAGACAGTGTGGATGGCAAAGGAAGGAGGATGGAAAGTAAATTACCTCTAGGACTCTGGTTGGGATGAGGTTCGTGTAGGATGAGTATATAGCGAGTCCAGTCCAGACACTCGAGACGCGCAGAATGTGCCAGAGCTGATCTGGACTGCCGACCGACGGTAGTCTAGTGGAATTGGACCACTAAAGCTCTGTCATGTCACGGCCAAAGAGCATTCATCCTTCTTTCTCTTCAAGCCCTCTTTCTCTCTTTTTTGCATTTAAAATTCCTTCAAGATACAACAACGAGACCGTGTCGTGTCACGAAAATCGGTACTGGTTTTGATCTTTGCAACACTCGCCAGCGTCCGTGTAAACCAAATTGCACCACTAAAATAATTTACTTCTTAGAATCGTCTTTTTTCCCCTGTATCTCCCTAAGAGATCATCTTGCCCCCAGCTCATATAAAAAGTTACTTTTAGCCCAGGTTTACTTTGTCCACGCAGAGAATTGTCATTTGTTATACGGCAAGCAATTATTACGTATATACTTTTTAATACAACTACACTTGAAAAAAATATTTCCGAGGGAATGAGCGTATTTGGGAACTGACATGCAGTTTTGGTCATATGACTGTTTGATGGAACATTTGATATTCGTGAAACTGCGAGTGACATTGTAAGGTTAGGTAAAATCGACAGTGGCGCGCTGATGCATTATGGGAAATTCATACGTATAGTTGTCAAACTTCTAGATAACCTGTCAACTATAGTCAAATGTTTAATCTGAACACAGTATTTTTTTCAGTACAGAAGAAGAACTCATAGGTGTTATTTTTTGAAAACGAATCGTAACCAATGTTCTCATCATCAGGAGGTCTGTGAGTTTTCAGAAGAAGAACTCATAGAAGGTGTTATTTTTTGAAAACGAATCGTAACCATTATTTTCATCATCAGGAGGTTTGTGAGTTTTCAGAAGAAGAATTCATAGAAGGTGGGTTTTTTTTAAAAACAAATCGTATTTGGGATAATTTTACTAAAGAGGACATTCATCCCAATGGACAACAGATTGATAAACTATTGGACCAATAGAAAAATTTTGTAGCACCAACCAGCAGCTCTAGATTGTATGCTAAATGACCAAGTGACTGAAGCTGCTGGCCAGAACCACGAAATTTTTCTACCAAGGCAATATTAAAACTCAAGGTTCTAATTTTGGTCCAACATTGCTACTTAATATTAAATCAATGATGGTAGGAGTTTGGTGTGTAAACACCAAAACCAATGTTTGTTTTTGCTAGTATTGATCCAATAGTTTTCCACGTATGGCTTTACTTAACCTTCTCGCAATTGAGTTAAGCTATATTGAATATATAAGAGTTTTCTACTCAGTAGACTGAAATGTTAAAATTGATGCAATAAGTATCCAGAGGTAGTTTAGTGGCACAGGGTTGTCTTATAAATTCAGTATCTAAACTCACTTGCAAGAAAGATCAGTGGAGCCATGCTTGGAAAACTATCGCATCAATATTAGCAAAGCCAAACATTGGTTTTGGTGTCCACTCACCGAACTTCTATCTTCATTGGTCCAATGTTATAGATAGAAATGTTGGACCAATATTGGAAACTTGGCAATATTGGTCTGAAGTAAATTTTCCATCGTGGCATTAGCCTTAGATATGTCAAACCATTCTATTACCTTGCAAAATATAATTATCCCCATCTTCTTTTTCTCAGTGATAAAAATGTTAGTGGTTTACATTTGAGCGATTCGAATTGAAAGAGATGTTTGAAGTGCTTTTTTTATACGTTTCGTCCTCATTATCTGTTTCATCTTTACTATTTGTACCAGTCATTGTCTCGTTTCCCAAATTAAAAATTTTCACAACATTAGGACTGCCAGGGGTTTAGAACAGGAAACAAGGTAGCACTCAAGCTGCAGTCGTAAATGGGTTGCCATTTGTGGAATACGGTGCTGCTGTTGTGTATAATATGTATGTTAGTAAGCTTCAAATTTGTACCAGTCATTTCCCTTTTTCCTTAATTACGGTCTTTTCTATGGTACGGGACTTTTCTCGTTAAAGACAGGAAGTCATGTCTTTCAAAGGAGTGTGTTATTATCTTCCTGAAGATTTGCATGTTCAGGAAAGGGAATTCATTTAATTTTGAGGACTGTCAATTTTCAAGGATAAAGAGAAAGTATAGTGCAGTGTTTAGGTAAAATTTGTAGATGTTGTGCCAATGTTTGGACATGTCCAGTCTCTCGCAGCAACTTTTTCCCAATGCTTTTACATAATTTTAATTAAAATAACGACCACATAGGCTGCTTCTTTATCTTCCTAATTACGTCGCGTCAGTGTAAGTCCAAGAATACTCATTTACATGAGGTCCCCGCATCAGCATAGGCAGGCCTCACACACAGATGTTTTTAGCAGGGGACACAGAAGGGACGAAGCTCGTGTTTGCGCTCGCGACAACGTCGTGTCTTATTCTTGCCGAGGATGTCACGACCTTTTGTTTCGAGACTTCGGGGACCACCTAGGTAGCAACCATCAACAAAAGATGCTCCTCCTAATTGTGTCGGATTACCCGAAATGTGTTTGCTTGCGTGACACTTTGTCAATGAGATCTGGAAATTCACGTTTGGTCAATCATTGTTTAGACATTGGGGCGATATTGTTAAAGTTGCGTTGAAAGTTTCAAGGCTACTTTGGTTCCGTATGCAGTAGCGTTGCGTGTGAGATGAGAAAATACGCTCGATCCTGAGTAGCCACGCGAGCGCTTCGGGCTAGTTTCGTTCTTCCCTTCTTACAATTCTTGCCTTTACTTTTATCCCGCACTTCTATACAGTCTTGCATACATAGTTCCACAACCTTATGCTTCTCATAGTATCCATCCACTACTCCCTCGTTCCATAAACGACCTTGCTTATTCCTACAAAGCACATTCCAAACTTGCGTCGACTCTTCGCTCCATTTCCGAACTCCTCACATTCCATCCAATGTCTAATTACAACCTAGCAATTTTTAAACTGATCACTGTTATTATAATAACTACTTTTGTGTCAATACAAATTTCATTGAAATTCTTTTCAAATTTTGTTTTGTAAGTTATGTTTTGTCTTTTTAACTGAAACCAAATGCAGAAGAAGTCTGGTATTCACTTTTTCATAAATCTTCTCCTAGCATATGTAAATGACTTTTTAAGTGTTTCTATATTCCCTTAGACCATCTCAATGTCAGTCAAAATTCTCATCTCGAGAATTTCTTTTTCCCTACCATCAATTATTGGAAAAATAATACTCATTGGAGATTCCGAAAGGGAGGAAGAAGTAAGAAGAGTGAAGAGACGCTGAAAAGGTATACGTAAAGCCCTGCATCCTTTGTGAGAAATCGAAAAACAAATTAGGCCGTGCAGCTACGCCAGTCATGCCGGGACGATTTATCAAAAATTAATTATCCATTAGGCCCGGGATCTGGTAGAAAAGTGCAGCTTTGTTGCCGCACAATGGACCAGGTATAGAAAAGAGAAGAACGCTTCGGTAGGAAAAGAAGAGGTACCGAGAGTCTCTGATAGTGAGAGAAAGAGGGTTATCTTTAGAGATAGAGGGAGGGAGAGAGAGAGAGAGAGAAGGAAAGGGAACCATCTAAAAAGAGAGGAAGGGAATCACCAAAAGAGAGAGAAAGGAAACCATCAAGAGAGAGAGAAAGAGAGCACGAAAAGAGAATCCTGAAGAGGAGCAAAAAATCTTCCACGCCTCCGAACATCCACAGAATTCACCGACAGGATCCTCTGCAGTTCTCGAGATCCTTTTTCTTATGTGTACATCCTATTCCTTCGACGTCTCTTCACATCCCTTTTCTCATTGTCAGCCCTTGGCAATCGTGTCCATAAATTGTAATTCAGTAGCTGAAATCTCTTTTAATGGGATCTCCCGAAAACCTTTCTAAAACCCGTCGGAGAAAATTCCTCAACTACCAGCTCCAAATCTTGGATCTAACACCTCCTTATGTGTCTCATTAATCTAATACTGCTCAACATTCATCGCTCTTTTCAGTACCAATCGTCAGTTATTACTCACAGACAGGTCATTTGTCCCTTTCGAAAAATGAGTCCTAATCCATTTAGTTGGACATGTGAGTTATTCTTATCACTTCACACTTTCGGACTCTTTCTGTTTCACCCCAAAAAGAGAATATATCATATATCCAGCTTATATATTATCTGTCTAATCTAACAGAATGTTCTCTGTCGGTTCTAAATACTCTTTGTAAATCTTGTAATCTTGGGATTATATAAAATGACTCAGGGGAATTTAAAATAAATTAAAATTCCCCTTAATGATTCAATGAAGCATGTTTATAACAAAATTTGTGTTATTTGGTTAATATGCAAAATCTACATAAAGTTGTCAAGAATTAAGTTATTATTTTTAATGCAAGCGATTGTGTTTGACCGTTAGTGTATTAATTGGAACAACACTTCTTCAGTTATTATTATTTTTAATACAAAATTATAAATCTTAAGTCAGATTTGCTCTATACCCTTCCAGTGGCGTAATAGGGAGAGCAAGGTCCCTGGGGCAAAAAGGAAAATTGGGCCCCAATTATAAACAATAATTTACAATTATAATTCATTCATTCAGTCATTCATTCTGTCCACACCTTTTAAAATTTTAAATTTATAGCAATTTTAATTTCTTCAAATTTTTAGTTAATGTGAACTTGCTTTGATTAAAACTTCAATTAATCCACGTTTCAAAACTACTAAATTTGAAGTGATTTAAAAATTTCTTAATTTTTAATAATTCTTTTCTATTATGATTTCAATTACTTAAAATACAATTTTGTACTATTTTTTATCATTTCTCAACTATTTTCGACAATTCTAAATTATTTTAATTGTTTTTAAATGGTTTCCCGAATTCTCAAATTTACCTTCCTCAAATTTGAATTATTTTGTTTAATTTTCTCAATCATCTTTTCAAAAATTAAAATTATTTTTGTCTTGTCATTAAATCAATTTAATTATTTAATCCTAAATTTTAATTATTCATCGCAAATTTAAATTAATTTTTTTAATTTACCATTATTTTTGTCATTTTGTAATTATTATTTAAATTTTTAATTATTTTTTTCAATTTTCATTTCTCTTTATTATTTTGCACTTATTTTCTCCATCCTTTAATATTTTAATTATTTTTTAATTAATTTCCTAAGTTTTCAGTTATTATGTCAAATTTAGATTATTATCATCAATTTTCCATGTTTTAAAAGATTTTTCAATTATTTTCCTTATTTTTGCACAATTCGAAAAAATTTCGATTATTTATCTGAAATTTCAATTATTTTCATTAATTTTTTATTTCTGCTGCGATTTTTCAATTATTCTCTTAATTTAACAATTTTAAGTAATATTGTAATTACTTTCTTTTTTAAAAAATATATTTTATAATTTTTTCAATTATTTTCATTATATTTCAATTTTTTTCTCAAGCTTAGATTATTTTTAGCATATTTAAATTATTTTTGTCAATTTTGAATTACCTAATTTTATCATTTTTTTAAATTATTTTCCTCGATTATTAATTATTATTTTCTTTTTCTAAAATTATTTCTTAAGATTTTTGAGTATTCATCTAAAATTTTAATTATTTTCATCAATTTTTAATTATTTTCATTTGTTTTCATAATTTCTGAATTACTTTACTGAACTTTCAAATATATATCTCAATTATTTCTGCGATTTTTAAATTATTTTCTTCAATTAATATTTTTTAATTAATTTTGTAATTATTTTTTTTTATATTCCATGATTTTTTCAAATATTTCTCTCAAATTTTATTTACTGTTTTCAATCTTAAATATTTAAATTATTTTCAGCATATTTCAATTATTTTTTTCAATTTTGAATTAATTTTATCATTTGTAAATTATTTTCCTTGATTGTCAATTTTTATTCTCATTTTCTAAAACCTGTAGTTATTTTTCTAAAATTTCATTTATTTTGTTCAATTTTGAATTATTTTCATTTATTTTCATAATTTTCAAAATTTGTTATTAATCATCGTAAATTTCATTTATTTTTAGCTTTCCTTAATTCTTTTCTCCAATTTTTATTTATTCTCATTTTTTTAAATTGATTTGTAAGATCTTCATTTAGTTTTCTCAAATTTCAAGTTTTTTTTTTTTTATTTAAAACAAAATTCTGAACCTTTTCAATTATTTCACTCAAATGTGATTTATTTTTTACAACTTATCATTGTTTGTATCATATTTCAATTATTTTCTTCAAGTTTCAAATTGTAAACTCATTTTTCAATTATTATCCACAATTTATATCCTTCAATTTTTAATTTTTTTCAGTTCTTTTATAGTTTTGAAAAATTTAAACTATGTATCTGAGATTTCAATTGTTTTATTTAAATTTCAATTATTTATATGATTTTTTATATTATTTTCTTCAATTTTCAATTACTTTCGTTCTTTTTCATATTTTGTAAAAAGTTTTTAATTGTTTCTGTTTAATTAAAAATTATTATGTTTAATTTAAAATTATGTTTATCTTGTTTAATTTAATTTCTCTAATTTTCAATTGTTTTCTTTTTATTTTTCAATTAACTTCTAAAAGTTTTAAGTATTTTTCTGAAATTTTCTTTAACTTTTCTCTATTTAAAATACATTATGTAATTTTTTCAATTGTTTTCTCAAATTTTAATTATTTTTTTCAATTTTATATTATTTATCTCAATTTTCAATCATTGTTTTTTTAATTATTTTCCCTAATTTTTCATTATTGAACTTTTTTTCTATTTATTTTTAAGTTTTTCAAGTAATTTTCTCAAATTTAAATTATTTTTTTTATTATTAAAACATTTCTATGATTTTTTAAATTACTTTTTCCAATTCTTAATTGATTTCACTTTTTTTTCAATTAAGGGCATGTGATGATGAATGACGTCACTAGCATAGGCAAAATTTTTCTGTAATCTTTCTCTTAAAATAATAAATATTTGGTCACCTTACCAACACGTGCCCTTAATTTGAAAAATTTGCAAGTTTTTTCTATTCTAAAATTTTATAAATTTTGTCCTCCCCCCCCCCCCCCCCCCCCCAAAAAAAAAAAGGTTTATTAGGCTTGACTGAGGACCCTGCTCAAGGACCCTGTAGCACTGCCCCACTTTGCCCCTTAATAGTTACGCCACTGTACCCTTCACCATATTAGGATTTTTTCTAACCTCAAAGACGTGCCACGAAATTCTTTTGAACTTGATATCATGGGGCCTTTTTAGGGTTGTTGATTATCAATCTGAATTCAAATTTGTTAATTAATTTAATAAAAATTCATATAAAAACTCATATTTTGACAGCTGTTAGTATGCTCAGGGTTGTGTACTCGTTTGCAGGGATGGGTAGTTACTCATTACTTCTATAATTACGTAACAAGGGACGATATCAAAATTAACATTTTTAATTTATTTTCAGCCATTCTAGAATGTATATAAATAAATTTTTTTTGTCATTTTAACTAAATTTTGGTAAATATAACCAAAAGTGAAGAATAAAATTATTTTGACAGTATTTTTTTTCACATTAAATATTCCCAGGAGAATAGGGGAAAAGATTTGTAAGAATTGTGTGAAATGTGGGTGTGCACACCAACGAGAGTACATTTTGAAGAACGAAGTGTGCAGTGAACCTGTCCTCAGTTATAAATAAGGCTCGGAGGTCAGGGTGAGAGTCAGGTTTATGAGATAAATACCGTAAGTTATGCCGAGGGGGGCTAATTCTACGATTTAACGTGATCTGCTAAAGTGTCCCCAACACCTCTCGAGCTGGTGTCAAGAAGGTTAGGGTCGTCGTTTCAAAAGCATTCAAGCATTTGTGTACGCATACTTTCGACATGCGAATCTGCACTCTCGCTGGGATTTTTTAACCTTAACCTCGAGGTCGTTGGGCACCGATCACTTTGGACGAGGGTGGGAAGATTCGAGATTCAAACTTCATAGCAAAAAGATCAACTTTTATTCATACCGAGCTGCCTCGAAGGATGTGAATTTTGAATGATGGACCTCGCATTTTTGGCTCAAAATACACCTAAACAATAATAATAATCCTTACTCTTCTTCTTTCATGTATCTATAATATTTCTATCTCGAAACATTATTATTTAATAAACCCAATCTTTCTAAGTAATTTGCTTTTTATTCCTACACCTTAAATCTTTTTATGGATTCAATAAATTCCAAATGGATCTTTTATTAGAGAGATGATTCGAGTATTGAAGATCTTAACATAGTCTATATTGTAAATTACAAATGGAAACATAGGTTACAGATGCTTTTACGGCATTTTAACAATCGATATAAAGTCTGATGTGCTTACAAAGACAATTTCATAGCTATCAGTTTCACACTTGCACTACCCGAGAAACTTGACATTATCTAATCCGGATGTTATTAAATTGTGATGTGCAACGAGTTGTGGCAATGTTCAGGTTCTATTTTCTTCCGCATAACCACTATTTATGCAAATTAATAGGTCGCTAAACACTAAGAGAATATTTCGCATTTCAATGACAAATCATCATTTCTGCGTGTCCTGTACACATATTTATCTTCGCACCATATTCACAAAAACGTAGAATTAATAATAAGAAGCAATCAAGTAAAATATCCTTCCAAATAATTTGACAAAGTTCTTTTTCATGCATGGTGGGGCGAAATTTCTACCGGACAGGAAACTATCTCTCGTAAATTACTCATTAACTCCGGGAGAGGGAATTTTTATGATTCCCCTGGAAGTAAAAGAAGAAAAAAAGAACGCAGATGAGCCACGAGAGACAGAAGATGAGACTGGCTGATGGTCTCAGCTTCTCGTGCGAAAGAGTTGGTACTTTTTTTTTGTACGAAAATTTAATTAGACCCGCAGAGGGCGAGTTTTGAAATTACTTCTACGAGAGGCCTTTTTTGCGCTACACCTGTAATTAAGAGTCTCCAAGGCTAGGATAATGTGAGGTATAAAACTATATATATATATATATAAGTATATACATGTATTCTCCTGCTCGGCAGCCGCCCTTTTATCTCTTTCCAGTTCTTAATTTTTCTTCTCTCCCCTTTAATGCTGCGGGAATACACCAGATATCTTAATTACCCATCCATTGCGATATTTTCGCAAATCATAAATTTATAGACTCGCTCCTTAACGGATAGAACTAACGATCTAGGCCTAAAGTGCGTGCTTATATAGGCGATTTAATGCGAGTATAAGCGATCGAGTCCTTGCCCGATCTCTTGCTGAGAAGGACTAGAGTTTATATATTTCGTTAGCCTCCCGTTAAGCTTTCAGCTGTGGCACGCCGGAATAGCGAGAAATAGCTGGAGTAATGATAAGGTGATAAAAGGGTGTATTAACCTTACAGGAAAAACGATCATCTAGAATTGCTCTCCGTTATACACACTAAACATTATTCGCTGCTATTCTATTTTCCCCGGTTAACGAGATTTTACGTTTTATCCTTTTTCTACTGCACCGACAAATCATTACAGTTAGATATATTTCAGAGATGCCGTCAATATGAAATGTGAAAAGTATGCGAATAGCTGTTTCAATGCTGGTTTTATGCACACGGCGCGATCAGGAAATGTGCAAAAACATTTATTTCGCTACATTTTACTTTCGCATTGCTTTGTTTATTGCAATGAACTTTAATCTTGAATTTAATGTGTTATTTTTACCGTATTCAAAGAATCATTTTATTAAAATAATGTAGTTGGGATGATGCGCGCGCATCATTGCTAAATGTCAAAAAATATTTACTTTACAAAAAAATAATGAATAATTTACACACATTTAACTAAATCTTGAGTTGCCATTGGCTTTTTAGTAAATGTTTACTAATAATTTTGTTTTCTCTTTATGATAAATATTTCTTTAGGGTTAGGAATGATGCGCGCGCATCGATATGCCTCTTATGCATTTAAGAGGCTTTTCCGAATTTTTAAGTTTTTTAATCTGGACCAAGCCTAAGTGGTGTATTTTAACATAAAAACAAATAATCCGGTGGAGGAGATTGGAAATAACTTTCACGAAAATTGACAGTCTCACTGCATTCCAGTGATACGAAAACAAACATGACTTCAGTCAATATATAAAAAGGCTAACGCACAATGAGTCGTTATTAATCCTTAATCGTAAGAATGAGAGGAAGCAGGACAGAGATATATGTCTGTCCTACTTCCTCTCATTTTTTACCATTAGGGATTTTCATAGTGCTTAGGGCTAAAAATAACAAATTCAATATTTATCTAAATAGCTTCTGGTATGGACATGACTAGTGATGTGCTTGTGTCAATTACGTAAATGTAAGTAATTACATTACTGGTAATTTCCAGTAATTACCGGTAAACCCTTACAAAAATAGTAAAATTGCAAATTTAAAATATTTATCGATTTTGCTAAAGTCAAAACAATTTTTTTATTATTGTTTTTATTAGTATTCATATTATGTTATAATTTCCGTATATTATGAACGCGTAAAAATAAAAATAACAAAAAGAGTAGTTTTTCTTACAGCTAGCAGACGACAGTCTTGTTTGTTTTTGGATACATAACCTTACTTTCGCATTGTTTTGCACATTTTTGTGTGGTTTTGAATAATTTAGGAGACAAAGAATTTTACGATTATGAAGCCAACGGGCATCTTTAAACAACATTTTGACAGGCGGAAATAAATTTCAGGGCAAATGTTGCAAAAAAATATCTGTTAAGCTCGTTACGAGAGAATTTCAGAAAGAGTAATACCCATAAAGTTAATAATTCAAACAAAATTAAATTTAAATTTCGTTAAAAATAAAAAACAGTCATTAATTCTATCAATGTTTACAAAAATATATACTTTATATAGACCAAAAAGTTCTTCTTTAAATCTAGAATATTTTATCGACGGTACTTATCATTGTAGAATAAAAATTGAAGAAGTTATAAAATTGAAAAAATTGATTGAAATTGAGATAAATACCTAATAATTAAAAACTTAGGAAATAAATTTACAAATAATGAAAATGATTTAAAATTGATGAAAATAATGAAAAAATAATTTCAAACTTAAAGAAGTAATTGAAAAAATTACATAAGATATTTTAAATAAAGAAAAGTTCAAGAAAATTTCAGAAAAATACTTGAAACTTTTAGAAGTTTATTGAAAAAAAAAGAAAATAATTAAAAATTAGAGAAAATAAATGAAAAAAGATTTAAACATAATTTAAAATTGAAGCCAACAATTTGTAATTTAAAAAAAAATGTAAAAAATACAGAATATACATAAAATACGAGAAAATCATAGATGTATATGAAAATTAAATAAAATAATGAAAGTTTTAGATAAATAATTAAAATTTTTTTGGAATTTATGAAAAAGAACTTAAGTTATTGAAAATTGAAAAAAATAACAACAAAAAAATATTATAATTAAAATTGAATTAAATAATTGAAATATTATATAAATAGTTTACATCTTTGAAAATTATAAAAGAAAGTGAAAATAATTAAAAATTGGAGAAAAATATTTTAAAATCTCAGAAAATAATTTTATAAAATAAAAATAATTAAAAATTGGGGAAAATAAATGAAAAGTAATTTTAAAATCTGAAACTTGAAGAAAATAATTTAAATATGATAAAAACAATGATAAGATGAAAAAAAAATGAAAGTTGAAATAAATAATTGACAAAATTGCGGAATATTGAAAAAAAGTAATGATTGAAAATTTGTAAAATTATGCCAAAATAATGAAAATAATTAGAAATTGGAGAAAATAATAGAAAAAGTAAAGAGTTTATTTTTCTGTAAAAGAAAATAATTGAAAAATCGTTCAAAAAGTTGTAAATATTAATCTAATTTGGTTAAAAAAATTAATTTAAATTTGTGATAAATAATATAAAATTTATAGCAATAAATAATAAAATTGTTCTATTGTCAAAGAAAATAAAATTAAAATTTGAAAAGTTATTGGTAAAATTGAAGAAAGTAATTGAAATTTGCGGAAGGTAAATTTAAGATTTTTAGGGAAGAATGTTAGATAAATAATGGAAATAATGAAAAATTGCAGAAAATAATTGAATAATGATAAAAAGAGTTGAGAATTGTAGGTTAAGTAATAAAAATCATGAGAAATGTCTTCTGCTACAACTTTTCCAAATTATTTCCATTGCAATAATTGACTACTTGTGTATTATTTCAATAAACAAGTTCAAAAGAAGTGAAATGTCACAATAACTGTGTGTAGGGCTTTATTGTTTAAATAAAAGATATCTAGAATTAATTATTCGAATATTACGGTTTTAGTAATGCTTTACCGGTAATTACGCGTCAGAATTTGAAAACATGAGAGAGACAAGGACAGCGAAATGTTTGTTGTTGCTCCGTCCTTGTCTCTCTCATGTCTTCGCGTTCTGCGTATCTGCGTTTTGATGCAACAACTTGTAGATACAGGATGAGACATTCAGGGTTTGTACAAAATATAATTTACATTTCCAAGATGGCGGCAATCTGTATTTAAGTAAATAAACATATCTTATTTTATAATTCCCGGTTTGTGAGAACTATTCTAAAAATGCTAAGAAGCGAAAGATTAATGAGTTTTTGATAATAGAAACTCTCCATTATACCAAAAAAAAGGGAGACAAAAAATTTAAATTTTTATTTCTGTCTTCTTCTATCTCATACCGGCTGTAAAAATACCTAGGTAAATGACACAGCTTGCTAAAGTGGCATAAACAAATTCTCATAACCTCAAAAACCATGAAGGTATATTTCAGTGCTCTTTTTCTAATTATTTGTAAGTTAATTGTGCCAAAAAGTAGTAAGCCATTGAAGAAAAGTTCCAAAACATCTTTATGTCACAGCCTAAATTGTAAAATTGCGAGTTTTAGGTTATGTTACGAGTAAATAACACTGTGTAAAATTTTTAAATCTATTGTTCAATGCACAAAGCATAAAAAATAAAATTACAAAAAGAAGAGATAAAAGTAGAAAATTAAAAATGTAAAAGATGTGAAGAAAATAAAAATGTGTAGAAAATTGTTGATTTCTCGATAAACAAAAAAGTGCACTTCACGCAGAAAGTTTCCTTTCTCGAAGAAGAGATTTCCAAGGCCATCTCTCGAATCTCTTTGAAATCAAATTAGATTCGCTACTATCAAAACGACGTGACACCGTCATCGGTATTCTTGAAGCGGTAAAGGAGGAGGCGCGACAAGATTTCCAACTTAAAATTCTTGCCGAACTGCAAGGGCTCTTCGTTAACCGGCACGTTTAAGGACTCTCCGAAAATATCACCTTCGCCTTCGATAAAAAAACGAGGAATGCCCGCATCACGAAAATAAATAATGTCTACAAACGTATTTGCAAACTTGCGTATGTTTCCATAATAAAAAATAAAAGAGGCTCACGTATTAAGTCCACTCGTTGCTTAAAGAGGTATATCTAAAAGGGATAAAACCGACCAGTAATCGATATTTAATTTAAAATATGGCAACTCTTATTAATTTTAAATTTCACCACCGGATTGTAAAAGTCTAACCAATGGGATTTCATGTTGCCAATTTTACCGATTCCAGGGTCCGCTTCTTGGAATCAATTTTACATACACTGACTCCTGTTTCTTTATCGAATCTAAAATCTTCGTTTGCTACATTTTCCTCTTTACGAGCGTCAAACTGACCAAGCAGGAAATAAGGAAGTGTATATTAATTTTAAAAATGACTTTTCGATTAAAGAAGTCTTAAAAATAAAAGAACCAAGAAATGTCCTTTCGAATAAAACTTTATTATACTGAATAAATAGTATATTATTCTTTTGAAACATTTTTTAAAGTGCTTTCACAATTTCATTCCCGCCAAAACAAGATTCATAGAGTTTGCGCAGTGAGAACATAACCTCCAAACGACATAAGTTTCTTTTATTTGTACAGAATTGATTTTTATAAATGAAATGCAAGAAATCAAGTTGATGAAACGTCTCGTTATTAGAGGCATTGATTAAATTGCTTTACAGTAAGATTGATATATAACAGCAGTAAAATGCATCCGGAATGAAATAATGTTACTATATAAAGTTGTAAAATATTTTTGCTGCAGTACTTTTGCAAAGTCTCGAGCGAACTTGTTTTAACGGTATGAAATAAAGATTATATGAGGTGGAACGTCGATTGGATGATCATTTTACTGATCTGTGAGAATTTCTAACGGTTATGTAGTTTACTTGGATCTCGAACAATAAATAGTTGTAAGACATGGAGACCGACGTCTTTGGTACGGATAGTGCATCCTCCGGACGATCCAGTATTTTCAGGGCGCCATAGTGCTTTCCTATATCAACCGACCGGCTTGAGAATATTTGCCGGAAAGCGTTCTTGGGACTAAGACTTGATTCTACGCACGCCTACGCCTTCGTAGGTCTTGTGATAATCCCTGCTTATTCGATCAGTATGGATCCCTGTGGATATTCCAGTCATTAAACATCCTGCCTATATTCAGATAAAAGAACCTCGATAAGGACCTTCATACCGATATTTATAACGAATATATCATACTCTTTTTAAAAAATATCTAGTAAATTTAATATACATGCGTGTTAAGTCATATCACGTACTGTCTATTAAATTTAATAGATGATGCGCATTAAAATTTATATACATCTTGAAGTGCCTGGCAAAACTGGAAATCATAATAAAGGGAACATTTCTTCACCGACATTAAGCAAAGTAGGTTATAAAATATTGCAATTTTTAAAATTTCTCGCGTTTTAGTTTTAGTCGATTGCCAATAGATGTCGCGTCACACAAATTACTGAATATTCTATGCTCCTCTATTTTTCTTGTACTTTTGCCTAAAAGTAAATTACACTTATAATTTGAAAAGAACTATTGAATAAATTATTTGCTCAGAAGTTCTTTGTTTTAGTTGTCTTAACTTACTTCTTGAAGCGGTTTATGGAAACATATGGAGATGAGGGAATCAGGTTTTGAGGGCATTGAGTTGGGCATTGCACCATAGCAAATGGAACAACTCTATAAAGTCTAACGGCCTGGATAAATGGTGAAAAATTGGAGAATCGTTAACTGCTAAATAGCTATGAAGAGAGTCGGTTAGGTTAGATCGGGTAAAAACAAAAGAAAAAATAAAATACCAGACCACGATCTATGGTGGTACCTACATGGTTACTGTAAATCGAGCAATGCAGGCACCTACCCTTGGCATTGGCTTCTGAGACTGTAAATATCATTTAACCACACATAAATGCACTCACACACCAGCAATTATTGCTCCGAGGGATTATTCTTGGAGAGATTGATTGCTGATAAATTTTTATCGCGGGAATAAATAGCGCGGGAATGAGTCCTTTTCTGTATTTGAAAGAAAATTGAAGCTGGAATAAATTGACATTTTTCTGAAAGCGCCTCTAGTTGCACGAGAAAAAGTAGTCAATTGACATTTTAAAACACTGTACATTTTGCAAATTGCTACAAAACATGAGAGTTGCTCGTAAAGTACCTCGGTAACGTTACGGGTTGTGTAATAATACATGAAACCCACCCGCATCTCTGCGGTGATTAAGAATCTGTTTACTTCCTCTACAAGTTTCATGAATAATCGTAATTTATAGCAAAACTCGTAAAATACCTTCTGGTTCTATTATTAAACAGTAATTAATTCTGAATAGCTCAATACGAGTTTATAAAGTATCATTTCTATTATTCAAAATGTCCGGGATAATTAAAGTTTGCGCAATTGCAGCAAATCTTTGCAACATGCTCCAAAATCCTTTGAAAACATTACAAAAAGGTCTGATTTTACATAAACACTTCTGCTTCATAGTTTAATAAATTGTAATAAAATTTATAAATAATGTTTCTTTATTTTTGGAAACTTTCGATATTTCAAAAAAATTTGATAGTGTACCGTTCTGTATGGAGTAGGTGAAATTTTCAACAATACCAGCTTGAAGGTCAAGCGTCGACTGGCTCTGCCAAAGGAGCTATCTGCGGTTGGTACCTAAAAGTTTTTTCCCCCTCCATCGACTCGTCTAGAAATGGCGCAACATTTAAAATTCGCCTGGGTTACGTTAACTAAGGCAATTGTGCAAATTCAAGTGGAAGTAGCATTAAATATGTGTATTAAACTAGTTAAGCTAAACTAAAGTGTTTTTAGCTATCTGATGGCAAACTAGTTTGTGTAGGTTCATAACACTCTGGAGTTCATACTCTGTTGCCAAGTTGGCTTTTATTTTATCTTCATTTAATGAAAACAAGGCTAACCTCACACTCCATGTGACAGTGAATGCAACCTTGTACCAAAGACTACTGCCCACAATATGAGTCCGTTGATCCCTGTCGTTCCACATTAGCGAGGCTTATCTCAGAAGACCATACCTTTTATATATCCTTAGCTCATGATCCTTCCTTCGCAGAGAAAGCTGCTTGTTTTCTGATAAAAATGATTTTATGATAAAAATAATTTTACATTCTCAAATGTTATTCAGTAATCATGTCGTTTTGTTGCTTATCTTGTTATTCACGCACTTCCACTTGTGTGATAGGTTTATACAATCATGATGCTTGTCCGAGATATAGTAGCGTTTCGTTCCGGGAGATTTAGGTCGATAGATTTGTATTAAAGTTGGAACAGTGAAAAATCAAATACTCGAATGTCTCAGTAAAGATGTGTACTGACTTTGTCCACCTACACAAAACTGTCTCTTAAACTCCACAGGCAAAGATTTGCCTATGGATTTGTTTTATCATCAGACACGTGTTTTCACTTTTGTTTTTGGAATTTGGGAATATTTTACGTCTGTTGTGTTAGTTAGATATTTCTTAAATTATTATTGGACGTTGATTAACATATTTTGAATTTAAAAATTTCTTGTAATAGATTCTAGAGCATTTGTCACATTGAGTATTTGCATAGAAGACTACTGCGCATGTCTAAGAGGTGTACAACACTATTGCGCATGTCCAAGAGGCATTCAACTCTATTGCGCATGTCCAAGTTGTGAACTCGCCCAAAAAATAAAAAAAAAGTTTTTTTTAAATGAAAGTAGAGAAATTTGGAAACAATAATGTTATATAATGCATAATTCTAAATGTAGAGATTTTATAAGTAATTAAGCGAAATTTTATTGGTAGCAATTAAAATTTTCCGTGGTTTGAGTTACATTGTCAACTACATTTATCCTGTTGTGTCTGTGAATTTAATAAATTTTAACACAGATTTTCTTTTTGTTTCAGGTGAGTCGACTAGATATTATCAGAACCTGTTGAGTTTACTTCAACTGGAGTATAAAATTTGCACTGATTATCTTCCGTTAAATCAAGACGACGGGATATCTTTCTTATTTCTTCAAAGAGGTAATTTTCCATTTGAAGTATTGAAACAAATCTTAACAATGAGCTGACCAAAATTTATTATTCTTAAATTTGTCAATTTCTCCTGACTATATCCCCTAATTGTTGGGTAATTCTATGCCCTAAGCTTTATTTGTATCCGCTTAAAAGGATTTGCACCCTACGGCGTTCAAGGGCACTACAAAAAGTTTTGTATCTTCATTAATAATAAAGATAAAATCTTCATAAAATATTTATTTTAAAGCTTAAATATTTGATTTGAAACGATACATAAAAAAAGTTAAAAAAAAGTTTGTTTTATTGTTTAATTGCTTAAAAAAAGAAATTTTTTTATCGATATGTATATGTTATCCGCCTTAAAAATATATACAGAAGGAAAAAATGCAAAAAAATTTATTTTTTAATGTTATATTTTTTTCCTAACTCCACGCACAAAAAGGCACATTTTTATCTTACCAATTTTTCCAAAAGTCAGTTGTTCTCAAGTTACCAACAATTGAAAAAAGGGCTATTATTATAAACAAATAATCATATCTTCCTTAAAAATAATCGTAGTGAAATTTTTAAAAAAATTATTTTAAAGGTGACAAAAAGTGCTTTCAAATGCCATTTATAGAATTGAAATGTGATGATTTCTTAAAAAATTGTATCAATTTGAAATTTTTCAAAAAAGTGAAATTTTTTTAAGCAATTAAACAATGAAAAAAAATTTTTTTTAAACTTTCTTTTAGGTATCGTTTCAAGTCAAATATTTAAGTTTCAAAATAAATATTTGATGAAGGTTTTATCTTTATTAATAATGAAGATACAAAACATTTTTTTTACAACTTATTTTTGTTTATTTAGCAAATTTTTTAGTTGTCGCCAAAGCAAATCCTAATTTTTACACGGAAGGCTGGAAAACATAAATTTAACAAACTTTCGGTACATGTCGTGAGCATGGTTAGGCCATTCCCCAAAACACTCTGTTTTTGTAAAATCTTCTGATTTATTTGTATTTTATCATTTAACGAAGAACACTATGAAATAAAAGAATCCTGGATGGTTATCCGGTAGGTTAGCTAAAAAAACTACAAAGCTCCAAAACAGAGTTTGTTGACATCTGTTTTCCGTTATTGTTGCCTGTCAGTTAGAAGTGGTCTATGTTGAAAAAAAATTATGTTTCTTATCTTAATTAACTATTTTTAAATAAATCAGTAACGTTAATTGAAATGGTTTTAATTGAATACAATTTCAAAAAAGATATTAAATTTCTCTAAAATGAAAAGTTTCGTGAAACATATTGGTTAAGCGCGAAATGCGAGAAATGCGGGAAGGATATAATGTGAGATCGATGGTTAGTCGCGAGACGATGAAAAAGGGACAAAGAAAAACGAGATGAGAGTGGTTCGTCACGCTCGTGGACGGTATATGGTGGGATGTTGCGTAGCTGGTACCAATACAAAGATAAATTCGCATAAATCGATGCGTGTGTTAGTGTACTCGCTTCACGATTGCACGCATACGTGTGACCGCATAAAAATCTATGCACCTATCGGATATCCCTTCCTCCTTTTCTCTTTCTCCCGCGCATTCTCGACCTTGAGGGTTGTAACAAGTTGTAACAGACCGCTGTGAAGACCAAGAGAGAACGGCATCTTGCTGCCTCTCGGATTGTAACTCTATAAAAGCTTAATTGTTTCTCATTTTACGGTTCAATCTCGAGACTCTCTACTTACATGTTTCGCTCTTTTCCTTTCCTCTCTTTCTCTTTTCCTATCTACACTCTCCTATTCGCCAACCGAACGAGGAATCAATGCTGCCTTTTCCTTTCCACGCATTTAACTCTCCAGCTGGTCGTTTATTTCCACTCTTAAAATCGCGTAGGTCGACCGGAGACATCGATGAGGATATACTCTTCTCCTCATGCCATAGAATCATTTCATTCTCTTACGCTTCATCTCCCTCCTTTTCTCAACACGCATCTCTGAATCTATTATCAAAACTCTTTTTCATTTTTATTCCGAAACTAGACTTCTTTTAACAATACGAGACATTTCGATAATGAACTTTTCGATTAATATTTCTTTAAATTGTAAAAAAACGAGAAACTTTTCGGCTACGTTTACGCGTAACTCATTTTTTGCGTTTCCTATTGGTCAATTAGATGGTCGATATTTTCGATTATGAACTATTCGATTAATATTTCTTTAATTTGTAAAAATTAAAAGTTTGTTATTAATAATACATATTTACATTAATTTTGTGAAAATTGTTGTTAAAATGAATTGTCGTTCACTTAAATAACTTTTGTTATATTGCATGTAATTATATTGGCAGTTCAGTTTCGCCACGTGTTTTTTGTAAACAGTGAAGTTGGCTAAAATTTAAAGAGTGTTTGCGTTTGCTATTAAAGTTATATAGTGAAGTAAATATATATTATTTTAATAAGTATTTGATTATTTTATAAAATAGTAGTGTATTGTGTAGGCTGACATTTGTTATAATTGTGTGAATTGTGTAATTTCGTTGTAAAAGTGATTTTGACAGCTAGAGGTTATGTATTCTTAACTCGCCATTTCTGTAAATGGTAGAAAGAGCAGTTTATTTTTTAATGATTTAATCGGCACAGAGAATGGAATCAGTGACAAGATTGCAGGAAAGGCAATACAATTGTTTAGTAAACTATATAAGAACATAATATCAAAAAAACAAAGTCTAGATTCAATTGTTGGTAAATTTATTACAAATCGAAATTCGTTAATATAAAAAGTTTGCCTATTAACACTGAATCCATTCTGTCTTACAACAAGGCGTAAAAACCTTTTTTGCACTCTCTCCAATTGCTGCAGGTGAATTTTATAGTAATGAGTCCAAATAATCGAAGAAAATTCTAAATTAGGTCTGACCAGAGATTGATATAAAATTTTTAAGGCAAGAGGATTTATCAACTTACAAAACTTTTTTACGTTTAATATTAATTATTTATTAATTATAATTATTCTTGATAAATAATGAATGCTGTTTAAAATTTTCACTCGTCAATAATAATTAAAATAAAAAATTAGCGCAATGTGTCTAAAATGTAATTCATAAACAGATAGTGATGTATTGAATTACATCAGGGTCTATTGAAATTTTATTGAATTAAGTACCAACTGAAGTGTAGGTGTTGTAATAATGATTGATGTCTCTAGGATAAATGAGTGTTGAATATTAACACTTTTATCGTGAATTATTAGATTTCGTTGTACCACACGTAAATTGAGGATGAGAAAAGATTAGCAATAATTCGACAAGTCGAATAAAACGCTGGCCAATTGAAATAAATGGGGGTTAAGCCTTTTTGCGTGTAGCTTGATAATTTCCTCGTTAGGGTTTTTCGTTAAACGATAAATCGACTTTAAATGCAATGTTCGCTGTTGAAAAAAACATGTCGTCTGGACGAAACATGTGTTGGACGCCAATTCTGATTTCCTGTGTCAATTTGAGGGCCATTAAAATCTCATTTCTCGCCACTTAGCAGACAATTTGTTCAAGTTTTTTTTTTCGAAATCCCTTTCTTTTTCGAAATTTTCTCTTTCTTAAAGTCATTTTGTAAAGTAAGCAATTGTCAGCCAGAGCTGATGATAAAAATACGCTTTTTGTTTCTGGACTACAGAATCCGAGCTTAATTTGTTCTTAAAATTCTCAGGTTGAATGACTTTTGGATAATGTGTGGAATCGTGCGGACTTTTTGTGTAAAGAGAGAAAGAGTAAAAACAAAGATTTATTGAGAAAATAATGTGAATAGAGTGGGTGAAGGTCGTGAGTTAGGGTCAACAGACTCTACTTCTTCCTGGATTTTGACCGCAGGCACACGGGTCTCATCTACATTTCTAACTTTATATATATACGAAATGCTTTATCCCTAGTTTATTTCGAATGCTCGTAAATAATCATCGAGAGATGACGGATGATATTTCCAAAAGGTTTCTCGTAGATTATTCGCTTGACCTTGTATAGGCGATATTTTGTCTACCCTGGGATCTCAGTATACCTTGAAGTATCCTATATCCTCTCGGACTGGAGCACGGTTGTTACAGAACGTTGCAAAATTATGGATCGTTAAGAGATTTTACGAGTTTGTTCTGTTGGAACTAGTCTCTTGTTCCTCTCTTCGATCTTCCTTCTCGATTCTCTTCAATTTCTACGATACTTAGCATTCTTCTCGATATTCTTCATGTTTTATCTTTGATTTCTTCTTTATCTCTTTTTCATTTCCGCTTATTTTTTAACAATTCTGCAATTGTAGGAGACGGTTATGTAATTTTCCTTGGATCCCGTCATCTATATTCTGGATACTGACATACAATAACCTAAATCCTGTCACCCCACATATCGGATGCTGTTACTGTATTAATAAATATGCTCTTCTCAAATTCATGAATAAGTCGCAGTGATGCTACAATGCACCACGAGTTACCGAACTTTGGCAAGAGTATTGTAGACCAAATAAAGGAATCAAATAGCATTAACCAATAAAATTAATAATAAATAAATTATCAAGGAATAATTATCGGCACGTCTTTTAGGTGACAGCTACCCGCAAAAATACAAAACACCGATCTCCGTCTCCTCTTGAGACTGTTTCGAAAAGACTGCGATTCACCTTTGTCAATCAATTTTATTAACTCATGTTACTTGAGTAATCAGGTCTCTCCGATGAACCTTTCGTAATGAAATTGATGTTTCAATATGATTTGTTAATATGATTGTTAATTCTTTGTCTTGTTTGCTTCTAATTTGAATAATACAAAAAAATAGAAGTTTGTTAATGACTTGGTACATTCGACTCTTTCTACTAGTAAAAAGAGAATCTTAGATTTATTTTGGCGTGTATGATTAAGGATGATTCGCATTTTTCACAATAATTTTATGACAAAAGAGACAATTTGTATGACCTAAACAGGTCTTTGATTCTTTATGATTCTCTTTACTCCTCTTTTTAAACCTCCACTTTACACATTGATCCTCAACACTGTCACACTTCTCCAATCATTCATCTACATTAAGTCCTGTAATAGTAGTAATACTTTTGATTTCTTGCTAAATGCATGCAATTCCGTGACAGTGAATTTTTGTGATCTACATAAAATAAAAAGATTTTTGAAATCCACCTTTCCTTTTCAATTCTCTTTCGGCGAATAAGAGCGACGACGGCTTATCGTACTGTCGGGTTTATGCGAGCGATGCTTTGGCGAGATCATCGTAAAACCTACCTACTTACGAGTCGTCGATACGGGCCTCGTTGAATGCGATTTTCCCCTTCTCACTCATCTCCTTTCTCTTTGACCGTTTTTATCCTTTTTTGGGCCTTTCCTTTTTTCTCAGCTCTGTGATGATGCCGCTATTTTGAAGACGTAATCTCTGCAAAAGAGATCAATTGGTGCAAGGAAAACTGTATCCAGAGAGAAAAGGAGATTGAGATTGGTAAATAGGTATTAAGTTCCGCGACAAGTCACCTGACACCAACCAGACTGCAGAACGGAAAAGGAAAGGCACAAGTTGCTTAAAACGTGTTATGTAGGACTGCATTAACAGAGTATGTGGATGTATGGAATATCACAATAAGATGAATGATAAATAGAAGACATTTGCATAATATTACTTTATCGAGTGGTACTTATCCTCAGTTACATTTAAATACTGCCATTTTCGCATAATATTATGCCTATTTGAAAATTCCTCTTTTCTAACAAGTGATACACTTCGATGCTAAATTGATCGCATTAATTTATATCAAGTTGAATTTATGATGTTCTTTTGCCTGTCTTCCGTTTTCCTTCTCTGTCTTTCTCTATGTTTTATTAGGTAATGTTCTCTTATCACATTTGGTTATCAAATCTTGTCTTAGAATTCCTTTAGTAGTGGATGCCCATTAAAATATACTGTTGAGATCATTGTTGCGCATCATTTTCGTCATCATCGCACTCCTCGTCTCCTCCTTCTTCTCGGAAGCGATCCCGTGCCGGTAAGGTAATTGCAGTGATTATGCCTTGCGCCCCTCGTCGCTCTCTGAACATGGCGTGTCTTTCTCAAATTCAAAAACTCATTTCGCTCCGTAAACTGACCGAGTGCAACCGATCTTCCTCTCTTTCCTTTTTTTTTCTTCCTCTCAACTTGGAGAACTCAACTTTGTCCCATTTTTCTTACGGTTTATATTTCTTCCAAAGAACTGGTAATGATTTTTTTATTGCATTGAACAGATGGAATACATGAAATCCGAATGCGAAAATGCGAAACATGCGATGGGAATTTAACCGAGAAACACATCAAGATCAAAATATACGATCTCATATTCTGGAAACGGGTTTTATGTTCGCATCTACTTAGAAGAAGTTAGATTCGTTTGATAAACTAAGTTTATGGAATTTAGGTTAATTTAGTTTTAATTTGATTAAGGCGTTGAGAATAATTAAGTATCATCTGGTTTTTGAACTTCGTACATCCTAGCTGAAATTTTATGGGATAAAAATTTTTTAAAGTTGTCTCTAAAGAAATGATTCTGTCTAAAAAGTAAATAAAGGATCAATAATTAAATTAGAATTCGGTGGTAAGTTGGTTCTTATCCACACGGCAGTCTCCAGTTTTTGATATTTTGTCAATTCAATCTTTATTAAATTCATCTTCACATGAAATATATATATAGTTCAAGAAAATATTCTGAAATTATAAGAAGTAAATATGAAGAAACAGGTGAATGACACAATCAAATCGAAGAGAAGGAATCGATAGTTAATGAAATAATGCTGCATTTGTACGAAGAAATTTGAGGAATTATTAGTATCATATGGTACCATGACCCATAATTTTGCTTGAATACTACTGTAATAATACTTCACATAAAGCGTCATTGTATCCCACTTCCGACAAGTGAAGAGTCATTTTTACTTATTATTCACACATTCAGCACACCTGACTTCCCAAGAACATTTTTGTGGCGCATCTTATAACGTCCAAAAGTCTTGCATCTCGAAATGAACTCTCTGAAAGGTGCTGTTTCGTTTCTGATTTAATAAAGCATCTGTCCAAGGTGAAAGAATTGAAAGGCACATCTTTAGTTTTAGGCGATCGCCTACGTTGCAGCGTTTCACGCAAGACTTTTAACGAGCAGCCAAGCAAATTGAATCTGGTCCTGAATCAGGATCCCCCTGCTGCTGACACGATGCTCCCGTGATTTCGTGAGGGTGGCTGGATCGGCGCGGCAATGCGAAGGCGTGTGTACGTACATATGAGAAAAGAAAACCACGAGATCAGCTCTCGTAGCCCCGCAGTGTGTCCGTCAGTCCGGCTATATATCACGTGTAAACAACTCGGGTATTAGCATATCTGTATCTGTCCGGTGGTTGTCCTGCCAACTCTACCGGGGTGAATGCCTCACCCCTCTCGAAAAGTTGTTGGTCCTCTTTTGCCCCCTGCCTCTCACTTGAGACCGCCAGCCTCTTCGACTTGTCGTTCCTTCCTCTTTACTTTACTCATTCTTCCCTCCGTGGTCCATCTCTGATTGCTGTCCGCGAGGCAAGATGGACCGGGGAGATTTGCGAAGCAAACGACGAAAACCTGGACGATGACAAACAGAGTCAGGAGAACAATTCGTTTAACTCGCTTTTTCTTAGAAGTGCAGTGTTGGCAATTTCTTAACATATTTCTTTCAAAAATAAGTGGATTAAGCTTGAAATAAACTGTTCAGACTAAATCTTCACGTACTCTTTATCAAGGAGGATAGTTAAAAATTATTATCCTCAAGGCTCATTATAAATTCACTAGCAGGCGGGTAAGAAAATTGGAAGGTTCCTTGATGATGAGAAATTGAGTTTATTTTCACTTTTTTGCAAGTTCCACGAAGTCGCGATTGATTTCAGCTCTAACGAAGGATCAGACGAGGGTAGAGTTAAAATTATGATCGGGTGTTGAGAAGGTCCATGATAATAGCAGTCGAATCATTTCGCTGGATATTTTTCGAAATGACTGGGCTTCGTGGTGCAACGGAATGCCATGCTTGCAATCCAGCAGCGGCAGCTCCCTTCGTATTGCCTGCAGATGCAGTCGTGCGATGGAAAAGGAGAAGAGATGACGGCCAGACACGAATTGTGCAGTAAAGGGAATAAAGAGAGAGAAAAGTAAGAGAGATAAAGGCATCCCCTCTAACTACAGAGAATCGTGGTAGAATTCTCGCGGCAGCGAGAAAAGAGAGGGATTGTCTTTGAGGAAATAGAATTAAGAAAGATGAAACATGGTGTAAGGCCACCGGTTAGATTGAAAAAAAAGTCAACAGGGTAATTTGCGGATGCCATCCATTTATACCACGAGAAAGGATATTTAAATTGCAGACATTTTACTAATTATTTTATCATTTCTTTACATTTCTCCTCCACAGAAGATATTTACATTATATTTGCAAACTATTATTTAATATTTTTTATTGATAGTTCCAAAGTTATGTCCCGTCGAAGGGACGTCCTTCCGAAAAACATGGTTTGCGGTGACCAACAGTATGTAAATCTGGTTCGCCTGAAATCGAAAATTAAAACGGATTTACATTTATTGGAAAATTATCTAGTATTTAAAGTTTCAACTAAGTTTTACAGGAAGATGGATTTTTTTTAAATCAGATCGAGCCATCAATTCCGGGGCCATATAGTAGTTCATCCGCAAATGAAGCTGCTTCCAAAATCCCAATTTGCTGTTGTCGACTCTATACAGGTGTCCTCGGTTTTGATCTGAAGAACTAACCCTTCTCCTTGAGGACAGAGGTTAACTTATTTTATGATTTAAGCACCGGATATCCTCCACTTTTAGTTCTACTTATTGCTCAGAACCTTACATTTTAATCTCCATGGGAAAATAAGTATATCTTTAGCGAAATTGTTTTCTTTTTGCTTAATTAACAAAATGACTTTAATTTAATCTGTACACCAAAAGGCGAAAAGATGAATTATAAGAAAAATGCGTTACGAATTATTAATTGATAGTCCTAGGCGGTATTGAAACTGTTGGGACTTTAACTTTAATAGAGATTATACGCAATAAGACTGGATAGTGAAATAAATGTGCACAGCTTTATTTCTAGTTCACAAAATATTTGGACTTTATTTTCTGCTTATCTTACAGACGGTTAAGAAGGGACTGTCCGTAATTTACCTGAAAAGCGATGACAGACCCTTTTGCTCGTAGAAGTACATTAGTGGGAAAGTCATAAACGATCATTCCATTTCATCTTTAAATTCTCAAATTCTACTTCAAAACACAATATCGAAAATATAGTTGTAACTCCAACAGAAACTAAGGTTGATTGGATCCCGAACATCATCCGAATCCTATCCGCATAGAGGGAAGAAAGTGTTCAATTCTTAAAGTTTTATATTATCGACCGTGTAAGATTGTTTGAGGAATTTCGATCTATTAATTAAGGAAGGATTTATAATGATCAACGTATTGATGAGTATTGTTTTATTCATAGTTTGAATTGCTCCAGTCATGATGTTTATTGGAAGGATAACAATCAATCTTATTTGTTAAAAGAATATTAATAGTAAGGTTAGTTACATGTCATCTCTCTATAAGACACATCTAACAATTCTTTAAATTTCTTTATGTTGATATTAAAATTTCTAATTTTCTTATTATCTTTCCTCTCTCTTAGTTTTATTGCTTATCTGCTTCTACACACACAGATTCTTTCTCTTCTTTTTTTTGCAGTTGCTATTACATTTCCTGCTTCTTCAATTGATCAATATCTTAAAAGGTATTCTATGCACTACTTTTAGCATCTGCGGTACATAAATAGATGATAGAAACAGGAATTTTAATGCCTTTCAACTTCTTTTTCATTAATGTCGATTTTTTCATTTTAACGAACGAATAATGTTTAATCCATATGTCCATCTAGCACGCAAACGCTTTGATGTTCGTGGCTGCAAGTGCAGCATATATCAGATTTCGGTTATATCCCCCTAATTTGAGTTAAAAGAAAGCCCCGAGGCAGACGCTACTTGTCGATTTGCAAACGCACATTAAAGTGATTTCCTTACAAATTGTAATCATGTATCGGTGAACGTTTGGCATAAAAAGAATACGCGAAATTATTCATTGTATACTGTTATTTACGTTTTACGAATCTAAAAATTAATTTGTATTCTTTTTCTTTGTAAATAAGTAAAAGAATGAAACTAAGGTTACGTAAAATTGGAAGATGGTCGCAAAAATATCGAAATAATTGCGTATGTAGCCTGAAGGATGATATTTCCTTTGTCCTGGCACCTACACTCCGATTATCTATAGGCGAGTCGCGACCTATGTAATTTTCGACCGTGTCATTTTGCCAAATAAGAAAACAATTTTAGTTTGAGACTCTCCTGCGAATTCTATCTTTTCACTTGGGTCGTCCTTCTGTTTCTTGGTCCGCACTTTTTTCAGAGTTTATTATAGGGAAGCTCGTTCTTGCGTGTCTCTGGATCCCAAGACGGTCAGTGATTTGGGGGAATATTCGGAGCATTGCATTGCTGCTGGGGAGATCTTATTTCCTGGGGCTAGACGCCGCTCTGATAATTCTCCAGGTATTCTTCTCTCTTTTAAAACCAATACTACTCTTTTAGCTGAATGCTCCTCATCTTTGTCTTGAAGGAGCCAAGAGTAGAAACTAATGCCAGTAGACGCTTACACATATCTAGGAACGTGGGCGTCTGCATCCGCCGCCGCCGTTTGGTAATTGCAGAGAGACTTGCTAAAACATGCAACGACATTCCTAAGCACGCGATCAATTCAAGGGTCTATCCTACTCTTGTAGCCAAGCCCCTTTAACTGTTTCCACCTTCGCTACTTTTCATAAATTTCAAATTTCGGTGCTGTAGCATCAGCAGAAGTTAGGAACAAACGCCAAGACCTGCCAATCTCTTAGTGAATAGAAATTTGTTTAATAGCCCTCGACGAGCTCTAGTTTTAAAGGCATGCTAAATCTCCAGAAAGTGTACAAAAAAAGTGTACACTCCCTAAGTTCCACGTTTTAAATCAGTTTCGGTGGGAATCTGATTTGGGTTGAGGATAAGTCAATGAGCAAGCTAGGTTTATTAAGAATATTTATTTATTGGCAAGAGAGAAAATCTTACAGTTAAAACAAGTTTAGTTAGTAGGGGCTAACTCAGGATGGTTGTTGACACTAGATAGCAGTGTATTTGTAACTGGTGTCGTGGTTAATGGTTCAACACTTGTAAAGTTTAAAGGAAGACCTTGTAGGATTACTGAGCCTAATAGTTTTCTTTTATGTTTTCACAGTTCGAGATGAAACTAAGATTTTACTGCACTGAATGGTTTCAGAATTATTTGATCATTTGAACTGATTTCTTCTTCTGATGTTTGAATAACTAACTGAGTTGACTGAATTGGGAATTGAATTTAACTTTGACTTGGTACTGTTCTGATGTTAACTTTTACTGCTTCAGAACTGATGTTAATGTTAACTAAGACTGAGCACTGATGGGTAAGAATTCCGAACTGATGTTGACCAAGACTGATGGGTAATAACTACTGAGTAATAACTTCTGTTGCTACAAACTGATGTTAATTAAGACTGAGAGGTCAGTACTTTGACTCTGAACTGCTGTTTCCGATTTTATAGGTCCTAATGCAAAGCATCAACACCTTCTTATCATCAATCTCTTCTTCTGATTCTCAACTGCCTGAGTATCGATCCCTCCGATTGTTCCAAGTTCAATAATCTCCTAGATGTGCGTATGTAGGTCACTACCAAAGAGTGAGACATGTTGACCCTTCGGGCATCCACCAAATTCTGCTTCCAGGTAAAAATAAATTTTGCTACATCCCAGGTCTTGCTCAACTGGATTTAATTTGCACATTTGCTTTGGGAAGACTCTAAGATTATAATTTTTAGCAGTTTGGTACGATTGTTAAAAGTTAAACTGACATACCTGAGTAATTTAAAGTTCCGTGCACTTCCAATCTCACAGAAGCTAGAAACATGAAAGAGACTAAAAGACTTCTTAAATTATTCTAAAGCCTAAATTTTTGTATAATTTTCGTATCGAAAAGCTTTTATCCGAAAGCGAAATTGTTTCAGCAATGTTCTTCGGCATAACGAAAGTTAATTTGCCTAACAAGATTTCAAAAGAAGATGTAGCAAAGGAGATGAGAAAATGGCGAAATTTGAATTCTTAACAAGCGCGTCATCCTTAATGAGTTGGGTTCATAACAAGGACATGTCACCATTTGAAAGTCGAATGGAATTCTTGTGGTAGACGTGACACCGTTCGAACTTGTCGTTTTACGATTATTAAAAATGACGGAAATATTTTCGATGGGTATTATGCATAATAGGGATCCAAACGTCACAACAGCGATCGAGCGAAAGAACGACTCGCACATTGACCGTAGTAGTGACGTATTTGATTATACAGATACACATACAAAACGGCAAGAGGCGCGAATGTAAATCACAACGTGTTATGCCCAAACCATCATTCGGCATCTACTCATCCACGCACACTAAAAAAACACACCATTCTTTACACGTGGACCCAGAAAGTTGTCTATTTTTAGGTTTTTTTTTCAATTCTTTTTCTATTTTTAATTCTAATTTATTCTTTTCTGCTTTGTACTGAATTTCTTTTAAATTAGTTTCTTATCATTATCACTTGTACCTTTATTTTTCATCAGAATACTAATTTCTTTAGGGTGAAGTCATATGCAGAAATTATAACGTCAGGGGATTTTTTTTTATTCATCATCAAATTTATCGTCTTTTAAAACAATTACGTTAAACTTTTCATCATCGAGTCATTGAACTCGTTTTATAATTCAATTAACATCCAAGTTTCTAGACACATTTACGTCTCGTGTATAAAGTATGATTAATCGAAATATTATATTGTGTTTCACCTCCGTATAACAAATGTTCACAAATGTTGCGCGTAGAATAACCTTGCGTCTACTTTCATCTCAAGTTATGCGTTGAGGTCATTCAACCTTTTCACACATATAATTTTTTCCTTCAAAGCAGATGCTTGACTGGCCACAGTTTAACAAGTGAAAACTGCAAAACAATTTATTGTATTTCTCTCCAAATATTTGGAATTTTCGACAAAAGTTGGTTAAGGCGCGTTTGCATCGAATGCATGAGTGCATGTATGGTTTGCAGTGTGCAGGCGACTTAGCGCCAGTGACACCGAGTCTTGTATATACAAACAAACTACGCTTATTTGTTTGTGAGAATAAACGAGACCTGACAAACACTTTTCCTTCTTTTTCCCTCTCTTTCCTGGTTCTCTTTCATGTTTCGAATATTCCGCTGTTCCTCTGCGTCAAGAGAGTACTGGCGAGAGAAAGACAGCAGGACTCGACGAAGAGAAATATGTTCGTGCAAGTCTTAACCCCCCCCCCCTCCCGGAATTCGCTTATTCGCCGAATGCATAATTAACAGTCCGTCCCAAGGGAAATGTACAATGTGCACAAAATGCATACAATGCCAAGTTCAAAGTCGGTTTCTCATAGGAATTTTTCGACTTGGTACACCAAAATAATTTTTAAATTTTTTTTCAATTCTGCTAGAATTAAAACTGGACACTGAAAAAACTGGTTGTGTAATTTTACCATATGGGGCGGATTAGAGGATCAGAATAGAAAAGTCCAATGAGAAATTGCTTTCCAATGTTTCTAGTTATCTGATTGGTTTATTCTACTCCTCTGATTCTCTAATCTTCCGCATGTGACTTCACGTTTATTACCTACTTAACTATAATAACAGTTTTACGGATTTTACGCGCAGAGTTGTGAATGAAGCTTTATGTAAAATTTCTAAGGCCGGCGTCCAATGACTCCGTTTTGCGTTGCGTTGTAATGAGATAGAAAAGGACAAAGTATATCTGTGTTCTTTCTCATTACAACGCAACGCAAAACGGAGTCATTGAACAACGGCCTTAGAAATATTACATAAGGCAATAAAGCTTTATTCACAACTCTGCGCGTAAAATCCGAAAATACGTAAAACTGTTATTATACTTAAGTAGGTAATAAGGGTGAAGTCACATGCGAAAGATTAGAGAATCAGAGGACTCCGTTTTGCGTTGCGTTGTAATGAGATAGAAAAGGACAAAGTATATCTGTGTCCTATTCTTTCTCATTACAACGCAACGCAAAACGGAGTCATTGAACGCCGGCCTTAGAAATTTTACATAAGGCAATAAAGCTTTATTCACAACTCTGCGCGTAAAATCCGAAAATACGTGAAACTGTTATTATACTTAAGTAGGTAATAAGGGTGAAGTCACATGCGAAAGATTAGAGAATCAGGGGACTCTGTTTTGCGTTGCGTTGTAATGAGATAGAAAAGGACAAAGTATATTCAACTATACCATAATCGGGAATTTGACGGTAACCGCGGTAATTATGTTATGAATAATGATTTTTTACAATTACGCGATTTAAAAAACTGAGAATTGCGTTATTAACCCTTTCTTTGATTAATCGATCGATACGGTTTGTTAACTCTCGAGGAAAAAATTGCTTTATTACGTTAAAGATAGTAAGAGGCTTAGGTTAACTTTTTGCCAGCATGACTATATACAGGCGTTAACGAGAGCTTGGGAATGCGGGGTAGAATTTTCCAAGTGTTATGATTATTATATCCTGTAACGAGGCGCAACTCTTTCTTTCTTCTGTTTAACTATACGTGCTGCAGCATATAAACGACGCGTTTATCTTTCCGTGCCTAAGGGAGCTCTTCACCAGGTGACCTACTCGTATTTAAATTTAACACTATTTCGATAAATTCTAATATTGTGGTATTGAGTAGTCGAAGCAGATATTCAAGTATCTCTGGTAATATTAAAAAAAAAAAAAAATTTTCCGCGAATTTACCTTTTTTTTTAATTTTACCGATTCTTAATGTAACTTTTATAGCAAGCACTGTTACTTTTTAGTTGTTTGCTGTCAGCGATTATCTTCCCATAAAATCCTATGAAGCGTAGGCAGAACATTATTAATGACTATGAAGGTTATTCTGTCGATCTGTCGTCATATCCTGTCGGATACGAAAGTCTTTTTCTATCAGTTTCTTGAGTATATAGTAACTTTATAGATAATAATAATAGTGATAAATTATTGAAATTGAATTTGTTTTATTATTCTTTCCTTTTGAACAGTTTAAATTTTAGTTAGAGGTGTAGAAAGTGAACTTTTCTCGATACTGGTATATAAACGGCAATGGCCGACTGAAAAATAGTACAAACGAAAGCATGAGACGCGTAGTCTGTAGTTATCTGCATTCCGGTTTATTCAGAACCCTATGCACCTGAGGTGCATAATTCTTCTGCTTATACGGGAGAGCAAGAGAGAAACTAAATACTCTGACGATTTGAATGAAAGAGATCACAAGACAGAGTCTGACTTGAGGGCATGTTAAGCATCATTTTCTGCCTTTGGGGGACGTTGCATACGACCAAAATCTCGCGAAAGTGTGACTGCACCCTGCAATTTTCTTTATTCTGTTGAAAAGCCCAATTAGTTACTTGTTACGCAGATTTGATCAATGTCGATTATTTTTTTCTTTAAACTATAGAAATTTGACGACTTTGGAATCAGAAAGCTACCGCAATCAGAGTTAAGAATCTACTGCGGTTTAAAAGGCAGCTACCATGTTTGAAGTCGAAAATAAATCAGAGATTCAAATAGGGAAGGCGATGACTAGTAAAGCTGTTTGGCAGCCTCTATAGAAATTGCGCACCATTGCATTACAGAACATCCAAGGGATAGTGATGTACTCGATAGCTTGCGTTAGCTGTCAGTCTTCCGCGATGAATAATTTATTATCTTCCGCTCAATGAGTATATTTGTCTTCTCCTGACATTTATTGTTTTTTACTGAATATGGCAGTTGTTCATCCTTTTTTTCTAGTCACTTCTCTCTTTCCTCCTAATCCTAGAAAATTACTATCCCTTTGGTTGCAGAAAGTGCAAAAGCCATTGTTGCTACCTCAATTTATTGAAATGATTTGCTATTCCGATATATATTTAAAAGAAATTAATTTAATATAATAATCTCGGCTAAAACATTCTTTTCACAATAGGCTTAAGATGTTGGTTTTATACTCTCAAACTGAAGCTGCAAAAATATTTGCCACATTACTCTGAACTTAAGATTTTAATCTTTAGAGAATACAACCATTTTTTCGATGCTATCTAACCGAGTATCTAACCAAGGATTTGAATTGTGTAATGTCATTTCATTCTCATCTTACTGATTTTCAATTTTTCTGATTTTTGGAGGTTATATTTTGACAGAATTAGTTGACCCATAGGGTACCATATTTTGCCTCATGGATGAGAAAAAATGGGGCAAGAGAAGTTTTTTTTTAATCGGTAACAGTTAAAATTTTACATTTTACAATTTTTAAAAATAATTTAAATTCTGTTAAAGGGTCGTTCAAAAAATACGTAACGCTTACAGGGGGGAGGGGGGGGGGTTAAAATAGATCCAAAAAAGCGTTACGTATTTTTTTGAACGGCCCCTAAGTTAAATAATAATAAAAACTAACGACCCAAATAATCTTTGAATTTCTTATAAATTTTATGGATTTTTCGTTATTTTTTCAAATATACTAACAGTCTAGGAAGTATTATAAAATATTTTTACATTCAGGAATTTCAATTTCGAGCATTTTTTCTATTAATAAACATCTCGTTTTTGTCGTTTATAGTGGTTTCATTTATTCATTAAACGAATAATTATATAAATAAGTAAAAAAAGTTTTTTAATCAATAATAAAATCGTAAGAAACAAAATTTAAAAAATTTGCAAAATAAAAGAAATAAAACAAAAAGAAAATTTGTAAACGTAATTCCAAAAATGGCTAAAAATTACACAATTGAAAAAATAAATTAAAAAATTCAACAGTAAATATTAAATTCAAACAAAATAATTTAAAAACTAATAAAATTATACAGGAATAACTGTTAGAAATAATTGAAATTGAAGAAAATAATTGAAAATTGAAGAAAGTGGTAAAAAAATGAAAAAATAAATTGAAAATTGAAAAATTAAATTGAAACTTGAAAAAATAATTAATAATTGAAAAAAATTACAAAAACAAAGGCTAAAATAATTGACAACTGAAAACAAAATTCGTAAAATGGCTAGCAAGAAAATATATGAAAAAAGAAAAATTAAAAAAATTATAGGAATAATTGTTGAAAGTAATTGTAAATTTAATAACTGGATTGAAGTAGAAAACAACTGAAATTGAAGAAAATAATTGAAAATTAAAAAAAACAATTAAAAATTTAAGAAAATTATTAAAAATTGGAGAATGAATTTGGATTTTAAAGAATATAATAAAAGACTGAAAAAAGTAACTGAAAAAAGTTGAAAATTATTGAATATGGCAGAGAATTATTCCAAACTAAAAAATGGAATTTAAATTTGAAAAAGAAATTGAGAATTGCAGAAAATATTTGAACAATTGAATTTAAAATTAAAGAAACTTATTAATAATCGAAAAAAGTTAAACAAATACAAGAGTTTAAAAATATTAATGAAAATAATTAAATATTGAAGAAAGGAATTTAAAATTTTAGAAAAATAATTGAAAAAACATTTCAAAATTACGAAAATAATTGACAATTATACAGAAATCGTAAACTGGCAAGAATAATCGACAAGAGAGGAAAATAACAAAAAAAAAATATTAAATAAAATTTCTAAATTTTAAGAGAATAAAGGAAAATTGAAAATATTGTAGGGAATAACTGAAAAATAACGAGAACAATTGCAAAATGGATGAAAATATCTAAAAAAAGACGAAAAATATTGACAATTGAAAATAAAATTCGAAAAATGGCTATAATAATAAATAATTTGAAAAAATAATTTAAAAAATTAAACAATAAACATTAAATTTAAACCAAATAATTAAAAATTTAGGAAAATTATAGAAATAATTGTAAATTGAACAACTGAATTGAGAAAGGAAAAAAATTGAAATTGATGAAAATAATTGATAATTGAAGAATGTAATTGAAATTTAAAAAATATAATAAAAAATTTTGAAAAAAGGTAATTTAAAAAAGCAAGTAATTAATAAATACAGAAAAAAATAATTAAAATCTGAGGAATTGAATTAAAAATTAAAAAAATTAATAATTTAAAAAAATAGTTATAGAATTAACCAATTGAATTGTTAATTAAGAAACATTTTTATGATAAAAAAAAATTTTATGATTTTTCAAAAATTTAATAAATCAGAGAATTATTGAGTATTAAAGAATTTATTGAAAATTGAACAAAAATAATTAAAAATTGAAGAAAATAATTTAAATTTGAATTTAAGAATGGAGAATTGAAGGAAATATTTGAACAATAGAATTTAATATTAAATAAACTTAATGATAATTGAAAAAAAATATATATAATTGACCAAAGACGGAAATTGTTTAATATTAAAGTAATAATTGAAAATTAAAAAATGGAGTGGAAATTTAATGAAAGTAATTGAAAATTGAAGAAAATACTTGTAGAATTGGATAATTAAATTGAAATTTAAAACAATTTTTATGAGTGAAAAAAATATTTGAAAACATCCGAGAATTATTAAATGTGTACGTCCGCATGAAAAGAGCCCACTTTAGCAGTATTAGACTTATATATACGACCATATTCTTTATTAAATTTTAAACATTTTGAGAGGTCTTAGACCCTTTTAGATGAAAAATTCAAAAAGTTACAAACATCCAAAGATAGAAGCGTGAAAACCGCAGCTTTGAGAAAAACGAGTTTAAAGTTCAAGGTCACCATTAGCGCCAATGCATTTTAAAAATTAAAAATCAGATTATTTTGTGTTTTTAATTACGATAAAGTTATAGTAAACGCGTGATTTGACGTGGAACATTACCTAGTTTGTTTTCCAGCAATAAAACAAAATTTAAAAATCTGAACCTCCTCTAGAAAAATGCGAATATCTCGGAACATAAAATCGACAAAGTGGGCCCTTTTGAATTATTGAAATTTCAAGAAAATAATAGATAATTATATTATATTATATTTTGCAAAATATTCCGAATTTTGCCTATTTCTAAGTATTCCCAAGAATTCCCACATACTCACAAGTATTCTTAAGTATTCTTTTGAAAATATACACTTACGGCCAAAATTGTAGGACCTCTTACAAAAATGTAATTAAAAACATTACTGTCTTAAAATGTTGATGACTCTGTCAAACATTAGCAAATTAACATTTTTTATATACCATTGGAAAACTTATAAAATTTCCCGTTAAATGGTCCTATTTTAAAGCTCTTTCAATTAATAGAAACGGAGATTCAATGTGATAAAGACAGGTGAATTTATCATTTTTTTTTCAATTTTCATTGTTCAAGTTTGGTGGGCTGCATTTTCTAGAAAAATAATTGGAAAAATTTGAAATTAAGCTAACTTAAACCTTAAACTATTAGCTTTAAAATAAGCCAAAGAAAATTAAAATATCTTTATTGGTTCAAAAGTTATAAGTAAATTTGTATAAAGAACAAAACGCAACATTCCGTTGTTTCCTCCCCTCTCTGCCAATTTGCCATAGCGAGCACTAGAATCGTTGCGTTTTTTCGTATCATACATTTACCTATAACATTAGAACTAGTCAAGATATTTTAATTTTCTTTGGCTTATTTTAAAGCTAATAATTCAAGGTTTAATTTACCTTAATTTTAAAGGTTTCTGATTACTTTTCTAGAAAATGCAGCTCACCAAACTTGAACAATGAAAATTTACAAAAAACGAAAAATCCACTTGTCTTTATCATATTGAATTTCCGTTTTTATTAATCAAAAAAGCTTTACAATAGGACCACTTAACGGCAAATTTTATAAGCTTTCCAATGGTCTATGAAAAATTTTAATTTGCTAATATCTAACAGAGTTATCAATATTTTAAGACAGCCATGTTTTTAAACCCATTTCTGTAAGGGGTCCCACAATTTTGGCCATATCAATGAGAGAAAATTTTGGTAAAAATGCCTGTGCTGTTCACTATAGAAGCGTCATAATTGACAGTCTCCTAAATTTTACCGTGCTGTCTTACAATTTTTTACTAGCAAATCCGGTAAAAATTGTAAGACAGCACTGTAAAATTTAGGTGACTGTCAATTATGACGTTTTTTATAGTTAAACAGCACAGGAATTTTTTCTCACCACGACCCCTCAGTTAAAACCAGCGTTTAAACTCCAAAAATTTGAAAGTCAGTGAAATTAAATAAGAACGAGACCAGATTTGGATCTTTTGTAAACCTGCAATTACTAAATTTCTGTATATTCTTCGGAACAAAAGATTTTCATTCTCAGAGACGTTTAAAGGGTCCCCTGATTGCCTAGGCGGACAGGCTATTGTCAGATTGTGAAGAAAAATGCAGATTGTAATAATCAGAGTCTCATTCTGGTGGGCCGCCTGTGACGGCTGGTCGCAATTATCGATACGATCGCGTCGCGTTGTGCAGTCCCTTCTCGTTGAGCCGACGACAGAGGACGGTTCGATATCGTCCCAGAAATCACGACACTCAACGTCCCCAACATCGAGAGAGTAAAAACATGTGCTGACTTTTGGCGAGTCCAATTTGAAATACGCGAATGAGACAACTGGTCCTTTTCTTTTTCTCTCATCCCTTACCACTCGCGGCCTATTCTTCACGACACGCAGTACAAGCCCCGAAAGTAAATCTGATTCTAATGCCATTCGTATTCGCTCGGCGTTACACGGCACGGACATTCGGATTTGTTGATTTGCTGGTCCCTTAAAGAAACGGGTTTCCGGTCACAGAGCGAAATAAAATTCTCTCCGCCCGCGAGAAATGTCTTTTCCGGACCGGTTTCGAGAGACAAGTTCGAAAACGTATTGCTTACACGGTTTGTTTATCGAGAAGCGATGCACTAGGGGTCACGGATCTCCAAGGACTTCTCGCCTGTCAGCGCAAGATGGATGGCAGAAACGAGTCATTATCGCACTCCTAATGGCTACCCTCCCTCGTTTCTTCTACGCCTCTGACGTAATCCATTATACCCACGGGTCTAGTATTCACAGGAATTTGTTTTATCCGGTGAGATTTTTTAACTGCCATCAGATAATTGCTAATGGTTTTGATAATAATTTCAACTGCTTAGTATGCATAGAAAAATATTCCTTCTTAAAATTCAACCAGGAATTTCAAAAGAGCCCTACTAAATCTTTTGCTGATGGTATACGGATTGAGAAAGTACATGTATCAACAAGAAAGTGTCTTGACGTTCGACACGCAAACGACATTTGCTTTTGGGAATTTATTACATTTTAACAAAATTGTACAAAGAACGATACTGATGGTCATTGAGAAACTTTTCATTATAAGGCTGATTCCAGAAAAAAATCGAAATTGATGTCCTTAATGATTTCTGTAAACCAAGATTGTCGATTATGAAAAGTTAGTTTTTTTTAATAATACTACTATTCTAGATTTACGAATTTATGAAACAAATTTATTTCTTGTCTGATAAACAAACACGATATGTCCAAGAGAGTATCCTGAAAATCATTCCCTCACTATGTCCCAACTGCTGAATTCGAGGAGAATCATTAACTCAAAACGTAAAATTCCTTACTAATTGTTTGTTATTTTATTTTTTATTTATATAAGATAGTATTGATTGTAACTGCACGAATTTATAATTTAAAAACAGCGAATGGAAATATTTTTAAATATGCTTCAAAATTTATCCTTGAAAAACTTATCATTCCCTCACTGCTTTGAAACAGTGTGATTGGTGCAAAATTTTAATGGCTACCAAGTTCCGCCCTTATTTTTTTTGAAAGTTGGCAACATTGTTATTGACAACCTATACTACAGCGAATGCTTGTAGAAAGGATATTTTGTTAAAACTAATTTATCAATGAGATTTTTAAAAAATACATTTCTTCACGTCATTTCCTCATGTTGATTTATAAATAGGTAAGCACTTTTTTATTTAATAATCATAGTGTATTTGCATATATTTCCAATGTTTATATCGCATTGTTCACAGTTTATAAGAAAGTAAGGTTATGGTCATTTTGTTTCGATTCGTCATTCCCTCATTATCATTCCCTCACTAAATTTTACCTTAATATTCCATTGAAAAATTCAAACTCAAAAAAGTTGGGGACTATTATAATATTTTGATCAAATAAGACATAAACTACGGCTTGAGAAAAATAAAATTCAATAATGAGGTAAAAAAAAATTGATGAACTCGGTAAAGCCATTTTCGACTTTTTTCTGGAATCAGCCATAATATACTGCTTTATTGATTATCATTATTGTACATACAATAAAATTTAAGGATAATCGAAATGCGGTTATAGAGTATTTTAATGTGACGTCACAAATCAAGAAGGTTAGGTCATTGTGTCAGGAAGGTTATGAGCAGACCGATATTTACATTGAGCTATAAAGGGATTTCTAATATAAAATGTGTTTTAGACTAATTTATTCTTGTATAAATTGTTGCTTTTAGAAGATAGAATATGTTTTCTTACATTTTTATAATGTATTCATATTCCTTGTCAATTAATTAAATTTGTATTTACAAGCCAAAAAAAACAATCACACTGACAGAACTTTCTAACCTATTTTGAATTTTTCACTATTTGTTTTGCATTTAAAAATAAAGCAGATAACCTGTAAGAAGTATGATTATACTACAAAAACGGAAAAAAATATGTTTTATCTTTTGCCTTTAATCATTTTAAAAGTTTTTTATTGAATTGTCATAGAAATTACTTTTTATTAAAAATCCTATTATAACGTAATGTAAATTTGGGTCCGAGCTTAACTTTCTTGACTAAATGACTTAACCTTCTTGACTAGTGACGTCACATTAAAATACTCTATTAAAGTGTTCAGAAATTCGATTAATCGATTAATTTTTTTGTCGATTTTGGTAAGCAAGAATCGTAAAATCGTAATTCAATACCATCTGCGTAATTAAAGGTTTGCTACAGAGATTTAACAGACTTATGTATTTAAAAGTTGCGTTGAAGCGATTTGAAAAAAATAGTATTTCTATAATATCATTGGCACACAAAAAAAATTGATGCTCTGAGCTCGAGATCAGACCATGATTACTTTATGTTTTTGGGGTCGCTGAAACCGAATCTGAACACTATTTAACCCCACCACGTCAGAATTTTGACATAACCTCAAAAACCCCAAATTTTGACTAAAAAATTTTGAAATCCAGAAAAATTCTGATCTCTAAGTCTTACTGTCACTGCTTTATGTTTTTGGGGTCGCTGAAGCCGAATCTTAAGTCTATTTAACCCCAACACGTCGTACTTTTGACATAACCTAAAAAAATCAAAAATTTGACATCAACATTTTAAATATTAAGAAAAATTCAGATTTATACGTCAGACCATGACTGCTTTATGTTTCTTGGGTCGCTAAAGTCGAATATAAAGTCTTTTTAACCCCGTCACATCATACTTTTAACATAACCTCCAAAAAAACCCAAAATTTCCTAAAAATTTTGAAATCAGGAAAAAATTGGATTTTTAAGTCTGACTGTGACTGCTTTATGTTCTTGGGGTCACTGAAGGCAAGTTTGAAGTCCATTCAATCACATACGTGATATTTTCGACATAACCGTAAAAATCAAAAAATGTGACCCCAAAAACATAAAATAGTTATAGTAAGACAAAAAATCTGAATTTTTCTTAATTTCAAAATTTTAAGGTCAATTTTTGGGTTTTTATTTTTTAGATTATGTCAAAAGTATGATGTCCCAAGGTTGAATAGACTTTAGATTCGACTTTAGCAAACCAAAAAAACATTAAGCACTCATAGTCAGACTAATAAATTTAAAGTTTTCTGAATTTCAAAATTTTGAGGTTAAGATTTGGTTTTTTTTAGGTTGTTTCAAAATTATTTTATAATTATTATACACTCGTTTTAACGACCTTACTGGCCCAATGAGTGTCCCCCGTAGGGAGTTCCTAGAATTTTACTTTTGCATATATTCTTTTTTAAGTGTTTTTGCGTCTACAGAACGGCTTGAAATTAGGAGTACTCGCATTTGCCTGGACCACCCGGTATATTGGGTTTGCTCGCCAGTGGAGAGGGAAAACTGTAGAAAAACCTTTCCATAGTACAACCGGTTTATCGACAGTCGAGTTCTAGTGATCTGCACAAGTCGATTACCGACAGTGCATATCATTATTCCTCGACATCAAACCTTCCACTGAAGTTATCTCACGAGTTAGAAAAATCCCAGACTCATCGGGGCGCGAACCCAGCAAGCTGGACTTGGCGCGACCGCAGAGTCTAGTATTTAACCAACTGAGCTAACTCCGTGGTGTTTCAAAATTATTAATGGGGTTAAATTTATTTTAGATTCGGCTTCAACGACTCCAAAAACATAAAGTAGTCATAGTCAGGCTTAAAAACGAGAATTTTTCTTGAATTCAAAATTTTGAGGTTAAATTTCGGTTTTTTTTTTTTGTTATGTCGAAAGTATGACGTGGTAGAGTTTAATGAACTTTAGATTCGGTTTTAGCAACCTAAAGAATATTAAGCAGTCATAGTAAGACTGATAAATTAAAAGTTTTTTTGATTTCAAAATTTTTTTTTTTTTAGGTTATTTCAAAAGTATGACATGATGGGGTTAAATAAATTTTAGATTCGGCTTCAGCGACTCCAAAAACATAGGGTAGTCATAGTCAGACTTCAAAATGTGAATTTTTCATAATTTCAATGTTTTTGGGTTCTTTTTTTGAGGTTATGTCAAAAGTATGACTGGATAGAGTTCAATGGATTTTAGATTCGGCTTTAGCGACCCGAAAAATATAAGGTAGTCATAGTAAGACTTATAAATTTGAAATTTTCTTGTTTTCAAAATTTTGAGGTTAAATTTTGGTTTTTTCTTAGGTTATTTCAAAAGTATGACGTGATAGGGTTAAATAAACTTTAAATTCGGCTTTAGAGACCCAAAAACATAAAATAGTCATAGTCAGACTTCAAAATCTAAATTTTTCTTAACTTTAATATTTTTTGGTCATATTTTGGGTTTTTTGAGGTTATGTCAAAAGTATGACGTGATGGGGCTTAAGAGATTTTAGATTTTGCTTCAGGGACCTTAAAAACATAAAGCAGTCATAGTCAGTCTTAAAAACCAGAATTTTTCTGGATTTCAAAATTTTTAAGTCAAATTTTGGGTTTTTGCGAGTTTATGTTAAAATTCTGATGTGATGGGGTTAAATGGATTTAGGATTCGGTTTCAGCGACCCTAAACACATAAAATAGTCATGGTCTGATCTCGAGCTCAGTGTATCATTTTTTTTGTGTACCGGTGTATTAGCTTATACTATGTTAGATTTATTACGGATTTCTGAATATTTATGTTGATAAAATCTATCTTTTAATTGTTGTTCAATTTGACCTATATAAACTCTATTATTGAAGTCTTTGCAATGTAATTCGTAGATCACATCTTTCTGTTCAAATTTGGGAATCTCATCCTTAAGAAAAGGCAGGAGGATGTGTCGTAATTTATTCTTTATTGAGAAAATAACAGTGATATTAATTTTTTTACAGATGATTCAAATTCGTTTTGGGATTTCAGGAACATATGTGAAGACCAATATTTTTTGTCTGTCAATACTATTATTAAGTTCAGTGTTTTTGTTATTACTATTGTTTTTTTTCTTTATGTAATTTATTCTTTTGTTTATATTTTGTTTAATGAAATCATAAGGGTAATTGCTTTTTCCTTAGAATTTCAAAGATTAGGTTGATATTTTTGTTGTGAAATTGTGGTTCTGAGAAGTTTATAGCTTTGTCGACCATTGAAAAAACTATACCTTTCATATAATTTAAACTTTGGTTTGAGAGAAAGTTTAAAATTCGTCCTGAAGCATAAGGTTTTTGATACCAATCAGTTTCAATAAAACCTTTGTCAAAAAGTAATTTTAAGTCTAAAAATTTATTTCACTATTAACTGACCCTTCTAATGTAAATTTTAGACTATCACCTCTTTTGTTGAATTCATCCAACAACTGTTTAATGCAGTTTTTTTATGGGTACAATTGTGTCATCAACATAACAGCGATAGAATAAAACTCCAAAAAATCTTGTTTTTTATTATTTTTACTTCGATATTTTGCATAATTAATTCAGAAACCACAAATAAAATTGGTGCGCCAATAGTTGTTCCAAACTTTTGTTTATAAATTTTATAATTAGCTTGGAAGTAAGCATTGTTCATGCCTAGATGGCTTTATCAAATGGCACATAGTTTAAAATCGTGAATTCCTTAATAAGGTTCCATTTTAGATTTCAAAAACATCATCAGTTTTGTTTTATTTTGAGAAAGTATTAGTTAATTTTTTATATTTTCCTAACGTAGGTGAAAAAGCGAAATCGCATAATTCAATTGTCGGTAAAAATGAAAAGTTTTCTTTGTTCCACTTGAGTAATGGAGTAACTGGTGTTTCGTGTCAGTAATCGCAGTAGTCACAGGTGCAGTTTGACATGGCAAACGAGTATGCTGATGCAATTAGTAGGGTTTGCATCTTGTCCGAATGCAATCTATACTAAAGCTGGGAGAAGTCAGAGTGGGGTACGTGTGCTGTTTATTAATGTGTAGCAACCAAGCGTGTCTGTCATGTTCTAGGTAGGTTGGTAGGTAGGTTGTAGTTTATATAAGTTGCAACTAGTCGTGCAAGGTGGTAGGGAGCGTTGGGTCGATTTGTTTGCTGCTCTCTTGCGCGAGGACTATGTTTTGATTTACTTTAATTAGAGCAAGTTCGTGTTTACACAAAGCCCTACTCGAAAGCGAGAAAAACTGGTGCAATTACATTGAACCTGATCACAGAGTCCATTCAAGGCGGCGATCTTCTCCTTTTCTCTTTTACTTTATCTATTCCTCTTTATCTCTATTTTACGTTGTTTGTCTTCGTAAGGAACAAGCTTGTCTTAATATGGCTTCTTGGTCGTCTTAACGCTTTCTTGAATCGTTAAGCAACTGCATCAATTGACTTGCTCAGTGTTAAACACTCATCTCTTTATGTAATTGCAAGCTATATTGTTCGGTATTGACAAACTAATTGTACCTTAAAGTATCATAGGATGATTATCTAACGTATAGGTAATTTCTAAAAATCGTGACCTTTATTAGTCATGAGCCTGACACGAATTTGTCTCTTTCAGAAGAGATTGATATCTGAAATCAGTGTGAGAATATGTCAACTTTTGCAGTATGAGAGGAAAGAGACCAAGTCAGAAGATTGGAACCTCAAGGCGAGTTTTAAAAGCCAGCAGCAGTCGTGCGAAGGGCGAGTCTTAAGTCGACGCGTTTTTACCAACACGTTCCACGGATATTTTGTCGCCTCACACCGAAATTTCTTCGTCGCGCTCATTCGTAATCGTTATACTTGACCGGTTGCACCAGTAGAGGTAAGATTATTGCCGCACCATTTTAACGAGCGCCTGCCGATCCGAATTCGATAAACACTTTAATTACTAAATTATTGCACGAGTTCTTCTGCCGTCACCTGTTCAGTGCTCACTGCCTTATTCTGTCAAACAAATCATAGTTTTTCACACAAATCAACAAACAAAAATCACTACCTAAAGTCTCTTTAATTATCGCTAGCTTCTCGAACTTTAGTCTCAATGAAGTTTGATAAACATTTTTTTTAAATTTCTTGTATCAAAGTCTCAGTTGTTATAAACTTTTATTCCAGAAGGGGAATCTGTTTACGTCCCGAATGAACCTTACAAATTTCTACCTAATTCTTGAATTCGTCGAAAATCAATACTTTTGGAGAGGATGAAACTACAGAAAACCATTAAATTTTTTCCAAATATCGATTTATTATCTAAAAGTGCATAGTTTAAACTTGAATTTAAAAAAAAATAAAGTTCAAAATATCAAGTAGTTCAAAAGTTATGTGCTGTCGATGTGACGTCCTTTCGAAAAACATGTTTTGCGGTGACCAACGCTATGGAAATCTGGTTCGTCTGAAATCAAAAATTGAAACGGTTTTACATTTCTTGAAAGATTATCTAGTATTTAATCGAAGGATTTAAAAAAAATATGTATATTTGACAGTAGTTTTCGAGTAAGACATGAAGATGATTTTTTTTTAAATCAGATCTAGTCATCAATTCCAGGACCATATAGTAGTTTTTCCACAGATGAAGCTGCTTCTAAAATTCCAATGTTTTTGAAAGTTAAAACTGCGATAAACTAATAAAAGCTTCGTGTATCATGTTGTTTAGATTATATTTGAGAATTTTGTTTTGATCGCTTTATTTGCATTTATTTATTGAGTGTGGCTCTTGGTTGTTGGTAATTAATCGTCACGCACAAATTCAGTGAATATTTGCACGCACTCTCAAGGACTAAGGGATAAAAATTTGGAATTCTTGAAATCAATCGAGCTCATAGATTGCCGTTAATTCGCGAATAGTCGTGTCTTGGCGTGGAAAGCAAATTGCATACGAGGAAGGAGATATACGTGCGAGTCTCTTACAGGGAAAATCGAATGTTAGACGATCTATCAATCGCATCTCTCTCTCTCTCTCTCTTTCATTACTCCCCTTCCTTCACCTTTCTGTCTCACTCTCTCTAGGCGTTACAAGTTATTACTTGAGAAAAATGTATGTAACTGCGATAGCTTCTCACCACAGGGGGCACTAAAGACCCCCAGTGCTTATTCTCTCCTTTCCGCTTTCCTTCTTCATCTGTCCACACATTTGCAAATCTCTCTCAATTTTTAAACTTACGATATTCTGTACTTTTTTTTTCTTAAATATACACTCATCTGTAATATTCGCAGATGGGAAATGAAATAAATTTCAATTTAGTTATGAATATGTGACGCGCTCCGTAGAAAGGTACTTTAGAAGCAAAATGGTAATTTTACAGGAGAACGAAAAGCGCATGATAATCACAATTGTAAAAATTTGAAAAATATTCAATAAAAACATTTTCTGACTTCTAATAATGAAAAAGAAACGTTTAATTCAGTTAAATCAATCATAGTTAAAAAATCGAATTTTTTCTTCTAAGGTACTTTTCTAGGGAGCTCGTCTTACATCACAGTGGTCTTTGATTACAAAAAAAGTGTAAAGACTTTTGGCAAAATATAAAAAATTATTTCTGTTGTTAAATTTACTCAAAATAGAATGTCAGCATATGTAATCAACTAGAAGTTGTCAATGGAATCTACCTTTGGCTTTAATTGATCAAAAAATGGTCATAAAATCTATTAAAATGTTTTAAAAAAGCAAAAATATTACGCAATAACGCCAAAGTCAATAAATTTATTCTATGCTTTAATTTCTTGTATTACACATATTTTACATAATCATTAATTGAACCGTTTGAATATTTTTATTACACATGTAAACTATTATATTCATATATTATTTTCTTCAACATTAAACCAATTTCATTATTTATTAATTATTGTCTTTATATCCAATTTCTCTGATAATTTTTCAATTATTTTCTCTAAATTGCAATTAATTTCATCAGTACGGAATCATTAATACAAAAATTGTCAATTTAATTATTGTTTTCAATATAATCATTTTCCAAATATTTTTCAATATGTTAAGGACGCTTATACCCTCAAGCGGTTCTCATTCTATCGGACTATGATAGTCAATATTTTTTTAATTTCATTTCTTCTTATAATTTGGTTTCTAAATAGTATTTTGTAGTTAAAATCATTACACAAACAAATTTTATTGGAAAAAAAATTTTCCGTTAAAAATTTGAAGCTATTAAATTTTTTTCTTCATGATTATTTCAAAAAAGGGAAGAATTACTACCCTTAAATAACATTTTCTTAACAACGGTACGGTAAATTAATTAAATATTGTTGTAAAAGTAGTATTATATTACAGTTTAAAATATATTAGTTTTTTTAAAAAATTTGTAGAAACGTGTTTTTTTAATCAATTAAAATATTGTCATTTTGCGCGTTTTGTTACTGTTTCCATGTAAAAGTCCCAACTTTATAAATTTATATCTTAAAAATAGAACGGTAAAATTCAATAAAAGTGTACCAGTACATGTAAAGTAATGTATTTAATATGTGATTAAATTTTTAGATGAATCTGTAGAAAATGGTTTTTTGGATAAACCTCCTTAAAAAGATTGGTTTATTGCACTTCAATTTTTATTACATTTTTATTAAATGTTTATTAATTTTCTTAAAATTTTTATTGTAGTTTTCAATTGTTTAAATGATGCACTTGGATTTTCAAACATTTTCTTCTTTTTTTTTTCAAATATATTCTGTAATTTTCTCAATTGTTTATCTTAAATTTCAAAAACTTTCATCAATTTTCATTAATTTTTAACATATTTCAAGTAATCTCGTTTATTTCAAATAGATTCTGTAATTTTTTCTATTATTTTTCACCAATTTTTATTGTTTTCTTCAATTTTCAATTATTTTTGTCATTTTTCAATTTACCATTATTTTTATCATTATGTTATTATTTTAATTTATTTTAAATAAATCATGTAATTTTTTCAATTATTATTTTTTGCAAATTAAAGTTATCTTCTTTAATTTTCAATTAATTTCCTGAATTTTTAATTCTTTTCTTTCAATTTTCATTTATTTTTATCGTTCAACAATTATTTTCTCCACTTTTTAATTGTTTTAATTATTTTTTAATTAAATCCCTAAATTTTCATTTATTTTCTCAAAGCTAAATTACTGTCTTCAAATTTCAATTTTAAAAATAATTTTTCAATTATTTCTCTTTATTGCCTATATACTTTGTAGTATTTTAAATTATTTTTATCCCTTTCTGATTATTTTCTCGAATTTATAATTATTTACATTCTTTTTCATAATTTCAAAAATCTTCAATTACTTATCTGAATTTTCAATTATTTTATTCAATTATCAATTATTTCTATAATTTTTAAATTATTTTCTTTTATTTTATTTTAAATATTTTTTGTATTTTTTGCAATAATAATTTATCACATATCTTAAATATTTTCTTCAATTTTTAATTATTTTGATCTTTTTTCAATTATTTTCCCAAAATTTTAATTCTTTTCATTATTTTTCAATTAATTTCATCAAGTTTCAATTACTTATCCTAAATTTCAATCATCTTTCTCAATTTGTAATTTTTTTTATTAATTTGCAGTTATTTTCGTCTATTTAATATATATGCTGTAATTTTTCAAATTATTCTTCTCAAATTTCAATTATTTCCTTCTTTTTTTTTATCATTCTCATTTTTCGTCGATTAATGTTTAAGATTTTCAATTTTTTTTCCAAATTTCAATTATTTTCTTCAATTTGAAAATATTGCCATGATTTTTCAATTATTTTACCTAATTTTTAATTGTATTAATTATTTTTTAATTAATTTGCAAAATTTGCAATTAATTTTTGCGTTCTTATATAGAGGATGCTTTGTGATCGTTCAGATTTTCGATTTTTTAAAAATAGTCGAAATCGACTCATTTTTATCTATAAAGCAAAAATTTTCATTTTTAAAGAAATGTCCGGATATATGTGTGTGTTTGTGTGTGTCTGGGTAGTGTTTTTTTTATCACCAGGATATCTCGCAAACACTTTAACTTATTTTAATATAATCTGGGAAAATTATTAAGCTAATAAATATCCAAATTTGGACACAGAGATTTTTGAAAAAAAAAAAAATTTTGTTAAGCACCTTTTTTATTAAAAAATGTTGTTCTTCGAAAAAATTGTTTTTCACGCTAAAAATGCAACTAAGTGAATAAAAAACTCATATTCCTTGTCTAAAAAAATATGAAGTATATAATGCACCAATAATTCGCGAACATGATTTTTCTGTTTTTTTTGACATTTACAAATTTTTTTTCTCCAATTTTTATTTTGTAACCATAGTTCCTTTGGAAAAAATATTCTAGTTTGAAAAACAAACTAATTGGTTTGAATAAAGTATCTTTTTCTGAAAATTGATGAAATTAATGGTTATTTTTTATTTCTAACAAAATTAAAATTTATTTTGTTATTATTCTAATCTATTGCTTCCTTCATGAGAAGACATATTATTTTGCTTACATAGGAGCAAAATGTTCATGAAATGAACATAATTTTTACCTAGTTGAAATTTTTTTTTAATTTAATCCGTAAGAGCCATATAGGGTCAAAATGACCCCAAAGATAGCTTGCGGCTAAGATTCTTTAAATTGGTCATTCAAAATGAAGCCTTTGGTAAATGACAATTAGTTTTGCGAAAATAATAATAAATAAATTTAAAGTTCCGTTACAGAATTGAGTCGTTAAATTAAATAGGAGGGAAATAGCAACTGTTCTGCTTCATGGGGTCAGCTTGACCCTATATGACCATTACGTTATTATTTGGAGCTATGACCTTTACGGGTTACAAAATTTATACATTTTGTTCTAAATAAATAAAACTCGTATTATTTAAATAAAAATATTATATTTAAAATATTTATAATTGTTAGTAACAGAAGTTTGAGAAAAGAATCGCGAACCTTGTATAATAATCGAGTATATTTAATTATTTATAAATATCAGTACAAGCAATAACTTAAAAATGCGGTTAGCCAATAATTTCTGGTGGATGGGGACGAGTAACCACATGGAAAGTTAAAGTGATACTGTGTGATTTATTGGTCGGTTGAAATTTTTATCCCAGAACTTAAAGATTGTAGTTATGGGTTAAAAGATAATGTACTTAAGGTACAATGGTTCCTAAAGTACTCTTCTGGCCGCAACAAGATGTTTGCAAAGGAAATGCCATAGAATATATTTATGTTGACAAAACTTTATTAACTCTGAAATAAAGTATCACAGTTATCATCTGTTCAATAATTGTCAGTGTCAAATTGTCAATCAGATTAGACTATTAATGAGATGTAATGACTCTTAAGAAGTATACGAAAATTTTGATAAAGAAGAAGTTGCAGTATATAGGTCACTATTTCGTGAAAGGTGCATAAATCGGATGGCGCGTCTCACCCTTTCTGTCATCGAGCGCGGCAGGATATTACGCGCAGACAGAAGCAAACCTTTGGCGGCAGCGTCGAGCCCCGATTCAATTAATATTCAAGATAAAATGCGACGCTTGAAATTTACAGCAATTATATATACGTGAGAGCATACGCCGAGGGGCTCTGGATGTGGGTATGAATGCGGCGCAAGAAAAGACTTAGGTCGAGGGACGTGCGAGAGAACGCGTCTGAGACAACGATAAATCCTCTTTAACGACGAATAAATGTCGCAGGTATCAAACCAAGAAAAATATAGTCACAGCCCAAGCAGTCTAATAGCTTTCATTTGCCTTAAATGAAATGTGTTCAGTGGGAGAGGTGAGAGAATCCCGCAAAAACCAAACAATCTCAATACTTATGTTTTCCGCATTGTTCCAGCGGTAATTGCAGTTTGATTGTAATTGACGTTTCAAAAGATCACGTTAACAGTAAAAGGACGTGGAAAATCTTGAAAAGCTGCTAACACGAACTGTGTGTGGTTGCGCACATTGTTGCAGGCAGCGAGAAACAATCATTCGCCTTGAGGGAGCCACTTAGAATCGCATAACATAATCGCGCTAAATTGTTCGTGCCGGTACAAGAGCATCGCGCCTCCAGCATTTAAAGCCTCGTTCCTTGCCGCTTTACTGATTTTCAAACTGTGTGTAACGTAACACTGTTTAGCTGCCCGAGAGTTCACAAGATTTGATTCTGTAATTAGCGGAAAAATTGCTTAAACGCGTGAGAGTGTGCGTTTTCTCGCGTCCGCAACCATGTGGTACCGATCGCTCCCTCTAGCTAGGTTACGAGCTGGTGAATTCTCTACTCGAGTAAAGTGTTACCGACATGTGTGCCTACTCTTGTAAATTGTATTTTAACAATAACCAATGCTTTCGCACCTAAGGGTAAAGTCAAAGCTAGAGAATTAGAGGATCAGGGGAATAGAATAGACCAATCAGATAATTGGTCACTTCACTCATAGAGCATCTAAAAACTTTGGAATTGCGATTGTTGACCCTGTTTTGTTGACTCTAATCAGATGAAAACACCAGACATCTCAAATCTGACAAAAATTTTGCAATGATACAGGAGGGTTGTACAATTCTGTTTTTTGGAGAAAGACATAGATATAAGTAAGTGGATGAAAGGGTTAAATTTAGTATTAAGCAAGACAGCAATGACTTTGCGATCTTAGCAACATGGTAGAGGCGTTTCAGTTTCTACGGGGGGTACATCAGTGTATAAACTGATTGTACTAAATGACGCGTTGCGTTGGGATGTAATATAATGCATATTCAATTAGTCAACAACTTTCAATTTTATAACTTGTGACAGACCTACTATGACCTCTGCTTCGAATAGATATTTCCCCCATCCTCATTTTTCCGACATTGGCAGAATAGGACAACTATGTCTGGCTGACAAAACAGCCTGTAGATGCAATTTTGGCATGGGACCGAAACAATCAGGAAATTTTAAAACATTTAGGAATCGGTTGCTGGTACTCCGGTCTAATGACGAAGCTTATGAACTCTGATACTATAAAATGGTCGAGAAACATTTATGTTGAGCACGTCTCGGGCATCAAACATTATAATTGAGAATCTATTATTTACTAATAACTTTAAATATTAAAAATTCCATGACTAAATGTCTTTTCGGTGGAATATTTGAGATTCAAACAAAAACGCTAATATTCGCTAGTTTTTGCAATCTTAGAGAAAAGAATATGAGATCGACCTTGTGAAAGTAAGTACAAAAAGAACAACTAATACACCTTATTACTTAGCCAATTACAAAATTTAAAAAAGCTGTAACAAGCACGCTATGAATCCAAGGACTAACGAGTAGAAAACTTATCAAATTAGATGACTCTGGACCCTTATAGTATTCTGTGGCGCTCATGAGATTCACTGAGTTGTTTCGAAAAGCGCAAACAATAGCTTTACGATGCAACCCATAATAACATAATAACCTATAATTATTCCTTTAAAAATCAAAAGATTTGAAATAATTAATTCGTTTATTCATTTTTCAACTAGTTTGAAAATAGCTTGAAATAGTTCCAATAGTTCCAATAGTTAATTTCTTATAGGGAGTGGGTTAAAAATACTTTAATTAGCGTCTTTGCAACTATAAGTATATATTATAATGATGTAGTATATCTAATTTTTACCATCCTTTTCTCTCCGTGTAGTTTAGTTAGTGGTGTGTCCTAATAAAGAGGATTGTCGATTGTATCACTTTGGAGACGTAGTGGACTGACAATTTCACTGGATGGCCCGGCAGAGTTCACCAGGCATGTAACGAACTGCCAAAGATTCGAGGCTTCGATACCGTACGTTTTGGTAAATGCACCAGCAAGTCTGGTTAATCTGGCACAACAAAGTCTCGGTGTCTCGTTATCCACCGGACAAAGATGAAGACGACGACGGGGCATCTGTTCAGTCGAAATCTTAAGGTCTTCCAAACTCGACTCCGAATAGATCCCGTTAGCGTTCTTCCAGTTGAGATACGATCGGTCGTCAAGGTACTCGCCAGTGTCTTTTTTCTCCAAGTTGTTTTGTGTTGTAAATCTTTCAGGAGATGAAGGCATTTATTCAAAAAGGACTTGAATTATTAAGCAAGTGTTTTCCTTTTCTAGGAAAAGATGACACAGACGAGACTGGCATATCGCCGTCAGCAATATTCACATGTAAATGCAGCAAATAGTCCTGCTAACATGTTGTGGAGCGCTCGTGCGTCAGTAGGTATAAATAAAATACTTTCTTATATAAAACTTTCTGAAGGTTCCCAAATATTTAAGGCTACGCCTTAGCCATCAGACGTTGATAATTTAGTCATCAAATTTTTAATATTTAATGTTTTAGTAAATAATACATTCTCAACGATATTGTCTGATGCCCGAGACGTGCTCAACATAAATGTCTCTCGACCATTTCATAGTATCGGAGACTATAAGCTTCCTCATTAGACCGGAGTACCAGGGACCGATTCCTAAGTGTTTTAAAATTTCCTGATTGTTTCGGTTCCATGCCAAAATTGCATCTACCTCAGGAACCTGGTAAAGAAGTAAGCCTAGTAAACTATATGATCCCGCCGTAAGTTCCTCTACGTTTACGTTAAAAGGGTTTTGCAGAATCTGTCACAAAAGATTTGTTCTTTTACAACTTTATATATTCTACTTATATGTTCCCTTCAGCCAAGTCCCGTATCTATTTAAAATTCCCTTAGAATGAGTTTCGATTTATTCCCCTACACCTGATGGCAGTTATAGTTAAGACTTACGTCTGCGAATTAAAGTATAATCTGCAACGATTGTTTCTATTGACACCTGAAGTAGTCGGGAATTGTATAAGGCGAAAACGACCTGTCTCAGCTAGAAGAACTGAGTGTGTGGGTTGAACTGTAATAAAAGCATAAATTCTCTTATCGCACAGCGGGTGAAGTGGCAGTTGGGAATGAGAAAAATAGGAGGTGAGCCGTTTGAAAAAAAGTCGTCGGGCTAATTTCACTTTTAAAAGTGGAGTAACCCACCCAGGCATATTTTCATTATTTATCTGCAATTAAGAATCTTGAGACGCGTCAGTAGCGGGGTACCTTGGGATGCTCGCGATCGGCATACGGGGTACTGGCAATTCGGGTGGTCTTTCTCATGCAGAGAAAAAGAGACAGAGGGAGAGAGAAACTGATTTCTTTCCTTTTTTCTCGGTGTGCTCGTGTCGTGTCCTTCGCTATCCTGAACCTCCACGTATCCCATCCCCCTCAGCTCCCCACCTACAACCGTATCAGCGGCGACCGTACGCTGCCGATAGTCTCACCGCGTAGCTCGTTTAATGTCAAAAACATTGCGATTTTATCACCCCTTTCAATTAACTTAACAATATGCCAGATACACAACAAGAGATAGACAATAGAACTCCAGTCGAAAGCGCCCCAGCACACGGCAATCTAATGACGCTTCGTAAATGTTTCGCCAAAGTTTTGTCCTCGACAAGCAACTGCATTGGAATGACGACGCGTTCCTCTGTCATTGAAACGATTCTACTTTTCGGTGCACGTAATTCCGATTGTAATGTCACGGCCCTTGGAGTCAAGAGCCGTTGCCACTTTGCTTCATTTTTAAACTATAAACGCAAAATGCTATATAGTTGCATATTTAAAAACTACCCTTAGGTGATTTTTTAATCTAAACTTTTTTTAGACTAACTTATCCCAACTTATCCTTATACAAAATTAGGAATAATTAATTTCTCTTTGAACCCGTGCGAATCTACAAATCTGTTAGGAACTTCCGCAGATGTAAGATTGACCAAAAATCACTTTTACTAATGATCATCCTTGGGATCGTTAAATTACAAATAGAAAATGAATTTCAGTTTGCGCATTTGCAGCAAATTTTTGCAACATGCTCCCTGCACATTGGCTCAGCGAAGAGACAGCTTCCTTGTCAATGGCGATGTCTGTTTCGCTGGCATTATCAGTTGCTCCTTCCTCATCTTCTTCAACCTCACGATAAAGCTGTTCTAGAGCAGCTACGCTTCTAGCTCTCAGATAAACATAAACACTTCTGCTTCACACTTTAATAAATTATAACAGCAATTTACAAATGTTTCTTTATTTTTGGAAACTTTCAATATTTCAAAAAAATTTGATACTGTAACGTTCCGAACGTAAATTTTCAACAATACCAGCTTTTGAAGGGCAAGCATCGAATGGCTCTGCCAAAGAAGCTACCTTCGGTTGGCACCTTTAAGTTTGTTCCCCTTCCTATCCGAACCGCCTCGAAGACGTGTGGTCTTATAACAATTCAAAAATTTGTTACAGTATGTAACTAAATGTAACTTGTCGTTCTTTGAGGCAATCCTACGCGCAAATTAAAGATTGTTTAACTGCTTTACTGGATCACCTACCATTTTCTCGAAAACAATTTCCCGAATAGCTAAATTCCCGAATGACACATTTTCCCGAAGGTGAATTTCCCGAACAGTATTGTTCACCTAGAAGACTCAAAATTTTTATAATGTAATGTTGCAGGCGGCTGCTCGTAAGTAATCCACAATTCGATGTTCATCTTTATAAACTTGATAGTTTATGTGCTCTCGACTTCAAATATATAAATCCATCAATAAATAAACGAAACAGTTAAAAGAATTAAAAAACACTAAAATTTTGACATGACAGTTCAAATAAATAACTGATTTTGATAGTTGCCGTTGCTATGCAATAATAAACAGAAGCACATAAACACATTCGAAAATTCGGGTTTCAGGCCGTTAGGGAAATTCGCTTTAGTGAAAATCGATTCGGGAAATTCACCTTCGGGAAAATGTGTCATTCGGGAAATTGTTTTCGGGAAAATGGTCGGATACCGCTTTACTGCTCAATTGGCTCGGTTATGATTGTGTTTGGTGTGGAAAACGTCAACTGAATTGGTTATAGAGCTTGTGTTGATTGCGTAAAGATGATGAATGCGATAGTGCGTTAGAGGTGTACGTACGTATGCGTGAACCAAGTCACGAAGAAGTGTATAACGTTACCTGGAGTTAATAAACCCAGGGGTCGAGCCCTGGACCGCGTCTCTTCTCTTCTTCCTCTGCTTTATCTCCTCCGCCACGCCGCACTACCGCTCTGTACTCTCATCTACGGACACCGACCACAGACCTCATCTCTCTTTCTTCTCTCTTCAACCAGACCGCAGACAACGCTGGACCGGACACCCGCAAATTATTTTCTCTCTTGAGAGAACTCATCCCGCAGGGCCGCCACCCTTTCTGTACCCCTCTTCATCGTGATCCCTTCCTTCACGTCCACTACCTCTGGCTGCTTGCTGCACGCAGGAAAAAGATGATTTAACGCCCCTCCTCGAATTCAACACGGGAAAGAGGCATTTTTCTCCATCTACATGATCGGAAAAATATACTGCATGAGGTCAGTCTGTAATGAAACGCTTCCTGTTTCATTGACCTTTCATTCATCAGCGATGATTACTCATAGTCATGCTCACAATTCCACCATTGAACTCTTGATTTCTTAACGGCTCGGAATGGCATCTACCTCAATACAGTTTTAATTAAAGCATTAACAGAGGAATGCTGAAAAGTAGCTATTAATTAGCAGTTGCAAATCAGCTGAGTAGGTTTAGAATTTTGTCAAGTTGTAAAATCTGTAATCAAAGTCTGTGCCTATTATCCCTAATGCATTTAATATAGCCGGTATATACCTTGTATTAAATATCCTTCTGTTATGCGAAATAAGAAAACATCTATGAATATACATGGGCGTCACTAATGATTTACATATCCGTATATATACTTTGTGTAATGGCATTGCGTGTACACAAGCCTTATTGTACACCTGTTGCGTGTGTTGCATTTATGCAATAGATCCAACCAGCACTCTATTTTACTTTGACACTTTCATCTCTGATTGCTGTTTATTGAAAAAAGACACTACATCACATAAATCAGTGCACGTGTTACACAGCAATGAGATATGTAGATCGAGGTATTAGTACTGATATGTAGAAAGCTGTAATCTCTAAGCAAATGTAATTTAAAGTTGGCCTTATCCTTGTAGTATTAAAACGCTATAAAATTGCCATGTTTTATCAATACACAAGGAGGCCGATATATACCGTTGTCAAGTCTTGTTTCAAAGCTGTCCAGGTAAACGAGTTTGAAAGTTTTACTATAGACATACCAAACTTGACGTGTACGCAACAATATTTTATATCCCATGTTGAAATTGGCATAAACTCTTCTCGCGTTAGTGGACTCGAACATTTACTCAATTGTAACCTGACACGTAAAATGAAGCTCAAGTATCTAATCTCACTTCATTGCAAAACTTGTAAAAAAAAACAAACAAATAACTGTGTTTTGTTAGTTTGAAAACAAATTACATGGGTATTGAGGCAATGAAATAAGCTACTACCTCGCATTCGATTGTTATTATATCACTCTGGAATTATTATTCTACAAGCAGAAAACTTTGTTACAGCTTTTAATCATTGCTTGATACCAATGTAAACTATATATTACTCAATAATTATTATCCCATAGCAGAAAATTTTATCACATTTTTTAAGCATTACGTGATAGTTTACTTTAGATATAAATTCGTATTAACATTAAAATTTACATTAACACATAAATTTTCATTATCAATGTTGTGAATAATTTTTTACCATTATTTGGACATAAATTGTTATCATTATTCAGGATGTAAATTCTTTTCGTATTGAAGCTGGCACAGTATAAAGAAGACCTGAACAGTAGGTGTACACATAATAGATTTCGGCTCTGCTACAATGTTTTCCAAAGTCCACATATTCTGACTGAGCTATAAATCAGGATAATGACTTATTTATAGTCAGTATCTGCATTCTATTTCGTACACTTGTTCCCCCAACTAGTTTTTACATATTATTATTCACTTAATTTAAGACCACATATTTTTCTCCAAATCTATAAGGTTCCCTAATCTTAATAATCCATAGGACAAGTTTCTTTACTCAAAAAACCCGCACAACAGTTACTAGCATTCTGTGTTAAATCAACTCAAGGTGACGCTGCTTTGGCAGATTCTTTTTGCCAGAAAGAAGAAAAAATTTTTATGTCAATGGTGAAAAAAAAAACAAAAAAATAGAACAATGTAAAAACTAAAAAAAACAATGTGGTTTTTTGAAGTACGAAGAATGTATGAGATGCAGATCCATTTTGTTTTGGAAATTATTCACAAAGAGTCTGTCGGTAAATTGAATATATTACGACCTTGAATACGTGAATGAAATTCACTAATCGAAATACCTCTTTGACCGCAGTAGGTAGTCTGAATTTGCAAAGGTTGATAAACAGCGATACAAAGCCTTGTGACAGCTCTCGGAGGAGGTTCAAGGTGAAAGCCTTCTTACGAGATGTGCAAATTCTTTCGAGTCACCTCGGTCAAGTAATTTGCCAAGAGTATGAGCACTTACATATACGCAGCCATTTTCTATGACCCGTGTTGAGGTTAGCCGCATTGTTCACGCATATAAACCGCATGCCTCAAGGAGGTAATGTAAAGCGAAGGTGGTAGATATATATCTAAAGTAGAAGACATTCTTTACTTAAATTCAATTAACCATTCTCTGGACAATTGTAAATTTCAATATTCCAGTTACATTTTAATTAACAAGCTAAAAACACTTTTGGTGAGATACATTTTAAAACAGAAGCTTCTAAAGCTTCTTCTCTTACTGAAAGTTTTATTTATATCCAATAATATTGTATTTCTTAACTCCCTATCTTAAACTACCTGCAATCTTTGTCTCTCTATACCGTAACGGACGAACAGCGTAACAGCTAAAAGCGTAACAGGCCTATAGCTGGCCAACTTTTTATATAGGATTTATTACATTCCAAAGATTATAAAACTTATTTTATTTTTTCAATTAAAGATATTGGTTTGCAGTATTTTGTGTAATAAGTTTTATTAACTTATTACTTTGACGCGACGTTACCTTTAAAGATGAACATGAACGATTTCATCTGTCGAAAGATAAAATATCAAAAACATGTTTTGGGTTACAATTAAAAAATAAAATTAAAATTAAATAATAATAACCTCCGTAAACTCCTGAAGCTAATAGTATTTATATTTACTAGATCGACACGCGCGCCGCGGCGCGCTTTTTATTTTCTTCTTAATGAATGTTTATAATGTAAACTGTTTAAGAAAATTCATAAAGTGTAATTATTTATATGAATAGTTTATAACAATTTTTAAGCGCAAAAACTTCTTTTTTACTATTAACACACCCCCCAAACATCAAATGCATACATTATTAAGTATGCAAAAAAATTTTGTGCTAAAGAAATCAAAAATTGTAAAAAATCATTTTTTTATACTTTTTGCATTAACATTAAAAATTTCTAAAAAAATAATTAAAAAACCGACTCGCACAGATCTCTTTAGAATTTAGTTCTGCGTTAGAGTAAAGAAGAATTTTTTAATTTGGTTTAAAATTGCGGTCTAAAAATCAATTTGAACCAAATTTTGTCGTTTTATCCTACTGTTCTATCTAACCGGAGAATAATAACAAAAAACATAACCTTAAACATGGAAGTATAATATTTTTATTTTACAGAAACTTAAAAGGTTAATGAATTATAAATATACAATAAAACAAAATAACGAACTAAAAATTATTATTACTTACCAGTTTCATCATTTCCACTTGGCCGAAAAGAAATCCGATGACAATCACCACGTGCATTCCAATAAAAAGCAATATCAAAAACATAAATGACATAAATAATTATGATATTTGAAGAAAAAAACTAACATTCAAATAATAAAACTAAAAAACAGATAAATAAGTTACAAATAAAATAAAAATAAATAAAAGATTATTAATATTATTATCATTACTCACCTGCCAGAAACGAATGCCAATGTAAACAAAACATTATTTTACTCAAAACACTATAACCTTAACAACTTCACTAAAATCACTGTCACTTCTTAAACTATTACTCCTTAATTATTACAATTTTATTTATTTTCAATTTATTATTATTTCTTAAAATGCAATTATTCAATAAACGAAGATTTTAAATAAATTGAAAAATAGTACAAATAAACGTCTAAACTGTGATGTTATTGTTGACAAAAAATATCGAAAATCTGCTAGCCAATCAGAAGCCTGATAAAATAAAAATTTTATTGATTTTGACTCTCTTTATCAGGAAATATTTTGAAATTTGAATTGAAATAATAAGGTAACCTTTTTCGTTAGTGTCGAGTTATGCTGGTTTTAATTGTCATTTATGTAAAAAAAAAGTTTTGAAAAATGCTTAAAAAATTGATTATAGTTTTTGAAGAAGTTTAAAATATATGCACATGCAATTAATTTCTTAAATTTTCAGTTTTTATTTCAAATTTATATTATTGTCATTAATTTTTCATTATATAATGATTTTTTAATTATTTTCTTTTGCTTAAAAGTAAACTCTGCAATATTTCTTGATTTTCATCAATTTATAATTATATTCAATATTTTGGCATTACTTTTAAAAATTTCAATTATTTATCCGATATTGCAATTATTTTCATCAATATTCGTTATTTCTGCGATTTTTTAATTATTCTCTTAAATAAAAATTTTTAAGTAATTTTGTAATTATTTTTTTTTTAAAACATATATTCTATGATTTTTTCAGTTATTTCTCTCAAATTTTGTTGAATGTTTTCAATTTTTCATATTTAAATTATTTTCATCATAATTCAATTTTCTTTATCAATCTTAAATTATTTTCAGCATATTTCAATTATTTTTTTCAATTTTGAATTAATTTCATCATTTTTCAATTATTTTCCTCGATTGTTAATTATTATTCTCATTTTCTAAAATTATTTTCTAAGATTTTTAAGTGTATTTTCCTGCAAATTCAAATATTTTTTGCAATTTTTAATTATTTTCATTTGTTATCAGAATTTCAAATGTTTTTGATTAATTATCATCAATTTCAATTATTTTTAGCTTCCTTCCAGACTTTTCTCCAATTTTTAGTTTTTCTCATTTTATAAAATTAATTTCTAAAATTTTAAAGTATTTTTCTCAAATTTCTATTATTCTCTTCAATTTTTAATTATTTTTATTTGTTTTCATAATTTCCAAACAATTTTATTTATTATTGTAAATTTCAATTATTTTTGCATTCTTCCAGTCTTATCTCCACTTTTCAGTTATTCTCATTTTCTAAAATTATTTTCTAATATTTTTAAGAATTTTTTTAAAATTTCAATAGTTTTCTTCAATTTTTAATTATTTTCATTTTTTTATATTTTTTTTATTAATTATCGTAAATTTCAATTACTTTTAGCCTATTTCTTCAATTATTTTCTGCAATTTTTAGTTATTTTCTTTTTTTAATTGATTTCTAAGATCTTCGTGTATTTTTTTCAACTTTCAATTATTTTTTCTTTATTAAAAAGAAAAATCAGTAATTTTTTTAATTATCACACTTAAATATCATTTATTTTTTACAACTTATCATTGTTTGTATAATATTTTAATTATTTTCGTCAAGTTTTAAAATTTAAAAACATTTTTCAATTATTTTCCAAAGTTTATTACCTTCAATTTTCAATTCTTTACATTTGTTTCATAATTCCAAAAATTGTTAACTATTTATCTGACTTTTCAATTATTTCATTATTTATATTATTTTTTATATTATTTTCTTCAATTTTCAATTAATTTCGTTCTTTTTCATAATTGACAAAAAGTTTTTACTTATTTCTTTTTAATTAAAACTTGTTCTGTTTCAATTTTAAATAATGTTTATCTTTTTTCATTTATTTTCTCTAATTTTTAATTATTTTCTTTTATTTCAATGAACTTCTAAAAGTTTTAAGTATTTTTCTCAAATTTTGTTTAACTTTCCTTTATTTAAAATATTTTATGTAATTTGTTTAACTATTTTCTCAAATGTTAATTATTTTTTTTTAATTTTAATTTATTCATCCCAATTTTTAATAATGTTTTTTTCAATTTTCAATTATTTTCTTTAAGTTTTCATTATTCAATTTTGTTTTCATTTACTTTTAAGATTCTTAAGTGTTTTTCTCAAATTTAAATTATTTTCTTTATGTTTAAAACATTTTTCTGATTTTTATTTATATTAATTGATTTTTAAATATTATATTTAAAATATTTATTTCTTCTTATTAGATAAATATTATTTACCTATTTGTTATATTTATTATTGTATTTTATAATTTCTAAAATGTATAAAAAACTAATAGCGCGCTTAAAGTAAATTAAAATTTTAATTAAATGTTACAAAATTACAAAATTAAGTGTTAACTTCTTTTTTTCTTCTTTTTTCTGTTCGAGGTGTGGCCAATTCAAGAAAATGTGAACAACTAACCTAAAATATTATACTTATAATTAAAATACCTTCAAAATAACAACAAAAACCTATCGACAAATATCGAAGATATTGTTGACCAATGAGAGAGCGAAAATTTCTATTACAATTTCAAGGTCGAACCTAATTTTTAAATTACGGTCAACTTAATTAAAAGTATTATAATTTTAAATTCACAAAATAATAAAATGCCTTGTAAACGTTGATAAGTATTTAAGTAAACAGTTGCAGGCTCTATAGGTAGACGTGTTTTCTGGAAGAAAGTATGAAATCGTTTATTAAGTTTCAACTGAATTTTTCCTTCTTTTGTTTCTAATGTTTTCTTCGAAGCGGGTCGCAAATAACAAAATTGGACTTACTATTAAATATTGAAGTCCTTGAATTTTCTTTTTTTCTTGAATTTATCCGAGCATCTATCCACTCCAACACTAATTCTTTATTAATTTTCTTTTTATTGGACGGTTTTGGTAATCTATTTATTTCTGTTATGGTCGTCATCTTACTTTAAAATCCACCATAAAAAAAATTGTATTTCTCACCATTTTAATTATTTTGTTTTAACGTAAAATTACCTTAACACTGTCACTACTTTTGCCTACAAAAGTTGCCAAGGAACTGATAGAAAAATAGAATTTTTGTTACAGTTTTGACAAATTTGTTGTAGTAGACAACGGTCATAAATTTGTTGTTAATGTTGTGTAATGCCCACAATTTGTATTCTTCATTGTTTTTCGTCAAGAAAAATTTAAAGGTGTACAGATTGTAGATTCAAAAATTCCCTTTTAAAATATCTTTCAAAACTGTTCTCACTTGTGTATGGATATAGTTAAAAAATGAATAATCCCTCGTTGTAAGTTGTGATCAGTAAGTTTTTTATGACGAATAATTTAATGGGTCACGGTTTCAAGCAAAGTCGTTTTTGACTCTGCGACAGGACGGGCAAAAGAAGAGGCGAAAAAAAAAAAGAGTATCAGAAGCAGGAGCAGTAGCACAAACCACTTTTAAGACTGAGAAGTCATGGAATGCCTCGACTTGTCATTCGTGCCCGAAATTTTGATTCGAGAATCTCACGTCTTATGTTTTGAACTTAATATTTTACAAGGTAACATTCCTATGGATTTTAACACTTATAAGTCTTTAGTTTCTTGCTTTTCCATTTGAGTTACCTAATTTGAGATACTTAGTAAAGTAGCATAAGTTGAGTACAAATAATACCGGAATAGAGTTAAGAATCATCTGCCCTCTTAAAACATTCCTCACATAATCGCCTTGCAGTGGAAACATAGTTGAGAGACTCTGAACCACTGGTGAAGTAACCATATGATGGAGAGTTCAGAAGAAAGGAACCTTACGCAGCCTCTTGCGAAGTAATATGCTCGCCCTGCATGAGGTCTTCTCCTTTTTTTCACTCTAGCCTCTCCTTCGGCTCTTCTTTTTCCATTTTTTACACATCTCCTCCATGTCTTGCTTCAGTTCTCTACGCTTATCGAACTTCCAAGCCAGCCCGAAATTTCATTTCCATTATGCAGGCTATGATTAAAAGGAATTTTAATTTCTGTTAATAAGTTGAAGTCACTTATCCAAGAGAGTAATGCGAGATGAGGTCATTCAACTAATGTATGATAGGCACTTTAGGTACGTCGATCTTTCTTCATTATAACTACAGGCACAGTTGGCTTGTAATGCTATATTCTCTCGATGCTTTCAAGTTTCGAACATATCTGAATTGGTATCTTTTCCCTTGCAGCAGTTTAAGCGAGAATACAGTTGTATTATTAGGTCTATTGCTTTAGTTTTAGAATTGATAGTACAGAAAATTAGTCAAGTTGAAATAATAGTAAAGGAATATGTCTAATGATAACGTTAAAAGTTTGAGAGATAATAAATTTTGATACTCAACTGTAAAATTTGGTACCTAACAGTAAACAGTTAAAAGGTATATAATTTAAATGCCTGTTCTATGAATATATTAAATATTGTATTGTTCTTGCTTTTTACTGAGTTCAGAGTGTAAACGCGAGATTCAAAGATACATGAAATTACAATGTAACCAATAATGTATGGTATTGAGGTATGCTATATCCACTCCAATCGCACATCATTCGCGGACATAAGGGATACATGTTACCTAGCCTACCCACCAAGTTGCAGTCGGAATTAAACAACGCTGCAGGACTCTGGGAGGAGCATGAAATAGTATCTGTCAGCGTGTAGGCCAAAGTTGATGGCATATTGTCGTATTAAGCTGAGAATAATTTGTCCGGGTTTCTCTCAAACGCCCACACAAAGTTCCCATTTGCCTTTGATTCGGCATAACATTCCGAAATTTCTGCCTCCTTTATCCACTAATTGAAGCCATTGAAAGATTTTAAACTAAACTGGCGATCATTGTGATTCATTTTTTAAAAGCTATTATCAGGGTGTTTAATCACCGGGAAAAAAAATTATATCCGTGAATTTCTAAAAATTTCAGCTAATTCGTTCTCATAATTCTTCAAATTCGCTTGAAACTTATTACTCGTTTTCAAAGTCTCTGATTGTGAAAACGATATCAGATTTACCAATTTTTCAAAATTCAAAATGGCGGATCCAACATGGCAGACATATTTTGCAAAATTGCTCAAATTCACTTCAACCTTGTTACTCTGTGGTAATCCATGTTCCTGGTTACTAATCTGAAGTTAAATTTTCAAAATAGTAAAAGTGTAACAAGTTTCAAGCGAATTTAAACATTTTCAGGGCTGCCAGTGACTTACTTTTCTCATTTTTATTCACTTTTTTTTAAAATCACTTACTATTACTCACTTTAAAAAAAATCACTTTTCTCACTTTCTTAGTAAAATAATAATTATCTATTATTATTATATACAATTATATCTTCAAATTTCAATAAATTTTGACATTGTTTAATTAGTTTCCTCTAATTTTAATTACTTTTTCAATTTTTTAATTAAAGTCTACAAATTTTTAATTTTTAAACCAGTATATTGTCTATTATTTTCGTCGTCTTTCAATTTTTCTATCAAATTTAAATTATTTTTATCATTTTTTAATTATTTTCTGCATATTTCTATTAGTTTTAACATTTAAAAATTATTTTTATCAAATTTCAATAATTATTTTCAATCTTCTTTTTTATGGTTATCAATTTCTCAATTTATTACACAGTTTTCAATTTTTTTCTTCAAATTTCAGCAATTTTCTTCAATAATTTTATTATTGTGTATCAATAATTTTTAAATACTTTACACTAATTGACCATTATTTGATTTCAAATTTCAATTTTCTTTTTCAATTTTACATTCTTTTAATTATTTACACCAGTTATCAATCATTAATGTCATTATTCAATTATTTATCTCAAATTTTTATCATTTTTGTTATTTTTCATGTATTATCTTCAAATTTCAATTTTTTGTAATTTCTCAATTTATTTTTTAAAAATTTCAATTAATTTTGTCATTTTTTAATTGTTTTTTAAAAATTTTCAATTAATTTAGTAATTTCTCAATTATTGTTAATATTTTCGACGTTGTTTTATTACTTTCTCCAATTTTTGTATTTATTTTTTTATATCTTTAAATTATTGTCATGAATTTTTTAATTTCTTACTTCAATTTTAATTTATTTTTGTCAATTCTCAATTTCTTTTCAAATTTTAAATATTTTTATCATTTTTCAAGTCTTTTCTTCAAATTTTTTATTTTTTACTTAATTTTTAATTAGTTTTGTCACTTTTCAATTATTTGTCTCAAATTTTTATTATGTTTGTTATTTTTTACATATTACCTTCAAATTTAAATTTTTTGTAATTCCTCAATTTATTTTCTTCAAATTTCAATTATTTTTGTCATTTCTCTACTATTTTTTCCTATTTTCAATTATTTTTGTCATTTTTTAATTGTTTTTTAAAAATTTTCAATTAATTTAATAATGTCTCAATTATTGTCAATATTTTCGACGTTCTTTTATTACTTTCTCCAATTTTTGTATTTATTTTCTTATACCTTTAAATTATTGTCATGAATTTTTTAATTTCTTCAATTTTAATTTATTTTTGTCAATTCTCAATTTCTTTTCAAATTTTAATTATTTTTATCATTTTTCAAGTCTTTTCTTAAAATTTTTTTTTTTACTTAATTTTTAATTAGTTTTGTCACTTTTTAATTATTTGTCTCAAATTTTTATTATGTTTGTTATTTTTCACATATTACCTTCAAATTTAAATTTTTTGTGATTTCTCAATTATTTTCTTCAAATTTCTGTTTTTTTTGTCATTTCTCAATTTATTTTCTTTAAATTTCAATTAGTTTTGTCATTTTTTAATTTTTTTAAACAAAATTTTCAATTAATTTAGTAATGTCTCAATTATTGTCAATGTTTTCGACGTTGTTTTATTACTTTTTTCAAATTTTGTATTTATTTTCTTATATCTTTAAATTGTTGTCATGAATTTTTTATATACCTACCTACCTACCTACCTTTTATATACCTACCTTCAAATTTAAATTTTTTGTAATTTCTCAATTTTCTTCAAATTTCAATTATTTTTGTCATTTCTCTACTATTTTTTCCTATTTTCAATTATTTTTGTCATTTTTTAATTGTTTTTAAAAATTTTCTATTTTTTTTACTTAGTTTTTAATTAGTTTTGTCACTTTTTAATTATTTGTCTCAAATTTTTATTATGTTTGTTATTTTTTACATATTACCTTCAAATTAAAATTTTTTGTGATTTCTCAATTATTTTCTTCAAATTTCTGTTTTTTTTTGTTATTTCTCGATTATTTTTCCTATTATAATTATTTTTCTCATTTTTAATTGCTTTTAAAATTTTCAAATAATTTAGTCATTTTTCAAGTATTATCAATATTTTCGACATTTTTTAATTACTTTCTTCAAATTTTGTATTTATTTTCTTATATTTTTAAATTATTGTAATGGGTTCTTTAGTTTCTTACTTTATTTCCATTTAATTTTTTCATTTTTCAATTACTTTTGTCATTTATCAATTGTTTTTTATTTTTAATTTTAATTATTTTTATCATTTTTCAAGTATTTTCTTCAAATTTCAATTTTTTTTGGGATTTTGCAATTATTTTGTCATTATTTAATTATTTTCTTTAAACGTCAATTTTTATCTTTAATTTTTCAATTATTGATTTCTAATTTTTATTTTGTTTCTCCATTTTGCAATTATTTATGTCATTTTTTACGCCTTTTTTCTCAAATCAAATAAATTTTTTACATAATTTTAAATTAGTTTTATCATCTTTCATTTATTTTCAAGGTACAATTATTTTTGTCATTTCTCGACTATTTGTTCCATTTTTTGATTATTTTTGTAATTTTCAATTATTTTTGTCATTTCTCAATTATTTTTTTTTTTAATTTTAATTATTTTTATCATTTTTCAAGTATTTTTTTACAAATTTCTATCAATTTTATGATTTTTCAATTATTTAATTATTTTCTTTCATGGTCTATTTTTTCTCCAATTTTTTAATTATGTATTGACATCAAATTTTTATTTTGTTTTCCATTTTTTAATTATTTTTGTCCTTTTCCAAGTCTTTTCTTCAAATTTTTAATTATTTACTTAATTTTTAATTAGTTTTGTCATCTTTCATGTTGTTTCTTCAAATTTCTATTATTTTTGCCATTTTGGTATTACTATTTATCATAAATAAAAGAAATCCGGGAAAAATGTGATTTTAGATCCGGGAAAACCAGGAATTTGAAAATCATGTTTCGGTAGACACCCTGTATTATGTTTTCTATTTGTAAACTCAACGTAAAATTACTTAGGTGTATACCAAATTTTGAGGTTCCTGAGTCGAATAGTTTGGAAGTTATACTCTCTAAATCTGAATCAGCAAAATCTCACTGATTGTCAGCGATTGTCTGATTGAAATAGACATAATTATCCCATTTAGTAAATTGTAATAAAATTTATAAATAATGTTTCTTTATTTTTGGAAACTTTCGATATTTCAAAAAAATCAGATATTGTAACGTTCCGTACGGACTGAGTGAAATTTATCTGAACGTAAATTTTCAACTATACCAGCTTGAAGATCGAGCGCAGACTGGGTCTATCAAAGGAGCTACCTTTGGTTGGTACCTCAAAGTTTTTTTTCCCCTCTGGTAAATATTTCGGAAATAGTAGGAGATGATTTTAAAGTTCCCTTTGCGATCCACATCTTCCAAAAAGAAATATAATTGAATACATTAGTTGTCTAGTGAAATTAATAGCGTTCCGTTCGTACGATTAAAAAAATACTATATTCTTTTGACGATCGAATGCGGAAAATATATTCAGTAAATTTTGAAGCAATTAGTCAGTTATCAAGGAAGTAAATAACAATTTTGATGATGAGCGGCTGTTTGATGTTCGCAGTTGCCCCGCTGTGAGACTCGCGCGACATTGTCGTCAACGAGGACCTCCTAGTATGCGAACCACCTTCTAGAAGTCATCTATCATTACTTGGAAGCTGTTTTAGCATTGCGTTGAATCCCGACTATCGATGCGGGATAAGAGTGTGCCAACACCTAGTCCAGGAAGACATATACAAAATTTCTTAGCAAATAGCTAATGTCTAATATTATTTGCTTGTTCGTATCCCAGTGGATGGCAGTTCATAAATCGTTTGATAAATTCCATTAAACGTCTTATGATTATTATTATTCAATTAAATGTCTGGATATTTCATAAAATAGGCGTTATTTAATTATCGCTGGTAATCAGCATTCCGCGCTTACATGGAACACGAATTTTCCGCGAGTTATTTATAGAACTTTCTCTTCTGTACATTGACGGTTTTATGTATACTTATGCGTCTGCATAAGTTATTACTTCAAGAGGAAACTATTTGTATTAGAGGATTAAGTTGTGATTAATTTGCAATTGTGAAAGGTAGCAAAAGAATATGGTATAAAGAAATTAAATGTGAGGAAAAATAGTTTTTGTTGGAGTAACAACTATAGGGTAATTTTTATGTGAATTATAATTAAGTTACCCAAGTTTTATTTTAGAATTTAAAATTACGAGGTCAAACGGAGGCTTTTAATTCACATCGAATAAAGAAATAATTAGTACCTATTTAATTGGAGAGACGACTCTGATTATTAATAACCATCAGGATACGGACTGAGTTAACCAAAATTAGTTTAAACAATATAATTAACATCAACACTGTTTACAACCTTACACATTCAAATTGAATAATTAAATAAATCATTAAGAAAATTATTAAGTAAATTCGCGCAATTGAAGGATAAATTCGTCCGTTCATTAACCTTGTCAGTAGGTAACTGACCTTTCTCGCTTTTGGGTCCAAAACCCTATCTTATCCCCACTTTGATCCCAAGTACCCCTTCTAACATTTTCTAGAAACTTCCTTATTTTCGCAGTACAATTTTGAAGGAATAAAACTGAGTCTAGATGAAATACATAAATTCATAAAAAATTCATAAAATATTAATGAAATGTTAAAAATTTCATTAAATTTAAAAATACAGATATTCGCTCGAACAATTATTATAAATATATTTCATTAAACTGTAACTGATTAAATATATTTTTTTGTTGCAGGTAAGATCATTGGATGATTGTAGCTGACTTATGACTATATCTCAATTACATTGTATATCAAGAAGTAAGTTTATTAAATGTATTTTTATTCAATAAAGAAGCCATAAACAGACACATTTTTAAAAACTCGTTTCATCAAGTTTTCTCACTTCCAGTTGAATACGTGCTTCGTATTCTCGGTTTGTTTTCATTCCATAATAGCCATTCGCCCCACGGAGTAAAGCGTGATACACGCTCTTCAGATAGCATACGTACAGAATACCTACACATTGCATTATGCGTACCAGGGAGCGACCCCCCTGTCAGCAATCGATGCGTAAACGCTGCTAAACAATCCCGGTAAGTGGCCTGGCTCACCGCAAGAACACCTTTCCTATAGCTGGTAATAAGCTTGGGGCCAATATGCCTAAGATTCAAGAAAGAAAGAGAAAGAGCCAATACACTGTGATGCAAGAGAGTAGAAGATAAAGCTACATCAGAAAGTGAGGGGGAGGCAGACGTAGCAGGAGAAGTGTCAGCGATCGTGTTGTCATTTCTCAACGAAGCATGTCGCCTCGAATGAAACCTCTTTTCATCTCGCGGCTGACGTGTCCCGATGAGCAGAGCTATTTATTTTATATCGTCGTAATACTGTTTGTCCATGATTGGTGTTCCCATAAAAGGGGGCATTTTTCTTTATAAAATTTGAACAGCCAATTTGTTTTTTACTCAAATCTATGATTAAGGTATTGGAGACTTTGTAACCAAAGAGACAACCATAAATAAAAAAAGTACTTTAAAGAATTAAAATTGTTCTGAAAAAGTCGTTGATGATTTTCGCCCACGTGTGTTTATTATCCGTTTTGAGCATCTCTTTCTTCTCTTTTTCTCCTTCATTTATTTCTCACTGGTACGATACAGGATTAGCGGTTTAGTTAAGTTCCTGAGTCGCGAGCCCTCTTATTTACTTTGCCAGACTTCAGATCGTATAATGTCGATAAGCCAACGCGTGAATCCTCAAGGAAATCAATTTCTTTTACTACTTTTTTCGTCCTTCCTCTCTCAAATTAAATTCACATAAATGCCGAGCGGAACGACTTTCGGTGATTAGCCGACTTGGACGATTTCAATTTCCTTTCGTTTCTTTATCTCCAGGCTTGTTCGTCATTTACCTTTTATGGTAAAGTCTGTGCAATAACTTTTAATCAAGTCGGTAACAATGATAATATTCGAGTTTTAACCTTCTGTTGTTATTAATTTTCATATGTATCATTTCCGAAATAAGTCTTTTTTTCTTGCCCGGTTCACAATCTAAAATTTTTACACTATCAAAATTAAAAGAATGTTCATTATTAATTTCGTGTTCCAATATCATTTCATTTGTTGTTCTATGTTCTTTGCTTTTTTTTCGTATTGCGTTGAGTTTCACCAATATATTTGTCCGGACAGTCGTTGCAAACCATCTCGTAGACAACATTATTTTTTAAACACATTTCTGTGGGGTCTTTACCCAACTTGATGACAGAGCTCAAACCTTTGTTAACTTTTGGTATAGTTAAAAAATTGTAATTTTTTAATATCGAGGATAATTGAAAATAATTATTATTGAATGGGAGATTGATTTTAGAAGTCGGATAATCATTATCGATTAAAATTTGAGTAACTGTTCTAAAGTTTTCTTCATGAAAAGAATTATCCGACAGAAGCAAAGCTCTATCAACAAGGTTGTAAACAATGTTCTTTTTTTGTTGAATTGGATGACCCGAAAAATAATTGATTAATCTATTAGAGGAAAGTGGTTTCTGGAACCAATTCATAGTGATAAATATGTTTCCATTTTTTTTACTTACAAACCACAAATTTATGTACGTCACAAGATCATTAGAAAAATGAGCAAGAAATCAAGTTTTAACAAGCAATAAAAAATTCTATTCATAATAATTAATGGGTAATTCAATCTGTGCAGCATTTGTTGGACATAAAGAATTGAAACGTAATTTTGAAACTTGAATTTGTAAATTATAACAGGCAAGGTAAATTTGTGAGCCTGTTTTTTATAATTAAAGACACATTTATGTGTGTTCAGTTGCTTATCGTTGGAGATCCTTATGCATATGTATGATTTTGAGTGCATTGGTGTGTAAGAGGCAGAACGCGGATGTAGGTATGCATCCGTTCAATTTCGCGGACTTGCAATACCCCGGCAGCCGCAGGATTTTTGGGCACCTCGTATCTGATTATTTACCGGGACGGCCGATCTTGATATTCGCTCAGCAGCTAAATGCTAAGAGGAATGATACATTGTTTACCGATAGGTAGTGCCTTGGCCACGTGATGCAATGCCACTAGCACTCGTTATTTACTCCCTGCAGTGAACTTCTTTATTTACAACTGTCTTCTCAAAAGTTGCTTTTAAATTTTTTCTTGATTTTCAAAAACGAACAGGTGTATCAATAAAGCTAATCTTAAGTGAAAAACAGATTCCCTTCCGAATTGTTACATATATGTAAGAAAAAAGATTCGATCCATGGAAGGTATATAAAAAGATATAAGTAATTTTATTTAAGAAATGTAAATTCCCTTCCAAGTATATGTTTGAGAAACGTAAATTCGATCAATGGGAAGGTAAAAAAAACATAAACACTTTGCATGTCATTTTTTTAAGTTGCGACGTTTCGATAGTGTGGTACTATCTACCAAAGAATTTTTGAAACAAAATCAGGATATTATGTTCACAGTCTCGGATAAGGATAATTCTACAGTTTGTCTTTATAAATCTTTGTACTATAAAAAAATGGAAGATTTGCTCTCTGACACTTTCACCTACACACAACTTACAAAAAATCCAGTAATTGATCTTCAAAAAGATACGGCAAAAATCCTTCATAACTTTAATGATAATGATTTTCTTCAATATAAATATCATCATAATCAATTAACTTTAACTGATACTGTTTTATTAAAACTTTACGGTCTTCCGAAAACTCATGAAAAAGATGTTCCTTTTCGTCCAATAGTATCACTCGTCAATAGTCCAACACATTTTTTAGCAAAAATTTTATATAAGGATTTAAAAACTAACATTCAAGCTCCAAAATCTCATATTAATAACAGTTTTGATCTTATGAAGAAACTTGGGAATTTAACTATTCCTGATGACTATGTGTTAATGTCTCTTGATGTTAACTCATTATTTACTAAAATTTCTTTTAATTTAGTTATTGAAGGATTAGAAGGAAGAATAACATCATTAACTAATGATAATTGTGAAATACCATTTTCTGAGATTGTAAAATGTACAAAGTTTCTCTTTGACAATACGTTTTTAATTTTTAACAACAAATATTATAAACAAATTAATCGTACACCAATGGGTTCTCCCGTTTCATGGTCATAAAGACCATATTGATTTGATCCTAAATATTATTAATTCATATAACGATAATTTACAATTTACTCATGAACTCCAGATTGATAATCAAATAAACTTTTTAGATGTTACTTTAAGTATCCAAAATAACAAAATAATCGGTAATTGGTATCAGAAGTCATCCTCTTCTGGTAGACTTATTAATTATTTTTCTAACCATCCCAACCAACAAAAAATAAATATTGTATACCATCTGGTAGAAAGGGCATTTCTTCTTTCACAACATTCGTTTCACAAAGAAAATTTAAATAAAGTTAAACAAATCCTTATTAACAATGACTTTCATCTTATTTTTTCCCCAAATACATTAAGAACCGTTTAAACAAAATCAGATTTGACAAGAATGTAATTTTTATGTTAATTTTTATGTTGAATTTTTTAAAGTCATAGCGACATTTCGATGACTTGGTTTGTTATCATCATCAGGCTCAATGTTGATTAGAAATTGTGGAATTATGTTGTGACTCTTGCAACTTAGTAGAAATCGTCGTCTTGACAAGGATTCAGGTAACTATCGACGTGTAGAATTGTAGTCCTTCAAAAGTTTAGAAAGATTAGGACCATGATGTTCAGTAATAAATTTGAAAAAACTCGATGTAGCTATTGATAAATTATATTTTTTAAAGTTAAAGCGACGTTTCAATGACCTGGTTTGTCATCATCATCAGGCTCAATGTTAATAATAAATTGTGGAATTATGTTGTGACTCCTGCAACTTAGTAGAAATCGTCATCTTGACAAGGATTCAGCTAACTATCGACGTGTAGAACTGTATTCTTTCAAAAGTATGGAAAGATTAGGACCATGATGTTCAGTAATAAATTTGAAGAAACTTGATGTAGCCATTGATGAATTACATTTTTTAAAATCAAAGCAACGTTTCGGTGACTTGGTTTGTCATCATCATCAGGCTCAATGTTGATTAGAAATTGTGGAATTATGTTGTGACTCTTGCAACTTAGTAGAAATCGTCGTCTTGACAAGGATTCAGCTAACTATCGACGTGTAGAACTGTATTCTTTCAAAAGTTCAGAAAAATTAGGACCATGATGTTCAGCAGCAAATTTGAAAAAATTCGGTGTAGCCATTGATAAATTATATTTTTTAAAGTGAAAGCGACGTTTCGATGACTTGGTTTGTCATCATCATCAGGCTCAATGTTAATAATAAATTGTGGAATTATGTTGTGACTCCTGCAACTTAGTAGAAATCGTCGTCTTGACAAGGATTCAGCTAACTATCGACGTGTAGAACTGTAGTCCTTCAAAAGTTTGGAAAGATTATTACCATGATGTTCAGTAATAAATTTGAAGAAACTTGATGTAGCCATTGATGAATTACATTTTTTAAAATCAAAGCAACGTTTCGGTGACTTGGTTTGTCATCATCATCAGGCTCAATGTTAATAATAAATTGTGGAATTATGTTGTGACTCCTGCAACTTAGTAGAAATCGTCATCTTGACAAGGATTCAGCTAACTATCGACGTGTAGAACTGTAGTCCTTCAAAAGTTTGAAAAGATTATTACCATGATGTTCAGTAATAAATTTGAAGAAACTTGATGTAGCCATTGATGAATTACATTTTTTAAAATCAAAGCAACGTTTCGGTGACTTGGTTTGTCATCATCATCATGCTCAATGTTGATACTAAATTGTGGACTTATGTTGTGACTCCTGCAACTTCGTAGAAATTATCGTCTTGCTTCTTTACCTCTTGACGTAATATCCCTTTGATATTTAAAACTGTCGAGGTGGAGAAATGAAAATTTGAAAACAGCTCTATTGCAGAAATCAGATTGTCAGAGCGAGGTCTGGAATAGAACGATAAAAAAAATGGCAATGTGACATGGGTCGACGCCTTGATGATAGACAGGCAGATGAACGGAAGCGTGGAGAGTAGTTGGGCTTGTCATCGCAGTCAGGTCAAATCGAATCGAAGTCTCGCGGCAAATATCGAAGGGGAACCCCCTTGATCGAGATAGAACGCGTTGGCGCGGCAAAATGCCCGCGGTGCGGTCAAGAATGCGTGCTTAAAGACGAAGCATGAACGGTTGCAACCTGATACCTGATAAATTCGATATCAACGGCCGCCCGCGCCTTGGCCCGCATTTAGGTCGTGCCTGGTCCTTCCTCTTTCCCTTTCCTTCTTTTTGCAGTCCTACCAGCTTCCTTCTACTCTTCTTCCTCCTACCTACCATTCTTGATCTTTTTTCACCTTTTTTCCCCGCACCGACGCTTCTGTCCTTGCCATCTTTATCTCACGTTGCAAGCGGGTGGACACGCGGGTTGCGTCTTTTTTGCGGCGAGGGCCAAGTTTGGGCTGAAATTTCAGCACAGACGATCCTCAACTGTTCCTTCTTTCTTCACGTAACTTATTCGCTTATACAGAGAGACATGGCACTATACCTGGAATGGAGGGAATGAGCGAGAGGCTAAATCATCACACCTTTTGCTCACCACTCATCGCACCTAGATGACACTTGACACGAACGGGTCCCTTATTCATGTTCTCTTAACGTCATACAAACGCAGACGCGGCGCTTCGACTGTTACTGTTTTTTTTATTTTTGTTTCGTTCTTGGAACAATCGAAGACTGAAGCGGGAGATGAGGGGACACTGAATCAAGCAGACGTTGATTTAACTGGAAGTGCGGGTGAACTGTTAACTGTTGCAGAAGGGAACAGTGCTTTATGGTTAAAAAGTTCGTAAAGTGAGATAAAAATCAAGATAGGAAAGAGGGTTGAAGAACCACTGTTGAGTTAAGAGTGGGAGAATCACGTGATAGGGTTGTCCCGTACCCCTTCTCTCTGCGCCAGTGGTTCTTCGTTCCAGCTATCTTTAAGATTTTCAGAGTTTTTCTACATGCGCTTAGGGTCAAATACTGTTTATCTTTGGTCGCCGCTTTGGACCTAACAGTCCTTACAGTGACAATTTTTCCATACCCGTAACCTTCCGGTGCAACTCTGATGATTTCGATCATCCGTGTTTCATTATGTAAAGGGCTTTGGATGGTAACTAGATAGCTAGATTTGCAGCCTTTGGAGGTATCGTTGTTCGCTTATGATTTGAGTCTGTTGTTGTTGGAAGTCTCAACGACTATGGTTTATAAGTTATCGCTTGTCGAAATTTAATTAATTAAATATTGTTTTTTGACCAAAGTTTTACATCAATACCCAATGTCTTAACCTGAGCAGTTTGGATTCGTTCGGCTTTGTCAAAATATGATATTTGTTACAATATTTATTAGATTTTTAAAAATCAGAACCCGGTTTGAGAAATTGTTACAAAGATAGGGAGTTGACAGTTTTTCCTAATGATGTGTAAATAGATCATCTAATATCCGATCAGCATAATTTGGTTAGGTGGAGCTCATCATAATTGATGTTTGGTGTAGGCTTATTATATCATTACTTACTTCTAAATAAAAAACAGTTATAGTTTTGATAATGTCTACATCTCAAATTGTCATAATTCACAATAGGCAATTAAATCAACTCTTTCGAAAATGTTGAATTACATTGAAGAAAAATTACAAATATTCATTGTCGATTACGATCTGGCCATTAGGTAGTCGTGAATGGTGGCGCGGGCACTGAGCCCTCAAGGGTTGAGGAGGTCGAGCAGCTAGACAGATGTTGATTAGGTCGGGCCTCCAGCAAGTTTTCTCTCGCTCTCTCTACGTCCCATTCTCTATTCACTGTCTTGCTCCTGCGACTTTTTTCATGTCCTTTTTCTTTTTTGGACTTTCCAACTCTCTCTTCCTTCTGGCCTTTTTGAGGCGGACCTCTTACAAGAGCTCGCCGTTAGCCTTGCTGAGTCGCTTCTGTTTTCAGACTCGGAGCACGCGATCCTCGTTCGTATGCACCACTACCAGCATCCAGTTGCATCCACACCAACTCATAACTGTATCACCATGAACACGAACCCTGTACCGTCGGCATCGTGACCAATTTCACTGCTCGACGCACGAAATTATTTTCTTCGCTGTGCCACCCGTCGGTTCTGGCCGCTCCTGCCAAGACGACGGATTTCCAACGCCAAAGGCTACACATTACAGTCTGCAAATTAAAGTACAAAATTTTAATTTGCAAAGTGTTTCCAGCTCTTCAGGTGCTCGATATCGTAATTTAGTTCATATCCAAACATTCAAACACTAGATACAAGGAAGTACACAGGTTTTAGTTTGGAAAGAATGTCAGTGTGTTAATCCTGAAGGGTTAAAGAACTAGAGTTCCCTTGTCGATCTCACGATAATAGGGCCATTATAATAATTTACTTTCGAAATCGTTGGTCTCCTTCAGTTTTCTGAGCCTAGACTTTATAAAGATGTTTGTTAAATTTGAACTTGATCAGATAAAATAGAAGCGTTAGGGTAAAATCATATGTCGCCTTCGTCAGATACCAAAAATAATATTCACCTTGGAAATAAAGTTGGCAATTTTATTATTAAAATGATCAAATCTTGGATAAAGCCTCTATTTAAAGTAATTAGTACGAAAAAAAATGTAGAAGATAGGCAATAAGTAATAATTAATCTAGATTGTATCAGAAGTTCAATAATTCTGAAATTCCTGAGAACTCGACTAAGTAATGTTCTGTGTTTGGAGTTCGGAAGCTCGGGGATTTTATTCTTATAGTGCAATAATGAGCGCGATTCATCGACGATAACGACGGCGTCCAATTTCTTCGACGGTCTCGTTAAAGGTCTTAAATTGCAGTTTTCAGGATGTTTGAGTTTAATTTTTTAATTTTTTCGTTTACATTAAAGCCGAGGGACTTTTTACGACGATGGCTTTTACGAGGAGTGAAGGAACCGCGCGTCATGAAAAACGTTTCAGATATCATATCATCTCGTATGACAAGCAGAGTCCACCTTCTACCCAAGACGAGAGTTCTTTCTTTTACGAGCGGCTCCGTACGAGGAATTAGAATGCACTCATAGCTTGGAAAAGAAATGAAGCGATTCGTATGCGCCCAACGTGATAAACTCGACATAACGTAGTCCAAAGACACAACGCGACTTACCTACCTCCACGTCTGCTTTATGCCAAGTACGTGTGCCCTTGAGTAGAAAATATTTTTTTACAAACTTTTTGAAAGTGAAAATTTTTTTATCGTGAGAAACGTCGTCCAGAAAACCTGTTTTATGATGATAAGTTTACTCACTATATCTTCTCAACTTTTTTAATTGGTCAATCCGATCAAAAGTTCTTAAAGGAGCCATAAAACGCTATAAGTACGAACACCTAAGTACATAAATACCAAAATCTCTAGAAACTTAAAATTTTTAATTACCCATCATTATACTAAAAAAAAAAACCCCACTTGAAATATCCATTTAAATTCGTTAAATTCCTTTTAAATTAGGCATTTAGTTTCAATAACGGCCCTTTTACCTGGAAGCAAATTGAATTTCGCGCCTTAGCGACGTCTTACATGTGAGTGTGTTTCAGTAGATGATGATTCACAGCCAAACAAGGATTTGAATTGACAACCAAAGATTTGAACCAAAGATTTTGGAAATAAAATACTACAAAATGTGGAATAAATTTTGATATCTACTGTAATGTGAAAAGAAACTATACTTGAATACAATGAAACTCGAGCTCTTCCTCCATTAGAACTCCCAAGCGGAAGTGGGCAGTATAAAAGGTCATTATGGCGGGACGTAGATGAAGGCAGCGAATCTTTAATAACGTGCCATAAATTATTAACTGCTCCTAAATGTACGCATTAATTGTCAGTTATTTGAAGCATATGCTTTCGACTACCAAATGACTGAGACACATTTACAAATATCATTTTCAGCGTGTATTTTTCTCATTCTTTAGCACTGCCGCCTTTTTATTAAGAGCTAAAGTCTCGAGAATTAATGGTTCCAAATTCAAGACGATTCTGAGAAAACGGGAAAGGTCAGAAAATAAATAAAGAGCGTTAGGAAGAAATCTGTAGAATTGTGGATAATGTCTCTGGGTTGTTGGTCTGATGACCTACAATTGTGTAAACTGCTATTAAAATTATCTCCCTTTTGGTTGAAATACGTGGAAAGTTCATAAATCGATTCGTGGGTGAAAGGATCACAAGTTGAGGAATTGCAATTCAGGTATATGATTATACGTCTAAGCAGGCCTTGCAATAGCTTCTAAAGGGAGTCATTGCGAAAGACCTGTATAGATATTCACAGAATAATCTTTAATGATTCTTGGAATTTCTATACTTTTTGTTCCAATTACGAATCTCCGATAAGCGAATTTACGAATATCTTTGAAAATCAGATTTTTTGATCTTTAAACAGTCTACTTTTTAAGTAGAGACAACTAAAATAATACCCATAAGACTTCACTAATTTAACATTCTAAAAACAAAACAGATAATAAACAAAATAGTTGTAAAAATTGAATTCCTTGGATAGGAATGAAATACTTAACCGAGGCTTATCTCCTGAAAATGTAGTAATAAAATAAATAAAGATCTACTTGCGTGATCATTAACTGCATTGAAAGCGCAACATATTTTGAAATGTGGTAAAATTAATCAAGAATTTTTAGAAAGGAGATATGCTAAGAACTCATTCGCGACTGCACGCGAAGTTGTATAACAAGGCGAAAAAATGTGCATGAAACTGAAAGATGGTAAAAGGCCAGGAAGATTGTTAAGCAGAGGAAATTGCATTGCAAGTCTGGTCCAGCAGCCGCCCTCCTTTCTACGTGATACGTTACCACGTCCCTTGGATTTCTAATAAGCAATAAAATCAACAATATCGTCTTGTACCAAACACCTTTATCCACGTTGATAGTACCGCTTTTAATCAACACTTTGATTTTTTCCTGGGGGTTTATCACGTAACTTTAAAAACAATCGGAACATTATTGGGGTTTTATTTTAAGTTGTCTTTTATGAATTGTGACGCTCTTTTTGATAGTATATTTATGATCTTTTATCTACTATTTTTTTAAAGTATGTAGTAGATCTGTAAATGAGGTGTTTAGTACACGAGGGTTCGTATCCTACTGGCTAGTCCCTCAGACGAGGGAGGCTATCTAGGCTCTAGGTACCTGGTAAGAAAATAAGATTTAACATCGGTAAGGCTCAGGTAAGGTTGTTTTGCCATGTAGACTAAGCGATTGAAAGAAAAGGATCAATAATTAAATTAGAATTTTTATTTATCATTATAAAAGTGACGCAAAATAATTTCTAGATCAGGTAGAGGTGCTGGAAAAGCACCAATTAGATTTAATTTAAAAATTTAAATCAGGAGATAAATATTCCTGGTAATTGCAGTTTTAATCAGAATTGAAATTTGACTAAAAGTGGATGATCTGATGTGGCAACAGTGTTCGGAATCACTTCTTTTGTTTTTTTCAGCCGTCTTCTTCTTACATTGAGGCTAAAGCGAGAAGGTAGCCTGGTTTAGTGCGACAGTGAAACGACGGCGATGCTCTTTTGCTAGTCTTCGCCCCTTCGTCTTCGTCGTCTTTTCCTGGTCGTTCGCGATGCGTACACGCACTCGTGCAATTCCACGTGTGTCCTGAGAACCCGATCGAGAGACTCTGTGATGGTGATATTTACGGTCCGATAGAATCAGCTTCGTACTACGTCGACGTTGTTTGAAAGGAGAAGCCAAAGGGAGCAGAGGAGAAAGATGGGGGAGAGGACCGGCTTCACAGGTCCCCAACCGTGTGTGTGCTCTGCGCTTTTTTTGCGACTTCAATTTGAATTGAAAAAGGCTGCGGACACGAGGACAATAGGTTGTGCCGCCGCCGCAATGGCCTCTCAGTTACTCCTCTTTCTACTTCTTTAAAAGCTGTTCCCTTCCCTGCCAAGACCACTTTTCACCTCACTCTTTCGTTGTTTTGTTATTATGTTGCTATCTAAAAAACAATTTATTAATAATTTCGACATCTCTTCCTAATTTAGGTTAGGTTCTATCTGCACATGCGCAGCTATCTTAAAATTACAGGAAGTTACCAAATATTTTCGGTAATAATTTTCCACTCATTTTAGTATACCAAACTATAATTTTATTGGTAATGCAAATTTGTTAACATTGGAAGGTATATCAATTATGTTTTTAAAAAAGAATTTAGAATTTGGTTATTGAATAGTTTCTTATGAAAAACTTGTGCATCTAATACTTCTCAAACTGATTTTTCTTCCAATTCGATTTTTGATCCTTTATTTTTCGCGTTGCCGAGATAAAAGAATGAAAGAGAAGTTAAGACGAGCTGAGGGTACAATCGTACCTTTAGCTCTTTTCGGATGTAGAATCAGATATTACGTATGCATGGCTGAAACGAAACCGAGGGACCCTACCCTCTTTCGTTTCTTCTTCGGCCCTTTCTCTACCGCAACTACTCAAGATATATACAGAGCGATTCTCTAAAGACAACTCGGTAAGAATTCCAGAGTTAGTCGCAATTTTTACGAGACGATGCCAACAAAAGACTGAAATCTGTGCTAAAAATTGGGAATTATCGACAATTGTAAATATCTCCTTGGTTCTTGGAAGGGATCTCAGGAACCAGTTTCTCTTTGACAATAGAAAATAAAATTTCTTTATCGATCAGACGAAAAAATACAACTTTAAATCTGCCAAAAAGAGAAGAAAATAGGCACACTGGATTGTTTGAGGTATAAAACTAAGGAATGGATGTTCATTTTCTGATGTTCAAATTCGACACTTGACACCTTGTTAATAAGATCCGATAGGATGCGCTGTACAGAATAATTGAAGTGATAAATTCTTTGGCGATGTTTTCTCTGATAATTTCATTGAAACCTTTTATAAGGTGTTCCAGGTAGCATTATCGTGTGCAAACGATAATGAGTTCAGTCGAGTAATTAAGCGTAACACATTCGATTCAATCGAAACAAGTTTTCTTCCTCGGTTTCATCATACCCTCACTTTAAAAAGATGCAATGTTGAAAATCTTTGGCTGGCATCAAGATATCCCACCTACAACACTTTTTCTCTTGAATAAAATCTTATTAGGTACAATTATCATTCCCGTACTTTCGAATTATCACGCTGTAAAAATGTACCAGTATGTGGTAATAAAAAGCACCACATATACCATTATGCAGTGCGAATCCCATTTTTTGAAATGTCCTTTCCCGATTTCTTATATCACTAAAGCGCCGGATATCTACGATCAAGATATCGCTCGTTCATAAATTATTCCCTGTCGTTTCCTTCGTGACTAATTAACCTTACATCGTATGTGTTACACTTGCGTTATCTCACTTTCAAATCGTCCTAAAGAACTTTCATCCTTGAATTTTTACTCGGCTTTAAATTTATAAAAGTGCAGAAATTGAAATCCAGCGATTGAATTATTGTAATTTAAAAAATGGCATCTTACTGTCGTAAGACTAATGCAGCTGTTGCGGTTAAGTAATTTTTCAGTTAATGCTATTCAGGTTCTGTGTCAGGTAAATTATCGTTTTAATTATAAGTTTCACAGCATAAAGGAGTTTCTCTTCTTTGAAGTCTGATCTGACACAATTTTCCGGCCTCGACTCAACATTTGTACCATCTTTTAATTAAAAACCAGCTGATACAAGTGCCAACCCCTTTCGTGTTTAAATGCAAAAAAGTAAGACCTCCTGAGAATTACACCATTAGTTTCCCGTTAATAAAATAGAAGCTACTTCTATAACCGAAGCGGTTTTTCAACTGCTAATTGAAAATGGTTAGAATGAAACGCTGTTTTAGATTATAAGGAATTTGCATTCCAAATGTTTTGGCTCCATTCCAGATATCAGCCAGGTATCGTTAGAGACGTAAAAATTGAAATTGACTAAAATTAATTTCAATTATCCTAAGAGAAGAATTACTCAAAATATGCTCAGAGTCCAAATTACAATTTAATTTTAGTACAGTCTTAGGGAATTAAAGAATAATGAAGCTTGATACTTACATCAAATGTCATCGAATAGAATTCTTCGGAGACATCAAAAACCTCTTTGACTACGACGATCTTACGAGAAGAGCTACTCTGAAATGTTTAATGAGGGATAGCGAAAATCAGTATTAAGAATTTAAGATAGAAGAATTTGATTTACTAAATTCCGAAAACCAAAATGTCGAATCTGGAATAGCAGAAATCGGAATGGTGGAATATAAAATGGATGAATTAGGTATGTAGAATTGTAGCATTAGAAATTTTGCATCTCGGGGATTGGATCCGGATTATGAAATTATGACAGCGGGGATGGTGGAATCTGGAAAAACCTAATTCATTTATTAGAATTGCGGGATGCAAAATATTCAATCTGAGGCCGATTAAACTAAGATGACGGGATGTGGAAAATAGGACAGTAGAAATAAGGATGGAGGAATATTGAATATCAGAATTAGGGGTATGGAATTACAAAATCCGAAATGTCTGATCCAGAAGAGCGGGATCTAAAATGTGGAATGAGGGACCCAGGATCCGGGATGCAGGAATTTGAAGTAGAAGAACTTGTTGAAATAAAAAATGTCGAAATTAAAATAGCAGGATGCGAAATGTTATAGATTCAATTTCTCCGGAGAGGCCAGAAGTCCCTGATGACACGAAAAGAATTACCCCAAATAGGCTCTAAGTCCAAAATATAATACATTTTATTTTATTACAATCTTAAGGAATTGAGGAATAATAATGAATCTTGTAACTTGCCTCAAATGCAATCCAGTAAAATTCCCTGGAAATTTTATAAGTTTCATTGACCTCTATAATTCTACGAGAAGAATTACTCAAAATATGCTCAGAGTCCAAATTACAATTTAATTTTTAGTTTTAGGAAATTAAGGAGTAATGAAGCTTGATACTTACATCAAATGTCATCGAAAAGAATTCTTTGGAGACATCAAAAACCTCTTTGACTACGATGATCTTACGAGAAGAATTACACTGAAATGTTTGATGCGGGACAGCGGAAATCAGTATTAAGAATTTAAAATAGAAGAATTCGATTTATTAAATTCCGAAAACCAAAATGTCGAATCTGGGATAGCAGGATTCGGGATGGTGGAATATAAAATGGATGAATTCGGTATGTATAATTGTAGCATCAGAAATTTTGCATCTCGGGAATTGGATCCGGATTATGAAATTATGACAGCGGGGATGGTGGAATCTAGAAAAACTTAATTCACTGATTAGAATTGCGGGATGCCAAATATTCAATCTGAGGCAGATTAATCTAGGATGACGGGATGCTGAAAATAGGAAAGCGGAAGCAAGGATGGAGGAATACAAAATATCAGAATTCAAGATATGGAATTACAGAATCCGAAATGTCTAGTCCAGGGTAGCGGGATCTAAAATGTGGAATGAGGTTCCCGGGATCCTGGATGCAGGAATTTGAAGTAGAAGAACCTGTTGAATATGCTCAGAGTACAAATTACAATTTAATTTTAGTACAGTTTTAGGGAATTAAGGAATAATAAAGCTTGTTACTTACATCAAATGTCATCGTGTAAAATTCTCCGAAGGCATCATGAGTCCGATTAACCTCGATGATCCTTCGAGAAGAATTACTCTAAATATGCCCAGAGTCCAAATTACAATTACTTCTTTTAGTTTTGGGGGATTAGGGAATGAAGCTTGCTACTGTCATCCTCTCATATCAACTTTTAGGGCTACATAAAAAAATATATATTCTTGCTAATTGCAAATAGCGAATTTCTTATTTGGAGGTTCCATTATATTTCTCCCTTTAATTAAGAGTCGGCTTGAAAAAATATCCCGGTTCAGTGTGGCAAGAAAAAATATCTAATTGGAGCTCTTTTTTCTGTTTCAGGTAAGAGCTCGATTCTTCTTCAATCACGGGTAAAGACATGGGGATTCCAGCAGTCGATAGGCGCGATCAACGATTGCGACAAACGTGAATGTATTCATACGTAAGGTTTTGGCGCAAATGAGAAAGCAGGACAGGGAGCAGCCATTATTTTGGGCCAAGTTGGAGGCTCAAAGGTACCTTGCAATCGTGGCGGCAAGCGACAGTACTTTAAGGCAGTGCCGCGACGAGATTTCTCGGTTACATCGAGACAGAATCTCTTAAAGGAGAAAAGGGAGGAAAGGAAAAGGATAGAATGATGGGAGAGAGATCGGATGAAGGGAGAAAGATGGGATTAAGGAAGAAAGATGGGATGATGGGGAAAAGATGGGATGAAGGAAGAACGATGAGATGAAAAGAGAAAAACGGGGTAAAAAGAACAAGAGCAGGTTTGCCGTTTTGCATTTGTTTTAGCGATCTCCGCGTCGCGTTCCAGGTTCGCCCTTTGAGCTGTCTTCTCCACCCTTTGCCTCTTCTTTTCGGTTTGGGAAGCCCTTTTCAAACAGTCCAATGTGGACAGCCGCCGGTCCCTAAATTACCGCGTCCTGGCCCCTCTACTTGTGGGAACAGTCCAGACGAAGAGTAATGCATTCGGGCTTCCGTGTGCTCTCGTTAATTGATAAGTGATATCTCGGATCTCGGGACAGTCCGCGTTGCCTTTGGTAACAGAAGCGATGGCCAAAGTTGTGCCGTAGACAGAATCAGAATTCGGCTCTGACGAGGCTTGCAAAAGTCTCCTTGTTTCTCTTCTTCCCTTCACCAAACACTCTGTACCCTTGTTGACCGTTCTTTTCAGGACCAGCCAATGGTTGAGAAGAACAAGAACTCGATGCTCCAACTGTCCTGCAACTTTTTTTCTTTCTCTTCTAACTTTCTTACTAGCTTGTTTTCTTTCTTTCTTGCTTTCCTTCTTATACTTCTGCTTTTGGGCCTTCGATTTCTTTCTCCGTCGTTTTTTCGATCTCGCTGAGCAACAGACTTATAAGGCGATTCTTCGCGTTCCACGTGAAAAAAATCCCTTTCGCAGAGTTCCCTGCCTGATCGAACTGCTGGCGCGAGGGTCACTCACAGGACCAAAGTTATTTGGTCCTCCTGCACTTTTGATACTGTAGATCTCTCTCAGTCAAAATCATTAAAAAGTTTTCGCAATGGACGTTTTATGAGTTGACACGGTTCCTCTTGACCAACAAAAAGTGAGAAATTTTTATTGCCAGACACTTTGTTTAAGGGAATAATTATCTTATTTAAAGAAAATTAAAGTTTCGTGTACTTAAAATAAACTTGTCAGTTTTCATACCTTTGAAACAAAGATTTTGAATTCATAATTAGCACAAAGTGACAAAAGTTGGGGAATAAGAATGTAAAAATTTGCATGAGCATACAGAAAAATATTTGTTTAGGACGTTACTTAAGAGGAATGTCAAATAGTGCTTTCAGCAACTTTGTTTCTTAGTCGTCAAACTTCATAACCAGAAATATAATAAAGTTTATTTTACAAGCGCGTGGTTAACGATAGTACAACACATTTACGATTCTCAACTTTGACTTGTCAGTGGTCATCTTTATGATTCAAGGTACGGAAATTATGAATATATGCTATTCTTTTCAATTTTGTGTGTGTGTGTTAATATCGATAAGACTTGTTGCATGAGGATATAAAGGAATTGATCTTACCTCCCCAAGGCGCTGTCACGCCCAATTGAATATCATATGCTGCACCAGCATAACCTGCTGGAAGAGTACTCGACTTACAAGAGCAATCGGCGATCGGTAACGTGATGGATTTCAATTACTTTCGTCGTAGAAACTTGGTAATGTCGTCTATTTCTATTACCAGCATCTTTCCTCGAGGGCTTCAGTATCAGAAATAAATTTGGCGTAAATAATACCTATCTCTTCCTTCTTGTCACTGATCCTTGCAGTACCGCGTGAATTAAGAAAACACGAATTGAAAGAATTAGACAAAAATAAAAATGAATAAAATTCATAGTTCAGAGATCACTGCAACTTGGATACTAGATATATCAAATACTTTATGACACAAGAAAAGTCGCTTCCTGATCTACCTGCTTGGGACCGTGGTGAATCACCTGTCGGGCAAATTTACCTGTCAGGAAGTGGAAATTTACGACTGGATTATTTTCAGCAAGTCTTGTTCATAAGGTAGTTAGACTAGAATAATCTGTCTAATGCAAAAAGATAACTCACTTTCAAGTTTTTACCAGGGTCAATTATTTTTCAGATTTTGCAGTTTTTTGTTAAATATGTGCATCTACTCAGAAACGAATCTCAGGAGTGATCTTAATTGCTAAATGAGCAGAACTAGTTAGAACAACGATAGCAAATTCTTGACCTCTTTCATTCTGTCTCTCAGGAAAGAGACGATAATAGGGTGTGTCATTGTTTGGTTGCGACACTTTTATTAGTGTTTGTTCGAAAAGGAATCCGATTTTGATTTCCCTTTATAAACCCCACGCAATTTACGCTGTTGGTGTGCAAATTGGTGATATCTCGTGCCCCTGTGTGTCAACTGTGTTAACAGCTTATTAATGTTATGCATGACATATGCAATGGACGCATTCACGCGTGAGAGTCGCTGTCGACTAACCAACTCTGAGTCTATTTCTTATGCTCTCTGCGATAAATGTCAGCATAACCAACTATTCAAAATTTTTCTCTTGAGTGATACGGTTGATCGATTGACACGGTTTCGGAATGAAAACAGATGTATTGATGTAAAACACTGGTTTCAGTTTTACAAAAATTCTACAGCACAGCACTACACTTTACACTGACAACTTGGTTCTGCAACTGAAATAATTTTTCTTGTTGTGGAAAATTAAACGATACGTTTTTATACGATATTAAAAAAAATAAATGGTACGATTTGGAAATTAACAATACCAAAACAACTTCTAATTTGATTAGGTTATTTTGGGGACATAAAAAACACGCCTGATACATTCCTGTATCAAAATCATTGTAATTTGGACTCTGAGCATAATTAGAGTGTTCTCCCGTTTGACGCCCCCACTCTTAGGAGCTAGCCCACCATTTCAGGTGGAAAGGTTGGGCTCCCTCTTTTCCATCAAATTGTAGTAAGTTAGTCAGTTACTGTACAGAAGTCGAGTTGAAATGTTCCAAATAAATTCTGAAGTTACAACCAAGAATTGACTCTTCATTTATCGAACCTCGCATTTAAGGCCAGGTTACTCTGAACAATTTTGAAAAAATCGAAATTTTTTTATTCATAAATTGCTACTGTATACTCGTAGAAATAGTATAGAATTAGTCCCGAAGGTCAGCAAGACCGAAAAGCAGGTATAAAAGAGTGGGGAGCAAGGCACTTTGCTGATAGGGCCAAAAACAGACGTGTTGATAGAGCTGAGCTAGAAGCTACTGAAGCGTCTAAGGATCACAGAAGTGCTTTAAGAAATGCAAGAATTCTTTAGAAATATTCATTATTATTTAAAAAAGTTATAAACAATTAAAAGTGGAAAAAAAGGTTGAAAAAATTCAAAAGTCCGCCATTTTGTTTTTTTTTATTGAAAATGTTTCATTCTGCTTGAGGCCATAGCCAATTCGATACAAAACATGAAACCGTTTTGTTTTTTGCTTTCAGATAATTCTTTTCCAAGAAATTATGTCATCCATCTAGGAAGTAGATAACTTTTAGCAGCCATTTTCAAGACCGCCATTTAAAAAAAAAAATTTTCAAGTAACTTCATGTATGTACTATCATATGTAAAAAAAACTTATTACTTAACATTTTTTGTATTATAAATAAAATGTATTGAAAAAAATCACGTTTTTCAGAGTAAACTGGCCTTAAGTTAAGAACATGAGTAATTCTTTTGTTAGGTTTATGGTAGCCAATGGGTCCTTCCGACGTCTCCAAAGAATTTCAATCAATGATATTAAAAAAAATAAGCGGTACGCTATGGAAATTAAAAATTCCAAGCCAAGTTCTGATTTGATTATGTTATGTTGGTGACATTAAAAACCGGACCGATACATTCCTGTTTCAAAATTATTGTAATTTTGACTCTCAGCATAATTGGAGTAATTTTCTCGTAGGATTAGAATAGCTAATGGGTTGTTCTGACGTCTCCGAAGAATTTCAATTGATATTAGTAAAATAAAACAGTACGATTTGTCAACTAAGAATACCATAACAACTTCTAATCTGATTAGCTTAGGCTGATGACATAAAGAACAAGCCTGATACATTCCGCTATCAAAATCATTGTAATTTGGACTCTGAACATAATTGGAGTAATTCTTCTCGCAAGATTAAGGTACCCAATAGATCCTTCCGGTGTTTTCAAAGAATTACATTTGATGATATTTGAAAAACATTCCGGTATTAAAAGTATCGTAATTTGGACTCTGAACATAATTGGAGTAATCATTCTCGCAGGATTATGATAGCTAATGGAATGTTCAGACGTTCCAAAATCATTGTAATTTGGACTCTGACCATAATTGGAGTAATTCTTTTGACAGGATTATGATAGCCCATGAACACTATCGATATTTCCGAACGTCTTAGTTGTATAAAAAATTATTAGATCGGAAGGAAACCTTTAACAGGTTTAGATACCAATTCCTGCACATATTTAGTGAAAATAAAGTTTTAAAAAATAAAGTTTGTTTATGTTTTTCTTGTTTCTCAACTTGAAATTTTCTAAACATATCTTGTTTTATGAGGCAGGGGTCATTCGTCCCCGTTTTCAGCCGGTCAAAACCTCCAGTTGGTATTAGGATCTCGTGAGGAGAGCGCGTATCCCATTTCAAGATGGAGATAGCAGTCTCGAGAGAACTCTAGAACCTCTTTTCACCGGGAAGAAGAAGGGTTCACCCGTAGCTGACGCGTGCATTTATCACTCTCTATTGTTGCACGGACAAACATCCGGCCCCAGGGCACGTTCGGGTCCTCCGAAGAATCGAGATTCGCGGGAGCAACCTGTGCTATTATAAACTCGTGCTTCCTCCTCATGAGCCTATAACCTACTCGTTCAGCCATTTTTGATCAAAGATTCAGGTTCACATGGTCAAGAGAGGTCCAGCCTCTAGCCATGTCCTTCAAAGAAATTCACAAATTCCACTGGGAACAATCTTGTTCTTCTTTTTTAAAACCACTTCCTAATGCTCCTGAACAAATTTTTCATTCCTATCTTACTTAAGTGTTATTTTATTACACTAGTTCATTGTCTCATTAGTTTTAAACTACAGGTTGTAGTCGTTATTCTCACTTATTTACAATAATTTCAACTTTTTCGGAAAAAATGTCCGATTACCTCAACTAGTTGAAAATTCAGGAGAAATCGAGTCTGGAAAATGTATGGGCATTTTAAAATGCTGACAACGGAGTATAAATGAGTCATTATCTGGATTTATGGCAGAACAGGAGAAAGCAGAGTACCTAAAACTATAGAATCCACATTGGACGCTCAAATCTATTACCGGTGTCGCAATCCCATTTACACGATCACTCGTGAAATCGGGACTCGAGATAACATCAAGTGATCTCCTGATATTTTCTAATTCATCAAGAGAAATCGGATCTTGTTCTAGTGGAAAATTCAAAATTGCTCTAAACTAGGTGTGCGCCATTTAGATTGTTATCAGATTTGCTTAATGAGTGTTTATTATCTATAGCATTTTTCTTTAGAATCTAAAATTCCAGCTGCTGATATGCAGAGATACCAAAAAAGCCTTAACAGTACTCCGACTATCAGATATTTGTATTACAAATATTTTCTGAAATGTTTTCAATATAGTGATGATTGCGATAAGTCTAATAACAGTTTTGAAGAATTCCTAGTCTCTTATGATTACAGTAATTTGTGAACTGACTCGTTCCTTGCGTGTTGGGAGTGTGTCGGTTTCCCCTAGTGCACCTGTAGATTATTCTGAAGGAAAAGATCCAACATTATTGCAGTACCATAACCTAAACGTTTAATATGGACTTGAAAGAGTTGTGCTCGAGTAGTTCTTAGCTATTTCGTATTTCTTCTCCTCTTCTTCGTTCTACAGTTTGAATCAAGTATACCGTTAAACAGACGAACCCACTTCTGATCTGTTTGGGTGACCTATCGCACGATAAGAGATATCAATGACTTGCATTTTTTTCTCTTATTGTAATAGTGCTTCTTAAAACACAATGTTTTTTTGCATTAAAATTACTTTATGTATTTCATCCTTTGATCCGAATACTACAATCAATTTTCATTCTTTTAGTAAATAGGTGTAGAAATAATCATTTAGCAAGTGTTTCGAAATATTTAGAAATTTAAGCTGCCCACTACTATGCCATTGGTTTGATTCTTTATATTATCTTTTATACGAATTCCGCCGCAGCGGGCGGGCCGATTTATATGGATCTTGATGACTTACTATAAGTGACTATTTCGCTACCGCTTCATTTATAAATTCGAAAACAGTTGCTAATGAATTAAAGATTGAGTGATATTTCAAATTTTCACGTTTATGCTTTTCTTGGTTTTTTTTTGGGTGGTGTTTATGAGGAAACTATAAAAATGTAACAATCAATTCTTTTTCAATATTTTGTTCTATTTATATTTTTAAATTATCAGATTTTTTTGAACAAGTATATTTTTCGTATATGGGGGTTTCAAAATGTCTGATTTAAAATATCGGGATTTAAATTGCGAAATGTTTGATGGTCAGGATGCAAGTTCCCGGAGAGTGGAAATATAAAATTTGCTATATGAATAATTGGGGGATTAGAAATATTGAATATAAGACAGTGGATTTCAGGATAATGGATTACGTAATGACAGAATCCAAGAAAATAAAAAGCGGGATCGGAAATTTGGAATGGGAGATCCAGGATGCAGGAATTTGAAATAGAAATAACTGTCGGAATCAAAAATATCAAATTTAAGATTATGGATTCAAATTCTCCGTAGGGGTCGAATGTCTTCGATGATACTACGAAAATAATTATCCTAAATATGCTCAGAGTCCAAATTATAGTATACTTTATTTATGTTAAGTTTTTGGGAATAAAAAGGCGTGTTACTTGCATCAAATGTTATAGATTGAAATTCTCCAGAGAGGTCAGAAGTCTGCATTACTTTCACATGATCAAACGCGTCATCCTTCCCATATCATTTTCTAAAATTCTCATTTTGGAGCCTTTGATGAAAAAAGTTAATCAAAGTTTAAATCAAAGTTGCTTTAATCAAAGAAAAAATCGTCTTCCTTGGAAAAAACCAACAAGAGTACGAGGTCGAAGGGTAGTTGCAAAGAAGGACAACGACTTCTCTGCGTGGTTAGTTGTCTCTTTCTTTTTAAGAAAAAAAGAGCTCTGCACGACCGCCAGATAATTACCAGGATGAGGTCATGGACGTCGCATTAATTCGGTATTCGTAGCAGCGCGATTCGTGGTCAGTTGAAGACAGAATAAGCGAGACTGGCGACTGAGAAAAAAGAATAAGGTAGCGGCAGAATGACAGAGATGGAGGACAACGAGAGCATCAGTATTAATTACACGGACCACTCTTCGCTGCCTTGCTAGGCCACCTACGGTTATCCGCTTTGCATAATATGTATATACACTCTTAACGTAAGGGTGGTAAAGAAAGGACTTCAAAAGTTTCAAGGAAAAGAAGACAGCAGGAAAGAACGAGAATTGCGTATCGAAAAGGAAGACACAGGAACGAGTTCCATTCCCACTCGTGCAGGAACCGGAATCTTCTCGCAAACAGAAAGAGTCTAACCTCTTTTTCTACATCCCTCTCCTCTTCTCTCTTCTTCCGTCTTCCTTTTTTTTTTTGGTGTTGTTGTTGTCTAACTTTCCTTTTTTTCTTTCTCTTCCTCTCTATCTGCCCTATTTCCCTGTTCATTTCAGAGTTTTTCTCTCTTACTCTTTCTGTCTTTGAGTCCCTCTCTTCTCCCTTTATCTCTCTGTTTCTGGCCGGCAAGAGCGCCTGATTATTTAGGCAGAGAATGTTTAATCGAAGCATTGTATCGGCAGGCCCTGAGCTGCGCCTCTTGGGTCTCCTTGTCCTCGTTGTGTTTGGCGGAGGAGACACTCCAACTTCACCCTCCTTCGCCTTCGTCTTTATATTTATTCGTTTATTTGCTGGTGGCTGATACCTCATTACCGCGACAGATTCACCGATAAGCGTACCGTTCTCGGAAACACACAATGCGCCCCTCCTTCGAGCGCACAGCAAAGCAAGTTGCAAGCGCAACCGCTCATCCGCCCTTGTATCTTCTCCTTTCCTCTCCCTTCTACTTTTTTTTGTCTTTTGCCACGTCGTTCACTTCCCCTAGATCTCAAAGTTTATTACTTTCCCTCCATTGAGAATCCACTTTCTATAAATTTCTTCATTTTCAAACTTCTTTGTCAGGTCAATAACCGAGTCTATTTTTCATTTCAAATGCAGTCACTTTTTAAATAATTTTTTATGCAACTCAGGCGTATTATGGTCATTTTACCTACCTATACAGTCATATCCAAAGTTCCTCCTTATAGACCGCTCGCAGGTCAATAAAGTATCCATTATTACCCTAGGGCAATAATTGTCACTTTATAGATCGCTCGCAGGTAAATAAAGTATCCATTAACCCTTCGAGCCCGGACCTGGGTCGTTTTCGTCCTATCGTGTTTACAGGTCGAAAAAATGCTTATAAAAAAATTTAAAAAATTCATAGATCTTCATCAATTCTTCTAGTTGAAGTAACAATTACGTTTTTTAAAAAAAAAAAATTTTCTATTTAGTATTATTATTAAAAAATAGACTTACCTCCTGAAAAATTGCAACTTCACTTAAAAAAATCATAAATTTGAGCCAAATTGAGATATCGAAAAGTTTAAAAAGATAATTAAGGCTGAAGAGTGTGCCTTTCACAAAAAAATAGTAAATTTTATTTTCTTAAAAAAAAATGCTTAATTTTTTGACCTCAAAAATGGTAAAAAATTACTTTAAATTTTTCAATAAAAAGCTATATTGACTTCTTTTAATGACAAAAAATAATTGTAAAATGGGTATGAAAATACAATTCTATGATCGTCGCAAGTTGGTTTGGCGCCTTTCGCGCAACAATAATTTGTTTTTCGGTCTTTTTCGGTCGGACAAATGTGTCATCGCTTTCTTTTTGACATTTTTTGAGAGATTAGATTTAAATTTTCTTTCTCTTCAATGTTTAAAAGATAACGGATGTTTTGACTAACATACGCGGATAAATCGCTGTCGTGGTCCTCAACAGCATCTACCTCTTCGTCTGAATCGTCATCTCCGAAATAATTGAATATTTGACCAGGACGCAATATTCTGAGAACCCTAACTTTTTTTACGGACGGGTAGTGGCGCCACTGGCAGCCGATTTTGGAAATTACAGCACTTTTAAATTTCGCCTGTGTCGTTTTCGACCCAGGTCCGGGCTCGAAGGGTTAATACCCTATGTCAATAATTGTCACTTTATTGACTAGCTCGGCTACATGGGTGCTCCAATATACGTTTTTATCATTATATTTCTTGCAGATCAGTAAAGAAAGATAAGTGCTACTTGTAGCTATTAAACGTTCCCCAATGCTTGAACGGATATATTATCTTGGGTAAGTGTCGATGTATATGTATTGGCACATGCATATTAAACGCATGTTAAGTCTTTTTATTACCGCCACGCATTTTGCTACACAATATTTTCCTTTATCTTATGTTTAAAATTATTCATGTAGATACTATTTTGAATCAAATTGTCTAGAAAAGTAGGAAACCATCTAAACACTGTTTATTAAATATTAAAAATTGTAAACGACTATTACATTAACGAGGAGAGAAGTATGCAAGTCTTATAATGTGATAATGACAGCAATAAAGCCTCTTGTAAAAACTTCAAATTAAACTTTGTGTAAATTTCAATTTTCCCCCTCAGAAGCATGCGAGAAAGTTTTAATGACATTCTTTGTGAGTTTATTGAGAAATTTTCGATAACCATTTCTTCAGAGATTTTATCAAGTAATATATGATCTTGTCCTTAATGATTCTACCTCTGGGATATTGCATTCGATTATAAATGTCGCTACTCTATGGAATAGGGACGTTATTCTGCACGTGGAAATATTTGCAGTAAATCATTGTTAGAGACATTGACATGAAAAATAGACTTTATTACATCTGCCGTTTCTTTGTTCTTGGCACTAAGTAATCCATTTCGTAACCTCACTTAAGAGCAACTACTCGTTCAGTTTACAGCCTTATACCTCAGCAAAAACAAAATAGTTTTTCCTCTTTGGACATTCTTACCTTGCAAAAACAAAATATTTTTCTAATATATTTGCTTTGCTTTCAGTGCATCGGTTTCTTTTTCCGTAAATTCTTTTATAAACAAGTGTAACTGATAATGCTATACAGATGTCATTTTAAAAATTTAGACAATTGGAATTTAATAGTTGTCGCGATTTGAAAATAAAATATTTAAAATAATCTTACCCCGAAACTCCCCCGAGCCTTTCCAGGGATTCTCCAAATCCTTCTTATGGATTTCCGAAAGGCATTTTACGTCAGAGATTCTTCAAATCATTCAAATGGGTTCCCCAGACCATCCTTGAGGATATCCCTAATACTACCCATCGATTTTTTTTTAAAGCGAACTCAGAAATTTTTTATAGCCTTTCTAGAAATACTCCTAAGTCTTTGCCGAGATTCCCAAGAGGCTCTCAAGAGATTCAAAAAGTTCACTTAGGGATGCACCAAAATCTTTTTAGGGATTCCCATGACCCACCCCAGAGCCTACTCAAGGTTTCCCCGAATACTACTTCTCCAAAGACTCCCCAAGGATACTTCAACTCATTCAAAGAGGTTCCCCAAACCTACCCAAGGATATCCCAAAGTCTACCATCGAATTATTTTTAAAACGAACCCAAGATTTCTTTAGAGTCTCCCTGGGAATTCTCCTGAGGTTTTTTCCGGGATTCCCAAGAGACACAACAGAGATTTAATTAGTTCTATCAAGGTTTCCCCAAAGGCTTTTAAGGCATTTCCTTAAACTGCCTCGGAACCTACCCAAGGATTCCCCGAATCCTACCAAAGGATTCTCCAAAGTCTCCCCAGGGATTCTTCAAATCATTCAAAGGGGTTCCCCAGACCCGTCTCCAGAATATCCCAGAGCCTACCCTCAGAGTATTTTTCAAACAAACCCAAGATTTTTTAGTGTCTCCCCAGGAATTCTCCTAAGTTTTTTCCCGGGATTCCCAAGAGGAACAACAGTGATTCAATTAGTTCTGTCAAGGATTCCCCAAAGGTTTTAAAGGGAACAGGAAGTCTTTAGAGTCTCCCCAGGAATTCTTCTAAGTTTTTATCTGGGATTCCCAAGAGGCTGTTTAGAGATTCTACTAGTTCTGTCAGAGTTTCCCCAAAGTCTTCCTAGGGATTCTCTTTACCCGTCCCAGAGCGCCCTTAAGGATTCTCCAAATCTTTCAAAGGGGTTCCCCAGATTTTTCCCAAAAATTCTTCAAATCATTTAAAGGTGTTCCCCAGACCCTCTCTGAGGATATCCCATAGCGTATCCACGTATTCTTTAAATTCTTCACAGGAATTCTCCTAAGTTCTTTTCCGAGATTACCACCAGGCTCTCCCGAAATTCTATTAGTTCTCTCAAGAATTCCCTGAAGTCTTCCTAAGGTTCCCTTGACCCGTCCTAGAGCTGAACCCAAAACCTTGACAGTGATACCTTAGGGGCTTCTCAGGGAATTTGTCACGACCCGGCTACATTCTCTATGGAGGACATATTTCCCATAAATAAATAAAACACAATTATCTCAAATCAACAATAGACTGGAATAAATTTATTTAAAATGGTACTATAATTTTACAAAGACAAGCTAAACAAACGATTCAAACTCGTAATGGGGATCAAGTTACGCGCCAAATCATTCATCCAACACATCAATGATACACACACATCAAATACGCACACCTATAAATACAACTATGACTTGTTACTTTTTACTATATATTAATATCTAAAAGTCGTGTACAACCTTTTTGTCGTCATCTTACGAATTCTTAACTCGTTGAATCTCGTCGTCTTCAGTCCAGAAGTTGATTCGCTCCGTCGGAGATAAAAGTTCTCAAATCTTCCTTCGAGATCAGGGAGATTATGACAATACGTAAACTCACGTATCTGGTAGCCGGATACACAATGTTCTCAATGATCAGGTTCAGGTCGATCGTTCACCGATCCTCACTTCCGAAGACAAAGTTCACAGATGTCCGATCATAGGCACACACGTCCACCGTAATGTCCTATTTTCTGACCGTTATCAATTATTATGGTCCTATGGAAGCATTGACCCACATACACAGAACCAAGCTGAGTTCTATTTCTCTTCTTCCTCTGTCCTTCGTCATATCTCCCCACCTCTTTGATTTCCCCAATTATATGGATTCAATGTATGGTTCTATTGAATTCATACCACTACAAATTCCTAAGCCTCCTTACAGGCTTTCCATCGATTCCACTTAATTCATCACTACCTTTAATACTTTTCGGAAAACGAATTATCATCATCATCTCAGTAGAATCAAGACATTTGTTTAAATTTGCAACGTGAGATAAAGAGATAGGGCCTAATTCCTCGTCGAGTGGGAGAGTGCATTCCTTTCTGTTGGGGAAGGAAGTGATCGAGGAGAAGACGAAGGTTTGGGCAGCGCTCTCGGTGACACTAATTAAAGGACTGTTGCTGCTCGCTGGGGACCCCGCCGTGGGGTTTCCGCGTATAAATCTTGCAGTGCGAAAACTGTTGTAATTGGGGCCCGAACACGGCATGCTTTGGTACTCCTTGGGCATTATTATGGCTGCTTTTTCTTTTCGTCGCCGCTCGGTGTAGCCGTGGGATATTAGCTTCGAAAGTTGCAGTAGTAAATAAGCGCTCAAACGCTCTTCCATTATATTCTCTGCTCGCGTCGTTATCATGTTCACTAGGGTAGCCAGGACAATTTCGATAACATCTCATATTTTTCTTCAGTACTAACTCTTCCGCTTTGAAAGGCAAAATTCAATTAATTATTATTCACCAAGTGCAGACAAAAATTCACAAATAGCCTCTGTAATTTGTAAATGGCGAGGGAGTTTGTTGGATGAAAAAGCGGGTTCGCTAAAAATTTATTTAATTAGGAAGAAGTAGATAATTTAGGTTGAAGATTGCAATCGTTAAAAATTGAGAGGTAGAGGTCTTGGGAAAGTGTAGTTGATTTCAATGTATTGTTACGAATCGAACTCAGGTAAGGGACTGGTTTCTTGGACATGTGGACGAGTCACGGTAGTACCGAAGGACTAATTAAATATATCCGGGAGCGGCTTCTCGTTGCGACCATAACCGTCACGGTGCCATACCAACGGCGGTTAAAGTCGTCGTTTGAGCAGGCGTCCGAGGCCAGGCGAAAGGTCAGCAAGCCTCCGACTGATTTTTTCTCCCTCGTCTCCTTTTTGGTCCCCCTCTACACGTGGATTCGAGGTAACGCCCTTTCCCAACCTTCTTTCTAGATCCTTTCTCAGTCAAATAGTTCATCAGCCTTTCTCATTTACTTAATTACACACTGCGCACAAAAATGTATATCTATCTTCGCTGGGAAACTCAGCTCTCGAGGGCGTAAATCACAAAACCAAAAGTACAACAACAAAAAAAAACATTTCGTTTAAAATTAAATTAGCGTATAGAATCGTCCTTTCTCGCAAGTGACATGCTTTTGGCTGAGTGTGTGCTTGTAAGGAAACATAAAGAAACTCACTTCCGCCAGGTTACGTGTATACGCAGATAGAAATGAATTTCAACGTGTTTCTGACACAGTAATGTGTAATTTGACGCGACTTTTGTGCAGTTCGAAGATCAAGACTCTGATAAAACAGGAAAAAGAAATTGAATAGCTGGGATATTCAAGTTCTATTCTATTGAGATAATGAGTTAAGGAACGATTCGAGGAGAAAAAAGGGGAAAGAAGAGAAGACAAAGAGAAACTAAAGGGGATACAAGCCACAAGCGATGTGTTCTCGCATGGTAGCTGCACTGTTGCGCGGTCGCTGATCTCGAGCCACTCTACTCCTAATTAGCATACAATTTCTGTCACTGCAAAGGCAGAAGTCGGGGCACTAAATAGTGTCACGGAAACGCTTCTTCAGGAGGACGTAAGACATCTAGTGGTCATTTAGTTTGCCCATCCCGACGCAAAGGAAAGCCTCATATGCTTGTATAATGGCTTTTTCTTCTTGGCTAGTGTTGCAAAATCCTGACTCTATCCAGGACCAACCACGGGGACAAATTGCACGCGCAGCATTTACATATCTTGCTGCATGCTCACTGGGTGCATTTACGAGACTTTGAACAGAAGCTCTTCTATTTTATTCAGATAACCCAAGGATAATGCAGCTTTTAGATCTAGACTCATAAAACTAAAATCCTCTGGATTAATGCTGATTTAAATGTTAATAAACCTAGTTTAAAAATTCTTCTCGTAAACCTATCCAACTGTTACACGCCGATTGGGATGAAACTTGGCACGTTTTTAGAACTCGCAAAAATAATAGATACGTATTTTTTTATATGTGCAATAGTGAAGGTTTAAGGGTTGAAACTAACCCCTGTATTTCAGAAAAAACCCTATACACGTATAATAATATGCACGCACATAAAGAGTAGAACTAATTTCTATACAACTTGGTATCAAGAGGTTCTTCGGATTGATGATGACGAGTCAGGTTAACAAAATTCAAAATGGCGTATCCTCTAAAACTACCCCTAATCAAAAGAATCTGGAAAAAAATTTAAAAAAATTATCAACTTCCACAAAAAAATTTTAATTAAGTTCTAAAATGGTGAACATACCCAGAAATATACGCAATTTTTCAAATTGATGACAATCAATATCAACCCCTAAAACCACCCCTATTGAAAATAATTAAAAAATATTTTGAAAAACATTATCAACTAGCACAATAAAATTGTAATAAACTTCTAAAACGGTCCAAAAACAAACCTAAAACTATACCCTTGAAATTTTCAAACTGATGACAATCCAAATCAACCCCTAAAATCGACCCTAATAAAAAGAATCGAAAAAAATTCTGAAAAAAGATTATCAATTTGCACAAAAAAAATTGTGTTAAAGTTTCAAAATGCTGAAACATACCCAGAAATATATCCTCTAATTTTTTAAATTGACAACAATAATTATCAACCCCTAAAACCACCCCTAATGAAATTAATAGAAAAATATTTTAAAAAAATTATCAACTTGAACAAAAACGGTCAGTCTAAAACGATCAGAAAAACCCAAAACTATACCCTCTAATTTTTCAAATTGATGACAATCAATATCAACCCTTAAAACCACCCCTAATGAAATTAATAGAAAAATATTTTGAAAAAAATTATCAACTAGAACAAAAAAATTGTAATAAAGTTCTAAAACGGTCAGAAAAGCCCACAACTATACCCTCTAATTTTTGAAATTGATGGCAATTATTACCCCTAAAACCACCCCCAAAGAAAATAATCGAAAAAAATAATAAAAAAAATTATTAACTAGCACAAAAAAATTCTTATTTAGTTCTAAAATGGTGAACATACCTAAAAGCATACTCTCTAATTTTTCTAATTAACAATTATTATCAACCCCAAAATCCACCCCTAATATTTGAAAAATATGAAATATTTTGAAAAAAATTACCAACTAGAGCAAAAAAACTGTAATCAAGTTCTAAAACGGTGAAAAAAATTCGTAAATATACCCTCTAAAATTTCAAATTAATTACAATCATTATCAACCCCTAAAACCACCCCTTATGAAAATAATCCAAAAACATTTTAAAAAAAATTATCAACTAGGACGAAATTTTTTATTGAGTTTTAAAATGGTGAACATACACAGAAATATAACTTTTAATTTTTCAATTAACAACAATAATTATTAACCCCTAAACCACTCCAAATGAAAATAATAGAAAAATATTTAGAAAAACATTATCAACTAGTACAAAAAAATTGAAAAAGTTCTAAAACGGTAAAAAAACCCCAAAACTATACCCTCTAATTTTTTAAATTAATAATAATCGTTATCAACCCCTAAAACCACCACTAATGAAAATAATCAAAGAGCATTTTGAAAAAAATTATCAATTACCACAAAAAAATTCTAATTAAGTTCTAAAAAGTTGAAAAATATCCTGAAATATACCCTCTAATTTTTCAAATTAATAACAATCATTATCAACCCCTAAAACCACACCTTATGAAAATGATGGAAAAACATTTTTAAAAAAAATATTAACTAGCAAGTTTTAGGGGTTGACAATTATTGTTGTCAATTTAAAAAATTAGAGGTATATTTTTAAATATCTTTTACCATTCTAGATTTTAATTATATTTTTTTGCGAAGGTGATAATTATTTTCAAAGTGTTTTTTGATTATTTTCATTAGAGGTGGTTTTAGTGGTTGATAATGATTGTGATCAATTTGAAAAATTATTGTGTATATTTCTGTGTTATTTTCACCTTTTTAGATCTTTATTACAATTTGTTTGTTCCAGTAGATAATTTTTTAAAAATAATTTTCGATTATTTTCATTAGGGGTGGTTTTGCGGGTTAAAAATTATTGTTGTCAATCTAAAAAATTAGAGGATATATTCCTGTGTTTTTAACGTTTTAGTACTTTTTTACAATTTGTTTGTTCTAGTTTGTAATTTTTTTTACAATATTTTTTGATTCTTTTCATGAGGGGCGGTTTTAGGGTTTGATAATTATTTTTGTGAATTTAAAAAATTAGAGGGTATATTTCTGGGTATGATTCAGCATTTTAGAACTTTATTAGAATTTTTTTGTGGTAGTTGATAATATTTTTCAAAATGCTTTTTGATTATTTTCATTAGGGGTGGATTTAGGGGTTGATAATTATTTTTGTCAATTTAAAAAATTGGAGGGTATATTTCTGGGTATGTTTCAGCATTTAAGAACTTTATTAGAATTTTTTTGTGCAAGTTGGTACTTTTTTTCAAAATGTTTTTGGATTTTTTTCATGAAGAATGGTTAAAGGGTTTAATAATGTTTGTTATCAATTTAAAAATTAAAGGGTATATTTCTGTGTTTTTTCACCGGTTTAGAACTCTATTACAATTTTAATGTACTAGTTGATAATGTTTCTCAAAATATTTTTCTATTATTTTTATTTGGAGTGGTTTATGGGTTGATAATTATTGTTGTTAATTGAAAAATTAGAGGGTATATTTTTGGGTATGTTCACCATTTTAGAACACAGTAAGAATTTTTTGTGCTAGTTGATAATTTTTTTTAACATTATTTTTAACATTTTTTTTGATTATTTCCATTGGGGATGGTTTTAGAGGATGATAATGATTGTCATCAATTTGAAAAATTAGAGGGTATAGTTTTCGGTTTTTTTTACCGGTTTAGAACTTTATTACAATTTGTTTGTTCTAGTTGATAATTTTTGTCAAAATATTTTTTGATTCTTTTTATCAGGGGGGTTTTATGGTTTAATAGTTATTGTTGTTAATTTAAAAGATTGGAGGGTATTTTTTCGGGTATGTTTTAGTATTTTAGAACTTCATTAGAATTTTTTTGTGCAATTTGATCATTTGTTTCAAAATATTTTTGGATTATTTTCATTAGGGGTGATTTTAGGGCTTGATAATGATTGTTATCAATTTGAAAAATTAGAGGGTGTATTTCTGTGTTTTTTTTCACTTGTTTCAGAACTTTATTACAATTTGTTTGTTCTAGTTGGTAATTTTTTTCAAAATGCTTTTTGATTATTTTCATTAGGGGTGGATTTAGGGGTTGATAATTATTTTTGTCAATTTAAAAACTTAGAGGGTATATTTCTGGGTATGTTTCAGCTTTGAAGAACTTTATTAGAATTTTTTTGTGCAAGTTGGTACTTTTTTTCAAAATGTTTTTGAATTCTTTTCATAAGGAATGGTTAAAGGGTTTAATAATGTTTGTTATCAATTTAAAAATTAAAGGGTATATTTCTGTGTTTTTTCACCGGTTTAGAACTCTATTACAATTTTAATGTGCTAGTTGATAATGTTTCTCAAAATATTTTTCTATTATTTTTATTTGGAGTGGTTTATGGGTTGATAATTATTGTTGTTAATTGAAAAATTAGAGGGTATATTTTTGGGTATGTTCACCATTTTAGAACACAGTAAGAATTTTTTGTGCTAGTTGATAATTTTTTTTAACATTATTTTTAACATTTTTTTTGATTATTTCCATTGGGGATGGTTTTAGAGGATGATAATGATTGTCATCAATTTGAAAAATTAGAGGGTATAGTTTTCGGTTTTTTTTACCGGTTTAGAACTTTATTACAATTTGTTTGTTCTAGTTGATAATTTTTGTCAAAATATTTTTTGATTCTTTTTATCAGGGGGGTTTTATGGTTTAATAGTTATTGTTGTTAATTTAAAAGATTGGAGGGTATTTTTTCGGGTATGTTTTAGTATTTTAGAACTTCATTAGAATTTTTTTGTGCAATTTGATCATTTGTTTCAAAATATTTTTGGATTATTTTCATTAGGGGTGATTTTAGGGCTTGATAATGATTGTTATCAATTTGAAAAATTAGAGGGTGTATTTCTGTGTTTTTTTTCACTTGTTTCAGAACTTTATTACAATTTGTTTGTTCTAGTTGGTAATTTTTTTCAAAATGGTTTTCGATTCTTCTCATTAGGGTCGGTTTTAGGGGTTGATAATTATTTATTGTTGTCAATTAAAAAAATTGGAGGGTATATTTCTGGGTATGTTCACGATTTTAAAACTTAATTAGAATTTTTTTGTGTTAGTTGACAATTTTGTTGAAAATTTTTTTCGATTTTTTTCATTAGGGGTGGTTTTAGGGCTTGATGATTATTGTTTTGTTAATTTTAAAAACTTAGAGGGTATATTTCTGGGTATGTTTCAGCATTTTAGAACTTCATTAGAATTTTGTTGTACAGGGGGTAGTTTTAATCCTTAAACCTTCGCCATTGCGCATATAAAAAAATACATATCTTTTATTTTTGCGTGTTCTAAAAATGTGCCAAGTTTCATCCTAATCGGCGTGTATAACAGTTGGGTACGTTTACCATAAGATTTGTTTTTTAATATTTTTTTCTGAAAATCAAGCGGTAAATACGCTTCGTACCGCGTTCAAGGAGGTTAAGCAATATCCAGTATGGTTAGTACCTGGATCGGTGACCGCCTTCACGATTTGCTAGCCTTGTGTTTTTCTCGGCGATTGAAACATTTCAAGCGTGCGTTTCTCCACACTTATCAGAGTGTTTCTGTTAGTGCGAGTAATTTTAATAAAGTCGTCTACAGAGCGCATTTAGGTAGAATTGATTTGAAATTATAAAGCAAGGAATATAATTTTCTATTAATGGAAAATATAGTCTTTATTAACCCTCCAGGTACGGACCAATCGCAGGTAGCTTCTTCAGCAGAGTAAGTCGACACTTGCTCTTCAAGCTGTTGTAAAAAATTTACGTTTGGGTAAATTTTACCCAGTCCGTACGGAACGTTACAATATAAATTTTTTTTTTTAAATATCGAAAGTTTCCACTAGTTTCTACAACTGATTCAGTTTTAGAGAGTACGGAAAGGGAAAAATGTAAGAGGTCAAAAGTTAAACGAATGAAAAAGTTTGATTTAAAGAATGTTTAATTAGACAAGTTTGGTTGAAAAATTCGGCCTCCTTGTAAGGAAGCACGTCAATTATTCTGGAGCAGCTCACGCCCGAGTTATAAGTTGCGACTGGAGCTTAGCAGATAGGCGAAGAAAGAAGAGTCTCAAGGACGTTTCGGGGCGTGGAAGAATCGCTACCCACACAGACTTGGAGATGCACATGCAGCTCATGTACCAACTGGCTGGGTCTGTTTTGGTCGTGTCTTCTTCCTCCTTACTTTCCCTTTTGGTATCTCCGCGCTTCGTAGAGGGTTTTGGCTTGGCTCTCCGGGCCATTTATTTTTTCCGCTGAACCACCTTCAGGGCTAACCAAATGACGGCCTGACGGGCGTGGAGGTACTGCCTATTGTTTTAACAGGTTCGCTTAAATTGAAGCCCCAAGCCATTTCAGGAGAACGCTAAGCGCAAAGTCGTAAGCAGTTACTTCAAGTTCTTTTAAATTCAACTTTTAAACCCTTGTTGCTCAAGATTTATACGCCTTACCCAAAGACCCTCATCTCTTTTTTACGACACTTGCGTAGGAATTTGCTGTTACGAATATAAACCTATATTAAATAATGATAACAAGATTCATGAAGGAAAATGATAAAGGAACGATAACGATTTGTAATTAAAATTTTTTAAACATTCTAGAAATGATAGAAAATGGTAAAGAAATGGTAAAAATGACAAAGGGAATTTGAGAATAATAATAAGGAAGAAATTGATGTGGAAACTTAAGAGACTATGACCCTTTAAAGAAATTTCAAGAAATGATCTTGGAAATACTGTTGCTATTTCTTGTGAAAGGCTAAGCCAAAGAGGCACGCACCTGGTTAAAACATTGGCGCACATTGTAAAACTAAAAAGAGAGACACTCACTATCTTCTTCTCTTTTTCTTATAGCGTTGAACATGGAACAAAAACTCTAATCGAACTTTCCGAACTTGAGCGTGGTTTTATTGGACCTTTTCTCACTCGATCCTTTTCGCTGCCGCTCGCTTATTTATATTTTACCTCTTGGTTATTAAAGAATGGGCGTCCCCAGCACCAATATTTATTTATCATTTTTCGAGCGACTTGTTCTTTTGCCTTGAAAAATTATCGACCAAAATGGTGATGCAACGAGTGCTTATAAAAACAGATGCAACTTTTTGAGGCGTCTGTTTACTCTGATCCATTACGCACTCGTGGTGGCAGCGGTGGGATGACTCAATGCTCTTTTGAATTTTAAAACTCATTAGCGATATAAGAGATAGAGTTAATGAATCCTATATGAGAAAATTGGTTAGAAGTAGTTACTTATTAATTTGAAATTACTCTAAGACGCTTTATAAATGCCTTATGTCTTAAAATAAGACACTCGGAACAGTGTTTAAATTTTTCTATTTTTGAAACGTTGATAACTCTGATTAAGATTACACAACAAGGTTCGGAAACAGCTCATTCGATGAGTTTTTTAATCACCTAGAAGTTGATAAAAATATATTAAAACTAGCAACATGGGCGGGGGGGGGGGGGTAAAATTTCCAAAAAATTGGGCTATGTGGTTTATGGAAGTATATCTGTCAGCTTGTATTACACGTAGATAAATTAGACAGCTTGGGGTACAAATAGAAAAAAAAATATATAAAAGACGCTGACCTAAGGATTTTTACGTCGGTGTGAAAACGCACTTCTAAAAAGTGCATAGACAGAATTTATTAAGGAAGATATGAATCAATCACAGCACAACACCCTAGAAATAAAGTCAGGGAAAAGAATCTTTGAAAGGAGGAATAATATAGATGAAAAATAAATTCTGACTGTGGGATAGGTATACGCCTAGCTAGGATCTCAGGTAAAGGCTTCTAACCTTCGAAAGCAAGATGACGGTGCATGACTCTTTGGGTCTCTTCACCTTCTTGGCACAGCCTCTCCCACTGTTTTTGATGCCTTTGCCTCTCGGTTCCTTCTCAAGGACCCTCTAAAGATAATTACATAGTAGCTTGGTCCGATGCAGCGCGGCGCGGGGCAAAGAATAAACGTTTCAGAATTGCTCTACGGAAAGTAATGGCTAATCGGTTGGTCCAACTGGCGACACACTGCCGCCGTTACATTAGTCACCCTTTTGAAATTGTGGTTTATAACATCCCGACGCCGCGCCGTTATGATTCGTGTCTATACATTTCTCTTGAGTCGAGCGTCCCGTATTATTAGACTCGCGATCATAGAAATTATTGCCCCCACTTTTTCTCCTCTCTCATGCTCGTCTTCCTATCATGACGTAAGAGCGCCTCAAAGGGATCCTCGCTAATTCGATCGGCGGATATAACCGTCGCTAACGAGCTCCCTGCACTGCTCGCAGGATCCAACCCGGCACTCACCAGGTATCTTAAGTATCTGGTCTCGATACTCGAGTACGTGATACGGCTGCGAAAACGAGGATCGATAATCTCGATATGCTTGCACGAAAAAAATCCTCTAGAAATTAAAATTTGTGTAATTGCAAATGTTGTTTTGGAATTTTAACTTTCCAGAAAAATAAAGCGCGCGACTAATTGTTTAGTGGGTTAGGTCATAATTATCCGCTAACTACTGCTGAAACAACTTTCCACCTAATATAGATAAAAAACAGAGCCAATATCCATAAAAAATGCGCAAAAATCTTTTTATTTCCTTAACTAGACCATAATCAACTCATACAAACATATTCTGTACAATTTTCCTGTAATCTACACGCAAAAATATATTTTTGTACAAAATTTGAACTCTCTAGGTCAAATAGTTTGGAGGTTATAGGAAGGGGGGTAAGATCATTTTTTGGCATTTTTTTTAAAATCGTAGTTTTTTGCTCAAAAACAATATGATAACAGGTTGTAACAAGGTTTTCTATATTTTTTCTGTAATCTATACGTCAAAATACATATGTGTACTAAATTTTAGCACTCTAAGTACAATAGTTTGGTAGATATAGGGTCAGGAATATAAATTAAACGCATTTTTGCTAAACATGACCGTATCCCCCCTTCCTTTATCTGACAAACTATTTGACTTAGAGGGTTCAAATTTGGTACACAAATGTATTATCATGTGTAGATTATAGGAAAATTATAGAGATTGTCATGGTGTTAGCGCTGTCAAGGAAATGGCAGGAATTTTAAGCCAAAAAACATCAAAATTGCTAAAAAATGATCAACTCCTAAAATCAAACAAAGAAAATAATTTAAAATTGAGACAATTACTTGAAAATCTTAAAAATAAATTGAAAAAACTTAAATAATGAAAAATTAGGGAAAAAATTGAAAAATATAATTAAAATTTGAGAAAATAATTTTATTTATTTTTAATTATTTATTCATGTGTTAACGGGCTTGAGGCCCTTTTTATACTTAGTACTTAACAATACTTAAAACTAAACAACAATAAAATTTGTATGAAAAGTATAACACTTTTAAGTATGAGGCAAAGTACTGAACAATAGCAGAGTTATAACAGCGTATCTAAAAAAATATATAAATCTGATAGAATAGGAAAAAAACATAAAATTTATATCTTTATATTTTTGACATAAGCAAGAGAAGAAAATTGACAAAATTACATAATATATTTTAAATGAACGAAAGTTAAAGAAAATTTCAGAAAAATAGTTAAAACTTTCAGAAGTTCATTGAAAAAAAAAATAATAATAACAATTAAAAATTAGAGGAAATAAATGAAACAAGATAAACATAATTTAAAATTGAAGAAAATAATTTTTAATTAAACAGAAATAATTAACAACTTTTTGGAAATTACGAAAATGAACAAAAGTAACTAAAAATTAAAGAAAATAATATAAAAAATCATATGAATAATTATAAATTGAATGAAATAATTGAAATCTCAGATAAATAGTATAAATTTTTGGAAATTATAAAAGAAATGGAAAAAATTGAAAATTGAAGGATATAAATTTTGGAAAATAATTGAAAAATCATTTTCCAATTTGAAACTTTATGAAAATAATTGAACTATGATACAAACAATGATAAGTTGTAACAAATAAATCACATTTCAGTGAAATAATTAAAAAAAATTACAGTATTTTGTTTTAAATAAAAAAAAAATTAATTTTAGAAAAATACATGAAGATCTTATAAAACAATTAAAAAAAAATGAGAATAACTAAAAAATTAAGAAAAAAGTTGAGAAAAGCTAAAAATAAATGAAATTTACGATAATTAATAACCATTTTTTGAGATTATAAAAAAAAAATGAAAATAATTGAAAATAATTGAAAATTTTATAGAAAAGCATTGCAGAAAGCTAAAAATAAATTAAATTTACGATAATTACTAAAAAGATTTGGAATTTATGAAAACAAATGAAAATAGTTGAAATTTTGGAAAAATACTTAAAAATTTTAGAAAATAATTTTAGAAAATGAGAAAAATAATTAACAATCGAGAAAAATAATTGAAAAATGATAAAATTAATTGAAAATTGAAAAAAAAATTTAAATATGCTGAAAATAATTAAAATTTATGATGAATAAAACAATTTAAATATGAAAGATTGAAAACATTAAATAAAATTTGAGAGAAATAATTGAAAAAATCTTAGAATATATGTTTAAAAAAGGAAAAAAAATACAAAATTACTTAAAATTTTTAATTAAAGAAAATAATTGAAAAATCGCAGAAATAATCGAAAATGTATGAAGATAATAAGTGAAATTTCAGATAAACAATTGAAATTTTTGAAAATTACGCCAGAAAAATAAAAATAATTAAACAGCGGAGAAAATAATATAAAATTACAGAATTTATTTTTGAGTATCTAAAAGAAAATAATTGAAAAACCGTTTAAAAAAATAAAAAATGAAGACAATAATCCAAAATAATTGAAATAATAACTGAAAATTTAGGAAATTAATTGAAATATAGTGAAAATACTGAAAGATGGAGAAAATAATTGAAAAATGAGTTTTTTTATTTGAAACTTGAAGAGAATCATTGAAATATGAAAAAAACAATAATAAGTTGTAAAAAATAAATCACATTTGGGTAAAATAATTGAAAAAATTACAGAGTTTTTTTTAAATAAAAAGAAAATAATTTAAATTTAAGAAAAATATATGAAGATCTTAGAAATCAATTGAAAAAAATGAGACGAGCTTAAAATTGGAGACAAGAATAAGGCTAAAAATAAATGAAATTTACGATAATTAATAAACAAATTGGAAATTATGAAAATAATTGAAAATAATTCAAAAATAATTAATAAACAAATTGGAAATTATGAAAATAATTGAAAATAATTCAAAAATTGAAGAAAATAATTCAAATTTAAGAAAAGTACTTCAAAATTCTCGAAAATAATTTTAGACAATGAGAATAATAATTAACAATCGAGGAAAATAATTAAAAAATAATAAAATTAATTCAAAATTGAAACAAATAATTGAAATATGCTGAAAATAATTTAAGATTGAGAAAAATAAATAAAATTTATGATAAAAATAATTTAAATATGAAAAGAATGAAAACAGTAAACGAAATTTGAGCAAAATAATTGAAAAAATCATAGAATATATGTTTAAAAAAGGAAAAAAATTACAAAATTACTTAAAATTTTTAATTAAAGAGAATAATTAAAAAATTGCAGAAATAATCGAAAATTAATGACAATAATAATTAAAATTTCAGATAAATAATTGAAATTTTTTAAAATTGTGCCAAAATAATGAAAATAATTTGAAATTGGAGAAAATAATATAAAATTACAGAATTTATTTTTAAGCAAAAGGGAAGAATTGAAAAATCTTTGAGAAAATTGAAAATTAAAGACAATATATTAAATTTGAGATAATAACTAAAAGTTTAGGAAATTAATTGAAAATAATGAAAATATTAAAAGATGGAGAAAATAATTGCAAAATAATAAAAAGAAATAAAAAATGAACAAAATAATTGAAAATTGAGATATTTATTCAAAAGTTCAGGAAATTAATTAAAACATTATGAAAATGATTAAAAATTGAAAATAATAGTTACAAAATATCAAAAATAACGGAAAGTTAAAAAAATAAATTTAAATTTGCTATTAATAATATAAAATGAAGGAATAAATAATTAAATTGATACAATGTCAAGGTAAAAATAATTGAAATTGAAAAAGTGATTGAGAAAAATAAACAAAATAATTGAAATTTAAGGAAGGTAAATTTAAGATTTAGGGAATCAATTTAAAAACAATTAAAATAATTAAGGATTGTAGAAAATAGTTGAAAAATGATAAAAAAATAGTACAAAATTGTATTTTAAGGGCATGTGATGGAGAATGACGTCACTGGTTTAGGCAAAAGTTGTCCGTAAACTTTATCTTAAAATAATAAATATTTTTAAACCAAACTTTGTGAAATTACTTAAAATGTCATTAAAATTAAATTGATTAAAATTAAATCATTAAATTAAATTAATAATAAATATTTTTACACCAAACTTTGTTTAAATTTTGAGTAAAAATCAATTTTTTTAATTTTCCGAAAATCAGCTAATTTTTTTAAAAATGAACTTCAAGGCAAAATATAAACAAACTTGGGTCAGAGAGACCTTTTTAATAATATTTTAAGTAATTCCTCAAAGTTTGGTGTAAAAATATTTATTATTTTAGGAGAAAGTTTACGGACAAATTTTGCCTATACCAGTGACGTCATTCTCCATCACATACCCTTAAAGTTCATTTTTAAAACAATTAGCTGATTTTCGTCAAAATTAAAAAAATTGATTTTTACTCAAAATTTAAACAAACTTGGGTTAGAGAGACCTTAATGATATTTTAAATAATTCCACAAAGTTTGGAGTAAAAATATTTATTATTTTAGGAGAAAGTTTACGGAGAAATTTCGCCTATACTAGTGACGTCATTCTCCATCACATGCCCTTAAATAATTGAAATTATAATAGAAAAGAATGATTAAAAATTCAAGAAATTATAAATCACTTCAAATTTAGTATTTGTGAAACGTGGATTAATTGAACTTTTAGTCAATGCAAGTTCACATTAACTGAAATTTGAAGAAATTAAAATTTCTATAAATTTAAAATTTGAGAACATTTTAAAAAGGTGCAATATGATTTAAAATTTTAAAAGAAAAAAATATCTAGTGACAAATATCAGGCGTAGACAGAATGAATGAATGAATTAATTAAACTTGTAAATTATTATATGGGTGATTCCACTGACATTCGTCTGAGAGGTGTTGCTGGCATATCTCAAAAATACATTTATTTTATATATAAATCATTATTAAACACCGTACAATTAATTTTTAATAAAGATTTTGTTAAATATTGTCTTATTTAATCAAAAATCGTAATTAAAGCCGACAGAGTAAGGTTAAAATAGCGTTTTTGGTACATATTTCAAACTTTTTATAATGAATAAATGTAGGCCTAAATAAAATATTATTAAAAAGGAATGGTACTATATATTCTAAAGATTTGTTTTTGATCATTTATTTTGTGTATAAATCCTAATTATAATAAGAAAAATCGATTTAATATAAATCTAAAAACTGTCAATTTTCGTCATATTTAACAGCATATTTTTTATAAAAATATTTAATAGAAAACTTGGATACTTACGTAAATTGAAAATCCATACATTAACTTTCCTTATCCACGGAGAATGAATTAAAAAAGGTATTTTAATTATTATAAAATTCAATTTCAAAATTGTAAATTCATAAAAAGTACCATATTTCTACACATCACATCTTTTTTCTATGAGTTTTTAAAAGATTCAAACTTTACACATATTTAAGTTTGTACAAAATATACACTATATTAAAATTTCACGAGGGTATTTTACTTTATTTCTGAAATATTTAAGTTTGAAATTTAATGTAAAAGAGGTTAAGTTTAAAAAATTTTGTAAATCTCTGAAGTTGGTTTATTGGGAAATAATCGATTTTAAATCGATTTTATTTAAATTTAAATTTATAATTAACATTAATTAGCAGATTAGCTATAAAATAAATATAATTTTTTCCTATCATTATAATAATTGCATAGAAATATTTATTTAATATATTATGTATAAAGAAATCCACACTGAAAAAAAAACTATTTAAGGTTTACTTGAGTTAAATGTAATTTTTACTTTTTTACTCAAGCAATGAAAAAAAATCAAAAATTGCTGTGAAACCAGGCAAATTTTACTTTGTTTATAAAGAAAAAAATAACAATTGACACTTTTGAAGCAAAATTTGACGTTTATGTGCCAAACTGTTAAAATTAAATTTTCAATACATTCCAGAAGATTTAATAGTGGAAGAATAAGTAAAAGTGAGTAAAAACGTTAATTGCATATTAATTTATTGTTTATTTCTTTTAATTAACTCAAACATTGTTTTAAAGTACAATATGTCAAATTTGTTTTAAAAGTGACATTTTGTTTTCCTTAAAAAACAAAGTAAGTTTTACTTTTTTTTGCACTGCTTGAGTTATAAAGTAAATTTTACTTGACAACTCAAGCAAATATTCCATTGTTTTTTTTTCAGTGCATAAGATATAAAAAAATGGAAAAATATTTCATTAGTGATCTTCAATTTTTTTAAATGTATATTTGAGAAAAATAGTCCTTAAAGAGGTTAAATGTGAATATTTTATTAAATTAAATATGTAAATGAATAAAAGTGCTCCGTAGGTGTCTGTTGCAATAAAAAATGCGATAACAAGTCGCTTCTCTATATTTAGCAATTAACAGAAAATGGTCAATTTTTATTATTTTTATGTATGAATTTTCAATTTACGTAAGTATCCAAGTTTTCTATTAAATATTTTTATAAAAAATATGCTGTTAAATATGACGAAAATTGACAGTTTTTAGATCAATATTAAATCGATTTTTCTTATTATAATTAGGCTTTATACACAAAATAAATTATCAAAAACAAATCATTAGAATACACTGCAAAAACAGGTGTCTTAAATTGTTCAAAAATGTCTTAAAATAAGACATTTTTCGGGTCTTAGACACCAAAAGTATCTTCATTTAAGACATTTGTGGCCAATTTAAGACACCATGTTTTTGCAGTGTATATATTACCATTCCTTTTTAACAAAATTTTATTTAGGCCTACATTTATTCATTATAAAAAGTTTGAAATATTGACTAAAAACGCCATTTTAACCTTACTCTGTCGGCTTTAATTTTCCATTTTCCTTTTTGCCCCAGGGCCCTTGCACCCACAGTTACACCACTGAACAAAATCGAAATAAGTTTCGGGTTACAATTCTTTTCACGGCTACTGCAAATCGGATTACCTCAATTTGTGTGTTTGGCAAGCAGATCTTTTTGCAACTAATGAAAGGTTTTTGCAATTCCACTCTAATGTTATCTCTCTCACTAATTACAAACTGATGGTGCAAGAAAGAGCAGGTGGTTTCTGTCTTTGTATGAAATGACGAATTTCAAGGATAGAGGAGAGTGATGGTCGGACAATAGAGCCAGTAATTAGCATAAATTACATCTTATGGCAGCGTGTTACCTGCACACTTAGATATTCGGCGCTGATAAAATAATGGAAAACGACAATTCACCGAGTGTAAATTTGGCATTCAGAGTGTCTGACAGAAAAAAGTCCAAGTATGGAAAGACAGGGAGGGAAGGAGAGTGGCACCCCCTGTGGTTCGAGTTACAAGTGCACCGGACCTTACGTATATATACATCCTTAAAGGATATAGGGATGGGAGCAGAGACTGGTGGCAAGGTGCTGTGCTTGCAAGAGAATCAAGTAAACGCATTTGTGCGAATACCTCGTGCACACGAGTCTATAATCTACATGCAGAAAAGTGCGTGTGCAACGCGCTACAACGTCAGGCATACATAATTAATATTTAAACGAGGAACATCGACTCGGAACTGAAGGAACTTGCAGGCTATATATGCAGGGTGAGGGCAAAAGATGGTCGCGGCGGAACGATAAACGAGACAAACCGAAACGAAAGGAAATGAAACGGGACGAGTCGCAAAACGCTCGTTGCAATCTGACCATAGGTATGCTTCGGAGTATGAGAGCCAACTCGTGTGCTCGTTTACAAAAGATAATTAGGAGCCGAGTAACCACCGTAAAGAACCAGTCACGACGCATTAAGGGACCCCGCGAAGCCTCTTTCTTTTCTCGGCTACTGCACCTGGATTCTCCGATAGAAGGTGTATGACAAGACAGAAAAAGCATCGGGCAGGAATTTCAGAAGAATTATACATTCCATATGAATTGAAATGGTCTGATCTGTTCACTCGAAACCGTTAGTGCGTGAAACATGCACAGGAATATTTTCTTTTGTAAAGAATCACCGGTTATGTCTTCTTTTATAGCTATATACATTTTGTCGGCAAAATTGTTTCTTTTTACTATTGCACATTCTTTGTTCTTACTAGTGAGATGAAAATCCTTTCTTCTTGCAGAGAAATATCATGGAATTCTGGTAATATTAGGAAATTCTCGGCTTTATTGGGAAACTTTCGGGTTAGGCGCTTAGAACCGGAATGTAGTTTTATGAGACGATGGACGGACGGACAAATACCAAAGTCTCGTTTTAAAAATTTTCATCATTGGCCGTTTTTAATGTCCAATGTTAGTCAAAACCAGGGAACAATACCGAAATTAAGTTTAGTTTCAGTTTCGGGTTTGATACAAAATGAAAGTATAAAGAGACTCACTTTTGTTTCGGATCAAAATGAAATCAAAAACCTAATTTAGATTCAAGTCAAGCTGAAATCTGTCATAAGCATAATTTAATTACGGGTCACACTGAAACCAAAGTGAAAAACCTAATATAGATTCGGGTAGAAAATTTCCGCATTTTATTCCGAATGCGTAATTATCATAAAACACTATTCCGCATACGTAAATATCATGAAACACTATTACGCATGCTAAATGATCATAAAACTCAAGTGCGCTTGCGTCATTGTCAAAAAAATACAATTCCGCGTGCGTCATCATAAACCCTATCCGTTTAGGTAATTATCATTAAACTCTTTTCCGCAAGCGTCATTATGATAAGACACTATTCCGCATGCATAATTATCATAAACACTATCCGCATGCGTAATTATCATTAAACTCTATTCAGCATGCACAATTATCATAAAACACTATTTTTCTTGCACAATAATCATTATTAGTACTATTCCGCATGAGTAATTATCTTTAAAGGTTATTCCGTATCATATGCGTAATTTATCATAAAAACTATTCCGCTTGCGTAATTATCATAAAACACTATTCCGCATGCATAATTATCAAAAGCACTATTCCGAATGCGTAACTATCATAAAACACTATTCCGAAGGCGTAAATGTTATAAAATACTATTCTGAATGCGTAATTATCATAAACACCTATTCCGCAAGTGTAAATGCCGTAGAGGTTATGTTATGTTTTTGAAACCAAATAATTACGTTTTTAGGATTTTTTTTCTAGTTCGACACGAAATTAAATGAAGTTTTTGACTGTGGTTTCAGTTCATTTACGGATCCAGGGGGGGGGGGATCATGGATTTTTGCCCCCCTCCCCTAATCCTTATATTTGTGTGTGCGTCAGTGAGTGAGAGAGAGAGAGAGAGAGAGAGAGAGAGAGAGAGAGAGAGAGAATGATAATACTGTTGTGCCATCTCTTTTTTTCTCATGTAATTGCCATATATTAGCACTTTTAAAAAAATTATCAGTATGCTGCAGTTGGATTATTACAGGGTGTCTACCGAAACATGATTTTCAAATTCCCGGCAAATTCCAGGTTTTCACGGATCTAAAATCACATTTTTCCCGGATTTCTTTTATGTATGATTAATAGCTATAATATTAAAATAGTGAACAAATTAAGTGCGTAATATATAAGTTTTTAAGGTAAAATTGATCTTTGAAGAAAATAATTCCAAAATGTCAAAAATAATAGAAATTTGAAGAAACAAAATGAAAGATGACAAAACTAATTAAAAATTAAGTAAATAATTAAAAATTTGAAGAAAAGACTTGGAAAATGACAAAAATAATTGAAAAATGTAAAACAAAATAAAAATTTGATGTCAATATATAATTAAAAAATTGGAGAAAAAAATTAACCATGAAAGAAAATAATTAAATCATCATAAAATTGATAGAAATTTAAAAAAAAATACTTGAAAAATGATAAAAATAATTAAAATTAAAAAAAAAATTGAGAAATGATAAAAATAATTGAAAATTACAAAAATAATCGGAAAATGGAACAAATAGTCGAGAAATGACAAAAATAATTGAATCTTGAAAAAAAAATGAAAGATGATAAAACTAATTTAAAATTATGTAAAAAATTTATGATTTGAAAAAAAGACGTAAAAAATGACATAAATAATTGAAAAATGGAGAAACAAAATAAAAACTAGAAATTAATAATTGAAAAATTGAAGATAAAAATTGACGTTTAAGGAAAATAATTAAAAAATGACAAAATAATTGCAAAATTAAAAAAAAATTGAAATTTCAAGAAAATACTTGAAAAATGATAAAAATAATTAAAATTAAAAATAAAAAGCAATTGAGAAAAATAATTGAAAAATAAAAAAATTAAATGTAAATTAAAGTGAGAAATTAAAGAATTCATGACAATAATTTAAAGATATAAGAAAACAAGTTAAATTTGGAGAAAGTAATAAAAAAATGTCGGAAATATTGATAATACTTGAGAAATGACTAAATTATTTGAAAATTTTAAAAGCAATTAAAAAACGAGAAAAATCATTATAATAGGAAAAACTAATAGAGAAATAACAAAAAGAACAGAAATTTGAAGAAAATAATTGAGAAATTACAAAAAATTTAAATTTGAAGGTAATATGTGAAAAATAACAAACATAATAAAAATTTGAGACAAATAATTAAAAAGTGACAAAACTAATTAAAAATTAAGTAAAAAATAAAAAATTTGAAGAAAAGACAATGATAAAAATAATTAAAATTAAAAAAAAAATTGAGAAATGACAAAAATAATTGAAATTTACAAAAATAATCGGAAAATGGAACAAATAGTCGAGAAATGACAAAAATAATTGAACCTTGAAAAAAAATGAAAGATGATAAAAGTAATTTAAAGTTATTTAAAAAATTCATGATTTGAAAAAAAGACGTAAAAAATGACATAAATAATTGAAAAATGGAGAAAGAAAATAATAACTAGAAATTAATCATTGAAAAATTGAAGATAAAAATTGACGTTTAAAGAAAATAATTAAAAAATGACAAAATAATTGCAAAATTCCAAAAAAATTGAAATTTCAAGAAAATACTTGAAAAATGATAAAAATAATTAAAATTAAAAATAAAAAGCAATTGAGAAAAATAATTGAAAAATAAAAAAATTAAATGTAAATTAAAGTGAGAAATTAAAGAATTCATGACAGTAATTTAAAGATATAAGAAAACAAGTTAAATTTGGAGAAAGTAATAAAAAAATGTCGGAAATATTGATAATACTTGAGAAATGACTAAATTATTTGAAAATTTTAAAAGCAATTAAAAAACGAGAAAAATCATTATAATAGGAAAAACTAATAGAGAAATAACAAAAAGAACATTTGAAGAAAATAATTGAGAAATTACAAAAAATTTAAATTTGAAGGTAATATGTGAAAAATAACAAACATAATAAAAATTTGAGACAAATAATTAAAAAGTGACAAAACTAATTAAAAATTAAGTAGAAAATAAAAAATTTGAAGAAAAGACAATGATAAAAATAATTAAAATTAAAAAAAAAATTGAGAAATGACAAAAATAATTGAAATTTACAAAAATAATCGGAAAATGGAACAAATAGTCGAGAAATGACAAAAATAATTGAACCTTGAAAAAAAATGAAAGATGATAAAAGTAATTTAAAGTTATTTAAAAAATTTATGATTTGAAAAAAAGACGTAAAAAATGACATAAATAATTGAAAAATGGAGAAAGAAAATAATAACTAGAAATTAATAATTGAAAAATTGAAGATAAAAATTGACGTTTAAGGAAAATAATTAAAAAATGACAAAATAATTGCAAAATTCCAAAAAAATTGAAATTTCAAGAAATTACTTGAAAAATGATAAAAATAATTAAAATTAAAAATAAAAAGCAATTGAGAAAAATAATTGAAAAATAAAAAAATTAAATGTAAATTAAAGTAAAAAATTAAAGAATTCATGACAATAATTTAAAGATATAAGAAAACAAGTTAAATTTGGAGAAAGTAATAAAAAAATGTCGGAAATATTGATAATACTTGAGAAATGATTAAATTATTTGAAAATTTTAGAAGCAATTAAAAAACGAGAAAAATCATTATAATAGAAAAAAATAATCGAGAAATAACAAAAAGAACAGAAGTTTCAAGAAAATAATTGAGAAATCACAAAAAAATTAAATTTGAAGGTAATATGTGAAAAATAACAAACATAATAAAAATTTGTGATAAATAATTGAAAAGTGACAAAACTAATTAAAAATTAAGTAAAAAATAAAAAATTTGAACAAAAGACTTGAAAAATGATAAAAATAATTAAAATTTGAAAACAAATGGAGAATTGACAAAAATAAATGAAAATTGGAGTAAGAAATTAAAAAATTCATGACAATAATTTAAAGATATAAGAAAATAAATACAAGATTTGGAGAAAGTAATAAAACTACGTAGAAAATATTGACAATAATTTAGAAATTACTAAATTAAGTGAACATTTTTAAAAAACAATTAAAAAATGACAAAAATAATTGAAAATAGGAAAAAATATTCGAGAAATGACAAAAATAATTGAAATTTGAAGAAAGTAAATTGAGAAATTACAAAAAATGTAAATTTGAAGATAATATATGAAAAATAACAAAAATGATAAAAATTTGAGATAAATAATTCAATAATGATATGAATGATTGATAACTGGTGTAAATAATTAAAAGAATGTATAATTGAAAAAAAAATTGAAATTTGAAAAAAAAATAATTGTCAATTGGTGTAAAGTATTTAAAAATTACACAGGCACACAAAAAAATAAAGTTCTCTGAGCTGGGTATTAGACCAATATTTTCCTATGTATTTTGATGCGCTGAATCCGAATCCGTCATCAGAATTGACCCATCACGTCACGTTTTGACCCTAACCTCAAAATCAATAAAATGACAGTTTTTGTTCATTAGAATCTGAACCCGAATTAACTTTAATGTATGCCTAGGGTCAATAGAAAGCTTGATTTATGACCTTTGAAATGATATTTTAAAAATTATTTTACGATGATTTTTGACGGAGATATGATGTTTTACGTAACATATGGTTTTTTTAAAATGTTAAAAACGCGTGAAAAGTGAATTATGAAAAAAAATTATTTTATGAAAAACATACAATATCCAAAAATCATCGTAGAACAATTTTTCAAAAAACTTTTTAAAGGTCATAAATCAAGCTTTCTATTGACCCTAGGCATACATTAAAGTTAAGTCGGGTTCAGATTCTAATGAACAAAAACTGTCATTTTATTGATTTTGAGGTTAGGGTCAAAACGTGACGTGATGGGTCAATTCTGATGACGGATTCGGATTCAGCGCATCAAGATACATAGGAAAATATTGGTCTAATACCCAGCTCAGAGAACTTTATTTTTTTGTGTGCCTGTGTTGTTGATACATAGTAATAAAATTATTGAAGAAAATTGCTGAAATTTGAAGAAAAAAATTGAAAACTGTGTAATAAATTGAGAAATTGATGACCATAAAAAAAAGATTGAAAATAATTATTGAAATTTGATAAAAACAACTTTTAAACGTTAAAACTAATATAGAAATATGCAAAAAATAATTAAAAAATGATAAAAATAATTTAAATTTGATGGAAAAATTGAAAGACGACGAAAGTAATTGACAATACTGGTTTAAAAATTAAAAATTTGTAGACATTAATTAAAAAATTGAAAAAGTAATTAAAATTAGAGGAAACTAATTAAACAATGTCAAAATTTATTGAAATTTGAAGAACATAATTGTATATAATAATAATAATAGATAATTATTATTTTACTAAGAAAATGAGAAAAGTAGTTTTTTTTAAAGTCATGAATTACCACCAAGTAACAATATGTTTGAAGTGAATTTGAGCAATTTTGCAAAATATGTCTGCCAAATTGGATCAGCCTTTTTGAATTTTGAAAAATTGGTAAATCTGATATCGTTTTCACAATCAGAGACTTCGGAAACGAGTAATAAGTTTCAAGCAAATTTGAACAATTATGAAAACGAATTAGCTGAAATTTTTAGAAATTCCCGGATATAATTTTTTTTCCCGGCAATTTCCCGGGTTTTTCCCGGAATTCCCGGTGAGTAGACATCCTGATTATATTAGATCTCTGTGGTTTTGTACATAATTGCAACAAGAAAGACAGGAGTTTCTTTCTGAAATTAATTTCCCTAAAGTTTATAAAATATGAGACAAAAGAAATCAATCATTGGTCGGGAGGAGAGAAAGGTTGGGTTCTAATTGTAAGACGGCGGAGCCTATTATGGGAGCCGAAATTACAGGCCCGGGAACTCCGACCAGCGCGCGGCTTTGGGCTTTCTTTGAGGTTTGTTACATCCTCTTGGTGGACACTACTTTATTCTGAGAATGGACATCTTCTCGACAACCCCCGCACTCTCTCGTGTTTTTTCGGGCATATCTAATCCTCTTGCTACTGCTATTCACATCCAAATACCCACCATCTTTTGCTTAATACTAATTCTCGAGGATGGAAATACATATTCTCAATGCGCACTATTATCGCCCGTTACTCAGACCAGTGACCACGACTCAAATTACTTCCGCCGTAATTTGCTGAACCTATGTTAAGATTTTCTGAGAAAATGCGCCAGAGACGTTTGCAAAGCGTTCCCTCGTTGAGGGTCAAAAGAAACCGACATACTACTTCTGCAACTATACCAACCTCTATTATTCACATTAGGGATGCGCTGTTACAAATCTTCTCCCATTGTCCAAAACTTTTCGAGAGAAAAACTAAACGCATAAGAGAAACAGGTCAATGTTTTTCTATACAGAATGAGAACTTTTTAAAGAATTGCTGTAATTATTAGATAATCCGATAAAACTGACGCCATTTTTCTTTTTGTTGCAGGTAAGCTAACAACTTGAGGTTTTTACGGAGTATAATGTAAGTCTTTAATTTTTTCTAATTTTGTTCGATTAAACTGATGACTAATACTTCCGGTATATTTTTTAGATTTATTTTAAGGGCATGTGATGGATTATGACGTCAGTGGTATAAGCAAAATTTTGTCGTATAAACTTTTTCTCAAAATAAAAAATATTTTCACACCTTACTTAAAATATCATTGTGTCTCTGACTCGAGCTTGTTTAAATTCTGCGTTAAAATTAATTTTTCTAATTTTTCAAAAATCAGCTACTTTTTTAAAAAATAACTTTACGGCAAAAATAAAACAAAAATTGGATCAGAGAGATTTTCTTAATGATATTTTAAATAATTTCACAAAGTTTGGTGTCAAAATATACGGACAAATTTTGTCTAAACCAGTGACGTTATACTACATCACATACCCTTAATAACTCTTTTAGTATTGGGTAAATGATTTTATAGGATCTTGATTGATATTGTTTCTATGGGCAGTCATTGAATCCTGATTGGTTTTTAATTTCTTATTGAATAAAAAAACATGCCTAAAAGTCCTAAATTTTCCCTAAAAGTACCCTATTTTGCGATTGGTCCCTAAAAGTCCTCTGTTTCGCAATTGATCCCTAAAAGTCCACTATTTGTAACATTTTCTCCTAATACCTCTTATTTTTAACAAAAATCTATTTAAAGGGAATCTAGTGATTTGAGAAATTTCTGGCAATTTAGTATCAAGATAAAAACTGGGAATTTGTAAAAAGATGAGAAAATTTTGATTCCTCATGAAGGAAGCTTTGTACTCGTTCAAATTAATAATTTTTAATTAGTTAGAAAATTTTTTAAAATGCTTTAAATTGGTTTTCCTCTAACTAGAAATGTGTAATATGCGTTTCTGATCAAATGTCCAGATGTATGAATGTGTGTGTGAGTAGATATACATTTTTTGTGAACACGATAACTCGAGAACGCTTTAACGGATTTCAATAAAATTTGGTATGATTATTTTTACTACTAAAGTCTGGAATCTGACACAAGAGTTTTTAAAAATAAACACTACAAAAAGTTTTATTAAATTTTGATTTTTTGAAAAATTTGTTTCTTTAGAAAAAAATTTTTTTAACCCATAAATTCAACTTAATATATAAAAAAAAATAATCTTCTTTGCTTTAAAATAGCTCGATTGACCTATATAAAGTTTCTGTTTTGTCAAAATTTTTAAGGAATAAATCGCAATTTAAATTTTCAAAAAATTACTTTATTGTTTGAGGAAGCAAATATTTTTGCCAACGTGGAAGCACAATGTTCATGAAATCAACATAATTATCGACTTATTTTAAGAGTTCCAGAAATTTTTACGAAATTCCAGGAATTTATAGAATAATACAGACAAATTTAATTTCAATCTCGTAATCTTCAATAACTTGAAACATTGAATTTAAAATGGTTCAGAGTACAATCTGAAATTTTTGGTATAAAAAAAAATAAATATATTAGATTTTAATAATTTCTATCTAAATTAGTAAGTTTTTATAATTGAAATTAATCCCAAGCGCCAATTTTCTAAAAGTAGTCTAAATCGACTCATTTTTTCAACTAAAAAGCGTAAATTTCAATTTTTAAGCAAATGTCTAGATTTTAATAAAATTTGGAAATCTTATTAAGCTTATAAATATCTAAATTTGGATACAGGGATTTTTGAAAATACCAAATCAATTTTTTTAGCACCTTTTTTATTAAAAAAAAATTTTTTTCTGCAAAAATTTTTTTCCATGCTAAAAATAAAACTTAATTAATACAAAAATCACATTCCTTATTTCAAAATGAATTAATTGACCTGTATAAAGTTATTAATTGATCCAAAATTCGTAAAATAATTCATAGATATTTTCCATTTTTTTTTGCATTTAAAATTCTTTTCTTTTAATAACTTCTCAAATTATCCAATCTTTTATTATTTTTTGATTTTTTATTCTTCAATAATTATTTCATACTATTATATTCATTATATTTCATATTAATTTATTTTGTATTTTTGTATTTTTTTTTTATTATGACACAATCTCTTAATTCTTATCACTTGTTGAAGATTTTTATTTCTTTTGCTTCTATTTTTTTTTCTATTATAGATTTTCTTCATTTTACGTAAATTATTTTATTTTATATAATTTTGTTTTTATAGCTTTCCAAGAAATTTATTTATTTTATCATTGATTTTTTTTTGATAATTTAAGGTGGAGAGAGAGTAGAATTTTTTTTCATTTATCTGATTGTTTTCTCGTTTTTCTTTTGTAAAATTCAAATTTTTTTACATTTTAGATTTTTTTCTGAAATTTAAAATTTTTTTTTATTTGCCATAATATACTTTATTCACTCTTTGTTATAGTTTCTAGATTCTATGACTTTTTATCAATATTCGTTGTTAAAATTGTTTTAAAAGTAAATCTAATGTTTAAATTTTTTTTCTCTTATTTTGTTCAGTTATTTACTCATTTATTTTAAAGTTTCTTTATTTTGTGAATAATTTCTTAAACTTTTTCATTTTTAAAGGAATATGTCACTTTTTTTATTTATTCTTTATTTATCCTATTACATTTTCTTATTTTATTCCTATACTGTTTCTTATTTTATAGTTTACTTTCCACTATTTTTATATTTTTAATACCTGTTATAATATTTTTATTGTTTGTGATACTTTTTTTTGTGCAGATTTTCTACATTTTTCAATGTATTGCTTTATTTTTATTTTATTTTATCTCTTTAAATATTAATTGATTCCAATTTACTTCTAATTCTCAAATTTCCAATGTATTCAAATTTTAATTTATCCGAATCCCACTCTTCTTGAGAGCTCCAAGCAAATAGACTGAGCTTTTTTATATAATTTTTAATTTTAATGAAAAAAAAATTTTTTATTTACCTTTCTTATTTATTTTTAAACTTTTAAAGTAATTTAAACATAAAAATAAACATTTTATACAAAAAAATTATCTAAAACTGAGAAATATTGTAGTTGTTAAGGAAGAAAGAATTTTTTTTTAGGTGAAATTTCAATTTTTCGAATGCTATGATGGTTGATTTAAACTAAAATTTTTATGGTTGTATAAAAATTTCTGCGTAAAATCGCACATTTCTGACAATTCCCAATTTTTTAGGACAAATAGCCTGAGCTCTACAGCATAGTGATATTTTGTCATTTTTTAGTTTTTCACGAATAACTTTTGAAAAAAAGTCCAACAAGGTTTGCAATATTTTTCCTGTAATTTACACTTAAAAATACCCAGATTTATCAAATTTCAAACATCTAGGTGAAATATTTTGGAAGATAAGGGGGAGGGGGCACGTTTTTTTTAAAAGAAAAAAGTTTTTCCTTGAGAACGCTATGACAACTGCTTTTAATCAGGTTCTCTATATTTTTCATGTAACAACCGAGTTATTGAAAATTCATGTATGTATTTTTAACAGTGCAGATGAAACATCCCCGAATAGGAATTCAGTTGTAACGATTAGAAACTATTTCTATCTAATTCTCAAATCGCACATTTAATTTAGTATAAAATTGAAAAAAAGGAAATTATTAAAAATTATTAAATATACGCATAGACAAATTTAAGACACAAAAATGTAAATTAAAATAAAATAAAAGTCGGAAATTCTCGTCAATTATATAAAATTATATTTCGTCAGAACTAAAATTAAAATTAAACATTTAAAGTCAAGATATAAAATAAATATCAAATAACCGACACACACATACTTTTCACACAACGAATATTCGATATGGACATACAAAAATAAATACAAATTTACAAAGAATTATAAACAAAAATGAAATTAAATATGGATATAAATATAAGATTAAATAAATAATTTAAACAAAAACAATAATACAATTAAACAATATGAACCTATTGTTTCCTGCATTTCTTGGGAATTTCTTTTAGAACGTGGGGCTATTATTATCGAGTGTGTCCACTGACGAGCAGAAACGGGAATGCCCTTTTTTGAGTAGCAGCATTTTTGCTTTTATCGTGGACCACTTTGCTTCATTAGGATTATGAGTAATCTGACCTCTTCTTTTTCTGTTTTATTCAACCCAAAAATTCACCCCATTGTCCTCTTTTGTTTTGAAATCGTCACATTATTTTAACAATCGCCACACTTCAAAGAAGATAAAAATAAAATGATTAACAAAATTGCACAAAACACTAATAAAAAAGACACAAGACAAAACAATTATTAAAATAAAATAAGCACCTTCGTGCTGCCTGCGACACACAAAGTAGTGACGATTTCGACACTTGAATGCCCGGAAACGATTGTGAGGATGATGGATGCGGAAGAAATTTTATTTAATGTTAAATTTCCCCCTCCCCTCGTCAATCCCCACGACCTCTTGGCGTCCAGGTAATGAAGAGACTTGTCATATTTCTAAAATTAAAATTAAAATATTTTTCGTCGACAAATCGAATCCCTTCATAGTATACTAAAATAATATCTAATGAGCAATAAATAATAATCTGTTAGGCTGAATAATTCAAGACTATGAATGAAGTGGTAACGGGAAGATTCGGAGCATGCATCAGGCAGTGTTACGAATCGTGGTGCGTTAGCAGGTACATCCGTGTAACCGGATGAAAAATCGAGCGTATCATTGGGAATACATAGCGACGTAATATTCGCAAAGTGCGTCCATACCATCCGTTATTGAAAAAAGAGGAATGCCATTGGATGCGTGGACCATTGGACTTTGGAGGCAGGGCTAAGGCGAAGCTCGCTGAGTGAGCGAGGGCTCTCGAAAAAGTGCTCTTTGTCGGTGTCGTCCTTTAAATCCGTTTAAAGGGACCACCGACCGGTCGGTCTGATTAATAGTCCTCGAGTGGCGGGGTCGGGCTCGATGACAGATCGAGAATGCTTCGGGGACAGGCGGCAAAAATGCCGAGTTCACACTCACCTCGTCAGAGACACCAACTATGCCAAATTCATTCGATGTTAATTTACTAAGGCCAGCAAACAATTTTACATTTTATTCCAAGTCCCTCAACGCACAATGTATCATCCCAAAAAATGTTCTTAGAGACTTTTCATGATCCAAATGAAATAAACTTTTCTCAATAATAGCTTTCGATAAATACTTCATTTGAAGTACTTAAACTCAGGTATATACTTGTTATTACGCACTTATTTGTAACGGGAAATCAATTTCACTTTGAGCCTTAAAATTTCTTTGAATGGTCTTTTGGAAACTTTTGAGTATGCCCGACCTTCGTTCGTTTGCAATGATTTACGGCTACGGTGGCAATTTCGTTTCGCTCTGACGCTCGCTTACCACATTAGTACCACTCACACACCTCGATCTTGACTAATGTGACGCTCAATCCTTTCCGGACTCTTTCTTCCGCAAAGTTTATTTTGTTTTTGCCAATCCTTAATTTCCTTTATCCATACAGTTTTGTTGAAGTAACTTTCATTGTTTCAGGTTTCACATTGAAGGAAATAGGGGACTTTTAGGGTACTTTAAAAAGAATTTTTCCGATATTATTAACTATGAAATGTTCTAAATGTCAGAAATCTCTGATTCGGAATGTGAGATCTCGAATCTGGAATTGGGTACGTGGAATCCGTTATCCGGTATAAAAATTTGCCACCCCTTTGGTAGTGGCTAACAATTCTGTTGTCGATTTTTGAATTTGAATTTGCACCACATGATAATATCCTGTATCCTGATTCCTGTATCCTAATAACAAAATTCCGCACCTCTATAGACGAATTCCTTTAGATTTAGTAATCAATCCTCCCCTGGAAAACAAACCAAAAAACATTCTTTCAGCGTAATCTGATAAAATTTCATAACTCAAGTGCTGTAAATTATGTCTATCAAACTGCAACATCAGAGAAACATTGTTAGACTAATAATTAATGACTCCTTTTCGAAAGTCAATTAATAATTCTGGTAGTACGTCTTATTTTTCATTGAAGTCTTCTGAATCCAGATAACAAGTTGGGATCGCAATTGCAATTTGGGCCGTGACAAAAATCAACAGTTAGGGCTGCTCGAGGAACCTCTTGGTCCAAAAAAGCTATTAACCGATATCCATCTGGGGTCACTCCTTCCTTAATGTCTTACGATGGAGGCAAGTACGTGCTACCTGCACCCAAACCCTTTCCACTCCGCCATCACTCCTGTGAGTCCCGTGCTGAAACTCACATCGCTCTCCGTCCGTTTCACTCCCGGACCCTATATTTCTTTCTCGATTTCCCTCCCCACCCAAGTCCCTTTGGACATTTGGCGCTGCTATCGCAATTCCGAATGGATTATACATACCGCAAAACACCTCCAGGCGCCAGAAGAATTGCGATATTTCATTCTCACGCTTTATCCCAACAGTATTAGTAGACCTAATTGCATTCAACTCATTATTTACCTAATTTGTACGAGAAAATAGTACACTAATATGTGTCTAATTTGTATCATCTTATTGTCTCTTGCACAAAAGAGCTTCGAAAGATTATGAAGAAATTAGCAGAAGGGGAGACCACACAACAGTAGATAATGGCAAACAGTGGATAATTTGAATTTTCTAAAAAGTGATTTTAAATTTTAAATTCAACTTATATGAGAATAAAGGGGAAGGCGTTGATATAACCTAAAATGCATTCAGCCTAAAACACATTTAACCTAAAATGCATTCAGCCTAAAACACACTTAACCTAAAATGCATTCAGCCTAAATCCCATTGAACCGAACTCCCATTTAACCTTAAAAAGCATTTAACTCAAACCTCATTCAACCTCAAATGCATTCAGCCTAAACTCCATTTAACCTAAAATGCATTCAGCCTAAATCTTATTTAACCTAAAATGCATTTATCCTAAATCTTATTTAACCTAAATTCCAGTTAAACTAAAATGCATTCAGCCTAAAACCCATTTAACCGAAAACTCATCTAACCTAAATCCCATTTAACCTAAATCCCGTTTAACCTAAAATTCATTCAGCCTGAAACCCATTTAACCTAATCTCATTTAACCTAAATCCCATTTAAACTTAAATGTATTCAAACTAGATCCCATTTAACCTAAATTGCATACAGCCTAAAATACATTAAACCTAAATCCTGTTTAAGCTAAATTCTATTTAACCTAAAATGCATTTAGCCTAAATCCCATTTAACCTAAAAAGCATTCAGCCTAAAACACATTTAACCTAAAATGCATTCAGCCTAAATCCTATTTAACGTAAAATGCAATCAGCCCAAAACCCATTTAACCTAAATTCCCATTAACCTAACATCCATTTAACGTAAAATGCATTCAGCCTAAAACCCATTTCACCTAAAGTGCATTTAGACTAAATCCCATTTAACCTAAAAAGCATCCAGCCTAAAACTCATTTAACCTAAAGTGCATTTATCCGAAAACTTATTTAACCTGAAATGCATTCAACCTAAAACCCTTCAAACCAAAAATACATTCAGCATATTTCCCATTTGACCTAAAATGCATAGAGCCTAAAATCATTTTGCCTAGGTCCCGCATTGAACCAAATTTATAACGTAAAATTTACTAAAATGCATTCAACCTAAAACCCATCAAACCTAAAATGCATTCAGCCTAAATCCATTTGACTTAAAATGCATAGAGCCTAAAATCATTTTGCTTAAGTCCCATTGAACCTAATTTATAACGTAAAATTTAGGGTAAATAGGATTTAGGCTGAATGAATTTTAGGTTAAACGGGATTTAGGTTAAATAAGATTTAGGCTAAATGCATTTTAGGTTAAATGGGATTTAGGTTAATAAATGGGTTTTAGGCTTAATGCATTTTAGATTAAATGGGATTTAGCTTAAATGAGATGTAGGTTAAATGGAATTTAGGTTAAATGAGATTTAGGCTAAATGAATTTTAGGTTAAATGAGATTTAGACGGAATGCATTTTAGGTTAAATGGGATTTAGGTTAAATGAGATTTAGGTCTAATGAATTTTAGACTGAATGCATTTGAGGTTACATGAGATTAGGCTGAATGCATTTTAGGATATATGGTTTTAGGCTGAATGGGAATCAGGCTAAATGGGTTTTAGGTAATATTCATGCTCCTTGATTTTATATATATTCTCAAAAGAATACTTGAGAATTCTTGTGAATATGTGGAAATACTTGGGCTTACTTGGGAATATGGAAAATTTGGAATAGAATGCAAAATATACACTATCGGGCAAAATTGTGGGACCACTTACAAAAATGGGATTAAAAACATGACCGTCTTAAAATGTTGATAACTTTGTCAGATATTAGTGAATTGAAATTTTTCATAGATCATTGGAAAGCTTATAAAATTCTCCGTTAAATAGTTCTATTTTAAAGCTTTTTTGATTAAAAGAAACGGAGATTCATTGTGATATAGATAGTTGAATTTTTCGTTTTTTGTGAATTTTCGTTGTTGAAGTTTGGTGGGCTGCATTTTTTAAAAAAGAAATCGGAAATTTTTTAAAATAAGCTAAATTAAACCTTGAACTATTAGTTTTAAAATAAGCCAAAGAAAATTAAAATATCTTGACTAGTTCAAAAGTTATAAGTAAATGTATGATACGAAAAAACGCAATGTTTCTAGTGCTCGCTATGGCAAATTGATTGAGAGGGGAGGGAACAACGAATGTTGCGTTTTGTTCTTTATACAAATTTACTTATAACTTTTGAACCAGTCGAGAAATTGTAATTTTCTTTGGCTTATTTTAAAGCTAATAGTTCAAGGTTTAATTTTGCTTAATTTCAAAATTTTCCAATTACTTTTCTAAAAAATGCAACTCACCAAACTTGAACAATAAAAATTCACAAAAAATGAAAAATTAACCTGTCTTTATCACATTGAATCTCTGTTTCTATTAATCAAAAAAGCTTTAAAATAGGACCATTTAAAGACAAATTTTATAAGCTTTCCAAAGATATATGAAAAATTTCAATTCACTAATATCTGACAAAGTTATCAACATTTTAAGACGGTCATCTTTTTAATCCCATTTTTGTAAGTGGTCCCACAATTTTGCCCGGTAGTGTAATATATCATTTAAAATATCAATCAATATGTGCCGAAGTGATAGAAAAATTGTGATAAAACAAGGATAAAATTTTGATTTATTTCTTTAATTTTTTTCTTTATTTAATTAACTACAGTTTTCATTTAATAATTTATTATTTTCCTTCAATTTTATAGTTATTCTATAATCTTTAAAACTATTTTTTTCTGATGCCCATTAATCTCGCCATTTATGAAATTTTTTATCAATTGACACTTTTTTTTCATAATAATTAATTATTTTTGTAATTTTGTAATTTTTCCTACAACTATCAATTATTAATATACAGTTTTAATTTAATCTTTAATTTTCAATTTATTTTTACAATTTTAATTATTTTCTTCAATTTTTAATTATTTTCTTTTTCTCAATTATTTTCATCGGTTATCAATTAATTCCACAATATTTAATAATTATTGGATGTTTTCAATTATTTTTTTCACTCATAAAAATTGTTTTAAAATTTCAATTCAAGTATCCAATTCTACAACTATTTTCTTCAGTTCTCAATTACTTTCATCAAATTTCCATTATATTTTTTAATTTTTAATTATTACTTAAATATTAAAAAATTCTCGTCTTTTTTCAAATAATTTTTGCAATCATAAAAATTGTTTTAATATTTTGTTTTAACGACTTATATCAATTATTTTTCTCTACCTCAATAAATTTCTTGTATTTTAGATACAGCTGTTCAATTATATTCTACAAATTTTAATTACATTCTTTAAAGTTGAATTTTTTTCTTCTATTTTCAATTTCTTTTTCAATTTTCAATCATTTTTTCAATATTCAATAATTCTCGAATTTTTAAAATTTGTTTAACAATCATAAAATTTGTTTTGAATTATCAATTCAATTGTTCAATTCTATAACTCCTTTTTAAAATTGTTAATTATTTTTTCAATTCAATTCTTCAGTTTTTAATTATTTTCTTCTGTATTTAATAATTATGTGCTTTTTAAGCCGTTTTTCGAATTTTGTATTCAATTGTCAATATATTTTCGTCATTTTCCAGATATTTTCTTCCAATTTGCAATTGATCTCATTATTTTCCAATTATTTCCTACAATATTTTCAATTTTCATTTATTCTCTTAAAGTTTATAATTATTCTTTAATTTTTTTTTATTTTCCTCTCAAGGTCAATTATTTTTGACAGTTTGCGATTGTTTTTCAATTATCAATTATTTTTGTAATTTTGACATATTTCTTCCATTATTTTTCTTAAATTTTAAATTACTTTTTTCAATTTTTAATTATTTTCATTAATATTTTTAAATTCTTGTATTTGGTAAATTTTTTTTCGATTATTAATAAGTTTCTTTAATTTTAAATTCATTTGTTCAACTATTTGCTGCAATTCTAAATTTTGTTCAAATTTAAATTCCATTTTTCAGTTTGCAATCATTCTCTGCCATGTGCAATGATTCTCGCCTTTTTTCATAATTACTTTTTCCAATCTTTTATTATATTCTTTAAAATCAAAATTCATTCTTCAATTTTTAATTATATTCTTAAATTTTTAATTGTTTTCTTTATTTTTCAATTATTTTCTTCAATTTCAGTTTTTTTACACTTTCAATCCAGTTGTTCAATTTACAATTATTTTCAACAATTATTCCTATAATTTTTAAAATTTTTCTCTTTTCATATATTTTCTTGGTAGCCATTTTTCGAATTTCGTTTTCAATTGTCAATTATTTTATCCTTTGTTTTTGTAATTTTTTTCCTTTATTAATTATTTTTTCAAATTTGATTTGAATTTTAAATTTATTTCTTCATTTTTTAATTATTTTCTTTATTTTTTAATTATTTTCTTTAATTTTCAATCCAGTCTTTCAATTTTTAATTATTCCCAACAGTTATTTCTACAATTTTCTTAATTTTTAGATTATTTTGTTTGAATTTAATATTTATTGTTTAATTGTTTAATTTATTTATTTCAATTGTGTAATTTTCTAGTCGTTTTTTTGAATTACGTTTATAAATTTTCAATTTTCTCTTACTTTGAGAATTTTATAAATTTTGACTCCAACAATTTTTTTTATTAATTAAACTATTTTTTCACTTATTTATATAATTTTTCGTAATATATTACGGGTAAAAAGCTATTCTACAATTTATATTTTTCAAATAAGAAAGGATTATCTACTGTTGGCAAAAGGTAATTTTTGAGTAAATTTTTATCGAATTATAAAAATACTTACTATGAACAAGTGGTTAATTTTAGGCACATTTGGCTGATTGTGATAATTAATTGAATAGATTAGCTTCAATTTAGTGTTAAACGTTTTATTGATTACTTTAGCCTGATATAATTTACACCTATTGGAAATTTTTACTATCTACTGCTGGGCGTTCTCCCCTACATATAACCCATTTTCAAGTGCATTTCATATTCGAGAAATATGGATCCAATACGAGATTGTTTAGCCAGTGGCATTGACGCTTAACATTTTGCACAAAGCCTCTCTTTGTGCTGTACAATGGTTTCAAGGGCTTCAAAAAGACCCTATGAATCCGCCGTGTCAACAGACCATTGTGGTTTTTGGGTGCCGCCGGCGAATGACCAGAATACCGAAAGAAATGAGAACCGAGTCGCGTTATTCGATCCTCGAAGGTACACTCCTCCTCTTTTATTTCGAAATTAGCCAGAAGTACACTTCCGACGTTTAAATTCCATCACAAAAAAGCTGATTTTCAAGGACCATGTTCCAAAAGCTGCTATTTTTATTCAATCTCATTTTCTCAAACATTTACACATATGCATATATTTAAATATACCATAACAAGAAAGAATAACACGAATTACAAGAATTCAATTATAAATACAAGAAATGACTCGTCAGCTGTAAATCCCGCGTTTTTCTAACCCTCAAACTAATTGCAATGACTAATCTACCGAATAACTTATCTGAGATAACTAATTGCATTAGAGATCAGTAACTCCTTTCACTTGAAATTAATTACAAGTCGCAAAAGTAATTAACGATTACTCGAGCAGCTTATTAGTCTAGCATTGGATGTGGACATTTAATTAGCCGTCATTGCTGATTAGTAATTGTCGATCAAGTTGAGAAAAAGTGAGCATTTTGCCAAGTTCCCTTTCACCTGTGTTTTGGGGTAGCGCGTGTTCAGACCTTAGAAAAAATTTTAATGTACAAAATTATCCCTGGGTTTTACCCGTGGGCCGAACATGTTTAATGACGCATTTAGTGCTCGACCTGACCGCTATAAGGCGCCACAATATTCCTGACTGATCTCCTTTTTTCGACCCCTCGTGCGTCTTCTCTAAGAAAAAAAAAAAAAAAAAAAAGATAATAAAATAACTAAACAGGCCTCGGCGGTTTAATGAGCGCCTAATTTTCAAGAGAAAAATGCGGTTTTATGTATACCCTCGGCAATTTTTTTCCTCTCTCGTTCCTTCACTATTCCTCGTTTCTTGTCTCAAGCCCTGGACTTTTTCCTCTTTCTCACTCTCTAACGGGTTTCCGGCCAATGGATTTTTGAAGGTGGTTATGAGAGAAGGCGCGAGGTGATCCTTTAAAAAATCTGCCTAAATAGCAACAATAACCCTTTCCATTTGTCGAGCCAGAATCAACTCTCATCTCCACTCATTATCGATAAAGCGTTTCGATATAATGTGGACATTAATTCCTAATAACTGTAATTTCAGTGTATTTCTAAGTTTTCTTATACTTTGTCTTTTTTGGGACGTTACACGCTTTGGTTCAGTTGAAAAAATAGTTTATCAATTTACGATTTTTTGTATTTAACTAGCAAATTACGCAAAATATTGAAAAATCTTTTAGACAAAAGTTGTAGATCTTATTAAAATGCATCTTTTATGTAGTATGCATTTTTTACGAAAACCGATTATTTCTCGCGGAAAATGCCAAAAAACTCCAAATCACCATAAGAAGGCCGATTATTGTGCAGAATCGTTACTTTTCGGCAATTTGCGATTTTTTTGATAATTACTTTTGAAAGGCCTTTTTTTTAGCTTAAATACAAAGAATCACAGATGAAGCTTATAAAAGTTTGGGAAAAATTCGAAATTTATTTGTAAATTAACGTCTAATGCGTTTAACTCCGTAAAATCCCATTATTATGTTTTTTCTCGTTTTCTGACCAGGCTATTAGTTGCACAAAACCAAAAAAAAAACGCAGTAATAAGATTTCACCCTAAAGATACCTCAACTTTTCAATTTCACGAGCTATTTTTTATTATCGGTTGTCTTAATGGCGGTTTGTAGTTTTTTATAATTTTTCTCGAAAACTCGGCAGTTTCCGTAAAAAACGAATACTAGATAAAAGATGCATTTCAATAAGATCTACAGCTTTTATTTATAGCATTTTTTTAAATTTTGCGTATTTTGAAAGTTGTAGGCAAAAACCTGTTTCACTATAGTTTTTATAATCAGCGTTTTAAAATTCTTAAGTTAAAACTGAGTCAGAGTGTATTTCTGAGTAATGGATATCCCCGATTTTTTTGAAAATAACTATTATATAAAAAATAGTATTAATTTTGTATTTCTTGGGAATGAAAAAAACCCCCGAAAAGTAATTATAAAAAATATATTATTTTTAATTTCGTCCGTGCGGACGTACGGAACTTCAGGTACATCAAAAATATGTCTTTATCCGAGGTCGTTTTATGGCTTCCCAAACCCCGGTATTTCTTCCCAAAATTATTTTCTACTTTTAATGAGAATCAAGCCCCCAGTATTTCTTCCAAAAATTATTTTCTACTTTTAATGACATACCCACCCCCCGGTATTTTCTTCCAAAGTTATTTTCCATTTTTTATGGCACCCAAATCCCCCAGTATATCTTTCAAAAGTTATTTTCTATTTTTTAAGTTATCCCAACACCCCGGTATTTCTTCCAAAAATTATCTTCTGCGCTTTATGATACCCCAATCCCCAGGTATTTTTTCCAAAAATTATTTTCTACTTTTAATGACACACCAACCCCCTTGGTATTAATTCCAAACTTATTTTCTATTTTTTATGGTACCCCAAACCCCCGGTATTTCTTCCAAATATTATTTTCTACTTTTGTAGCCCCAAAACCACTGATATTTCTTCCAAAAATTATCTTCTGCGCTTTATGGCACCCCAACCCCCCTTTGATTTTTTCCAAAAATTATTTTCTATTTTGTGGCATTTCAACCGCCAGGTATTTCTTTTAAAAATTATCTTTTACGCTTAATGGTACCCCAATCCCCCGGTATTACTTCCAAAAATTATATTCTACTTCTAATGAGATACTAAGCCTCCGGTATTTCTTCCAAAAATTATTTTCTACTTTTTGTGCTACCTAATCCTCCAGCATTTTTTTCAAAAATTACTTTCTACTTTTTATGATTTCCCACCTCCCGGTATTTCTTCCAAAAATTATTTTCTACTTTTTATGGTTCCCTAAACTTCCGGTATTTCATCTAATAAATATTTTTTACTTTTAATGACATACCAACCCCCGGTATTTCTTCCAAAATTTTTTTTCTATTTTTATAGTAGTTCAAGCCCCTGGTATATCTTCTAAAAGTTATTTTCTACTTTTTGGGGGACCCAAACACCCTGATATTTTTTCCAAAAATTATTTTCTACTTTATATGGTATTTCAGCCCCCCGGTATTTCTTCCAAAGTTATTTTCAATTTTTTATGGCCATCGGTATTTCTTACAAATATTAATTTCTACTTTATGTGGCCTAAAAACCCCAGGTATTTCTTCCACAAATTATATTATACGCTTTATGGCACCCCAACTTCCGGGTATTTCTTCCAAAAAATATTTTCTACTTTTAATGGAACATGAAGCTCCCTCGATTTTTTCCAAAAATTATTTTCTACTTCGTGGCTTTTCAACGCACAGGTATTTTTTCCAAAAATTATTTTCTTCTTTGTGGCATTTCAACCCCTCGGTATTTCATTCAAAAATTATATTCTTCTTTTAATGAAACACCAACCCCCGGTATTTCTTCCAAAAATTATTTTCTATTTTTATAGCATTCCAACCCCCTGGTATATCTTTTAAAAGTTATATTCTGCTTTTTGTGGCACTAAAACCACTGTTATTTTTTCCAAAAATTATTCTACTTTATATGGCACCTCAGCCCCCTGGTATTTATTTCAAAAATTATTTTCTACTTTTTATGGTTTCCCAACTCCCGGTATTTCTTTCAAAAATGATTTTTTACATTTTGTGCTACCTAATCCTCCAGCATTATATCCATAAATTACTTTCTACTTTTTATGATTCTCCACCCCCCGGTATTTCTTCCAAAAATTATTTTCTACTTTTTATGTTTCCCCAACCCCCGGTATTTAATCCAAAAATTATTTTCTGCTTTTAATGTCATTCCAACCCCCGGTATTTCTTCCAAAAATTATTTTCTATTTTTATAGCATCCTAACCCCCTGGTATATCTTCCAAAAGTTATTTTTTGCTTTTTGTGGCACTAAAACCCCTGATATTTCTTCCAAAAATTATTTTCTACTTTATATGGCATCTCAGCCCCACGGTATTTCTTCCAAAAATTATTTTTTACTTTATATGGCACTCAAACCCCCCGGTATTTTTTCTAAAAATTTTTTCTACTTTTAATGACTCTGCAACCCCTGTTATTTCTTCCAAAAATTATTTTCTATTTTTATAGCATTTCAACCCCCTGGTATATCTTCCAAAAGTTATTTTCTGCTTTTTGTGTCACTAAACCCCTGGTATTTCTTCCCAAAAATTATCTTTTATGCTTTATAGCTTCCAACCCCCTGGTATTTCTTCCAAAAATTATCTCCTACTTTTTATGTTAACCCATCGCAACCTCCGGTATTTCTTCCAAAAAATATTTCTACGTTTTGTGGCACTAAAATCCCCTGTATTTCTTCCAAAACTTATTTTCTACTTCATATGGGATTCCAACCCCCGGTATTTCATCTAATAATTATTTTTTACTTTTAATGACATACCAACCCCCGGTATTTCTTCCAAACTTTTTTTTCTATTTTTATAGCAGTTCAAGCCCCTGGTATATCTTCTAAAAGTTATTTTCTATTTTTTGGGGGACCCAAACACCCTGATATTTCTTCCAAAAATTATTTTCTACTTTATATGGTATTTCAGACCCCCGGTATCTCTTCCAAAGTTATTTTCAATTTTTTATGGCCATCGGTATTTCTTACAAATATTATTTTCTACTTTATGTGGCCTAAAAACCCCAGGTATTTCTTCCACAAATTATATTCTACGCTTTATGGCACCCCAACTTCCGGGTATTTCTTCCAAAAAATATTTTCTACTTTTAATGTAATTCCAACCCCCGGTATTTCTTCCAAAAATTATTTTCTATTTTTATAGCATTCCAACCCCCTGGTATATCTTTTAAAAGTTATTTTCTGCTTTTTGTGGCACTAAAACCACTGTTGTTTTTTCCAAAAATTATTCTATTTTATATGGCACCGCAGCCCCCTCTTATTTATTTCAAAAATTATTTTCTACTTTTTATGGTTCCCCAACTCCCGGTATTTCTTTCAAAAATGATTTTTTATCTCCTACTTTTTATGTTAACCCATCGCAACCTCCGGCATTTCTTCCAAAAAATATTTCTACGTTTTGTGGCACTAAAATACCCTGTATTTCTTCCAAAACTTATGTTCTACTTCATATGGGATTCCAACCCCCGGTATTTCTTCCTAAAATTATTTTCTATTTTTTTGTCACCATCATCTTCTTTTCTCTTTAACATCTATTTTTCTTCTTACACCACCAAGATATTTTTCTCACAACAATAGTAAAAGAGCAATAAGTAAATTAAGATTTTTATTTATGATCGTCAGAAACAGATCTCAATATTTTCAAATCTGCACATTATTAGCAGGAAATTGTTGTTGTTGCAATTTTCCATTAATACCTTGTAGCGTTTTCGAAATACGGTAAATTTAGCGGTTACTGGTCATGAGAAGATTTGATGGATGTTGGAGGATTTTAAGAAAATTGTGAAGATGGAGAGGTGCCGACGATTGACCAGAAAACCAGGAACTGCTTAACATACGGTAATGGTCGATTCATCGGTTTTGCTCCTTTTTCTGTCTTACACGTGTGATACAGTGACGTCGTCCTGTTGCAGGTTTGTCCTTCCGTCGATAAGAGCAGGCGTAGGTGCTTGTCCAGCGTATACACATACTGGCAGGAAAAACTTACACCCTGAAATCCGGACGGTGGTGCGCGTAAGTACGAGAAACGTCAAGAGGACGTGCTTCGATCGAGCTCTTCGAGATACAGGATTCCCTTCCTCCGTTTCCACGCTCGTTTAGATTTTATCAGTGTCTCTCAAACATCGCTGTCGTGGCTTCCAAGTGTGAAGCCCCATGCAAAAATTTATCCATGAAATGCCAGATTCATCTGTCTTTAAGATCTACAGTTCTCAGACCTACCGACGCGACGAGGACATGAAATCTATTTAGACTTTTATCGAAAAAAAAAGCGAAAGGTTACCGTACAGGATTTATTTATATAATGTGCATATTATTATTATTATAAGTTGGTCCACAAACACAAAAAATGTACAGAAGAACATAATTTTGAAAGGTTATGTTCGTAGTTACTTTTTCCGCCAGCAGGAAAATTCCTATTCCCCTAATCTTCTAAACTCCGCATGTGGCTTCACCCTCATTGTAAAATAGTCGTATCAACAATGTTTTGATGTTCTGATTTTTTTGCGTTATTTTAAACAAAAACTATTTACATTGAATGTTTTAAACAACTCTTTTTAATATTTATTTTAAACCAATTAACATTTAAATAATCTGTAAATAAAGAAAATCGTTAAATGAAAAATAAATCCGGGAAAATTGTAATTTACGAACCGGGAAATTCGAAAACGATTATTCGCTGGTCTCTTTGTAAAGAAGAAGCAAATTATAAATCCACTTAAGTGAAAGGAAGTAGTTAATAATTATGAATTTCTTGCTTAATAGTTAGTCATGTTTGTCAAGAAGATCTAATTGGTAGCGCGTATAACAAGTAGTATGAATTATGGACATGTCCTTAAAGCACAATGACCAGCAGTTCATTCATAGCAAGCAATGTTGTTTTACTGTCTTTCTTTCAACTAAGAGTATGTCCCTAGAAAGAATTTATGTCTTTAAAACAAGAATAAAAAACATTTTCTGCTGTATATTCCTATTCAAATGACGATGCTTTGCTAATAATTCTCAGTAACGCAGTATTGAGAAAGTGACATTTTCAAAGACATTTTATCACTATTTTTCAAAAAAATACACTTTCACTATTATAATTGATTTTCTAAATATTTTCCTCACTATTATGCTAATATTTTACATTTTCATCTATCTTTACTTGTTTCTTGCTTTCCAAAGAGAGGATGGAAAAAGTGGCATTAAAGATGAAACATCAAGGACTTTATCCAAAAAAGTAAATTCCTAATTACGAGAAAATGCTTCAGGGAAAGTAGGTTACTTGAAACAAAGACTTAATTTAATTGAACGTGGGAGGATTAGCTGACGTCGAACCTACGATAAGATTACGGATGTAATTAAAATAACGTACAAAAAGATTCACAGAAACTTTCTAGCATGACCTTTTCAGTGGAAAAGGGATTTTTCTCTTATGAGTATAATTAATAAATGTGGAAAACATCTGAATGGGTGGGGCTATTATTAAGATCAAAAATTGGCAGAGGTTCATTCACTGATGGAATATTCTGAAACCTCCGTGATTTGAATTTTATGAACAATTGAACATATAAGTATATAGGCGTTCACTTGGTGAGCTAAAGTAAATATAATTTATGTTTTCAAAGTAGAATTCAAACATAGATTTACCATTATGCGCATCGAATCAAGTTTCTATGGACGATTCGTATCCATGTCTTCTTAACTTGACCTAGCATTCCCTCTCCTTGCCTATAGGATTATTATTGTTCTGTACCTCAAGAAAGCCCTAAAGTGTAAATTGTACTCTTCTATTGTCAAAAGAAAGCTGATTCATAGAAGCGTGAAATTCACATTACTCTACGTAATTAAAGGTAAATTTAACTCAAAAAATTTCAGAAAAAATATTCAGAACAATTGGATTGTATTTTCAAAAGGTTGCGACAAAAAAAGTGTGGAATGTATTTAGAAGGTAGACAAAAAATAGTTGAAAGATGAGTTAAATGTACAAGAAATGAAAAAAAAAATTAATTGTTGATGTTTTTTATGGCAAAAAGTGTACAAAGAGAGCAGTATTGTAAAGAAGGTATTAAAGTATTTACACAAAAGTATTGAAAGAAAATACAAAGAATACGTAAATTGGAAACGAAAGTAATTTCAGAGGTTATTATAAAATGTATCTGGTATAAATACGAAAATTGTAAAAAAATATTAATATAAATGTATAAAATTCTTAAATAAGCAGAGAATGTTCAAGAACTGAATTCAATTTTTTTAAATTTTTCCTCTAGGTTTGGTCTAACCGAGGATCTAATGAAATGTTTATTTTGCCAGAAAAATTTTGAAGTTCAATTCCAAAAAAATCACTCTAAATCGGTTTTTGTAAAGAAAATCTATGTTCATTTCTGACATGGATTAACAATGCTTTACGGACATAATCCTATGCATGAGCCATTCATATGCAAATCTTGAGCAATTCTAGATCCACGTTTCAGCAAGTTTTAAGTTATGTCTAGGCAATGATTCAGTTGTGTTATTTTTACGCGCACATTTATATATAAATACATAAAATCTATACACAGAAGAAAATAAATTATTTAAACAATATAAAAACTTGCAGTGCCGTAACTGGGAGACCAAGAGCCTTGGGATAAAAAAGAAAATGGGTCCCCAATATAATACTTTACAAATTCAATTAATTCATTTATTCATTCTGTCCACACCTGACATTTGTCATCAGATGTTTTTTTCTTTTAAAATTTTAAATCATATATTTCACCCCTCTAAAATGTTCTCAAATTTTAAATTTATAGCAATTTTAATTTCTTCAAATTTCAGTTAATGAGAACTTTCATTGATTAAAAGTTCATTTAATCGACGTTTCAAATAATACTAAATTTAAAGTGAATTAAAAATTTCTTCAATTTTCAATAATTATTTTCTATTAAGATTTCAATTACTTAAATTGCCATTTTTTAGTATTTTTAAATCATTTTTTAATTATTTTCTGAAATTTTAAATTATTTTTAAATCGTTTCCCTAAATCTCAAATTTAACTTTTTCAAAGTTCAATATTATTTTGTTCAGTTTTTTCAATCATTTCTTCAATTTTAATTATTTTTCCCTTGACATTCAATCAATTTAATTACTTATTCCTAAACTTTATATTATTCAACCGGAATTTAAATTAATTTTTTTTATTACTTTCGTAATTTTGCAATTATTATTTTCAACTTTTAATCATTTTCATAATGTTTTAATTAATTTCCTGAACTTTCAAATATATATCTCAATTTTCAATTATTTGGTTCATTTTTTATTTCTTTTTATTATTTTCTCTATCTTTTAACATTTTCATTATTTTTCAATTAATTTCCTAAAGTTTCAGTTATTATCTTCATAAATTTTCCATAATATAACGATTTTTCAATTATTTTCTTTTGCTTAAAAATAAATTATGCAATTTTTCAATTATTTTCTTTAATTTATAAGTATTTTCATTATTTTGGCAATATTTTTAAAAATTTCAATGATTTACCTACCCAAAATTACAATTATTTTCATCAATCTTCGTTATTTCTGCGATTTTTTAATTACTGTCATAAAACAAAAATTTTTAAGTAATTTTGTAATTATTTTTGTTAAACATATATTCTATGATATTTTCAATTATTTCACTGAAATTTTATTTACTGTTTTCAATTTTTCATTTTTCAATTATTTTCATCATATTTAAATTGTTTTTCTCAATCTTAAATTATTCAATTATTATTATTATTTTGTTTTTTTTTGAAATAATTTGATCATTTTTCAATTATTTTCCTCGACTGTTAATCATTATTCTCATTTTTTAAAAATATTTTTTAAGATTTATAAGTATTTTTCTATCATTTTCATTATTTTCTTCAGTTAATAATTATTTTTAAAAATTTCAATTATTTTTCCGAAATTTTAATTATTTTAATCAATTATTTATCGTTACTTCTGCGGTCATTTAATCATAAATTCTATAATTTTTTCAATTATTTCTCTCAAATTTTATTTACTATTTTCAAATTTTTATATTTAAGTTATTTTCATCTTATTTGAATTTTTTTTCTTGGTCTTAAATTATTTTCAGCTTATTTCAATTATTTTTTTTCAATTTTGAATTAACATTATCTTTTTTCAATTATTTCCTCGGTTGTTAATTAATCTTCTCATTTTCTAAGATTTTTAAGTATTTTTCTAAAGTTTCAATTATTTTCATTATTTTTGAATTATTTTCAAAAATTTCAATTATTTTTCCGAAATTTAAATTATTTTAATCAATTTTCGTTATTTCTGCGATCTTTTAATCATATATTCTCTAATTTTTTCAATTATTTCTTTCAAATTTTATGTACTATTTTCAAATTTTTATCTTTTAATTTTTTTTATCTTATTTCAATTTTTTTTCTTGGTCTTAAATTATTTTCAGCATATTTCAGTTATTTTTTTCAATTTTGAATTAACATTATCTTTTTTCAATTATTTTCGCGATTGTTACTCATTCTTCTCATTTTCTAAGATTTTTAAGTATTTTTCTAAAATTTCAATTATTTTCTTCAATTTTCAATTATTTTAATTATTTTGGCGTTATTTTTAAAAATTTCAATTATTTTTCCGAAATTTTAATTATTTTAATCAATTGTCGTTATTCCTGCGATCTTTTAATCATAAATTCTATAATTTTTTCAATTATTTCTCTGAAATTTAATTTACTATTTTCAAATTTTTATATTTAAATTATTTTCATCTTATTTCAATTTTTTTTCTTGATCTTAAATTATTTTCAGCATATTTCAATAATTTTTTTTCAATTTTGAATTAACACTATCTTTTTTCAATTATTTTCTCGATTGTTAATTAATCTTCCCATTTTCAAAGATTTTTAAGTATTTTTCTAATGTTTTAATTATTTTCTTTAATTTTTAATTATTTTCATTATTTTTGCATTATTTTCAAAAATGGCAATTATTTTTCAGGAATTTCAAATATTTTCATCAATATTCGTCATTACTTCGATTTTTTAATCATTCTCTTTAGTTAAAAATTTATAAATAATTTTTTAATTTTTTTTACGCATATATTCGATGATTTTTTCAATTATTTCTCACAAATTTTATTTACTGTTTTCAAATTTTTATATTTAAATTATTTTCATTATATTTTATTTGTTTTTCTCAATCTTAAATTATTTCAGCATATTTTAATTATTTTTTTTTCATTTTTTAATTATTTTCATGAAAAATAGATTTTATAATTTGCAAAATTTTTATTAATTATCGTAAATTTCAATTTTTTTTAGCTTCCTTTAATTTTTTTATCCAAATTTTAGTTATTCTCTTTTTTTCAATTTTCGATTTCTAAGATCTTTATGTACTTTTCTGAAATTTCAATTATTCTTTCTTTATTTAAAACAATTCTGTAATTTTCTTAGTTATCTCACTTAAATGTCATTTGTTTTTTGCAACTAATCATTGTTTGTATCATATTTCAATTATATTCTTCAAGTTTCAAAATTTTAAATCATTTTTTAATTATTATCTAAAATTTATTTCCTTTAATTTTTAATTCTTTATAATTTATTTTTAATTCTGGTTTTATAATTTCAAAAATTTTAAACCGTTTATCCGATATCTCAATTATTTCATTCAAGTTTTAATTATATATATTATTTTTTATATTATTCTCTTAAATTTTTAATTACTTTCGTTCTTTTTCTCGTTCTTTTTCATAATTTCCAAAAAGTTTTTACATCTTTCTCTTTAATTAAAACTTGTCCTCTTCAATTTTAAATTATATTTATATTTTTTTTTTTATTTTCTCTAATTTTTAATTATTTTCTTTCATTTCAAATGAACTTCTGAAAGTTTTTAAGTAGTTTTCTGAGTTTTTTTTTAACTTTTCTTTATTTTTAATATTTTATGTAATTTCTTCTATTATTTTCTCATATTTTAATTATATTTTTTCCATTTTAATTTATTTATCTCAATTTTCAGATGGCCTTTTTTAATTTTCAATTATTTCCTCATATTTTTCATTATTCAATTTTTTTCAATTTTAAGATTTTCAAGTATTTTTCTTAAATTTGAATTATTTTCTTTATGTTTAAAATATAAAAAATAAATATAATAAATATTTATAATTGTTGATAACACAAGATGCCCAAACTATAAATTACTCCAATTAGTAATTTTGGTATTTTTTTAAAAGGGTCTATTAACCTTAACAGTTACGCCACTGAAAACTTGATATGAAAATTATGAACAAGTCACTAAAAAACAATCTCAACAACTCTTGAAATTTCTACCTGGTTTGACAAATTTGTTTTAATGCTAAAAATGACCGTCTCGGAGCTAAACTCGTATAATCACTCGCGTATACCTATGGGATTATAAACTTACAATTTCTAAAGAAGTCATGTACAAAAAAAATTTGTAAATTAAATATTTTCCCATCTCATGAATGTAAATTGTCATCCATGCACAATGCACAAGTGGCATTAATTTTTGTTGTTTATTTATTTTTTTTTGTAAATTATGAGTGAAACTTGCAGTCGCCACGCGTAATGGATGCAATGGATTCCCAGTAAACACATTTCTCGATCGGTGAACCTTTCACCTTCTTTCATGCAGACAGTGATAATAAATGTCTGCAGGTTGGCACGATGCCGTAGATAGATACGTGCGAATATCTATTGCGCCATCGGAAATACACACTAGGCATAAAATACAAGGCACAAAAATGTTAAACGAGTTAAAACACTGAAAATACCTGTCCTACCTATTTCCAACTCGTATAATACACTCATTTCTATGATTGTCCATAAGCGATATTTATTAATCAGCAATCAACTGAATAGAGTGAAAAAAATTTCATAACTGACAGGACATCTTTGTCAAGAATTGCTCTACAAGTGTATAGAAGATTGAAATTCAGTCATTTCATTCGGTTTTTGTAACTTGTTTATTTCACTTTTTACTCCAGACAATTAACTTCTGTCACAACTGTTACTCCGATCGTTAAGCAACATTCAACTGTATTTTCTTCCTTATGAATTATAAATAAATTCTATTTATCTATGCTAATCTGTTATACTTTTCGATAAGACAGGTACTTGTATTTTTTTCATTTAAAGTGTAAAATCGATTTTCACGCCACCGTGGAGCTCTTATTGGCAATTTAGCAGTAAGAAATTCCACTATACTTTTCTCACGCGCGACGTAACAGTCGGTAAACGGTTTATTATAAAAAGGTTCATTGGATAGAGGAGCTGTATTATAACGCGTTTACTATGCCTTTCCCTCTGTACTTAATGGGGTAACGGGAAACAGAATGATGTCGAAGCCAGGAAAATAGGAAGATCTGGAGGAACCCATCACTACTTTTTTTTTTAAAGATTTTGCAGCGTTTTTATTTCTTTTATAATTTCAACTTATATTTGAGGTTAGTATAACCTAGCACCTCCTTTTCCGACCTAAGTTTTAAATCGTATGCTTAAGTTCAATCGATATATTCCTATGGAAAGATATTGGAAACCCTAAAGATTTTCCAGGAATTCCCAGGAAATTCTCAAGAGCTTTTAGAAATTTCCAAGACATTCCCAGTAAATTCCCACAAATTTCCCAGATATACCCAGGGATTACCCAGGAGTTCCCAAGAAATCCCAGGTAATAAAGGGATTCCCAGGAATACCCAGGGATTTCCCAGAAATTTCCCAAGAGCTCCCAGCAATTTCCAATGGATTCCCAGATGTTTTCCAGGAATGCCCAGGAATTTCCCAAGAATTTCCCAGGAGTTACAAGGAATTTCAAAGCCATTCCTAGGTGCTTCCTACTAATTCCCAGGAATGTTTTGGGATTTTCCAAGAATTCTCAAGAATTCCTAGAAATGCCTAGAGATATCACAGAAGATCTTAAGTGTTCCCAGGAATTTTCAAAGGATTCTCAGGAACTTCTTTAGGAATATCCAGAAATTCCCAAGAGTTCCCAGAAATTCCTAATGCAGGAATTCTACGAATTCTCAGGATTATTGTAGGATTTCCGAGGAATTTCCATAAAATTCCCAGGAATTCACAGTGAATTCCCGAAAATTTCCCAGATATACCCAGGGTTTACCCAAAAGTTTCCAGGAAATTCCAGGTAACAAAGAGATTCCCAGGAATACCCAGGAATTTCCCAGGAATTTCCCAAGAATTTCCCAGGAGTTACAAGGAATTTCAAAGGTATTCCTAGGTGCTTCCTAGTAATTCCCAGGAATGTTTAGGGATTTTCCACGAATTCACAAGAATTCCTAGAAATGCCTAGAGATATCACAGAAGATCTTAAGTGTTCCCAGGAATGTTCAAGGGATTCTCAGGAACTTCTTTAGGAATATCCAGAAATTCCCAGGAATTTTATAAAAATTCCCAAGAGTTCCCAGAAATTCCTAATGCAGGAATTCTACGAATTCTCAGGATTATTGTGGGATTTCCGAGGAATTTCCATAAAGTTCCCAGGAATTCACAGTGAATTCCCGCAAATTTCCCAGATATACCCAAGAATTACCCAGAAGTTTCCAGGAAATTCCAGGTAACAAAGGGATTCCCAGGAATACCCAGGAATTTCCCAGGAATTTCCCAAGAATTTCCTAGGAGTTACAAGGAATTTCAAAGGCATTCCTAGGTGCTTCCTACTAATTCCCAGGAATGTTTAGGGATTTTCCACGAATTCACAAGAATTCCTAGAAATGCCTAGAGATATCACAGAAGATCTTAAGTGTTCCCAGGAATTTTCAAGGGATTCTCAGGAACTTCTTTAGGAATATCCAGAAATTCCTAGGAATTTTATGAAAATTCCCAAGAGTTCCCAGAAATTCCTAATGCAGGAATTCTACGAATTGTCAGGATTATTGTGGGATTTCCGAGGAATTTCCATAAAGTTCCCAGGAATTCACACTGAATTCCCGCAAATTTCCCAGATATACCCAGGGTTTACCCAAAATTTTCCAGGAAATTCCAGGTAACAAAGGGATTCCCAGGAATACCCAGGAATTTCCCAGGAATTTCCCAGGAATTTCCCAGGAATTTCCCAGGAATTTCCCAGGAATTTCTCAGGAATTTCCCAAGAATTTCCTAAGAGTTCCCAGGAATTTCCCATGGATTCTCTAAAGTTTTCCATCCTGCGAATTCCCAGGAATGTTCAGGGATTTTCCACGAATTAACAAGAATTCCTAAATATGAACAGGAATTTCCCAGGAATTCCCAAATGTTCCCATGAATTTCCAAGGAGATCCCAGTATTTTCCAAGGAATCTGCAGGAATTCCCTGGAATTTTCTAGAAATTTACCAAGAGTTCTCAGGAGTTTCTCAAATGTTCCAAGGAGCTTCTTACGAATTTTCAGGAATGCTTTGAGGTTTCCCCGTAATTTCCCAATTTTCCTCGGATTTTCAAAGGTTTTACAGTAGTTTCCTAATAGTTTTCAAAAATTTTTAAGGAATTACTCGGAGATACCCAGGAATTTCTTAAGTGTTTCCAGGACTTTTCCAGGAATTCCTGGAAATACCTATACAGATTTCCCAAATGTCTCATGAATTTCCAAGTTCAGGGATTTTCCAGGAATTTCCTAAGATTTCCCAAGAATCTCTTAAGTGTTTCCAGGAGTTTCCCAGGAATTTTCAAGGAACTCTCAGGAGTTTTTTAGGGTTCTCCAGGAATTCCCAGGAATTTTCTAGAAATTTCTCAAGAGTTCCTAGGAATGTTGAGGGATTTTTTAGGAATTTCCTAAGAGTTTCTAAAAATTTCCAAGAAATTCCAAGGGATTCCCAGGTGTTTCCCAAAAATTCCGAGAAATAAAAAAAAATTCCCAAGTGTTCTCAGGAATGTCCAAGGGATTCTCAGGAGTTTCCTAGGAATCTCCAGGAATCTCGAATGAATTTTCTAGGAATTTGCCTAGAGTTCCCATTTGGCCCTTGTAGACCAATTATTATTTATTAAAAATAAATTCTTTTATATTGATAAAAGAGGTTTCTAAAAATTTGTGTATTACACTCTTTGATGTTAAAACAACTTAAAAATTCTGACAACTAAATTTCACGAGTTGCGAGATAATTTAGTAGGCAATTGATCATTTAAAGCCGAGTGCTAGAAACTATTGTGATTATTGTTAGATACCTGCTTATCTGGTTAATGAACCATGCACAATTACCTGTTACTCAAAGACGCATTTTGCTTAAGCGAGTTTATTAGTTAAGTTATCTCACAAGTTGATCGATCAAATTCTAATCTCTCAATTGGTCCTTTTTTTATCGAAAGTTTTAAATTACAAGGGCGGCCTGAATTATGTTGCATATAAATTAAGACTCCTTTTCGATAAGTCAATCTTTAATGAAATTTAAAAAAGAAAACTGACAACGCACAGAAAAAAAATATATTAGTCACGTTACACTTTCTAGATTATTAACAAGTCATTTTCCCTGCATATTATAATTCGTTATACTATCAATCAGCAATTTCAAGCGATGTGTGTAAATATAGAGTTCTGGACTGCTCAGCGTGAAATAATCGCAGGAAGGATCGATGATTAAAATATCTGACTTTACGTTATAATTATTGCAAGATCCGTGGAAGTTGAGATTCTCCTTGCCTCTGTTCGACATGGAATTAGCCATTTTCTCATCGGATAGGAGAGGAGAATGATGAAGGAGAAAAATAAGGACGAGTAAAGGAGAGGATGAAGAGGATGCTGCTTAGATTCTCGTAGTCCTGCATCGCGCGAGCATCGGCTCATTAATCTCTTGCAGTAATTGCGACCATATTCCAAGGGAGCGTGGTAAGATTCTTACTTGCTACTTTATCCTCTTTTTCATTTTCATCCTTTACTTCTTCCCCTCATTCTTCTCCTTTTTAACCATCCTCTTTTTTCTGATCCTCGATGTTTCTTGTGTTTCCTTCTTTTTCATCTCGTCGTCATTTTTTAACCAACAGATGCATCTTCTTGAAATTTTCTTTCCTTATTTCACACATTTTGTCAATCTTTTCCAAATTTAATTTTTCGGTTATTTACAGTTCTTTGATTCCCTATTATTGTTAATAGGGTGCTGCTACTTTACTTGTTCTAAACCATTCTCGGTTGATTCGTTGACTCTTTCTGTCCTTGAAAGATGAGACAACGTTAGGAGGAAGGAATATTACAGGTATCAATTCTCCGTTCACAGAGCCGACCAATTCCTGGAAACGTATAACCAATGGTATCGCTTCGGAGTACGTAATGAAGCAACAAGTCCACCAGCTCGTCAACAAGATGATCCATGGAAATTAAAGTCGCCCCTTATTGACATCTCGTGTCAGATCTCCAGACATGAGACTGCATTTTCAAATCATGCTGATAGCATCCAGTTAACAGTATCACTTGGAATGGCGAGAACAGTTATTATACTGACCTACAATTTAAAGGCTTCAACAGATTAGTTTGATTTCTCTATTTTTTTCATCAGAATTTACAAAATTTAAAATATATTTATATGTAAAAATATTTAGAACGCAACACGTCATGCAAACGCAACACGTAATGTAAACGCAACACGTAATGTGAACGCAACACGTAATGCAAACGCAACACGTAAGGCAAACGCAACACGTATGCGAACGCAACACATAATTCGAACGCAACACGTTATGCAAACGCAACACGTAAGGCAAACGCAACACGTATACGAACGCAACACATAATGCGAACGTAACACGTTATGCGAACGTAACACACCATGCAAACGCAACACGTAATTCAAGCGCAACACGTAATGCAAACGCAAAACGTAATGTAAACGCAACACGTAATGCAAACGCAACACTTCATGCAAACGCAACTTGGTTACTAAAAATTTGAGCTCATAACAAAGATTCCATTCCATGTCGGCGTAAAAGCGTCGGCGAAAAGCGTAAACCATGCGATAGAAAGAGAAAAGCAGATATCACGTTAAAAAAATGCGAGTTTTTAACAATTAATAAATTAATGTTAATAAAATTGACCTAAACAATTTTGCATTATCATCTTCAAAAAGCACTTTTTCTTAAACGCACTCTGGGCAATAAAGCGAAGATATCTCTGATCTCTGAAAAAATGTGGGACCGACTGTTTGTGAAGGAATAACAGTACAGTTTTGATGGTGAGGAAGAGCAATAATAAGAGGTTATGTTTACATGAAGTAATTGTGCAATGTCTTGATCATCCAAGGTCGATCAGCTGATCGCCGGACTCGGCGCGACCTCATTCGCCCGGGGGCGGAATCGTGGTTACCTAACCTACTTCGCGGCCTGCTAGAACGTTTTAATACAAACTTCTTTATGATCTGGCATTGAGCGCGCGATGCACATGGTACTCTTTGAGTGTGGAACACAGGAGACCTGAAGTCAAGAAGTTGGCCCCCTTGCTGTTTGGAACCTTGGCGTTCACATAAATCCCGGCTCTCTCATAAATTGCGATACGGTAGCATTAAAGTGAAAATAATGTATGAAATTTGCCTTTTGATCATTTTGTCTGCCGGGGGCGCACAGCTTCCGATCTACCTTTCTTCACAGCCCTTGGGCCTTGTAAGAGACGTGAGAGTAGAAGCTTGCCTATGTACTCGTTTACGTACTTATGAACGTGTTTTGATATATACAGGGTGATTCTTTTCTAAATACACTTTTCGTCACCTTAATAAATAACTGTTTTTTCTAATATTCTAATACTCTTACGATTTCAAATGTTCGCAGAGTGAAGTCATTTTTGGATTGGTCCCCTTGATCCCCTAATCTTCCGAATGTGACTTTACCCTTAAATTATTCAGGCCGGCGTTCCATGACTCTGTTTTGTGTTGCGTTGAAATGAGAAAGAATAGGAAGGACATATACTTTGTCCTTTTCTTTCTCATTACAACGCAACGCAAAGCAGAGTGGGACGCTGGGCTGAACGTTTCAAGGGTAAAGTTACATTCGGAGGATTAGGGAATCAAGGGAATATAATAGACGAATCAGATAATTGACCACATTAGAAAGCATTTTCTGATTAGTGTATTCTATTCCCTTGATCCCCTAATCCTCCGAATATGACTTCACCATCAAAACGTTCAAGCCGGCGTCCGGTGATTCTGTTTTGCGTTGTAATGAGATAGAAAAGGACAAAGTATATGTGCGTCCTATTCTTTCTCATTTCAAATCAACGCAACACGGAGTCATTACATGCCGCCCTCAAATATTCGGTAAAATTTGTCCGATGTCACCAACTGCGTATTTGTTCTCTTTACTCTAATACAAAAATATTTAATGAAAAGTGTAAATGTTCCCTCGAGGTTATTCATGAAAGAAAACATTAAAATTCGATTGTGACATGTTGATGTAAATGTGGACAATTTAGGGTAAAGTCACATGCGGAGGATTAGAGAATCTGTGGAAAGTGCTTTCCAATGTGAGCAATTATCTATTTCTACTCTAATTCCCCTAATGTTCTACATGTGACTTCATCCTTATAGTCCATTTAAAACAAAAACAACAGATGTTTTATTAGTTGAAAATTCCGATATAGTAACAATATGATAAATATAGCATTTTTAGTCCGCATTTTGGAGAATTGATTATTACAAATTAATTTTTTTGAAACTTATCAGCAATGTATCTGATGTTGTACAAAGTGGAAAAGATCACCCTGTAGAATGAATATAACACATCATACCTTAAGAAGCGTACGCACGAGCGATTATGTCTATAGAGGGGTCTTTTCTTCCGCAAGCGAAAAAATAAATCCCCCTCCTCTTCCCTTGTAATCTTACATCGCACCCTGAAGGCTTCAACATTATACGCGGCTTTCAATCTTTTTTTTTTTTTTTAAAAATTGCCTCTTTATTCCATTATTCTTTAAATCTACAGTGATTTTTAATTATAAGAAAAGAAATGTAGACAGACAATATTCACACAAAAACTATATGGTTTTATATAGATATAGGAACCAAAGGAAAAGGGATTCGTTGGGAAAACATAGCAGGTAGAAAAATAGAAGATAATAAATGCTCAAGGGTCTAAAAGGCATCGACCGGTTTTCTTAATATCTTGTAACCGCCTTTCATGATGAATATGGTTTCGAATCTTGAAAGAAGAGAAGAATGGAAAATCTCACCGATGCGCGACGAATGTGTAGCAAACGTAATTTAGAGAAAATTTTTCAAAAGCCTTTTCATTTATCTTCATGTTTTAGTATTCAGTATTAATATTTGGCAAAATATTTTCAATTTTATATATATAAGTGATAAAACAAACAAAAAAAACATGAAAGTTAATATGGACTGCATCGCAACATGTTTTTTTTTTCAATTCTCATAATTTAAAAATTTTCATTTGTCGGCAGAAATACCAGCAGTTTCGATTCGAATTGAAAGTTATCTTTCTACTTTTTCATCATCTATTAATTTTTAATTAATACACCCATTCATCGCATCAGCGACGGTTTATTACAGGCAGAAAGGTCCGCTATCGAGACCGGAATGTCAACCGATCGAAGAAGAGAATCTGTGAATTCCTGAGCTCTAAATCCTTGGGTTTATTATCATGCCAGACAGGATATCGTTGCAAGCCTTGATCATCAAGATTAAATCCCCCAAGCAACGAGTTGTTGACCCCTAGAGAAAATAAACACCAACTCGCAAATTTATTTGACATTTGTGCACCCATAATGTTCTGATTATTATTCAAATGTGTCACTAATCTGCAAAACCTTTCATTCTTAAAGAATTTTTTTTACCCTCATCTATTCCATTATTCCTTGAAAGTTTTAATTTAACTTGTCGTCCGTTTCACCATAAAAACTCAGTAATCTGCTGAATAATGAGCCATAAAAAGAAAATAAAATTTGTTAAAATTATTTGACAATATTTAAAAAATAAATACTTATCAGTTTTAGAGATAAGTGTGAATTTTGAAAGTTTATAATCAAAGTTGAGCGCTGTAAATTAATTTGATTAAATCTCGTAGACAGTTCGTTAATCAGTGACCATGTAATTTATTCAAAGGCGTCCTTGTAATTAGAAGACATCAAATTTTACGATCCAAGAAATTCTCAAGCGTTAGATAACTTGCTGTCTTGATCATCGGTTTTTTTTTTACTGCAATATTACAGGAAAAACTACATCGAATTTCGTTTAAACAATTATCCGCTTCTTCGCTTTATAAAATCATTCTTTCCAATTTTTGTGATTACATGCCTTGGTTTTTAATGCACTTGATATTTTAAAACTTATTATATTGGAAATTGTTTCGTACCAACACATTTATGATGATTTATCTTCTAACTACTGGGGTCTAAATAAAAAAAAAAAATATTAACCCAAAAAAAAAAAAAATTATCATCGGTCAAAAGTCTCTACGATACTTTTAATTAAACATATTGTAATAAGTTATGACCGAGGGGAATAAAAGAAAATTGGCAATTTGTAAACGTGATACGAAAAATGACTACAAAATTATACAATTGAAAAAATAAATTAAAAAATTAAACAATAAATATTAAATTTTAACAAAATAATTTAAAAATTAAGAAAATTATAGGAATAACTGTTGGAAACATGTAAATTGAAAATTAAAAGACTGGTTTTAAAATAATCGAAAATTAAAGCAATTAATAAAAAAATAAATTCAAAATGTAAAAATTAAATTGAAATTTGAAAAAATAATTAATAATTGAAAAAAAATTACAAAAACAAAGGCTAAAATAATTGACAATTGAAAACAAAATTCGAAAAATGGCTAGCAAGAAAATATATGAACAAATTAAAAAAATTATAGGAATAATTGTTGAAAATAATTGTGTAAATTGGGCAACTGAATTCAAAGTAGAAAAAACTGAAATTGAAGAAAATAATTGAAAATTAAAGAAAACAATTAAAAATTTAAGAAAATAATTAAAAATTGAAGAGTGAATTTGGATTTTAAAGAATATAATAAACAATTGAAAAAAATAACTGAAAAAGGCGAGAATTATTAAATATGGCAGAAAATTATTGCAAACTGAAAAATAGAATTTAAATTTAAAAAAAATTGAGAATTACAGAAAATATTTGAACAAATGAATTTAAAATTGAAGAAACTTATTAATAATCGATAACAAAATTAAACAAATACAAGAATTTAAAAATATTAATGACAATAATTAAAAATTGAAGAAAGTAATTTAAAACTTAAGAAAAATAATTGAAAAAACATTTCAAAATTACGAAAATAATTGATAATTGAAAAAAAATCGCAAACTATCAAGAATAATCTACAATAAAAAAAAAAAATTTAAATAATTCTAAACTTTAAAAGAATAAATGAAAATTAAAATATTTTAGGAAATAATTTAAAAATAACGAGAACAATTGCAAAATGGAACAAAATGGCTATACAAAAATAAATAATTTGAAAAAATAATTTAAAAAATCAAACAATAAACATTAAATCTGTACTAAATAATATAACAATTAGGAAAATTATAGAAAAAATTGGAAATTGAACAACTGAATTCAAAAAGGAAAAAAATTGAAATTGATATAAATAATTTATAATTGAAGAATGTAAACAAAATTTAAAAAATGTAATAACAAATTTTATAAAATAGGTAATTTAAAAAAGCACTTAATTATTAAATACAGAGGAAAATAATGAAAAATTGAAGAATTGACTTGGAAAATTAAAAAAAACAATTAAGAATTTAAAAAGAATAGCTATAGAATTGAAAAATTGAATTGATAATTTAAAACAGTTTTTATGATTGTTAAAAAAGTTTTAAAAATCAGGGAGTTATTGAATATTGAAGAATTGATTAAAAATGAAAAAAAAATAATTGTAAATTAAAGAAAATAATTTAAATTTGAAGAATGGAATTAAAATTTGTAGAATATAATTGAACATTTGTATCTAAAATATTATTGATGTAGACAAAAATAATTGATATAAGTCGTTGAAACGAAATTTTAAAACAATTTTTATGATTTGCAAAAACTATTTGAAAAAAGCCGAGAATTTTTTAATATTGAAGAGTTAGTTGAAAATCGTACAAATAATCTAAAATTGAAAAATGAAATTGAAATTAGAAGAATATAATTAAAAATTGAAAAAAGTTATTGATAAAACCCGAGAATTATTGAATGTAGAAAAAAAAGTTGAAAACTGAAAAATGGAATTTAAATTTTAAAACAAAATTGAGAACTGCAGAAAATATTGAAACAATTGAATTTAAAACTAAAGTAACTTATTAATAATAAAAAAACAATTAAACAAATACAAGAATTTAAAAATGTTACTGAAAATAATTAAAAATTGAAGAAAGTAATTTAAAATTTTAGAAAAATAATTGAAAAAACATTTTAAAATTACGAAAATAATTGACAATTGAAAAAAAATCGCAAACTGACAAGAATAATCGATAAGAGGGGAAAATAAAAAAAAATAAAGAATAATTTTAAACTTTAAGAAAATAAATGAAAATTAAAAATATTGCAGGAAATAATTGAAAAATAACGGGAACAATTGAAAAATGGAAGAAAATATCTGAAAAATGACGAAAATAATTTACAATTGAAAAACAAATTCTAAAAATGGCTATAATAATAAATAATTTGAAAAAATAATTTATAAAATTGAACAATAAACATAAAATTGGAACTAAATAATTTAAAAACTAGGAAAATTATAGAAATAATTGGAATTTGAACAACTGAATTGCAAAAGGAAAAACAATTAAAATTGATAAAAATAATTGATAATTGAAGAATGTAATTAAAATAAAAAAAAAATATTAAAAAATTTAAAAAAAAGATAATTTAAAAAAGCACATAATTATGAAATACAGAAGAAAATAATTAAAAATTGAAGAATTGAATTAAAAATTTAAAAAAATAATTAAGAATTGAATAATTGAATTGATAATTTGAAACAAGTTTCAGGATTGTTAAAACAATTTTAAAAATTAGAGACTTATTGAATATTGAAGAATTGATTGAAAATTGGAAAAAAATAATTGAAAATTGAAAAAAATAATTTAAATTTAAAGAATGGAATTAAAATTTGTAGAATATAATTGAACTGCTGTATCTAAAATTCAAGAAATCTATTAATGTAGAGAAACATAATTGATATAAAACGTTAAAACGAAATTTTAAAACAATTTTTGTGATTGATTATTCAAAAAATTATTTGAAAGAAGACGAGAATTTTTTAATATTGAAGAGTTACTTGAAATTCGTACAAATAATCGAAAATTGAAGAATGTAATTGAAATTAGAAGAATAAAATTAAAAATTGAAAATGTAATTGATAAAACCCGAGAATTATTGAATGTAGAAGAAAAAGTTGAAAACTGAAAAATGGAATTAATTTTTTTAAAAAAATTATTGAGAATTGAAGGAAATATTTAAACAATTGAATTCAATATTAAATAAACTTATTGATAATTGAAAAAATAATTGACCAAAGGCGGAAATTTTTTAATATGAAAGTACTGATTGAAAATTAGTAAATTTAACAATTTTAAAAATTAAAAATTTAATTGAAAATTAAGAAATGGAACGAAAATTTGATGAAAGTAATTGAGAATTGAAAAAAATAGTTGTAGAATTCAACAATTGAATTGAAATTTTAAAACAATTAATATGAGTGAAAAATAATTGAAAACATCCGAGAATTATTAAATATTGTGGAATTAATAGATAATCGATGAAAATAATTGAAGAAAGAAAAGAATTAAAAATTGAAGAAATTAATTAAAATTGTAGAAATAAATTGAAAATTAAAGAATTAAATTGATGCTCTATGATAATAATTGATAATTGTAGGAAAAATTACAAAATTAAGTAAATCATTAAATATTATGTAAAATAATTGTCAATTGATGAAAAATTCCATAAATGGCTAGATTAATGGGCATCAGAAAACAATAGTTTTAAAGATTATAGAACAACTATAAAATTAAAGAATAATAATATATTAATAATTGAAAACTGTAGTTAATTTATTAAAGAAAAAACTAAACTTCAAGTGACAAAATTCTCGAAAAAATTTTCCGACCGTGACAATTCTTTAGGATAAATTTTTCCTTTATGATTATGCAAAAGAATTTTTTAACAATTAAAAGACAATTAAAATTTATTTTTAAAAACCCTTGTGTCTGATTTCAGACTTCAATATAAGAAAATAACCACACCAAATTTTATTACAATCCATTAAACACTTTTCGAATTATCGTCTTTACAAAGAATCATGACATATACACTTGCAAACAAGTGTGAGTGTCACGCTTTTTAGTGAACCCGATTACTTGAAAACGGTTAAACGGATTTTAATAAAATTTGGTATTATTATTTGTTGAATTAAAATCTCAAATTAAAATAGAATTAGAATGAAATTTCGGAAAAAGAGCGGAAAAATAAGTTGTCGAATTATCATCTGACAACAAGGAAATATTACACGAAGCTGGTTTGCCACTTGAATTATGTAAAATGTAAGTGAAATAAGATGCTGTTAGTTTATGACTATCGCTTGGTTGATGCGTGCTGGTAATGTGTCCGTTATACCTCTTTTCAGACTCTACTTATTATAATTCTCGACTATTTACGCATAAACATCTATCTTATGAGTGTTTGCAGCAGCTAAAACTCGTGATTAACGAGACATCTCCTATCTTATCCGCCTAGAAGAAAGATCCAGTCAAATCAGTATAAATGCACTTGAAATTTATAGTCTCGATTCTGCAGCAATCTTTCAAGAAAATCCCCAATTGGAAAAATGCCTAATGAAGTAAAAAACATCCGAAAATGGATTATTCGATAAACAAGTACATTAGCATCTTATAAATTATGCAAGCAGTTGATTCATTGAGCCGAATTGCCATTTTTCCTCTTAACATTTATTCAGATTGGTATTTTGAAACTTAATATTTTATGGAATCTGCAATGCCATGTTTACTTTATTTATTTATTTATTTTTTTTTTTGAAGCATCTATTAAACGGGTTTACAGTAACGATCACCGGAGCAGGCCATGTAGATCAAAATGCAGTAAAGTTACGACAAGTATTATAAATCGTGACGTCACGCGAATACATTTTTCCCCTCATTTTGCCCTTTTTTAACAGAAAGCAATCTGACCTTATTAGTCACTCGACTAGATTATCGACAAGTCGGTTGCTTCTGCAATCTTTGAGCTTGGCTTTCGATCAATGTGCCTGGGTGTCTGCAAATATATATGTAAATTTTAGTACGCCTTGCAATTTACACTTAATTCAAGTATATATATATATATATATATGAGCAATGACATGCCGCATAGTTCACTCGCTGATATTAATTATAATCTACGATTTAATTGATCGATTTATCGCGAGATCATAATTCTTACCTGTCAAGAGATTTATAAAGATACGAGAAATTGTCAAACATCACTGCAATCAGTGTTTATTATAAACAGTATACAAAATTAAATCTAATAATAATAATTTTTTTTTTTTTTTTTGAAAAATACCGCATATTATACATTTTCCAAATTTCAGGTCAAAAAGTTGTCGAGGAAATTTTCATATTGTGAAAACTTCCCTCGACAAAGTTTTTCCTTCATTAATATGCAAGTTTTGTGCAAAGTTTGAAAGGAATCGGCTGAGAGATGAGAAATTTATATGTAAAGTAGTGAAAAATCGTTTTTATTAAAAAAAAAAAAAAAATTTGTAGCTCTACAAAATCACAATTTGGTCATTTTACCCAATTTGTATACATTAATTTTAAGATGTTCAATTTCAATTAACTGAAAGCGAGAAATGTGCTTTGTTAAAAAAATAATTTTCGATTAATAACAAAAAATTGTAAAAGTTTTTTGAAAGAGAGATGGAAGGGATTACGGAAGGGGAAAAGAAGAATGAAGAATGTCACTGGTTCCGTTCAGCATGATACACTGCGAATGCGTGACAAATAAGTGCCCGCCCGCGGCGTACTAAACGGGAATTTGCATTTGTACGCAATACTATGAAATTCCCTCTCCCTTCACCCCAAACCCCTCATTTATCCTTTGTGAAGCGCATAATTTTGTATTATCTCTATTTATCTACACACGACATTTCAGATTTTTGCCTTCTTCTCACAATTACAACTACTTAATTTCCCAATATTTATAAGAATAAATTTAAAATTGTACTACTAGTAGACTAAAACTCTTCAAAAAATCAAATTATTAAAAGTAGATGTGCATTTTCGTTTTTTACTCAGACAAACAGTTCTAAAAAGAATTCAACTGGTTCTAACCAGTTTTGAACAAGTTTGAAGTACTGTTAAATAGTATTAAACAAATTTAAACGAGCTACAAACAGTTATAAACCAGTTTTTAAAAGTTAAAAATCAATTTTAAACAGCTCAGAATGGTTGTGAGGAAGTTACAAACATGATAAACGGTTCTGAACAAGTTTTCAATAGTTTAAAACAAGTTCTAAATAGTTTGAAACAAGTTCTAAATAGGTTCGAATCATCTCGAATAAGTTTTAAACAGTTTTAAATTACTTTGAACAAGCTCTAAACAATTTTGTTTTATAACAAGTTATGCACAGTTTAAATGGTTTTAAACAAGATTTAAATAGTTTTAAACTGTTTTGAACAAGTTCTTAATAGTTATAAACTGTTTTAAACAAGTTCTACATAGTTCCAAACTGTTTTGAACAAGTTCTGAATAGATCCAACCTGTTTTGAACAAGTTATAAATAGTTCCAAACTGTTTTGAACAAGTTGTAAATACTTCCAAACTGTTTTGAACAAGTTGTAAATAGTACCAAACTGTTTTGAACAAGTTCTATAAATGGTAAACAGTTTTAAAAAAGTTTCAAATAGTTCTAAATTGTTTACAACAAGTTCTAAATAGTTTTAAACTGTTTTGAACAAGACCTAAACAATTTAAAACAGTTTTGAACAAGTTCTAAACAGTTTTAAATCAATTCTGCATAAATTTACGTAATTTTAAGTTTCTAAATATTTTTCAACAAGTTCGAAATAGTTTTAAACGATTTTGTACTAGTTTAAAAGAGTTTCAATCAAGTTTTAAATAGTTTAAAATGATTTTAAACAAGTTTTAAACAGGTTTGGATTATTTTGAACAATTTATTAAGAGGTCCTAACTGTTTTAAACAAGTTTTAAGTACTTTCAAATCGAACTAAAGATTTTAAACGAGCTATAAATAGTTATAAACCAGACTTTAAAAGTTAACGATGAATTTTAAACAGTTTTGAACGGTTTTGAATAAGTTACGATAGGTTAAACGGTTCACAACAAGTTTTAAATCGATTAGAACAAGTTCTAAATAGTTTCGAACCGTTTCGAACAGATTTAAATTATTTTGAACGAGCTCTAAACAATTTTGGTTTAGAACAAGTTATGTACAGTTTAAATGGTTTTAAACAAGTTTTAAAAGTTTAAAAGTTTTAAAAAAATTTTAATCTTCCTGAAGCATGCTTTAAATGGTACTAAACATTTTAAAACCAGTTTTAAAAAACTTCAATTACGTATTACTTAATTTTAAATAAGTTTTAAGTTAATTTATTTGCTAAATAGTTTTTAACGATTTTGTACTAGTTTAAAACAGTTTCAATAAAGTTTTTAATAGTTTAAAATTACTATGAACAAGTTTTAAATAGTTTTGGATTATTTTGAACAAGTTATTAAGAGTTCCTAACTGTTTTAAACAAGATTTAAGTTCTTTTAAATGGGAATAAAAAATTTTAAACGAGCTATAAACAGTTATAAACCAGATTTTAAAAGTTAACGATGAATTTTAAACCGTTTTAAACGGTTTTGAAGAAGTTGCGATAAGTTAAACGGTTTTCAACAAGTTTTATATCGATTATAACAAGTTCTAAATAGTTTTGAATCGTTTTAAACAGATTGAAATTAGTTTGAACGAGCTTTAAACAATTTTGGTTTGTAACTAGTTATGTACAGTTTAAATGGTTTTAAACAAGTTTTAAATAGTTCTAAAATGTTTTGAACAAGTTATAAATAGTTCCAAACTGATTTAAACAAGTTGTAAATAGTTCCAAACTGTTTTGAACAAGTTGTAAATAGTTCCAAACTGTTTTGAACAAGTTGTAAATAGTTCCAAACTGTTTTGAACAAGTTGTAAATAGTTCCAAACTGTTTTAAACAAGTTCTATAAATGGTAAACAGTTTTAAACAAGTTTCAAATAGTTCTAAATTGTTTAAAACAATTTTCTCAATAGTTTCAAACTGTTTTGAACAAGACCCAAACAAATTTAAACAGTTTTGAACAAGTTATAAACAATTTTAAAACATTTCTGCATAAATTTACGTAATTTTAAGTAGCTTTAAACAATTTTAAACAAATTATAAGCCTTATGAAGCAATCTTTCAATGGTACTAAACAGGTTAAAACCAGTTTTAAAAAACTTCAATTATGTATTACTCAATTTCAAACAAGTTACAAGTTGATGCATTTTCTAAATAGTTCTTAACAAGTTCTAAATTGTTTTAAACGATTTTGTACTTGTTTAAAAGAGTTTTAATCAAGTTTTAAATAGTTTAAAATGGTTTGTAACAAGTATTGAGGAGTTTTGGATTATTTTGAATAAGTTATTAAGAGATCCTAACTGTTTTGAACAAGTTTTAAACAGTTTTTAATTATTTCTAACAAGCTCTAAACAATTTTATTATTTAACAAGTTATATATAGTTTAAATGGTTTTAAACAAGTTCTAAATAGTTCTCAACTGTTTTGAACAAGTTATAAATAGTTCCAAACTGTTTTGAACAAGTTACAAATAGTTCCAAACTGTTTTGAACAAGTTATAAATAGTTCCCAACTGTCTTGAACAAGTTCTATAACTGGTAAAGAGTTTTAAATATGTTTCAAACAGTTCTAAACGGTTTATAACAAGTCCTAAATAGTTTCAAACTGTTTTGAATAAGTAATAAATAATTTTATACTGTTTTGAATAAGCTTTTGACAATTTTTATCAGTTTTGAACTAGTTCTAAACAGTTCAAAAAAAATTTATCCTACATTTAAGTAGCCTTAAATAATTTTAAATAAGATAAAAGCTTTTTGAAACAAGCTTTAAATCGTACTAAACAGTTTAAAACCAGTTTTAAAAACTTTAAACACGTATTACTCAATTTTAAACAATTTATAAGTTGGTTTTTTTTAATTATAGTTTTTAATAGGCTCTTAATAGTTGTAAACGGTTTTTTACTAGTTCTAAAAAGTTTTTATTCAAGTTATAAATAGTTTTAAACGGTTTTAAACAAGTTCTTAGCAGTTTTAGACTATTTTGAACAAGTTTTAAAGTTCTTAACTGTTTTGAACAAGTTGTAAATAGTTTTTTATTGTTTTCAACAGGTCATAAATAGATTTAAACAGTACCAAAAATAAACAATTTTAAACAAATTTTAAACAGTTTTAGACAATTGTTCTCTAAATAGTTATAAATATTTTTAAACCAGTTTCTAACACGTTTGAACAAGTTTGAATCAGTTTCTAACCAGTTCTATCCAGTTTTAATCTTCTGCGAATAATTCTAAATGATTTTTAATGGTTTTAAACCAGTTCTTAACAGTTTCAGACTATTTTGAACACAGTGTAGAGTTCTTAACTGTTTTGAACAAGTTTTAAATAGTTTTTAATTGTTTTAAAGAGGATCTAAATAGTTCTATACAAGTTTTAATTAATTCTAAAAGTAGTTTTAAACAGTACCAAATAAACAATTTTAAACCAATTTCAAATAGTTTTAAACAAATTCTTCTCTAAATAGTTATAAACATTTTTAAACCAGTTTCTAACACCTTTGAACAAGTTTGAATTAATTCCTAACAAGTTCTAACCAGTTTTAATCATCTTTGAATAAGTTTAAAACAGTTTTAAACTTGTTGTAATTTGTCGTAACACTTTCAAACCAGTTCTAAAAAGTTTTAAAATGCATTGTCAATAAAATATTTTTTAAAATTAATTTTAATACGCAAAAAAATTTAATTCTACCCGATATTTAGAATTGAAAATTAATTTTGTGTCTATTTTCTGTTTCAGGTAAATTGCAGACAATTTCAATAGACGTGTTTGCCGAATGAGTGAGTTAATTTTTTTTAAAAAGGTTTCATGGCTCTTGGTGCCAAAAATAAAATTTCTTATCGCAACGTGGATTCCGACCTCCAATAAAATAATCCATGGATCGAATCACCGTCCAAGTCATAAATCGGTGTGTCTCGTTTATTACGTCTTTAAAAATCTTAAAGACAGTCTTCGGATTCGCAGAAAAGATTTTAAATTATCCAAAAGTACGAAGGCCTCAGATAACCGTCAGGGGATTGAGTAAAAATTAAGTTCTCTCGGCGGCAAAAGTTCGATAAAATTTAACTAGTCTAGCGTTCTTTTAACGCGAAATAAAACTTTTAACGCTAAAGCTGCATTTCTTTAAATTTCCAAATCTTTATGAAGATTTATTCGAAATAGAACTGTCACTATACATAGGAGCTGGCTCGATGTAATTTTGTCCCTTAGTTTTTATTCAGGAGATATCTACCTCAAATTCCCTAATCGTTTCTTTCACGCTTGTTTGCTTAATGTTAGACGACGTACGATTATTCAGTTAAAGAGTTTAGGTTCAGACTCACAAGTCTTCTAATGCTAATGTTCTACCTGGCTCAATTTTATCGTAAACATAGGTTCTTACCTTCACGGAACTTTGTTCTGAATTGACCTTTGAATCGGCTGAACTTGTAAACTAAAAAAAAGTTAGACCAAAAACGATAATTTTATTATAATTGTATGTAAAGTGGGCTCAATTTTGTATCTCTTAAAAATAGGTTTCTAAGTTTCGCTTAAATAATTATATTCACATTCAAATTTCACGATATATGTAATTATACATTTTAGAATAAGATAGAAAAAATTTGCAATTTTGCCAAAATTCATTTTCCTATTTTCATGTCGAAAAAGTATCGAGGAAATTTTCAGACTGGGAAAATTTCCTACGATAAAGTTTTTTCTTTATCATTAAGCAAGTTCTTCCCGAAATTTTAAATTAATATGCTAAAAAATAAAGAAACTAAAGGAAAATATAGTGTCGCCCTTTTTATGACTTTTTTTTAAGGTTCAGTTTTTAGGAAATTTTAATGTTGACTAAAAAATTAACGCCTGTTTAAGGTGCAAATTTGAGTCCACTTTACGCACTACTGATAATAGAAAATAATAATTTATGTATAACAAAATAAAAATTATATCACAAAATTGCGAAAGAAGAAGACGAGCACTAAAAACACTTTGATAATAATTGTAGCCTGAAGAAAACGGAGACTATCGTTGGCTAGCACCATTTAGCACCTGGAATTCCAGAGATAAAGTCAAAGTGCCAAGAAAATATTTCAATTCCTTATTTATTCCTAGAGGTCGCTGGTTTAACGACTATCAGTCCATTCTATCGGCTTCTGGATGCTTTCGCAGAAATCGACGCTTCTGAATAAATCAATCCTCGGATGTAGTTCGAGACCACTTTTTTCTCTCTCCCTCGAAACGAAAGATTAAAATAAAACTCATCATCACTGCGGATGTGAAGAGGCCAGGAAAATTCTCTTCACCATGAAAATTGTGTCCTACAATCACGATCTTAAATCTCAAAGATATTTTTTTTAAAGGTTCCAGCTAAATGCAATAAAACCCTGGGCAGTAAAATTTCGATTTCGATTCCGATTCCAAGATTCCGGAGAGCTTTTTTTCTAAAGGTTTTTTTTTGTGTGGGAGGTCTGCCGTGTCGTAAAATTGAGGAATTCTTCATTTCAGTAAGAATCGAAAAGTCAAGGGCCCGAGACTTATCGCCGTGACTCGTAAAACGCTCTTTATGACTCGAAACATTGTTACTAACCTTTGCTTTCAACTAATGCTAATCAGTCAGTAAAATGCTCATAAAACAGAGCCATCGATCCCTCTAGATGAGAACTTTTAAAACATACAATGTTTTCTACTCAAGTTCATTACGTTTATTATATTTTCGGGAGGAAATTGTAGTTCGCTCGCCAAGAGAAGTCTTATCTGTGGATTCTTCCACATCTACTCGAGGAAGCTTTCTTGATAAACTTTAAACATTTTTAATAGGGTATTTATTTAACAACATGTTCTACTTTTTATGGCTTCCCACTCCCCGGTATTTCTTCCAAAAAATATCTTATACTTTTCATGTTAACCCAATGCAGCCTCCGGTATTCCTTCTAAAAATTATTTTTTACATTTTGTGTCACCTCAGGCCCCCGGTATTTCTTCCAAAAATTAGGTTCTACATTTTGTGGCATCACAACCCCCCGGTATTTCTTCCAAAAATTATTTTCTACTTTATATGTTTCCCCAACGCAACCTGCGGTATTTCTTCCAAAAATTATTTTCTACATTTTGTAGCAATCCAACCCCCCGGTATTTCTTCCAAAAATTATTTTCTACTTTATATGGCACCTGAACCCCCCGGTACTTCTTCCAAAATCGATCTTCTACGCTTTATGAAACCCCAACCCCCCAGTATTTCTTCCAAAAATTATTTTTTACATTTTGTGGCATCTCAATCCCCCGGTATTTCTTCCAAAAATTATTTTCTACTTTATATGGCACCTGAACCCCCCGGTACTACTTCCAAAAACGATCTTCTACGCTTTATGACATCCCAACCCCCCAGTATTTCTTCCAAAAATTATTTTCTACATTTCGTGGCATCCCAACCTCCCGGTATTTTTTCCAAAAATGATTTTCTACTTTTTATGCTTCCCCAACGCAACCTGCGGTATTTCTTCCAAAAATTATTTTCTACATTTTGTAGCATCCTAACCCCCCGGTATTTCTTCCAAAAATTATTTTCTACTTTTTATGTCTCCCCAACGCAACCTCTGGTATTTCTTTCAAAAATTATTTTTAAGGACTTTACAAATAGGTTAAACGGTTCTAAACAAGTTTTAAATTGTTTAAAACAAGTTCGAAATAGTGTCGAACGGTTATGAGTAAGTTTTAAACAGTTTTAAATTATTTTGAATAAGGTCTAAACAATTTTGTTTTATAACAAGTTATGTTTAGTTTAAACAAGTTTTAAATAGTTCTAAATAGTTTTAAACTGTTTTTAATAAGTTCTTAATTGTTTTAAACTGTTTTAAACAAGTTCTAAATGGTTTCAAACAGTTTTGAACTAGTTCTAAATAGTTCCAAACAAAATTTTGAACAATTTACAAAAAGTTCCAAACTGTTTTGAACTGGTTGTAAATAGTACAAACTGTTTTGAACAAGTTCTATTTTCACGTAGTTCTAAATTGTCTACAACAAGTTCTAAATAGTTTTAAACTCTTTTGAATAAGTTAAAAATAGTTCCAAACTGTTTTGAACAAGTTGTATAAATGGTAAACAGTTTTAAACAAGTTTCAAATAGTTCTAAATTGTTTACAACAAGTTCTCAATAGTTTCAAACTGTTTTGAACAAGACCTAAACAAATTCAAACAGTTTTGAACAAGTTATAAACAATTTTAAATTATTTCTGCATAAATTTACGTAATTTTAAGTAGCTTTAAACAAATTTAAACAAATTATAAGCTTTCTGAAGCTAGCTTTAAATGGTACTAAACAATTTGAAGCTAGTTTAAAATAACTTTAATTACGTATTACTCAATTTTAAACAAGTTACAAGTTGATTCATTTTCTAAATAGTTTTTAACAAGTTTTAAATAGTTATAAACGATTTTGTACCAGTTTAAAAGAGTTTCAATCAAGTTTTAAAAAGTTTAAAATGTTTTTGAACAAGTTATTAAGAGGTCCTAACTATTTTGAACAAGTTTTAAACAGATTTTAATTATTTCAAACAAGCTCTAACAAATTTTATTATATAACAAATTATATACAGTTTAAATAGTTTTGAACAATTTCTAAATAGTTCCAAACTGTTTTGAAAAAGTTCCATAGACCGTTTAAAACAGATTAAACAGTTTAAAAGAAGTTCGAAATAGTTTTGAACTTTTTTGAATAAGTTTTAAACTGTTTTTAATTATTTTGAACAAGATCTAAACAATTTTGTTTTATAACAAGTTATGTACAGTTTAAAAGGTTTTGAAAAGTTCTAAATAGTTCTAAACTGTTTTGAAAAAATTCTATAAACAGTTATAAACAGTTTTAACGGTTTTAAGCAAGTTATAAATAATTCTAAATGGTTTAAAATAAGTTCTAAATAGTTTCAAACTGTTTTGAATAAGTTATCAATAATTTTATACTGCTTTAAACAAGTTATAAACAATTTTAAACAGTCTGAACAAGTTCTAAACAGTTTGTAACCAGTATTAAACAACTTCAATTACGTATTAATCAATTTTAAACAAGTTACAAGTTGATTCATTTTCTAAATAGTTCTCAGTAAGTTCTAAATAGTTGTCAACGATTTTGTACTAGTTCAAAACATTTCCAATCTACTCTATATGGCACCCCAACGCCCCGGTATTTCTTCCAAAAATTATCTTCTACTTTTTGTGGCATTAAAACCTTCACGTATTTGTTCCAAATATTATTTTCTACTTTATATGGTACTTCAATTCCCCGGTATTTCTTCAAAAAGTTATCTTCTACGCTTTATGGAACCTAAACACCCCGGCATTTCTTCCAAAAATTGTTTTCTATTTTTTATGATTCCCCACCCCCCGGTATTTCTTCTAAAAATTATTTTCTACTTTTTATGGTTGCCCACCCCCCCCCTCGGTATTTCTTCCAAAAATTATTTTATATTTTTTATGGTTCCCCAACCTCCGGTATTTCTTCCAAAAATTATTTTCTACATTTTGTAGCAACTCACCCCCCGGTATTTCTTTCAAAAATTATCTTCTACTTTTTGTCGCATTAAAACCCCCACGTATTTGTTCCAAATATTATTTTCTACTTTATATGGTACCTCAACCCCCCAGTATTTCTCCCAAAAGTTATCTTCTACGCTTTATGGAATCTGAACACCCCGGTATTTCTTCCGAAAATTATTTTCTACTTTTTATAATACCCCAACTCAAGCTCCGGTATTTCTTCCAAAAATTATTTTCTACTTTTTGTGTTACTCGAACCCCCCTGTATTTCTTCTAAAAATTATCATCTACGCTTTATGACACTAAAACCCCCGGCATTTCTTCCAAAAAGTATTTTTTACTTTTTAGGTTCCCCCACCCCCTGGTATTTCTTCCAAAAATTATTTTCTACTTTCTATGGTACACCAACCTCCCTGTATTCGGGGATTCTATAGGCCAAAAGAAAAAGTCAATTCATTTGTTTAAGTTGTAATTTAGACATTTTTCCGAGAATTTAAGGGCATTAGAGAAGAGGAAGCTGCGGAAGATAAAAGCGGCTTAAATACTCGGTCCTGAGAATCGATCACGAAAAGCAAAGATTGTTTTATCTGTCTGTTGTCATAACCTGAATAAGTACTCGAATGGTGTTTATTGAAGCTACAGAGGGTGAAGGCAATGTCAATCGGCGATTGCTGGATGGGAGTCAGACCTGGTCAACAGTCACGTTTGAAAGGCGGTCTCCCTGACCTCAGGTAGACAGAATAGACAAGCACTCACGTAGGTACCAGTGGACAGACGCTTTGCAAAGAAAAGAAACTTGCACGGGACAACGCTACGTTTGTTTACATTATAGAATTCAAGGCACGCCTCAAATATTTGCGCTTTTAGCTCTGCCCTACCACCTATCACATTTGACGACTTTGACTTTTGACATCTTGCATCTTTATTCAATGAAATTTCTAGCGTTTCAAGATAAATTTTGGAATTTTTAACTGCTTAAAGAAATGTTTTATATGAATGTGTGACACAATACGTATCAATACGTAACAATACATAAAAATACGCATCAATACGTAACAATACGTATCAATACGAAACAAAACGTAACAATACGTAACAATACGTGTAAATACGTAACAATACGTGTAAATACGTAACAATACGTAACAATACGTATCAATACGTAAAAATACGTATCAATACGTAACAATACGTATCAATACGTAACAATACATAAAAATACGTAACAATGCGTATCAATACATAAAAATACGTAACAATGCGTATCAATACGAACCAATACGTAAGAATACGTATCAAAACGTAAGAATACGTATCAAAACGTAAAAATACGTAACAATACGTATCAATACGCAACAATACGTATCAATACGTAACAATACGTATCAATACGTAAAAATACGTATCAATACGTAACAATACGTATCAATACATAAAAATACGTATCAATACATAAAAATACGTAACAATGCGTATCAATACATAAAAATACGTAACAATGCGTATCAATACGAACCAATACGTAAGAATACGCATCAAAACGTAAAAATACGTAACAATACGTATCAATACGTAAAAGCACGTAAAAATACGTATCAACACGTAACAATACGTATTTAAATTTTCTACACAAACTTCAGTTTACTTTTTTATTTTTTAATTATTTTCTTTAAACTTTAATTAATTTTGTCATTATTCAAGTGTTTTTGTCTTTTTCCAATTAATTTCGTCATATTTCTATTACTTCTGGCATTTTAAAATTATTTTATTCAAATTAAAATTATTTTATTAAATTTTTTTTATTGCCATGAATTTTTAAAAAGCTTACACCAGTTTTCAATTATTATCTTCAAATTCAAATAATTTTCTTCATTTTTTTTTTATTATTGTTACGAATATATTCCTTTTTTACACTTTTTTCAATTACTTTCTACAAAATTCAATTATTAACTTCAAACTTTAATTACTTCCTTCATATCTAAATTGTTTTTAACATTTTTTAACTATTCTCTTTAAATTTCAATTATTTTCGTCAAATTTCAATTAGTTTCTACAACTTTCAATTATTTTCCTCAAATATATCCTTCAAATTTAAAATTTTTTACATTACCTGATGAAGTTCCGGACGTCCGCACAGACGAAATTGAAAAAAAATGTTTAAAATTTACATTTTACCGACGACGCAATTTCTTTTAAAATACTTGTAAAATATGTTTAAAGTATAAAATATTATTAATTTTGTATTCCTAGGGGACGAAACGACCATCGAAAAAATAATTTAAAGAATATTTTTCTTTAAATTTCTTCCGTGCTGATTTCCGGAACTTCAGATACATATTACTTTTTTCAATTTTGAAATCATTGTCTAAAAAGTTTAATTTTTACACCATCTTTCAATTATTTATATCATTATTTAATTAGTTTTTTCACATTTGAATTATTTCCTCAATAACACAATTATTGCACTTCAAATTTAAAATTATGTCTCAAATTTTTTTTTCTAATTTTTACTTATTTTTGTTATTCTTCTATTATTTTTGAAACTTTTAAATTATTTTCTTCAAATTTCAATTATTTCGTTTTCATTTTTCAATTTTTGTCTCCATTTTTTTATTTTTAATCAATTTTTCAATTATAGCTTTGATATTTTATAATTTTTTTTTCAAATTTTATTTATTTTTCAGCCTTCAATTATTTTTGAAACTTTCGAATTGTGTTCTTCAAATTTCAGATCATTTCGTTTCAACTTTTTTAATCTTTGTCTTCATTTTTGGTTTTTTAATCAATTGTTTAATTATAGCTTTGTCATTTTATAATTTTTTGTCAAATTTAAATTATTTTTGTCATTTTTCAATTATTTTCTTCGTACTTTAGTTATTTTTACCATTTTCAAATTATTTTTTTTCAATGGGCTAGTAACTAAATCCCAATTGATTTATATTGAGGTTCCAAGAAAATTGAACGGAATTCTGACTGAGTTATTCAGCTCAATCCTCACTGAATATAAACTAAATTCTGATTGAGTTCTAAAGGTATTCTAATTTAATTCCGGCTATTATATCAATTTCATCATAATTAAAGATTCAATAAAAACCCGATTAGAATTGCGTCAAAATAACATTAAATTTTTCATGGAATTCCGATTGTTTTTAAATAATAAAGGAATCCTATAGTGGAGTTACAGTGATTTTAAAAAATTTGTCGGAAATCAAGTAATTATCGAAATTTTAGTAGAAATATAACAGAATTCTTTTTTAATTACATCAGTATTCTGACAAAATTCCAATTTAGTTCCAAATTAATAACAAAAGATTTCTTTATAATAATAATTCAACTGAATCCGGACAAAATTTCAACAAGAGTCACTGCAACTGAATTCCGATTGAATTCTGCTAACTTTATACAAATTGTAGTAATTAAAGAAATTTCGACGTATATCTGATTAGAATCAAGTCCAAAATTTTTAAAATGTTTGTAGAAATCTAATAATTATTAACGTTTCCTACTGAATTATACTTGAATTACCTAAAAATTATTTCTAAAATTTAATGGAATTTAAATTGAATATTGATTGAAATCTAATTGCATTTAAATTTGAGTCCAAAAAGAATTCTAATTTAATTTCGGTAGTTACATTAATTTCGGACATAATTGAAATTTTAATAAAAATCTGATTAGAGTTTATTTAGAATAACATTGAATTTCTCACTCAATTCTGGTGATTATTAAAATTCCTACGGAATTCTAAATAAATTGTAAAATTTCGACAGAAATTAAAAAAGTGTTCCTTAGATCTCCAATAATGAAAAGTCGTTAAAATTCCGGTAATTATCAAAGTCTCACAATTCGATGCAATTTCGACTCACTAGTAATAGAATTGAGATATAATTTCAACAGAATTCGTATTTCAATTCTACAACGAAATTTCGACAAAGTTTCAACCGAATAACTATTGTGTTCCAGTAATTAAATTCCGATGCAATTTGTTGGATTTACCTAATATTTTTTTTTGCCAACAATAGGAAAAGTGTATTAAACAAAAGTGCTGAGATCATTCTTATTTATTAAGACCTTCGGTTCAAAAAAAAAAAAAAAGTTACTTAACCTTTCTCGCTATGCAGAATTCGATAATCCATGAAAGAAAGATTGGTCAAAGTTAGATATATATGCGGCATGGAGTCATTTCGCGAAACATTTTATCGTGCACTTTTGCTACTTCTTTTGAAGAAACTCTCCGACTGTAATTACAACATGAATAGAACGGCATCCATTAAAACGGCAAAAGGATCTCTCAAATGGTCGATTGCCGAAACCAAATTGAATGACCGAACAATAACTTTAATTCCACGTACAACTAATTATAGGCGTATGCTACAGGTACCGATTATACCGATTTGTCAGTGACGAAACTGGCCATTATCGACTGGAGGAAGAGTCAGGATCGATGGGATTCGAGAGAGAAGTTGCATCTTTGGATTATCGTTCTAATCTTTGGAAATTAAATCCCGACAATTCTCTACTAATTTTCTATCATATAGAGAATCAAAGTTCGAACCCAATTTTGTATTGATCTCAGGGTAACCAATATTAATTATTTTCCGTCTTTGGAATTCAATCCTGATTCTCTTCCCTGAAAAAATCAATTCCGCTCCTTTATTGCACTTGATAAAGTTTTTGCGAGATTCCATCAGCAACAATCGAAAATTCGTAAAAATTCAATCTCCCGTTAGGATAAGTACTCCAATATCCAAGTTATTACACGTATGCATACCAACAATTTTTTCTTCTTTCTCACCAGTGCACTCCTTTTTTTCCCTCCGCTTTTTTTTTTTTAGTCTTCTATATATTGCGTATCGTCGTTCTTCTGTGGTTACCCGGTGCTTCCATCATTCCCTCCCGAGAATGACGAGGAGCCACGCCTGCCCCTCCCGCGATCCTATCTGGTTCCTCCTGATTCCCCTCACTTCATACCCTCCCCTCGTTTAATTATCTCAGCGCTGATTGGTAGCGAGGAATTTCACGTCGGGTAATTTTGATCCCTTCTCGCCGCCCTCGAGTGCCCCTTTTCCCTCCACGGTCCCGTGCAATATACACGCGTGTACCAAGAGTGCACTAAGCGCCGTGCACAGCACTTAATTCCGTCTCTAGACTCTTGAAAAAATTCGCTTGATATTATATTCCCCTGTCTGTGTGAGTTAATATGTTTTATACTTCGATACGGGTTCCGACAAAATTATCAGAGGAAGGACTCCTTTAGTTGATTTTATGTTTCTTATCCCTGGCGAATTCCTGGTGTCAAATTTTTATAATATCTTGTGTTCTATTCCTAATACAGTTTAATACAATACACTGATCTGTTGAAAAATCGGACATCAGAAATGATCAGAAATGATATCGGGAATGATATCTGAATTTGGGACTGCAGCCTAAACCATATAGCCTAAAATGCATTCAGCCAAAATCCAATTTAACCTAAAATGCACTCAGCCTAAAACACATTTAACATAAAGTGTATTACGCCTAAATCCCATTAAACCTAAAATTCATTCAGCCTAAAACCCATTTCACCTAAATCTCATTTAACATAAACTCTATTTAACCTAAAATGCATCCAGCCTAAATCCCATATAACCTAAAATGCATTCAATCCAAAAAACATTTAACCTAAAATACATTCAGCCTAAATCCCATTTAACCTAAAATGCAATTAGCTAAAATCTTATTTAACCTAAATTCCAATTAACCTTAATTGGATTCAGCCTAAAACTCATGCTACTTGAAACTCATTTAACCTAAATCTCATTTAACCTAAAGTGCATTCCGCCGAAAATTCATTTAACCTAAATCTCATTTAACCTAAATCACAATTAAACCTAAAATCCATTCAGCCTAAAACCCATTAAACCTAAATCTCATTTAACATAAACTCTATTTAACCTAAAATGCATTCAGTCTAAATCCCATATAACCTAAAATGCAGTCAATCCAAAAAACATTTAACCAACAATACATTCAGCCTAAATCCCATTTAACCTAAAATGCAATTATCCAAAATCTTATTTAACCTAAATTTCAATTAACCTTAATTGGGTTCAGCCTAAACCCCATGCTACCTGAAACTCATTTAACCTAAATATCATTGAACTTAAAGTGCATTCCGCCGAAAATTCATTTAACCTAAATCTCATTTAACCTAAATCCCATTAAACCTAAAATCCATTCAGCCTAAAACCCATTTAACCTAAATCTCATTTAAAATAAACTCTATTTAACCTAAAATGCATTTAGCCTAAATCCCATATAACCTAAAATGCATTCAATCCAAAAAACATTTAACCAACAATACATTCAGCCTAAATCCCATTTAACCTAAAATGCAATTATCCAAAATCTTATTTAACCTAAATTTTAATTAACCTTAATTGGGTTCAGCCTAAACCCCATGCTACCTGAAACTCATTTAACCTAAATCTCATTTAACCTAAAGTGCATTCCGCCGAAAATTCATTTAACTTAAATCTCAATTAACCTAAATCCCATTCAACCTAAAATGCATTCAGTCTAAGTCCCATTCAATCTAAAATTCAATCAGTCTAAATCCCATTTAACCTAGAGTGCATTCAGCCTAAAACCCATGTAACATAAATCCCATTTAACTTAAAATTCAATCAGCCTAAATCCCATTTAACCTAAAATGCAATTATCCAAAATCTTATTTAACCTAAATTTCAATTAACCTTAATTGGATTCAGCCTAAAACCCATGCTACCTGAAACTCATTTAACCTAAATCTCATTTAACCTAAAGTGCATTCCGCCGAAAATTCATTTAACCTAAATCTCATTTAACCTAAATCCCATTCAACCTAAAATGCATTCAGTCTAAGTCCCATTTAATCTAAAATTCAATCAGTCTAAATCCCATTTAACCTAGAGTGCATTCAGCCTAAAACCCATGTAACATAAATCCCATTTAACTTAAAATTCAATCAGTCTAAATCCCATTAAACCTAAAATCCATTCAGCCTAAAACCCATTTAACCTAAATCTCATTTAACATAAACTCTATTTAACCTAAAATGCATTCAGCCTAAATCCCATATAACCTAAAATGCATTCAATCCAAAAAACATTTAACCTAAAATACATTCAGCCTAAATCCCATTTAATCTAAAATGCAATTAGCCAAATTCTTATTCAACCTAAATTCCAATTAACCTTAATTGGATTCAGCCTAAAACCCATGCTACCTAAAAAACATTTAACCTAAATCCCATTTAACCTAAAACTCATTTAAACTAAATCCCATTTAAACTAAAACTCATTTAAACTAAATCCCATTTACCCTAAAATGCATTCCACCTAAAATCCATTTAACCTAAATCTCATTTAACCTAAATCCCATTTAACCTAAAATACATTCAGCCTAAATCCAATTTAACCTAAAATTCTTTCAGCATAAATCTCATTTAACCTAAATTCCATTTAACCTAAAATGCATTCAGCCTAAATCCCATTTAACCTAAAATGCGTATGGCTTAAATCATTTGTCCTTAATTCCATTGAACCTAAATTTTACATTATACATTAGGTTCAATGAAATTTAGGGAAAATGATTTTAGGCTATATGCATTTTAGGTTAAATGGTATTTAGCTTGAATGCATTTTAGGCGTAATACACTTTAGGTTAAATGTGTTTTAGTTTGAGTGCATTTTAGGTTAAACAGGATTTAGACTGAATGCATTTTAGGCTATATGGTTTTAGGCTAAATGGGTTTTAGGGAACATTCATGCGCTACCTTAGATTCAAGCTCCAGAATATAAAATCCATGATGTGGCATGAGGAATTTATAATGTGGATATCGTCACATGGATTTAGTGATAAGGATTCGAAAAAGTGGAATTGTGAATTAGGAATCCGGAATCCGGAATCTGGAGTGTCGAATTCTTTTCGGTATTTGTCACCCGGGACAAATGTCAAAGAAATGAATGCACTTTTAGGTTATGTTATTTGAAAATAAGTCTCACGATGTTAATTCGTTAAGTTATTTTTACTATAGGTTACAGGAAGTAGAAATCAGTTGTGTCTTGATCAAGGGTTTAATCAATATTCAAGTCTTGATTTTCATTGCAATTAGACAATAAAAGCGAGATTGTGATTTATTGCAAGTAATTGCTAGTTGCTCTGTCAAGTATGGTTCCCGTCTTGCAATGAACCACACGCTTGAAGATTGAACTCTCGACCGTCAAGGAAGTGCTGATTTGCTCTTCCCACCTGAACTTCAATTCTCCAAGGTATGAGGTTCACGTCTATTCTCGGCAAACTGACCTTGGCGAGGTCGACGACAAACGTGTCCATTTGTCAGAAAGTCTGAGAAATAACTGCCCTGATGTTTATCGTTCTCTAAGAATTATTAGGTGATACGGTTCCCGTTGGTGTTTACGACTATAAAACAAACTGGTTTCTAAGAGTCTTAAAATTTCACTGAAATGTACTTTTATAATTTATTTAACTGCTGGAATGACGTTTAGAAATAGTTGGCAATGTTGTTTTAAAATACGTTGTTCGGTTGTTCATTCTTCGTATCAACTTTAATTATATATTCTTCAGACTATAGAGTTGACAAGAAGTAATATTACCTGGAGAACGATAATGAGAACGAGAATATAACCGACCAAAATTCTAATCGAGAATTTATGACAATTTAGGTTTTTTATTTATTTATCAAATTAAGACAAATTTTCTCAATCAATGTACGAAAATAGAAACTCAAGTGTCATTCTAATTAGTAATGATTTGAATTTCAATTTTTAAAGTAAGAATTATATTTAATAATAGTTTCTTTCATTCTGTCCGCACACTTAAAGTTGTCACTAGATGTTTTTTTGTTTTAAATTTTTACATGATATTTCACCTTTTCAAAATGTTCTCAAAATTTTAAATTTATACCTAACAATTTTAATTTCTTCAAATTTCTGTTAATTTGAATTTGCAGTGATTAAAGGTCTAATTAATTCACGTTTCTAATAATATAAATTTGAAGTGATTTAAAAATTTCTGAAATTTTTAATAATTCTTTTCTCTTACGATTTTAATTACTTAAACTAACTATTTGAATTGTTTTTCACTGTTTTTCCCTAAATCTTAAATCTACCATCCGCAAATTTCAATTATTTTTTAAAATTTCTTCAATCACTTTTTTAATTTTGATTATCTTTTCTTCGTCAATAAAACGATTTCATATTATTTATCGCATAATGAAATTAATTTTTTTAATTCACCATTATTGTTTTCATTTTGCAATTATTATCTTCACTTTTTAATAATTTTAATTATTTTTTAATTAATATCCTGAACTTTCAAATATATATACATATTTCAATTTTAAATTTTGTCCAATATTAATTTCTTTTTATCATAACACAGTTATTTTCCCTATCTTTTAATTATTTTTCAATCAATTTTCTAAATTTTTATTTATTCTCTCAAATAAAGATTATTGTTTTCAATTTTCAACTTTATGAACAATTTTTCAATTATTTTCTTTTGCTTAAAAATAAATTCTGTAATTTTTCTATTATTTTCATTCTTTTTGCATAATTTTCAAAAATTTCAGTTCTTAATCTAAAATTTCAATTATTTATATTTTTTTAATTTTATTCGTCATAATTCCATTATTTTTAAAAATTTTTAATTATTTTCATGATATTTCATTTCTTTCTTTCAATTTTTAATTATTTGTATTATTCTTTAAAATATTACCCTAAATTCTTAATTATTATTCTCATTTTGTAAAATTATTTTTCAAGATTTTGAGGTTTTTTTTTCTAATTTTAACTATTTTCGTCAATTTTAAGATATTTTCATTTGTTTTCACAATTTACAAAATTTTTAAATTATTTATTTATTTATTTATTTGTTTATACAGATAATTATCTTGAGTTTCAATTATTTTTAGCCTTCTTCATTAATTTTGTTCAACTTGTCATTATTTTTATCATATTTCAAATATTTTTTTCTAGTTTCAAAATTTAAAATCATTTTTCAATTATTTTCCCCAATTTTTTAATTATTCTTCTTTTTAAAAAATATTTTCTAAGATTTTTAAGTATTTTTCTCAAATTTCCATTATTTTCTTCCATTTTTGATCATTTTCAATTCTTTTTATAATTTCTAAATTTTAAATTATTTATCTGATTTCACAATTATTTAATTCAATTTTCAATTACATACGTTCTTTCTCATAATTTCCAAAAAGTTTTTATTATTTATCTGAAATTTTCACTTTTCTATTCAATTTTGAATTATAATTATAGGTACGATTTTTTTGTACCTATATTCTGTATTTTTGACAATCATTTCTCATAAATTAAAAATTGTTCTTTTCTATTTTAAATTATGTTCATCTTTTCTTCATTTAATTTCTCTATTTTTTTTTGCAATGAACTTCTAAAAGTTTCAAGTATTTTTCTGAAAATTTCTTTAATTTTCCTTTATTTATAATATATTATGTAATTTTTTCAATTATTTTCTGAAATTTTATCATTTATTTTAATTTTTCATTATTTTCTTAAATTTTTAATCATTCCCATCATGTCTGAGTTAATTCTCTATATTTTTAATTATTTATCTCAATTTCAAGCATTTTTTCAATTCTCAATTATTTTTTGCAATTTTTCATTATTTTCTTCAATTTTCAATGATTTTCTGCAATTTTTCATTATTTTCTTCAATTTTTAATTGCATTCTTCGTTCTTCAATTATTTTATTCAATATTCAATAATTCTCGCTTTTTCTCAATTATCAATTAATTATCAGAAATTTCAATTATTTTCATCATATTTAAATTATTTTTTGTAATTTTAAATTTTATTCACCATATTTCAATTATTTTTTAAAAATTTTAATTATTTTCATCATATTTTAATTATTTTTATCATTTTTTAAATTCCTAATTATTATTCTCATTTTTTAAAATTATTTTCCAATATTTTGAAGTTTTTTTTCTCAAATTTCAATTATTTTCTTACATTTTTAATTATTTTCATTTATTTTTAGCCTTTTTCAATTGTTTTCTTCATTTTTTAATTATTCTTATTTCTTTCATTTAATTTCTCAGATTTTCAAATATTTTTCTCAAATTTCAATTTTTTTCGATTATAACTATTTATTTTTATTTATTTCATAACATTTTATTAATTAGGTTACACACATCATAAATTGGATCGTTGAACCGACAAACAGATCTTTTAAAAATTTTCAAAAAATTCTGCAATTTTTTCAATTATTTACCTATTTGAAATTTCATTAATTTTTTTCCAACTTATCATTGTTTTTATCACGTTTCAATTATTTTCTTCAAATTTTAAAACCTAATATTATTTTTTTATTATTTTTCCCAATTTTTAATGATTCTTATTTTGAAAAAATATTTTCTAAGATTTTTAAGCATTTTTTCTCAAATTAATAATAATTTTTACACTTCACTGACTTATAGTTAATTTGTAATGATAAATTATTTTGTTATTTATTTTCTTTCTTTCTTTCATGATATTTATTTTCAAACTGTTGTTTTTTTTAAAAAGAAATGACATAAAAATATTATTTCATTGACATATCCTGTATTTGCCGAATTATCATTTATCATGATTTCTATTTAAGCGAATATTTCTTAGCGTATCGCGCACATATTACAGGATCGTGTTGATTGTAAAGAAACAAATCTAAAAGTCCTTTGTTATTTTTTAATCCGAAGCTTAGTTCTCGAGTTATGAACGTTTAAAATTTCCGCTTGAGTGGGAGAGAGACAGACAACGCACCCGCCTCGCGGCAAGCCTTTTTTAAAAACTTTAAACGCACATAACTCAAAAACTAAGCTTTTGTTTAAAAAATCGAAAAGGATTATTATTTCAATAAATTGTTGAAGTTTCAAAATAGCTCATTCAAAAATAGAAAATTCTCATAATTTCTCAGTTAGGAGAATATTCTTGGTAATATTCTCGAGAATATAACCGGATTTCAAATTACCGTGAATTTTGCAACTTTACTTCAGACAGATGTACGTTATAAAGCAGGTTGTCCGAGGTGGAAGTGAAACTTGGCTACAAGTGGAATAAAAGGGAGCAGGAACCATTTTTCAAATTTAAAAATCCATGTAAAGAAGGATGAGTCTACAGATGGTGTTATAAGGTGAAACATGAGCAAGAGATTTTTCAGGAGTAAATAAAAAAGAAGCGCTAGAGGGCAGTAATTATCTGCCGAATGGCAAATAAAAGAGCGACGTTTCATCGCTACTCGGCGGACCATTAAATATGTATTTATCGGTTCGCTGCACGTTAGTTGCGATCCACTGTAAGACCGCAATGCGGTCTGACGGTCATTATGGAATGAGCGTTGTGTAGAATGATCAGAATAAGTTCCATCCTTCTAAGAAGACAGACCTTGCTCTCATAACTTCCTCAATGGAAAGATATCTACTCGCTTGCAAAACCATATTATTAATTATTATAACCCCTCTTCATTAACTAGTGGACTTATAAGAGTTCACTGAAATGAATTATCTGAGCCTCGCCCTCTAGATTTCCTGTCTTCCACTATCTTGGATTTTTCCGAATTGAAGATACCGAGGTGCATCCTTCTGGAGATAAGACTATATATAAAATAGAGCGGAAAGAGAACCTATTGGTAATAAGATTTCAATCGTAATTAAGAAATTGCTATGAAAAAAAATTTCTCAAACGTGGATGTGGTTTAGAGCTTGATAATATATTTGTGTAAACTGTTAGGCAATGGTATTTAATCAAGGATAAGGAATAAACTATTACGACTGGGATATTGAATATCAAATTTTTTGAGATAGTTTAGTGTGTCTTCAAAGTATGATTAAATGTAATTCATTTGACAGAGATTCTTTTATTCCCGAGACGTTTTATTATTGTCATGCTACTTGGTTGAATCGATTATCCGCTAAGAATCAAATAAAAGTTGGCGTTTCCTTCTGAAATGGAATCGAATTCCTTGGCGAGAGAGCGACGGAAAAGATGAACGAGAGGAAACTGGTAGTTGGTCCGCGAAGTAGATTGGAGGAGAGAGAAAGAGGCTGATGCTTCGGGAGAGAAAGAAGGATACTTCTAGATCCAATCAAGTACGGTCGCTCATAATTCTTTGTTGTAATTATTGCAGTCTCGAAGGGCAGGCTGAGGCGATCCTCTTATTTTATTGATTAAAATGCTATTACGTTATATTGGTATATATGTATATATACGAAACGAAGGTTTACGTGCCAACAACCTTACGCAAGTATTATCAAAATTTGCACCTGAATCTGCTGATAAAAGAAGAAAAATTCCGAGAAGATGAAAAAAATTACTTCTTAGAAGGCATACCCCTTACCAATTGTAGTAAAAATTGTGAATCAATTCGGTGCAACTCGATATGTCCTAGTAGCTGGGAGATAGAGTCACCTATGTTGTGAGTCTTTCAACCAAGTAGAATCTCTTCCTCCTATTCTTTTGCTCCTTTTGGCTTCTATCTGTTCTCGTCAGCTCGTCCGGAACTTTTCTTCGTCCCTCTTCCAAGACAAATCGTCCTAGTAACAAGTTGTTGGTAAAAAGCGAATGACAACGTCCGGTCTCCAATGAAATCGCTCAGCAGCGATAGGCCAGCTTTACGGTCGCGAAGAAACCATCTCCGACCTGTCCACGATTGGGACATCCGTTGACGCCTCCCATGACAGACTCGCTCCAAGAACTTTCGATCGATGCACTGCCAAGCTACTTTTCCAAGTCGAGACTCGCACAGAAATTATTATCTCTGTACGATCCCTTCCTGCCTACTGGGAAATTGCCAATGCTCACGATTAGCTAAATATTGGAACAATTCTTCAGTTTGTCCATGACCTAGGACTAGTGAACACATTGACAAATCACTCTCTGTGATGTCTTAAAATATTTTTAATTTCCGTATGAGCCTGAAGATGTCTACGAACTGTAGACGAAACGTCGCTAATAAATTAATATTCGAATTTCTTTAATGTGTTAGTGTTAGTTACCTACACAATTTTGCTCCTCCGGATCGAATAATCTCTTTTCTTTATTATGGAACAATTCTCATTGACAATAAAATATTGAATCAATAAGGTAAAAGTCCCGGTAGTGGAACGATGCCCTGATATGAAACGCTTTGCTACAGAATTCAGAATTTTGACATAGATCATTTTTTGTAATTAAATAAAATAATAAAATATCAACTTTGAAGAATTTAAAGACAGTTGTTAAATTTATTTTCATGTATTATTAGTCAACATTAAACATGTTTTTTAATTCAAATTGATGTTTCATATTAGGTACATTGGGTTATGTATCAGTTTGTCCATATTATGAAACAGCGACATCAACTGTTTCAAAATTAGTACAGCTTTTTATACCTTTGTGCTTATCATGAAACGGGAGGTATAAATGAGATTTTTAATTATCAGATTATTTAGAAAAATTTATCATTTTTTTAAACTTATAAATGTTGCCTTTATAAAAGACATCAAAATGTAATGAATGACATAAATATTATTCCTTTAACTCTGAATAACCATAGGGTAATTTAGTGTTCCACAATAAGGACGGAACAACTGGTACATAAGGTGTAGAAACTGTTTCACAATACGTACATTCTGATTTCTATGATTTTTTTACAGTTTTATTTAATTTTTATAAACAAAATGCAGTTTTAAAAATTTTATTCTCATGAGAAAGTATAGACAATGAACTATGAAAAGATTTTCAGTGTTAATATGCTTTTCAGGATCAGAATTCCCAAACAATAATCAACCCTATCCGAAATCTGTTCCATAACCGGGACTTTTGCCTTATTCAAGTTATCAGTTTCTTTCCAGAAATAAATGCGGATCATGACGTATTCCAATGTTTTTGGGGTGTGATTACGAATCTAAAGTCCGATTTTCAAAATGGCGGACGAATTTTTAAAAATTAATTAAATCGCTTGAACGCACGGGAGTTTCTGGAGTCTATGATTACTAATCTCGAGTCCGATTTTCAAAATTCACAATGGCTGACGAATTTTTAAAAATCCATTGAAAACGCTTGAAACTAGTTACTTGAGGGTTTTTGGGGTCATTGGTTAGGACTCTAAGGTTCTCTAAGATTTTTGCAATTCAAAATGGCGGACGAAATTTTAAGAAATTCATTGAATTTCTTTACTTGTGGTCTTTTATCGTCCATTTTGAATCTGACATTCAGCATTCCGAAAACGAACTTTAAATTCGTAATTAGTGACACCAAAATCCCCGAGTAATAAGTTCCAAGCAATTTCTATGAATTTAAAAAATATTCGTCCGTCCCATTAGATCCACTATTTTGGATTTTGAAAATCTGACTTGAGGTTCGTAAACAGGAACCGCGAGTAACATATTTCAAGGGAATTTAATGAATTTATAAAAAATAGTCTGCCATATTGCATCCGCCATTTTGGATTTTGTAAATCAGACTTTAGATTCACAACACCAAAACGCAAAAAAAATTGATGCTCTAACCTCCAGATCAGACTGTGACTTCTTTATGTTTTTGGAGTCGACGAAACCGAATCTAAAGACTACTTAATCCCATCACGTCAAGATTTTAACATAACCTCAAAAAACCCCAAAATTTGACCCTAAAATTTTAAATTCGAGAAGAATTCTGATCTTTAAGTCTTACTATGACTATTTATGTTTTTAGGGTCGCTAAAGCCAAATATAAAGTCTATTTAACCCTATCACGTCAGGATGTTAACATAACCTCAAAAACCCTAAAATTTTACCCTAAAAATTTTAATTCCAGAAAAATTCTGATCTTTAACTCTTACTACGACTGTTTTATTATTTTTGGGTCGCTGAAGCCAAATTGGAACTCTGTTTAACCTCATTATACTTTTGACATAACCTTAAAAAAAAACCTAAATTTGACCCAAGAATTTTAAAATCAAGAAAAATTGTGATACAAAAGTCTCAGCATGATTGCTTTATGTTTTCAGAGTCGCTGAAGCTGAATCTGAAGTTTATTTAACCCCATCACGTCAGGATTTTAACATAACCTCAAAAAACTAAAAAATTTGACCCTAAAATTTTGAATTCCGGAAAAAGTCCGATATTTAAGTCTTATTATGACTATATTATGTTTTTGGGGTCGCTGAAGTGGAATTTAAAGTCTATTTAATTCTATCACGTCAAGAATATAACATAACTTAAAAAAAACCAAAAATTCAACACCAAAATTTTGAACTGTAGAAAAATTATGATCTATCTAAGAGTCTTACTATTACTGCTTTATGTTCTTGGGGTCGCTGAAGCCAAATTTGAAGTCTATTTAACCCCATCATGTTAGGATTTTAACATAACCTAAAAAAAACCCAAAATTTTAGGATTCTATAAAATTATGATAATAACTCTTATTATGACTGTTTTATTCTTTTGGCGTCGTAGGAGTCGAATCTAAAGTCTGTTTAATATCATCATTTCATATTTTTGACACATTTTGACAAATTCATACTACAAAAGACCCAAATTTAAACCCCAAATTTCAAAATCAAGCGAAATTCTGATCTATAAGTCTTAGCATGATTGTTTTATGTTTATAGGAGCGCTAAAGTCGATTCTGAAGTCTATTTAACCCCAACACATATTTTTGACATAACCTCAAAAATATAACACAAAATTTGATTTCAAAGCTTTGAAACGTTAAATAGGTTTCAGATTCAGTTTAAGTGACCCAAAAAACATAAAGCAGTTATTATCAGACTTATAGATCAGAATTTTTCTTGATTTTATAATTTTTGAGTCAAATTTTAGGTTTTTTAGGTTATGTCAAAAGTATGTCGTGATGGGGTTAAATAGACTTCAGATTCTGCTTCAGTGACCCTCAGAACATAAAGCAGTTATGCAGAGACTTATAGATAAAATTTTTTTTTATTTGAAAATTTTTATGAAAAATTTTGAGTTTATTTTTAGGTTATATCAAAAGTAGAACGTACTGGGGTTAAGTAGGATTCAGATTTTTTTTAGCGACCCCAAAAACATAAATTTGTCATAATAAGACTTATAGAACAGAATTTTTCTTGATTTCAAAATGTTTGGGTAAAATTTCTAGGTTTTTTTGAGGTTATGTTAAAAATCTGACGTGATGGAGTTAAATGAGGTTTAGATTTTGTTTCAGCGACACCAAAAATCTAAAATTTTTTATGATAAGACTTATAGATCAGAATTTTTCTTGTTTTCAAAATTATTGGGTAAAATTTTTAGGTTTTTTTTTTAGGTTATGTTAAAAATCTAACGTGATGGGGTTAGATGAGGTTCAGATTCTTTTTTAGCGATCCCAAAAACATGATAGGACCTATAGATGATAGTTCTACTTGATTTAAAAATTTCGGGGTCAAATTTCTAGATTTTTTTGAGGTTATGTTAAAAATCTGACGTGATGTGGTTAAATGAGGTCCAAATTCTGTTTCAGCGACCCCGAAAATATTACAAGTAGTCATGCTGAGACTTACAGACCAAAATTTTTGTGCCAAATTTTGAGTTTATTTTTAGGTCATGTCAAAAGTAGAACGTGCTGGGGTTAAATAGGCTTCAGATTTTGTTTTAGCTACCATAAAAACATAAATTTGTCATAATAAGACTTATAGATCAGAATTTTTTTTGATTTCAAAATTTTTGGGTAAAATTTCTAGGTTTTTTTTTAGGTTATGTTCAAAACCTGACGTGACAAGATTAAATGAGGTTTAGATTCCTAAAAACATGATAGAACCTACAGATCAGAATTTTACTTGATTTAAAAATTTTGGGGTACAATTTTGGTGCTTTTTTGAGGTTATATTAAAAATCTGACGTGGTGGGATTAAATGAGGTTCAGATTGTGTTTCAGCGACCCCAAAAACATTATATGTAGTCATGGTAAGACCTATAGATCAGAATTTTACTTGATATAAAATTTTTGGGGTCAAATTTCTAGGCTTTTTTGAGGTTATATTAAAAATCTGACGTGATGAAGTTAAACAACATAAAGTAGTCATGGTCTGATCCCAATATTGGCACAATGTTTTGCCAATTGTATTTTTCTCATTGGGTTATGTTAGTTTCTTTACGGAGAACATCATAAAGCCTTCAAGTTATGCCTTATAATAGAATTAATAAAAATCTCAAAAATATTATTAAATACTTTAGTATACAAAGAGAGGAATCACGGAATTTATTCATTAACACCTGCAAATCTGAGCCTATTGCAATTTTTTTTTTTTTTGCACGTAACTCATTCTGGTTGAGGTTTACTGCATTCTGAACTGCTTGCATGTTATCTTATCAGAAACGGTCTCTCAACCTTAGATTCGAGATTTCATCGCATAATAACTTCTCAGTTACAATTTCTCGAGCGGAAAACGCACACGATCATTTTACACTTTTCTCACATTCATTAATGCCAATGTTAAAAAATGAATAGATACAGGAAATTAGAGAATGACTTAGACTTTAAAACTGTGAGGATCTCAGGATCAGGATCTCACCTTGGGAAAAACTGCATAAATGGTGCAAAAGCCGATGCGTTTTCTGAACTCACGTTCTCTATCCACGATAATGACACGGGGCGGTGCCCGAGTCGTAAACTATCGCCAGGCGAATTTATGGGGTTAGATATAGGCGTATAGGTATCTTTTTTTTTTCTCTCTCTCTCTTCTTCAGCTTCTTTTTTCCCCTCCCTTCCACACTTATTGCAACTATTATACTAACATAACACGCATATCTACTAGAACGCATCTCTATACGAGGCGAAATGTGTTTCTGTATGAACCAGTATCGAGATACTTGATCGAAACTAGCAACCTATTGGATGATCGCAGTAATACACATTTCCTTCTTTGGGAGTGCAGAAAAGTTCGAGCCATTCATATTAATTTGCAGCAGTTTGCTTGTTGAAATACCGTCCAAGTAGTTTTCTTTATAGTACTTATTTTCACTGGTGTTAGTTTTACCTTTTTACTTTGAATATCCTGCGGTACCCGGTTGTTAATAAATGGTATTATGTGGTAACGTGCAGTTTAATATTGAAACCACGTGATCCCAGTCTTCTATTAAAAATACAATGTGGTAAAGCAGTACAGTCAATAAGTATACTTTTAGACGATAATAACTCGATATTTTTGGCTTAGACCCTTTATTTTGGCATACAATTAAAGATCCTAATTTTTGGCAGGCATGACGACCGGAAACCAGGTTTTTTTTCGAAAAAGGTGCAAAAAAGACTAATAGATTTTGAGGAAAATCAAATTTTGATAGTTATGAAAAAATCTAAATTAAGTCTCGCTAGGAGAATAAAATCCACAAGTATTTACCTCGCCAAACGTGTTTTTTGCAAGAGCTGTAATTCCAAAAGAACTGTAATAAAATTTTTGTAATAACTTAATGTTTCCGGGAATTAGGCTTTATCAATTTTGTTATATTTATATTCTGTGTACATTCTTGGGGATGAAATGATGTTTTACAATCAGAGCAACCTCTAATTTTCTACCACAGTCCGATACTTGTCACATTATCCTATACTGTAATTTTCTTGAAGCTTGATTAATCTTCTCAACTATCCGCATGGTATTAAGCTCTTGTTAGACCATGCTCTGTGGAATTGTAGCAGCACATGATTGCTGCAAAATCTCATGTTCAGAGGATCCTTATAAGAAACTTTAGAAGCCATGTGTATACCAGGAAGTGGGCACTGCTCTTCATCAAGGTTTGATGAACCGGATCGTTTTGATGTAAATAATTATTTAATCACAAGCGCAACATTGAAAATGGTGTATTTGAGGAAGTAATGCTTGGAACTATCTTGTAAATTGAAATTTTATTTCTAAAAACAAGACTCAATTTGATACAGTATGAGCAAATTGGTACTGAAAATCGTCTTTAAAAATAAATCTTGAATGTAGATTGTCAAGAAATATCTGTATCTTGATGCTACCGATTTCAAATTGTTTATCTCTATATATTATAAAAAGATTTCGCTGTCGCAGTCGCCGCTGATTCAGGAATTTTAGGTACAGGGTTGCCACGTCATTCATCCAACCCCCCTTCAACCAATCCCCCCTTCAACCAACCCCACTTTCAACAAATCCTTGCTACAACCAATCATTTTCAACCAAACCCCCTTCAAACAACCCCCTTTCAACCAATCCCCTTGAACCAATACCCCCACAACCAACCCCCTTTAAACAATCCCCCCTCAACCAACCCCCTTCAACAAACCACTTTTCAACCAGTCCCCCCTCAAACAACCACCCCTAAAACAAGATCCCCTTTAACCAACCCTCTTTTCAACCAAACCACCTTGAAACCAATGCCCCCTTCAACCAAACCCCCTTCAACAACCCCTTTCAACCAGGCCCCATTTCAACCACCCCTTGAACCAATCCTCCCACAACCAACCCCCTTTAATCAATCCCCCCTCAACCAACCCCCTTCAACAAACCACTTTTCAACCAGTCCCTTCTCAAACAACCACCCCTTAAACAATATCCATTTTAGCCAACCACCTTGAAACCAACCCCCCTTTTGACCAATCCTCACTCAACCAACCCCCCGTCAACAAACCGCGTTTCACCCAATCCCCCTTTCTAACAACCACCCCTTAGCAAGACCCCCTTTAACCCGTCCCCCTTTTTACCAATCGCTCCATCAACCAGCCCCCTTTCAACCAACCATCCTTTCAACCAATCACCCCTTCAACCAACCACTTTTCAACCAATCCCTCCTTCAACCAAACCCCCTTCAACAAACCCTTTCAACCAGTCCCCACTTCAACCAATCCCCTTGAACCAATCCCCTCACAACCAACCTCCTGTAACCAATCCCCTCTCAACAAACCACTTTTTAACCAGTGCCCCCTCAAACAACCACCCTTAAACAAGATCTCCTTTAACCAACCCTCTTTTCAACCAAACCACCTTGAAACCAATCCCGCCTTCAACCAAACCTCTTTTCAACCAATCCCCTTCAACCAACCCTCCTATCAACAAATCTCTCTCAACAATCACCCCTTCAACCAACCACCTTTCAACCAATCCTCCTTTTAACCAAACCCCCTTCAACAACCCCTTTCAACCAGTCCCCACTTCAACCAATCCCCTTGAACCAATCCCCCCTCAACAAACCACTTTTCAACCAGTGCCCCCTCAAACAACCACCCCTTAAACAAGATCCCCTTTAACCAACCCTCTTTTCAACCAAACCACCTTGAAACCAATCCCGTCTTCAACCAAACCTCTTTTCAACCAATCCCCTTTAACCAACCCTCCTATCAACAAATCCCTCTCAACAATCACCCCTTCAACCAACCACCTTTCAACCAGTCCCCACTTCAACCAATTCCTTTGAACCATTCCCCTACAACCAACCTCCTTTAACCAATCCCCCCTCAACCAACCCCCTTCAACAAACCACTTTTCAACCAGTCCCCACTTAAACAACCACCCTTTAAACAAGATCCCCTTTAACCAACCCCCTTTTCAACTAAACCACCTTTAAACCAATCCCGCCTTCCACCAAACCTTTTTTTTAACCAATCCCCTTTAACCAACCCCCTTTTCGACCAATCTTCACTCAACCAACCCCCCTTCAACAAACCATCTTTCTACCAATCCTCTCTTCTAACAACCACTCCTTAGCAAGATCCCCTTTAACCCGCCCTCCTTTTTACCAATCGCCTCTTCAACCAGCCCCCTTTCAACCAACCATCCTTTTAACCAATCGCCCCTTCAACTAACTAGTTTTCAACCAATCCCCCCTTCAACTAATTACCCTTTAAGCAAGACCCCCTTCAACCAACCTTCCATTCATCCTGTACTCTTCAGGTACAGGGTTGCCAGGTTCAATTTCAACCAACACCCCTTCAAGCAACAACCTTTAAACCAATCCTTCGTTCAACCAATCCCCCCTTCAATGAACCCCCTTCAACCAACTTCCTTTTCAATTAACTCATAAAATTTTTCCTGTATAATTTGATAAAACTTTATATTAATATATATAAAATTTATATGTATATAACTTTAAAACAAACTTGATTAAATTGAGGGTATATATAGGCAAAGTTTGACAGCGATTTTGGTCTGAAGACTACTGAATATTTTTCAATGTATTGGGTATTTAAAGATTAAAATTATAATAAAATTTTGCCTATATCAATAAAATCATTGTAAATATTCATTCTCATTTTTGCTTATTTCAAAAACCCAAAACAAGTTTATAGATATTTTTATATATACAATTGAATTCAATTTTTCTAAAAATAATGTTTAGATTCCTTACAAATTTAATAATGATTTTAAACAATTTACTAATATTTTTATATTCTAGGTTTTGAGATACGACATTGGTTACTTTCCCGAAGTGTATCTTGGAAACAAATTCATTAAGATAAATATAATAAATTTGACTAAAATTAAATATTAGTATAATAATTAATACCAAATGAGAAGCTAAATTTCAATAAATTTGTCTAAAAACCAATTGTATTATTTATTTGAAAAATTAAAAGTAAATTAGAGACTTTTTTTTTTAATCAAATGAAATTTGAATTTTAAAGTTATAAATTAGAGTTATAAGTATATTTGAAAATGCTGATCTCTCTGAAAAAGAACAACAAAAGACAGCGCTTAAATGTACAAAAAAAAAAAATCTTTTGGATGATGCTATTAGAGGGTTAGTATAAAGGAAATTAGAAGTTTGATGATAGACAAGGTCGTGGTGGAATAGGGACTTAGTGACCGAAAAATGAAGGGTCTGAGAGAATCTGAAGAAGGAGGAATGTGCGCGAAGGAGAAACACCGCGAACATTGAAGACCGCAACGTCCGACGTTATTAGCTGGATTGGATCGCGGCTTCCATGGCGTATCCAGGCTCCCACCATATTATTACGCGCAAAATGGCTCATTATTATCATTACTATTTCATATTTTCTTCGCTCGGTCGAAACCACCAAAAAAGCAAAAAGAACGCGAAATTAATATAAATAAAAGCTCTGGACAGAGACGAAACAGCCGGACTACTCCTGTACCACAAGGGATAAGGATGAGAGGCTGTTGATGGACCCTAAGTTTACTGACAGTATGTATAGTTAGACAGGAGGGAATGGTGCACGTACTCTGCACATATGGGCTCCCCAGTAGTAGTAGAAAAAGAGCGACGGGAACTCGGGGCAAGACGGAGGGGCTGGTATTAACAATAATTATTGGTTCGAGCCTCTCGTCCGTTCGCGATCTTTCGAATCTCAAGATCACAAGTGAGATCAATTATGTCTGTCTGATTAACTTGGACCTTCCATCGGTGCACATGGTTGCTCTTCTTTTGACAGTGTTGGTGCACGTGAAACCACCATAAGTCGTTTCATCTCCCAACTTACGGCAAAAGGCATATCAAGCTTATTATGTGGAGCAATCGGCTGCCGTTATTCGCCGCCTTATCGTCTTCGTCATTTAAGCCTGAACGTGGGTAAATTCTTCCCTAAAAGTAATAATGTGCTCATGTTCCGAGTTCACATTACAGGAAGCCACTTGGCCCAAGAGTATCCAATTTTTCAGATACCTATTTGATTTTAGGGTTCCGAACCCTATTAAAATCACTATGTATGTCCGTTTTCGACCCCCCCTCTAACCTTAAAACTATTTAAGGGCTTGTATCATTTTGACAAAAAATTTGTCGTACATGTTATATTGTTCAACCTAAGAAAATGTTATTTTGTAAGAATATAACATGTGCTACGAAAAATTTTGTGCTGGAATTATACGGGCTCCTATTTGGGATAGGGACTTGAAATTTAGTACACATATGTAATTTCACGTGCGATTTACGAAAATCATATGGAAAACGTGATTGAATCTCATTATCATAACTTTTTTTTAAAGAAAAATTGAGAAAATGAATTAAAATTGCCCTGCCAATTTCTCGAATGACTATGTTTCGGAAAATAAAATTTCAAATTTTTATTCCTAAATATAAATATATAAAAGTTGTAAATATGTATATAAAAATTTGTGTAAATAGTAACAGGAGTATAAAAGTTGTAAGTATATATGTAAAAATTTGTTATAAAGAAACATTGTATGACAAATTGCGCAAATAATCTAGAATTTTGTTATCCTCTTTAAATTGTTCATATTCTCCACAGATTCCCTGAATTCTTTTTTGTAATGCTAGCCATTTCTTTTTTGGGGCATCTTTTACTTTTCTTCCTAGACTTAACTCCGCAATGGCTACTTCAGTGTCGGCTTGCTCTTTCTGGATTTCAGTCAGAAGAGAATACAGATCTGGATGATGCTTAGCCACAACAATGGCGAATCGATTGTGCCAGCCTTTACTGATATTTAGTTCTTTGGATGTTTCTAGTCATATAATTTATTTCAAAAACTTCTTGTAAAAGCTTTCGTCCTTCCAAGAAGGACCTCTTCAGTAATTAAACATTTATTTTTTTACAGTCAATACGCATCTAAAAACAATAAAATTGACAAAGATTATAAAAAGATGAAAACATAACGATTTAATATATATCAGTCTTGTAGAGATAACCTAAAAATATGTCATACCTATATTATTTACAAAACATTCGTCGAAACTATATACCTCGATAAGTCTTTGGTCTTCACTGATATTATTCGTTCTTCTGGTTTCTTCAAGAGCAGATGCATAATGATTCCACATGGGAATAGGATATCGAGGCGACACAGCTCTTCTTTGCCCTCGAGCTGACCGTCCAGTGACGTAATTTTCTCCAAAATAATTTAATATGGGCCGAAGCTCGTCTACCGAATTATTTACAAGCAACTGAAAAGCAACCTTCACGTCATCCGGAGGTATAAAAGCCAAGGAAAACATCATATGTGACTGTATTTTTTACCCGTACTAATTTTCCAATGTAGTCAGTTTTTTAATGATTTCGCTTTATACGAATTATATCCAATCAGGCTTCTTTAATTGCAAATTACTCTGAAGGTGTAATAATTTCCACTTGGTTCGCAATTAGAAACGAATTTGCAGATTAACGATCGAACTTTGCAATTATCATTTTCTGAATTGAGCTCCTAAATTATCGAGACGTCTTTCTCTTGCGATGATTTGCTAGTAGTCAACGTGTCAACACTTTGCTGAGTGATGGATAAGCATATCTGTTATTAGGGAATAAACCTGTTGCGCGTGTTAGAGAATAAGAGATAGTTTGACAAGAGGTTCTTGTCGAGCATAAAAGAATGCTTGTGAATTAATTGGTGGAGCAATTATATAACCCGAGTGCAACTGTACTGGCATTTTTCAGGCAATAATGGAAGACGCTTGTATCAATCACGTTATCTTGATGTAATTACATTATCATGTCAGTTTCTTACATCCGGATGACACGCTTAATCACTTCATGATCTTACTTAAACGATAGCATGATGGGTTCCTTTCTCTCAAAGGATGTTGCAAACTCATGATATCACACTGCTCCCAACATAGTAGGTTCTTTCCAGCTTATTCCGAAAGGACGATCCCTTTTAATTAGCTTAAAAAACTGACATTATATGCAAACAGAAAGTAATAACGGAAGAAAAACACTTCTTTCCTTGAAAGATCGTACCTTCCTGTGGGTAAAATCAAGTCAGCCTGGTAAAACAACAGAGAATGGAAAAAATTAACAGAGTATGAAAAAATTGGCTAAAAAATTAAGTGGTTGCTCACTAAATACTAAGTCTTAAATATGAGACATACGTGTAAGCTTTTAAAGTGCAATTCACCATTTACCGTGGTTTGGCAAAAAATTGCTCGACCGTTCCTTATTCCTCTCGACATTGATCTTTTTACTCCCCTGGACCATATGTATTTATCTGTAGGTGGGTAGATGTGCACGTACCATGGGCAAACTACAGGTGCTCTATCTATACGGCATAAGAGTGGATACTACCTCGTAAAACGCCTACCATCCGCCTCAAACTTCTCCATCCGATAAAATTTATTGTACGTATGTGACGGGGGAAAGGTCCATGCGGTGGGTCCGTTAAACTTAAGAAGTCATTTCTCGTGGCCATTTTCCATTAAATTACCGCCCGTAGTAATTAAATTTGGCAATTAATCCTGCTAATATCCAACTGTAATTGGAGAGGCGCTTTCGAGACTTAGCTCTATATCAGGTTCAATGCAGGTATGGACGACATATTGAGCCATTTGAAAAACTTTACCTTCGTTATTATTCCCATTATAATTATAATTATTGGGATTAATCATCAAGATCCTCGTAATTAACTTACTCGGTAATGTAATAGACTTTAAAACAGCTTCAGAGACTTTTCTCAATTTATTATTATTACTTGTGAATGTCGATAGTAGTATGATGGTATTTATTCTATACAAAGGTATAACTGTATTCATTTTTGAAACGTTTAAATTTTTCGAAACAACATGTTTAAGAAGAAATTATTATTTCCCAACTTTCCAAGATAAATAGGTTGAGCTATAGCATAGGCGTATTTTGTCATTTTTCAATTTTTCATTAATAACTTTTAAAAACTAAGTCCAGCAACTTTCGCGTTATTTTTCCTGTAATCTACACGTAAAAATAGCCTGGTATACCAAGTTTCTGACCTCTATGTCAAATAGTTTAGAAGATAAGGGAGGGGGGGGGGGTAAATTTTTTTCTTAAGAAAAAAAGGTTTTTTTTTAGAACGCTATGATCATCACTTCTAATCATGTTCGCTCTTTTTCCTTATTATTTCCTTGACAATGTTAAAGGGGGAATCTTTTTTTGGTAACTTTTAGATTTTTCGAAAGATGATGTTTAAGGGCATCTGATGGAGTATGACGTCACTTATATAGGCAAAATTTGTCCGTAACTTTTCTCTTTAAGTATTGAATATTTTGTCATGAAACTTGGTAGAGTAACTTAAAATGTCATTAAGAAGGTCTCTCAGACCCGAGTTTGTTTAAATTTCAGCTCAAAATTGATTTTTAAAAAATATTGCAATTTTTTTGAAAAGTTCCCAAAATTAATTTTGGGCCAAAATTTAAACAAATTTGGGTCTGAGAGACCTTCCTAATGTCATTTTAAGTAATTCTACCAAGTTTCATGACAAAATATTTAATATTTTAAGAGAAAAGTTACGGACAAATTTTGCCTATACCAGTGACGTCATACTCCATCACATGCCCTTAAGCAGAAAAAATTTTTTTTCGTTAAAATTTCAATCTTTTGAAAAAAGCTATGATAATTGATTTTAACCATAATTTTTATAGCTTTATATAATTTTTGCATAAAATTACACATTTCTGATAATTCACAACCTTTCGAGATAAATAGGTTGAGCTCTAGCATAGAAGTATTTTGTTATTTTTCAATTTTTCTTTAATAACTTTTGAAAACTAATTCCAGCAACGTTTGCTATATTTTTCCTGTAATCTACACTTAAAAATACTCAGGTATACTATGTTTCAGATCTCTAGGTCAAATAGTTTGGAAGATAAGAGAGGGGGGGCAAGTTTTTTTTTTAAGAAAAAAGTTTTTTCTTCACAACTCTATGACCATCGCCTCCAATCATGTTCGCTATATTTTTTCTGCAATCTACACGCAAAAATACATCTGTGCACCAAATTTTAATACTTTAGGCCATATAGTTTGGGATGATAAAGGGGGGTGATGGGGGGAATTGTCATTTTAATATATTTTTTAAAAAAAAATCTTATTATTTTCTTGACAATCTGAAAGGGGGAAAACTTTTAATTTTTTCGAAAGATGATGTTTAAAAAGAAAAAAAAAATTTCGGTCTAATTTCAATCTTTCGAAAAAAGCTATGATAATAGATTTAAACCACAATTTTTATAGCCTTATAAAATTTTTTGCATAAAATGATACATTTCTGATAATTCCCAACGTTTCAAGATAAATAGGTTAAGCTCTAGCACAAGGGTATTTTGTCATTTTTCAATTTTTCATTAATAACTTTTGAAAACTATGTCCAACAACGGTTGCTATATTTTTCCTGTAATCTACACTTAAAAATACCCAGGTATACTATTTTTCAGATCTTTAGATCAAATAGTTTGTAAGATAAGAGAGGGGGGGCAATGTTTTTTTTTTTAAGAAAAAAGTTTTTTTTTGACAACGCTATGACCATCACCTCCAATTATGTTCGCTATATTTTTCCTGCAATCTATACGAAAAAATACATGTGTACCAATTTTCAGTACTTTAGGTCATATAGTTTGGGTGATAAGAGGGGGGGGGGGGATTAGTAAATTGTCATTTTAGGTCATTTTTTAAAAAAATCTTATTATTTCCTTGACAATGTCAAATCCAGTATGAGAAATCTCATATGTGTATTCTGGAAACTTGATTCAGGGGCTCAATTATGTAAACTCACACTCGATTTCGCATTCGCTTTCGCGTTCAATTGTTATCAATAAAAGTTTTTCTTAAAAATATTAATCGATGCAGCCAATTTCAGTGTTTACATATTTTTTACAATGCTAGTACGGTAGTTTTTTTAAATTGCGATAAATGCAACAAATAATGTGTAAAAAATAAAAAAAAGAGTGTGAAGTGTAAGAAATGTTAAAATCTGTAATGAATTATATTGTCATGATGTGATGATGATTATTTGGAAAGGAAAAAATTTTTGGTTACGTACAGGTTAGTATAATATTTGTAAAATAATTATTTAATCTGTAACTAAAAAAAGTATTAATTGTTTGAAATGTTTTTAAGAAACTAAAATTTTGAATAATATTTTTTACAAAATGTTGATTGATAAAGTTTTGAATTTATTAATAAAGTAATCAGAAACAGATGTTTACATATTTTCAATATTTACTTTTTGATGTTGGTTAGAGTATAATAAATTAAAACTAAAAATTTTGTGAATTTGCAGATGCAAATTAAGTTAAATTAAAAAAATTAAAATTAAACTATTTGACATATTTGTGATTATTTAACAAATATATTTTATATAAATAAATAGGTTTATATTACATTGATTTATTATTTCTTAAAATTTAAAGTAAACCTTAAAAATGTATAAGCACTTGATTTTTATTATTTTACTAATAAATTTGAAACTATGTCAATAAAAAACACTATTAAGAATTTTTGGTTCTTAAAAACGTTTCAAACAATTATTAGGTAATTTTTTCTACAAACATGATACTAACCTTCATATACATTTTTAAGGTTTTATTTTGCTGCAGGTTAGATTATTAAATTAAAAGTAAATGTGCAGCTGCAAATTCACAAAATTTGTAGTTTTAATTTAATATTCTAACCAGCATCAAAATAAATACATTGAAAATATGTAAACATCTGTTTTTGATTACTTTATAAATTTAAAACTTTATCAATCAACATTTTGTAAAAATATTATTCAAAATTATTCAAAAAGTTTCTTAAAATCATCTCAAACAATTAATACTTTTTTTAATTACAGATTAAATAATTATTTTACAAACATAATACTAACCTCTAAGTAACCAAAAACTTTTTTCTTTCCCAATAATCATCATCACTTCATGACAGTATAATTTATCACAGATTTTAACATGTTCTTACACTTTACACACTTTTTTTTTTTTTACACCTTATTTGTTGCATTTATCGCAATTTAAAAAAAAACTAGCGTATCATTTCAAAAAAATGTGATCACTGAAATTGGCTGCATCTATTAATATTTTTAAGAAAAAATTTTATTGATAACAATTGAACGCGAAAGCGAATGCGAAATCGAGTGTGAGTTTACATAATTGAGCCCCAGAATGTGGAATCCAGACTCCAATGGATTGTAATATTTCTTTCAACTCAAATTGAATTTTTATATTTCGAATCGTATCCTTGCAATCAGCAAATAATAATCGTTAAACAAGAAACATTTCTCCAGTAATGATAAAAATAACAGAATTAATTCGAGAGGCTTTTCTAACAAATTGATGGCGACTGGTTAAATTGTTTTAAAGAGGATCTTCTGGGGCGTTTTTCTTAATGATTCCGTTTACGAATAGGTCCTTGAGTTTGAGAGAGAAGGGGGCAATGCACAAGCAAGGAACACGGCTCATTAGCCTACAGCATCGCTAATGAAAGCTCGTTACCCGGGTGCAGGCGTGCACCTGAGCAAAAGAGGATCCCGGGTGGCTTTTGCGCCCGGGAACTCAGTATTTGCCGCCCCCGCTACTCCATGGAATCTCATTGCGGTCGCAACGATGGAGAACCTTATCTGGCACCTTCGATCTAAGTTGATTGGGTGCGAGGTACAAGGCAGTCTCTCGCACCCAACGTCCAAGAAACCTTCTCTACCCTCAACGAGAACTCTCTAACCTTCGACCAGACTCTTTCCTCCTTATCTCTTAAACATCGACATTGACGGAGTTACCGATCTCGACTTTATTTTTCACCAGAAACTCTGTGTGCTTTCTAAACAACTTTTAAAACCAATATGCCGTTAAAAGTACCACTTCAATGTATAATCGCATATTGAAAAGCTAACAATTTTTACAAAATTTAATTCACCAAAGAGAAACTCAGCAGGAGACTCGAGAGAAAACAAAACCCTTTGAATTAAAGCCCCCAAGAATCAAGAAGCTACCCAACTATGCGATTTTAATCACTGGGTCCCAGGAACTTGAATAAAATTGCAAAAATGTTCCTGAGTACCTGTAATAAAGCACGACAACGGAAACCTTTATAACAACACGTCTTCGCTAAAACCGTAATAAACATCCCACCTTTTCAAGACGACGCTACAATGTATCAGACTCGTTAGTTGGTCTCGTCCCCATAATTGAAGAACAGCGAAAATGCAGCTGGCATCACGGTCGTAAAATACATTTTAGAAATTGCAACATCACGAATGGACTCCGCGGGGTTATTCGTATACCAGAGATGTTGAGAATGGGAAAAAATACAATTTCGCATTAGCAGGAGGAAGAAAATAAAAGAGGAAAGCGACTGCCGGTGGAAGACAAGTTGTATACCGATGCTGGTGACGCGACCAAAGGAAGGATTATAAAGCAGAATTTCCTCGTAGGTCCTGAAGGATGAAAGGTGCCGACTTGGCCGAGAAGTCGACATGGAGGGGGTGGCGTGATGGCTCTTTGCACCTCGACCGCTTTATGGCCGCTAAGTGTACCCAAATCCCATTCCTCGCAATAAAATCCTCGAAGGCCTCCCGCTCATCAGAGGCGAGATGCCAAGGGCTCTTTGGGATTCTGCTTCGCGACTTGACTCTGATAATAATTTATCAGCACCTTCCTATTTACACGCTTCGCGACACTAACCTACCACTCGACAATCATTTCGTTACGATTATCTCATTTGGAAAAAATTTGCCCAAGGCTTCTTTCAATATATCAAATTTAATTAATTTGATAAGCTTGAAAAAACGAATTTTTACGAAACGAATTCTTTTCTAGAATGTGGAGTACGGGATGTTGAATTTTTTTCTTTATTTAAATTAATTAGAGGTGCTGAGGATATTTTTCTAAAATTTGATTTTTAAAAGTAATGAAATAGCTGAAAGAATAACTATTTAAAATTTTTTAAGCGTCAAGAAAACAACCCCACTGTCGATTTTATTTTTATCAATAGAAAATCCCACCGCTGTCACCTGTTGTTTTTATCAGTCGGATCTTTTGCTGACATTCTTTGTATACTCTTCTGAAAATCTTTGAAATATTTTTCGTTTAAATATTGACAATAGGAGAATTTTTTATCTTTAATGTTACTATTGTATTCACCCCCTTGACTCTAATAATTTTTATATATTCGATAAAACAATCCCACCACTGTCACTCAATTTTGGTTAGGGGCAGAATTTTTATCCGGTACTAACTGACGCATGTAGCGGCACTTTTATCAAACCTACTCTTTAAAACTATTTTCTAAAAATATGTTTTATAAGAACATTGATCTCATCATATGGCACTAGTTATGACAAAAAAATCCCACCGCTGTCACTCGATTTTGTAACAAGGGGTTTAATTGTCAGTTGCAAACCAGTAAATTCATTGGATCCTTCTTAAACTTTCTGCTTAAAGCCTTCTAGATAATTTTTTAATCTTTAAACTTACTATCATTGCTATTATTCGTATCATCCAGTATTGAAAATCTTATAGATAAACATTTAATTTTGAAAGTTACTATCATCATCCCTTATCATTTCCTTTTTGAAAAAAATTATATTGCAGGTTTTTATCGAGTTAATAAAAAATCCCACCGCTGTCACCCTGTTTTTTCCAATTGACAAATTTTTCGCCCGCTACAAACTTGTGGCACTGATCGTATCTTTGAAGGAATTAAGCAAGGAATGAATCTGTTAAATCTAGAAAAATGCGTGATAAATTTTTGAACAAATGGTAATTAGACTAATTACCGATTCTGGGTAAGGAGAGTCGGAAATTTTTCTTTTCTACTGTTAATAGTAGAGTCGTGCACTCGTGGACTTTAGCTAACCAAGTTTTTTCTGTTATTTTTTGCAGGTAAGTTCGAATGCGGATATCGAAGTTGGCGGGATGACCTGAAGGTGGAGAAATCGAGAAACAAGCGAGCGATTAGCTCGGAATCGAGAGATAAGAGGGAATCTTAGGTAAGGATCTTGGCTCATGGGGTAGCGCGATACCAGGTAGCAATACTTGCCAAGGAAGCGCTGGTATTTATGTTAATTACTGTCAACGTTAATTAGAACCAGTGCCCGAGCGAGTTTTGCTGGTGAGAAAGAGATAGAGAGCCCGGTAGATTTCTAGCGAAGACCTCATTGTTCGTGGCGGTTTCGACGATCGACTTTCGTTTCCAGCATTGATAACTGCTGTAATGCCTGCTTAATGAGACAATACCTTTCGCTAACTCGTGCAGCTACTCAATGTTCCAAATCTCGCGCGATTCTCACTCTTTATGTTTGCACGGACTTATCCGGAAGTTTACTATAACCTACAGGTTCAAGGAACTAAAAAAGAATTTCAATTCACATAATAATGTTACTTCATTGACCACCAAAATAAATGTCCAATGTCATATTTACTACATGAAATGTCAAAAGTAAAAATAAAATATATTTCAATTTTTTCTGCAACTCAAATAATTTGACTCCTTATAAGCTAATTCATTTATGAGCCTCTTTAAAAGGATTATGGAAAAGGACGTTCATAGTGGATATATGGTGTATAAAAGTCAACAATTTCTTTTACCTTATTGGTAATAGGGAAATTCATTACGAAACGGGATAAATAAATTGTACCGGTTAATTAAAAGTAGCTAGAACAGTAATTGATATATCGCGTAAGAGCGACTGGCTTATTTTGTAATGCATAGCGATGCTGTCTTGTCAGATGTTGCATAATGCAAAATCGTATCACAGCTAAAATGCGTGTGAAATCTGTAATCTAATATCCAAGAAACTTGATGGGCAATGCATGTATTAATCGTGCAAGAAAAATCTATAAGCTGTATGGAAACATTGCAGAAATCTCTTTTTGCAATGATAACTGAAGAGTAATGGATAAAGATATTGGTTTGAGACCTAAAAAGATTTGAACTTATAAATCCGTTCTAACATAAATTCCTAAAAATTAGTTCCTTTCATTCTGTTAATATATAAATACTTATCGAAATTAAAGTTAAGTTAATTATAGGTTTAGGGTGCGAGTCTTCAGTAACTATTTAGATCATAATGAAAACTTAAAAAGTCTATAAAATTCTAGGCTCAGGGTTGGGTAGTGATGTGTAGAATCTTCGAATTGTTTAGAGACGCATATCACAGGATCAGGGTTGGGTAGCAATGTCCTGAAATTCACAATTGTGAAGTGACGTGCAGAAGCTCAAGGTTGTGTATGTCCTGAAATTGTCGTTTAGTAGATTTATTAAATGCTCGAAAGCATCTTAACACATTGTCGTGTTCTTCTTAAGTATTGCTCATACATGACTTGACTCTTGTGCCTAAATGCTTACAAACTCATAATTCATATAATAAAAGTAAATACATAAATAAAAAAGAATTCTGAAAAATTATTGTAGATAGTTTCGTTCAGGACTTGCTCCAGTCCATTTGCTCCAAAGAAAAGAAAGTAAAGGTTGCTTCAGTTGTCCTCTTTATCCAGAACTTTTTCTTAACAACTATACAGCAAAGTTGCAAGCAACTTGGAGCAACTCGTGCCGACGTCGCGTCGCTAAGGAATAGTAAACTCAATGGTCAGCTTGTCCCGACGAGTTTTCTCCTGATAGTGACTGTCGCATTCTGTCTGGGGTATGTTGTGCACAACCGTACCAACATATGAACATACAAACCCGCTTCATGAAACAGGAAAAAGAGAGAAGGGGACAGTTTATGATTCAAGTTTTGAATACACAATCGTGGACTCTTGCCTTCGTTCACTCCCTGTTTCTCGATTGAAGATATCTCCCAGGATTTTCATAGTTTGTCTTTGCCTTGACATTGGAGCAGGTAAGCAGTAGCAGAATCAGCAGAACCTTATGCTTGTTCCAGTGCCTACTACGGTACGCGATAGAGATTGCCGCCGACAGGCTGAATCGTCATAGAAAGGTCGTTTATCATTTTCTTTTCATTGGGAATTCTATCAGCCTCGCTTGCTGGCTATGTCCAATGGAATTCGAAGGCGCAGACACTGTGCGAAGATAGCGAATGAGAAACCACGTCCCTTACCAAGTTTGTAGTTAAGTAGCTACTTACCAAGAAGAATCCGTGTAAAACGTACATCGTACAAGATATACTTTGTTCCTAGATTGACCATCTCGATGGATGTCATTAAGTTTCATGATTGAGTTATCGTCTCGAAAAAAAATCTTGACGGATACCTTATTCAGTCAAGGTTTTGTCACTGTTTAATTGACAATTAAGTCACTTACTTAGAACTCTCGTCAGAACTCTTTACTAAATGATTCTTACATTAAACACTTTCTACTTGATGTTCCATTTGTTTGCAAAATATTGATAATCATTTCTTTTTACCCAGTCGAATCATTATTTTTCATCTGTTGGATTAAAAAAAGTGTTTTAATTCAAAAATCACTGTTCAACTAAAATAAAAACAATAGTATATTAATTAAATGGCGTAAAATAATGGTAAACACCAAAAATTATGAAAAAATGAAGTTTTGTTAGGATTCACACCTTAAGGTTATGTAGTAAATAATTTATGAAGATTAAATATAATTTGTTGCGGACATTTTATGATTAATACATAATACAAAAATGATAAGATATTCTAAAAATAACAAAAAGAAAACTGACAATATTAAATAATGAAGGTAATGATCTAATGATTGAAATTTTGAATATCCATTCCTAAATTATATAGACATTTTGGATTGATTAGGACAAACACTAGCAAAAAGAAAGCTGACATTTTTAAATAATAAATGTAACCATCTAATGTTCGAAATTTTGATTATCCATACCTAAATTAAACATACATTTTGGATTGACTAGGACAAAAACTAGCAAAAACAAAGCTAAGGATAGTAAAATTTAAATTGTAATGTTTGTAATTTTCATTGTGCATTCCTAAATTATACAGACATTTTGGAATGACTAGGACTAAAAAAAGTAAAAAGAAAAATGCCAATGTTAAATAATAAATATAATGATTTAATGAAATTTTATTAACCAATCCTAAATTATACAGACATTTTGGATTGACTATGACAAAAACTAGCAAAAACAAAGCTGCCAATGTTAAACAAAATATTTGAGGATCTAATTTATAATGTATAATATATAATTATACAGACAATTTGGAATGAGTAGGACAAAAACTAGCAAAAAAAAGACAACTTTAAATAATAAAGGTAATGATCTAATGTTTGAGATTTTGAATATCCATTCCTAAATTAAACAGACATTTTGGATTGACTAGGATTGAAATTACGAAAAAGAAAGCTGACAATGGTAAATAATATTTGTAATGATCTAATGTTTGAAATTTTGATTATCCATTCCTAAATTATACAGACATTTTGGATTGACTAGGACAAAGACTACCAAAGATAAAGCTATCAATATTAAATAAAAATGTAAGGATTTAATGTTCGAACTTTGCTTATACATTCCTAAATTATACAGACATTTTGGAATAACTAGTACAAAAAAAAGCAAAAAGAAAGATGCCAACGTTAAATCGTAAATGTAATGATCTAATGGAATTTTATTATCCAATCCTAAATTATACAGACATTTTGGATTGACTAGGACAAAAACTACCAAAAACAAAGCTGCCAATGTTAAATAATAAATTTAAGGATTTAAATTATAATGTTTGTAATTTTTATTGTCCATTCCTGAATTATGCAGACATTTTGTATTGACTAGGATTGAAAATACCAAAAAGGAAGCTGGCAATGTTAAATAATATATGTAATGATCTAATGGAACTTTGCTTATCCATTCCTAAATTATACAGACATTTTGGATTGACTAAGATAAAAACTACCAAAAAGAAAGCTGCCAATGTTAAATAATAAATGTAATGATCTAATGGATTTTTGATTATCCAATCCTAAATTATACAGACATTTTGGATTGACTAGGACAAAAAAGAAGCAAAAAGAAAGATACCAATGTTAAATAATAAATGTAATGATCTAATGGAATTTGGATTATCCAATTATAAATTATAAAGACATTTTGGATTGACTAGGAGAAACACCAGCAAAAAGAAAGCTGACAATTTTAAATAATAAATGTAATGATCTAGTGTTTGAAATTTTGGTTATCCATTCCTAAATTATACAGACATTTTGGATTGACTAGGACAAAAACTATCAAAATGGATGCTGACAATATTAAGTAAAAATGTAATGATCTAATGTTCGAAATTTTGATCATCCATTCCTAAATTATACAGACATTTTGGATTGACTAGAACAAAAACTAGCAGAAAAAATACTGACAATGTGAAATAATAAATGTAATGTTCTAATGTTTGAAATTCATGCTCTCGGAAATTTTTTAGGGGGTATCTATAATTTGATTTTAATATGTTTCTTCTCATGTGTCAGCTTCTAATATATTTGTAAATTGATTTTACTTAATTTATTTTTTGAATGATTCGGAATTTATGACAATGTTCCAAAATAAGTTTATTGATTCTTTTGAAATTTCTTTCTGTATTAGTGCAAACATGATTGAAGTTAGTTGCTGAAACTATTCAGACCAATAACATAAAACAAGTTATGTTTGACTAAGATACAACTTAATTGGAATTTTTGTTTCTCAGTGAATCTAATTTTTCAGAAACTTAAATTTTCCCTAAACGAATTCAAATTGTTTTCTATAACCTACTCGAGTGCTTCGTGTATTCTATTATAAAAATAGCAAAAATTCTCATTTTTTTGTAAATCAAAAAGTTACGTGAAGACGTGAGAATTCCGTACAATTAATTATCAAAACGAAGCGGGCTGTTTCACTGAAAGAAACATGGCAAGTATCCGATTACCATTGGAGTTCGGATAAATTCGTTGTTTCGTCTCAAGGACAAGGAACGAGATTTATTTTTTCGAAACTGAGAGACACTTGTTCAGCAAAAAAAAGAGGGTGTGAAATTGTCTAGTTTTTAGTTATCGAATAAAATTAATCGTCAAATAAAATCATCATATAAGAAATAAATTAGAATGCTAAAAGGAATAAGCTGGAGATGTTCTATTAGGACAAAGGTTATTTTTCGCTCGTAAATAACCGCCTACGGAACTTTTGACGTTCGACACTTTCCTGGGATCCCGAGTATCGTTATTTCATTAATTATAGTGTTATTCGCACTTATTCAGAAGCGCATAAACCCACGAGAACTTGCTTTTTAATGCAAAAAATGCTTTTCTTCCTTTCCCCCTGTATCTACTTATCTTCTTGTTCTGCCACGGATAATCTACCTTCTCAGATTTTCGATCTCCTCTATCATTTTCATCTATAGACGTGATCATTGATCAGAACTCGAAGAATATTCTCAGAAACGCATAATTTCAAATGTGGATGTGTGATGATGCTGCACGTGAAGAGGTCCTAATTTGACAGAAGTTTTCTCGGAAATATTTTCTTTGAATAAAAGAAAAGTTACTGTGACTTTTTTTAAATTAAACAAACTATTGGTATTCAGTTAAAATGAATGCCTTATTGGAAACAAGAGAATTAAATATTGCATTTTAAATCTGATTGTGGGAAGGTTTTATTTGAATTCAGGGTGTTCTACTTGGGAAAATAGAATTCCAAAGAAACAAAATTGTTCCTCATGCGGTAGTGCGGATTTATTGCTTACCATGCACATAAATCGGGTCGCGTTTCAATGTTCGCTGCTCTCTGCCGATTAAGTTTCTCATTGCGATTGTTGTTATATTTGCATGTGTCGCTATATGTTGTCGTCGCCTTTAAATAAATTCCGATTATATAAAAGAATCGAAATTGCTCATTGAAATGCCTCACAAACGAGTTTCCTTTCTCATAAAACATTTCATTGCAAAAATTTTCTTTTTCACATTCAGCGAATGAATAATGGAACTTTAATTCTCTAAATCTTACATTCAATCCAAATTCTCCCATCTTAACAATTCATTTCCAATCATTTATTTGCTAATGAAAATATCAAATGTCACTTTTTTATTCGAAAATTCGATCCTATTTTTATAAAACAAATCTTTTTTTATATCATCATAAATAAATGGCAATTAAAATTCGCCGACTTTAAGATAAGAGGTTTTTTTTCTGACGATTGGTTTGATTGTTTCCTGCCGATTGGTGTTTGAATGCGAGCAAGTAATTGGGCGATATATGAGGTCGACTCAGTCGACAGCGAGATCGATTTCTGCTTATTATGGAACGTCAGTCTCTTGCATATCATTATTGACCGCGACCTATGCGTGGGGTTTTACGATCACTGGCTTTGAAAACACTCGTTGTGGGTGCAAGTAATTTCTTCTTGCGGCGAAACGCCAGAAGAATCTGAGTTAAGCTTTGACGACTATATCATTCCGTGCACCCATATTATTTTACAAATAAGTTTCTCACAACTTCTTTCCATAGAAATAAATAAATAAGTCAATAACAGTTATTAGTAAAATAAATACATTGAAAAAAGTAAACTATTGGCAAAGAAAAGTACTTGGATATTATAAACAGAAAAAATAGTTGGAAAATTATACTTGAATATATAATACATTATTTACATATTATTTTTTAATTTTTATTGCAAAATATATACGTTACATTTTAGTTGCCTGGAAACTATTCCTAGGTAACTGTTGCTAGGTAACTGTTGCTAGGCAACTGTTGCTAGGTAACTGTTGCTAAATAACTGTTGCTAGGAAACTGTTGCTAGGTATCTGACTCTAGACAAAAATTGCTAAGTAACTGTCGCTAAGGAACTGTTGCTAGATAACAGTTGCTAAGCAACTGTCGCTAAGTAACTGTTGCTAGTTAACTGTAGCTAGGTTACAGTTGCTAGGTAACTGTCGCTTAGTAGCTGTTGCTAGGTAACTGTTGATAAGTAACTGTCCCTAGGCAACTGTAGCTAGGCAACTGTTACTAGGTAACTGTTGTTAGGCAAATGTCGCTAAGGAACTGTTGCTAGTTAACTGTTGCTAGGCAACTGTCGCTAAGTAACTGTTGCTAGGCAATTGTCGCTAAGGAACTGTTGCTAGGTAACTGTTGCTAGGCAACTGTCGCTAAGGAACTGTTGCTAGGTAACTGTCACTAAGTAACTGTTGCTAGGCAACTGTCGCTAAGGAACTGTTGCTAGGTAACTGTCACTAAGTAACTGTTGCTAAGCAACTGTCGCTAGTTAACTTTTGCTAAACAATCTTTATAACATAATAAATCGCAAAGATATATCTAAAAAAGGATAAAACAGAAAACAGTACGCGAAGATAAGAACAATTCATAAATAAAGAAAATATAAAGGAAATTAAAATGTATTTAACTAAAAACCTGTTTGAAAAATACAATAAAAATCCAGTTAAATAAAGATTTATATTGAAATAGCTTAAAGAATGCGTAAACAAACAGGCAAACTTATTAAAGTACTAATACTGAAAAATAATTTTAACCTGAATAACAATTTGCAATTTCAATTTTAAATTTAAATCATGATTTTAAATTCCTGCAGGTGGTTATTGATTTTAACGATTAATACGTTATGATTCTTGTGGTATACGTTTTGTTATGTGTAATAATATGTTAATAAGTGAAGTTTATCACCTCAGTGGTATTTAATTATACTTCACCACAATGAAAACTGTATAAAGTTTCTCATACTTGAAATTCAATCACATCGAGAGTTGATAAGTTTAATTAACCAATTTGACTAGTTTGATAAATGTTCTTCTATTGATAAAGTGAAAGTTTGCACAAGCAATGAACAAATTTTATGTTTTCTTTCTGCCTCATACTGTCGACAAACGAGAAGCAGAACGCGTAGAAAATTAATGATCCGGTTTCTGAGCGCTAATTGGTAAGTGTGCAAATTCTCTCCTGCGACACGTCTCCACACAAAAGTGTGTTTTACATTCAAGTATACATTATAATGCATTTTTTCTATTTTATTCCTCCTAACTTGTATTTTCTTACTAAACTAATATTAAACATTAATAATAGAACATTCAAGGTACTCGCGGCAGGATAGAATATACTCACTTGAGTACGTTTTACATCGCGTTATAAAATCAATATGGAATAAGATAGAAACACAAATGTGTGGTTGGAAAGGTAAAGAAACAAACTGTTAGTGCATTTAAGAGTAAAGAATAAAGTCTCAATTATTTACATAAAGCAAAAACGTGTTCTTTATATCCGTAGATCAAAAAAGTGTCTTTTATATCCCTAGATCATAAAAGTGTCCTTTATATCCCTAGATTAAAAAAGTGTCTTTTATATTCCTAGATCAATAAAGTGTCTCTTATTTCCCTAAGGCAATAAAGTGTCCTTTATTTCTCTAAGGTAATAAAGTGCCCTTTATTTCTCTAGGTCAATAAAGTGCCCTTTATTTCTCTAGGTCAATAAAGTGCCCTTTATTTTTCTAGGTCAATAAAGTGCCCTTTATTTCTCTAGGTCAATAAAGTGCCCTTTATTTCTCTAGGTCAATAAAGTGCCCTTTATTTCTCTAGGTCAATAAAGTGCCCTTTATTTCTCTAGGTCAATAAAGTGCCCTTTATTTCTCTAGGTCAATAAAGTGCCCTTTATTTCTCTAAGTCAATAAAGTGTCTCTTATTTCTCTAGGTCAATAAAGTGTCCTTTATTTCTCTAAGGCAATAAAGTGCCCTTTATTTCTCTAGGTCAATAAAGTGCCCTTTATTTCTCTAGGTCAATAAAGTGCCCTTTATTTCTCTAAGTCAATAAAGTGTCTTTTATTTCTCTAGGGAAATAATGTGTTCTTTTTCCCTCATGCAATGCAACGTCTTTTATTACCCTAGAAAATAATGTATTTTATTACTCTAGAATAGAAAAGTATCCTTTATTTCCCATGAGAAAAAAGTGTCCTTTATTTCTCTAGAGCAATAAAATGTGTTTTATTTCATTGAAACAATAATGCGTGATTTACGTTAAATCTTTACTTACTTTCCTTGAACTCATACTTTATTTTTAGGACAACAAACAAAACGTCTAAATACTTAATTTTAAAATTCTTAGTCCACACCTTTCTTAATGTCCGGAGGCAAGATTCGTTATACATAAACAACGAGCAATAATTGTTTTAACGAAATAATAATTGCTTGGTGTATGAGTATCATTTTGGGCGTCTCGTTGCAATCCGGTCATTAGCGCGTTAGCAATAATAATCCGGCCTGCCCAATGTCAAGCGTCGTTAATTCAGGGGGTTAAGATTTAATTACCCATTGGGACACAACCGGACCGAGAAGGTCCTCTTTTTTTTATACGCCCGCATCCCGTGTCAATTTCGTATGCACGTGTCTACCAAAAACGAATCAGGACCATGCTTTTGTTAACATGAGAAAGAAATTTTACCTACATTGAAAATATACATGTTTTTTTTGCGATTCGATAAAACGGACTTTCAAAGTCCTGAAAGCAATATTGTTAATGAGATTCTGATTGGTAGATAACAACTTTTGAAATATTACTGTTGTCATTAAATTTGTTTGACAATTTATGGAAAGATTGAGAGAAAGATTTCCTATTTGTAAATCAAAATTTTCTTTTTGGTTTTTTATGCCGCCTAATGAGAAATTGAATGGTCAAGGAAAATAATTGTACATAGGTCGAGAAACGACAGTAAAACGGTTTTATTATTTAGTTAATAATATTAAGACATAAACAACCAGTTAAAGTCTACATTTAACGTTAGCCAAGAATTATACTTCGAACTTGATTAAGACCTTGGCTGGGGCAGTGGAATGGACTCAAGTAGAAAATGACTTTTTTCCAAGGGTTAAGCTGGTGCTTCACCTTGACACCTTAGAGAACCTGAGGTCCTTAACAAAGACAGTAGGTTGTAATAGAGAGGTAGGAGGATCACGTCGCGGCGAAGAACGTCGAGTAAATTGCGTCGTGCGTCGCAAAAGCCTCTCGCTGCATGTGACTTGCAGTAAATTAAATAAACAAAGAAGACTAGACTCGTAAATGCCTCTTAGCTCTTACCAAATACACTTATCTCTCTAAATAATTGCTGATAACTACCCATATCCCATCAAAGCCTCTTCTTCAACACGTAATGCATAATATTGAGAGTAGTATTAAGAGTAGTAGTATGAGAGTTATTCTTACAAAATTATTAAATTTTTTTTATTATCCCGTACTCCATATTCCGGATTCCACATTTCGAGTTCTATATTTCTAGTTCTCAATATCAGATTCCACAATCTGGTTTCCACGAACCGGATTCCATACACCGAATTCCAAAAACAATATTGCACTTTAAAGATTTTATATTCCGTATTCCATATCCCGGATTCCATATTCCGCGTTCCAAATTTCAATTTCTAAATGTGAACTTCCATGATTGGGTTACCACAAACCTAATTCACATTCCGGAATGTGGAATATGAAATGTAGCATCTGGAATTTCGAATTCGTAAATTGGAACCTTAGATTTGTTAACCAGAATGTGAAGTTTGGGTTCCGGCATTTGGAAAATGGAATCTGAGATATAGAATCTGGGATATAGATTCTGAAATGCAGAATTTAAAATGTGGCGACTGGAATGAGGAATTCCTAAATTAGAACCAGAGATTTAATATCCGGAATGTGAAGTCCGGGATTTAAAATTATAGAGATATAGATTCGGGAATGTGTAATTTTAAATATGACATCTGGAATGTAGAATCCGGATGAGGAATTTGTAATATGGAATTCAGGGTAAGAAATTCATACTGTGGAAATGATTTCAAATTAGGAATGTGAAATTTGGATGTGAAATTCGAGTTGTGGAATCCATTACGAGGAAACAGGAATTTCAAATCTAGAATCTGAAAACTGGAATCCAGATTATGGAGTCATATAGTTAAGGATTTCGGCTTATGGAATCTGGGATGTTAAATCTAAAATCTAGAACCTGAAATTAGATTTTAGAATCCGGGATACTAAATCAGGAATATAGAATTCTGGTTGTCGTATTTTAGATGCAGAATCGGTGATATGGAATCAGGTATTAGCGATTCGGTTTATGGAATCTGGGATGTGCTATCTAGGAGTTTTAGTCGGCGACTTGGAAACTATAATGTGGAATCCGTGATTTGAAATGCGGCGTAAGGAATTATTAAAGTAGAGACTAAGAATTGAATTACGGAATGTAAAATCTGGGTTCTGAAATTAGAGATATGGAATCTGATGTATGAATTCGGGAAAGTAGAGTCCATAACATAGAAACTAGGATTTTTAATCAGAATGTGAAATCTGCAGGTTTTTAGAATTGGGGATAAGGATTCTGTTGTATGGATTCGGGAATATAGAGTCCATATTATAGAAACTAGAATTTTAAATCTGGAATGGGAAATAAACTGTTTTTTTGGATTTGGGGATATTAATTGTTAATGGATATGGATTCGGGAATGTAGAGTCCATAATTTGAAAACTAGGATTTTAAATCAGGAATGGGATATGAACTGTTCTTTGAATTTGGGGATATTGAATCTTGACGGATATGAATTTGGGAATGTAGAGTTTTTAATGTAGAAATTAAGATTTTAAATCCGGAATAGAAAATCGGCGCTTTTTTGGCATTGGGGATAATGATTCTGTTGTATGGATTCGGGAATGTAAGGTCAAGAATGTAGACGCTACGATTTTAAATCTGTTGGTTTTTGGATTGGGGAGATGGAATCTTGATGGATATGGATTCGGGAATGTAGAGTTCATAATGTAGAAATTAGGATTTTAAATTCAGAATAGCAAATCTGCGGGTTTTAGGTATTGGCGATAAGGATTCTGTTGTATGGATTCGGGAATGTAGAGTCCATAATGAAGAAATTAGGATTTTAAATCAGGAATAGGAAATCTATTGTATTTTTGTATTTTAGTGTATTGAATTTTGATGCTTATGGATTCGTGACTCTAAAGTTTTTAGTGTAGAATTTAGGGTCTTAAATCCGGAATAACAAATCAGCGGGTTTTTTGAATTCGACATAAGGATTCTGTTGTATGTATTCGGGAATGTATAGAGTCAAGAATGTAGAAGCTAGAATTTTAAATCCGGAATGGGGAATATACTCTTTTTTGGATTTGGGGACATTGATTGTTGATGTATCATGTACATTCGGGAATGTAGAGTCCATTCTTTAGAAACTAGGATTTTAAACCTGGAGTGAGGTATGTACTGTTTTATTGATTAGGGGATAAGAAATTTTTATGGATATAGATGCAGGAATGTAGTGTTCATAATGTGGAAATTAGGATTTTCAATCCGGAATTAAAAATCTCTGGGTTCTGGGAATTCGAGATAAGGATTCTGTTGTAGGGATTCGGAATATAGAGTCGATATTGTAGAATCTAGGATTTTAAATCAGAAATGGGAAATCTATTAGTTTTTGTATTTAGATATATTGAATCTTGATGCATATGGTTTCGGGAATGCAGATTTTATAATGTAGAAATTAGTATTTTCAATTAAAAATGGGATATCTGCTTGTTTTTGGTATTAGGTATATGGAACCTTTCAATTCGGAATAGTAAATCTGCGGGTTTTGAAATTGGGAATAAGGATTCTGTTGTATGTATTCGGGAATGTAGAGTCAAGAATATAGATGCTAGAATTTTAAATCCGGAATGGGGAATATACTCTCTTTTGGATTTGGGGATATTGATTGTTGATGTATATGGATTCGGGAATGTAGAGTTCATTATTTAGAAACTTTGAATTTAAATCTGGAGTGGGATATGTACTGTTTTTTTTATTTGGATATAAAGAATCTTGATGGATATGGATTCGCGAATATATAGTTTAAAATGCAGAATTTAGGTTTTTAAATCCGGAATAGGAATTGTCGATAAGGACTCTGTTGAATAGATTCGGGAATTTAGAGTCCATAATGTAGAAACTAGGATTTTAAATCAGAAATGGGATATCTACTGTTTTTTTGGGTTTGGGGATATAGAGTCTTTATGGATATGGATTCGGGAAAGTGGAGTTTATAATGTAAAAACTAGTATTTTAAATCCGTAATGTGAAATATGGGTTTTGGAATCGGGGATAAGGAATCTGTTAAATGGATTTAGTAATGTTTAGTCCAAATGTGGAAATTGTTTTATGAAATCCGTCATCTGGAAGCTGGAGCGTAGAATAAAGGTTATTGAATCCTAGTTGGGAATTTCTTAGAGTAGATTCTGGAATCTGGGCCGTGAATTCTAGAATCTAGAATCTTTAATTAGTTTTTAGAATCCGGGATACTGAATTCGGCATATGGAGTTTTGGCCGTTGTATTTGAGGAACATAATCAAGGATGTGTAATCCCCTGTTTGTCTTGATGATAGCCTACTACACTATCTATTAATTCCTTCTACACTAAATTAATTTCCTGATAATTCATGACACATTTTCCCTCTTCTTTGTATCGCGGATCAACAAGTTTTAATTCAAGAAAAAGACAGAAAGTTACAAGATCTCGGAGACGTTTTTCTCTTTTGAGTTTGGCCGCATAATTAAATAAAACCACGCCAGGAACAAGGTAGTACTTGGCGCAATGCGCACGAGTAGTATATGTACCGATGGAATTTCGTAGCTCGAGGAATTTTCTTTTTTCACTTGGATGAGGACGAGGGTCGGCAAGACGTGGTATAGGTAATGTATACCGCCGTTGGCGACACTGCTTTAGTCACAGAGGTCGTGCTCGAAGATCTCCGTGCCGCGTCTCACAGGCGCTAACGAAGCTAACACCCCGTTCACACCCCTCATGCTCCCTCATGGACTACGAAGGTCGTCGTGCTGTTGTTTCTCCGGGTTGGTGCAGGAACATATGGCTATGTAACTATGCAGGTATATGCCAAGACACAGGCCTACGTAAATGTAAATTGATCGAAGCAACGTTCATTAATTAGTCGCGAGGTGGTATGTTCTTCTCTTCTTACCTTTCAGGACCCAAATATCCCCTTTTGGCTCTTGCCACTTCTCTTCGTCCATTCGAAATTTCAACACAAGAACGCTTTTATTTGCCCGTACTCAGGCCAATCTTCTTTCCCGGTGAAGATTTTGATTCTTGGAGATTTTAATAAACATCGTTATCAGCTAATTTAGTTATCGTCCTTATTTAGGGAAATAACCTTCTGCTTCCGAAGGTCAAATAGCTAGAAGTTTCATCATGAAAACTAGAGTTCATCAGGTTGAGTAAATTCTAAGATCGAATTCAAGTTTATATTTAAGTGAAGTTAAAGGAAACGCCCACAATTTTTATGAAAGGATGACCATTCGTTACATCCTGCAGTTCAGCGAAATCTCGAAAAATTGCAGTGCTGCGTTTGTTCTCCGAATGAGTATAGCTTTCAGAAAAGAGTTAAAACAATCTTCTTTCTCGAAGATCTGAGAACTGAGGAAGGCCCTCAAAAAGAGGAAAACCACTACTGGAGATGATATTCCAGTGGGTAATCGTCATTACATTCTCCTCCCCAACAAACAACATTGCTCCGCGCCGCAACGAGGAGACGGAACCCTCAGCGGAAGGAAAAGAAGAAAGACAAGAAGACCGCTATTGCTTCGGAAAAGATGTTATTTTACCTTTCTCAAGGACACGGATGCTGCTCATTGTTAATTTTGCGGTTGACTAAATGACATAACGTAATGAGAAAGAAATCAAGAACCTGACCATATCTTATAAAAAATCCATTTTTTTATTGAAAATAATAATTCAAGAATTATTGGATTCATGAATTAAATTATATCCAAGTATTTGAAATGGAACTTTTTCGGTTCAAATTAAGTAACAGTTACAACGTATCAAATTGAGTCAAAAAAGTTGTAGTAATAGTTTTGGATAGTCTCTCTTGTTTTTAGAACCGCAAACTGCGAACTCTACTTGCGTTTCGCATGATATTGTTGTCTTTATCTATCCCAGGTAACCTTATTCCCTCTTGCTTTTAGAACCACAACTGTGAAGTCTCCTTACGTTTCGTACGCTATTTTTGTCTTTATCTATCCTAGGTAGCCTTATTCTCTTTTGCTTCTAGAACCGCAAACTGGAAACTTTCCTTGCGTTTCTTACTTTACTCTTGTCTTTATCTATCCTAGGTAAATTCTATAACTTATTCTCCCTTACTTTCTGAAAAGCATAGCACTATACCTATATCTATAACTAACTGATTTCTTATATAGCAACTTATTTTGTAAAAAAATCTTCACAACCCTGCGTATACAACGTAGAGCATTATAAACATGTTCCCAACCCTGAGTAATTCTGACTGTGCGAATTTCAAATTTTTTAAGTGCGCCATTGACTCAGGGGGCGTTCTTAAAATTTTCTCTGTATACAATTGAAGACTGAAAAGCAAGAGGATTAAAAATGTTGATAATATCAAAAGTTGTTTGTGCACGGGAGCAATTTAAATTTAAATCTGAAGGTGGATTCTGAAGAGGTTATTTGTAGGGCCTTGTTGATGGATGCCGATTTAGTAGAGGTAAAATATCACCGCGTCAGCGTCATCGCTTCTTTCATCCCAGCGTCACAGTGGGCTCGGTCATCGTCCTTGTCGTTCACCCGCGTAGATTGCATCTGCGGTCGGACGTAAAACAATCAGCCTACCATTTTTTTAGTCGCGTCGTTACCTTATTTCAAGACAGAGAGAGAGAGAGGGGAAATAAAAGAGATGAAAGAAATGTGCACGAAAAGGCAAAATGAAAGAGAGAGCAGAGCTTTTACGGTTGGTGCGCGATTAAAGTTTTTTATAATCTTCCAAGTAGTAGAAGGTTGTACTGGAAAAAGATAATAAAGGGAACAGGCGAACGGAAAAACAAATCGAAGGTCAATTACTTTGTGGAGACCTCTTTGTTTCCATATTATGTTTCTATATTATCTATGAAAAAACCAAATTCACACCGCCATATTTTGTTGTAAGTTGTCTAGAAAAAAATCTCTCTTGCAAGAGATAAAAAATTATTATTATGTCTCGTTAACGCCTTTATTATCGAAATACGATTCCGGATTTATTGTTTTTTTTACCAGCTAAAGTTGTATGTTTCTTACCACCTTAAATATTGAAAAGGTTCTTGAAAGTGCAAATCAGAGGAGAAACATTGGGAATTGTTTTGGGTGAAATGTGTTGTTTACGAGTTGATTTAAGATCCCTTATTGTATTCGAATTTGAGCTTATTTTGTCTACAAGTCGACACCACTTGATCTGAATAGGTTACGAGAGACCGGACGTTCTTCGGGTCGGTGGCTTACATTCCCTGTTTAGGTTGACGTCAATGTTGACGATTTCATCACTATTGCTTTCGTCCGCACGAACTCGAGGACTGATCGTGTTCTCTCTCACGCGGTATCGTTTTATTCGCGAGCAGTACAAGCATAGCGCAATAATGTTGATTTAAACATTTGCCGATCATGGCACAGAGCTCGTATTGCCCATTGTCGGTGATGGATTTCGATTTCAGAATCGACTTTCATCCATTATTTTCTTGCCCTTTCTCACTCGCGAGATCTGAAAATAATGTGTGCTTCACGATTGGAAAATGCAGAATTACCTTTTGTTCAGATAAATTATAGCGCGATTATTTAATATTGTTTTTCATTCGGTGTATCCTTTGAGAGTCATTGGGAAAAATTTATTTAGTTCGTAGTAAGGATTTGTTTCATTCGCGAAAAATTCTTAGATTTCTTTGGTTTTGTTTTTGAGTCAGATTTTGAGGTTAGATTTTTTTAAAAGATGGACCTATTTCTTCAGATTCTGAGAGTGGATTATGTAATTTGGATTCTAGATGTTATGGATTCTAGATTCCATGTTCCGGATTCCAAATTCGGGATTTTACATTCTAGGTTTCACATTCCAGATTATACGTCCCAGATTCTACATCCTAGAATCTTCATTTTAGATACCACGACCCAGATTCACAAATTTTTTCAGTATTTAAATCTAGTATACGAAATCTGGAATGTGGAATCTGGGATACAGAATCTTAAATATGGACCATGGATTCTGGAATCCGGAATGTGAAAAATGGAATGTGAAAAATAGAATGTAAAATATGGAATGTTTAAGCCGGATTGTGGAATCCGGGATATAAAATCTGAGATATGAAATCCAAGATGTGAAATCTGAAATGCAACATCTAGAATGTAGAATCCGGGATGTGGAATCTAGAATGTGGAATCTCAGCTGTAAATCTTGAATCTGGAATCCTAAATCTGGAACCTAGAATGACATTTGGGAATGTGGAATCAGAAATTCAAGAAATTCTTTTGCATTTTTTTTAAATTTGCAATTAGAAAAAACTATAATCTTTCGGAAAATGTAGAATTTCTCGTGATAAAATGCCCGAATAAACATTTTCTGGAGCGTGACAAAATCACGTTTGTAATGAAGCAAGAGATCTTATTTTCAATGAGGCCACTAATGAGCGTTAAAAACATGATTTACAGCGGTACTAATGCAGGAATATCGAGTACCATTGCTCTCTGTTTCAATAGGTGTTGCGATTAATTGAGATAATAAGTCGTCATTAATCGTGTTACGCTTTGCGAGATCGCGACTTTGCAGGTACACTCGAGTCCAGTTTCAAACAAGAAGCTGTCTAGCCTCGCAAACGATAATGCTTCCAGTTTTCACCATCGATGTAATTGTTCCTTCCAAGTACTGCAATTAAGTGCCACGAAAAAAATCTACTTTATTTCATTGCGAAAATCTCTTTTTCCTCACGGATATTTAGTTAATAGTTCTAAAGTGAAATGCAGGTGTTTATGAGCATAATTGAAATCCATTTAAAAAAATGTATTTATCATTTATTTTTTGTTTTTAAACGATCGTAATTATTCAATTTTAACAAAGAATAAAATTAATATTTATTAAAAAATTAATTTTAGCTGTATCAATTTTCGGAAAATTGTTGGTTGAGTAATACTTTTATGATTTGGGAATTATGACAGATGTCAAATTGACAATCATGTTGCATTAGTCTAATGATTTGGTGATTAAATCCGTTACAAAAATAGGAATTAACATATTTATATATGTATTTAAAAGTCATTGACAGGGGTGGAGAGTTTTTGAACTGTTAGGCGAATAATGTTGAATTTGAAATGAAGAAAGGAAATATTTGATTGAATAAAGTCAGTCATTGTCCTGATGGTAAGATGGATCAGACATTAAAGTGTCAGGGGCGACGGAACGGACCGTGGCGAGGCATGAACGGCACGTGTGACAACCGGATGGCCCGTCACATCGATGCCAGGTCGAAACGATCGCAATGCGAACGCACACGCAAGGACATTCGAAACTATGCGCACAGTCATTGGCTTCTACCTTCATCTGATGCACAATCACACTTGCAGAGGTCAATTTCGAAGCCACAAGTTGTCGTTTCCAACACTGATTTCTTTTTTCCTCTGTTAACTCAAAATTATGATTAGGGGAGAGTGGGGCAAACGTGCTACCTATATATATTTTGCTTCATAAAAATGTAACTAAACATGATACTTAAGTAAACTTTTATTATTATAAAACTCTAATTATCACTCAACATTTCTCCACAATCATTAAATAATTTAGTAAAGTCTTGATTGAATAAAAATATGATTTGTAAAAAAGTACAAATTATCACCATTACCCCAGGTACCGGGATAATGGTAATAAGGCTTTTTTTTCTAAAAGTGCAAATATTTCGGAGAATATTTTTTTTTATTACAATTCCTTGTTATCTAAAGCAGTGAAAAAATATCTTCAGAATATATTTTGTGGTGTATTTACGGTAATTTTTATAAAAAATAGTGATATGTGTGATTTAACCTTGTATTTGTAAAAAACAGCTGAAAACAGTTGAAAACTGCATGGCGTTTGAATATTTTCATTACGTTATTATCTTTACCCCAAACGTCAAGTCTTTTTAAAATTCTAAATTTAATAGATTTCAACATTGAATCTAAGCTCAAATCTATGAATATATGATAGGTGGATGTTTAATTTAATGAAACATCAAACTTTTATGACGTAAACATTTTTAAATTTCTTTTAAACTTAATATAATGAAGATTTAATTTACCATTTTTTTTTTTACTAAAACAGTTTTTTTACTCAAATTTTTTAATTTACATTGAAAATAAACATTTTTTCTTCATAATATCGTCTCGTCAATGAAATTAAAGATTCGTATATAGAAGAAAGTTTTAATAATTCATAAATAATGAAGATATTGTGATTATTATCTTTGCCCCGGTTAGCACCTTTGCCCCAGTCTCCCCTACAATTCAGAAAAAAAGGCAAATAGTACCAACTTTATCCCTGCTGAAAAATCGGACATCGCTAATTATATCAAAAATTATATCAGAAATGACATCTGATCTTGGGACTAGAAATGATATCATTTCCTATATCAATTTTGTTCAATTTATCCAAAAGAAGAAACTGAAAATTCTGATATTACTTTGAATATCATTTCCGATGTCATTTCTGATATCATTTTCTGGTATTATTTTAAACTTATTGCATTTACGAAATTGATATTTCAGTAATTATATCAGAAATAACATTAGAAATTATATCATAAATTATATGAGAAATGACATCAGAAATTACATCGGAACACTGAAAAAAAATTTTGTTAATTTAATATATGATTTGGGTGAAAATTTCAATGCAGCAGAAAGTCAACCATATGTGTAAATTTAACATCAAAATAAAGAAACATTTAACAATGATCTAGAGTTAATCTTAAGAATTCCATTCACCTGAAAATCACATGCAGCAAAAATCGCTGATAGTTTTTTCTGTGAAATTACATCTGATTTTGAAACTAAAAATGATATCATTTCTGATATTATTTACCATGTCATTTTCGATATTATTTCTAATATCACTTTTATTTATTTATTGCCAATAATTATAGTATTTACGAAATTGACGACATATTTTAGTTTCTTCTTTTAAGTAATCTGATAACAGAAATTACATCGGAAATTACATCAGAAATAACATCCTTTTCCCATATGAATTCCGATCAATTTATCCAAAAGAAAAAACTGAAAAATGTCAATTTTGAAATAATAAGTTTCATTTCTGATGTCATTTCTGATGTCGTTTTTGATATCATTTTTAATATCATTCCCCATATCATTTCTGATGTCATTATCGATATCATTTCTAATATTATTTTTTAAATTATTTCATTTACGAAATTGACATTTCAGTAATTATATATCAGAAATGACATCAGACGTGACATCAGAAATTACATCTGATTTTGGGACTAGAAGTAATATTATTTCTGCTATTATTTACGATGTCATTTTTGATATCATTTATAACATCACTTTTATTTATTTATTTATTTATTGCCAATAATTATAGCATTTACGAAATTGACGACATATTTTAGTTACTTCTTTTAAGTAATCTGATATTAAAAATTACATCGTAAATTACATCAGAAATGACATCCTTTTTTATATCAATTCCGATCAATTTATCAAAAAGAAGATACTAAAAAATGTCAATTTCGTAAATGCAATAAATTTAATATAATAAGTTTCATTTCTGATGTCATTTCTGATATCATTTTTAATATCATTTCCGAAGTCATTTCTGATATAATTTCTTATGCCATTTCCGATATCATTTCTAATATTATTTTTAAACTTATTGCATTAACGAAATTGAAAATTATCAATTTCTTCTTTTGGATAAATTATTTGGAATTGATATAGGAAAGGATGTCATTTCTGATATTATTTCTAATGTTATTGCAGTTACGAAATTGAAATTTTTCAGTTTCTTCTTTTAGATAAATTATTTGGAATTGATATAGGAAAGAATTTCATTTCTGATGACATTTCCTGTACCATTTACGATGTAATTTCTGACATCACTTCTGAACTCATCATTTCCTACGTCAATTCCGATCAATTTATCTAAAAGAAGAAACATAAACATGTCAATTTCGTAAATGCTATAATTATTGGCATTAAATAAATAAATAAAAGTGATATTAGAAATGATATAAAAAATGACATTGGAAATAATATCGGAAATTATATATCTTTTCTAATCCCAAAATCATATCTTATTTCTTATGTAATTTCTGATGTAATTTCTAATGTAATTTCTGATATCATTTCTGATATTATTTCTGAAGTCATTTCTTATGTTCGATTTTTTAACAAGGTATATATAAACAGAATTAAGCAAACTCAAATTTACGATCAGAAAAATAACAGAAATTTTTTTTCAACAGTAGAGAATTTTTTTTCTTTTCTTACTAGTGCGAAAAGTTAGTACTTCTCTCACTAGTGCGAAAAGTTAGTACTTTTCTCTCTAGTGTGAAAAGTTAGTACTTCTCTCACTAACATGACAAGTTTGTACTTCTCTCACTAGTGCGAAAAATTAGTACTTCTCTCATTACTGTAAAAAGTTGGTACTTTTTTCACTAACATGGAAAGTTAGTACTTTTCTCACACGTAGAAAGAAGTGTTAAATGGAAAAGTTCTTTTCTCACTAATGGAGAAAGTTAGTTCCTTTCTAATTAGAGACGAAAATTACTGCTTTTATCCCTAGTTGAAAAAGTTAATTCTTTTCTTACGAATGGAAAAAAGTACATTTCTCAAAAGTAAAAAATTTTTCATTAATCGTGAAATTTATTTTTTTTCTTACTAATGAGAAAAGTTAGTTCTTTTTTCTCTAGATTTTAAAGTTTGTATTTTTTGGATCAGTGAAAAAAATTGGCTAGTTTGTTATTTCTGTTACTAGTGGCTAAGATGGGCACTTTTGAAACAATTTGGAAAAGTTGACAGTTTCTTCATTAGAGAATAAAGTTATTTCTCACTAGTGGATAAAATCGTCAGTTTTGACACTGGAGGAAAAAATGTACATTATTTTCGCTAGTGGATAAAGTTGTCACTTTCCTTATTGCAGTGAAAGAAATTGTCGCTTTCTGAAAACTGTCAGTTTTTTCGATTAGGGATTCAAATAAACATTTTTCCTTCTAATGAAAAAAAATGTTGTTTGTTTGTCAGAGTGGGTGCTGAATAAAATTTTTTTGATGAGAAAATTAAAAGCTGGATAACGAGCATATTAAGTAGAATTTATCTGTCTCTTTTCACGGTAATATATCATGCAAATGCACTTGCATAATTTTCTGAGCTAAATCAGATTTGCAGTAATATATTATGTTAATATATTCGCAATGGCAGAGAGAGAGAGAGAGAGAGAGAGAGAGAGTAAAAATAGTAGTTGTTCAAGGTAGCAAGTGTTTCCTGAAGGGATGTTGAGAAAAATCTTGAATCAGATCAATGTGGTACTGATCCGACGTGGGATGGACGTGTACACGACTAGGTTTAGACTGATATCAGGCAGGAAGACACGATTCGTCATGATTCACGTAGGGCAGTGTCTTTAAACTAGATAAATGTGGTGTCTTCTTTCACGTAACGTGTTCCCTTACTGTCGTACACCCAGCATCCCTGCTGGGCTAAGACAGTAACTATACTGTACACAAAATATTTTATAAAACATTTTCTTTTATTTGAAAAGATTCATCTATATTGTGTCTTCAAGGTATTAGATTTTTCGTTCTTGTTTTTCATTCTTTATAAGTGTTTTTCTTAATAAAAATCCTCTTTCGTTAGAAAAGTGTCTAATTTATCTGCTAGTGAGAAATGTGATCACTTTCTTTAGCAGTGGGAACTAGCGAGAAAACTGAATAATTGAATTAGAAATTTTCCATTCAGTGCTAAACATATTATTGTTTTCAAATTGTGGTTGTACAATTTTTGTTTCTTGATTGAAAGCAGCATTATTGAATCAGTATTATTGTATTTGTAGATAATTTATTGCATTGCTTGTTTGCCGATTTAAACGAGAGAAATCAGCATCAGGTGCATGAACGTTAACCTGTGCCACCGCTATCGCATTCACAACTTGTACCTACACCTACTGTTCTACCGTATCGGTATACATATGTGCATGGTTGTTTCATGACAAACGTTATCGTTAACCAAGATGTATTTTCTTAAAAAAAAAAAATAAATAAAAAACGCTTTCGAGCTTCCAAGGCAAAATATAACTTTTTATTTGTAAACAAGTTGACATTTGATTATTTAAAGTGAGAAATCATGTTCCAACATTTCAAATCTCATTTTTAGTTTTTCGAAAAAAACATGGCAGTTCTAATAAGCAGAACCAAAAGTTTGAAAAATAATATTATAAATTACTTTTCAGAAATATATTTTATTTCTTATTCTGCAAAATACGTTTCATTTCCTTTTTCGGTTTTAATTTAATTTCAGCTTTTTTTTATCTTAGCAGGCAATGAATTAAATCCCGAAAGTAAAACGCAGTTAAGGAAATAATTTCACGCTATTAAATTCCTGTGGTACGATTTTGCAGCGATTTCTCTTGAATATGAACTTGACAATTGACTCAATTAAATTCTGTATGTGTGTATGTGTTAGAGAGAGAGAGAGAGAGAGAGAGAGAGAGAGAGAGAGAGAGAGAGAGAGAGAGAGAGAGAGAGAGAGAATGGCTACGGTAGAGTCAGCAAGGCCAGAAGCGGGAGGTGCGTTAAAAATGAAGTAATGTGGTAAAAATATGGCAGGCAGTTTTGAAGAGAGACAGAGCTAAGCCAGTTGGCCGTGTTTTCGCGTACACATATGCTCTTACTATGTATGTACAAATAACAGCACATCGCTCAGGCCAAGAACTTGGAAGATGTACCTCACCTTGATCTGGCACCGTAAAGATGGTAATCCCAGATAATGTAAAGTTAATAATGGACGGCTGGATAGACACAAGGGTCGAAAAGAGCGGAACAACAAAAAACCTCTCAGAGTCGAGATACAGAAACTTAATATTATCTTTAATTTACACTTGTAGGGGATGTGAGTTGTCAAAATCGTAGCAGCGATCACGGCCCAAATTCATAATCAGTAAAAAAAGATTTTTATTATATAAGTATAATGGCAAGGGCCAATTGTATTATGTTTATTATTACTACTTTTATTATAATAATTCTCAAAAGCTGCTACTTTTAGATTTACTTTAATTGCTTTTTGTCTTATAAACACTTGAAGTAGTTTTGGGGGTGAGGATCAGTTCTCTGAAATCTCAAAGTTCATATTACAAGCGCAGACAATACTGTGCATTCATTACTACTGTAAGTGTATGTATTATAGCACACTTCTGCGCATGCGTAAGTACTATAGCATGCTACTGCGCATGTGTAAGTACTATAGAACACTACTGCGCATGTGTAAGTAATATAGAACACTACTGCGCTTGTGTAAGTACTATAGCATACTACTGCGCATGCGTAAGTACTATAGAACACTACTGCGCACGTGTAAGTACTATAGAACACTACTGCGCATGTGTAAGTACTATAGTACACTACTGCGCATGCGTAAGTACTATAGCATACTACTGCGCATGTGTAAGTACTATAGAACACTGCTGCGCATGCATAAGTACTATAGAACACTACTGCGCATGTGTAAGTACTGTAGCATACTACTGCGCATGCGTAAGTACTATAGTACACTACTGCGCATGTGTAAGTGCTGTAGCACAATTCTGCGCATGCGTAAGTACTATTGCACACTTCTGTGCATGCGTAAATAATATAGCATACTACTGCGCATGCGTAAGTACTGTAGAACAGTACTGCGCATGTGTAAGTACTATAGAACACTACTGCGAATGTGTAAGGACTATGGAACACTGCTGCGCATGTGTAAGTACTGTAGCACACTTCTGCGCATGCGTAAGTACTATTACACAGTTCTGCGCACGCGTAAGTACTATAGCATACTACTGCGCATGTCTGATAGTGAAGCATGCGCAGTGGAGTTCAGTGATTGGCACTCAATGTCGGATTAAAGGGGAAACAAAAGATGCCAGTGTCTCACTTTTTAGGAAGCCTCGAAATTTATAAATTGAAAAGAAAAAAAGCAAATAAAAGTATGTAATTTTGAAAGTATTATAAATAAGGCTTAGACAAATCACAAATACATTTTTTTATTATCAATTCTAAAACATAGTACACCTAAGTGCAACTTACCTTAATCCTGCACTGATTGTTTCACATGCGCAGAAGTATGCTAAAGCAATTTTGCATGCGCAGTTGAGTTCACTGACAGTTAAGCATGCGCAGTAGTGTTACATGAAATCCACGCAAGCGCAGTAGTGTGTTATAGCAATTACGTATGCGCAGTAGTATGCTACAGCAATTACGCATGCGCAGTAGTGTGCTACAGCAATTATGCTTGCGCAGTAGTGTGCTACAGCAATTACGCATGCGCAGTAGTGTGCTACAGCAATTACGCATGCGCAGTAGTGTGCTACACCATTTACGCATGCGCAGTAGTGTTCTACACCATTTACGCATGCGCAGTAGTGTTCTACACCATTTACACATGCGCAGTATTGTGCTATAGTAATGACGCATGCGCAATATTGTGCTATAGTAATAACGCATGCTCAGTAGTGTGCTACAGCAATTACGCATGTGCAGTAGTGTACTATAATAATTAGAGATGCGCAGTAGAGTTTAATGATAGTTACGCACGCGCAATAGTTTACTGATTCAATGAACATTCTTCAATTGACAAAATTATTCATGAAACAAAAATTGTACCAAAAAGTCAAAGGAATAGCAATCCCTGACTACATATCTTTAATTATGGTTCACTAATGATGTAACTAATGATTATAAATTTTCTTTAATTATTTCTCGAATTTTGTTTTTCAATTCTTAATCTTCTAAGAGCATAAAATAAGAGAATTTTATGTGCCTGGAATCATCTGAATAAATGCCTCATCAGTGAACTATCCTCAATAAATTTCCAGCAATTCATCAACTCACTGAGGCCACAATCTATTAAGAAAGAAAACCAGTTAAACGGGCACAGCAACTGGTACTATATATCTCAAAGAAGAAATAAATGTACAAAGTTTCTTAAGTTTTAATCGTTTTAGAACTTGTAAATTTTTGTATTTTTGCCTCTTAAACATATATATGTGTATTTCTTATTGCGACTTGATGTAAATTTGACCTTCGTCGATCGTAAGAATCGATACTATTTGCTAATCGCTGTACGAAGAAACAGTGGATTTAAATTAGGTGGAACATGGAATTTAGAAATGGTCCGTGTCGACACAACAGGTGTAAAGACGAGATTTATAGCGTTCTGGAATGACTAATCGACTAGTTTTGCATGGCAGTGATTATCGCGTGACCAGAGTCGCGTATAAACTCGACCGTGCGTTAATTAGTTTAAAAAACGAAAAAGCTACATAAATTTCACTCGTAGAAAAAGTCCTGAATGCAGAAATACCTAGCAATTTTAAAAACCAAGGGTGGGCATTTATTTGCATGATCTTGTAACGCAAAACTTTGTATGCGTGATTAACCCTTTGAGGAATACATTTTTTTATGATAAATGACTTTAGTACCAGTTATAAATATTTTTGTCAAGATTATATTAAAAAAAAAAGGAAAACGAAAGTGTTCGACATTAACAAACTGATGTCTCTTATGTCTGGAAGCAAAAAAAAAGGGCAATGTAATAAAATAAACTCACCGCCGAAGATTAATGAAAATAAAAAGAAAACAAAATAGGCACGGAATAAATAATAATACTAAAAATGTTTATGATTTATGAAATCAGGATTTATAAATATTGTGTATGTGACACTTGGTTAGTATTAGAAATAGTCCGAAAGGAAACTTTTTCATTTTGAGTTTAGGCAATTTTTTCTTCTGTAATAACTTTATTTCAATCGTTTTATACATAATAAAATATACTAAAATGTAATGCAAAATTTTTTATTTTTACCCGAAAAACGTTTAGGTACAGAATATTTAAAAATGTCCTGTTCTCGAAATAAGACGGTAGCCCATCTTACCCCGCTATTCATTTTGCCCCACCTTTGAATAATATGAATTTGAAACCCGTAGAAAAAATTTTCTATTAATCAACTTCTCCGGTGCTTGAACCCCTGAACGTGTCAATTACTAGCTGAAAGGATTTCCACTTAACTATTTTGGCTCAATCTTACAAATGTTCACATCACATGACAGAATGTTAATTATTTTAAATTCAATTAAAAAAATGTTTATATATGTGTTTCATTAAAAATGTACACATATTTACTGGGATTAATTGAGGCCAAAAATTACAATCGAGACATATTGTAGGTAATTGCGCACGACTGGTGGCAAAAAGGAAAAAAAGAAGGTGTTACGGATGATAATGAGATCACGCACAATCGAAAATTGTTCCCAGTTCGATTTCATCGGGAGGATGGTATAATTACGTTCTACGGAAAGGTGGAAGCTTCTTTAAGGGAGTTACAAGGGGGACGATGGGAGAAGCAAATGTGGCGTGAATTTCTTCCTGGCAGTTTAAATAACTGTGTCTCTCTCGATTACGTTTACCGCCTTTGATGGCATTTCACATGTAAAATGCAATGACTTCACATGAAATATTATTTCAAGAAGGTGTCAAGTTAATAAATTTCTTCAGCATTCTTTAAACGATTTTATTGCACCGCATCATCTTCATTAAAAAAAAAAAAAAGTAAGCAACCTGTTATATTTCTCTTAAACTCAAGGATCACCTCTTTCATACATTTCCTATCGACATTTCAATTTGTGCGATCAGTTTCTATTCTTTCTTGTTGACTTGAAGTCGTGGGAAACGAGAAATGCATTTTGCTGAACCGTGTCGCGTTTGGTGATTGGTGAGAAAATTATCTTCTATTTTCAACATCGAAAGGGAGCAGAGAACAATCAGATTGACTATAATAAGAACAATAATAAGAATAATTTCTTTTAGTTATATTTTGATCAAATATATAGTATTTTATAACTTTTCCAACATCTTTTGTATCAACTCATTAATTTCTTTTTAACATTTAGTCTCTCATTAATTTTTTAATCACAGAATTTTGCCATGACACTGTAATGTTAATTAATAAAAAAAAGTGTTCAATTTTAAGTTTAATGGCATTTTTCGTTGAGATTAAGAAATTCTCGAGTTGAGTGTTCCATATGCAAATTTTATATCTGAGTAAAAAGTACAGAACTAATGGAATCTTGGATTAAAAGAAGTGAAATGGAGGACGAGCAACATTGTAAGTTATTATGAAGCAGCAGTGGCAAAAAAAGTAAAGGCGGTGCCACGCTTAATAATGGGAACACGCAAATCATTCATGAACTTCTGCCGGTTCAATTTCATTTACGATTTTCACTTATAATCACATAGTAATATAATGAATACTAACTGAATAAATGGGTTAATAACATCCCTACAGTTCAAGTGAATTGCTTCTCAGCACTTTTAGACGAAAATAACTTACATTGTAGCATTCACGAATCGACAGGTGGATCGTTCAAATCAACGAAATTTAATAGTGCACTTTTAACTTCTAATTTGCCATAACAAGATTCAAATATAAAATTATTTTTTCCATTTAGACATTTATTTAATATTTTTCATTGCAAAATTAAATTATAAACATATTCTAGTTATTAGAAACAGTCAGAGCTTTAGAAATAGAATAGAGTCGTTCCATCGCAGCCACAAATGAATTTTTATTATTTTCCATTTAGGAAAACTACTACTACGCATGTATAACTACTATGATACATTACAGCGCATGTGTAACTACTATCACACATCAGTACGCATGTATAAGTAAGAAAGTGCCTTACTGCGCATGCGTAAGTACTAAAAAACACTAATGCGCACACATAAGTATTGAATCACACTAATGCGCATATATAACACACAATTGCACATGTAAGGCTATCAGAGCACACTACTGCGCATGTGTAAGTATTATAGCACACTATTGCGCATGCGTAAGTACTGTAGAACACTACTGCGCATGCGTAAGTACTGTAGCACACTAGTGCGCATGCGCAAGTATTATAGAACACTACTGCGCATGTGTAAGTACTATAGCACACTACTGCGCATGTGGAAGTAATATAGCACACTAGTGCGCATGCGTAAGCATTATATAACACTACTGCGCATGCGTAAGTACTATAGCACACTACTGCGCATGCGTAAGTGTTATAGAACACTACTGCGCATGGGTAAGTACTGTTGGCAGTTGAATTTTTGCGTATTAATTGAAACTTGCTAGTCGGGGGGTTTTCGGACTCACTGATTACGAATAATATGATATTGGATTAAAAAAATTCAAAATGGTAGATCCAATTTGTCGGATAAAAAATTAGAAATCAATCGAATCAAATAAATTTTTCCAAATATCACCAGCCATATTGGATGCGCCATTTTGAATTTTGTAATTCTGACTTCAGATTCGTAATTAGCGACTCCAAAAACCTATAAATACCAAATTTCATGAAAATTAAATAATTTTTTCTAAAGATCATCCGCCATATTGGATGCGCCATTTTGAATTTTGTAATTCTGACTTTAGATTCGTAATTAGCGACTTCAAAAACCCCTAGATACCAAATCTCATAAAAATCAAATAATCTTTTTTAAAAATCGTAAGTCAAAACTGTGTTTTCCTGTAAAGCGGCAGTTGGGTTCAGTGATAAAAACGCGAAGTGCGATAGTTCTATAAAAGCCATTCATGCGCACTATAGTGAGTTATGAAAGCCACGCATGCGCAGTAGTGTGCTATGATATTCACGCATGCGCAATAGTGTAATATGATATTTACACATGCGCAGTATTATCTTACAATAGTCATGCCTGCGCAATAGTGTGCTATGATAGTTAAGTGTGCGCAGTAGTGTGCTATGACAGTTACGCATGCGCAGTTGTGTGTTATGACAATTACACATGCGCAGTTGTGTGATTTGACAGTGAAGCATGCGCAGCTGTGTGCTATGAAAGTTAGGCATGCGCAGTAGTATTTAATAATTACAACGCGTGCGCAGTAGTAAACTATGATAGCTACGCATGCGCACTAGTATAAAGTGATATTTGCACATGCGCAGTATTGTGCTACTATAGTTACGCATGCGCATTTGTGTGCTATGATAGTTACGTGTGCGCAGTAGTTTGCTATAATAGTAACGCATGCGCACTAGTGTTCTTTGACACTTACGCATGCGCAGAAGTGTATAAACAGTAAATTGTAAATTCTATTTATTACATTAGTATTCGAAACGGCAATCGGTAGTTCTTTGAAGTTAAACATTGTTTATAGCTATCCCACGCGCTGTCATTTTAAGTTCATTACGCTCCATTTTTCTTTCAAGAGAATGGAGCTCAAAATGTAAGTGAAATCTTGTAATTTCGTTTGAAAATGCACAGTACAGGTGGTCTCATTTTGTCCCATTGAATTCTTCTGGATTGAATTAAATTCTGCTTCACTGACCATTTTTCACAGTTGAAGTTGCAGATGAAACTTCATCCGTAGTTTCGCCTTTAGTGGTTCTCCTTTATCAAGTTTTCGCACCGCAGGAGCGAGAATTATGGTTACCGCAGTGAATACTTTGTAGCATTTTTATCATGGCACGTCGCTTCTTTCCAGGCTTGTGACCACTGCGAAAGATACGTGATGTTATAAGATAAAATAAAGAATGCAAGTGGCTGTAATAGCCCTGAGTGCATTCAAGCATGGTGTAATTGTTTCGAAACATCCGATTTTATTTTCTTAGCGCGAAAAAAATAAGTTTCACTTACACTCTGCTTCATCATCTGATTTCATTCGGTTTGAATTTTATGCAACAAGTCACTTACTTACAATTAGCAGGATAATTAAAATTTTTGCATGTTTCCTGAGCATTGTTTATGGTTCGTTTATATTTTATAAATTCCGTGCGATGTGTGTTTTCTCTTAATTTCATTAAAATTTACAATTTTTAAAATAACTGCTTAGCGTTTAATTTTCTTTTTTCTACCTTTAAGCACGAAGTAAATTTTAATTTCTTATTAAATTTGCGACATGGTATTAGCGAGCTAATACAGGCGAGCACTAAAGTGTTTAATTAATTGGTTAATTACCTGGAAAATGAGCTTCATATTCTGAGTTTACCGTTTTGTATCTATACCGTCTTCCTTTTTCGTATTGCGATGCAATAAATACTATGGGGATTACGCATTACGGATATGCACTGCAACTCATAATTTCCCTTTATAACTGGCATCCGTAGCAATTTATATTTTACAGATTTACTTCTCTTCTTTCACACAAATTAATTCGCGCTTCAAATAAATTAATTAAATTAATTCAAGGAACTGCAACAGTTTTTCAGCAGAATGCATAATGTGAATTATAGTTTTGCTGAGAGGAAACGGTGCAAATCTAATATCATTTAAAGTATTCTAAAGTCATCACTAACTTCATTAAAGTCCGTCTAAATAAAATAAATGTTAATTAATTTTATTGAGTGAACGCTACTATATTGAATCTTTGAAGTGTTCACGAAATTTGGACTTCAAAGTGTTGAACTGAGATTCTTAAATCATTGTAATGGTCTGGAGTTATCTTTATAACCATACTAAATCTAAATCTTATCGTGGCACTTATACAACCGAAACCATTTAATGTTTATAGTATTACGTGAAGCAAACGAACCATTAGTTTAAGTAATTTCTCAAGTCTACTGAACTTTTTCAACACTTAATAATAATTGCTTATGCATATTTAACTGACATTTTTATTTTTTCAAGAAATCGTAAATTCACAAGTAAAAATTCACATCAAAGCAAAGATAATTATCTGCTTAAATACATTTTTAATTTAAACAAGGGATTTATATTTGTTTAGAACTTTAATTAACATTTATTAGCGTTTTTATTAACATTTATTACAACTTCCTTTGAGTTACGTTACTTTAATTGAAGAGAATTTTATTTTAACTCGCACTCTAGATGTAATCTCAGTCAATCTTGGACTGGATACTTCATCAAGGAACTTACCTTGGAAAATGCAAGAAATAGATTAAACTCAGAAACTGGCCAGATTTCACCTTTTCTTGATCCCTGATTCTCTCTTTATCTTCATGCCTGTCGTCTTGTAACGGATTATGCTTTAATAAATTTAAATATTCTGGATCCTAGTTAGACTAGCCGGTTTGTAACTAGTCTTCTCTTGTAATTGTTTATGAAAAATACATTATTCATGACATAAAACTTATTAAAACTTCACGTCAAATATGATTTACTTCAAGTGCAACTATTTTTCCAACTATTTGTGTTTCAAAAGATTTTGCGACTAGTTCTCGTGAACGCCATAAAACTAGGTGCAAAAAAACCTACTTCACACTTTAATAAATTGTAATAAAATTTATAAATAATGTTTCTTTATTAATGGAAACTTTCGATATTTCAAAAAAAGTTGATATTGTAACGTTCCGTACAGACTGGGTGAAATTTACCTGAACGTAAATTTTCAACAATATGTCCACCGCAAACTTACTTTTGTAAAAACAAGTTTTTGAGATAATCGCATTTGGAGTTTGTATTTTTCGTATTCAAAATTGATATATTTTAACATACATCTAATCACCAATTCCAATTCCAGCCCCAATCGTTATGAAATTTACTGAGAGTTTTCTTAAGGAAACGTACTTAAAGAATATGCAATAAAAAAAGGCATTTTGTGGTCAATCCTAAGTGTATGTAAAACCTTAAAAACAATTCTCAAAAAAAGATGCTTTCTCAGACTCGCTATTCCATACCCCAGCCTTACAGAAATTGCAACCATGTAGAGAAAATTAGCATAATTATAAAACACTTGAGGGAACTCCAAAAATTGAGTTTTAAAAAAGCAAAACTCTGTGCAAAGATCAGGAACACGTTCTTTTTTTCAAATAAGACTGAAAAGTTTCTGAGAAACGCCCATGCACATGGTTGGTGAAATTATACCTTGTTTAATTTGTGTGAAAATAAAGCAACCCTTTTAGCGTGTGTTTGATTTCGTGACCTTGAACTTGCGAGGGAATTTTATCTTGCATATCCAGCTCCGTTAGTGCCCTGGGGAAAATTTCTGAAGGATAATGGAGTGACGCAAGGTTAGATAAGCGAACAAGAGCGACAGGGTGGAAGGTGGAAAGAGCGAGCGAAACGAGTTTGGGAGGCACATGGGACGTGAAGTGTGTAGCGTAACGCAATGCGGGGCCACGTAACTCGCGAGTACTGGTTGCAGCCAGAGAGATATAGATATAGCGTACTGGATATTGTAGGTATACATGTAAACGTGGTTGCGAATATGTTTCTCAGTCGGTAGGAAGGTATACAACATAGAAACGCTGTGCCGAAGAAGGTAGGGAGGCAGTGGCTGCCCTGCCAAGCCGTACCATATTATTAAGGCGGCCAACCGGTATGACGTTCCATGAACCAGGAGCCAATGGGACCTCGTCTCATTGCACCAGGAATGCGTCCACTCCCTCACCCTTTCCTCACCCTTCAACCAAACGCAAACCCTGTTTCCGGCACGATCGACGTTCGACGAATTCGCGCACCTTGCCCTCCGGCAGAACCCATCCTCTGAAACCGACTCCGACTTCCGCTTTGTAAGTCAATACCTACTCCTCCCTTTCTACATTTATCACAAATTTATACTGCCGTGAGTTGAATTTATGGGACTTGTCTTCCCGTGATTTGTTCTGATTGGGTCGGTGTTAAATTGGAATTGTAGTGGTTGTTACAGCGCCTCTTACGTAAAGCTGGTGCTAGGCGTGATTAGATTATTGAAATTTGGAAACTAAACTTTGACAACATCATTTCCTATAATTGCAATTATTGACAAAAAATAGTTTTATTTTCACTGAAAGAAATGGTTTGTTTTCAGTAACAAAACCTATTACGATTGGCGTTCTGATAAAGAATTTTGTCGTTTCATATCGTTTAATTCCATTGGGTATGATGATCCTACAAAAAAAATTAGTCCAAATGTGCTCAGAGTCCAAATTATAGAATACTTTATTTTAGTACTGTTTTAAAGAATTAAGAGATTAACTGTCCTGGATTTTCTATATTATACTTGTGTGAACTTACGCGTCCTTTTCTACAGAAATATCTTTGTTAAGTTTTATGAAGAAGACTGCATGAGATATGACAAATGAATGAAGGGGAGACTGACATTTTGAAGGGATCCGATTTTCGACGAAAATTGTTTAATTTGAATTTTAGAAAAATATGACAAGTCTCTTCATTACCTGGGCGCCAAGAGGTACTAGGGGCGTGGGGACTGACGAGAGAGGGGGAAATTTTGACTTTAATATAATTTGTTCCGCACCCATCGTCCTCACAATCGTTTCCCGGCATTCAAATGAATCCGAAATCGTCACGACTTTGTGTGTCGCCGGCAACACGAAGTGTGGCGATTTTTAACATGTGACGATTTCCGAAGAAACGAGGACGATGGGGTGGATTTAACATAAGAGAAACGAACATCCAATAAAAATATGATGTCATAATACAAAAATAAAAAAAGTGGTCCACGCTCAAAAAGACGTTTTGCCGTCAACCGTTTCTGCTCGTCAGTCACCACGCTGCATAACGATAATCGCCTCACGTTCTCAAAGAAATTCAGAAAAAGGAATGCGGGAACGATAAGTTTTTATATTTGTTTAACTGTCCTTTTATTATTAACTTTTATATGTAAAATTTTTAATAATCGCTGTATGGAATATTTATGTGTGTGTCGGGTTCTTTTATCTTGATTTTATTTATTGACGTCGAATTTTTATTTGTTAATTTAATTTTGACTAAATATAATTTTATATAATTGACGATAGATTCCGACTTTTATTTTATTTCATGACATTAGTGCATTTTAAACGTATATTTGTTATCTTTCATAATTTTGTTTATAATCTTTTTATAATTTTCTATTTAAATTTAAATGTGCGATTTTAACGATAGTTGTAATAGCTTTTAATCGTTACAATTTTTAACATGCCGTCCTCTAGTAACAAGAATTACAAGGGAACCTTCCCTCCTAATTCTTCTATTTATTCCCTTTTTAATTGAATGACACCAAATATGCTCAGAGTTCGAATTATAGAATACTTTATTTCAGTACTGTTTTAAAGAATTAGGAAATTAACTGCCCTGGATGTTCTATACTATACCTGTGTGAACTTACGCGTCCTTATCTAGAAAAATATCTTTGCTAAGTTTCACAATCAAGAGTGCTTGAGATATGTCAAATGAATGAAGAGGGGACTGACACTTTTGAAATGCCCACCCCTAGTAAAAAGAATTACAAGAGAAACCTTCCTTTTATATTTCTGATCCCGCATACCGGATTCTAGATTCGGAATTCCATACACCAAATTTTACAAGCAGGATTCCATATTCGGGATTCGGATAACCTGCATTCCCACATTGTGGGCTTCACTAATTTACTTTCCACATTCTGAATATCAAAAATGCACATTTGGAGGTCCAGGAATCTTCCATTTCATATCCTGAATATGGAATATTAAAATGTCGTAATGTATTCTGGTGAAATCCGGTATATATGGGAGTCTGGAGTGGTATCTTATGGGATGTCAAAATGATGAGTGTTGGAATCCGGAATGTCAAAATATGGAATCCGCAGTGTAGAATCGGAAAAAGGGAATTCGGAAGTTGGAAGTCAGGATGTAGAGTCCAAAACTCGTAATCCAGGAAGCGGGACCCAAGTTGTTGAATTTACGTCATTGATCTCCCCTAGCAGAAATATTTTTGTTAATTCCAACGCTCAGAAGTGCATAACATAGCAACTAAATATGTTCTCTAAATAATAATAGATGTTTAATTTCACTTATGCCAACTATTTCAATCTAAATTATTTCAAATTGCATCAATCATTTCTAAGTACATTGTAACGTACATTATTTTCTGTTCTGTGAAACATTCTAAATGGTACCATTCACATTTAAGAGCACATTACATGTGTTTCTTCCTGATACTGGTACAAAGTAACTGCTTTATGAAAGCACGATTTTCAAGGAATGTAACAATGATTAATAATGAGGTACCTACAGTAACTGCAGTTATGCTCTTGAACTATTTGAAGCTTCCAGCTTTTCTAAAAGTAAAGAAATCACCGTACCGAATGGAAAATACTTTAACTAATAAACACATAATCGTTAGGATAATAAATTTCCTGATTCATGAATCAGAGATTCATTTCTCAAAGGTGCTTTCTTAAGCAGTAAACGCCAATTGAATAATCACCAAGGTTAATCATTTGTAGGCATCAAACGATTCATCTAGCCATCTTCTAATTTTATGATTCCTGGCAGTAATTAAAATCGTGCAAAGTGGTCATCGCGAAATGAAGTGTTGATTATAATCCAGCAATTATTAAAATCAAATGGCAGCTCTCGAAAATTAAAATATTGAACAATATTTTTGTTCACATTCTGTTATTGTTTGTCAAACATTTTTTAAGCATCTTTTCTTTTACAAAATTTTCTTTTCATTTTAAAACAGTTACAATACATTAAACTGATTTTCAAAGACGAAAAAGACAGAGGCAAAATTTGAAGTTATATCTGATACTGGAATTCGGGGATACGAGGCGTAGTAACGGTACAATTTATGAGAGCAAAATGGGTCATAAATGTGATTAAAGCTAAAATATGATTATAGAGTTAGGGCATGAGTCTTGATTTTACGGAGGATTCAGGGACCAGAGTTTTTAAACGAAAAGCCGGACCTCGTCATCTGTAATCGTATTTTTGACAAGAAGCCGCTAATTCTTCGGTTGGTTACACGCGCTAATCACTTCGACGTTAATTGCCACTTCAGAAAGAAACTTTCAAGTGGCTCTTCTCAACTTACTCACGCATACTAAAAACCAAGATTATCCTTTTATTCCATATGAACTTAATGGGATCTTTATGTATGTCGCATCTTAAAAAATCTTTCAACTTGAATACGTTTTTCAGCTTGCAAAGATTTTTTAAACTGATTTCGAGTTACTTTTATTAAGGGACATTAATTTAGATACAGTGACTTTAAACAGCTTCCAGAAATTTTTCTGCATTAAAGTTGCTTGATTGGTTCTCAAAAGACTGTTGGTGACAATTATTTCTTTTACTTAGTAAGATTTTATCCGTTTTACGCGATTTCAATTGGCTTCCTGAAACTTATTCCTGGAATTTTATTTCTGTTAAATTTTAATCAAGTACGAGTTCTAATAATAAATAGAATAAAAGTAACTCGTGAAATTTATATATGGTTAGGGATTTAGTATAAGTAAAAGCAATTCCAAGCGCAGGTCCGTTTTTTTAGGTGTCCAAACGGTGTACATGAAATCTCACGTCCGGGTGATCTGAATCAAAAAGCAAAATACGGTTATCATCTACATAGTATTGACTCTCGTCTTACGGATGATTTTGTCGATAAAAAATTTTGACTCCGAAAAAAAATCCATAAACTGAGAAAAACCGAAGGGTGTTAACCCGGATAATGTGTCTTGACTAATAAACATTATAATTGTTCCCTAAATACTAGAACTCTTAACTCTGCAGAGAAAAAAATAAAATTATCCCAAGAGTTTAGAATTTTAGGTAGAATTTTACCAAAGAGATTAAATTGCCTCTCCAGGTTTTCAGATTAACAATATCAGGCAGAGGATAGTGGAGTGCTGTTTAGCTTAACAAATTTAAAGGATAGTACATTTCTACCTTCTATTTCATTTTCTTGCCTATGGGAATCTGGTACTCAACTAAATGAATATAAATTCTGGTTTGAAATGTATCTCCCAGTCGTCACGAAAAGTTTAGATTCAATTCTTCAGAATTTATTTAATTATATACAGTCGTGCTCCACCGGAGCATACATTATTTATTCGAGATATCGAGTTTATTCCATGTGAATTTTATTTCCTTCACGGACGCAGAAGAACGACTGAGGAATTTACAAGCAGATTTTTCTTTCAGACGACAACTTTTTTAACAGTCAAGTGCACTTTCTCTGTCAAGAAGTAAATGAAAACGTTGTTTCCAGAAACACACTAGTATCCAGCATCTAAGGCTAATGACAGTAGACAGAGCAAAACTGGATTCCCGTGCGCTTCTAGTACGTGCCCTTATTTGCTTAAACGTCTTCCAGCTTTTTTTTTTGTGGGGGAAGCGTCACACTGTCGAGCTAACGAGAGACCGGAATGTATATCTATCTTGCCAAATTCGCACGCGAGTCTGAAAGATCGAGGAAGTGACTAAAATGAGCTACTTCAGCCGTATGTTTACCCTGCAGCGTGCTGTTTCACCAGCGCCTTCCTCCTCTTCTCGTCGCACTGTTCCCCATGGAACTTTATGGCTCATGAATGAAACATGGGCCTAACCGTATGTCCGCAAGCGGACTTACGTGTTGCAACGGTGGCTTAATGTATGCCGCGATCGCGAAAAATGGCGAACCGATAAATGGAATTAAGGCGGTGGCCCTCGTTTTCTTGGTCCCATGACACTCCGTAGCTGTAAACATAAACATACACATTTCTTGCTCACATTAGCAAATTCTAACTCCATACCTGGCGCCAGCTTTAACCGAAACTTCAGCTCCAATTGTCTGCAGATTATGTAACACTGTTGTAAACTTTCATTTAATAAATGTAAATTAATATAAGCGTATTATTATGTAACTAATTAATTAAATTCATAATATAACGTGGTGGATTGATTCTGACACGTTATTTGTCATCTTACTAACTCTCGAAGGAGCCCGTCGCGGATTCGGGCAACCAGGGAGCAAAAGCTTCGTATTTAAGAAACAACTTATTGTTATTATTTGATCTTTTAATAAGGGTGGCCTAATCATTTGAATTTCCATTCTCTTCTGGGGTCGTTTTCGTTAGCGGATGAGATTCCCGCTTTACGAAAATCTCTCGACGAGTAAGTTTGGCCAAATCCGCACAGCAAGAGATATCTAATGATTTGTCATCGATTAAGAATTCGAGTTACCGATTAGAAGGAAGGATGACTCAAGGGTAAAGTTAAGGGGAGACACAGGACGAACCCCCGAAATGTCGCCACCATCTTTCTTCCTGGTTGTGCTTTCGTCGTGAGTGGTCGTGAATTTAAGTTCACGTAATTTATTCATTTTAAGTTTTAACCGCCCTGATGGTGAACTTTTAAAAGGTATTATTTAAAAAGTATATTCTGAGAATTAGTAGTGATTGTCACGACGAGTCTTCGTTTTCTTGGTAAGCGGCTCGCTATTATTTTTGTATCATGTGTTGATAATTAATTTGAAATTGCCATGTGCTTCTACCCGACACAGGTCGTAATTGTATCTAATCAGAATTATTTAATTTAAAATACTTTTTCTCTGTCAAAAGCGATCTCGGGATGCGTACTAAAGTCACCTTCCTCTGAGGATTTCATGTTTTTGTTAAATATTGAAATTATTATTTATGTTAACCATAATTCCGAGCTCTATTATTTTTCATGAATAAATACTATCTATATTAATTTTCAATTAAAAGCAGTGTGTTATTTATTTTATTTTCATGCTTAAGATGTTGTGGCAGTATTTTATTTTAACGTATCAGCACTCCAATTAATTTTAAAATTAATGAATAATTGTTTTGTGGAGATGGTGGAAGACTAGAGTCAAATTTTGAGGTCCTGGAGGCCATGTGATGTTTGCGCTTGCGCTCTGGTTTCATCGTCGAGACACTGGTCGAAACATCGAAAGCATGGCATTCCTGGATTTGCAACCGTATAGTAACCTAAAAGATTAAATTGAAATTGTGAAGATTTATATTAAAATTTGTGTGTCGACTTGCTGAATTCAATAATTATCTGGTGTGTTCCGCAAGTGGTTTAAAGGAATCATAAATATTAAAGTCGACTAAACTGTAAGTAGGTCTTTTCTTGGATATACCTTTTGTCGCCAAATATTCATTGTTTCATTGGGTTCATCCATTTTACCTGCCTTGAGGTTCTCTTCCTCATTTTTTGGGGAATCATCATTTCGCTCCCGGTACCTGAGGAACCTTACCCCACATTGAGGGTTAGTAGTAGAGGAAGAGAAGCTTCCTCAGGTATTGGGAGCGAAATAAAAATATCCGCATCTTTTTATTCAGTTTGAATTTTGATGCTATAAATATGTCGATCTTTTGTCGACAGGCGCTCGAGTATTAAAATTATACAGACAAAGTTTGAACCCTCACAGCTTTAAACCCGGCCGCGGGAGGTGTAGGAATAATTCTAAAAGTATAAATTTAGTTTATTAAAATAACAATTATTCTTGTTTCAATGTGGCGGACGTTACTGTTGTTGGTAGAGTGCAAAGAATGAAATATGATTTATTGACGATCACCTGAAAGCATTTTGAATAGTTTCGATAATGTCGTCGACATAATTTTTTAGATTCTACAATATGCCGCTTCTTGTCATACGGGAGAGATGCCTCCCCCTTTTTTCGTCGCTTGCCACTCCTTCTCCGTAACGGCAATCAGAGGTGCGTTATAAACATAATTATTGCTCTCCAATTATTCTTCAGTATTTTGACTGACGGGACTCATGCTAGGTTGCTCATGGAACGACGCCTTTAAGGTTTATCTGAGTGGCGATGATCCTGACCAAACGCTAAAAAGTAGAATCTTCCAACGGTCCTTCACGCGTAAAGGAACTCATTTAGAATTTCCTGAAGTTTCTTATTGCTCCTCATTCTAATCTAGACTTCTTTTGAATTAACTACTAATGATAAATAAAAATTCTAATTTAGTTATTAATCCTTTTCTAATGTTATTAAAAAAATAAATTGTCTTTTTAAAGGGAAATTAAAAATGTTTAGTTATCCTACTATGTATAATCGCAGATTGAAAATTAATTAAATTAAACTTCATTATCTACCTAAATGGCCAATAACCATTAAGACAATCAAATGTTGATTCGGATGAAGGTTCATCGACGAGGACGAAGTACGGTAGTGGAAATAGCCAGAAGAATTGCATAAGGACGTATAATAACGGTGGCGCTATATCGCAACTAAGCGCACTGCGGGAGATCACGAATTGCTACCAGCGTTATTTTTATGATTATTTCACTACGTTATGCTGCTCGTTTCGTCGTTAACCGGTTAAATGGTCGATTTAACTTGGGTACGATGTCCAGAGACATTCTCCACCTTCAGATAGGGTGAGGTCATCTTGACAGAAGATCCATAATGTCAGATCCTTGCCTTCCTAGTTTGTATAGAGAATTATAAAAATCCAGGAGGTATTTACCGCTTCCTCCTTCTCAAAATTATCTCTTCATTCTACTTGATGTAAATGAACTGGAGTCTCATGAATATCGGCCCTTTTGAAGACATTAAAAGCTGCTTGAATAAAATGATAGTGAAGTTGCTTTAAAGAAATAAAGACACTAAAAGTTAAATGAAGTAAGATTACGAGAGATCTTATGAATTAATAAAAAAAATGGTAGCAGTTAAAAAAAAAAATAAATAATTGGGGCCCTTTACGCTTTCCCTGAAGCTTTTCTCCTCTGGGTTAATTAGATTCATAACGGGACCCGAGGCAAAATTTTTTCCTGATTTTCCTTAGAACTCGAGATCATCGATTGAAGCTGATGTCAGGATCAATATAAGGCTGTTACATCATGAGGATGGATCTGGTGGATGAGCTTCTCTGGTGGTAGCGGTGGTTAACTGTTTGCAGGTTGTCTCATTTGCATGTTGCTGGGATCTCGAGCACGTTTCCGCAGGCTAAGCGATAGGCTAGGGAAGTTGGGAAATCGCTCTTTACTTGTACCACAAGGAGGCAAGCATTCATTTACGTTCTAGGGCTACATTCCCTCTTTTCGGAATCAAGTGTCCTCTTCTGTCCTTCTTTCTCACGAGTATGCTCTCTTGCACAAGAAATCATCCGTTCTTCCTCATTCTAGTCGATTCTATTATCTCTCATTCTTCGTTTATTTTTCTTCCTTTTCTCTTTTACTTACGGTACCACTTATTTAATTTGTGTACAATTACAATTCTTGGAATACCTTCAGATTTCTAATAGTGTAGTTTGTGTTTAGGTCTGAAAGGTATTTGTTCTGACTGTACAAGTGGTTTGGAATATTTTTCAAGAAAATTTTTAAAGATGTTGGAATATCTTTAAATAAAGAGATTAGTTTGCTTAACGAAAGCGAATTTGCATCGTCTCGATGTTAAAAAATATTAATTAACTACCAAAAACCAAAACTCTCCTTGCTGATTGGAAACCTCAAATCAAAAGGGAGATTTCGCTGAGACCTCAAGTTCAGGACACCTAGGACACTTAAAAAAATTACTTCTCATTTTTTAATCACTTTTAAAAGAACCCAATTATTTATTAATAATGTTGAATTACTCAACTCTTAAACGATCATGATACAAAGTTTTCTATTCCGGGCAATAGTAAAAAATATGGCGAATCCAAATCGACCGGTAGATCCTCTTTTCCGCGATCCTTCCCTTTTCACGTCATCTTCTCTATTGCTGTGTCTCAGTTTCTCAGCTGGTAGGAAACCACACACCCTCTCAGTTGCACCTGGAAGAAAAATTCGGATCCTCCCGCTGACCTTCGTTACTATTCGTGAACTTGATCTGCGCAAATCGCAATTTATGAATTCAACGAAGAACGACAATAATGAGACTGTAGCACTACAGTGTACAGTTAAAATATGTAGATGGTTTAAATGACTTTAAAACACGTGGAGAATGCAAGCGGAAAGAATGAATTTGAGAGGAGTGAATAGATAAATGCGAGGAACGTCTTAAGATTCGCACAAACATCACAGTTTACCAGGAAGGAATCCGGTACGAATAGCCCATGTAACTCGAAACTGCAACGAACCCGGAGCTGGCCATAGGTTAATCTTCTCTATATGTTCCGTTATCCGGAGACGATGGGGACAACAACGACAACGGTGGTAGCGGCAGATGCAAAATAGCACTGTGGCATCAACACAAGTGGTACTATCGAATCCATGCTTAACTGCTTGGGATTATTCACCTCCTACGCGCTTCTAGAACATTGACCAAGACAGTTTAATTAACATAAATTACTCTTTCGGTCTAGAATCCTAATGCAGGTGACTCAAGTTCTTTCATTATCAATTATAAAGGTCTTTTCTTCTTTCTCAAGAACAGAGTCAAGCAGGAATAAAAGTATTTTTTTTCTTTTGCTTTATCAGCGACACAATGTGTTTTATAGAGCTATACCATATGATTTGCAGAAATAAATGAAGGAAGAGAGGTATAGTTGAGAAGGAAGGCTATCACTAGGAAAGAGAAAAGGGAAGAGATCGTCTGGGACCATAAATGTTTTTCTCTCACGACGCAAGAAACTCGATCCAATCTACACCGAGGGATCTATGTAAAATGTGCAGCTCATTTGTCTACCGCTCTTACGCCGCTTACATTTCGCGAAGCTTGCAGCACTTCAACTCACTGTGCTCGGAAACTCAAACTACGAGAGCCAAAGGCGAACCGGATCCTTCCTTTAAGAACGTGACTGAAAATCTAATTGCTATGGTTATCGAAAATATGATAAGATTTAAAGAGTAGTAACGCAAAGTTGAAACCTGATAGTATCATTTGTAAGCATTAAAGGGTGGTAGACCTAGTTAGAAGTTTGAAAAAATCGTTTTTGTTTTTCTTGCATTTTCTTAAAGCAGACTGTTTCAGAAGTAATATCTGAAAATTTCAAATAAATCGGACTATTATTTATGGAGCTCATAATCCTTATCCTTATAAAACAGAAAAGATAGTAATTGCTACGCTCTAAAGCAAAATGAGAAGGTCATGTTACTATTGTTGGAACTTGGAATATCAGTACGTTTTATCTAAAAGAAAAAAAAATGTTTTTAGACACGTCCGAGGTAAGACAAATAAGTGCGTAGCATCATGTAATTAAGGATAATAATAGGTCTCCAGCGACCTTTCGAATTCGTAGTGCCTAATAATACTAATGATTGTAAGCATAACCGTCTAGTCATTATAGATACCATTTGCTACAATCGAAGACAGGCGCATCTTATTTCGCACAGATTTATTCATTAAAATATAATTCCTTAAAAATTGTGCATATTTCTTAATAACAAAATTTTACAAACTAATATACTAATCCACTTAATATACTTAGACTTATTCGTTACTTAAACTCCGTTTACCAATTTATCCAATTACAATCAATTCCCACGGTGCGACTTTCTCTGGTAGTAGTTTTTGCACCTTTTAACCGTTTTCCAATATTAATTTATTGCCCCGTTTCTGAAGTGATCGATCGTATGTTCCTTATCGTATCTTTCTGCGCTTTCATCTCCCTAAGAAGGTATGGTCGACCCGGTCCCTGTCGCCGATAGCCTTTCTTATATTCGCATTCATAATTTGAATCCTTAGCGCATATACGGTTATCATATAATTACAATTGTTTTTTGTAGCTTGCTCTTTCTGATTTAATTTTAGATTCTAGTTGATTCTAACCTGAAAGTTTTTAAAAGTAGATTATTTTCTGAAATTGGATAACTGCTTTTTCAAATACTGCAAAAGGTAATCGTTCAAACAATAAAGCAGAGAATTTCTTTTACAACGCATTGTTTGAAAGCATGGAGAGTTGGAAATGATTCGAGGATCTGTCGGATCCCCTTCTTTTAGCCTGCGGGTGCCAGCAATGACATGCTGGCAATCTCGAGCTATGTAACTTTACTGGGCCCCTCGTTTGGAGGCCACATTTTTTTGCCACCCGCAATTATTCGCTTCAAATTACCAGGCTGGTCCTGCGGAAAACGTTAATGGCACACACCAGGACGACCAGCCAATGACTGGGATACAGAAGAGACAAAGAAGGTTCAACTTGGCGCGATAAAAACGATTGGAAGAATTCGTCCTTCGAAGGCGGCTAGACGAAACTAGACATTCTGAACCGACAGTGGCATAATTTTCGAACACACGAACTGTGATTTCACGGAATTGTTGAATTCGATTTAATTTGGAATGCTGGGATGCAGAACCTAAAATTTCACCAATCCACAAGGTTCTGGAAGAATTTTTTAAAAGATTGTGTGCCAGAGATTTTGGTTAAAAATGTTAAACTTTAAATGAAGTCATACTAATGTATTGGAGGATTTCGTTCCATTAAAGAGTTGCGATGGACAAACAGATTGCAGTAAAAAGGTTAAATACCAGCATTCATATTTTGGCAGAATCAAAACATACCATTACTAATATTTATATTTACAGAATGAGGTTCAGATCCAAAGGTAAACGCGGCTTTCTGTTTATGAAGAAGTGATCTCTTTGATGTGTTCCGAAGCTATGTACGAGGCCTTGGTCACGTTCCCTGCTCCCAGAGAGAGTTTGAGTGAAAATAAAACGAGAAAGAGAGATTTGACTTAAAACTGGAGAAGTGCAAAGTCAAGAGAGCAAACAGTCATCAGAACGTGTCTGCACGTCTTATCGTTTGTCCTACTCTGTTTGCTAGTCCTTTCTATACGTGCAGTTCAGTGTGCTGAGGAATTCTCGGTCAACACGGAGGGTCTGCGTATCTGTCTCTTACCTATCTTGAAGAGACCTCGTGCCATGCGAACGCGCTCCTATCTCGCTATCTTGAAACGCCCTGGGAAGAGGAAGGTTTATTAAATGCACGACACAAAATTCAACGCAGCTGCTGCAAAATATATCTTAAAACTAGTGCAGTTTACTATCTTGATTCAGGTAGTCTCAAATTATTTCTAAATTCATTAGATGCTCCAAATGTTTATTATCTTTAGTAATAATTAATCTGTTGTAGCCTTAATGAGTTTTGTCAATATCTGAAATAGGATCGAATTGAATTTGGATTGTTTTGTTCTGAAATTGTCGTCGTCATAGTAAAGTTCAGGAATAATATTTAAACTTGTAATCTATACCTGTACGAAAGGTGGACACGTCTTAATCCTCGGGCAATTTTTATTTAAAACAGACTTGGTAATCGGTATGAAATTTCCAACGATGAGACCAGTGGTCTCATTGTGGTCATAAACGGTGGAGATCCTAACTAAATTGAATTATTTGTATTGAACAGATAATGGGGAATTCCTAACGATTGGACCTCGGATTGGACTAAGAAGTCCGTTGATATTCGGGGAAATTTTATAAACAAAAGAAAGACAAGATTGGCTTTACGATCTTACCTGCCTGGTGGTGGACCCTTTTGGTAAAAGGCGTAAGAGGGTAAGATCACCTTCCGAGGTCTGTTATAAATTAAAAATAATGAAAATGACATTAGGGGTAAATAAAAGTAAACTCAAGAACAGACCATTTTGGATTACATGTCATTATAATAAATAAGTCTGGTTTTCCTAATTCCTGTACTAATCTCATAGCATCCATAAAACATTTTTGATATGATCTAACACCTCCATTGAAAGTTTAAGATACTATAATTACTTCACCCGGACGAATAAACCTACATCAACTATAAATTGTTAAGTTAATTTGCCTAATGATAAACATGGATTATCTAATGTCAAAAATCGTTTACCACTGTATTTCAATCATCCAAGAGTCGACAATTTCCAAATAATTCAACATTCGAATTTCAATAATTTCGAACTAAAGACGGATAATTTCAAATTTAAACGAAACTTTAGAATCGCTTTCATGATCCACCCGTATTTCTTAAAGCACAAAAACTACCAAACTACTGCATTTTGAAGAATACTGGAGAATCGAACAAGCTCGTGAGTCCCTTAAAGGACACGCTTTCAGTCTGGATCTTTTTGTGCAAATGTAGTAAGAGACCAAAAAATGTGAAACATGGTGACACGCGACAGGTTGTGGTATTGAAGTTTCTGAGGATGTCTGCGTCAAAGCGCGCTCATCTTAACGACAACATTATGTGCAGACATTATGAGAGTAATTCGTTTTCTTGCACGACTTCGTTTTCAATGGGTGAAAGTTCAGTTGTCCGCGAAATTGTCAAGGAGGGTCAGTTTCCTACTTCTTGGATCCAAAATGCCTTCTTGAGAATTACGAGATAAGAAAATTTGCTGACACTAATCCCAGATAAAGGTGTTGGGTCCTTTTATTTGAACATCTCCCAAAAACAAAAAATACGCGGTTCTGTCTGCAAATTTAGAACAAAAGTACGATTGACATTTTTCATTAAATGATGGGCGTTAAGGGAAAGTATAATTAATATTATTGAAATCTTCCAATAAGTAAATTAAATGTATTGGATATGTCGAAAATTAAAACACTAGATTTTAAGAAACATATCAAAGGATTGTTTCTCAAGTAGCAATTTCTGACACACTGAACTGATGTCCCACACTCATGGATATAAAGAGTGAACTGAGGCCAAGGATCATTCTTCTCAAGCCTTCTCACTCTTCGTGCAAAAATTTCACAGTAACTATGGATCAGCCTTAACGAAAGGCCATCTTGTAATTGTATTTCAGAAGTTTATCTCAGTTGCTTTTGGCTTGACTTGAAACGTCACAAAGTGATGGAGTATGACAAGGATCCAAAATGAACTCAAAGGAAAGAAGAACGCCGGGATTTTTATGAGCCAAGTGTACAAATTTATGACCTTATCAGGAGTCCATTTGGTTTTGACGAAGCGACGAAATACGAGCTGCCGCTGTGTCAGGAAAGAATTTACTCGAAGTTACGCGACCCGAACAAATTTTTTGGTAAATTTAGAATAAACGAATTGATTGCCTCTCTGCCAATTCGATCTATTATGGAATTTTCACCAAAAACTGTTTCGTGATGTTTAATATAAAATAAAGAACGTCTTCTTAAGGATTTTACAGGAGCATAAAAACTAATTTTCATGAGTTATTCCGGACACTTAACATAGCTATTAAGAATTTAATATAAAAACAAAAGATCCGCAAAAACAAAGTAAGCCGAAATTTTCGGTATATTAAATTGATCACGCGAATGAATCTGTCACGAACTATACCCAATTGTCTAGCTGAGAAACGCAAATATTTATTTTGAATTCTTTCCAATCTTAAAAGATCGCAATCAGTGGTAGGCATCCAAATGACATGATTACTGACCAGGATAGATCTGACAAATGACAAATACAATGACCTGAGGGTGGATAGATTCGAAAAACTTGACGCATTTTTCTTCACAAAGCATCAACTGTTAATTTCTTTTATTAAACGTTAATTACTAATATTTTTAATTATAACTATTACTCCGCTGCTAATTTCCTATTAAGACTTTTTAAAGAGAATAATTTTGTAAAAAAGACTGAAATTAGAGCAGTTTAATGAATTTTGAAAAGGGAAATTGGCAGCGGCTGACTAAATTGTTGGATTCGTTCTTGTGAGTGACTCGAACAGTGTAAAGCTCGAGATATTCGCATACGGGTATATAATCTCCTGAAGCGTAATCCAGCTTTAGTCGTACACGATATTTATCGTGAAGCGTAATTGAAACGTTCGTGCAACGCGCGATATCCGATCTAACCCGACGTTTTCTTTCTGTTACAGGTAAGCTGGGATATCTCCTCTCCAGTTCTCTCTCGTGTCTCTCGATGGCACAGCAGAGTTATCTTTGAATGTGAGTACGTACGAGCCACTGTCATCGTGGCAGTTGGATTGCTCCTCGCGAGTCATCCCATTTCTAACTACCCACATAGCTTGAATAGACATCTTGCATAAAACTAGAATTATTAACTGTCACCATCAGTTTTATTCCGCGTCATCATTAAAACAGCTTATTTATGCATTCAACTTGCTTGCTTCAAGAATAAATCTGCTTTATTGTTAATTTAATCTATCGACGCAAAACTGTTTTTAAAATTACTAATACTAATTAAAATTACTAATCTTTTTCACCGTTTGTACAATGAGAACGTATAAAGTTACGAAGCACAGATAGGATTAAATACTAAAAATAAATCTACTTTCAAAGTCTACGAATAATAATAATATGCAAACTATGCGATATAAACGTCTAAATCACCGTTAACAGCGATAGTCAAAACGATTTAAAGAATTTCTCTCACTAATTGCCTATTATTGCATCAAAAATTATTAAAATTGTGCCTATGCTAGTAAATGTAAAAAAGATTCACAAGGAATGTTGAAAATTTGCTGTAAACGAACACCAGAAAATACTTAAGTGAGACGTAATTATGTTAATTGTACAAACTCTGTCGATGAGATAAAGTAAAATTTGGTAAAGTCACGATAAAAGGACCTCAGGAAACCTGTTTTTTCTATGTGGCACCAAATTGTCATTAGCATCAATTTCAGATAAAACACACTCAAAAATCTCTATACATCCTTTAATTTTTTTCAAGCATACAATCATCTTGGATTTAGGCTTCTCAAACTACATGCTACAATAAATTTCTCCCGGTTATTGTACACTATTTTATTCCCAATTAAATACTCCTTTTTGTGTTATTGCCCTGAGAACAGTCTTCAGTTTATTAGCCGGTGATGTTATTGTTCAGATTTAGAGTCAAGGATCAAGGATGTTAGGTCTTATTTATGAGAGGTTTTCAGACTTTAGCAACAACAAAATATTTTTATTCGCGGCCATATAGATTAGTGTCGAGACAGTTATATAGATTAGATTTAAGGTGTTCTTCAGAAGTATCTTATCATTCTTTATGAAGCAGATAAAAATGCCGTTTTATGGAGTATAAGAATTGTTTTATTGAAGTTTAGAAGCGCGTTTAATGGTGCAAGTCTGTTTCCAAATGTCTCTTCCATCACTTTTATAACTTTATTTTTCAAACACAGTTGCAAATATTGGATGAAAACTTCAAGTTTAGGAAATTTGATTATATAATTGACAATAGCTATTCTACGTTAGTAGATGATGTTAAATAGATTGTGAATAAGACTGAAGTTTTTTTTTGTAAATACTGCTAGGTTAGGTAAAGTTGAAGTCGATTGTGACTTGCCTTTGAAGATGCAACAAAGTACGGACAGCAAGGATACATGTAGTACAGAGTCTGTTAAGGATGACGCAGTCTGAACTCTGACCCCTTTAAACTCACGACTCGTTTTAAGCTCTTTGCGTATAAACGCCATAACTCTCGAATACCATTTCACCATATATGAGTATTTTTATTGCTGCTATTACACGGCCTGCGACGTGAGAGTCAAGTCATACGACGATATTTACACAAAAGTGAGCCATATGTAATGGAGAAAAATCTCAAGTCTCCCAACAAACTCTAGATTCATGACACACAAACAACTTGAAGGTGTAGCGTTTTGTAAGATAATCTATCCATCACAACGACTCTTTTAATAACATCGTAGGAATTATCAATCCTTTTATTTTTAGAGTAAAAAGTTTATAAACTAAGTGGAGTGGTAAGGAACAACACTTAACCAAAGAAAACTTTCGAGTTGAAGTATTTGTTCGACTTATCAAATAAAACATGAAATCTTTGCAGGATCATCTTTTGAACATTATGACCAATTTGGTGGTAACAAATAAACAAAACACTTTCACGTTACCCTTCGCTCATAATAAAAATAAAAATAATCATATGCATTACCTGCTACCTCATTATGAAGTTTTTAAAGATACTTTAGCAGTGAGAGATTGTTGGTCCTTTGAGCGAAATTGTTTAAGTAATAAAGTAGACCAAGTGATTGTGAGTGATATCAAAAAGAATGATTTTTATAAACGTCTCAGGCAGAGGGATTACTTAACATAAATATTGGACGAAAATTTGGACGTGCGCCTCTGGCTGATTTCCTGCTGACACGACGTTAATTGAAAGCTGGACTCCACTGCGAGGCATTTCTGCCACGAAAAGGAGGACAGAAAACAAAGTGGGAAATAGAACCAAAAAGAAATTTGACTGGTAATCTTAGGCTGGGCAGAGTTGGCTCAATTGTAGCAAATACCCTACGCCTAGCTGTAGGATTTTTTGAAATTTATTTTTAGGTGTTAATTAGTGGATAAGTAAGAGAAATAACTGGTAAAGAAGAAAATAAATTAATTAGCTGTTTTTAACAAAGAAAATAAGTTACTTTGTTAGAGTTCTCAGACATTATTGAAGCTACTGAGAGAAACTGAAGACAATAGATCCATCAGCTGCCTCTAGCTTGAGGCGTCTATACGAAGACTTTGTCATTTGAAAGAATAGATATCTCTCTCGGACGGCATGACTTTGAATCGACACAAGGCAGAAAAGTCGACGAAGGACTGAGGGCATTGAAGAGGATGAGAGGAAAGTGCGAGGTGGCCAACGGAGGCAGAATAGCAGCCTCACGGCTTCACGGTGGTTATCTTCGGTCCCTCTTTTCTCGGCAGGTTTACGACGAGCCAATGCAAACACGACTGCACACCGCTACTAACTGACCACCTAGCTACTGAAGACTAGATTCGTCAGAATCTTTTCATATCGTCTTCTTTTTTACAAACTTCGTAATACGAAAATAAACCTAGGTGCATATTGAGTTTTAACCAACTCAAGTATCTTAAATATCCTAAGTATGTTTTTGAACAAATTTGTAATAAATTTTTACTTAGTTGATCAATTGTTAATTAATTTAAATTGAGTAATTCAAGTTTTTAAGTAGGTAAATCGAAATTTCAATGAACCAAGATAATCCTTACAACATAATTTTAGAAAAAAATAACTGAGCCTGAATATTCACAAAATGTTTAAATTAAAATCAATTGGGTTTATCTTAAAGAATTGCAAGCTAGCCACTAACTACGGAAAGTGGGGTGGTAAGGAACAACACTTAACTAATGAAAACTTTCGAGTTGAAGCATTTGTTCGATTTATCAAACAAAACATGAAAGTTACAAATAATCCAAAAACTTTCAGTTTAAATATCCAGCTACTTTGAAAATACATACACCGGAGACTGATAAAAGATGCGAAATCATATTGTCGGAGAACCGACCACACATAAGTAATGTTATGTTTGACACTATCAAACTAGGAATGAGGTGATAGCGTCACCTCGTCAAAATTCAAGTTGTGGCGACAGCAGCGCCGCGACGGTATTAATAATAAGCTACGTATCGAGCGTTAGTTGACGTAACTCTCACCGTATGGTCGCTGCCGGTCCATGGTGTGAACACGCCTTACTGCTACTAGTCCAAGATGACCACTGCCGGTGTTATGACAGTTTGTAAACAAACCTCGGGAGTAGAGTTACATTAAAGTAATATTACCTGGAGAACGACAATGAGAACAAGAATATTACCGGAAATATAACTGACCAAAATTCTAATCGAGAATTTATAAGATTTTAAGTTTTTTATTTATTTATCAAATTTTCTCAATCAATGTACGAAAATAGAATCTTTAGTGTCATTCTAATTATCAATAATTTAAATTTCAATGTTAAAGTAAGAATTATATATAATAATTTACAAGATTTATGTGTATTTATACAGTGTGGTTTGTTTGTGTTAAAAATTTACTGAAGTCTAGTATATTGTATTTACAGCCTGAGGAGGTCAACGAAATGTTAACGAAACGTTGCTCGTTAAAATAAAGGCAGATTGTCCTTTAATTCATGTGTTTAGTGTTTTTTGTTTTTTTATTTTTCCACCTAATGAAAAACAAATTATAAACCTAAACGTCTTGGCTCCAACAGATCGAAATTTCTTTTTACTTAATTTACAAGATTCTTTCATTCCGTCCACACTTGAAGTTTCTCACTAGATGTTTTTTTGTTTTAAATTTTTACATCATATTGGTTACTCATAGACGAAGTATTGTTTTACCCTCAAATTATCGATTGCAATTTTTTGACACATCTTGACATATTTCGACCTCAGAATTTTGAAAAAAAACGTTTTTTTGAAATATTGTTTATTTTTGTTAAAAAAATTAAAATGTAAGTATTTTATTCGTTTTATTTTTTAAAAACGCATCGATTGAGCTATTAGCAAACCCTCTAGTGCACTTTAATCCAAAGTTATTAGCATTTTGAAAATCTTATTTTTTAATAATTTTATATTTCTGCTTTATTACCAGCTTCAATATATTTTCATTATTATGTAGTTAATTAAAAAACACATCGAATGAACTATTTGCGAACCTTCTTCTGTAATCTTGTTCCAAGTTATCAAGATTTCAATAATTGAAAATTTTTTTTTATTTTTTTGCGTTTAATATATATTTTATGAAGAATAATTTTTGCCTCTTTTTGTAAACAATTCAAAAAAATTTTTGCAAGCTAATAATTAAAACTTAGTGATGTTTGTATTAATCTCTAAGAAGAAGCAATGTTTTCAAAAAATGAATACCAAAAATTACTCATACCAAATAAATGCTTGAGGTACAACTTGGCAACGGTTTTTCACCTTTTCAAAATGTTTTCAAATTTTAAATTTATATAGCAATTTTAATTTCTCCAAATTTCTGTTAATTTGAACTTGTATTGATTAAAAGTTTAATTAATCCACGGTTCAAATATACTAAATTTGAAGTGATTTAAAAAGTTATGAAATTTTTAATAATTCTTTTCTCTTATGATTTCAATTACTTAAACTACAACTTTTAACTATTTTTATCATTTTTCAATTACTTTCATTGTTTCTCACTTTTTTCCCCTTAATCTTAAATCTACCTCTCACAAATTTCAATTCTTTTTTTTAAATTTTTTCAATCACTTTTTCATTTGTAATTATTTTCTCTTCGACAATAAAACAATTTCATTATTTATTGCTAAACTTCGTAATATTTTCCCCAAAATGAAATAAATTTGTTTAATTCACCATTATTCGCATTTTGCAATTATTATCTTCAATTTTTAATCATTTTCATTATTTCTGAAATAATATCCTGTAATTTCAAATATCTCAATTTTTAATTATTTTGTTCAGTATTTATTTCTTTTTATCATTTTACAATTATTTTTTCCATCTTTTAATTGTTTTAAATATTTTCTAAATTTTCTGTTATTATCTCAAATTTAGATTATTGTTTTCAATTTTCAACTTATTAAACGATTTTCCAATTATTTACTTTTGCTTGAAAGTAAATTCTGTAATTTTTCTATTATTTGATTACTTTCAACATATTTCAATTATTTTAAAAAATTTAAAAATATTTTCATCATATTTCAATTATTTTTTACATTTTTAAATTCTTTTTATCGTTTTCTTTAACTTTTAATTATTTTTAATTATTTTCATAATTTCTAAAAAATTTGATTAATTATCTTAAGTTTAAATTATTTTTTGCCATCTTTAATTTTTTTCTTCAATTTTTAATTATTCTAATTTTTTTCAATTAATTTCTCAGATTTTCAAGTATTTTTCTCAAATTTCAATTTTTTTTAATTCCATTTATTTCATAATATATCCCTCAGTCAAAAATGAACCTAATGAGAATCATTAAATGTATTTATACAAAAATAATAATAATAATGTCTTACATATGTATAATAGCTTCTCTTTAACTCTTTACATATTTATATGTATATACATGAATTTCTGCAATTTTTTCAATTATTTATTTCAAATTTTATTAATTTTTTTAACTTATCATTGTTTTTATCATATTTCAATTATTTTCTTCAAGTTTAAAAATTTTAAAAACATTTTTTAATTATATTTCCCAATGTTTAATTATTTTTATTTTCTAAAATTTCTAAATATTTTTTCAAATTTCCCATTATTTTCTTTAATTTTTAATCATTTTCAATTCTTTTGATAATTTTCAAATTTTAAACTATTTATTTGATATTTAAATTATTTTATTCAATTTTCAATTATTTATATTATTGGTTTATTATTTTCTTCAATTTTCAATTACTTCCGTTATTTTTCATAATTTCCAACAAATTTTTAATTATTTATCTGATATTTTCATTTTTGTATTTAATTTTCAATTATATCTTTGATTTTCTTGTATTTTATGTACTTATATTCTGTATTTTTTGCAATAATTTCTCTTAAAATAAAAATTGGTCTTGATTTTAAATTATGGTTATCTTTTTCATTTATTTTCTTTAATTTTTAATTATTTTCTTTTTTTTTGCATTAAACTTCTAAAAGTTTCAAATATTTTTTAAAAATTTTTTTTAACTTTCCTTTATTTAGACTATATTATGTACTTTTTAAAATTACTTTCTAGAATTTTAACTATTTTCTTCAATTTTAAATTATTTTTATATTATTTTCTTAAAATTGTAATTATTTTCATCATTTCTGAATTAATTTTCTAAATTTTTAATTATTTATCTCAATTTCAATCATTGCACAATTATCAATTATTTTCTTCAATTCTTCATTATTATAATGTTTTCAATCTATTTCTAAGATTTTTCTCAAAATTAAATTATTTCCTTTAATTTTAAAACATTACTATGATTTTTTAAATTACTTTCGACAATTTTAATCGTTTTCATTATTTTTTTTCAATTAATTTGCAAAATTTATATATAAATTGCGAAATATATTATTTCAATTTATCGTGATTCAATGTTTTTTTGAGTAATTCAGAACATCGTAAAGTATTTTGAAAAATCATGAAGTACATTGAGAATTTTTATATGTTGTCGTATTTTGATGTACTTTAAAATATCTTGAAGTATTAATAAATACTCTCAAATGCTTAGATATTTTTTGAATTTTGTTATAAAACCTTGAAATTTGTTTAAACATCATGAAGTGTGTTGACATCTGCTATTGTCATTTTAGATTAAAAATTTACAATTCAATTTACAAAATGTCATCCGAAGTACCTTTTCTAAAAAAATCTTTACTTTGTCATTGCAAAAATTTTTCGAATTAAATATTTGTTGAGAAAGAGGCCAAGGGAGAATCTGAAAAGAAAGGTGCGGTTTCTTGAGATAGTAGCTGTCAATCGTAATATGAGAAAAGACATAGGAAGGGAATGCAGAAAGTGCTTTTACATGGTCGTAACATCATTCTATAGTTGCAAAGCGAAAGGATTTTAAACGATTATCGAAAGCGTGCTATAATAACATGACGTGACACAGCAATAAAGTATCTTAAACATATCAAAACTTATTATTATTTTTATTTCATTATTTTAATTGAAATTAACAAACAACAGTTTTGTACAGATTGTACACTGAAAAAAAGATTTGGAATGCAAAGCAAAAGTTTTGTTGGTTCAACCAAAATTGTTGTTAACAGTTTAAAATTATCTCTGTTTAATCTCAATAAATTAATAAACAACTTTAATTATTCAATTTTGTTGATTTCAATTTCTCTTGATTACTGTAAAAGATCAAGTTCTACAAAATTGCTTCCTTGTAGAATATCGTTATCAGAAAGTGCTTTAAATTGGAATCGGATTGCGGATAGGTTAAAACGGTATTTCACGCAAAGTATGGAGCAGCCTGGATGAAGCTCATGTTAGAAAAGGGGAGCTACGCGGAAGAACAAGCAAGAGCAGTAACGAACAATGCGAAAGGAGAAAAAACATGGTGCTGAAACGATCTAACAATACTACAGTAGTCTTCCTGTTACAATATTTATTTCCTTGTAGTTTAGAATCTGTATTTTACAGTCCAAAAAATATTTTCCAACTGACCACATTAGTAAAGTGTTAACTTATTAACGCCTAGAAAGTACTTTAGGCATCGTTTAAAATAAACACATTTTTGTTAATATCATGAAAAGCTTAATAGGCTATTAAATCGTGGCAATATCTTGAGGTACATTGATCTCCTCAGAAGTACTTTAGAATACCTTGGTGTACTTTGAAATGTCCTAGAATACTCTAAACGGATATAAAATACTTAAAAATATATTGAGGTGTTCTGAACTACTCAAAAGTACTTGAAAATATCCAGGCGTACTTTGAAATACCCTGAAGTATTTAAAATACTCCGAACGGCTATATAAACTCTTGAAAATATCTTGAGGTATTTCTCAATTACTCAGAAGTATTTAGGAATGTTTTTGTGTACTTCGTAATATCCTAAAGTGCTGGAAAATATTCTAAAGTATTTTCAAATATCCTGAGATCCTTCATAATATTTTGAAATACTTTGAAATGTTCTGAAGGACTTTAATGATCGTAAAGTACTTCACGAATGCTTTGAAACATCTCAGAGTAGTTTGGAATGTCCTGAATACTTTTATAAAAGTTTTAAAGTACTTTGAAATATCTCGAGGTGTTTTGTGTTACTCAGAAATACTTTGAAGTATTCGGAAGTACTTCAGAATATCTTGGAGTTCTTTAAAATATCCTGAAATACTCTGAATGGCTAAAAAATACTTAGAAATACTTCCAAGTACTTTAAAATTCTCAGAAGTACTTTAAAGTCGTTTGATGTACTTTGAAGACTCCTGGAATATTCTAAAGGCTACAGAATATTCAAAATCTTTTGAGGTACTTTGAAGACTTCTAGAATATTCTGAAGGCTACAGAATATTCAAAACATTTTGAGATACTTTGACGTACTCAATAGTAGTTTTAAATATCCTGGCGTACTTTGAAATGTCTTAAAATACTTTGAAATGTTCTGAAGTACTTTAAATTACCGTGAATGAAATACTAGAGTAATATCTCGGAGTGTTTTGACTTACTCAGAAATACTTTAATGAATTCGGAGGTACTTCAGAATATCTTGGAGTTATATAAAATATCCTTAAATACTCTAAATGGCTAAAAAATACTTAAAAATACTTTCAAATACTTTAAAGTCGCCTGGTGTACTTTGAAAACTCCTGGAATATGCAGAAGGCTATAAAATATTTTGAGGTACTTCAAAGTACTCAAAAGTAGTTCGAATTAGCCTGGGATACTTTGAAATGTCCTGAATACTTTAATAAAAATTTTAAAGTACTTTGAAATATCTCGAGGTGTTTTGTGTTACTCAGAAATACTTTGAAGTATTTGGAAGTACTTCAGAATATCTTGGAGTTCTTTAAAATATCCTGAAATACTCTAAATGGCTACAAAATACTTAGAAATATCTTCAAGTACTTTAAATTGCTCAGAAGTACTTTAAAGTCGCCTGGTGTATTCAAAATATCTTGAAATACTTTGAAATGTTTTGAAGTACTTCAATTATCATAAACTACTTCAGGAATCCTTTGAAACATCTCAAAGTACTTTGAAATATCCTGAATACTTTAATCAAAGTTTTAAAGTACTTTGAAATATCTCGAGGTGTTTTGAGTAACTCAGAAATACTTTGAAGCATTTTTAAGTATTTCAGAATAACCTAGTATGCTTTTAAATATTCTAGAGTACTTTAAAATAGCCTTGGAAATATCTTGTAGTAATTTCAATTATTATCTGGAATACTTGGAAAAAATCTGAAATATTTTAGGCACAATTAACGTTAATTCGAAAATAGATTGTCAAATATTCTTAATTTTCTTGCGAATTAGGAAAAAGACAATCTTTACTCTATGTTTATCGTCTTTTGTGGTTGCTTGTGGTAGAAGCGACATAATTCAGGGACATCACCGTGCCGTGATTACGAGTCATTAAGAGGCCGCGAACCGGTGGCTAACAGCAAACCCTTTGTATAAACCCCATGTACATCCTGCGCACCTTTTACTCGTGTCGAGTAAGCACGATGCAAGCGTATACAATGAGGGTACAACTTGGTACTTTCAATTGAGATCTGGCAAGAAAAAATGGAGTTCTTCTTACTTTTGATCATTCAGTGGACCAGCAGTTCTCGCACACTCAATAATTTTTTTCTTTTTTGCTACATTACCTGCGGGAGTTCTCTTCCTCCTTCACTCCTCACAAACATTTATCGCACGACTCAATCCCTTTTCAACTTACAAAGTTTGATGACACCTTATAACGTATTTTTTCTCAGCGTTAATGTAACTGGAATATTTCCTGAAAACTTCGGCTAGAATATTCTTCAAATTTCCCAAGAATAGAAATTCTGAACAGAAATCCTATCGAGTTTCTAAGAAATGAAAATGCATGCGAAAATTTTCGAAAAATAATAAATCTAACAGAAATTTCCGAAATTAGTTAATCCAGATGGAATTTCTAGAAAATAAAATTTCGGGATGGAATTTACGAGGAATTGTCATAGAATTTTCGAAAAATGCTATTTTCGTGAAATTGATAAAAAATAAAAATTCAATATGGGATTTGCGATAGTTCTCCGTTCGATTTAGGTTAAATGAAAATTCAGGGAAAAAATTCCCAATCTTTAATTTTCGGAATTTCTGTCGAAATTCATTTATTTAATCAGATTTACGGGATCAAAGCTTTTTGTTACATAAGTACTTAACAATAATTCTAAAATTCGATAACAACAATAAAAAGATAATAATAAGACTTGACAATAAGTGTTTTGTGCATTGAAACTTTTTTGTTTTAATGTTCTTCGAAACTGATTAAAGTTATATCAGCCAGAAGTAAAAAGAAATGAGGTACAATAAATTATAAAACACTCTTAATGTAGAGAATCCATATATTCTTCAAAACAAATGTTATATATTAATTAACAATTTTGAATGAGCGTAGCTTCTTGCTCTACCGAGTGACAATTTGTATCTGGCGAAAAGGGTTACGCCACCATGGCAGAAAGACATAGCTGATAGAAGTAGATGATAGAAGTACAACCTGATTGGTTGACAGTGATAGAAACTCGATGACCGGAGTCGTACAGTTGTTGGAAGGGCTGAGTTGCAAACTATTAACAAAATTGCATCAGCCAAATTTGGGCAGTGAAATGCTAAATTACCCTTGCAGTGACGTTAAATTACAAAAAAAAAGAAAACTCAGGAAGAAACAAAAGCTACTATTTAGGCTATCTTATATTTTACAAAGTTGAAATTAAATTTTAGAAATCGGTGCAGACAAATTTAAGATATAATAATTAGAGTTATTATAAGAAATTATAAAAAATACAATTACGTTCTAAGCGAGACGTAACAATAAGCGTTAGTTTGAGGCAACTTTGTTTTGGATCGCAAATTTTAAACAGCAATAAACTTACTTAACAATTTATAATAAATTTAGCGAAAACTTAAGAAATTTTTAAAGAAAGATAATTTTTTAAAAAGTCTAAGCAGTTGATAATAAGAAATTGCAATCAAATTTGGAGGAATATGAAAAAACATTAAATGCATAGTTGAAGTTAAACTTCACCAAAAGATAATCCTAAAAATACTATAACAAAGTTCATAACTGAGGCATCCTGTGAATGTAGTTCTACGAAGATGTAGGTTAAGTTGGAAATGTGGTCCACAAGCATGAGCGAGAGGAAAGACTCTGTTTCTTCGAGGCGCGAATCTTTGGTTCTCCATTCATATAAACTATTCGAAGGTCCGTTTCTCCTTTAGATACTCTGTCATTCAATGAAATGCGAACCCTTTTAAATTCCTCTGACTGCATAGGTGTTCTGTCCCAGGATAATGAGAGATTTGATGGCAACAGATCTGGAAGAACCTAATTTAATAATTGAATTTATTTTATATTGGAATTGCGAGAAAAATGAGAATCGCCTAGAAATTAAACAAATTATAATTAAAATGAAGCAGATTCTAAAGTGATGAGCAAATATATTGAAATGCTTGAAATTTGTCAGTGCATTGTTTCCAAAAGTAAAACAACTTTGAAGAATAGAAAAAAGGTATATGATGCCTCAGGTTATATTTTAGGCTGAACTTGACTGGGAAAGGTCGTGGGTCGTGGTTCGTGGGACGTTAAGGCGTGGGCAGTGTAGGAACTCATTGCCTAACCTGTGAAATAGTGCACACGTATAAATATTCAGTAATTCCGGCTGTAAGGTTTCTTGGTTGAAAGGGCTGGGATCAGACAAGGGGCGTGTGGAAATGCTATACCCGTTTGCCCCTAGCAATGTGCGGATACTTTCATACACGCATATGTACTTGGTGACAGGGTATTGGTACCCCGCTATACGCCAATGAACCGACTTACAACGCGACAAGTCACTCTCAACGAGGAGATTATCACGAGAACCGGACATTTGTAAACTGATACAACGCTTTACTTACTTTCGTTGATAAACACGCATTAACACTTTCATTAGACGTATTTTACTCATTCCACATCGTAATGTCGCGTAATGGACACGTAATCCTTATTCAAATGTCGATATCTTGATTACGACTATACGTGAAAGTCATCGAGACAAGACAATTCTTATTAATGGGTAGAAACATCGAATTTCTTACTTGACTGACTTAGATAATTTGCATTTAAGAATAATGGGAACCTAAAAATGACGAGGTTATTATGGTCATAAAACTGATGATGCACATTCTATGCACATTATCATGTTTTGAATTTTGTTCGTGTTGGAAAACAGGCCGGAAGAGGGGTCGATTGAAGAACGAAATTTAGCGCTTATGGTCAATGAAACGGTTCACCGGTCATTTGATCATAATATCCTACCATTATTTAAACTTAAATTAAAAAAAAAAAAATTAAAAATGTTATGTTGTTCCAAAGTTATGTCCCGTCGAAGTGACGTCCTTCTGAAAAACATGGTTTGCGGTGACCAACACTATAAAAATCTGGTTCATCTGAAATCAAAAATCAGATCGAGTCATCAATTCCGGGTCCATATAGTAGTTCTTCTACAGATGAAGCTGCTTCAAAAATCTCGATTTAATGCTGTCGACGAAGCATTCATCCCTCGCGGTTAGCTTGTACTCAACTGACCTGACATTTCTGAAACCATACACTCTAAGAAAAAAAATCGATTTTTAGAAAATTACTCCTTAAAATCTGTTGTGATTGTTGGTTTAGGATTTGTGGTCTATGACTGTTTCAATGAAAACAATTTTCCCTTAAATGGCAAGAACGTGCTGATGTTGTGCACGTAACCGGCCTTGAACTTGTGCAACCAAGGTCGATTTTCAATGCTGACTCGATGATTCCATGTCCACCTACCTCAGAGACTAGTAGTTGTTTACAAGCCGACCTACACATACATGTAGCATGTAAGCAGTAATCGGTTAATCTATGACCAAGTGCCTTGGCGTAACCAAGTTGGTCCTGATGTGCACAAGAAGTTGCGTCGGGTTCTGCAGATGCTCGCGTACATGCAGGAACCCCTCGCGACACAAGAAACACATCGTAATGTCGTGGCCAGGACCGACTAATGCTCGCCTCGCATGAGAACTCGCGACAGTATCCAGGGGATTCGTTAGAGGCCCGGTAGGAATCGTCCTGGACTCTACGATCTCTAGAAATGGTTTCATATTGCTTTTTATCCCTGCTTCCTGCTGCGCGATTATTAGTCCAAGTCCAGAGCAACCGATCGCTGTCAACTTTCTTACCAAGTGCGTTTGCATCTACCCTCCTATCTACTTACATCTACCAGCAAACACTGCACTAAGACGACATCAACAAAAAATTTCTACTTCAAGGCTACTCGGAATGGGCGACGCAAAAAAGACACTCGCTAGTTCGATAACTGGTTTCTATTGATTATTGCCAATACCAATTAGAGGCAGAAGATGACAGAAAATCTTATGGTAAAAAGTTCCTAACAGGAAATCTGATCAGACAATCATTGGATATATGAAAGACGACATGAAAAACTCTAATTTGGTATGAGGGTGGGAATTTGACGCAAAAGGAATAATTCAATTTGTTTAAAGCTATAAGTAGGATTTCTCGCATAATTTAAATGGGTTGTTAATAATCTGTCATAAAATCTCTAATTGAGTTTAAGGTTCCTATTGAGGTCGGGTTTTCCCTGTTCTGTGGCCATGCCTGCCCTCTTTCACCCTCTACAGGATGGAGGATGGTTCAGTTCCATTACGACCCTCATATGGTCCAAGATCATGCTTGTTTTTCTGCATTTCCCACCGGATTTCTTAACTAGTTGTTCAATTGGTCTTTATATCGGGTGTACAAATGTGACGTATTCGCAGTTTGTAATAAGAATAAACTATCCGTTATCAAATTTAAAGTGTTGTGAGTTATTGTGAAACACCATCAAATGGTATCAAATGTGCATTGGGATGACATCTAAATGTAGATACGGGATAGTAGATAAGGATTAGAAACTCCTTTCCCTCTATATAGGAAATGCTCGCTTATATCGTAACAGAAGCCTCTGAAATTGATCTAAATCTTATCAAGTAATCTTTAACTGGAATGTTAAGCGTTTAATCCGAAAAAATGACAAAGTAGGAAAAATTATGTAAGTTAATTTATGCTCGACGTGTTTAGTCAGGTAAACTTATGTGGGAATCAAAGTAGGTGTTCAAGTAAAGAAAGATTGTTTGAATGTATCTGTCGGGTGTCCGGTGTCGAAAGCACGAAACAAGATCCGGAGAATCGAAGCACAAACTGAATACAGGAATAAAAATCATGACTTTCTTAAGTTGGATCAGAACATGTCAAGTTTTGTTTCAATCACTGAATTTGGTCAAATTCAAATTGTAAAAATAAATTGAAGAAAGTTCATAGAAGACTTAAATAAAGGCGGGCAAAATTAATAATCTGTAGGAATTTAGAAAATACGAGCAGATTTTTTTTCTTTATTAAAATAAAAAAGCCATTGAGGTAGAACATGAAGGACTACTTTTCTGGGTGCAGGATGGACAGCAGTGACAGGGGAATGAAGAAAATTAAAGCAATACGATGTGTATAATGGTGTTTCTTCAGTGGCTGTGACAGTGTACTGGCAACAACTTGGGTGGAACGAATATCCCAGCAGAAAGAGGCAAGACGTAAGCGCAACAGGCGCAACGTTCTCGAATTCCTCGCACGGCAGATTAAGATCAGGACCGCTCTCTACAGAGAAAGAGAAAAGCCGAGGACATCGTGTCCATGCATCGCCTTCACTAAACACGAAAGCGGGCAAAATCAGGAGGAATAGCTCTGAAAGTAAAGGGTTGAGAATATCACCCCTTCCACCTAGAAGCGTCGCATCCAAAGAATTTCACAAGCTCGTATCTCGTTAAGGCTCACGGTTCCCAATAATGGTTCCCGTCTATTAAGCACCCATAGCGATACCAAATTGTCAGGAAGAATGAAAGACTTCTAAAGAAGCGAGGGAAAGAATCTCAAATTAGGCTACTGTACTAAACATACTTTATCTCTTTTATAATCCACACTTTTGACCTGCTTGTCGGAATTCCAGACTTAAAGTTTAAGATAGACACGTATCCGAACAAGAATCACTTTCAATATGTCAGGTAACGTATTACCAGAACGAAATTTCATCTCACTCCTAGAGAAGAAGACGATTATATTTTTTCAGATAGCTACCGTAAATTAAAGCTCTATAACAATATAAGTATTCGTGTCCCTTCTCTTACTACTTCCAATGTAGCGGGACGTTTCCCCCAAACGAAATTATTTCCCTAGAGATGAAGTCCGTGTAACGTTGTTAATCGTTACTTAAATGAGTTTAAATTACATTGAGAGTTAGTAAGGTATTTAGAGTTAGAATATTTGAGATTTGTCAACGAGTTCCCTGATTTATTGAATTGTCAGTATTATCTTATTCTCTTATTCGTTTTTTGCGAGTGATTTTCGTCGATGATTTGAGTGTCCACGAGATAATGAGTTGCGTGAGGTCAGCTTCGTTTTTCCGATCGTTTTTCGTAGGTCTTCGGGTTCCAAGGGAGTGACGGAGAAAGGAATAGGACTGAGAGCCAGGGATAGACGAGGACGGAGCAAGGAAGAAGATCACTGGAAAGGGATCGACCGGCTGATCGATATTCGCAGGGTCACGGCTATTAGTTACTCTCTTCAAGACTACGAATTGGGCCAGAAGTGTTTCGGGGAATTATATTAAGTGTTGAGAATGTATAAAAATTAATTATGGAGAAAGTGTAAGGTGATTTTTAAGAGAATAGGGGTTAAGTGTAATAAACAGAAGTTAAAGTGTAATTAGAGAATTTTCTTTATTTTATAGTTTAATTGTGTATTCCCCTCAATTTCTTTCCGCGCTGCCGAGCCAGCAAAACGTTGTGATTTTCAGCGGAAAGCCGTTTGGTAAGTTTATTTATTCAAATTTTCATTGTCTCATCCAGATTCTACACCAATCTGGGGATTTAAAGGATCTCTCCTTTGGTTCATCGTTGGATTTGTGTTTATTTCGGGGTGAAAAGTCAAAATAAGAGTTTAGCGTTTCGAGTTAGGTGTAAAATTCTAAATAATTATAGTAACCCGTTACACCCGTTGCGTTCATTTTAATGTCGATTGTATACCAAAATCTGAAAACGAGATCTATCGGATATCCATTTTTCATTGCTTCGTATGTAACGTAGGATATTTCCGCAAAAGGAATTTGGGGCTACTTCCAACGTTTTAAGATGTTTTCCTTCAAATTTAATTCCTTCTCCTAGAAAAGGAATTCTCTATTGAGGTTGTCTCGGTTGTCTAAAAATCTGATGTCGGTTGTCCGTCTCCAACTACTTCCAACATTTCGAGATATATTTTTCCGATTGAAATTACCCCTCCTAAAGATGAAGACGATTATATTCCTTCTAATAGCTACTGTAAATTAAAGCTCTATATTTTATTTCTTTTAATGTCGATTGCACACGGAAACCTAAAAGGGAGATCTGTTAGTTCTCCGTTTCCAGCACCTCTTATTTGTTAATAGGTATTCCTGCGAACGAAATTCCTTCTCCTAAAGATGAAGTCTGTTTCTTTTCTTCTAATGTCGATTGCATATGGAATCCAAAAAGGGACATCTATCAGATCCCCGTTCCCAATACTTCCTATTTGTCAATAGATGTGTCCCCGAACAAAATTTCTTCTCCTAGAGTTGAATTCTTCTAATGTGAATTGTATACCTGAACGCAAAACCTGTCGTTAATCCGTCTCCCACAAGATACAATCTAATGGGATGTATTTTTATTTCATATTCGCCCTCCCACTACTTTCAGTATGACGTGATTTTAAAATTTCTCCCGAATTAGTTTTTCATTTCTCTAGCGTCATTATAAACCGTGGAAAACTCCGGTGCAAAATTTGGTTTAATGAGAAATGAAATTTGTTAATGAAAGACAATATCTTCGGTCTGAAGAGAGTTTGAAAGTTAGCTGATTCTCTCAGGTGAGAATTTACGAGGTATGAAACTGAGAAGGCGAGACGATCTTATCAGAGATCCTGCAAGTCGTCCCGATACCGACCTGCCCCTTGTCCTTTGACTACGTATTAATTACCCGGATTTCAATTAAATGTCATTCTTTCCTATCCAGATCTTTGTCTCAGGTGCAAGGTGGCCTAAAATGCGAATGAATCTAATCACAATCTAAATCGAAATTTAGACCCATCTGCTTTTGCAGCTGACTTTACGCGTTACATCACGCAATGGGAATAAAACAATAATCCTCAATTTATCTTTAATCGCTGGTTTAAAAGAGTTTCAAGTTCACTTACGAAGACCTCGTGAGGAAATTTGATATGTTGGATTTTCAAAATGTATTATCAAATTCGTTATCAGAAAAAACTAATTTATTTCTGTTTAGTAATTTTTAAATTTTATTTATTTAATATCATGTTATGTATAATTGGTAAAAGTAACTTAATACTAAAGTTGGAAGTGAATAAATTCTGAGACAAATCTCAGATAGGAATCATTACGGAATATTTGTGGTGCTAAACGTATTGTTCGTTTAATTTGAAGTATCGTGATCCGTTAGGGTATTATATCGTAGTAAATAATGGTAGCTGTATAAATAGTGCTATAAATAATGTAGGTGACAGTAACAGATTGTAGAGGCAAGCTTCGGGATATACCGATTACCCAAAGTGTATTTCACTGTCTCTGCTTTTCTAATGTCGTAGTGTCCGATCATTGATATAATTCGTGTAAATGCCTGACCAAGTGCTAGTATGCAAACTAAAAGCTTGTCAATCAAAAAGAGTAATTTCTCATGACAGTTTTGTTCTTGATTATTTTGATGTTATCGACAATGATAACAAAACGATCAAAATTACGACAAACTTCAAGTCTACTTTTGATATAAATTATCGGCACCTCTCTCGTTTTCTCCTCTTCTTCGCTCTGCGTTTCTTCAGCTTCTTTGCTCCCATTCTCCCCTCCGGTGAATACCATATCCTGGCAATTAGCAGCGTTTCGTAAAGTGCACTTTGCCAGGTGTACAAGGGATTATGAATTTCCGGTTGGAGTGAACAGGTGTAGGCTTCGAATCTTCATCTCTCGCGTTTATGGTTCTGTATTGCGGAACCATGTGTTGATAAATGATGATGCTTTTCTCCTCAGTTCATCAACGGTACAAATAAGGTCGAATCCCAAAGGCAGCTCTCGATATCGCAACTTGCTAACGTATCAAAAAAACACGATCTTTCTTTCCCAATTCATTGACTATGGATCTGATAAAATGAAGATCTGCTTTCAAAGATTCAGCTAGAAATTTAACTTTCGTGAGGATAGATCGAGGAAAAAAGTCCAAGCACATCGCTTTCGTGGGAAGAGTGAAAATTTTGGAGGAGAATTTACTCATGCGTCGTAACGTAGTCAGAAAATTGTGCCCGGCTTGGGTCGCGGGTAGCCATGTAAATCTACATAATTAGCGTATGCACCGCGGCACTTTCGCGGACGACCACCTCCAGAGATTGACAGGATTGATATCGAGCTCGTGCGCTCCGGCTCTCTATCTCTTTCCTCTCCGGTTTTCTTATCCTTTGAAAGCTCTGTTGATCCTCTTTTCGTTATCTTTTTATCTCAAGTGCAAAGATTTCCCTCTAGCTTGATTGAATTAACGGTAGTGTCGGTTTGGACGCTAATTACGAGCGGCAGCCTCCATCACATATTTACCTGTGTCTTCGAAAACTCTCTGATTTGGCTTTTTGCTCTCGCTGGCTCATTACAGTATAAGACTAGATTATTATGTATCGAAAAATTATGTTAAATTTGAAGACAATCGGTTCAGTAGTTTTTGAGTAAGAGTGGTCACCGACTTCAAAACACTTGAAGATGAAATTTTTTCTTGAAATCTGATCGAGTCATCAATTCTGGGGCCATATAGTAGTTCTTTCGCAGATGAAGCTGCTTCCAAAATCTTTCTGGACAGTCAGTACACAGTAAAGATCAATCTGAGATCGAAAAGATTCGTCATTGAATGTCTAGGTCTGAAGGAAAGCAAACGAAATACTATTGCACTCATGGATGTGGTGGCCGAAGGTTTACACTGTGCAAGGATTTATCGTAAGAAAGAACGTGTTTGCTGGCATAGAAGCAGCGTCATGAAGGGGACTGTGATCTGACTACATCTCTTAGGCGCACTATATATCAACGGTGCCGGCAGGCAGGCCAGGAAGGCGGTTCTGACCAGACTGGGACGTTCCACCTTCATAGCTACATTCAACAACGACAACAACAACAACAACAACCAGGACGCCTTTCTTGAATGCATCCTTGCCGCCATGAGGGCTCCTCTGTCCCAAAAAGAAATTTTCTTATTATTTCACGGAATTCTTCTCAACGATCAGTTGAAGATATCACGTCTGTTCGGTCTGTCGGGCTTATTTCACATTTCAACTTTCCTAAAAACAGAGTACTCGCTCAAAATTACCGTCCTTGAGGTCATTCTGCAAGATGACACCGAGCTTTGAAAGATATGACTCCCCAGAGCTCGAGATTGTTGATATTCGACCGTTCATTCCTTATCAGGAAGCTTTAAAAATTCTTCTGGGAATAAGATGAATTTTGGAGGATATCTGTCAAAAAATCTGTGTGTTACGATAGAGACAAGAATTCCACCGACATCCTGAATATTTAGCTGGTTGGAATTATAATATTTTTATAGAAAATTTTTGGATCCAACACTCTGTAAAGAATTATAGTGTGACAAGGATTGACAAGGATTTATAAAAATCGTAAAATTACAAAAAGAAAATGAATTTCAGTTTGCGCAATTGCAACATGCTTCCTGCACATTGGCTCAGTTGCTCCTTCCTCGTCTTCTTCAACCTCACGATAAAGCTGTTCTAGAGCAGCTACGCTTTTAGTTCTCAGATAATCATAAACATAAACACTTCTGCTTTACACTTTAATAAATTATAACATCTAACCTTTGGTTGGTACCTCAAAGTTTTTCCCCCTCCTGTCCGAGCTCCCTCCATCGACCCGTTTAGAAATGGCGCAAAATTCACCTGAGTTAGGCTAACCTAGTTCGTGCCCTGAGGGTTAATTGTCTTAAATGTTGTATATGTAAGAGAAATAAATTTTAAAGGGTGAATTCAGATCTTGACAAATTATGACCATTAAATAAATGTTTGATTATGAAAATTTTAAAAATCTCGTTTTGTGTTGCAAACACAAATTTAACGCTTCTTACCTTGGCAAAAAACTAGAATTAAAAAATCTATTATTTACAACTTTTGTTAATTTTTGTAAATCTAAAGGGAATGCAGATGAATGAACTCTTGTCGTAAACCCAAGCATAATTACCAATTAGATGCAATGTCGTGACGCTTTTGTAAATCGGTTAGTATCATGGGACACGTCTACTTCGTTATCTAGAAGTGGCCGACTCCTTTTATGTAAATGATTCTCCTCATCCCTTAGCGCCAATTGCTTTAACTGATACACAAGATGATCTTCACTATCGAGTTGGGAACAAATAAATTACAACTAATATTGATAAGATTCTTATAAACTACAATCTTGATGAAAAATCCCTACAAATGAAGACGAAAATTATGCTATTGAAATACAAGAAAACAAATGACATAAATAACAATCACAATGAATGTAAGCTTTAAAATTCTGTGTGCTACTACCAATTGGCATTTCGGAAGAAGGCATTAAATAATGATGCCCTTGGTTGGTTTTTATTGATTGTGAAATAAATTACTTGCAAAGTACCCATTTCACAGCTGATCGTAACGGCAATTAGTGGATGGTATCTAAGGCGTCGACACAGATGCTTTATGACAACGAGTAATTAGCAGTGCTCGTGATCGTTGATCATGCGGTCCTCTCAGTGCAGCCTGAAATTTCAAGGTGCATTGTTTAATTTATTATTGCCGGAGCGACGTTATTTTTCACTCCATGTTCACCAAGGCACATTGGACGATATTCCCTTGTATATGTATCCACCTCTGCATGTAGCATCAATTATAATTTCACGTCATGATTAAGCACAGACCCAAGTCACTGGAATGCTTATAAATCAACAGTTACAGTTTTTGACGATTAGTTACAATATACTTTCATTACTGTCCAGGAATATTGTATTCAATTTTTAAATTGTTTGCTCTAGACAAAAGTTTTTAATACTCATAACTATTTACGATAATATTTATTTAATTACTATCCTCGTAATTATTTCAATTACGTTATATTTCAGTTTAAAAACTGACTCTTGAATCTCCTTTAGTTGGTGTTTGCTGGTGAATTGTGTTGGATAAAGAAAGGGCGAATAAAGGAGATTTGGACAATTCTCGAACGCTGGACGAATTTGAATATTTCCTGGCAGTAAGAAATCCTAAGCGTTCGAATAAACGGTCCACGAAGCAATTCTTGTGCTTTTTAGAGTCGGTGTTTGGGCACCGTAACACAGAATCTCAAAGCCAGCATTAATTTATGCGATGCAACGTTGTCGGAACGTAGAAGCCAGGTCCAAGGAATACGATGAGTGTACCGTCGACGAAAGTGCCTTGTAAGCCCGTGTTGGAGGTCAACGATAATTCAGACAGGCATACCGAGTCCACTATAAGGGAGCCGCGGCCGAAAAGGGTTCGCTGAAAATTATACCCGTTCGATTCAAAGGCGTTTCTTCTCTTCCTCCAATCATCCATCTCTCTGCATTCTTACTTTCTTCCTTCATTATTTTGCTTCCGCGACTGCGAAAATTGAATTTCGTTAACAGACCTCAGGCTCTTGCCAACTGTTATGTTTAAGCTAGTGTATTGATTTATTATAACTGTATTGATATACATGTATTAAGTACATGATGACGTGGATCATTACCATATTTAATTCTGTTTGCGACTTTTAACGGAAACAAGAAAAGATTTTCTTCAGGAGCATCAATTGGTTGATTTTCGTTGCGGTTTTGGTTTTCATATTCAGTGCACAGTCTGTGGACACTTAATCATCATTTCGCTCCCGGTATCTGGGGAAGCTTTCCACACTTTGCTACACTACCTACAGTGGTTTTTTATCAAAAGATATCCGGGCAACAGTGATTTTATAGAAAGGAAATTCTGAGTCAACTTTCTGTACATCACCTGATAGTACACTGATCAACACTTTTTTAAAGTTTAAAGAAAGGCATTGCCAGATTACGGAACCTAATAGGTTTATCACAGTTGGAGATGAAACTAAGATTTCACTGCACTGAATGGTTTCAGAATTATTTAATCACGTGAACTGATTTCTTCTTCTGATGTTTGAGTAACTAACTGAGTTGACTGAATTGGGAATTGAAATTAACTTTGACTTGGTACTGTTCTGATGTTAACTTTTACTGCTTCCGAACTGATGTTAATGTTTACTATAAGACTGAACACTGATGGGTAAGAACTCCGAACTGATGTTGATCAAGACCGCTGGGTAATAACTGCTGAGTAAAATACTTTTGGAGTTCCGAACTGATGTTAATGTCGACTGAGAGGTAGTAAGAACTCTCTTTTGAACTGCTGTTTCAGATTTTATAGGTCCTTATGCAAAGCATCAACCCCTTCTTATCAATCCCTTTCTTATCAAACTTCTTCTCTCAATTCCTTCTCTGTATGTGAACCTTTCCTTTAAACATTAATCTCTTCTTCTGATTCTCGACTCCCTGAGTATCGATCTCTCTGGTTGTTCCGAGTTCAATTAACTGCTAGATGTGCGTATGTAGGCCAAAGAGTGAGACTTCTTGACCCTTCAGGCATCCAGTATCGAATGATTTTCTATCTTATACCATTATAAGGTTAAATATATTCAGATTCAATATAATTTACATAATAAAGAATATAATGTTTTAATATAAGTTATGGACAAGTTATATACTTCTGACAACATGATTTTGAAACGTAAAATATTAATTTTTTCTATTTTCTGTTGCAGGTAAGCTTCTTTGATTTCTCGGAACTTTTGGAGGAGTCTCAGGAAATAGTAAGTTTATGTGCAAACGTCTAAGCTAGACGACTTCTTTATATTTTTGCCTCCATTATGTAACGGTCCGTTATCCCTTCAGGTAGGCAATCAGAGATTGAAGAAAAACTATAATTATTTTATTCTGAATTTCAATAAAGTTCAAGGATCATAAGTGGACTCTTATCGAGAAGCTACTGTGTGTGAAATTTAAGCGTGGGCATTAAGAGAAAGACAAGTGGAGGTGACATATGAACGCGCGAACTCGCGTACCAAAGACTCAACTCAATTTGTCAAGTAAGAACTTGGTTTTGTTGCACGAACCGGATTCCGTTCGGATGTACGGTCAACGAGGCAAAACACAACTTGGGCACTCGTCTGTCCGTGCTTAACGATTACTGAACTTTCTCCCCTTTTTTCTTTAAGTATCTATATACATATAAATGGGCACATCTTGGATACCGAACTACCTATAGCTCTACATGTCATCCTTTGAAATCATTACTTGACATTTCAGGAATGTGAATGCAGCTTATTTTTGAAAACTGGAATTTAATTGACAAAGAGAACCATGTCGAAAGAAAGAGACAATGTTAAAAAATCAGTACGAAAAACACACACAGCACCTACAGTCGGGGCTTTCGTGGCTGTTACATGAATTTAATTGACCCTGGTCTGGTATATCGATTAGTTATCAAATCAGACTCTTTTCGACCTAAGTCTTACGTCTTCTGTAAGAGGAAAATGAAAAAGGTAATTATCATAGGTAAATAAAAAAATACTGAAAAATTTAAAGCTGTAATGAAAAAAGAGGAAGGTGGGAATAAAGGAGACGAAGCAGGACGACTTTGCGACTTTGGATCTGGCAGAAAAGACGCCGCCTGGCAAAGAGCGCGGAAACGATTACATAAATTAGCTACTCGACAAAGAAGGGCAACTGTGGGATGACTGGATGGGATCCATAGAGGGTAATCCTTACTTAATCCCTCCTAATTACATACGCTTTATTTTCATTGCTACCACGTTGGCAGGAATCCACTCTGTAAAGTTGTTCCCAAAATTAAAGATTTTTTGTGATTTTTTTTCAAGGATAGTCGTTTTAATTCTAAACCGTAATTGTTTTTGAATTAAAAATACACTTCCACAAAATTTTTAGTTCCACAATTTTGCTTTAAAAAATTTTCTTGATATTGATTTAAATGGTTCTAATATTTTTGATAATTAAATAGCCGATACTAATAGTGTTAATTATTTCTGAAAATTCCGAAGTCGTGGAGATGATAAAAAAGAGAAAATAATTTTTTATTGATGTGTTACAATATAATCCAAAGAACCCTGCAACTTCGAAAAACGTGACAGCTGTACTGCAAACAAAAACATTTCAAAAGCTAAAGGTTCTTTTTGAAAGTCACCCAATAAAAATATCTTCAGAAAGAATAACGTAATATTTACTGACACGAAGCATCACCAATAGTCATACAAAACCGTCTTACTTGCAAATTCAATAAGTATATATCATTTTTAATGCACGCCCTGAACTGTGAATGTTCCGAGTAACGTGACCGCCATGGACTATCTACCTCTTGTCGGACCCTTTCACAAAAGTGTTTCTTCCTCGAATCCGGTTTTTTTATTTATCTCATTCCGGAAGCCTCTTGCCTCTTTTTCGCAAAAGTGAGAATTTCGAGTAACTTACGAGGACCACACAAACGCAATGGTTCTAAACGTCAACAGAAAACCATAAAGTGTATCATGAGGATCCCTTCTCTTTGAAAGAAACAAGATTATCAGAATTAAGGGAACAACAATTAACTTCTAGGTCAGAGACTCTTCGAAAATGGGTTTATAATTCGATCCTGATAGTGATCCTGATCCAGATGGAATTTTGAAATATTTTACTAGTTTGAAATCTTGACAAATTTGAGATCAAGATACCTTGAAATCTTGCAGACAATTTAATTTCACAGAGTTTTAGCAACTATGATTGAAGATATCTGAACTTTCGCCAGGAAGCTTTTCTTTTGCTGAAATTCTCAAACTCAGTACGTGCCGATCGATTGTTGTTCTCATCGTTAAAACCGCGAGGATCACTATTATAAATCAACTTGGCTGGTCGCTGCGAACCATGAAATTACGTTATTATCGCATTACATTCGCAATGCTTATTGGTACCTTTGAGTACCAATACGATATTATGAAATATACTTAATACTCATAGCATATTATTATTTACCTTAATATCTAACTGGTACAATCTACTTCTCACGATGAGCACCAAGTTCTTGAAGGTGAGGCGCTTCTTTCCAATCTTTCTAGTATTCCCGTCTTTAATTCTACACTTTTTTCACTTTCTCTTTCCAACAATTGTAATCATGTGATTTGATACATGTTTTGAGATTCACCGTTGCCAGACTTAGATTCAAGCTCGTTTCTAGTCCTCTGGTTTAAGAAGGGGTCACAAAAAGAAACTAATTTATCTGCCTATAAATTAGAAGCCCTTACGGTATCTGGTCATTTGCCCGAATCCTAAGTCCCGAAAATGCAATTTCCCGAAGACCTTTTTCCCGAAAACCATTGGAACCTAAATTTCCCGAAAGCCGAAATTTCCGAATGCTTTTCTCCCGAATGCCCTTTTTTTCCAAAAATAAAAAAAGTAATTCGAGAAATCAATTTTAATAATTTATTAAAATATAAGTCGGGATGTTGTTTCCCTACCACTACAGAAAATCTTGTGTGCCATCATTCACTATTATTATTGGTGCGATGAGTTCCTTGTTTTGTAGGTTCGTAATGGTTCCAAATGTTTATAGGGAAACGAGGAAGAATTCCCTTCTTTCGTCCTCGAGCTGGTCTTCCATTTTAAACATTCGGGAAACTTTTTTTTCGGGAAAAAGTCTTCGGGATTTTCGCTTCGGGAAATAGGTATTCGGGAATTTGAGCTTTCGGGAAATTGGCATTCGGGCTTTTGGATTCTGGCAAATGACCGGGAATCGCTCTTACGGGAATCATGACATCTTTTTCTAAAGACACACATGACCAACATAATAGAATTTTTATTGCTCAGAGTCCAAATTGCGAAATTTTTTATATCAGAAAGTAACGTGCGTTTCTTCCATTAAGTTACCTAATACTAAATGTTTAGAGACCAAATTACAAAAGATTTTCACCAAATAGACCTTTTCTTAATTATGTTAGCAACGTCAAGCGCATGTCTAGGCATCTCTTAATTCCGCACAACAATGTCAACTGCATTCGGAAATTTTTAGCTCAAGTCTGCAACTCTTAGCTCCGTTAAAAAATCCTCGGTTCTATTCGGAAACTCAGCTACTTTCGGAGGGCTTCCGGAAAGGATAGCACACTCGGACGGACGGACAGCAAAGTTTTCTTACAACATAAAATATAAAAACTATAAATAATTCCCGTTTAGAGAAATCTTATTAAAAAAATATCACTTGATATTTAAAGAAACGTTGACACTTGTAGCGCATCTTCTCTTGTACAAGATTTTGGTATGTCATCGGACGGATTTGAATTACAGTCATCACTTTCTGAGTCATGTAACCAAATACCTTTCAATATCTGTGCAGGTTCTATTAGAACTTAAACTGGTCCTGAATGATAGAAGATCAAGATACTGTCACTCACCTATCAAACTATATGGCTCAATTAATTTATATCCTTCACAGCTTCGGTGGATCTAAAATTGAACAAGTCACATTTTCTATTTTAAAGCTAAGAATTCGAAAAGATGATACTAACAACAAAGTAAATATTCGTCAATAAAAACTGTTTTATAACAAAAATATATTAAATCCAAATCTTCAGTTTTCAATGAATCGATCAACGGATCATGACACCCTTTCATCTACTCTGAAGTAGTTACTCGAGGGAAAACTGATTGCTAATCGATTCATCGTTTCTTTCGGCTTGCAACCACTCTGCCAGTGATTAGCCGATCGATAAAGCGCAAAAACCAATAATCGTACCCGGCTACTCTGTCGGCAGACCAATCTCCAGAGGGCCTTGACTGTGTCGTAAAAACTTGAATTATTTGACATCGATCGAATCGCGATCCGTTGAGATCAAGGAAGCATAGAGCCAAGTACACGTGCCATGCGTGTGCCTTCTTATAAATCTGCTTATCTGCACGAAACTTACGTTTCTTACCTTGAACGCTCAACTTTTTAGAATCAAACGACGTTTCTTGAGAAATTAGTTCCGACATCTCCTGTTATTGTTTCGTTTTAACAGTTCGACTTCTAACTCTCTAGGAATAAAATCTTAAAATGACCAATCTTAAACTGATAAATACTCTCCTTAATTTAGAAAAAACCTCCCGTTCCAATTCTAGAAATTTTTAACAATTTAATGACCAGGTAAACGTTTCTTCGTTTCACGTGCAAAACTCGGTATCAGATTACTTTACACTATATTAGACTACATCATGTCCTGTACTATTTTATCTCGTCATATCGCAAAGCAAAATATTTCCAACCTGTAATGTAAGTCTCTTGTTATTTTATTTTCACTACCCGCTAGGAATTGCAGTATCATTTTCCAAACAGCGTCTTATTATATCAAGCAAATCTGTTTCTTGTATCTGAGGCCAGTAAAAAGTGCAAACTTAGAAGAATCAAGTAGACAAGTAACAATGAGCCAATTGTAGATACTTTTGAAAAATCAAAACTGAACATGTTTCAGAAACGAATTAAATACTGAATCATTTTTAAAACTCTTCGAGTTATATTTCGACAGGTAAAAGCAAAGAATCGGAATGTTCACATATAATCGTTTCGACCCTAAAGTATACTTTAAACGAAAAAAATATCCCGAAAATTTCAAAATCTTAGAGTGGTGTTACTCCTTAAAGATTGATAGAAACGGAAGTACGGTAAGTTTTATTTCTTTGTCGAAGGCCAAGGCCATTTTTACCTCGACGTTCCTCCACGTACAATTTCAAGGATACTTCCAGAAGCTCAAAGAAGAACCAGATCGAAGTTTTAGGTTGAAGGCAAAAAGTTAAAGATAGAGAAAAGACTTGGTTTTACAAATTTGTCTTCTATTCAAGATCGATATCAAAAGATAAGACTCGGGCAAGATTAGATTGAATCGAGATTATGTAGTTAAAGGTGCCTTTTTGATTGATGGGCCAATAAACTTTCACCCAGGCATTCTCGAATAATAGATCCTCGAATTCCATTCCCGGATTGCTAGAGCAGAATAAAGCGGATGAGGGACACTGCTTTCAATAAGACAAGAACACGGCAGAAAAGGCGCAAGTCATGTTGGTTCATTATGCTGACCCACGTGAGAGCAAGATGATACTTCAAAATTAACCCAAGCCGTTAATAGATCCAGCATTGCACGATGAGTTTTGGACCCTTTCATTGTCGTGGTTGTTGTCCAGTTTCAGAAAATTACAAAAAGAGTGTTTATATCTCGCACGCAAAACAAATGTGTAAACCATTTTGAATCAATTTCCGAAACCGGGTTCTGATTTTTAAAGTCTAATAAATATTGTAACAAATATCGAATTTAGACAAAGTCAAACGGATGCAAAGTACTTAGATTGAGACATTTGGTATTGATGTAAAACTTTGGTCAAAACACGAGATTTGATTTGTTAAATTTCGTCAAGCGATAACTTACAAAATCATACTCGTCAAGACTTCAAAAAAATTTAAATTATAAGTGAACAACGAAACGAAATAAATTCAAATACCAAAGAAAAGATTTGAGGAGAATTATTAGTATTATTACTACTATTATTATTCTATTATTTTATTAAAACATCTACACTCTTGTACTCTTTATATTCTTGTATTTCTTGCTTCGTATTAATAAACGACTTCTCTTTTAATAATCTATATTATTTATATTTCCGATAAAAACAATATCATAACAATTCCCATAGAATTAAAACATTTAATAATTTTTTTCTCACAAGTTTTCATATGTAATGAAGTAAATGTTTTTACATGTTTTCAAGTATATTTATAACCATTAAGAAATGAAATTAAGGTCTTAAAAAATGTTGTCATATTACCTTCACAGAGGGTGCAACTTAATCCTGACTTAAAAAATGGTAGACATCATAACTCAACAACTGTTTGACCAAATTTAAAAATTCCTGTTTCATTCGGTTCTTCAAAAGTTTCTTCAGGTACTAAACCTCTGATTTTGGAAAATTTTGCAAAAATTACACGGCCAACTTATTGTTATTACAATAATAGAAAAGGATCAATAATTAAATTAGAATTTTTGTTTATGGTCATCAGAAATAATTTCTAGATCGACATGAGGTGTGGTAAAGAACCGCATCATTATGATGCAACTTGATCCTGACTTAAAAAATAGTAGACATAATAACTCAACAACTGTTTGACCAAATTTAAAAATTCCTGTTTCATTCGGTTCTTTAAAAGTTTCTACAGGTACTAAACCTCTGATTTTTGAAAATTTTGCAAAAATTACACTGCCAACTTATTGTTATTACAATAATAGAAAAGGATCAATAATTAAATTAGAATTTTTGTTTATGGTCATCAGAAATAATTTCTAGATCGACATGAGGTGTGGTAAAGAACCGCATCATTATGATTTCTTTCCTTTTAGCTAGAAGAATTTCAGGAGATGTCTAGGGTGAATTAACGCTCGTCGAGGTTATCCGGGCACTCTTCTTCATGCAGGATGCGGCGATGCGAAACAAGCGTATGATTAAACGCTTGGAGAAAACGAAGAAGAAGCAAAAGCAAGTCGAAGCAGTGGAGTACGTTACTGGAGTTGATCTTAGATGAATTAGGATCTGCGTTTCTCTACTCTTTCTGTAGGCGAGTTCTAGTCTTGGTTAATTAGAATTTAGTGATCGTAAGTCGCGCGTTTCGACGTACACGGTGGCCTCTGCAAATTGTAATTTCTAGACGAGAACTACCATCCAGCTTAGAATCTCTCACCTTTCATTCCTGCAGACTTGGCAACTTGTATTATTGGACACTGCCTTGTCTCCACCGTTTAAGTTTAAGTATAGGCTAGGCAGAAAATTTGCATTTTTGATAGTCGCCGGGAATATTTACAAGATCAAATTCATAGTCGGATGCTGACAGTAATTTAAAGGTTAGGTGATGCTAAACTACGCGACGACAGCGCCCCTAGTCCTGCATCATCAGATTCCTAGAACTTTTCAGAGCTGTTTTAGAATCTTGTGCTTCTTGTCTCGGCTATATATAATTGATCCATTTGGTGCAACTTGGGAGCAGAGAATTGAGTTAAGATGCGTAAATAATTTTCAAGTAATATCGATGCCAAGAGGTAAGATGCGATAGGAGTCGTTAGTCATTGATTTCGATTTTGTGTCTTTCTCATTACGAAACGTGGACGTACATTACATGTACACGCATAAAGCTGCTGGAGAACGCTGAAACCGATGTCGATTCTCGAGTCACACATTCACACATGCGTATCTACTTAACCGCGAGGGTAACGAATACTCGTCTCCCCGATAGCAATCTACATTCTTAATTCCGAAAAAGACTTGGGATCGTAAAGTGAAAGAGACAAATAAATGATAAATGCAGTAATGATAAGCAGAAAAATAAATCAGGAAATTATAAAATAAAATGAGAAGAAAATCCAAGTCTTACACCCACCGGCGGTGATTTTTCGATATTTTTTGTCCGTTTAACTATATACGAATGCACGGACCTTTTCGATCGTACGGGCATAAAAAAATGTAGTTTGCACTGGGAACACAAGTTGTATGAACTTAAGGCCGAGTGAAAGGTTCTGCGATATATCTCGTTGAGAGATGTTTGCATTAGCTCGTGTTGTAGGTATAGTTGGATTGGCATAACCACCTACCAATTTCGCATCGCGCATGTCCACGTAATAATGTACGGCTTTGCCGATAATTTAATGACTTTATCGCCGATCGTTTAAACCTGTTTCCACGGTTTGTGCGGCGGCCACCTTAAGGCGAAATTGCTTTTTGCACCCCTCATGAGACGTTTTTTTTATATATGCGATCAGCTACTTGAATTTTTCCCTCTTAGGTTTGTACACACTACGGAAACGTTCACATTTAAGTCAGGTACTCTAACTGGAAGAGCACGTACGACTTACACAAACAGTAAACACGTGTACTCAAGTTCAGGACGGAAATCATTCCTGCGTCTTACTCGAGAGATGATTTCGCGATAAGCAAAAAGTTAAGTCGAGAGAAAGAGAGATAAGCAAGATGCCAAGCTGAGATTCTTTATTAATATGTAGGACGGTCACTCAGAGATTGTGCTTTGCACACCGAAAAAGAGACATAAATCTTTATTATTATCCGGGGCTTCGTCTAAGACAAAGAGCCTCTTTTGCAGGAAAATTTTACTTAAATCGAGGAATTTTTAGAGAGCTTTTATTTTTTTCTTCTAATTTATACAACATACGTAGGGAATGCACTCTGAATGTAAATTCTGTTTCGTATTACTTTTAAAATGTAAATTGTTTCTCATTGCTATTTTGAGTATATTATAGAAAAGATCAAAGAAAAGAAAGAAGCTTTGCCTAATGATTTAATTCTTGACTTTGGAACTGAGTCATTTATTTAGTAATTATTGTCTGTTTACAAATTTTCTTATGTTTAAGGATAGATACTAAGACCGAAAAATATGGGAAACAAGGTGTTACTTATTAATTCTAATTGGGGAAACAAGGGATATTAAGCGGGTGAGGGGTGCTTTAGTCTGATCGATATATATATGCTCTCATTCCGATGAAAAACATCTGGGAATCCCTCAAGATTTTCCAGAAATTTACAGGAATGTTCCAACAGTTCCCACGATTTTCAGGGATCTCCCAGGAATATTCAAGGATTTACCCAGAATTTCCCAATAGCTACCTGGAATTTCCAGGACTTTCCTACAAATTCCTAGGAATGCTCAAGGATATCATAGATTTTTTTTTGTTTCCTAGGAATCTCCAATTGATTCCCAGGAATGCCCAAGGATTTACCACGAATTTTCAAGGGATTTCCCAGGAATTTATCCAGAATTCTCAGGAATTTCATAGTCATTTCCAAAAGTTTCCTACGAATTCCCAGAAATGCTCAGGGATATCCTACGAATCTCCTAAAAATTCCGAGCACTCTCCAATGGATTCCTAGAAGTTTCCCACAAATGACCAGGGGAAACGATTAGGGGTACAGAAATTAGGATTTAATTTAATAATTAATTAGGAATTAGGTAAACGAATTTCCAAGGGATTTTCTAGAAATTTATCTAGAGTTCCCAGGAATTTCCAAGTCATTTCAAAAAGTGTCCTACGAATTCCCAGAAATGCTCAGAGTTATCCTACGAATCCACTAAACATTCCTAGGAGATTCCCAGGATTGCTCAGGGATATCCTACTAATTTCCTAATTATTCCTAGGACTCTAGAATGGATTCCCCAGGAGTTTCTCAGGAATACCCATGAATTTACCACGAATTTTCAAGGGATTTCCCAGGAATTTTTCTAGGGACTCCAGGAATTTTCTAATCATTCCCAGAAGTTTCCTAGGAATTCCTAGGAATACTCAAAAATATCCTACAAATTTCGTAAGAATTCCTATGACTATCAAATGGATTCCCAGGAGTTTTCTAGAAATGACCAAGGATTTACCACGAATTTCCAAGGGATTCCCAGGAATTTCTGTAGGGATTCCAGCAATTTTCTTATCATTCCCAGAAGTTTCCTAGGAATTCCCAGGAATGCTCAAGGATTTCCTACGAATTTCCTAAGAATTCCTAGGACTATCAAATGGATTTCCAGGAGTTTTCCAGAAATGACCAAGGATTTACCACCAATTTCCAAGGGATTTCCCAGGATTTTCTCTAGGGTTCTCAGGAATTTCCAAGTCATTTCAAAAAGTTTTCTACGAATTCCTAGGAATGCTCAGGGATATCCTACGAATTTCCTAAGAATTCCTAGGATTTTCCCAAAAGTTTTCCAGGACTTTCTCAGGAATGCCCAGGGATTTACCACGAATTTCCAAGGGATTTCCCAGGATTTTCTCTATGGTTCCTAAAAATTTCCAAGTCATTCCCAGAAGTTTCGTACGAATTCCCAGGAATGCTCAGAGATATCCTACGAATTTCCTAAGAATTCCTAGGACTCTCCAATGGATTCCCAGGAATTTCTCTAGGGTATCCAAAAATTTCCTAATCATTCCCAGAAGTTTCCTAGGAATTCCCAGGAATGCTCAAGGATATTCTACGAATTTCCAAGGAATGTCAAGGGGTTTACCACAAATTTCTAAGGAAATTCTCAGGAATTTCACTAAGGTTTCCAGGAATTTCCTAATCATTCCCAGAAGTTTTCTAGGAATTCCCAGGAATGCTCAAGGAAAACCTACGAATTTCCTAAGAATTCTTAGGACTCTCCAATGGATTCCCAAGGGTTACCCAGATAAGTCCAAAAGTTTTCCAGGATTACCCGTGGATTTCCCACGAATTTTTCAGAGATTTTCCTGGAATTTCTAAGGATTTCCCTGCAATTTACCAAGAATTATTCCTGGAGAATCCCCAAACCGTAAGTCGCTGCTATTGGCTAGGAACGACGGACGGACGAACGGACAGACATTAAAGAATTCGGAACTTGAAAGTGTGTACAATTTTAATGATTGATTTAACGGAAATTCAGAATTACGGTAATTACAATCTATTTTACGTTGATCGAGAAATTAAGATAGAAATTAGAAATTACTGAGTTCTTGTAAGAATAATTAAAGAGTTAAAGTTGGTTCTGTTAGTTTTGTTATTTATTGATATTGTTACCTATTTCTTTGACTTTTTTTAATGTTTATGATGGTTATTATTCTCGTTGTTGAAAACATTTACGTTATTAACTAGGATATTAATTTTTTATAATATATATATCTCTTCTAATTTATAAACACAAAATTTTCTTTTTATAAGAGCACTTGTTGAGAATATTATATTCTCTCTGCTCAGATCTTCGTTTCGAAATCTTCTTTAGATGATAGTTTTGCAATGTCAATGGTAAATAATGCAAATGGAGAACTGCTGCTCGAAAACTGGACTATCCAGTTATGATTATCTTGATAGTAAATTGTTATAAGACAGCCCTCTATGATAGTCAGTCATAATATCTCGACAGCTACCATTACCAACTAGATTATAAACATACCACTTTTATTTCAATTCCTTATTCAAGTTTAATTTATAATTCAAAACTTTATAATTTACGACCATTTCTAGACAATTGAAATTTTCCAATCCTCAAAAGGATCTAAATAAAAAGAAACAAGTCTATAGTCCCGGTTAGCAATCGAAAACGGAAAAATAAGAATATACCCAAAATCAAAAACCACACCCAACTGCCGAAGGAATTTCCATCATCTGACGCTGCTCTAATTCGCGATTAGATTTCTTCAAAGGAGTTATACTGGAATTATCGTTTGCTCTGCAGCAGGTCACTAAGAAGAAGAAAAAGAAGAAGAAGAAGAAGAATTGGATTTCTTTAAGAGCAGAAATAAAAGTGAGACATCTAGATAAGTTGATTAAAAAAGACATGTTAAACTTAGACTTAAACTAACCAAAGAAGTATGTCTGCTTATAACCAGGTGTTACCAGCGGAATAGCATTCTCGCCCTTCACTTAAAGGGATACGGCAATGTATGTGAGTACAAGTGTAAATGTGTAAGTTCGTTGCATATACAAAGGCAAAGACTAGACATTGCCATGGCAAAGACTTCGAAAGAGACTTGGCTCTTGAAAAACTGGAGCTGACATGTTAACTGCCAACAAGAAGTCGACTTTATTGGCCGTAAACGCGGCAATCTCTAAGCTGGTCTTATCCTAGGTGGGTAAATGCACTTCACTAGCAACTCTGCTACTCTTTTCCTCTTCCTCTTACTTCTTCATCTTCGCTTCCTCTCTTCTTATCCAGACTCACTCCCTTCAAAATCCTTAAACTTTATTTACTTTGCGCCGAAGTGGGGCAATAATATCAACATTTAATTGTTCTTCCGTAATGTCCATTAGCGATATAATTCTCTACCTAACTTTATTGGCAGGGAGATTAGTCCCTAACTTATTGGGTAGTCTTTCGATACAGAAATATTTATTTTTCATCTAAATTCTCTCTTGTTTTTACTGCGTCTTCCGCATTTAACATTTTCAAATGGCAATATTTGCAAATTAATTTTGTAATTTAAATTGTGCTGGAATTCTGAAAATAGACGAGACTTAAAAATGTAGAATAACATGCTCAACATGATATGGGCGTTTACGTGAAAGCATCCGCGTGCATTTAGAAAAGGTCGTAAGTTTCTGTCTGTAAAATATTAATCTATACATTATATTGATCTATTGGAATTCTAAAGGTTGTGTATTGAAACTATTGTGCAACAAAATATATTTCTTGCTCCAATCTATGAAATTTGTTTCAATCTTCTCTCTTGCGCACAAAGTTCTTGAATTTACTAAAAGAAATTTTTTTTTACTTTCTAAAGAATTGTTAAATTCTTGCTTTGTGGAGATTCTTGACCTTTGTTTCAATTGGATGAGAATTTATTATAAAGTGAAAAATTAATTTGTAGAGTTCCATGGGTATTTATGTCCCAGATACTATTTATGCACAATTAACCTTCGAGTCCAATTATGAACTTTCGATATTTCAAAAAAATTTGATATTGTAACGTTCCGCACGGACTGGGTTACGCTAACCCTGAGGGTTAAGTGCTTCCATTTTCTCTAGATACTAATTTATCTCACTATTTATCTACTTTTTCCTTTTTGTTTCAATTACTTTCTAAACAATGTAAGACAAATATTCTAATTTGAGGGTAACAGTTATAATTAAAATAGAGAGAATATGGTCCAAGTGAAAATTGAAAAAGACGAGTGAAAAGATACCGTCACGATCGTTATTTTGCGCAAGAACTTAATTAAGACTGAAATCCATCGACAGGACTCTATCTACCGATAACAGCAGGATTTCTCGATCGGATCCTGTTTCCCTGGTGACAGGTCTTACACCTTATCCAATTTTGCGAAGTTTTATTTTATGATTACAGATCATATATTGGAGAACTCCTATTGACTAAGTTTCAGTGCAAGAGTATTTGAGATTACTTCCGGATAAAGCGGTAAGATAAAATATTTATATTTAGTTCAAAAGTTATGAAAATCTTCCAGTTGACCAGAAGAACTCCAAAATAAGAAATAATTTCTCGACCAACAATTCATCATCCGAATGATATTAATGCGACCAACTCTCATGTAGGCATTGGATGCAAGGCGACCCAAATCTCGTCCCAATGTTTTGGAGATGTATCAAGATATGTAACATGGAATTTTATTGATGATGAAATTCGCAATCAGTGTGATCTACGATACAACCCCAAGCCTTCAATTATAAATAAATAATTAACCCAATCTCGCTTCAACTCTTGATAAGCTTCAATGGACCACATCCAATTATTTCGAATCGCACTTCTACACTTTATTCTATCGACTTGGATTTCTTCAGGAACTTCTGCATTTCAGTAAAATCATAAACATTCCCTGCTGGAAAAAACAGTATCTGATATAAAAAAAACTCATAAAAATTGTCGGTCTCCGCTTCCTTGTCGAATTCCATTCGGGTCAATGCAACTTACCATGGAAGAGTTGTGGAGAAGAAAAAAGAAAGATTGAACCAGCCCCTCCTAAGGTAACGAGGGCTCGGGAATTCGGCTCCGCACCCACCTTCTGGTGTACTACGAAGATGGAGAAGCGTCCTTTCCTTTGCTTTAAGATACCTTGTTTGTCGTTTCTTTCTTCTGAAAAAATATCAAATTTTCAAAATATTTTTCTGATTTCCAATTAAAAAGTTACAATTGGAAATATTTTTTTTAATAATAGCAAAAAAACATTGTTTGCAAATTTAAAATTGGAAATATTTAGTAGATAAGTTTGTAAAGAAAAACTATAAAACTCCTGAAAAATATGGATATTAAAACCAAAATAGACTTTTTATCAGTCAAACCCTTCTTTAAAGAGTTAATATTAGTTAACTTCACTAACAATGGAATGTATATTGGATGAAAACACTGATGATGGTTTAACATTGGATGGGCGTTATGTTAGTTGATCCTACCCACAATGGGTGTCTTATTAGTTGGCCCCACCCACAACGGGCGTCTTATTTCATATCTATCCAAACGTTCAGCGTTATATAAGATGACCCTACCTATAATAGGCGCCTTATTAGTCGCTTATAACTATATTAAGCGTTTTATCAGTTGACCCCACTCATAACGAGCGTCTTTTTAGTTGACTTCACTTACATTAGGCTTTTTATCAGTTGACTCCACCCACAATGGACGTCTTAGTAGTCAAATCCACCTTCATTTAGCTTTGTATCAGTAGATCCTGACCACAGTTGGCTTCTTATTCAAGAAATAATTTACAACCAATTCGTGGACAAAAATTTAGAAAAACCCTGTATCAAAACTGGAAACGGAGATGAAAGGTAAGTTGAAACCTCCTTAATACAAAAGCCCACTACCTACCACCTCTAATCTCCCTTAGTTGAAAACCAACAGAATTAGTTAAAAAATATTAAAAATCGACGTTTCGGCATTCACCCAGTGCCGTCATCAGGAGCTGGAAAGGAGAATAAAAGATTAGTAGTACTCCGGCCAGCTAACCGGAAATCGCAGCTCACAATTGTGGTCTTTTTAGTTGTCTTTACCTACATTAAGAGTTTTATCCATTAACCCCACCCACAATGGGCGTCTTAGTAGTCCACTCCACCTACATTAAAATTTTCACCTGTTGACCACGCCCAAAATGGTCGTGTTAGTAATCTACTCCTCCTACATAGGGTTCTTATCTATTAACCACACCCACAATGGGCGTCTTATTAGATAACTCTGCAAATAATAAGCGTTTTCTAAGTTGATCCCACCCAGAGTAAGCATCTTAGTAATCGACTCTATCTAAATAAAGTTTTTTATCTGTTGACCCCACCCACAATTGTGGTATTTTTAGTCGACTCTACCTACAATGGGCGTCTTATTAGATAACTCCACCAATACTTAGCGTTCTATAAATTGATCCCACCCACAACGGGCGTCTTAGTAGTCAACTCCACTTCCATTTAACTTTTTAACAGTTGACCCTGACCAAAGTTGGCGTCCTATCAGTTGATTACACCGACAATAAGCATTTTATCGCTTGACCCCTCCCACCACGAACGTCTTATTTGATAACTCCGCAAACATTAAGCGTTCTATAAGTTAATCCCACACAAAATGGGCGTCTTAGTAACGACTCCACCTACATTAAGGATTTTACCTGTTGACCCCACCAAAAATGGGCTTATTAGAAAACGACTCCTCCTACATTAAGATTCTTATCCATTAACCCCACCCACAACAGGCGTCTTAGTAGTTAACTCCAACTCCATTAAGCTATTTAACAGTTGATCCAAACCACAGTTGGAATCCTATTAGTTGATCACACCGACATTAGGCATTTTATAACTTGACCCCTTCCACCACAAACATCTTATTTGATAACTCTTCAAACATTAAGCGTTCTATAAGTTAACCCCACCCAAAATGGGCGACTTAGTAATCGACTCCGCCTACATTTAGGTTTTTACCTGTTGACCCCACCAAAAATGGGCGTATTATTAAATAACTCCACTAATACTTAGCGTTCTATAAATTGATCCCACCCACAAAGGGCGTCTTAGTAGTTAACTCCATCTCCATTAAGCTTTTTAACAGTTGATCCGAACCACAGTTGGAGTCCTATTAGTTGATTATACCGACATTAGGCATTTTATCACTTGACCCCTCCCATCACGAACGTCTTATTTGATAATTCCGCAAACATTAAGCGTTCTATAAGTTAACCCCACTCAAAATGAGCGTCTTAGTAATTGACTCCACTGACATGAAGGTTTTTACCTGTTGACCCCACCAAAAATGGGCTTATTAGTAAACGACTCCACCTACATTAAGTTTCTTATCCATTAATCCCACCCACAATGGGCGTCTTATTAAATAACTCCACCAATACTTACCGTTCTATAAATTGATCCCTCCCACAACGGGCGTCTTAGTAGTTAACTCCACCTCCATTAAGCTTTTTAACAGTTGATCCGGAACTTGACACCACCCACCACAGACGTCTTATTTGATAACTCCGCAAACATTAAGCGTTCTATAAGTTAACCCCACCCAAAATGGGCATCTTAGTAATCGACTCCACCTACATTAAGGTTTTTACCTGTTGACCCCACCAAAAATGGGAGTATTATTAAATAACTCCACCAATACTTAGCATTCTATAACTTGATCCCACCCACAAAGGGCGTCTTAGTAGTTAACTCCATCTCCATTAAGCTTTTTAACAGTTGATCCGAACCACAGTTGGAGTCCTATTAGTTGATTATACCGACATTAGGCATTTTATCGCTTGACCCCTCCCATCACGAACGTCTTATTTGATAACTCCGCAAACATTAAGCGTTCTATAAGTAAATCCCACCCAAAATGGGCGTCTTAGTAATCGACTCCACCTACATTAAGGTTTTTATCTGTTGACCTCACCAAAAATGGGCTTATTAGTAAACTACTCCTCCTACATTAAGTTTCTTATCCATTAATCCCACCCACAATGGGCGTCTTATTAAATAACTCCACCAATACTTAGCGTTCTATAAATTGATCCCTCCCACAACGGGCGTCTTAGTAGTTAACTCCACCTCCATTAAGCTGTTTAACAGTTGATTCGGAACTTGACCCCACCCACCACAGACGTCTTATTTGATAACTCCGCAAACATTAAGCGTTCTATAAGTTAACCCCACTCAAAATGAGCGTCTTAGTAATTGACTCCACTGACATGAAGGTTTTTACCTGTTGACCCTACCAAAAATGGGCGTATTATTAAACGACTCCTCCTACATTAAGTTCTCTATCCATTAACCCCACCTACAATGGGCGTCTTATTAGATAACTCGGCAAATATTTAGCGTTTCAAAAGTTGATCCCTCCTACAATTGTGGTTTTTTTTTGTTGACTTTGCCTACTTTAATCTTCTTATCCGTTGACCCCACCCACAATGGGCGTCTTATTAGATAACTCCTCAAATATTAGGCGTTTTATAAGTTGATCCCACCTAAAATTGGCGTCTTAGTAATCGTCTCCACCTAAATTAATTTTTTTATCTGTTAACCACACCCACAACGGGTATTTTTTTACTTGACTCCACCTACATTAAGCTTCTTATCAGTTTACTCCTCTTTAAGCGTCTATTCTGTTGACCCCGTTTTGTTTAAGATTTTTACCAGTTGATCCCAGATACAAGAAAGTCTTCTTAGTCAAACTTACTCAAAGTCGAAGTTTCTTTTAGTTGACACCGAAAAATGTTTTCTTTTAAGAATTCACGCGCTTGTATAAGTAAACTATTCCGACTAATTTTGCAACAACTGCAAAGCATGACACGAACAGCTGGATTTCTTTTTTCAGAATTAAAAACATTCCGAATAAAAGTGGTTGTGCAGATTAGTGTCCTTAAGAGAGATCTGGTGGACACTGCGCACCCTGATACAAATTGAGTTGCCCAAGATTGTAGCCTATACATAAGAAGTAACTAATTATCCAGATAACAACGCCACCAGTCCTGATACTGAAACGACCGATTTCATACTCTTTCACACCCTTACCTTATTTCTTTTTTATCCATCTCAACATCGTAATCGCATTCAAGAAATTGTAGCATGTACAGTTATTAACAAGCTATCATTTACCTGAATGAGATTGTGAAAATTGCATCACTAATAGATCACTAGCTTTCTTAAAACTATTGCATTTCTCGAATGATGCTAAACAATATTAATAGCTGGCGATTTGATTCTAGTGCTGGTAGTTAAGAAATATAGTTTTCAATTAAAATACTAATCATTTAGAAAATTGACAAATAGCAAAAACAGTAAATTGACACTGACAAAGTACTAATCCCGTTTATGAAAAGTGGCAACCAATTATCATTCATGTCCATCAGGAAATCATCTCAGTTTCTCATATAACAACCTTTAAATTTATGAATCTTAGTCTAGACGCGTGACAGGTTTTTACTTAACGCTCGTGCTTAATTTGCTTGATCTTGAGCAGCTCTGGTAACACTCCTAGAATAATTGCATTAGACTGCAAGGCCACAATCAGTTGCATCATTGCTCAAGAAGAAACTGAGGAAACTCAGGTGTCAAGTCGTCTCGTTAAGAGAATATCAGTAAAACGTTTATGTCAATAATTTTTCGTGAAATAAGACTCGCTATTTCTTAAGCTGAAACCGCCAATAGCGATTTTATCGTGATAGCTTATGGGTAATAATATCCCGCAGGCGTGCAAAGGCTCCCTTGTAGGTATATGAGTATATAACGAGTGCGGCCGTTTCTCATTAGCGCTGCCGGTTTTTTTAACCCACGAATTACGAATCGCTTTTATTGCTTTTTAAAATTGCTAATCAACTGCCGCTGGCAAATGATCTGTAGATTTGTTATTCCCTCCTGTCAGAAATTTTACAAATTTAAAATCTCTCTACTCTGATCAACAATTTTAAAATCGTCTTTCTGTGATCCATTCTTTCGTTGAACGGGGCAGAGTTATTTTTTTTTTTTTACCAAAGGTCAGCATGGATGCAATTCGTGGGAACTCAATAATCCTTTAGACACTTGAACAGCATGATTGAGTAAATTGAGTTTAAAGGGAGAAGATGTCAGATTTTTTAACACTGAAAATTCATCATGAATGAAGATGAGTTCCACATGGTGGGTGATAATTATTCGCATCAAGGTAGAAAGATCCTGACTTGAGGTAATGTTTGTTGCTGACAGTAGAAAAGACTGTGGTGTATCGACGTTCGGAAGATTGGTTGCTAATTATTTCACTCCTCGGCAATCTGTATCAGCCTACGCGGGAGAGGAAAACATAGAGATGGACAGAGAAAAGGAGCAAGAGGTTTTGCAGGTAGGTGTCCGGTACCTAAGACCTCGGTTCGGTTTTCTTGAGGTTAGAGGAGGTTTGGACGTACGGTGATTGATCGGCTCCAATATAATGAGGTCCGATAATGACCAACACTGGACAAGGTCCAAGTCAAACGAAAAGAAAAGGGTTTCGTCGATGTGGCGGACCCAACAGAGGACACGTGGTAGTATAGTCCAAGTACACACGAGCGAAATCTGCATCAGCGCGTAGATCATCAGGTATGTTATTAATCGATTTGGACTCGGGTCTTCTACACGCCACAGGTTTCTTGGTGTATAATGTCAATTTTTTTTTTCATAATTTGACGTTTCTCAGCTAATTATATGCAAAATTTAAGGATTTACAATTTCGAGGTACCAGTCAGAAACGATAGTTTTTTTGTTGTTGTTGATAATTAAGTTATTTATTGCACCTGCGGGTTGAATTAATTTTTTAAAAATTGGTTGAGTGGTTTTCTTGGGAAAATGCGTATGAAGTGAGCGAATTGCTTTTCTCTTATGTTACTAGCGACTGAGATTACGTTTGTAGAATTGACCGTATGGGATGATGATGTCAGTGTTATCTCAACACGAGAGGGCACTTACCCTCCGATAACCGAGTCTTTCACATTTCCCTTTCTTTTATTTTACGCATTTAGAGGAGGATAAAGATAATTTAGCTGTGAGAAAATACAAATTTTAACATTTATTTTTTAAATGTAAAAGTATTTAGATTTAATGTTATGGAGAATGGTTTTTGAGAAACCTGAATAGTTGACAATATAGTTTTGATTATGTAATTATTAAAATAATCTTCATCGCACAGAATGAGTTGTTGACAATAAATATTTGTAGTCAACGGAAAAGAAGAACGTGAATCTACTTCATATTCCGAGACGCGGCCAGCATAGCTAATTCTTATTCGCTCTTAAATTCTCCTTACTCTTCCAAAGAATTTAAGCTATTCAAAAATACGTTTGCTTAGAGGCAAGACCGGTTTCTTTGAAAGCCACACGCGATGCGGTCTAAAGTGACTTTAATTTTGATCTCAACGCAACTCTTTCACCAGAACTTAAATTAAATCATTTCAATTTGTTTCAAGATGTTCTCCTTATTTTTCGGAAAAATGTCTAGTAAATAGTTTCATTATTAAGTTATTGGCAAAATATCGCTATTAGTATTTCATACATTTTAGAAATTAAACTATATTAATAAATAAAACAAATCGATGAATGATATTTATCCAATAAAAAGGGCTGCCAGTGGACTTGCAGATTGAAAATAGTGGAAAAAAGACTTTAATTTAAAAAAGTGGGAAAATAATGAGTTTTTAAGTGAAAAAGTATGTAAATAATGAGCTTTTAAATAAAAAAGTGATTAAATAGTAAGTTTTTAAATTAAAAATAGTGAATAAGCAATATGGAGTTTGATATCACTGATATTAAATTGTGGGGCGCCAGCAGAAAAAGACATTAAAATTTGAAAAAAACAATTCGAAAATCTCAAAAATAATTGAAATATGTAGAAAATAATTAATTAATGAGAAAAATAATTTTATTTGACAAAAAAGTTGTAAATGACAAACTAATTGAAAAATTGATTAAAAATAAAAAAATGATGATAAAAATTGAAACAAAATAATTGTAATTTGAATTAAATAATTGAAAAGTTTCAAAAATAATTGAAGTTACAAAAAAATAATTACAGAATGACAAAAATAATTAAAATTTAAAACAAAAGTTTGAGTCTGATGTAAAAAATTTAAATTTTCGGAAAATAATTGAGATATTGAAGAAACAAGTAAAATGTAAAGAAACTAATTCAATAATTACATAAATAATTATAAAAGCTGGTATTAAAATTACTCTTTTTAGACAATAGTTGAAAATTTGAAAAAAATAATAGAATTTTCAAGAAAATAATTGAAATAATTCCAAAATGTCAAAAATATTTGAATATTGACAAAAATAGTTGTAATTTGAAAAAATAATTGAGAAATGACAGAAATAATTGATAACTTTGAAAAAATTCAAATTTAAAGAAAATACTTGAAAACTTGACAAAACAATTGAAATATTGAAATAAATAATTCAAAACTGGTGTAAAAATTAAAAAATTATAAAAAATAATAATAATAATAATAATTTTAATAATTGTAAAGTTAAAAAAAATATTATAAGTTTGAGGAAAATAATTGAAAGTTGAAGAAATTAATTGAAGTTTGAAGGCAATAATTGGAATTTGAAGAGAATAATTCAAAAATGGCAAAAAAAATTCAAATATGAAAAAAATAATTAAAGTTTGAAGAAAATAATTAAAAAAGGTGTAAAAAAATTAATAAATTCGTTGCAATAATAGAAATAATAATGAAAATAATTGAAAGCAGATGTAAGAAATTTTTAAGGTAATGAGAAAAAAAAATTGAATTAAAAAATTGCAATTTGTAAAAAAACAATTCGAAAATCAAAAAAATAATTGAAATACGTAAAAAAAATGAAATAATGACAAAAATAATTTAATTTTAAAAAAAAGTTTTAAGTGTCAAAACTAATTGAAAAATTGATTAAAAATAAAAAAAATGATAACTAAAATTGAAACAAAATAATTGTAATTTGAAGTAAATAATGGAAAAGTTTCAAAAATAATTGAAGTTTACTTGTTTATTTATTTATTTATTTAACAATTTACGGGCAGTGCCCGAAGTTACAAAAAAATAATTAAAAAATGAAAAAAATAATTAAAATTTGAAACAAAAGTTTGAGATTGATGTAAAAAATTTAAATTTTCCCACAATAATTGAGATATTAAAGATATAAGTAAAATATAAAAAACTAATTGCATAATGTCATAAATAATTATAAAATGTGGTATAAAAATTACTCTTTTTAGACAATAGTTGAAAAATTAAAAAAAATAATAGAATTTTCAAGAAAATAATTGAAACTTGAACACAATAATTAAATAATACCAAAAAAATGTATATGTATTGAAAATAGTTAGATAATGACAAAAATGACTGAAATTTAGAAAAAAGTTTATGAAAAATGAAAAATATATTCAAAAATGAAGTGAAAAATAAAAAATATAATACATTAAATTAAAAATTGTATAAAATAATTGAAAAATTAACGATATAATCAAAATGTGGAGAAACTAATTGAATAATGACATAAATAATTAAAAACTGATCTTCAAATGTTAATAAATTCATGACAATAATAAAAAGATGGAAGAAAATAATTCAAAAATATTAAAAATATTTGAATGTTGGCAAAAATAGTTGGAATTTGAAAAAATAATTGAGAAATGACAAAAATAATTGATAACTTTGAAAAAATTCAAATTTAAAGAAAATACTTGAAAACTTGACAAAACAATTGAAATATTGAAATAAATAATTCAAAACTGGTGTAAAAATTAAAAAATTATAGAAAATAATAATAATAATAATAATTTTAATAATTGTAAAGTTAAAAAAAATATTATAAGTTTGAGGAAAATAATTGAAAGTTGAAGAAATTAATTGAAGTTTGAAGGCAATAATTGAAATTTAAAGAGAATAACTCAAAAATGGCAAAAAAATTCAAATATGAAAAAAATAATTAAAGTTTGAAGAAAATAATTCAAATAGGTGTAAAAAAAATTATAAATTCGTGACAATAATAAAAATAATAATGGAAATAATTGAATACAGGTGTAAGAAATTTTAAAAGTTCATGACAATAAAAAAAATTGAATAAAATAATTGCAATTTGTAAAAAAAAAATATAAAACGGCAAAAATAAAAAAAATTAAAAAAAAATAATTGGAAAATGACAAAAATAATTGATTAATAACAAAAGTAATTGAAATTCGAAGAAAATAATTGAAAAATAACGAAAGTGAATTGAACTTGTATAGAAAATTTGGTTATTCCCGACAATAATTTGAAGATTGAAGAACACAATTGAAATTTAAAAAAATAATTGAAAATTTTCAAAAATAATTGAAATTACAAGAAAATAACTGAACAATAACAAAAATTAATTTTAATTTGAAAAAAATAATTGATAACTGTTGCATAAAATTAAAAATTTAAAGACAATACTTGAAAAATTGACCAAACAATTGAAATTTTAAGAAACTAATTGAATAATGACATAAATAATTGAAAGCTGGTGTATAAATAAAAAATGTATAGAGAATAGTTTAAGTTTGAAGAAAATAATTGAAATTTGTTGAAATTAATTGAATAAAAATGTACAAATTTAATAAACTCATGACAATAATAAAAATAATCAAGAAAATGATTCAAATTTGTAGAAAATAATTGGAAACTAATATAATAAATTTAAAAATTCATGGTAATAAAAAAAATTGAATTTATTTATTTACGGGCAAAAGCTCATTACCATATAAGATTTAAAAATGTATTTCAAGTAACAATAAAATTTAAATTTGATATAACAATAATAATTACTATATTAAATATTAACAGGTCGCATTCAATAATTTGAATAAAATAATAATTGAAATTTGTAGAAAATAATTCTAAACCGACAAAAATAATAGAAATATGAAGAAAATAATCGTAAAATGACAAAAATACTTGAATAATGACAAAAGTAATTGAAATTTGAAGAAAACTATTGAAAATTAACAAAAGTAAAATAGAAACTGGCGTTGAAAATTTAAATATTCCTGGTAATAATTTAAAGATAAAAAAATAATTGAAATGTGGAGAAGATATTTGAAAAATAACAGAAGTAAATGAAAACTTGTGTAATAAATTTAAATATTCATGACAATAATTTGAAGACTATAGAGAATAATTGATATTTGAAAAAATGTAATTTAGAATTGCAAAAATACTTGAAAATTGACAATAATGCTTTAGAGTTGACAAAAGTACTTTAAAAAAGACAAAAATAACTAAAAAAAGGTGTAGAAATTACGTATTTGTAAATTGTAATTAAAAAATTGACAATGTAATTGGAATATGAACAAACTAATTGATTTATAAGGTAAATTTTTAATCAGACACCTAATATCAGAAATTATTTATATGTAATATATAAATTATTTATTGTTAGTCATAATTAATTTCTCGTCATTAAGGCTACCTCGTCTGCATATTTTTTTTTTTTACTGTAAACTAAAACAATTTAAAAATTTTCTGATAAAGAGAATCAAAATTAATGAAAAAAAAATCAGGGACTAACTTCACTTTGGATTTTAAAACGTGGACAGAAAAAAATGAATAAATATAAATAGTAACTAACTTCAGGAGTTTACGGAGATTATTATTCTTATTATTTAATTTTTGAATTCAAAATGGGTGGTCCGAAATTTTCGCAAGTGAAATGACAAGAAAGATCGATGATGAAAATTGTGTGAAAAATTTTTTTTCCAAAGGAACAGAGGACATGGGCCATTAAGGACTATCAGAGGAGCGAAGAACCGGGGCATAAACTTGCTTGACACCTCGCGGTAATGCGTTCGTAACTTCTGCGGACTTCTTTTGCTTTTTCCCTCTATCCACGATCTTCTCTTTCGAAGTTCGATACCATTCGTCGTTGAGGACTCGCATCGGGGATCGGCGTCTCTCCTTTTCGTTTCTTCGATGACGTGGGTCGTCCCTAACATACATTGCATTTTCTCCCTTGTACGAAAGACGAGACTCGAATACTTCGCGGATCTCTGTTTGAGGCGTCGACAACAACATTATGGGCCTTTTATACAGTCCGTCTGTCCCTCCAATCCATCCACCGAATTCTTCCCCTTTTGATGACGCAAGCTTTTGTTGTCCATCTATAAATTCAATCTCGTATTTTCAACATACCGTTATCTCTTCTCAAGCAATTGAAGTATTCCTCGTTTCTCTTCGTATAAAATTCGTATCTTTTCGATCAGGTCGCCAAAATTGTAAAATCATTGCAGTTGCCTTCAACGCAGTTCAGATAAAAATTGTTTAATGAAATTAAAATTAGTTGGGTTTTGCTAAACAATAGGTTGGGTCACCGTTCTAAGACAGATTCATGTCTATGTTTCTGATTTAGAGAGGAACTAAGATATCTGTTTATAAATTCGAAGCTCTTAGCCATGATCTCTGTGACGACCTATGGACGCATACATGAACATCATTGCAGGATATCAGTGCTCAAAGACCAAAGTATAAAAGTTTTATGTCAGAATTAGTCATGATCTCTGTGACGACCTATGGACACATACATAAACATCATTGCAGGTTATTAGTGCTCAAAGACCAAAATATAAAAGTTTTATGTCAGAATAGATGATTCCTAAATTATATGAACAACATTAGGAGTGTATTTTTAGAGTCTCCAATTTAGGGGTCGTGCAGTTCTTTTTTAATAAACGACTTATCTGTATCCTCGAATCTTCTTTAACACCTTGTCCTATCATTAATGTTCCTAGAAATTATTTCCATTCGATGGGTGTATCTCTAATTATGCATATATTTATAAAGAAAAATATCTTTTGATATAAGCTGCTAAGCGATCGTTTTGCTCATTGCGACTATAACAGAGTGGCAAAAAGCTTGCTACTCGTATCGAAATGTACTATTTTTGTCTTGAATTACTAATTATTAATTTACCTTATCTATCGCATGAGAAAATTAAGAGTATGAAGTCAACATTCCAGGTGGCGATAAAAGCTACACCACTAGGATTAAAACATCACTTCTTTCCGATAAAGAAGTCCGCGTCGATTTCTCGGGAATTTTGTTACTGTCGAATGGATCTGTGAGGATAAAGTGAAGAAAGATATCGGACTTGAAACTGCGCCAAGAGACTGATACAGTTTGCTGGGATCGAGTACAAAACGGGTTAAGAAACGAGAGCCAAAAAGCAGGGAATAAGGACATTGAGACGTAAGTTTTTGAGCGGACTAATAGCAACATTAGTCATTTCACTCGGCGTTACTGATACACAAATGGAAGCATCAATAACGACGAAGAACGACCAAAGTACGTAGCTTGTTAAATGAACCAGTCGATGCTTTTGGTCCAATACGAGAGGAGAAAGCATTTTGGCGTTTAGAGGCGTCCGGATAACGCTTAAGATTAAGATTAAGCCTCTCCTTGCCACCTCAACTTGGTATTCTTTCAGGCGTGATTAAAGAGCCTCAGGGGAGATAAATGGGTAAAGAAAGAATTTCATTCTTCGCTCTTTTGCTTCTCATATAACCTCTTCTTTCTATCTTTATCGCTTATAAATCATAACGATTCGCTTCTCGTCTATTTATTGGCTCAGACAACATGAATAAACTCACTCCTTCGACGAGTCTAGGCTTTGTTTTTCGAAAGCGACCTCTTCCGGGTGGAAATTATCCTTACTAAAAATGTTTTATAAAAATTATCTGATTTTGGTGACAGCGGTGGGAAATTTTAAAATTCCTCTCCTGCCGCCAAATAGCAAGAAATTGATTTAAGGTTGCATTTACAAGGGTTGGGGGTCTTTATTGATTTAGTAATTTCATCTGACGAGGTTCCTGGCGCAATAATTAAATAAATGATAATTCTTCTAGAAATTGATTGGGTGAGGAAGATTAATGCCTGGTAAAATAAAATCATAACTAAGAGTGTTAACGAGAAATTTTAATGAATAACTGGAATGTTTCAAGAGAGTGATTTAAAGACAAGTTTTCGTTTCGAAACTATCGTAATTTTATGAGAAATAAAAAAGACTCGATTAGGTTCAAAGCTGGTTCGTCCTGCGATCTAAAAGGCGTTCCTGTACGTGCTTGCTATCAAGTAAGTACGTTATGCTAGCATGTAGAAATTACGATCACGAGGTGCGAAGGCAGCACGCGTGAAAGAGAGTCTAATGGCGAGCCAAACATTTATAAGGAAGATAAGAGGGAGCAAATTGACGCGGGAGGAGTGCACACTACTGCCATAATAGCTCCAGCAGAGAGCAATGTGGCAATATAATCACCGTTCTCGTATTCGTTGCCAGGGGTAATAGTTAACTGACGACAGATAGAAAATTTTAATGAGTATAAGTTCAGACCGTGACAGAAATGAAACTGATTAATTTCGGTATTACCGACAGAAAAAGTATCCGCGACCAAGATGGAAAATTACATTTTAACTGGGTAATCGCGCTGGAAAAAAAACTTGTTCGAATTAGTTCAAAGTAATTGGAAATTTCATTCCTTAGAATTATCAAGCAATAGAGCAGGGAAAGAAGAAACTGACTTGAATTCCTTTTTAGTTATGAAACTTTTCGTTGCGGAATGCGTTTTATGTTGTATGAAAATGATTTGATTGAATATGCTGGGTTAAATGCAAATCCACACTGATGTAATTTTTAAGATGTACAGAAAGATAGAATGTGATAAATAGTTTAAAGACTCGTTAAGTCTTCGACAAAATGAAATTATACTTCTTCATGTTAGGTTATATACAAAAACTTCATACGCTGCAGTGTTAATCATTTGTAACAGTAATTCTTGCAATAGTAGCTGCCAAAGTAGTAACTGTTTACAGTAACAACTGCTGCCATTGTAACTGTAGATATAGTAATTGTTGGTATACTAACTGTCGTCATAGTAACTTCTGCCGTAGTATCTCTTGCCGTAGTATCTTCTACCGTAGTAACTGTGCATATAATAATTGTTGCTATAGTAACTGTTGACATAGTAACTTCTGCCGTAGTAAGATCATCCGTAGTAACTTCCGCCGTAGTGTCCGTGAACATAATAATTGTTGCTATAGTAACTGTTGACATAGTAAATTCTGCCGTAGTAAGATCTTCCGTAGTAACTTCCGCCGTAGTATCCGTGAACATAATAATTGTTTCTATAGTAACTGTTGACATAGTATCTTCTGCGTAGTATCTCTTGCCGTAGTATCTCTAGCCGTAGTATCTTCTACCATAGTAACTGTGCATATAATAATTGTTGCTATAGTAACTGTTGACATAGTAACTTCTGCCGTAGTAAGATATTAAGTAGTAACTTCCGCCGCAGTGTCCGTGAACATAATAATTGTTGCTATAGTAACTGTTGACATAGTAACTTCTGCCGTAGTAAGATCTTCCGTAGTAACTTCCGCCGTAGTGTCCGTGAACATAATAATTGTTGCTATAGTAACTGTTGACATAGTAACTTCTGCCGTAGTAAGATCTTCCGTAGTAACTTCCGCCGTAGTATCCGTGAACATAATAATTGTTTCTATAGTAACTGTTGACATAGTATCTTCTGCGTAGTATCTCTTGTCGTAGTATCTCTTGCCGTAGTATCTTCTACCATAGTAACTGTGCATATAATAATTGTTGCTATAGTAACTGTTGACATAGTAACTTCCGCCGTAGTGTCCGTGAACATAATAATTGTTTCTATAGTAACTGTTGACATAGTAAATTCTGCCGTAGTATCTTCGGACATAGTATCTTCTGCGTAGTATCTCTTGCCGTAGTAGCTTCTACCGTAGTAACTGTGAAAATAATTGTTGACATTGTAATTTCTGCCGTAGTATCTTCTACCGTAGTAACTGTAAACATAATAATTGTTGACATAGTAACTATTGACATAGTAATTTCTGACGTAGTAAGTTCTTCCGTATTAACTTCCGCCGTAGTGTCCGTGAACATAATAATTGTTGCTATAGTAACTGTTGACATAGTAACTTCTGCCGTAGTAAGATCTTCCGTAGTAACTTCCACCGTAGTGTCCGTGAACATAATAATTGTTGCTATAGTAACTGTTGACATAGTAAATTCTGCCGTGGTATCTTCGGACATAGTATCTTCTGCGTAGTATCTCTTGCCGTAGTATCTTCTACCGTAGTAACTGTGCATATAATAATTGTTTCTATAGTAACTGTTGACATAGTAACTTCTGCCGTAGTAAGATCTTCCGTAGTAACTTCCGCCGTAGTGTCCGTGAACATAATAATTGTTTCTATAGTAACTGTTGACATAGTAAATTTTGCCGTAGTAAGTACTTCCGTAGTAACTTTCGCAGTAGTATCCTTAAACATAATAATTGTTGTTATAATAACTTTTGCCATAGTAATTTCTGCCGTAGTAACCTCCCCCGCAGTAACTGTGCAAATAATAAGTATTGATATAGTATAGTCGTCATAGTAACTTCTTCCGCAGTATCTTCTGCCGTAGTATGTTTTTTATCGTACTATCTCATGCCGTAGTATCTTCTACGGTAGTAACTGTAAACATAATAATTGTTGCTATAGTAACTGTTGACATAGTAACTTCTGCCGAAGTATCTTCGGACGTAGTATCTTCTGCGTAGTATCTCTTGCCGTAGTCTCTTTTACCGTAGTAACTGTGAACATAATAATTGTTGCTATAGTAACTGTTGACATAGTAACTTCTGCCGAAGTATCTTCGGACGTAGTATCTTCTGCGTAGTATCTCTTGCCGTAGTCTCTTTTACCGTAGTAACTGTGAACATAATAATTGTTGACATAGTAACATCTGCCGTAGTATCGTCTACCGTAGTAACTGTAAACATAATAATTGTTGACATAGTAACTATTGACATAGTAATTTCTGACGTAGTAAGTTTTTCTTTAGTAACTTCCGCCGTAGTATCAGTGAAAAAAATAACTGGTTCTGTAGTTATTGTTGACATAGTAACTTCTGCCGTAGTAAGTTCTTTAAAAGTAACTTCCGCCGCAGTAACCATGAACATAATAATTGTTGCTATAGTAACTGTTGGCATAGTAATTTCTGCCTTAGTTAGTTCTTCCGTAGTAACTTCCGCCATAGTAACTGTGAACATAATAATTGTGGACATAGAAACTTTTGCCGTAGTAACTTTGATACGTAGTATCTTTTGCGTAGTAACTTTCGCCATAATAATATCTACCATAATAATTTGTGATGCAGCAACTGTTGCCACAGTAACTATTGACAATAGGGTTCTTTGTGTCGCAGATTATAAATTTGTTAATATTTTTTCAAAAATATTCACTGTCACAATATCCGTCGCTAAACTATACAGTCCTTGTTATAAGAATTTTTCAGAAAGTTTTTAAAACAAAATTTCTAAAAGTTTTCTAAAATCTGTAATGCAATTTTTTTTTTCCTGGCACTATTTTTACAATTTGTTTCACTGAATAAAGTTGCGCGAGTAAAGAATAAGAGGACTGACGAGCTCTTTATGCTAATTTTCTTCAGCACGATAATTTTTTTATTTTTCCGCGAACGGATCTTTCGTGAGAGCACTTAGCCCAGGTGCCCACAACACAAGGGTATATTTTACGATCCTGGCTGGAAGAGTCCTGACTATTGGCTGTTGAGGGTCCAATATTGGCTTGATAAATTAATCAAGGAATAATAACACTTTCACTTGAACAAATTTGCCGTGAGCCTTTAATTTTTCGAAAATAATTATGATGTTACGAATTAAGAGGGGACTTACAAATAGTTGATTTATTGCCTCAGCTCTGAGTGCAATTAAATAAAATCGAGCACCCTGTATAGAGCTACTATCGAGAAGGACACTTTGCTCTGAGAAGGTGGAAAAATGAGTGAGACAAAGCGATAAAATAAAGCAAAAAGTAAAGTGAGTGAGGACGAGTAACGACATGTCTCTGACACCTTGAGGAGATAGCAACGCGCCAGGATACATAAAATTTATTGGCGGAATTTGATTAATGTTCCTCGTAAGTCGGTATACATTGATAAGTACTCACTCTCCCTACTCCCTTATTTTTTACTCGTTTTGTCCTTTCTTTTCTCTTCTTTAAATATTACTTCAACATTTATTCCTTTTCTAACAAACAAAACAAGAATTTTGTTATATAAAAATGTTGTTCTTTTTTCTAATATAGAATAACCCTGAATTCATTTTTGGTTTACGTTAAATTAAACTGCAAATTAATTCGCTTAGAGCTAAACTCCACGTAGCTCTTTTTTATAAAATTACGTAAATTAAATTTAATATAATTAAAAATTTTCGTGTAATATATTTCAATATGTAACTAACAAGATTTTTTTTTCTGTTACAGGTGAGTTGGTTTCGCGACCAGTGCTCAACAGTCCTCTTGTTTCTTTGGCGCGCCGTAAGTTGTCTCAAAAAAATGTCATCCTCAGAAAAACTTGATGGGACGCTGACCAGATTGGAAAAGAATCCAGACTGATACTTGTCCGAATTATTTATTATAAGGCTCCACCGCAATTTAAAATTACACAAAATTATATTTACGAAACTTGAAGAGTTTCGGTACGTACTTGATGACAATGATAAATAACTTTTTAAATTGTAGTATTTCTTGATAATTCTTGAACGAACAGCAAACAGTTTAATACAGTATAGATTACAGGCAAGTGGGTAGCCATGGTAGGATATTGTGTGAAGTAAGGCTCTGGCAATAGTAGGGAGAGAGCGTTTTACAAAACAGTAGCTGCAGCCTCAGGCGTCACCAGGAAGGGCACCTCATTATTTATCGCGATATCATCCTATATTTCACACAAGAATCGACCTACCACAAACTCTTTTATTTTCCTCTCGTCACTTTTTTCATGAAATTCTCAGATATTTATAAAATTGTGGAATGATCACTTGAGCTTGTTTTATGATTCGTTACACAATCACGAGACGGATTTTTATTACTGATTTCTCTCCACGCTACCACTTGTAATCTCAATAAAATTTGTCCATTAATCAAATATTTATGAGGCCAAATATCCAATTGGAATTATCCAAGGGCAATTGCGTTCGTCTGGACTTCTGGTGTAATTACTACAAATGTAAGACACCTGCCTGATAAGTATAGGGTTTCGCCAACTGAATGTGGTGCAAGGAAAGTGAATAAAGTGAGAGGAGAACATAGCCGTGAATTATTTGTATCAAATCTACAATTTAGAAAACAGAACTTGTCAAGATTTAAAATTCAGAGAGAGTATCCTTAATTGATCTAGTAAAAGATTTCCTTAAAACTTTTGAAAATAAAAAAGAAATAGATACAAAAGAATAATATAAAGCAGTGCAGGAGATACTAAACGTGAACACCTGAGAGTTCGGGAACGAATTTCTGCCTCCTTTTCTGCCTATGTGTGGTATACGCGTATTCGTATGAATGACCGCCTCTTCGAATGTATTACGATGTATGTATTAGCATAATTATTGGTTGTTCGCTATCAGTGCCGGAGGGACGAAGTTCACCAATTTATGATTTCATCGCCAAGTAAGGATGCCTGCGCTGAATCCTACACACTCTTGCAGAATCTTTTTTTTTTAAATCAAATAAAGGGACTTTAATTCAATAAAGTGATTCATTTTTATTCTGGTTTTGATTTCTTCTTCTCATTTGTAACTTTACGATAATCGGTAAAAGGATCAATAACTAAATTAGAATTTTTTTTAAGTTTGGTGCCATTGACGCCATTGTGACATCATTTCCGGTGACTCCTCGGAAAAAAGGTGCGTCCGCGTTGACATCAGTAGAACTCATGAAAGGATCATCTGAAATGGAAAACAAATTCGTGTTTACTAAAAACCATAAGCTAGAATTTGGACGAAGGAAAAAAAGAAATTGGTCTGATTTGCGACTAGCGCAATTCAAGTATATCGTACTAATTATTGTTTTTGACTGACATCTCCAACCGACTGTTGATCGCCTCATGACTGAATTAATTTTAGGCTGCGCCACTGCGCCCCAAAATCAATATAGATAGATCCTAATGATGTCTACTAAAGTGTCATCTGGATACGTAATAACTCTTAAAAAATATGTCAAACAAAGCGACAAACTCCAGGTATTAAAATATTCAAATCATTTTCTCCGTCTAGTTTCATAGACAATCGATAAATATCCAACAAGAATTAGTTCTGTAGAAGTAGTTAATTAGATGACTTGTGATTGAAAAGTTTATCTCAAGAATCGAAGGGAGTTCTTTGATTCGTCTGGGAAGATAGATTTGCTTTCTGTTAAAGTTTCAAGTTTAGAAGTCAGGGATATGCCATCGAGTCGTCCCATTTTGGACTTCTAGTTACATACCTGAATTTATCAGACTAGATCATCAGACGGCGAGATAGCTCGAGCGAGCCGGTTCCATCGATTCTCTTATCGCGGTCACTAATAACATCCTACCGGTTCCCCAGTTGGGTCTTCGCCTTCCAATGGTACCCGAGAATTCCTTGAATATCAAGTCACTTTGACCACGACGCGGCGGATATTTTCATGTTGAAAGCATCACTTCCATTGATAAAATTTTTGATATGAAACTCAAGTCACAATCTTTACAATATTTAAAGTAATTCCTAACTTATAAAGAGGTGGAAATTTGATTTGGAATTCAAGCTAAAAACTTGTACCTTAAAAATTATGATATTTTTTGTTGTTAAATTAGTGATTGTATTGTTTACTTCAACTTTTACTGAAGAGTTTTTCTCTAAAGTTGAGTTTGCTGACTTCCAGCAGCCAACGGGAGCAGATAACAAGAAGCTGTAAACAGAGAGACTGCTTTTTCAAATGTAAAAAAAGTCTTCTCTGTGATTATTTCTGCCATTTATTAAAAAATCCAGTTATTATCTCCCAGTTTCAATTTTGACCAATTAGGGAAAAATTGCACCCTTGCAACTTAATGATTACTGACTTTTCAAGCTTTATTTGCATACTGATATTTAGGATAATGTTTAATATTTTCCACCATACTAAAATGAACATATAAATTTAAATTCATGATGCTGAAATTTATAACGTAAGATTAAAATAGAAAGTTTTGTTTATTTAGGAATTATTTTAGTAATTTTTTTCTTGGAATTGGAAAAGGAATTTTGCCAACTTTCTTTGATGCTTATCATCATTTGAAAGCAAACCAATTAAAGTACTTCCAAACTCTGCAAGTAGCTTTCTTGCGTTTTTGATTGGACATTGACAAAATCCTTTCAGTTGAGAATCAGACACGACCCACAACGCAGACAGCGGAAGTGAACGTAGATCTTTCTCGTGTGAACGGGACTTCATTGCTGGTTGTTATTTATCGCGCGGTTTTCAAACCCTGAAAAAGAAACTGTATTCAAAGATCCCGATAAGCTTTTTCGGCAGGTTCGCCTGTCTATTATCCGAAGAGACAGAACAAGATTCGAACGAACTCACGGAGGACATAAGGACACAAACAATGATTCTGACTTTCGATATCCTTTCTACATGAAATTTAAAATTATGCTCAAAGAAAATTAAATCTCTAAATACAACCAATTAAAAGTTACCGAATGAGGCTATTAGAATAGCACCTGCAAAACAGAACTTTATTTGCAATCAAGCTGTTTAAAATGTTTAAAGTTATAAGGAAGATTTCTTGCAGGAATTAAATGGGTGGTTTATGGCTTTCTTTAATCTGTCATAAAATCTTTAATGGAATTAAGAGTTCCTATTGTGGTAGGTTTTCATCTTTTCGGTGGTCATGCCAGCTCTCTCTCTCTACCGAATGGAGTTTGAATCGTTGATAGGAGTTCTCCCTCCCCTTTGGGTCAGACAGCAACGGTCTGATAAGATGATGGCGTCCAGTTCCGTTTTGGTTTTTATACAGTCCACATCGAGCGCGTTCCCACGTGTATTTCTCGACGGATTGTTGACTGGTTCTCTATTTTGTGTTTATAACGGTTGTACAAATGTGACGTATTCGAGATTGAAATAACAATAGACTATCCTTTTGAAGACTCTAACCGTGTTGTGACATTTTGTAAAAATACCATCTAATATTCCTAACATAGGTAAATACGGTCCCTTGATCCCAACGCTGTCACCTACATACAGCGAGCTAAAAAAAATACCCATTCTCGGAAAAATATTGCGGAAAGACTCAATCATGAAAATGATCTTTAATAAATGAGACTAGCATTAAGTGCAAAATTGTTTGTCTTATTTGTAGAATTCATCATAAAGTGAAATATCGATAATAAATTCGCCTTATTAGCGGACACAGCGTAACAAGACTTGCATGTGGAAATTTTCAGACACGCACACACCCACTCGTAAGTATCCAGCGATGCGTCATGCGTGTACCTACTCGATCATGGAGAGCCTACGAATCCACGAGATACATACGTGAACCTCGCGACGTTCCTGCCTCCGTAATAAATTCATCTCGCTATATTAGGTGTCTGGGTGTAGGGCAGGGTCGTTTTCCCAAGCGAAAAAAGCGTTATTCGGAGACGCGATTATTAATCGTCGCAATCAATATCATCGCAATGGGATACAGAGTTTGCGTGTGCTGGACCAATAATCGCGAGCGGACTTGCTTGGTGCATATGATGATCGTACGTCTTATTGCGAAGATAGGCGTGACGCTCGATTCTCTCGCTGCTGTAGTCTCTCCTTCTTCAAGTTCTTTTATTTTCCTTCGTTCCCTGAGCCCTTTTCCGTGACCCCCACGACAACAAAAATCAAGGTTTCCATCTGACGAAAACCCTGTCCCTCGTTTAATTATGTTAATTTCAGTTTTTCTTGTCCTAATGTCAACAGAATTAAACTTTTGACCTAACTAATCACAGGACGCGGCTTTTTTAATTATCACCGACCTAGGAAATTTAAGAAGAAAATTGCCGGCAGGTTTAGGTAAAAGCATATGGCGATCTCAAACTACAAAATTTAATTAAATGGGAATAAAGAAATCACTCGTCGTCTGTGTCGCTGGCATTATAAGTTGCTCCTTCCTCATCTTCTTCAACAAATCTGTTCCAAGAGTAACTACGCTCCTAGTTCTCGGACGAAGCATCTTTAGGAAAGAATTTAGCAATGAACAAAGAAGGTCCAATTTTACATAAACACTTCTGCTTCACACTTTAATAAATTGTATATTAAAATTTATAAATAATGTTTCTTTATTTTTAAAAACTTTCGATATTTCAAAAAATTATTTAAATTATTTCAGTTAATTCTTTAACCTCTCGAACGAAAAATCCAAATTGTAAGAAATGTAAGTGAGTGAGCATATGGAGGATTCGTATCGACACGAGTCGCAGCTTTCACTCGTGAAATTTAAAATAGACTCCTGTTGATCTTGATAAGAATGATACAACAAAAAAGATAGTTTAAGAGTGAGATTAGAATGATTCGTGGAGGAATCGATCAGGCAAGCGTGTTGATGGCGGTGCAAAGTGAAGTCTTGTAAATGTTAATAGGTTAAGACCGATTTAAATCGCAATAGCAGCCAATGGATGGAGTAGGCAGGAAAAAGTTGAAAAAGGTAGAAGAGAGCTACATGGAGAACAGACAGCTATCTTAATCGGCGACCTCTCTCTTAACCCGAGGAAGACTTGTGCCGGTGGCGCTGGGTCGGTTGGCCGGTCACGTTGCTCTCGAGTTCCTCTTAAAGAACGCGGAACCTCCCCTGACCCCTTCTCTTCGTCCCGCTTCACCAACTGTCCCCATCTCGACAACGCAGCCGACAATTTAGGACACGGGTGTAGATCGATCTGCGTGTGGGCGGTGGCCGAATAATAATAAACTTAACTCTCCAACTCGAGGACCCTTAGGCCCAACTACCTTCTTCCTTTTTCTTCTCTTCTGTTTTGCTCCTCAGCATTCTTTTCTAATGCCATGTTTCAAATCAGCTGTTTCTTAAAACACCATCATCTTGAATTGTTTCGGAAGCTCTTGCTGATCTGGTGAATGGTGATCTACAAAAACAGAAGATTTATAAGTCTCACCCCGAGGGAAAGAAAGGGTGGAGATATTTTATGTAGACTCTGCTCGTCTGATTGGGATTCTTCTGCAGTTGGTGAGCAATTGAAGAGGCAGCTGAAAAAAGTTTTTAATAGACTTTTTATCGAGTTTCGCACCTTCTAAAAAGGGGCGCATAGCGCATCTGTAACTTGGCGGGACCCGAACCGGTGACAACGAGACAAACCGTCGCCATTAGCTGGATGCCGAATTCAGGAAAAATAAAGCGGCGCGCTGGGTCGAAAAGCGCAAACAAATGGCAGCACATACGTTGCGGTGATAGCTTGACAAATATATATTAAACTATTTTAATGAGAAGTGGTCGCCATATTTCATCGCAATTACCGGGCACCGACCCGCTGGCTGGTTCCTGCGGCGGCGATCCTTGCGGGAGTGGACTCTCTTCCTCGCTCACTCGCTCCCCCGACGACTTGCTGGTCCGCGGCAATAACACGCACTCCAAGAGCAAAGGTTAAGAGAAGCGCACGGGTCGCTTCACGAGTAATTATGCGTATGCTGCTGATGCTGAGTACATACATAAGCCTGACATTGCGACGTTTTGCATTGCCATTTGCATTCACTTGAAACCTACCCACCTGCAATTTATTTCTTCATGCATTGAATGAACCTTTACCGTATCGTTGGCAAATTTCGAGAACGCTTTCAAACTGTTCAATGATTAGAACCATTTAATTAATGTTGTCTACAATATTATTCTAAGGAAAAAATATAATGACTTTATTTGTTGACTGAAGAGATTAGATTTCTTATAGGACTATGTCGATTTTCTATGGTGCTAAAATTTTCCCTCTTAGGTTCATGCGTAAGATTTCATATTTGGGATATGGTACCAGTGTAGTGTTTTAGCTTCTTTCTTGATAAAAACCATTAAGACTGTGCTGTTGCTTATAAATTGTAAAATATTCTTCTTTTACACGGACATATAGCATCGCTGTATTTTTCTTAATATACATCATGAAAAAATTCTGAAATTTATAAAAATGAAAAAAAGTTTTTAATAATGTTTTTAAATTTATTTTAATTTCCAAATTTGTACATCGTCTACTTCCATAGGTTCTTGTTCATTATAACCCAATGGAAGGGTATCAGTTTTTCCTGGTTTTAGAACTCTTTTATTATCTTGCCAGCTGAGAGCAATTTTGTCTTGCTTGATGGTGAAAACATCGTGTTGTTCGCTACGTAATAGATGTTGAGATTTAATAAGATTTTTATAAGAAATAAAAGATTTCTTGTAATCATTGAATGTTATAGTTTTTAAAGTCGAGCCTTTCACCCCCTTTGCTTTCTTTTCAGCTTTATCTTCATCCCATAACTTTTAACAATAATTATGATAAAAAAAAGTTTTGCATGATGTCGGGCTCAAGTCCTCAACGCTTGAGTTCGTGAAAATTATTAAAAAAATACTAATTCATTGGAATTACTTAAATGATGATAGAAAGAACAGATTTCTTAATCCTAGTATGAATCCTTATTGCCTTGAATCCCCGATTGTGGAGCACTGATATCATTGAGATAATCTCGGAGTATCTTATAGACTATAGAATATCGTCTATAACGGTAATCTCTAAAGAGAAAGAGAGAAGCAACTCCGGTGGCAGATCGTGAACGACTGTCAGTCGGGCAAAGAGGCGACAAGCTGGGAATGTTGGTGATGGCGGCTCGGCTACTCGGCTTACTCAACCGACGGACAGCTCTATCTGACTGGTTCACGGGGCAAAAAGCCTCAGATGCATGGTCGCACGCGCGACGTTCGAAAAGTACCGACTGCGGGGGTTTGCACTCGAAAATAAAAACTCTTACCTTCTCTTCATGTTCGTTATAAAAGAGAAGCATTCAAAGCATCCCACTCAATAAATAAGAGATACTGCACACTTAAATGAAAAAACAGAATTGGTACTCAAGATCTTACTCGCCAATGCATTTACAATTTGGTTCATTTTAATAAATATTTTATATTTAGAAAATAAATTATTGCAAAAGGGATGCTGTCAAATAGTATCGCTGATGTAAATCAGGGATATTGATATCGTCACCATCTTCCTTTCTGGTTGAGCCTTTATACGGAATGGTCGCAAACTTTTAGTTGATAATTTCTAATTGATTTTTAGTGCCATAATGGTGGTTGTTTATTGTTACAATTGAGTGCCTACGGAATTGGTGGCGATCATCATGAGTCTTTCTTTTTGTTTAGCGGCTCGCTATTTGTATTCTATTTGTAAAGTTGCATTCAGATTTTATTTACTTTAACAAATATTAAATTGTTTATTGTCTAATCTAGATGATTTATTTCATTTGATTTCCTCTCTTAATATTTGGAAGAAGGTTTGAACATTTATTCCAGGAAGCTTGGCATTTTTTTTGTCCGATTTGTTGTTAGCTCACGCCCCTCTCTAAACCAGATGAGCTAGCTTGTGGCATTTGTCAAAGGTTGAATCTCATATTGATAAATTAGAGGCGATAATAGTTAAATTCATTTAATTATTGTCTGGCGCACCCGAGAAGTACGGATAAAGTCTTAGATTTTGAAACAACCACCCTTCCTATGTAAAATGCCGGAATAGGAACCTTCGAAAGTTGACAGAAATAATAGATAACGTGTCAAAAACATTCTGCCACGTTGTAATAGTTTCTTTAAAAACCAATCAGTAGTTTCAATTTGTGCTCAACCGATGTCTCAGTCTGTGTAATTCAATTTGAGTCCAAGCTTTTTCTGCGTTTGTAGGAGGAAGTTTGAAAACATGCTCTATACCTGCACCCATTTCTCGATACATACATTGCATAACATGTGCATGCTTTTATACTTACTTAATACCGCGTGGTGTAACGAGTGACCGCAGAGGGAAAGGGGATTTCTGCACAATGCCACCATCCCAACGAACTCTATAGAACTGTCAGTCACGGTAGCTTCGAGTCTTCGGAGAAGCTATCCCAGCGTACCACTACTCTTTACCTTCCTTCTTTCGTCCTCCTCGCTCTCATTGATCTCCTCTTTCAGGACTTGTTCTTCCTCAAGCTGATTTTCTATAGCCATACCTTAAATATTCGTCCTTCGGTAAAGCACACTAGGTTCCCTAGAAGTTTGTAAAATCAGTGCTGTTTATTTATGCAATGTCAGAAAGTAACTAATGTTACCAGCTGCGAAGATATATTGTTTGATGGTGACAATGACCCTTTAATTTCAATGTATTCAGGCAAGATGTATTTGTGAGTTTCCGACACCCACTCCCTAGTTAAAATCTGGATTTTAAATTTATATTAAGCCTAGATGTAAAGTTAGGGCTTGGATGTAAACTACACTGAAGCCATGGGAGGCACACAAATCATAGGATGAGGCAGATGTGTGCAATTAGTGTGATCTTGAATAAGAGCATTGCAGTCTGGATGGAGAGTACGGTAACCTAGCAGGGAATCCGTATATAGGGAAACTAGGAAGTATGAGAACGGTCTTTCTCGAAGAAGCATTTATTCAGCTGCTTGTTCCGCAATGTTTCTGTCTCTGCTTTTTTATGTGCATTGTGTAGGCTAAGATTCAAATGTAACTGCTTTTGCCTTAGCTCATTATCAGAGTAGGAAGAAGTTAAGTTGTCTTCCTCCTCTATTCACATCTTAATGATAAAATTATGCCAGATCCACATCACCTATCGGGACAACGGTGAGAACCTCATTTTCGTGGAAGGATTTTATTTTTATCATTGAGATATTTATGTGTTCATTGATGATAATTATTACGTTTCTTACCGATGAAAACTATATTGGGATAAACTTCCGAATAATAAGTACCCCTGATTTTTTAAACCTTGTGTACCTACACGGAGAAAATTTGTATGTGAAATTTTACAGCAAAGTTCGGTGATTCGGGGACACAGCGACATTCATTTAATTATTAATGGAAAGTCATGTAAAAGCGGAACAAAAGCAGAACGTTTTATGAAAAGTTACTTCACTTTTTATTACTTTTTAATAGAAAATAAAATATTTTATACAAAACTTACGTTAATTACTTTATTTTTTGTTGATTTTTAACAGAAAGTCAAATATTTTATACATACTTAAAAATTAAAGATTACTAAATGTCACTATGTCCCCGAATTGTCTGACTGTTTTGTAAAATTTCATATACATATTTTCCCCGTGTACGTATTTTGATGCTCTGATTACGAAAACTCGGAAGGTGATTTTGTTACCCTCCTATGCCTTTTCTCAAAAGAAATTTAATTGACTTCTTAGTCCAATCGTTATAGTAGCTTCCCATTATTTGTTCAATACCAATGATTCAAATTAGTTAGAATGTCACTAGACTACTGGTCTCATCGTTGAAAAATTCATACCGATTACTAAGTCTGTTTCAAATACCTAGGCGTACTAATTTAAAAAAAAATTGGAGATACCTATTTTACGAAAGTACACCTCTGTGTTTTTTCGTGGAAATCTAGAAATCTGGATCCCTTTTCTGTAACCGGATGTGACGTAGGCGTAAGATCGGAGTCTTTGTCACGGATTGACATGCAGAACTCGTACAAGTTGTTGACAATGCATATAACCCTAACCTCATGTGTTCTCTGTCTAAGATCACGTGATGGTCTTCACAAGTGTACATTATACCCTGACAATTGCCTGTATCTGTATTTCGTTTGCATAAGTGAGTGTGCGAGGGTCGTCAAGAGCAGTTTACTGCCATTGTGCGTGCACGAGAGGGCAGCTCATGAACAAACTTCTGTGAGGGTAATCACAGTCTCTTAAGAGTACGCGTGAGAGAACGAGAGGCAATAGCAACTAACAAAGATATGAGCCTTTCGAAAAGGAAAAGAACAACAAGCACGTTTGTTGTAATATTTGCGAGTACACGTTCTAGGCTGAACATGTATGTTTCTTTCGTGACCAAGCATTAGGCCTCTCTTAGAGACGTAGGTTCCTAGCAAAAGCCTGGCTATTTGAAAGAACAGCCTTTATGAAATAATCGGCTTCACGCCATACAACATTGCTCGAAGCTCGTGAGCTGTAGGCTAAGAGACTTTAATGACTGCAAAGTGCCTATCATGTCTGATACCGAGTATCCTCAGCTAAAAAGCAAATTGCTCATTAGGGATCTAGAAGCTCAATGTTTTCCTTTCGTAAAAAGATTATCTCGGGGGAAAATCATTTTTAATCCATCTTCAGCAATCATCTTCTTGATTATAGAAGTCGGTCGTAAATCATCCAATAGTTTCTAATATCTTTCTATTAATCACAAGATTCAGGTTGTGGAAACTTGTGGTACAAAGTGGACTGAAAACGTTGTGCTATCCTTCAATTACATTGTTGATCCTATGAATCCCTAATATGCAGATTGCCCCAAATTATGTTTTTCTCTGCAAAGATAATTCGGTTGGAAAAAAATTTGTTCTTTACGAAAATTTTCTATTAGACAACAATGATGTTGCGAATGATAAAAGGACCGCGCCGTATGGTATTCCCAATACAGGTTTTGCAATTATGCGTATCCAGGAATGCCCTCATGCCCTTGTCACTTAGACCACCTCAAAAGGAACCACCTTCTTACTTCTGGCTACATAAAAGTCAACATACCAGATATGCTGCGCTGCGTCATCCAGGATTTACTGCGATAACTTTTGCGACCAGACAATTTGTACCTGTTGCACTGTTCAACGGCACTGGCCATTTCACTAGCGAAGCCAACCAAAGACGACGAAGACGAAGAGCAGCAAAATGGAGAAGAGCAGGGGGCAAGCTTTTGCGCATCCTTAAAGACCCGAGCATGCTGAGAACCATCCTCGACACTGCACTTTATAACTCGTGAGGACAGCCACCGTATATGTGCCTTATGCGATTCCGGAAACTGGTCTTGAGTTAATGTCACGTTTTTTGTTCAAGTTTTTCAAAATTTTGACAATGAACACCTTTAAATATAGTTTCTCATGAAGATTTCAAATGCAAAAAAATTATTATGTAACTTATTAACTTTCCAAAAACTATTTAAATTTCTAAAATGTTTCTCCTCAATTTTTTAACGGCTCTCGCAACCAAGAATATTTTCTTCCTTTGCCTAAGAATACCTTAACCTACGATATTGATGCTAATGACATTCCGAAAATAGACACAGTCATCGTGTAGGATTATCTCAGCATATTCAGCATCACTAATTTCCCGACTCCTCCCATTGAGCAGGTATTCATGCCAATATCACGAATAAAACATTACTTAATTGTCATTCCATTGTATCTATAATGCACAACAAAAGGAAAAGACTGGGCATTGTTTAAAACTAAACTATTTATTCCTTCTTGTATATAGAGAATCCACTAAGGAATAGCGAAATACCAGCAATAATTCCTGGAATTCCTTGCATAAATTTGTGCCTCTTTTATTCCTAAAGAAGTATACCCAATAGCAATCTTGAAATAATAACATTTAAGTGCATCTAGTGAAACTAATTGAAAGGTGAAAAATAATAAAAAGAAAAGGTAACGAAGTGAAATCGCATGAAATGAAACGTTATGAAGAAATCGAACTCGATTGGTTGGAAGGTCTCGTTCATTGTTCTCAAACAAACCCTTGAGTCTGGGAATGAAAAAAAATTGATTTACCATAAATATATCGCAGGGTATGGAGAAAAATAGAACGAATATAGAACCAAGGTGACCTTCGATGGGAAGAACAGAACCTTGCTCTGGTACATGATCTTGAGAGCAGATGTTGGTCGGCCTTTCGAGGGGATCCGCATTGGATTGTATTCCGTATATACTCCGATTGAAATCGATATTCCGCCCAAGGTCACATAAAACGAAACCAGAGGAACAATGGCGTCTCATGGTATCCGCGGCACTCGGAATAAGCACCACAGAAAGTAAGACCACTCGTTCTTTTGCTCCATCTCCGTTTCTCGTCTAAGATATAAAGCATCTGGCTTTAAGGCAAACGAATTGCAAAAAATTCTCTTATTCCTTTAAGTAACCTCTGATTGCACTCCATTGCAATTTGTATTGTACTCGGAAACCTAGACTGCAAAAATTTATTAGATGTTGATGATCTGCCCTGTTGTTACAATCATTGGACCTGAACAAGGCTGAGACATTCCTTTACAAAAAAAGAACGAGAAACAGAGGCGTTGGGAAATCAATTTTCTACTGAATGGCGAATCCAACAAACAAAGAAAAAATTAAGAGATTGAACAAATAATCAGGGACTTAGATAAAGGATCAATGACTTGACTGAAATATACAGGAATTAAATGAAAATTTTATTTATTTAGAAATGATATACGAGCTACAATAGATGCCAATTACAAATTCCTAAAAAAAATTAGACTTTTTAGTTTGTATCGACTATGGGAAGTTATGAAGACGTTCTGTTTGCTCAAAATTGTTACTTCCATTTAAAAAAAAAATTAGGCTTTTTAATTTGTATCGACTCTAAAATATTGTAACAAATTTACGATTGTGATTATTTTGACAGAATCTAACAAACACAATCATTTACAAAACTATCTAAATTTCCGATTCTAGTTTTCTTTTCCCAACGATCAGTTTAAATCGTTAGATCTGTTTAATTTTGTTAAAATATTACTCTTTTTTTTTTTATGTTTAGAGTTGAATCAACTGCGAGGTCATTAGCAACTGTTGCAGTGATGTTTCCTATTGCAATATGTAACTCAAAAATAATTAGTTTACATTTTATAGGGGTACGTCATTCGCTATATAAAGTTTTGGAGTTTGAACAAGTGAAGGCTGTTTAACATTTTGAACATGTTAGTTCCGATGCCGTGGTGAATCATTTTCTTTCTCTAATTGATTGCACTTAACTAGAATATGTTTAATAGACATGGTATCATTGCATTTTTCACAACCTTCTGGATTATTTTTATGGTCATTATAGTGTCGTATTTTAGCCTCAAATTTGAAGTAGAAAACAAAAAAAAAAGAAAATAGTTAAAAAGTGTAAAATTGAAAAAAGGGTTTGAACTACTCAAGGGAATCACAGGGTCCGAAATGATAAGGGTGGGGCTGTACTACCCCATAAATAACCTTCTTGGGAGCCGGGGGCGTCCATCACCGCCCCCACGTCCATCTGTCTGTTCGTACCATTGGGTCAGGTCCTCCATCGAAGTGCAGCCAACAAAACAGTGTTGGCCCTCGAAAATTAGTCATCGCGTGCATTATGAATGGGCCCTTCTTTCGACCACGATATCCCGTTTCACGAACATTAAGCGAAATTAAACAAAGCTGGTTCTTGTGTTTCTTGTCTGAAAACAAGATACCTGAGATTATTTTCTCCACCTAGATGAATTTCGTTGAGTTTTGAACGATCGATTTTTCTGTTACAGGTTCAAGCAACGGATCCCGACTGTGGAGTCAATGCTATGGTCAACTACACTCTGGCGGCGAGTAAATTAGCCAGCGAACAACTTTTCGTCCGAAGTGACACTGGAGAAATCTGTGTCAAGTTTCCATTGGATCGTGAATCTGCTTCGTATCTGGAGTTGCCGGTCATTGCCACTGATAGAGGTCAGTATTTTACTTTTTATTTTATTCTGTATACCCTTTTTTATTGTATAGTTATAATTAATTATAGGTTCTCTGATGTTTTGAAACTAAAAATTATTTTTTTCGCACATTGTACGCAAAGGTCGCTTTAACTGCACAGAAATCTGTTCGGAATGTTGTTGATTCCCTTGTTTCTACAAGCAAATTTAAAAGAATTTACAAACACAATCAATTTCTGCTTGGTAAGAAGCTTGGAAAATTTTATATCAATTTTAATCCAATGGAAAGGGTAGCGGAAGCAAAAAGTCGGAAAGATGAAGGAGAAAACTCTCAGAGTAGTCTTGAGAAAAGGTGGCTATCGCCAAGATAGGATCTGTAGTAGCTCTGTAATAGGCTGTATGATTTATGTTACAAGTGTTCTGTGCCTGTTTCTAAGGGATGTATATTCTACCCATATGGGTAGGACAATAACTGAAGTCTATTGATCTGTCCTACCAGAAACTTAAGCAGCCAATTTAAACCGCCTGGTGACCCGTAACCGAGCATCTCTTACGCCTAGTTCACACTGCAGAAGCTTCATGATTCTGAACTTTCAACTGCAAGTCTTCATTCTGCATAAATAAAAGAACTAACGAATGAGAAATTTTATTGATAAAACAAATTTTAAACAAAAATAACTACCATAATTTGGTTAAGGAGGACTGGTTTAATAAATTACCTACTTGATTGAATTAATGGATCAAATGTTAAATTAGGTTGGAGATTATGGTTGAAAGAAAACGGTTACCGGTCACGAAATAAGATAATCTGTGAAACTGATGCTTTTTCCTGTTTCATGGGAGTCATGAATTCACATTATGCATATGGTCTGAGACATCATATTATAGTCGTTTCAACGCTGTGCTTATGTTTTCGAAACGACTTTGTGGTTTGGGTGATGCATACTAAATAGCTGTTTTCTTATTTAGCCTTGGATTCAGCAAGAATAGAAATTTTTCATCTCTAAAAAAATATCTCCGAAATTGTTTTGTCAAATTTGGGATTTATAAGGACAAGAGTTGTACTAATAAGAACGTTTGACGAACCTTAATGGTACTTCTTATCAATTTAAGTAACGGCACGAGATTACGAGGTACTTTCAATTGTCGATTCCAATTTGGATAATCGCGCTGTAATAATAATTATTGCAAACACTCGGATTTTGGACTTTAGTGTTATATCGTTATCCAGCTTTGTGATAGCGCCAAAAGAGTCTTACATGAATGTAAAGAGATGTATAAAGGCGCATAAGTAAATGTAAGTATTATTCACACGGCGGCGGCGCATTAATGATATTTATCGCGATGCGTTGGCCAGCATTTCCTCCGGCGCGGCGGCTCGATTCCTATACAAACTACGTTAAGCGGCAAAGACAGTTAAACATTATAAATCACATGGAAATGTTGTCCCCACACTTGGTGCTCACATCATATCCGCCGATTGTTGTCCCTATTGTAATGTTATACGGAGCCGATAGCGGGTTCCGATCAGACAATTCTCTATCGATAACGAGTGACAATTACCAGAGGTCCTGTTTTCAAAGTACAATGATATAGTGTCAAGTTTCAGTTAAGAGTTAGCATGCGGCGCCACTTGAGACTGGTGTTATTTGCGAACAGCAAAATTATACCAGATCAATCGTCTTACATTAGTGACATATTCTTGAATGGATTGTAATGAATTATAAGGCCGGTGACCCGTAAAATTATAAATACTGATATGAGGGAAAAATCGCGTGAGTTCGTCTAAATTCCGAATTATCCCGATTAGGACAGAGTGTCCCGCTCATTGCTCAAGATTTGTTAGAATCGCAACAGTCGCGGTGCGACGTGTAAGTTTTCGACCCGTTCGCGGGGTAGTTATCAATTGTTATTTGAGTTTGTTCTTAAAAAAAATGTATCGGTCTATAAATGTATTGTGATCTTTATAGTGTCAATATTATTTGGGAAAAACATGTTCCTTTAAATCAATCTGATCTGGGAGTTCATTGAGCAACCAATTAATCAGTCAGGTCGATTGAACGAGAGATTTGATGTCGTGGAGCTAGAATTTCTCAGTTTATCATCAATTCTTCTTTCCATATTATATTGCTTTGTGGTGGGAGGAATTTAGGCCTGTTGTAAAAAATCTGCGCCTCCAATTTGGTTATAAAATAAGGAGATATCATAATATATCCTGACCTTGACTCAATCTGCTAATGAGATACCAGAAAAAATTGATCTCCACTATTCGAAAGAGAAATAACGAGATACGTACCGAACCTTGTGATTTAATTTGTTTTATATATTTTTGTCTTATTTTTCATCAAACAAATTTTACGTTATAAAATTTTATTTATCTATTCTTGACATGTTGACTCTATAATTCTTTATTGTATGCGATTGGTATGTTAACGTATGACTGTGAAAATGAGTGAATAATTAAATTCTTTTATTACTGTTCAGGATTTGTCAACCAAAAGTTGAAATAAAAACCCAAGATTAAAATATAATTGCAGTTTTGAATTATTAAAAACGAAATTATCCTGATAAATAATTTCGAAGTTTAAATTTTAATAAACAATAGTTACAGGACTTAGATCTTTGGAGCATACATAATGACGAATCAATTCATATTTATATTACAGAGGTTTTCCTCCATTGGGAATCGAATAGAAAAGGGAACAAATCACTTTGAAAATATCATTTATAATTTCTCAGAAGCAGATCACGGCAAAGGTTCAGCGGATGGAATCGGAGGTTTGATCAAACGAACTGCTAATTCTATAGTAGCTCATGGAGCTGATGTAAATAACTTTGAAGTTTTGGTTCCTAAAATCCGCGAAAAGTGCAAAAATCTTTTTATTGCTACTGTAGAAGAAGAAGAAATACGTCTGGTATACTCTGATCGGCAGGATACATCATTTTATATGAAAATACTTACCTGTATGGGATTACACTCAAATAAAAAATAAGGTAACCAACCGTGCTGCAAGCCTCATACAGGTACGCTGACTCAAATACAAACAGCTGTTTTAATTGAGTTTTATTTAACATTTTTATAAGCTGAGATTTCTGAGGAGACGCTCTAATTCAATCCTAAATTACCATACTGCTTGGATCAAATATTCGACAGCCAACAACATCAGCAATGCACATTATCAAACCGAATCTTAATTAACGCACCTGACGTGCATCATGAAATTATCGGAAACTTTCAGGGCTCATTTCCACTCCAGAATTTAATTCTTTCAGTTTTATTTTGTACCTATCTATTATTCAGTCAGTAGCAGCCAAAAGACGTCGATTAAAAAATGAAGAACTGTGATCGAACACGCAACTATTGTCAAGTATTATTATTTTGAATGGCAGATTAATGATTTGAATACCAGGCATCAATAAAAACGGTCTGAAGTAAGTGAATATATTATTAAGGGTCAATAAAAAATGAAAAATTAATCAAACTGTAAATCCTACTTTATGGAAGAATAAGCCTGTGAGGTATGTTAGTAAGGATTCAGCAAACACGAAGTGTAGTATAGATTGCTTTAAGGAAGGCTTAACGCAAGTGTTAATATTAAAGACAGTATGTAAAACGGGTAATCCGATGTTTAAACGGTTTACATCCGTAATTCATAATAATGTATGGACTCGACTGGCGGAGCTCCGAGCGTCGGGTGATTTATAGGTACGTGCTAGTGTCATTGGAGTCATGCGTCAGAGACCAACCTGACCAGACTGGCCAACAGCCCTTGGCTCACGAGATCGTCCCTCCTACTTTTTTATCAGATTATATGATAGGGTCCACAGAGTCCTGTTTCGACGCTTGGCCGCTAGATGTTACTCTTGAATTCTTCTAACAACAGCAAGATGAATCATCGAATTGACAAACTTCTCTGTGATTTTACATCGTAACTAAAAGAAACTTTTGACTACTTTACAACCAACGTCTTTTCATCATAAATCTTTTCGGTACGAAAGGCAGCTCTCTAGCGAATCTTGATCTACTTCTAATGTAGGTTCCGCCTTAATCTCATTACAAGAAGAGCAGATGGTGCGATAGCAACCGACGAAATATTTTCACTTGAAATATTGCGCCCGGGATATTACCTTCTGAAGGGGTAAGAAGACCCTTTGCTTCTACATATAAGCAAGGCAGATAATTCCAAGTCGGTAGACGCTGAGTGAGAGAAAACGAAAGAAAGCTGATTGGCTTTGAAAAAAGGGCAAGTGAACTGGTCCTGGTGATTTATGTTGACCGGCTCCAGGCGACCTTGTTGATTCGTTTTCTACTGTGCGACCAATATTTTCACGATATTTTAAACCCGAATTTTTTTAGACTCCAGAACTTAGAGAATTAATTGTTTTTCCCTGACTTAATTATACTTACCGCAACATCGATGATCAGATCTCAGGCTGCTCCGCCTGTAATGAAAAGGGAGATTTATTCGTCTTTCGTTGACTTAATTATACTTACCGAGACGTCCATGATCAGATCCTTGATTGCTCTAACAGAAATGAAAAGTGAGAATTAATTAAAGAAACAATTTACGACCAATTCGCGGAATTCAGTTTTTCACTGGGTGAGTGCCGAAATGTTTTAACTAATTCTGTTTCTTTTCATCTAAGGGAGATTAGAGGTATGAAACAAATCTAAATGAAAACAAAATATATTTGAATAAATAAGTCAATGGAAATTTAAAATATTAAATAATTTGTGAGAGGAGTCAAGAGTTATCTATAATTAAAAGAACACAGTCATAATTAAATTTTAATCACATAAAAATTTCGATTTATTGAATTTATAAAACCTGATATCACATTTTGTTCACCGCAGTCGAAGAAATTTAATCCTACTCGCACGCAATCGACAATGAAAATCCTACTAATTCCCAATTATAAAGAGGAATTTAATTCGACCATAAGACGCGACAATTTGCGACAGAGTCATCAAACAGCAAAATTTTGGGGAACAATTTTGCCGAGCTTGATTGACTCTATAATAACAAAGCCACGGATTATCCTCGAATAACACCCCTTATTTTTACCTAGCATACAATTTAACAACTTAATGATATATACATTTTACACATTACGCACACAAGAAAAGTTCAATTTTTTACATACCATAAATTAGTCGAGACAGTGTACCTTACGAATTAGGATGAGGATAAGGATTTTGTGCACAATGTAGATCACAGATGATGGAAGCGAATGCGATTGATGGCTGATGAGATGTCCTTTCCCCAGGTAAACGACTTAAACAGGCGTCCCTCGAGTCTCCAGAAAATCAGAAGCAAATCAGGCACCAAATCCAATATATAAAAGTCACAGGGATTGTCTGGGGAAATCACAATTGGTCATTGATGAAGAGTACAATTACAGTAACTCCTCAAATATATATATATATATATATATATAAACATATGTATTTAAACAAGCGTCCCAACGGACATCTTCACGCGGATCCGCGGTATTTGCAACGTGCAAATCAGTTAAAATTTGTGTGTATTGATCGATCGAAAGTCTATAGAAATCTGGCCTACTGTCCGTGCTCCTCGTGTATCTCCCCTCAAATCATCTTCCCGTGACGTCAGGTGTCAAGTCATGAATATGATTGGGCATGCCATTTCCCAGCTGACCCCCAGACTAATTTCCTATGTCTGATCCCTAAAATCAGGAAAAGATCCACGGGTTCCTTCGTCGAGAGTGCTGATATCCTCACAGGTAGTAGGTAGTGAGCATGTGGATTGAGAAGGTTCCTACTTACCTTTCATCTCCCTTTTCTTTTTTTTGTTTTTTACTATTCTTATTTTACTTATCGCGACATCAATGATCTAATCCTAGGTTGTTCCGGCTGAAATAATTAGTGAGAATGACTACGATGGTTGTTTGTTTACATATTGTGCGTATAGCAATTAATTGCCGGACAGATTTGTTTTGTAAAAATGGCATCATTAATTTGGTATTTTAAATGATGATTTATTTAATTTCAGGTGGTTTGAGTACAACTGCAATTGTCAGAGTTCAGATAACGGACGTAAACGATAACAGGCCAGTCTTTAATCCCAGGAGTTACAATGTGACCTTGAAGAATACAGAACCGATAAGTGGAGCCATTTTGAGAGTAGCAGCTACAGATCAAGATGCTGGCCTGTTTGGTCAAGTTGACTTCCGGATATCAGGTGGCAATGAAGCAGGAATCTTTCGGATAGACAGGAGCACTGGAGAGATTCATGTGGCACGACCGAGTCTTCTGGCGAGGTCGTCGGTGCATCACTTGAACGTGACTGCGACTGATGCGGCTGGTCTGAAAAGTTCAACGGACGCTGAGGTCAGAATCACGGCGTCATCTGCCGTGCACAGATTAGCAATATGCGAGAGACCGCGATACACATTCATAGTCAAGGAAAATGTTGCGCAAAATTCTGTCGTGGGTACCATCAAAGACACTGGTTCTTCATCTGGTAAGTTGTAATAAATAAAATAAAATTTTATTCTCATAAGTGCTAATTGAAGAAACTAGTTTTTGAATTTAAATTGGGATTTCCACTCATCAGTATTCATAATCATTTATTTTTTTCATAATCTTTTATTTTGATTTGGAACCTCCTTAAATGAACCCATTTCCTGAAAACCTGGCTTTTATCTACAATTTCCATTTCATGTTATCTGCGATCACCTTTGAAACTTTGCATTTAAACTCAATTAATATCTTAGACATGTAAATTTGCAAGAAGTCGTTATACATCATTGGCGTTAATGTCGTGAATAAGAATACTGGTAAAAAAACCGAATAAGTCTTGCTTGGAAATGATTAATAGATTTCTGAAAACTTGATTGCAAAGAGAAGACTTGAACTTCTAGAAGGTTCTTAATTGTATACAAGATTGTTGAAAACAACAACTACAAAAATCGTAATAGATTTTTCTGAAGTTTAGCCTCCAAGCGTTAAGGATTTATCAAAAGAAGCTCTCTTCCTATTTAGTGGGAAGTGGTAATTTGACCACCAGTGAAGAACAGTTCCAGGATCGATGACTTGATGATTACACGTAGGCGAGGGATAGAGGGAATCAGACACGTAGGAGGCAAATATTTTTCTTATTCTGACTTTAGGTTAACGTTAGGGGACTAGTGTTTATGTACAGTTATAAACGTAAGGAACGAAATATATCTTCTCAAGAAATTAAACGGTTGTCTTGAAGTTTAAGAGGGAAAAAATGTTATCAATAATATTTTAATTACGATTTGAAATAAAATTTGGAATTTGACAGTAACTAAGAGGAAATAATCTGGAGTATTGTAACTACAAATTAATATCAATTCTAGGAAATAGTTCAGTGATTTTGAAAGTAGAATACGCGGTGGGAATTATTTCCTATCTGAAGATTTCTAACTTAAGATTAAAATTTCAAATTAAAGTTCAACTTAAGGAATTAGAAACTGAGAGTTTCAGTTTGAGAAATATTTTACGAGAACGATCGATTCTTTTATTTTCACATCTCTATTTACATTTCAAGTACAAACTCGCAGGAAAATTATTCCACGCGACGCTGTCGTGTTAGCATAGTCGTGTCACGGACATGTATAAACAATGGAAAAGAATATATTTTATCGATCAGAACATTTATATTTAAATCTATCGACTATTCGTTTGAGCTGATAAAAATCCTTTTGTGGATCTCTAATTTTCACTGAGAAATTAATACTTCACGTGTAGATAAAAAAGATACATAAATGACAACGTTTTTTTTTTTTTTAGCAATCGACGAAATTAAATTTTTTTCAGAGCACTTCTAGAACCAAAATTATTGTAAAAAATTAACAGCCCTAAGCAACGATTGAAAATTAGAAGATTAAGAAGCATAGTCCTTCCAAGATTGTAAACAGGTTTTTGAGGGTTGTCATGACGTATGACAAGGATCGCGTGCGAGCTAATAATGGTTCGAACATAAACGGGGTTTCCAAAAAGTCTCGAGACGAACGCGCGTTAATTCCATAATCCTATTAGAACAAAACTCCTCCATTTGTAAGAAGCTGGTTGGACACGATCGACACCGGCAGAAAGAAGCAAATTGCTTGGAAAAATAAGAAAGTATCAGAGTCACGAGCGGACTTTAAAAGGGAAGAGAGAAGTGTCGTCGCCTCGCTCTGGTGAAATCGCGTGTATAAGTAAGAAACGTACGCCAGGCATTGATATGCGACGAATTTGCATATGCGGGCCAACAGCGAACAATACGACCACCAGTATGGCACCAGGACTTAAAGTATCGTCAATAGCAGAATCTATAACGCAGTTCATGGACCGGGGGATACATTTAAACGTACTTTACAGGGTGTATCAGTTATAGCGCACAGAGCGCAGGTCGTGACGCATCCTATCTTGCATCGGATGTACCTCCAGTGTGGAAACACGGATACGTACCTCCATCCCTTTGGACCCTCTTCTCATCGTCTTTCTTTCCTCATCCTCTTCCCTCTACAATGCCACGTACGAAGGTACCATCCTGATACTGACTTCAATATTCCCTTGCTTCTTTCCCAAACCACCTGTTTACGATCATCCTCTTTGTCTTAACATCGACGACACATAAATTTGTAAGCCATAGTCAGAGATTAACAAGACTTCGTTTTGTTTCTTTATGGCTTCTCGATAGTGATGAGGAACCGAGCCCGATAATACATTTTAATAGAACTTCACCGAGTTGAGAAAAACAGAAATTTGATGCGTATTTTTTGGTGCATATTAGTTCATAGTTCGATGTTGATCAAACAGATTATTCTCTTTTCAGATTGCATCAATCTATCTAGTTTTTTTTTCTAATCGAGGATCTCCTCCTAGATCGTCGTGCGTCTTAAAAAGTTCCGTGCTGAAACATCTCGGTTCTTAATTCAATTCAATTATAATCAACACAATTTTACGGATTGAGTAACCGGTTGAACACGTTTTGACAACCAAGAGACGAATGATACGATTGAAGCGACCTTACGAATTGCGAATCTTAATTTCTCTTGCATTGTTTGTATTTGTGTATTTAATTTAATTTTGTCGGCATGAAATCAAAAAGAAGTCAAATTGTCAATTGATGTGGATTATACTAGGAATTGAACATCCTAAAACCAAATTCTGATTACATACAAACAACGCGTTATCCACAATCATTGATTTGGATTTGTTTAAACCAAGTAATAAAAGACGAAGACGAGTTAAGTTATTATTATCTTATTAAGAGCCCATGTAACGGTGTATATTTTAAATATCGTGAAGTCACGGGAGGTACGAAATCTGAATGACTTGTATTTGAATTCATAACGGAAATTTTGGTTGTTTATTTTATTATCTTTGTCGCAATTGTTCATCTCGCTTTATCGGGTTTTAAATTATATGTAATTTGGAATTCTGCAAATAATAATTAAAGATATTATCCCCGAATCTTAGAATTTACTATTTTTATTTTGTGTCGTTTAAATGTATTCCGAATTATTGATAAAATAAAAATTAGTTTGGTTACACGATGAGCTTTTTTTTAATTTTTTGCTGACTTAATTATACTTACCGCGACATCGATGATCAGATCCTGGATTGATCCGATAGAAATGAAAAGTGAGAATCCATTGTTTCTCGTTAACTTAATTATAATTACCTCAAAATCTATGATACCTTCATCTGAAATACAGGGTGTGTCTACTCACCGGGAATTCCGGGAAAACCGAGAATTTGCCGGGATTTTAGTTCGACCGGGAAAAACCCAGGAAATTGCCGGGAAAAAAAATTATATCCGGGAATTTCTAAAAATTTCAGCTAATTCGTTTTCATAATTCTTCAAATTCGCTTGAAACTTATTACTCGTTTTCGAAGTCTCTGATTGTGAAAACGATATCAGATTTACCAATTTTTCAAAATTCAAAATGGCGGATCCAATTTGGCAGACATATTTTGCAAAATTGCTCAAATTCACTTCAAACATATTGTTACTCGGTGGTAATTCATGACTTTAACAAAAATTACTTTTCTCACTTTCTTAGTAAAATAATAATTATCTATTATTATTATATACAATTATGTTCTTCAAATTTCAATAAGTTTTGACATTTTTTAATTAGTTTCCTCTAATTTTAATTACTTTTTCAATTTTTTAATTAATGTCTACAAATTTTTAATTTTTAAACCAGTATTATCAATTACTTTCGTCGTCTTTCAATTTTTCCATCAAATTTAAATTATTTTTATCATTTTTTAATTATTTTCTGCATATTTCTATTTTAAAAATTATTTTTATCAAATTTCAATAATTATTTTCAATCTTTTTTTTTATGTTCATCAATTTCTCAATTTATTACACAGTTTTCAATTTTTTTCTTCAAATTTCAGCAATTTTCTTCAATAATTTTATTATTATGTATCAATAATTTTTAAATACTTTACACCAATTGACAATTTTTTTTTCAAATTTTAATTTTTTTTTCAATTTTACATTATTTTAATTATTTATCTTAAATTTTTATCATTTTTGTTATTTTTCATATATTATCTTCAAATTTACATTTTTTGTAATTTCTCAATTTACTTTCTTCAAATTTCAATTATTTTTGTCATTTCTCGGCTATTTTTTCCTATTTTCAATTATTTTTGTCATTTTTTAATTGTTTTTAAAAATGTTCACTTAATTTAGTAATTTCTAAATTATTGTCAATATTTTCTACGTAGTTTTATTACTTTCTCCAAATTTTGTGTTTATTTTCTTATATCTTTAAATTATTGTCATGAATTTTTTAATTTCTTACTTCAATTTTAATTTATTTTTGTCAATTCTCAATTTCTTTTCAAATTTTAATTATTTTTATCATTTTTCAAGTCTTTTCTTCAAATTTTTTATTTTTTACTTAATTTTTAATTAGTTTTGTCACTTTTCAATTATTTGTCTCAAATTGTTATTATGTTTGTTATTTTTCACATATTACCTTCAAATTTAAAGATTTTGTGATTTCTCAATTATTTTCTTGAAATTTCTGTTCTTTTTGTTATTTCTCGATTATTTTTTCCTATTACAATGATTTTTCTCGTTTTTTAATTGCTTTTAAAATTTTCAAATAATTTAGTCATTTCTCAAGTATTATCAATATTTCCGACATTTTTTTAATATTTTCTCCAAATTTAACTTGTTTTCTTATATCTTTAAATTATTGTCAATATTTTCTACGTAGTTTTATTACTTTCTCCAAATTTTGTATTTATTTTCTTATATCTTTAAATTATTGTCATGAATTTTTTAATTTCTTACTTCAATTTTCATTTATTTTTGTCAATTCTCAATTTATTTTCAAATTTTAATTATTTTTATCATTTTTCAAGTCTTTTCTTCAAATTTTTGATTTTTTACTTAATTTTTAATTAGTTCTGTCACTTTTCAATTATTTGTCTCAAATTGTTATTATGTTTGTTATTTTTCACATATTACCTTCAAATTTAAAGATTTTGTGATTTCTCAATTATTTTCTTGAAATTTCTGTTCTTTTTGTTATTTCTCGATTATTTTTTCCTATTACAATGATTTTTCTCGTTTTTTAATTGCTTTTAAAATTTTCAAATAATTTAGTCATTTCTCAAGTATTATCAATATTTCCGACATTTTTTTAATATTTTCTCCAAATTTAACTTGTTTTCTTATATCTTTAAATTATTGTCAATATTTTCTACGTAGTTTTATTACTTTCTCCAAATTTTGTGTTTATTTTCTTATATCTTTAAATTATTGTCATGAATTTTTTAATTTCTTACTTCAATTTTAATTTATTTTTGTCAATTCTCAATTTCTTTTCAAATTTTAATTATTTTTATCATTTTTCAAGTCTTTTCTTCAAATTTTTTATTTTTTACTTAATTTTTAATTAGTTTTGTCACTTTTCAATTATTTGTCTCAAATTGTTATTATGTTTGTTATTTTTCACATATTACCTTCAAATTGAAAGATTTTGTGATTTCTCAATTATTTTCTTGAAATTTCTGTTCTTTTTGTTATTTCTCGATTATTTTTTCCTATTACAATGATTTTTCTCGTTTTTTAATTGCTTTTAAAATTTTCAAATAATTTAGTCATTTCTCAAGTATTATCAATATTTCCGACATTTTTTTAATATTTTCTCCAAATTTAACTTGTTTTCTTATATCTTTAAATTATTGTCAATATTTTCTACGTAGTTTTATTACTTTCCCCAAATTTTGTATTTATTTTCTTATATCTTTAAATTATTGTCATGAATTTTTTAATTTCTTACTTCAATTTTCATTTATTTTTGTCAATTCTCAATTTATTTTCAAATTTTAATTATTTTTATCATTTTTCAAGTCTTTTCTTCAAATTTTTGATTTTTTACTTAATTTTTAATTAGTTTTGTCACTTTTCAATTATTTGTCTCAAATTGTTATTATGTTTGTTATTTTTCACATATTACCTTCAAATTTAAAGATTTTGTGATTTCTCAATTATTTTCTTGAAATTTCTGTTCTTTTTGTTATTTCTCGATTATTTTTTCCTATTACAATGATTTTTCTCGTTTTTTAATTGCTTTTAAAATTTTCAAATAATTTAGTCATTTCTCAAGGATTATCAATATTTCCGACATTTTTTATTACTTTCTCCAAATTTAACTTGTTTTGTTATATCTTTAAATTATTGTCATGGATTCTTTAATTTCTTACTTTAATTTACATTTAATTTTTTTATTTTTCAATTATTTTTCTCAATTGCTTTTTATTTTTAATTTTAATTATTTTTATCATTTTTTAAGTATTTTCTTCAAATTTCAAATTTTTTGGGATTTTGCAATTATTTTGTCATTATTTAATTATTTTCTTTAAACGTCAATTTTTATCTTCAATTTTTCAATTATTAATTTCTAATTTTTATTTTGTTTCTCCATTTTTCAATTATTTATGTCATTTTTTACGTCTTTTTTTCAAATCATAAATTTTTTACATAATTTTAAATTATTTTTATCATCTTTCATTTTTTTTTCGAGGTTCAATTATTTTTGTCATTTCTCGACTATTTGTTCCATTTTTTGATTATTTTTGTAATTTTCAATTATTTTTGTCATTTCTCAATTTTTTTTTAATTTTAATTATTTTTATCATTTTTCAAGTATTTTTTTTTAAATTTCTATCAATTTTATGATGTTTTAATTATTTTCTTTCATGGTCAATTTTTTCTCCAATTTTTTAATTATATATTGACATCAAATTTTTATTTTGTTTTCCATTTTCCAATTATTTTTGTCATTTTCCAAGTCTTTTCTTCAAATTTTTAATTATTTACTTAATTTTTAATTAGTTTTGTCATCTTTCATTTTGTTTCTTCAAATTTCTATTATTTCTGACATTTTGGAATTATTTTCTTCAAAGATCAATTTTACCTTAAAAACTTATATGTTACGCACTTAATTTTTTTTCACTATTTTAATATTATAGCTATTAATAAATTAATAAATAAAATAAAAGTTTTTTGAGAACTAATCCAACCAATTAAGCCATTTTATTCCTCAACATAGCTATTAATCATACATAAAAGAAATCCGGGAAAAATGTGATTTTAGATCCGTGAAAACCGGGAATTTGCCGCGAATTTGAAAATCATGTTTCGGTAGACACCCTGGAGATAAAAAGTAGAAATAATTGTTTTTCGTTGTTCTTATTTTACTTACCGCGACATCGATGATCAGATCCTAGATTGATCCGACAGAAATGAAAAGTGAGAATTAATTGTTTCTCGTTAACTTAATTATACTTACCGTGACATCGATCATCCGATCTTAGTTTGCTCCAAAAGAAATGAAAAGTGAGAATTAATTGTTTATCGTTAATTTAATTACATTTCCCGCAACATCTATGATACCTTCGCCTGAAATGAAAAGTGGGAATTAATTGTGTTTCATTGTTCTTATTTTACTTACCGAGACATCGATGATCAGATCCAAAGTTGCTCCTCCTGAACTAAAAGGTGAGAACTGATTGTAATTGTGTGTGACTTTATTATATTAACTGCGACATCGATGATCAGATCTTAGGTTGCTCCGCCTGCAATGAAAAATGAGAATTAATTGAGAATCTTTGTGGATAATTCAAAATCCTGTCTCTTAAACTCGAGAACCGTCAGCATTATTCTAAGTTGCCATATTATATGCACACCTAATGGTTGAGCTTCTAAAAACTTTTACGACAAGGATATGAAGGAAGAACATAAGGTGGGAGGAAGTGTCATGAAAATTTAAAATGGATTTTCATGAATTGGTGAATAACAACACCAGCTTCGTACTCAACGGAAAGTTTCTAATCTTCTTGCACTTTTCTAAAGAAGTTAATTGAAAAAATTGTTCCTAACATAATTATTATAAACGCCACAGATGTTAAGAACAAGAGAAGCACGTATTTCTGGGAATGGAGTTACGCAAATCAGACTGCAGAGTCAACGGGGCAGGGAAGGTTGCACGCTATCTCACGAATCTTTTAGCTTGGTTGGCTTACGTTCTCTCGAGATGCAAAGACAAATCCGTGTGCGGCTGCCACGAAATTTGCAAGTCCGGTGAAAGCACGACTACAAAGTGCAGATAGACTGTGAAAGAAGAAGATCGTAAAGAAAGATATAGCCAAGAATTTTTCAATTCGAGATAAAACTCAGGAATATCTCTGCAAATTAATCCCCGCCCATTCAGCAAGGTTGAAATAAGAAAGTTTTCACTCAAGTTTCAGAAAGAGAACTTTCCTTCATGATGCAAGTTTTTACGGCAAAACTATTGTTACCAAAATATCAAATTTGTATAATTTTCTGTTCAATATTCTGTTCCTGTATAAGAAATCAGAAATGAGGTGATATGTACAATATCATTTTTTGGAGTTTGCATATTGATTGAGCGCGTTTTAGCAGTTCTAGCAGAAGTAAATTTTAGGAAGGATGAAAGGCTACTCGGAGTAATTACCTTCCTACCGATCTTCAACCAATTAAAAGAAGGCTCGATTAAAGGGCCAGAGTTACTAAGGGTGTTTCTCATGTTAAAAGATCGGCAGATATCGTTGGCCTTGAAAAGTTTGCGTCTTTTTCTCAGCAACGCCCTGGGATAAAATCCGAGAGGAACGCAAAGGATTTCGCGAGGAATCGCCACCTGACTTTTGGTCCTCACGTCTCTTCTTCTCTCTTTTATTCCCTCGCAAGCAACATTCTCGTATCTCTCTGTACCGCTTCAACATTCTTGTCCCTCCGATTTCTCTCATCTTTCAGTTACTCCACCTTTTCGTCCTCCTCGTTTCTGACCCCACCTCCTGTTGGTCTCAAAGCCAGCAAAGCGGCAATATTTAAAGCGTATGCAAAGAGTGTACCAAAGAGGGGGTGGATGCACGAGGGAGAGTGCGAGAGGGAAATGAGAGAAAGAGAAAGAGAGGCAAAAAAATCCCGGACAATGGCGGTTTGCGTTCGGCTGCCCGGAATCCGACTCGCTACGATTTATGTGACCTCGGCAACGACGGTCCTCATCGCTTCTTCTCTCTTTCTATCTTCTTCTCTCCTCTTTTCAATTCCACCAGAAGAATCTTCGCGAGATGACTCGATCTGCGATTTCTCTTGAACGTGTCAAATGCACCTTAAAGGATTTCTGCAATGACGAAGGACATTTCGCATAATTGGGTAGCATAAAGTTAGTTGAAGATTCTTCGACCACAACAAAGAACATAATCAAAATCTCTTTAAAATATCATTTTTGATGAATTATCACTGAAAGGTGTGGGAAATTTCAGTATTTTAAGGAGTGGAATTTGTGTAAGATTATAATTCTGAAAATTGGAAATGTAGGATCGAACGAGAACAGTAGGATACGAATGACTGGAAATAACATATAGGAATTAATAAGCCTGAATCACACTTTGGTCAAGAAGCATTTTTACTTGTAAGAACAGCTGTTAAAAGATGTCAAAAGAATGATTCGTTTTCTAAATTGAGAATTTTGTCTGTTTTAAATCTAGAGATATTTTTCTATCGTTAAAATGTTGTTTCGCGACGCTCCGACCATTTTCTTCCCTGACCCAGGTACTGTCATAAAAATTCTTGAGCGCGACACTGGGAAAATGCATTAAAATTCAGTTCCGTTCCCATCTAAAAACTCGACCCTTTCTGTTCTGCCCCCTAATTGCACGAGAGAAGGGATCAGGTCATCATTTGTCAGTCCTTTTTTGACTTTTGTCGAGAAAACCTCGCCAAAATATAATTGTCAAACTCGCTTCTTTATCTTAAAGTTATAAGCTTTGTTTCAAGCGGTTCATTAAAATCAATCAGATTTTCTCAGGTTGAGATTATTTTCAATTCTTGGGGAGTTCTCTGACCCGTCAAACCACACCCTTGAGCTACTCTTGAGTTAACCCGCTAGCTTTCAAGGTAACCTTGTGAACCTTCCAGAGTTCTCATTCTTGGCTTAATCTCGCTCAATTCTTTGATTGGACTGATTGGTTTTATAAACTCTCTTTACTCCTTTTCAATAACATGCTTTGAGAAATCTCACAGTTTAACGGACAATTTCCTGAAACAAAAGGTTTAATATTTCACGGTCGGTTCTTTACATTATCGAGTATCATTTCTATTCAAGTTCTTGTGATATGTGATTGTTACATTTTACCAAGCAAACTATGTAAATTTTAATTGTGCTTTAATTGATATTAATATTAATAAACATTGTGACTTGTGATTTAATTAAAGTGTCTCCTTTCTTCAAGTTACCTATAATCCTAGTGATAGTTCAAACAACAGCCTAAGTTTTGATTTGAAGTGGCATTGAAATGGACTTAAAGTGGAAGTGAAATGGACTTGAAGTGGATGTGTATGTGGTGTAAGGGTCAGATGGATTTTCAAGTTGGTAGTAGCCAAAGAAACAAGGAACACGTATTTCAAGTAGAAACAATATGATAATCTTAGCTGGTTTCTTGGCATTCACAGTTTATATCATTTTCGACGGCGGCTGTTTATTGCAGGATGCAAATCGGTCTGTTCGCGACCTCGTGCTACCTTTGCGTGAACACGTTAAATTGGCCATCCTTATTCAGCAAAAATAAAAACAAGGCTGCCATCTGCATTGCATCGAAACCTGCGTTGATTTAAAGCTAAATAAGATAAGCCCTGAAAAACAAACGTGAGAGATAAAATGGAAAATTATGTAAACTAGGCTTGACACTAATTAAGAATAAACACTTGTAATTAATAGAACTAATCTTGTTTTAATTAATAATGAAAGTAAGTGCATCAGATTAGATTTTTCTGACTTATTCCTCGAGTATCTGTGAATTAAAAAAAATATTTACGAGAAACTTTATTGAATTTCAACAGCTTACTCTGAGAGAAACTCAAGAATAGTTTTCTCTACTCCTTAATCAAGATACAAGAATCAATGACCTTTCAGTGTAAGCTACTCAATGCAATCAAATCTCTTTTCAAATTGCGTTAAATTAATAAAAATTTAATCTGTTTCTGTAATCTGTAAGAACTTTGACTCTTTGAGTGTTTAATAGTCTAATATAAATGCTTTATCGTCGATTCAGATCCCTTGTCAAAGTTCTACCATAAATTTTAAAGCAAACGACACCAGAAGCGAGCTATAAGTTAGGTATCTGACACAATATGTAAAAATTTAAATTGAATAACTATTGCTCAAGCTAAATAACTTTAATAGTCTCACCTTTGATGCGCTTCTGTAGCTTCTACGATTCCTGGAAATTCTCGGATACCCTGTCCTCGTTAATCTATTATTCATATTAGATTTTAATATTGATTTTCAGAATGCCTATTTCATATGAAAAGAATCGTGGGCCATAAGTCAAATCTTTCAAATTAGCTTCAACAGACGAATATTGTTAATTTTTTGTTGTCCTTTGCAACAATGAGAAAAGACCAAATAAGATCTGTACCCACGCTAAATAGTCGCCAGTCGTCGCCGACCAAAGTTCAATGTGGTGGTAAAACGCCAAGGCAGAACGACAAGACAATGGCCGGCGACAATAAGGCCGGATCTCGGCGAAAAATAATTTTAAAAAATTATGCCTGAGGTTGGATAGCAAGAGCTACCATAGACACAACTTAAAGAACACACCAACCAAGTCTGGATTCTTCATGGTACACGATGTGTAAATACCGACTACAATGCGCATACAACCTCCACCATTTCTAAGGATACTTCCCAACCTTTTGTTAAACGTTTTTCAGATATGAATTTTAATTAATACTTTTGTTACCAAATGCAACAAAGTCGTTTTGCGTAACTACACTTTTAAGGGAAACGTATTTTTGAAAAAGCAAGATTCTAAGATAATCGCGTTTAAAGTTTGTATTTTTCGTATTTAAAATTGATATATTTCAACTTACATCGAGTCACCAATTCCAGGGCTATGTAATACTCCTTCTGCATCCTCTGCAGGCTCAAAAACTTAAGTCGCAAATATAAAAAGATGGATAAGAAGTAGAAATTTTAAGAATGATAAAAGAAGATAAAGCTGACACCGATTTTAATATAAGAGAGGTATAATCTAGAGAGAAAAGTACAGAACGTGGAGGAGGCTTCTATCGGTGCTATTACACCCATTCTTATCCACATTAACAGGCATCGCCTATGTCGCAGACGACCACAGAACGCGCAGCTTCTGGCCTCAAAGATATATACATTTCCTTGTATTCATATGTCATGTTCACTGAAAGACATGCTCTCCGGTTAACTGGGAAGATCGTTAGTTGGCAAAAGCTTCAAAATGACATTCATAGCAAATATAATAAACTACTCTACAGCCCTTATTGGATTCTTTGGAATCTTTTCGATTTTATGTACTGTGACGAGATAAAATGTTACCTCGCACAATGTTTCAAGATTAAACTAAAAACATTTATTAACACACCAGTCTGGACCAGTCAATTATTTAATTATTAAATAATTTTACCTGCCTAGATCAGGAGTTCTTGTTATTGTTGACAACTATTATTTAAAAATATCTTTTCTTTTAATTTCGCACGAACCTGACTCGTCTCTATTTGGAAAAGTGGAGGATTCTCTACTTTTTGTTCACTGAGAAGTTACCTTGAGAATCGTCATTTTTTGGATTTCGAGCCCTTCGTCGTGAGATCGTCCTGGCACTAGGCACGGATGTGAGTCCAGTCCTGAAAATAGTGCCAGGATCAGAAGACGATTTTTTGTTTATCACCTGTCAAAACAAAGTTGCAGACGACGGAGATCCAAGGGTGGGTGGATGAGTTTGAGCTACTCCTTACACTCTACTCTCCGGAAAACTGATTAGTCGTAGCTTGTAGGTTTAAATTTTGTTTAAATTGTGCGTCATAGTACCTTGCCCTCGATTATTTTTTATTTTATACCTACCAAAGGGCATACAGAAAATCAAAAAACATTTGCAGCGATGATAAAGATTTCAATGTTTTTAATATACATACTGATTTTATTTACCTCCGTTATTATATTCCTTCAATATAATTACAATAGCAGAAACTCAATATATTTTCAGCAATGATAAAGATTAAAAATGTCCTACAACAATTTTATTTGACAGAAAAAACACAACATCCTCCTTTATCTAAAATTGTTTTTCGACTGAACATCTTCTTTTCATGTTGCGGATTTCAATTACTTCTTGTTTTGTAAAGTTTGTGGCACGATTAGTAGAGGAATGAGAAAGGATATTGCAAACAAGATTCAAGGAATGAGCAATCCGTCGCTCGTCTTAGAATCGAGGACGTTATCTGCTCTGTATCGGCCGCTAATGTTCTGAAAGCGAAGGATATGTCACGACACGTCAATATAGCTTTAAACAGAATGATTGAAGATTGGATCAAGGAATTATAAGAATAAAATAAGACATTGAGAAGTAGATAAGAAAAAAATAAGAGGCAGATGGCAAAAAAGAAATGAGAAAGACCAGAAGGAAAAAGGAAACATACGAGAATAACAAAGAGAGGAAGAGAGTAGGAAAGGAGTAGAGGAATAAAAAAGAATCGAAGAAATAGAAAAAGGGTTGAATACGAGCGAGATGATGAAGGGGGAAAAAGGAAAGAGCAAGAGAGAGAGAGAGTGAGGGAGAGAGAGGGACGAGCAAGACCCCCGTAAGCGACAGCGTGCCTTTCCCGCGGTATCGCTTCTTCATCGCATTCGTCGCGTCGTTCGACGCTCGCTCGACCTGCGGCTAATCATCATTATTTAATTACGAGATTGTTTTTATTCCAAGGTAGTGTGTCGCCTCCCCGTTCAACCACTCCCGCGTATACGAAAACCAGGCTTCGATTTACGTATCCGAATTAATTCTTAATTCTTAATTAAAACTACCGAATTCTTAATTGAATATCATTAAAAGAAATATCAGATCAAAAGAATACCTTCAATTATAATTGACATCATTAAAAGCATAGAACAAACTTATCAAGAGAAAAAAAGATATTTCAAACTTCGTTTAAAGCGGAAAATATATTGTAATTTATTCCTTTAACTGCAAGAAAAAAAAACTTTTACAAAGTATTAGTATGAATTGGTATTGACTGCAACTACACGAGTTCATAATTTAAAAACAGCGAATGGAAATATTGTTAAATATACTTCAAAATTTGTTCTTGAAAAACTTGGTTTGGTTTGGTTACTTACCCTCGCCGCTTTGAAACAGTGTGATTGGAGCAAAATTTGAATGCCTACCAAGTCCCGCCTTAAGTTTTTTGAAAGTTTGCAACATTGTTATTGACCACCTATACTGCAGGGAACGTTTGTAGAAAGGATATTTTGTTAACACTAATTTATCAATGAGATTTTAAAAAAAAACATTTCTTCACGTCAATTCCTCATGTTGATTTATAAATAGGTAAACAAATTTTAATTTACTAATCATAGTGTATTTGCACATGTTTCCAGTATTTATATCGCATTGTTCATAGTGCATAGGGAAGTAAGGTTATGTTTCTGAGTTTATGGTCATTTTGTTTCGATTCGCCTCATCATCATTCCCTCACTAAATTTTACTTTTATATTCCATTGAAAAATTCAAACTCAAAACAGTTGGGGACTTTTGAGATGTTGTACTTTCCGATAGAATAGTTTCCAAAAATAGATTTTTTGAACCCACAAAATCAGAAGGATTAAACTCTCTATACGAAAGCGAGCAATAATTAACTTAATTATCTCTGTAAGGAGAAAAGTAGTTATACATAGTTGTACAGTATCTTACTTCTCGGCAGAGATCTCCGTTAGGGAATCAAATTTCCCGTTCACTCTTTAATCTGAGCTTTGGAAAAATTGTCTAATTGTCAGGGTTAAGAAACATAATTAGACTATATCTATTCAGGTTGTATTTCCTGTAACAATGTGGGTGCGTACGTCATATACATATATATTAACAGTATCTATTACATTAAACCCAGAGATATCGTAATCGGGTACACCGAGCACGAATGGTTGCCGCCTCAACGTAGACTGCGTCCTTGCTGTTGGGTGAAATGGCCCGTTACGAGTTAATTAGCAAAATAAAAGAAGAGACCAAACTATCTGCAAAGGTAAAACTGCGAGCAAAGTCAGTGTAATCGTGTTTTTATTTTTTCCACATCGGTGTGAGTTTGAATTAGTAGCGCTGCTTTCGTATTTAAAGTGCTTTTTGTCGTATTCAATGTTTCTAACATAAACGCTTTAGAGGATAAAAACTACGAAATTCTCATTTATCGATACAAGGATTCGCAAGAAATTAGCTTGCATTGCAAGATCCAGATCAGGATAAATAATTATATATCGACCTGTTTTTCTATCAGTTCTCGATTCTAATTGAATTTTATCATAACATTTAAAACCAGCTTAAATTTTCTATATAAAATCTATTTTGTCCGCAATTTCCTCTCCCTCGATTCTAGTCATTGATAGTTTCCATTTGTTGCTAATGTCTCTGCATATACAGGCTTAAGTTTCAATTAAATTGCAGGTACTCAAGAACCAGTTTATATCCCAGCATTGCCACTTTTCTCATCAAATACCAGTAGCTATTGATGAGACAAACTCTTGATCATTTGTGATCCTGCTGCTAAACTAAGTACCATGAGAAAGTAGCTTTTGATTATGAGAAGCGGGACAGATACTTAAGAGACGAATTGCTCAACTGATTAAAAGCCATAGTATAAATATAGCGCACGAGATAACACTATAGCTGCAGAGCGAACTTCTTGCAAGAGAATTAATGACTGCTCGATCTAATGAATTCATAACATAGGTGATTTTATCATACCTTGTCTATAACGAATCTAGAAGTCGATTATTCATTTTTCATCAAAATTACAGTCAGATTATGAGAATTTTTAATTTTAATAAATTACCAATAAACATCTTTGGAGTTTACTAGTTTGAGGAGGCGCTTGAAGGAAAAACGAGGAAATTTAGAAGTAAAAAGGAAGACATTAAGAATCGGGATGCTGCGACTGTAGGCTGAACGGTGGGAGCGCGAGTGAGTCGTGCCTAAGAAGGGGCGGCTGAGAGGAAGTCAAGGGAAGAAGACCACGCACGAGAACGGGAGTCAAGGAACTAGAAATGAATTCCACCTGTGTGTTAGAGAAAGACAGAAAGAGCAAGGTAGAAAGAAATGAAGATAGAAAAGAGGATGAAGATAGAATGAGCGTCAAAACAAGAGAGAAAGAGGGAGACAAAAAGAACTCCACAATTTCCAATGCCAGGAACTTGCAGAAGGGTTCCATGGTGAGAAGAGAGGGTGAAAGAGACGAAGCAGTAAGGAAACTGAAGATAGATTTCGCTACCATTTTGATGCGACTGAATTCTCTCTAATCTTGTAAAAACAGATTTAAATCCACTTGACATAAAATGAAAATTATTAATATGCTATCAAAATTTGGGGTGCGAGAAACTTAGTATTTGTTCCCTTATCATAAAAGAATATTCCTATGATATCCTATGAGGATCATGGATATCCAAAAAGCGACCTCCTGCGCCATTCTGGCACATTTTATGAATATCCTAATTTCAGTTTCTTCTTCTTCCTTTCTGTTTATTGACCTGACATAGTACCAACAGCTAGAAGGATTAATTTCTGCACTAAAAGATAATTTATATGAATAACAAGTTTTTAAAATATTCGATTTAATTTTATTTTACTTTTTGCTCGACATCTGAATTGTGTCCTGTACATGTGTCGTACATAACCTTACGCGCAGAGTCGCTGCTGTCGCTCAAGTTTAATTCGGCGTGTTAACTAAAGTAAGGTACGGTATCCGTCCCACATTTACCGCAGCTGGCTTGCGTTAAAGTACCAATACTCTGCCAAACTTCTTGGTTTCATATGTTTAATTAAATAAATAATTTAGCGCCTGATTTAACAATACATTAGCTTTTAAATTTAAACGATTAAAATACAATTAAGAAATTACCCGCTGTTTGTCTACATTTGGTCAGTAGCGTTTCCCACGAGAATTCAATTTATTCGACGGGATTATCAAATTGCTCATCTGGGTGGATAACTATGCAAGAGAATATAGTAGAAAATATATAAAAAAAAACTATAAAGAAAATATAGTTAATAGTATAAACTATATGTTATAAGATAAATTCAATGTAATAAGATAGTTGTAAACTGTATCTAATAAACAATAGTAACTATTGTCGACTATCTTGTAAAGCTTCACTATCAAGATAATCAACTGGACTATCCAGTTTTCTTGGCCATTTATTATCCAGTGGTGAGATAATTGAAACAGGCATTGAATTTAAAAGTCGGAATTCCACATCTGCTTCAATTTGTACTTTTTAGCATTATAAGCAGATCAATACTTACAATTCATTTATTAATTATTTACTTACATGTCCCGAGGGAAACGAATTTTAAGAACTCGAAAAGGAATTAAATTCCAATTCCAATAATCGAGAGGTTTTTCAAAAAGTATTTCTTGATCGGAATTCCTACTTGTCGAGTATCTCTATCGAGCAGCATTTGAATCGATCCTCTCTTCGCTGAAGCCGCTTCCTGCAAAACAGAGATTGTTTTTAGTCTAGAAGGGGAATCGAAGCAACAGTCTACGCTCGTCGCAAAAGGAAACGTAGTATTTGCTTGTAAGGTGTACAAGGACGAAAGGGTGCTCATTACTAATTCTCACCATCTCTTTGCCTCTCTCTTTCTCTCTTCCTCGGATTCTCTCCAGGTAAAAAGTCGCTCTTAATTCGCCTCACGGGTGCTGTTGCAAAACGTTCGTCTGGTCACTAAGGACCCTGAAACGAATTCTCCCAAGAAAGGGGGAGGGGAAAAGTAGAAAGGGGAGAGATAAGAGTTGCTTGAGAAGAGACGAGTAGAACGAGTAAAACAAGAAAAGAGTACGAGGACAATTTTTCGAATTAATCGAATTTGCAAGCGATTTGTCTTCGTTACACCCACCAGGTACCCCACAGCGGGACCTAAAGAGGATGACGAGTCGGCTCTTTCGCACGTGTATACACGACATGCATGTCGGCACCGGCAGGAATTTCTAACCTTCAAATCTTTTTAAACGGGAAACCTTCCTGATACAGAAATAAATAGGTATACAAATTGGGAAGATAAGAACAGAAATACTGTTAATCTATTTGAATTAGAGTGATGCCTCCAACGATTTTTTCATAGATATGGTACAGGATCGTATTTATTTTAATAAAGAGAACTTACCAGATACTTAAGTTGCTTTAGATGAAGGAAAACGATATTTGGTTAAAAATATAATATAACTGAGTTTAAGAACACAAAATATCACTGTTTTAAACAAAATAAATAGAATTTATATTGAATTTGATCATTTTGTCAGCTAACGACAGCAATTGACATCTCGTGGCCAAGATGGCGGACGGTCGCTTTAACTCAGTCGGAAGCAATCGGGAGTGTCACGAAGTGTGCCGAACGTAAAACTGCTGAAGTCATGAAACAACTATTATAAACAAGTTGCCATATTGATTTCGGCAGGGCTCGAACCTGTAAAAGTACTTAAAAATACGGATTTTACGGACCAAAAATTCAAAATTACGGACTTTTACGGACTAGTTACGAATAAACATATTGTATCCCGAAAGACTATTTTGAGTGTTATAGAATTAAAATACAGTAGAAAAGTAAAAAGAAATTGTATTTTTTATGTTTAAAATAATGTATTTCTTTGAAAATTATAGAAAATTTTATTAATATTAAATAGAAAAATATTAATGAGTCTGAGGCAAATAAGAGAACAATTATTATTGTAGGTATACTTTTGCAACTTCAAATAATGACTAGGAGAATAATTACAAAATTGAAGAAACAAACTGAAAAATAACGAAAATAATTGACAATTGAAAACAAAACTCGAAAAATGTTTAGATAATTATACAATGGAAAAAGAATAATTTAAATAATTGAACAATAAATATTCAAATAAAACAAGAAAATTAAAAAATAAACTGTTGGAAATAATTGCAAATTGAAAAACTGAATTGAAAATCGACAAAATAATGGAAATTGAAGAAAATAATTGAAAACTGAAGAAAATAATAACAATTTCGAGAAATAAATTGAAAATTTAAGAACTGAATTGGAAAAATAATTAATAATTTAAACAAAATTACAAAAAGACTGAAAAAAAATTAAAATTGAAAAAATTAAAGAATTATTATAAAATTTTTAGAGAATAATTGAAAAAAGTGTGCAAACAATTGAAAATTGGGTAAAATAAATAATAATTACAAGAAATAGATGAAAAATATATTAATTGACAATTGGAAAAAATACTTTAAAAATATGAAAATTATATGAACAATATTGGAAATAATTAAACATTGAACAACTAGATTGAAAATTGAAAGCAATAATTACAAAAAAAAGGGGGAAAAAATTGAAAAATTAAAAAAATAATTAGAAATTTGCAAAAAGGAATTGAATTTCAAAGAATAAACTTAAAATTGAAAAAAGAAGATAATTATTGAATATAGAATAACATAATTAAACAACTGCTTTTAAAATTAAAAAAATTTATTAAGATATTCGAAAAAAAAATAATAATTTAAAAAAGGCGAGAGTTTTTTAATATTAAGGACAATAATTTAAAATTGAAAAATGAAACTTGAAGAAAATAGTTGTAGAATTAAACAATTGTATTGAAATTTTGAAACAATTTTTGTGAGTGAAAAAAATAATTGCAAATTGAATTAAACAACTAAAAGGTTAAAAATTAAATTGAAATTTGAATAAAAAATGTAAAATTGAAGAAAATACTTAAGAGTTTAAGAAAATAGTTGTAGAATTGAAAAACTGAATTTAAATTTAAAACAATTTTTATAATTGAAAAAAAATGATTGAAAAAAGCCGAGAATTAAAGAAAAATTATAAACAAAAAAGTAAACTGGAAAAATTATTTAAATGTTTTAAAAATAATTGAAAATTAAAGAATTAAATCAAATTTTGAAGAAGACAGATAGATAATTAAAAGGAAAATAACAAAATACAAAATTATCAAATATTAAAGAAAATAATAGACAAATGAAAAAAATTCGAAAACTGGCAAGAATAATCAACAAGAGAACAAAATAATTTGAAAAGTTAAGGGCATGTGATGGAGTATGACGTCACTAATATAGGCAAAAATTGTCCGTAACTTTTCTCTTAAAGTATTGAATATTTTGTCATGAAATTTGGTAGAATTACTTAAAATATCATTAGGAAGGTCTCTCTGACCCAAATTTGTTTGAATTTTGGCTCAAAATTAATTTTTGAGAAATTTTCGAAAAATATAAAAATTTTTAAAAATCACTTTTGGCCCAAAAATTAAATAAACTTAGGTCTGAGAGACCTTCCTAATGATATTTTAAGTAATTCTACCAAGTTTCGTGACAAAATATTCAATATTTAAAGAGAAAAGTTGCGGACAATTTTTGCCTATATTAGTAACGTCATACTCCATCACATGCCCTTAAAGAATAATTATAAAACTTCAAGAGAATGAATGAAAATTGAAAAAAGTGTTGAAATTAATTGAAAGTTGCGGAAAATGAATAATAATTGAAAGAAACAGTTTATGACGAGAATAATTAAAGAATTGAAAAAAATATCTTAAAAATAACGAAAATAATTGACAACTGATAATAAACTTCGACAAATCGCTAAATTAAAACAATTTCATAATTCAAAAAATCATTTAAAAATGAAAAAATGACTATAAGTTGAAGAATGGAATTAAATTTTATATAATTTAATTGAAAATTCAAAAAAGTAATTTATAAATGCCGTAATTTATTAAATATAGCAGAAAATAATTAAAAACTGCAAAATAGAATTGAAATTTGAAAAAAAATTCAAAATTGAAGAAACTAATTGAACGTGTGAATTATAGTCATAGAAACTTATTGATAATAAAAAAAAATGGACAAAAGGCAAGAATTTTTAATAATAAAGAAAAAATTGAAAAATGCAATTGAAATTTGAAGGAAATAATGGAGAATTGAAGGAGATATTTTTAGAATCGAACAATTGAGTTTAAATTTTAAAACAATTTTTATGAGTGAAACCAATAATTGAAAAAATCAGGGAATTTTTAAATGCAAAGGAATTAAATTGAAGTTTTAAGATAATAATTGATAATTGAAGGAAAAATTACAAATTGACGAAAATAATTGACAGTTGAAAAAAATTCGAAATGTGTCGAGAATAATCGTTATTAGAACAAAGTAATTTTAAAAATTAAAGAGTAATTATAAAAGTGGATAAAAATAATTATATTTGAAAAAACTTTTTTCAAATTATGAATTTATTAATTGATAATCTAAACTAAAGAAAATTGTAGGAAAAATTTTAGGAAATAAATGAAAATTGAATAAATCAATTGGAACTTAAATAACATATTAAATTTTCAAGAAAATAACTGATAATTGAAAAAAGGCGAGTATTATTGCATATTTAATAAAATAATTAAAAATTGAAGAAAGGAATTGAAAAATTGAAACGTAACAGGTTTTACACTGCTTAGGGCCTTTTGTCGTAGAATTTACGGAATTTGCGGACTTTTTAAAACAAATTACGGACTTTACGGACCTTTTTTTAAAAAAACGGACTTTTACGGACCATAAGTAAATTTACGGACTTTTACGGGATTTACGGAGGTAGTTCGAGCCCTGTTTCGGTAGTATTACGCTTTTGTGACGTATTAAAAAATGTCTACTGAGAGTTTCACCCCTATGACTGGAACAGTGTTATACGTTGCAGGGTATTTAATGTAACAAAGATATTAAGGTAGATTCACACTTCTGCATGACATGCTCCTGATCAAACTCGAATGTCCGTAAGGAGCGTATCATTTGGTGCATTTTCCAAATTCGATCTTAAGTTTTTGTGCATCATTTGTCAAATTTTAAAAATTTATAGAAATGGAAAAGCACTCAACTAAGTGATTTACTGATAATAATTTATTTTTCTATTATGCACCAGTTTGTAGAATTAATATTCCAAAGTTGAGATGAGAAATTAGTTTCATTTGATTCAATCTGACCTCGCCAAGTAAGCTAGAATCAGAAAAAGCCTTTCGCAGGCTTTATGATCCGTTGCTCACGAGTTGTCTCTGCATTGCATCGCGATTGTAATTTATTTGCTCGATAAATACTCAGCGACCCTTTCTCGCGACCGGTAATTCCCCGAGTAATGAGTTGTGACCGGGATACTTATGCAGGAGCAACCAACAGCCTTTCCTACCAGGGACATTGATATAAGTGGAATTCGTTGAAAGTTACTTCCAAGAGAAATCATCCTTGGACCATAAAATCCCCCATTCTAAATTTAATTTAATTTCGATTTTAAAGAAATCAAATTCCTCTATTTATTAAGTTGTTTGCTAACTTCACACCGGTTGTCAATGTTTTATAAATAAAATTATAAATTTGGTAATCTTTAACTAAAGTACAATCCTTAATCAATTGATTTACTTTTTCAACTTTTAATAATCCAGTTTGAAATTCTTAATATCTATTTGCAACAATCAACTTGCAGCTGCTGATAATTTTTGAAGTTAGAATTAATGCAGTTTATCTGCATCTGATAACTGGGTAATATTTGAAGAAGCTGATGAGGATTTAAGCGAATATTCGTATCTGATTGAAATGATATAAATAGAAGAAAGATGAGAATTGCAGAGAGCCTGGTTTGATTCAGGTTCTCCTAAATATAGCTTATGAGCCTTCGAGTTGTAAATCAAGCTGGGAATGTAGAAACATTCGATCCTGGAGAGGAGCTTCGTTACAAATTAGTCTCTTCGCATCTAATTAGTCGAATTAACGCGATACACGGCAATGGTTTATATTAGTAGCCACAAGGTCATTGGACTAACTATAGTTTTTCTTTCCTTTCCCTTTTTCTATTTCTTCCACTCCATCTTACTTCAATTCTGGTTCTGAATCTTGCCTTCCTCCTTTCACGGTTTTCATACCTTTACTTAACAACTCACGAATCTCATGTTAGCAAAATTGGTCCATTAATCCAATCCTTGTAAAAATTTACCCATATAATTTTTTAACTCTGTTGTATCAAATTTGTCGCTTTGTGCACAAAAATCATTAGAAACAGAACAAAAATACCACATTTTCATAATCAAATAATTTTATAATCACTAATAGCGTATCATCCTCAACCTTGTGTATATTTTAGTAATAATTTCAAAAGCACAGATAAAATAACAGAAAATTGAAGTTGATAACTGTCATTAATTTGCAAATGTTTCTCTGTTTCAGGAGGTGAGAGATCGATAAGATTTTATCTAGTCACAGAGGAAGCAGATTTCTCCATAGATCCAAACTCGGGGATCGTGAGGACAAGACAACTTCTGGATAGAGAGACTCGTGATAAATATATCCTGAGCATCGAAGCTCGAGATGGACTCTCGGTTGGGTACTGTCAGGTGAGTGAATGCTGGGTAATAACTACTAACGATTATCGCACCAAGAATATCTTGCTTTTTAATAACCGTATAGGTATACAAATAAACAGCCAGCAAACGTCCGCCCTTCTAGTTTTGCAAGCTCACAAGATTTACCGTCACCTAAACCCACAATTTTCAAATAATAGTTTCACAAAGTAGCACATTTTGCCATTACGAGTAGGTGCGTGCACATTGCGTCATATTTCTTAAGTTGCTTATTATTTATTAAAATCGTGAGCAAATATTTTAATTGTTTTTCTCCTCAACGCTTGATTGATTCTGCTAATTAATTTATCGGCATTAATTAGAAGTTATAGACTGATCATTAACTTCATAATCTTGCTAAAGGAGCGGAATAATATCCTCGATATCGCAAGATTCATGTTTAGATAATGATAGGACAGTTGTCTTATTTTATTCATGGATATTTGTATTCAATAGCTGAGTTATTAAGTACTTTTGCACGTGTGGGATGAAAAATCTTGCTTTCATGGAGAGAAAATCATTTAAGTTTAATTAAAAAAGATCCGAGTAAATTAAAAAAGAATGATTAATTGCAGAAGTGCGTTTGTCATTATAAATCGGATAATAATTCTATCACAAGAAAACAGTAGTCGGCAATTTCTTTGAAGTCCGAATTTAGTAGTATCAATCCTTTGAGTAAAAATTCACTTGCAATTCAATAGAATCATCGTTGTGATAACCAAAAACTTGACTTACGTTTGACTTACGCAGTTTAAAACAGCTGATACACTGCATTTGCCGCGCCACCTGGCAGAAAATTTTATCATTCATTGTGAGCTAGCGTCATCCGCACTGCAATTAATTTTTAATTATCGTTTTCAAATTTTTTTGGCAACAAGTTAAGGCAAAAATTTCTAACAGCATTTCTCCTAAATGCAAGTTGCTTTCTTTTGAATATTAATAATACACTACAGTACGCTTCCATTTAATTGACCTTTTAAATTAACTTCCATTTTATTTTAACTTTTCTGTACTTTTTAAATTGAACCAAATTATTACCACTAATTTTAACTTGTCACACTGCCTTTGATAACTTTAAATTACATGATACATAACCTATACAAATGCGACATTTCTATTCTTGGGAGCAGAGTGTTTTTGGAATTTTCGCAGATGTGAGGCACATAATTTATTTAAGTAGCTCAATTAATTAAAAATTCCAAATTTTGTGTAAAATATGACAATCTAACCTAAAAATTTCCAAACCGATTCATAATTATCAAAACTAATTCAAAAAATTTTGTATTAATAGGAAATCACTTATTAAAAATAACTCCGATTCAAAACTATTCAGAATTAAGTACATTTTCTATAAAATTTACGTAATTTACATTATGAAAATGTATATCTTTTTACAGAAGATAATTTAAACATTATGAAGATAAAAGCTTGATCTGCCAAGAAAAGTTGCCTCCTAGAGAAATACAATTTAATTATTACTAGCAAAACAAACTTTGCATTGTTGTTGGTCATTTAAAACTATAAATTCTTACAAATTCAACTAATGAAAATGACGAAATTGAAGAATATATCTGAAAAATGACGAAAATAGAAAACAAAATTAAAAGAATGGCTACTTAATTAAACAATTGAAGAAAAATAGTTTAGAGAATTAACCAGTAAATATTAAATTTAAACAAAATAGTTGAAAAATTGTAGGAATAACTGTTTGAAATAATTGCAAAATAAACAACTGGATTGAAAATCGAAAAAAATAATTGAAATAGAAGAAAATAAAAAATATTTGAGGAAATAAATTGAAAATTAAAACATTACATTAAAATTTGAAAAAATAACTTATAATTGAAAAAAACAAAAATTACAAAATGCCGGAACATAATTTACAATTGAAAACGAAATTAAAAAAATGGCTACATTAATACAAAAACGAACAAATTAATTTAAAAAATCAAGTAATAATTACAAAATTTTAAGATAATAATTGAAAATTGCGAAAAATAATAAATAACTGAAGAAAATAGTTAAACATTCACTAGAATAATAGGCAATTAAAAAACAAAATTAAAATAACTAAACAAGAAATACTAAATTTAAAGAAAATAATTGCAAATTGAAAAATTAAGAAAATTATTATTAATTAAATAATAATAATCTCCGTATAAACTCCTGAAGTTAGTTAGTATGTATTTATATTTATTCATCTTTTTCTATCCACGTTTTAAAGTTTGAATTGAAGTTAGTTAGTATTAATATTTATTCATATTTTTCTGTCCACGTTTTAAAAACTGAACTGAAGTTAGTCCCTGTTATTTTATTTTGTTGTGCTGGTTTTTAATTGTCATTTGGGTAAAAAAAAGTTTCGAAAAATTCTTTAAAAATTTATTATGGTTTTTGAAGAAGTTTAAAATATATACACACGCAATTAATTTCCTAAATTTTCAATTATTATCTCACATTTAGATTATTGTCATCAATTTTCTATTATATCACGATTTTTTAATTATTTTCTTTTTCTTAAAAATAAATTTTGCAATTTTTCTTGATTTTCATCAATTTATAATTATATTCATTATTTTGTCATTACTTATAAAAATTTCAATTACTTATCCGATATTGCAATTATTTTCATTAATTTTCGTTATTTCGTTATTACTCTCAACTTTTATTGAATGTTTTCAATTTTTTATATTTAAATTATTTTCATCATAATTTAATTTTCTTTCTAAATCTTAAATTATCATCAGCATATTTTAATTATTTTTTTTCAATTTTGAATTAATTTTATCATGTTTCAATTATTTTTCTCGATTGTTAATTATTATTCTCATTTTCTAAAATTATTTTCTAAGATTTTTAAGTATTTTTCTGAAAATTCAAATATTTTCTTCAATTTCTAATTATTTTCATTTGTTATCAGAATTTCAAATTTCGTTTATTAATTATCGTAAACAATTATTTTTATCTTTCTTCCAAACTTTTCTTCAATTTTTAGTTTTTTCATTTTATAAAATTAATTTCTAAAATTTTTTCAAGTAAGTTTCTCAAATTTCTATTATTTTCTTCAATTTTTAATTATTTTTATTTGTTTTCATAATTTTTAAAACTTGTTATTAATTATCATAAATTTCAATTATTTTTAGCATTCTTTTAGTCTTTTTTCCAATTTTGAGTTATTCTCATTTTCTAAAATTATTTTCTAAGATTTTTAAGAATTTTAAAATATTTTTATTTGTTTTCATAATTTTAAAATTTGTTTATTAATTAACGTAAATTTCAATTACTTTTAGCTTATTTCTTCAATTCATTTCTCCAATTTTTAGTTATTTTCTTTTTCTTAATTGATTTCTAAGATCTGCATTTTTTTTCAAATTTCACTTATTTTTTCTTCATTTAAAAAAAATTCTGTAGTTTTTTCAATTATCACACTTAAATGTCATTTATTTTTTACAACTTATCATTGTTTGTATCATGTTTTAATTATTTTCGTCAAGTTTTAAAATTTAAAAACATTTTTCAATTATTTTCCAAATTTATTTCCTTCAATTTTCAATTCTTTACATTTGTTTCATAATTTCAAAAATTGTTAACTATTTATCTGACTTTTCAATTATTTAGTTATTTATATTGTTTTTTTATATTATTTTCTTCAATTTTCAATTATTTTCGTTTTTTTTCTCGTTCTTTTTCATAATTGCCAAAAAGTTTTTACTTATTTCTCTTTAATTAAAACTTGTTCTGTACAATTTTAAATTATTTGTGTCTTTTTTTATTTATTTTCTCTGATTTTTAATTATTTTATTTTATTTCAATGAACTTCTGAAAGTTTAAAGTATTTTTCCCAAATTTTGTTTAACTTTCCTTTATTTAAAATATTTTATGTAATTTGTTTAATTATTTTCTCAAATTTTAATTAGTTTTTTTAATTTTAATTTATTTATCTCAATTTTTAACCATGTTTTTTCAATTTTCAATTATTTTCTCTAACTTTTCATTATTCAATTTTGTTTAAATTTACTTTTAAGATTCTTAAGTATTTTTTCTCAAATTTAAATTATTTTCTTTATGTTTAAAATATTTTTATGATTGTTTAAATTACTTTCCCCAATTTTTAATTGATTTCATTTTTTTTCAATTAATTTTGCAAAATTTGCGATTATTTTGTTTAATTTCAATTATTTTTTGCAATTGTTTTTAATTCTAAAATATTATAAATTTTGTCCTAAATAAATATTTATTTTATTTATATTAATTGATTTTTAAATTTTGTAATTATTACTTGATTTTTTAAATTAATTTGTTCGGTTTTGTATTAATGTAGCCATTTTTTTAATTTTGTTTTCAATTGTAAATTATGTTCGTCATTTTGTAATTTTTGTTTTTTTCAATTATAAGTTATTTTTTCAAATTTTAATGTAATGTTTTAATTTTCAATTTATTTCCTCAAATATTTTTTATTTTCCTCAATTTCAATTATTTTTTTCGATTTTCAATCCAGTTGTTTATTTTGCAATTATTTCAAACAGTTATTCCTACAATTTTTCAACTATTTTGTTTAAATTTAATATTTACTGGTTAATTTGCTAAACTTTTTTTCTTCAATTGTTTAATTAAGTAGCTATTCTTTTAATTTTGTTTTCTATTTTCGTCATTTTTCAGAGATATTCTTCAATTTCGTCATTTTCATTATTTGAATTTGTAAGAATTTATAGTTTTAAATGACCAACAACAATGCAAAGTTTGTTTTGCTAGTAATAATTAAATTGTATTTCTCTAGGAGGCAACTTTTCTTGACAGATCAAGCTTTTATCTTCATAATGTTTAAATTATCTTGTTTAAAAAGATATACATTTTCATAATGCAAATTACGTAAATTTTATAGAAAATGTACATACAAATTAACGAATGTAATATTCAAAGTAGTTTATTAGATTTTTCAAAAATTCCCGCTTATTTAGGAAATTATTATCGTGATACATTTTTGTTTTTGTTATAAACTCTGGTTAAACTCACAGAGGTGACACTATGAGTTGAAAATTAGTAAATATGTCAATGGTGACCGATAGAGGCGCTGTCTGTGCCTTGTGCCGATATTTAAAAAAATGCATGGAAGAACTCTTATAAAGACTATTTTCAGTATTTAAAAACGAATTCGCTAATGGCATGTCTGTTTCACACTATTCCTAAATACTTGTAGCATCTTTTACAACTTTTAAATCAATGAGAAATATTGCTCAGTTTGAGATTTTAACAAAAATAGAACATTATACATAACCTCCAAATACATTAAAGAACGTTCTGCGCAGACTTCAGATCGCCTCGAATAGCTGGAGTCTGCGCAGAACGTTCTTTAATATATTTGGAGGTTATGTATAAAGTTCTATTTTTGTTAAAATCTCAAACTGAACAATGTTTTTCATTGAATTAAAAGTTGTAAAAGATACTTCAAGTATTTAATGTTAATGTGAAATAGAAATGCATCTAGTGAATTAGTTTTTAAATACTGAAAATAGTCTTTGCAAGAGTTCTCCCATGCATTTTTTTAAATATCGGCACAAGGCACAGACAGCGCCTCTGTCGGTCACCAGCAACTTTCATGTTATTTTTTTAAATAGAAAAAGCATACAAGTGTCACCCCTGTGGTTAAACTTGAGAAATGGAGGTTATGTGTCTGGATTTTTTGTGAAATGTTCTAATATTCAGTGTATACAAGTCTTGAAACACATATTTAGTCATTCTTTTTTCTTTAACGGGCGAAATAATTCATTTCTCTTATTTTGCCCATTTTCCCCCTCTCTATAAATCTCTAGCGGGCGAACTAATTCATCGCTCTTATTTCGCCCGTAAACGGTCGATTTAGACCCTTCGTTAAAAAAAAAACTTCACATTTGATACTTATTCGGATTGGCGTCTTTCTCAATCGACGATATGCTCTTTCGGTAAACCTCTTAACTATTTCTAATTTGGTAAACAATACTTGAACTCCTAAAATGCGTGTTGCCTAAATTGTCACCAATCATGATTCTCTAACATTTTATTATAAAAAAAACCAGCATCATCTGATGTTGGTACTTATATTAAAAGGTACTATTAATAACGTCTCGGTTAATCTTGCTTTTACAGATTGAGCTGACAGTGGAGGACGTGAACGATAATCCACCATCGTTTCCAATCAACTCTGTCCGAATATCCGTTCCGGAATCTCACCCATTACACACTCCGTTGTACGTGGGCCATGCTTCGGATCCGGACCTGACACCGTCGTCACCAATTCGTTACATCCTGGCGCAGAACAGCAACGACCTCTTCGGAATCGACGCTCGTCTTGGAGAGTTGTACCTTGCTCGAAGATTGGATTACGAGACCCAGCAGAGGCACAGTCTCTTGATAAGTGCTCTGGATGGCGCTGGACTCTCAGCGAACTTGAGCCTCAGTGTCGAGGTGCAAGACGTGAATGACAACCCCCCAGTGTTTGAGAGGAACGAGTATCATGTGGAAGTTCCCGAAGGCGCCAGACTCGATTCCCAGGTGAGAAAAATCTTCATTACACGCCCATCACGGGAACATTTGTTTATCGGAGTCGCGACTCACACGTGAACGTTCCGTGTGTATGCCCCTACACTCTCGGCAGCACCGGTATGACGGGATTAGGATCAGAGGGAGCAGAGATGAAATAAGAGAGACGCTCGAGCCTATCTATAAGCTGCTATTGAGCCTGATCATTCTAGATCTCGAGAAACGGGAGTTAACAACCTCCATCACATCCTCTCTCAGTTTCTTTTACTCGAATCAGACAACCAGGAAATGCGTTTCTGCAGGATTTTGGTTTTCCGCCTTGTCATGTCATATCCTTGATTTAAAAGAAAGCTATACTTTAGCTGAGAGCAATTAATACCCTCAATCTTATTTGTTCCATCAGAAACTGTAAATATGCGACTCAAAAAAGAAACTTAAACGGTCATTTAGCTAAACAGAAAAAAAAAACCAAGGCTTTTTTAATTTTATATTTATTTTCTTGGAAATTTACTTTGATGTTCAGGACAGCTTGGTTAGTGGTATGTATAACAGAAACTGTGGAGAGGAAGTGGTCGGGAGCAAACCACCGGGCTCGGTCAAGTCAATTTTTTAATATGGCGAAAAACAGCACCGCCTAGAGCAAAGCCGAGGAACTAAATTTTGTACAGCAGTATTAGTGGGAATCTATGTATACCCATAGTTAAAAATTTCGTATGTGTTCCTGTATGGGATCCCTTAAAAGTTCCTACATGGATTCTCATATGGGATCCTGTGTGCCAGGGAACTTTGGCACGAACCCTCGAGGGAACACTGTACATAGGATCCCATGTACCTAGGATTTCGAATCAATTTTTGAAAACTTAACATGCTGCGCAGTAGTTTTCTATAGCACTTACGGCTGCGCAGTAGATTTTAACAATATTATTTTTGTAGATTCATTTAAAATGTTTAATAGATTAAGGAACCCGTAGAACCCATACGGGAACACACACGAAATTTTTAACTGGGTAAGATTATTCTTATCGTGTGTAAGTAAAGATATGTTTTTAAGAGAAGTAGAAAAATCATTGCAGTAATTATCTTGCTTATTGAGCGGAACCAAACGAAGAATAAAATATAAGTGAAATGAAAATGGCCGCACGTGCAACTCGCATCAGCGCCGCCTAGAGCAATTGCAGCAGACGATAAGTCGACTCGCCCATGCATTCGCGGTCAAAATTTTTAGTAGCCTGTTTTATCTGTAGGGGCGAAAGTCATCATAGCTTATTGATTATGCGTGTCAATTATTACCGCGTCACAGTATTTTTTTAAGTAAAGTGACCGATTCAATTTCGGATAGTTAAAAAATCCGAATGAGCTTGAGTTATAAACGTAACCCTTCACCCGTAATGGAGTACAGTTAAGCACATTATTGCCATCTTCTCCGTCACATTGGGTCTCATTGTCGGCCTCTTGATTTCTCTCTTCTTCGTTCCTCTCCCCTTCCATCTTCATCAATCATCCTTGACTCCTGCGAATGAACCCAGTGGCGAAGAAGGTACAATACCGAGATCTCGTACCTTTATTCCTTTGTCTTATCTTCTATTTTTCAACCATCTCACGCTTTGTGTTTATTAATCGGTTCCCAAGAACTAGCACCTTCATGAATAAAACTACATCTCTGTTACAAAAAAAAAAGAAGTATCAATTTTGCAAACAATTAAAATTGTATCTCTTTGGCTCATTTCAGATTTTGCAAGTGACAGCTGTTGATCTGGACACAGGAAACAACGCCAGATTGAGTTATCGTTTACAGGGTTCAAAAGCTTTTCGTATCAGCTCCAACTCAGGATGGATTTTTCTAGCTCAGAACTTGGATCGCGAAACAACGGATCGATATGCTCTTACTGTTCTGGCGACTGATAATGGATCTCCAGCAGCTACTGCCAGTGCCTCGGTTCTGATAACAGTTCTGGACGACAACGACAATGAGCCAAAATTTGAAAAGGAGTTCTACACATTCGAACTTTTGGAGAACTTACCGTCCGGAACTTTGGTGGGAGTGGTTGCTGCTTCGGATCCTGATCTTGGAAAAAACGCTCTTTTGAGATACGCAGTGGTTCAGGCAAACAGCAGTTTTTCTGTAGATCCTGACACAGGTAAATTATGAGTGATATAAAGAACTAAATATCTATCACAAAAATTATAATTATCAACAATGGGATATTGGTTTCTATAAATCGACAACAATTCAAAAGAAAATCGTCTTCAGGCTATAATGGCTAAAGTGTTCGTGTACAAAGTGGGTTCTGAGGATCAATAAAAATCGCATTTGCCGTAAAACAAACACTTTACAGGAATTACAACGGTAGTTTTTCCACTCGAGTAGCAGGATCCTACAGATAAGAAATGATAGAGTGTCATTTCCTTTTTCGCTTACGTGTCGTGGCGAATTATTAGCTCGAGAGGAACGTCAAACACGAACGTCCGTAAAGAGGGTCTCGAGAGACTGCAATACTCTTAAATATATTCTTTATATATTCCATACAGTGATTGACATGCAGCTCAGAAGTTGTGCTCTTGAAACTTCACATTCCTTTGTGAGCAGATTTTCAAGTCTGTTTTAAAATGAACAAATGAAAAAAGAACCGTCTTTATGATAGAACTTTTTTTAATAAACACACACACAAGACCTTCAAGGATAAAGATTTTCAAATATTAGAGTTGAGTTACATGAGAAATGCATTAGCTTCACTTATTCAGTATTCACACGTTACTGTTTTTACTTTTATTTGTAATAATTGTAAATGTTTATATATTGAGTAGTAGGGTTCAGCTCCTACTCCCCAAAAAAGTTTAAAAAAAAGAATACCCTTGTTTTTTTTTAAATCGGACAATATTAAGGGTAGCTAGAACCCCTTGAAATTTCTAATTGATTTTACATGGAAAAATGCACTTTTTCCTAAATTCGATATAAAATCCTCAAAAATCATTCAAGAAATGCAGAAAATCACATTTTAAAAAGTCCTTAACAACAGTATTCCATAATTTATTTATAAAATTGTTAATATTAATTATAATTATATGTGACGCTTCACGGTATAAATTGAGCCTGCCTAAGTTATTGTTAGGTTGTGCCTATGTTTCATCGACAATTACACAAAAACTAATAGATATAAAAAAGTTTCTATTTCTGTACGTGAAAGAGTAACTCAAATTCTATCGATTCATAATCACATGTTTTGCAGCTAAGGTCCCTTTCACCGTTCAGCGTCACATATTTATAATTATCAGGATTATAAACAATCCCCATAAATTATAAAAACATGACATTTTTCATTACTAATTAATTAATAGTTTATTTGGAATTTTCCAACAAAATTGTTACATATTGTCAAGTTTAGAATGTTTATACATATTGTTATGCATTTTTCATTTGTTTAAACGACTAAAAAGACACAATTTTTTTCTAATTTTTAAAAATTAATGCGCTCTGGTTAAAAAAACAAAAACAACAAACTATAAATTATTAATTATTAATTGTTTAAATAATTTGTTATTATTAATTTATAACTCTTATCCTAAAACACCCAGCAATTTGTAGTTTTTTTAAACTTAGTAATTTTTTTTTACTTCAAACAATAATATATTTAACGAAGTCAACGACAATAATCATTTACAATTGTTTAAACAAATTATTGTTAATAATTATTATTAATTATTTACAAACGTACCTAGAAAGACACAAGTTTTTTCTAATTTTACAAATTAATGCGCTCTGGTTAAAAAAAAGAAACAACAAACTATAAATTATTAATTGTTTAAACAATTTGTTATTATAAATTTATAACTTTTATCCTAAAATACCCAGCAATTTGTAGTTTTTTTTTAAACTTTGTAATTTTTTTTTTTAACAATAATATATTTAACGAAATCAACGACAATAACCATTTACAATTTTTTAAACAAATTATTGTTAATAATTATTATTAATTATTTACAAATGCACCTAGAAAGACACAAGTTTTTTCTAATTTTACAAATTAATTCGCCCTGGTTAAAAAAAAACAGAATTAACAAACTAGATATTATTATTTATTAATTGTTAAAACAATTTGTTATTGCTAATTTATAAATTTTATCCAAAAATACCAATCGCGTTGTTTTTTTTTCTTAGGTCTTAGGTATCACCTATAACGGTTAAGGATTTTTATAACTTTGCTGTTTGTTATCATTTTATTAGAAAATATTTGTTTCTTTCTAGGTGTATTTTAGAAGAATTGACAGTAAATAACAATAATTTGTTAAAAAAAAATTAAGTCTTGCTTGTGTTTAGTTTTGCTGAATCTCTTAGGGTTTTAAATATAAAAATTTAAAAGTTAAAAAAAATACAATTCGCCAGGTATTTCAGGATAATGATCATAAATTAAAAATTAAAAATTGTTTAAATAATTTTTAAATAATAGTTTACAGTCAATAATTTATATTTTTCTAACCAGAGCCTATTAATTTATAAAATTAGGAAAATGTGTGTCTTTGTATGTGCATTTGTAGAAAATTAATAATTAATAACAATAATTTGTTTAAATAATTGCAAATGGTTGTTATTAATTTTGCTAAATATCTTAGAATTTTAAACATAATTAATTAAAAAGTTAAAAAAGTCTACAACGCTATTAATATCTTAGTATAGAAGTTATAAATTAGCAATAACAAATTGTTTAAACAAATAAAAAATAATAGCATATAGTTAATAACTTTTATTTTTATTTAATAGTAAAATTAGGAAACAGTTGTGACTTTTTAGGTGCATTTGTAAAAAATTAATGATATTAATATTTATTTGTTTAAACAATTGCAAATGTTTGTTATGGTTATTTTTACTGAATATATTATTGTTATAAATATAAAATATTAAGGTTAAGTCAGACATACTCATATTTTAAACAGACAAACAAATTTTAATATAGATTTTTACTATCCAACAAATAGATCTCCATAAAATTAATTTAAATCTTCGATTATCGACTTTCATCGACTATCGAATTTCTTCATCTATCGTTAGTGTCAGGTAGTATTGATTATATCAAAAAATGGCATAACCTCTAATTTGAGAGTCAAATGTCAAATGACAGGTTTATTTTTTAACTTCGATTTATAAATTATAAAATGTAAAAATATTTTTAAAAAAGAAACCTCCTAATGGAGGTGAGTTTATATATTCTCATATTATTCAGATGTAACATCTTTGTATGTATTTTTTTAAATTTATTTAAATAATTTCTAGGTCTCCTTTACTATAATTCTTGGCTGTTATTTTTAATTAGTTATTTATTGACCTGAAGAGGACACATAATGTGTCGAAACAATTGGTCAACTCCAAATAAGTAGGAGAGTTTTTAAAGAGATTCGCATTTAATTTACTTCGAAAAAAAGCCTCGTAAAATTTCTGAACAAATATAACAATATTGTTGAAAAATCCTAAAGAAACTACTCATTAGTAATTTAAAAAAATTTCATTTTCTGCATTTATGGGGGTTGTTTATAATACTATAAAAAATAGTTAAAATAACCAATTTTATAAATAGTGATATAGATATAGAGTGATAGTTAACAAATATTATTAAAATTTTATAAATAGTCAGTCTTGACAAGATGATCATTACGATCTGACGGGGTTTTTTAAACCAAAAAACTGTTTTGACGAGTTACCATGTAACTTATAATTTGAATATTAGCTTGAAGAGGATAACGAATAATGTTATCGAAACGTTGCTTAAAAAAAAAAAAAAAAGCATAATATGACATAAAAAATGTTTTTTATGTTATCGTATTTACCTTTCTTGGATCAAATTTATTGCTTCGGCTTTTCCTAAATTTTATAAATAAATTATGGAATATTATTTTTTAACAACTTCTTAGGATGTGACTTCTTGTATTGATGTTTTGAGTGATTTTTAAGAACGTCGAAAAATTACGAAAAAGTGTGTTTTTTCCATGTAAAATCAATGGAAAATTTCAAGGGGTTTGAGTCACCCCTTAGTATTGTCCGATTTAAAAAAAAAACAGGGGTATTCTTTTTCTTTAAACTTTTTCGAGGGTAGGAGTAAAGCATTAGAAAAAAATGTCTTTGCATTTTTGGACCACCCTATTGAGTAGAATGAAAAGAATATCCCTTGCGCAATTTGAGTATCCCCTACAGAGAAAATTAGATTTCGCAGCAAAAATAATTTAAACGTAACCAAGACCTGAAGAAAATCTCTAGTGACACGCAACTTTATTGTTTAAATTTAACGGTGTTTTGGGGTCGTTGAGCGTGAAGAGAAGAATGATTTTTTTTTCTAGAAGACTTAATTATCTGTTAATTAGATAACTGCTTTGCACCGGTGCAAAGAAAAGGAGACCCGCTGCGCTTTCTTTCTCCTATCGATCTCGTAATTACAAGAGGCTCGTTTCACGGCCATGTTCACACAACACTTTAGACACGATTACAATATCCTTGTAACGAGGTGCAGTTTCATTAGAATAAGAAGAATTAGATGACTAGTCACATCACAGAGCCTAGTGCCGCAAGATTTTTTTTTATTTCCTTACAATTCTTTCAAATAAAGATTGCATTCTTCAATCTAGACTTTTTTCTATCAGGAATTGAAGGAGATTAAAAAAAAAAAAGCTGGCTCTTTGATAAGCTAATTGCAATGAGTATTTTGTTTATAAGTTGCATCTCTAAAAGCCTTTTTGTCTCTTTATCAACAGGTGAAGTCACAACTCGTGAACCTCTAGATCGGGAATCCAAAGGAATTCACGAATTAGTTTTGGAGGCTCGTGATCAGGGAACTCCATCTAGAGCAGCGCGAGTGCCTCTAAAAGTCAGTGTTCTCGATGTGAACGACAATTCTCCCGAGATTGTTGATCCTCAGGGTGATGTTGTGAGCGTAAGAGAAGAGCAACCATCCGGAACTGAGGTAGCGAGGATTCGAGCTCTGGATTCCGATCTTGGGGAAAATGCCTCAGTCACCTATACTATTCTTAAAGGTATTTTTGCTTTACTTCACTTTATCGTACTTTAATCTGAGACACTTCCTTTCGATTTTTCAAACAAGATTAAATGAAAGTTAGAGCAAGAACTAAAATTAGATTCTTGTTTAAATTGCAGATCGAGACTCGGATGGCTACAACGTCTTCACCATCGACCCTATCACTGGAATGATCAGAACGAAAGCAGTTCTCGATCACGAGGAGCGGAACGTCTACCGATTGTCCGTGAGAGCAAGCGACGCTGGGCGTCCACCCCGTCACAGCGTTCGAGCACTTCGAGTTGAAGTTCTAGCCTTGGCAGATAATCGACCGACATTTACGAGCAGCAGTCTCACCTTTAACGTGAGTAAAATTGCAAAATTTCATTACATAAATAAATTAACCGCTTAATTAATTATTTACTGAATAAATGATGACACTAACAGTTTCACAAGGGTAATACTCTCCTTTCAAGAAAAGGTCTCGAGTTGTAAAAGTAGTCAACTTATTGCTGTTTTAAAAAGTCAACTGTCCCAATTAAGCTCGGATAATGACGTGTATTCGAATAAAGTTGTTGAAAAAATGGATTATTTTTTCGCGAAACTAGGACGAGTTTCTTCGTGATTGCCTAATTACTCCCCTCGAGGACTCGTAAACCTTCATTTGATAGCAGGAGAAACGTAAATTACTCGAAATTTCATCATTAAGATAATAGGGCACGATGCACAAACACACGGATCTCTCCTGGCTGTAAAACGATTTCAACTGGACACCCAAAGAGAACAGTCCAGTTGTAAAGGGAAGTTGGATCGTTAGTCCCAACTCTACTTTGTAGTTTAGGAATGATAACAACTCAACGAGAAAATAAAAGAATAATTACAGGATGTCGTAAACTTCTAGTTTAAAAATATTTTATTTAGTTCCTCCTGCTTTCAATATTTAATTTTTTTTTGTACCAGGTTTGGAAAATGCATTTACACGCCATAAGGGGTCCAGAGAATAGTTTACTTGGGAATATAAATCTTCCCCCGCAAGTTTGTCTCTGGTAATATCCACTAAACCTTCCTCGCTTTACAGGAGTATTTAAAACTCAGCGGGACGATCGTACTAAGCAAACAACATCGGCAAAAGCTAACTTCATTCATACCCCTAGATCCCTCAATCCAGCATAAGATCCTATCAACAGCGGACTTTGAAGTGATGTCAGGTGAAGGATTCTATACGGATTTCTTCCCTACCTTCTTACCTTTCAGTGTCTTCAGATTAACCCTAATTCCTTCTCCTGTGTCCATTGATGTTCTTGATTTTCATTATCTGGGTAATGAAGGATTCAATGTCCCGCCACGAGTCCACACTTCTTAACATACGGTCAATCATGTTTCCGGGGGCGTCGCAATTCTCCCTAATTTGAAACATTTCTAATACTCGTTAAAACAACCATGACCTGTTAGCGCCTGTGTTAAGTAGTAACTAACTTCTCCGTGCCTTCTTTTCAGTATTTAATTAATCTCGCCAAAGATCCAAGAATCAACAAGTTCTTAAAATCTAACAAGTTTCTTAATGCTATCCAAATTTAAAATTCGCACGATTTATGTTTCAGGTTCGTGAGGACGCGACAATTGGAAGTGCTGTCGGCTCCGTTTCAGGAGCAGGACCAGCAGGACGAGTGGCTTACACTCTAAATTCCCTTACTCCAATCACGGATTATCCGGCTTTCGACGTAGATCGCAGTTCCGGTCAATTAGTCGTGGCCCATTCCCTTGATCGCGAGAACACCAGTGAATATCATTTGGAAATCCGCGCTTTAGATACGACTTCGATCGGAAATCCTCAAAGTATCGCAGTGTCAGTGAAGATTATAATTGAAGACGCGAATGACAATCCACCTCGCTGGCCACAAGATCCGATCGTCGTGAGAGTGTCGGAGCGGACGATGATTGGTTCTACTATTTACAATCTCACCGCAACGGATCTTGACAGCAGTCCTAACGGAGATTTGAGGTATCGACTTGTTGAGGAATTTCCTTCAAGTGGGAGCTTCGCTGTGGATTCGCTGACCGGAGCACTGACTCTCGCCAAGCCTCTCGACCGGGAAGAGAGAGCGGAATATACTTTAATCCTTGAAGCTGCTGATCGAGCACCACCCGGTGAACAACTCTCTTCAACTGTCACTGCTAGGATCGTCGTTCTAGACCAGAATGACAACGATCCCGTGTTCGTGGCTCCCGAGAGTACCAGAATTGCTGTCACTCCTGATTTACTGCCTGGTAAGTTTTGGATCATGGAGATGGAACTTAGGGGCAATTTTTAACACTATTCGGGACACTTGGTCGCAAGATTATTAATAAACGCTATGTTATTTATTTAATTTCTGAATGTTCTCTTTATTTTTCCTTTCAGGTGCTGTTCTAACTCGAGTTGTGGCGGTTGACAAAGACGCGGATGATAATGGTCGAGTCTCTTACGTGATCACTTCCGGGAATGAAGAAGGAAGATTCTCAGTTGGTTATGATTCGGGATTAGTGACTTTGCTGAAGCCGATGGTTCGACCTCTTGAGCTTGAGATAACAGCTAATGATCACGGTTCTTCTCCTCGTAAAGCCACTTTAAAATTGTCGTTGAACTTGGCTTTTGGACAAACCAGCGGACCTCCAAGGCTTTTAATTTCCAATCCAGTTGCACGAATTTCCGAGCGTCTACCAGTTGGATCTGCTGTTCTGAATGTTGCTGGTTCTGCAATTGCTGATCAAGGTAAGAAGACTTCTCCCCACTGTTTAAAAAGCTTATCAAACACATAAAAATCTAGCTACTACATTTCCATTTAATCTAATGATCCATAAACAATAATAAAACGGAAATTTATAAGATTTCCTGCGACGAGTCAGGTCATTTATTAAGCTTATATTTTTACTAATGATGCTGGTAGCGATTCTCGTAATCCGATAATGACCCACGTTTTCAAATATTTACAACTTCAGAAATCTGAGTTATTCCTAAAAAATTTATCGATTCTGGAAAAGATTATTCAGATTCTGGTATTTTAGCAGTGTTTTTAAAGTCGTTACGCTTGGGGGGGAAAAAATTACTTGCAACAATCTTGTAGAACAAGATTCTAAAGTTTAAAATTCGATGTCTTCGTTTTGCTGAGGTTTAGTTTGCACTCTCTTCGCAACGTAATGATGGCATCTAGAATTGTAGGAAAAAGAGACAAGATGCTGTACAAAAGATTTGAACGAGTGTACGTGGGCACAGCATGGGTTAATAGGAAAGCATTGCTATGAAAATACCTCGAATAATTGCCTTGAATCCTGCCGTGCAAGCATTACAGTAAATTGAGCCAAATGACTCACGCTTGTCTCCTACTTCTTAGACTCGGAAGAATTCTATTTAAAAAAACGACAACAACTTTTTTTTCAGTTCAACTTTCCCAGCAAATGGAAATTTTAAACAATAGACTCGAATTTAGACTTTAGACACTAAATTCTTGACTTTGTTGAGAATTAAATTTAAATTTTAGACTTAGTTTAGAATTGACATTAAATTCAAAAACTGATTATAATTAAAGATTCGAGGGTTCTTGGAAATTTTCCAAATAGGGACAACAGCATCAATAGCGATTTTCTTTACGAAGCAGCTTCTTTAGATACTTTGTAGTGTCTCTATCAGCAGCAAATGCCGACCTACCCGGGAAAAGAGGAAATTCCTGCAAGTGCTCCGTAAGCTATACGTTTCTGTCTTTGCCCTGAAGAAAGACATTCAGCAATCTTAAGAAGGAAGAAAGAGAGGAGACCCTGTCGTCGTAACCGATTCATGGGCACCGTTGGAAAGCCGTTTAAATGCTTGGTAAAGGAATCGAGCGAAAATAAATTGTTTGGGTGTAATACTTATGCAGGTGCGGATACACTTCGACTTATAAGTAAGACCAGAAAGTCGTTTAAACTTAAATGCCACATCGAAACTTGTACGATACCAGTTTAATTTGAAATTATTTAGAGACTCTCAAACCTAAATCTATGATTCGTTTTATCTTCGAGACTACATTGAAAACGAACACTAATGTCAGTCACAAGTGTCTGGAATAAATTGAGTGAGTCGCAAGAAGGTAAATGAGATGTGTACATTGTAGGCACTTCCTCAATTTCTCGTGGCCGGATACACATGAAGAAACTCGCTACACTCAAGAGAAGATGACTATTTCAATTATAGTCGCTGCTTCGCGTAAATTAAGTAATTAGATAGACAGTTTCTCAAGCGATTCATCACAATTCGAATGAATTTTTAAATTACAATTGACCAGAATAAATAGTTTGATAATTATTAACTTTTCGTAAAAGGTTAATTAGAATCATTATAATTATCGGTTATATAATCGGAGTTCGGTTAGTGAGCGGGGAGAGAATTTCTCGTCAATAAATATCACGAGAAATGATATCTTAAGCAAATTAAAGAATCTGGATGCTACCAAGGGGGCTGGTCCTGATGGAATTCCATCTAATCCATTTACCTCTGGAGTTCCGCAAGGTTCACAACTTGGACCGCTATTGTTCTTATTGTACTGTAACGCTGTGAATCGTTACTTAAATCAGTTTAAATTGAATTGAGAGTTAGTAAGATATTTAGTATTAGAATATTTGAGATTTGTCAACGAGTTTCTGCGTGTGACTTCGGTCGTTAGTTTGAGTGTCCAATGAATAATGAGTTGCGTGAGGTCAGCTTCGTTTTCCAAGAGTTTTCGTAGGTTTTCGGATTCTTGGATCAAGGGACCAATCATAGGACCGAGGGACAAGGACAGAGATAGGAAGAAGATTGCAGGGTAGAGGGGATCGACCGGCTGATCAATTTCTGGACTGGGTCACGGCCATCATTGATTATTAATTATTTTCCTTTCGGTGAAACCACGCGTGTTGATTCGGGTATTGGAGAATTGCAAAGTGCGAATTTAGTACTTGAAAATGTTTGGTGTAAGTGGTAAATGAGAAATAAAGGGATAATTTTGTGAATAGTGAAATTTTGATTCAGAATTTTAATTGAAGTGTTTTCCCGAGTTTATTTTCCTAATTGGTATTGCTGCGTTGCCAAGGTCGGCAACAAGTTGTACTTTTTTTCAGCGGAAAGCCGTTGGGTAAGTTTTTCTTATTTAAATTTCGTTGTCTCAGTCGGATTCCACACTAATTCGTTGATTTGGAGGATCTCCACTTTGGTCCAGCGTTGGTTTTTTGTGTTCATTTCGAGGTGGAAAGTCATAAGAATTATTTTAGCGTTTCGAGTTAAGTGTAAGATTTAAATTATTAGTAACTCGTTACAATACATAAACGACATTAAATTTGTTTTCGGACACTCATCCTTCGTATTATATGCAGATGATCTAAATGTTTTAAATTAATAGATCCAGAAATAAATCCTTGCTAGACTTCTCAAGAACTCCAGTCTGATCTCGATCGTCTTGACGAATGGTGTGTCAATAATCATATGTGTATTAATGTTTCCAAAACTTCAGTTATATCCTTTTCTAAACAAAGCACTTTGATTTACCTTTACACTATTGGTCAAGATGTACTAGCTCGTGTAAACCGGTTACGTGATTTGGGTCTGTTAATTAGTAAAGATCTCTTGTTTAATGAGCATATTACGGAAATTGTTTCTAAGGCTATGAGATCACTCGGTTTTTTAATCAGAAATGCCTCAGTATTTCGTAACATAGACACTATAAAAATTCTGTACTTCACTAAGGTTAGACCTATTCTGGAATATGCTTCTGGCATCTGGGTGCCTTTTTATAGTTTTAATCTAATAAGAATTGAACGTATCCAAAATAGGTTTCTTAGATTTGCTGCGCGGCAGATAAATCTACCGATTGAAAGATACACTCATGATTATAGCGACATATGTGTATTACTTGTAATTCCTTTGATGACATCCAGATTCTTATATGCGGATATAATGTTTTTATATAAAATTATTAATGGGATTATCAATTGTCCAGCTCTCTTTTTTTTACTACCAATTCTGGGAACTACTCGTTAATTAATCGACTTTGTAAGCAAGCTAATTCTATTTCAGATGACATTAATTTGTTTGATATGAATCTTGTAGTTTTTAGGAGTACATTTGTAGAAAAGGGCTGGTCCCGTATGTATTTAATAAATGAAAAAGAATAAATTATAGGAATTGTCTGAATGAAATTTTAAGTGTAGCCCACAAAAAATCTGCATGGTTAGAGAATAAGCAGTAGCTGTAGCTAAATTGGTATGTCTGAAACAATAAGGCGCGGAGGGATATAAGGAACATTTTCTCCAGTGGTCGAATCTCCGGGATGGGAGGCTACCGGGAATAGATGGAGGGAACGGAGGAAGAGGAAGAAAAGGTGGAGAAGGCAAACAATGGTCGCGTATATCATCGTGCCGCCGTCCTGCCGCGGTACGCATAGGCAAATCACCGCTTTACCACTATACTTGCATACTAGCGTGGTAGTATGTTGGAGTGCCGCCGTGGACCATCCACTGTCATCACAGATCTACTAACACAAGATTGAAATAGTAGCCACACTCAATACCAACAGGACTCGAGTTGTGTGAGTTTCGCTTTGTTCTAAACCCGCTAAAAAAGCAGCGACAGGCTAAACACGCCGTCCTCTGGAATTTGAGAATTGAATGCATTAAAAGACAAGAAACCGTGGAACGGGAGGTGGAGAGAAAACGAGGGAGAGGCGCTACCACGACCAACCTCTTGTTTGCCTCCAAGCGTTACATCCTTGCACCAGTAGGCGCTATTATACACAGTTAGTAATACGCTCTAAGCCTTTTCCATTTGCAGTACATTCCACTTTGCAAATATTTATTGCAAATTGGCGATCAGCATTTCTCATTCGTTCTTTTCTCAATTTCATTATTGCCAATTGTAGATTACTTCTTTATAGTTCAGCTTCTAATCCTTCATTCCAATAAGACAAGTCTCCCTGAACGATCGAGATCGGATTTCGACTTTACAGTTATTTATGGAAGGCTCAAGCTTCTTCATCGTCAGAATCGACCCGGATTCCTTCAGAGAAAAGGGTCATCCAGAAGTTTACTAGGTTTCGTTGCTTCGAAGACTTTAGATGTCGACCAATTCTGCAAATTGCTGTAATTTATGACCAGATCTCACGCGTATCACAGAACTTCTTGGTATCTGGAAATTTAGGAATGAAGTTTATTTAACTAAGGGAGAAGTTTTGAGAATCGCTACAGACAGTTTAATAATATAAAAAAAAAATAGTTTTTTAGTTCTTTACTTACACAATGAACCGAATTTTTTTTCAGGAAACGTCACGTTTAGCATTCCGAAGGGTGTCGCTTCTGACAAGTTCGTCATTTCGTTAAGTGGAGTTGTGACTCTTCGCTCTCCCCTTGATCGAGAGGACATTTCCCATTACTCAGTCCCGATACTTGCGAGATCGATGAAGCTACTTGATATCACAACTTTAGAAGTGGATGTTTTAGACGAAAACGATAATCATCCGGAGTTCAAATCAGGATCTTGCTACAGATTGGAAGTTCCCGAGAATCAAGAATCTAATGCTGTTCACACCATCGCTGCTGTTGACGCTGACGAAGGCAAAAATGGAGAAATATTCTACAGTATTGTTGGTAAGTTTAAAATCTCTTTCTTCCTATTTTTGTTAATTTTCTATTTTTCCAATTTAACTTTTAATTCTTTTTCGAAATTATATCTCAATTATTTAGCAACGGATATGAAAATTTGTAGAATTTTAAATTGGGATTAATAATTTCCTGCTTAAAATGTCTGATAGAAACCGGACACAATTTCAGTTCTCCTTAGCGGATTGAAAACGGATAAGATGCAAAATGTTTCATACACTTTTTAATATTTCCTATATCTTTTTATATATTATATATTATGCACCTTTTGCTAAAGTTTGCACTATACTGTATCACGTGTTTCCCGCGGTCAGCTGTGCTGTTGATCGCCATATTGAATTATCTGCTCGATCGAAATCCAGAGGGCGCATGAATCAAAACTTTTTGGTTTAACTTTTATTCGTTATATTGACTAGCTTTAGCTGGTTTCAGATTTAAAAAGACAAGTTTCAAGCCTAACATGAAAACTAGACTGTTATAGATATCAGACTTTTTTTTCTATGTGATTTCTACAACATCGATTATCATATTAAATAGTTCTAATTCTAAATCAGCTTAGATTGTGCAGCAGAAAATTAACAATATAACAATTTTTTTTCCAGGAGGCAACATTGGATCGAAATTCAGACTAGACTCCTCAACAGGTGTGCTTTCAATGTCGAGTCTTGACAGAGAGACTGTTCCAAAGTACGTTCTGACAATATCTGCCAAAGACAAAGGTCGCCCGAGTCTTGAGAGGCGCTGCAACTTGACGGTGATTGTTTTGGACGTTAATGACAACGCGCCTACCTTCGTGCAAAACCAGTACAGCGATTCGAGATCACGTACAGGACCACTGAACCAGGAGTCCAGCAACTTTGGATCTTCTTTCTCTCAATTCAACTCGGCCATTTATAATCCTGGAAAATACTTTACATCAATTTCTGAAGACATTCCGCCAGAATCGAGTGTCATGCAAGTCAAAGCTCTCGATCCTGATCAAGGTGATAATGGGAAGGTTACTTACGCAATAGCTGATGAGACAACATGGCTCTTTAGGGTTGACAATCTAACAGGTGTCATCTCTACCTCCGGGTAAGTTTTCAATAAAATATTCATAAATAGATTATCCGGATATCCGTGAGTTTTTCAGTTTTAAGACCCTTCCCGGTTTTTTTTTTAAATTAGATCGTTACAGTTCTCGCATTCCATTCTAATGAATAACCAACATACTCATGTAGATATGCACTCATTCATTTCCGACTGTTTCTCCTCGCTTTTTCTTCTCCCTTCTGCTAATTTCATCCTGGCGTTAATTACCGCGACCTTTATTGCCCACCCGATTAGGATCACGAGAATATAACGATTGTAGAAGATCGTAAAAGAGACTGAACGAGGATAGAGAGGCGAAGCAGGGAAAGGGGTCGCGCGTGGTAGGGACGTCATAAAATTATAAAGTCAACCGATGTGAAGGCACGATGCACCATGGCCGATTAGACGATTCCGTATGCATTACCCGTATGAGCTTAAGCTGCTGTATATACATATATTCCTCAACGGGATTCCGCGTGGAGGAAACTGGTATCTGTCTACTTCATTCGAGCGGAGACGTTAACGAAGACGTTGCGACTTTCCTTCGCTTCCGTTCAAGGTCGACAAGAAGACGATCATCGAACGATCATTGTTAATTGCACGATCTACTATCTCATCCGGTCGACACTAAAATTTACTTTACGTTCCTTCTAAAAGATTATAATCAAGTAAACGAGCCACGAGAAATTAGTTCTTTTGAAAAAGATATATGTTTCATGGAAGCTAATTTCTGGTAATTAAGTTATTTCTTTTGCGCGAAGCTTTTCTAAAGTTCACGAGAAATATAACAGTTATTTCTCTCGTGAGGGGATTAAGACAGAAACGGTTGTCCGTTCAGTAGCCGAAGATGAGTAGTTTCAGGGTTCTTGATTCTTTGTTTATTAATCTGCATGTCTTGGTCTAAGTGGTTCTTGGTCCTTTTTTGTTTCGCTCCAGAGGGATAATGCCGCCTGAGGGAAGAGGAACGATGTCGATGATAGTAAAGGAGGTGGCGGTGAAGGAAGAACGAGGAGGTGGAGGATGCGCTGGTGCGGGGAACTTTTGCGGCGCGACAGCCGTGTGTCATTTCAGCGAGACACCATGTGGCATTTCAATGCATTATTTCAGCCGGCAAAAAGCCTGATATGCAAAACCAGCCACGGCTTCTCGTTTCTCGCTTCTCCTTCATCCTCTGTTTCTTCTTCTGACTTCTTCTCCTTTCTCTCCTCCAGATCCCTCTAACGTCTTCGTGATTCGCAAACAGAAGTCGGCTTCGTGTTGTCGTTACTTTTAAAATCCTTGTTGCCGCTACTCGACCACGAGATATTAACCCTGCCACCGTCTTCCCAGAATCTCACTTTGCCCTAACAAAATCTCGGAATTAAATCAAAAAATTCCCGAATATTCTCTAGCAGAAGGTTCTTACTTTTTCACTAGATAATCTTAGATGGGAAAGTATTTAAATGAAAAGAATCTCAATAGTAGGGTTTTAAAGATTACCTATCTGTTATTAAAGAACAGGATTACGTGCTTCTTCTTTATGAGTAGCTTAAGAAACGTTAAAAATAGCCGTGTAATTTATCAACCGCCTCTTGAAGTAATTAAATTCCCGGTATTGAATTTACAACAAGAAGTACAAAAGCAACCATTAATATTCTATTTTTTATGTTGTCAGACTACTGGATCGAGAGCGTCAGAGTAGCTACAATTTCCTAGTGGTAGCAACCGATGGTGGAAAGAACGACGCTAAACGTACATTGATTCCGGTAGAAATAAATATCGCAGACATCAACGACAACGCGCCAGTCTTTGAGCAATATCCTTTCGAGTCGAGAGTACCAATCGGCACTCAACCCGGACAGAATATCCTCAGGGTAAAAGCAACCGACGCTGATCACGGAGCCAATGGAGAAATTGTCTACACTTTTCTTAGAGAGCATGAAAAGCCAAAATTTAGAATTCATCCAAGCACCGGAGTCGTAACAGCAACTTCGTCCCTTGCTCAAGAGAATGGAAAAGTTTATCATCTAGAAGTCCTTGCCAGAGATAAAGGAAATCCTCCACTCAGTGCGAGGGGTTTGATTAAAATTCGTGTCGGTGATCTACCCGATTTGACACCCGTTCTGAAGTTTCAAAACGACACCTACGAAGTCATTGTCCAGGAAAATTCTCCAAAGGGAACTGAAATTCTACAAGTAACAGCCGTTAGATCTGATGGACGAAGGCAACGAATTTCCTATTCGATAGGAACAGGAAATGATTTTCGCAGTTTTAATATCGACGAAGAATCTGGATTGGTTCGAGTCAACGATCCTGCGAGGCTGGACGCGGAACTTTGGAACGACCTCAGCGTTATTAGGGCTAATTCTGAAATTAGCAATGAAAGATTCGCAAACTCTTGGGGAAGATCTTTCGATGGACAATCAACAAAGGAATCTCCTAGAGAAAGTTCGAGACACGTTTTAACTCTGGTAGCTAGAACCACTGGGCCGGAACCTCTAGAAGCTTACGCGAAACTTATTGTAAGAGTTTCCGATGTGAATGACAATCCACCAATTTTTACGCAAACTCAGTATTCAGCAACGGTTCTGGAAGGAAACAGTAAAGGAGATTTCGTGGTGAAGGTAAATATTCGATTTTATTAATGTAGTATATATTTGAGTGGATTTTCACGCAAAGAAATTAATTAAATTAATTTATTACTAATTAATTCATTGCTATTTGTTTCAAATTCAGAAAGGCCTGTTAATTTAATGATTTTCCTTTATTTAAAGCTTACGGTGAGTGATGCTGACCAGGGACTAAATAGCAGAATTCTGTATCACATTGTCGATGGGAATCCGGACAACGCATTTACAATTAATCCACCGAATAGCGGAGAAGTGCGAACCAATATTGTTCTTGATCGAGAAATTCGGGAACAGTATCGATTGACGATTATTGCCACTGATCAGGGAAATCCGCAATTAACTGGTACGACTGCACTTAGTGTTCGAGTAATCGACATCAATGACAATCAACCCACCTTCCCGTCAACACCCCAAAGTGTAATTTTCGTTTCTGAAGGTAAGTTCAAAATGTTTAAATGTAATTAGTTTCGTAAAAGAAATTCTATTTTCATTCAGTGCGTTCTGAGTTGCTATTTGAGATAAAAGAATTAAACGCGGGAACTAATAAATTTTTCTTTATAGAATTAATAAACAAAATTTCGAGATAATTAAACAGGGGTTCCCCTAGTATTCCGTTGGGGATTCCCTGGTAAAATCATATTATAGTAAATTTAGCAACTTCCGGGAATAACAAAATTTATTTAAACGACAACCCGGAAGAATTCGTCAGGGAATTATTAGCACGCGGATCGATTTACAATCTCGAGAAATAATTAAGCATCTCTTTAACTCTAATACTAATTATAAGGACACTTATAATTCACACGTCATCAAATACTTTTCTCGTTCCGGTTTTAAATAAAAATAAATCAATTTTAAAACGAAAAATGAAAGACTGTCTAATTGATAGTGATTTTTAGGTTTAAGAGTCAAGCTCAAGAAACTTATCCATCAGACTTAAAAATTATCATGCTCGCTCTGCTCATGGAATATGTGAAAGGCAAACTTGATTTATTGCTCTGCATGTAAAAAATTCTTCCCCTCTGTTCTCGTGATAAATAGTTCAGCAGCAGGTTGGCAGAAATATTATCTCAGAAAGGTCATTATACTTAAACCTTTCCCGTAGGAAAATGGAGAAACAAATTTTATGATATTTTTTATCTTTTTAGGTAATTTGTATCGAAGTAATTAATTACGTGAATAATTATTGTTTAAATTAAAAAAAAAATTATATCAGTGTTTTAAAGTCATTTTTCTGATCGGGAACATTATACTAATTCTCGAGACATTCTAGTATTTAATTTCTTCAACTCACTTTTGTAAATTCAGTTAAACGTGCCAGCCACTGCTTTCAAAATTCCATTGAATCGTATCTGTCAATGAGGAACAATATGGTGCCTGGGTGGGAAGAAAAAAAGCAGATGGGTGAGAGGAAGAAGAAAAGGAAACGCGCACCGCAGCAGCCAGTACTCACCTAAGTTATGCAGATTGTTCCGAACAGTTGGACTTTAATGTTGGCATAAATCCTTTACCACTTAACTTTATACTTCGAGAGTGCTCTACTCCTTCTTTCATTCTCTCTTTTGCCGGCCGGATACTTCCATCTTTCTCGATCCACTTTTCTCCACTTAGGGTCACAGGACGTTAAGTTTGGTGCAATACTTCTTCTGCGTGGGCGACCACAAGAGGCAAAATACCTGCTAGCATTCAGTTGTTGAGTTCAAGCTCCAACTTTTAACCCATTTTGACCCCCAACTCACAAACTCGATATCTCATCTTCCCTTTTTGCACGCTTACACTTTGTGTTCAAAGCCCTGTAAAAAATGAGTCGTGAATCTCAAGAATGCAATTTTTCCTTTCTTTTCGAACTTTGGAACATTAAAATTGATTCAAGAAGATTAAACTTAATTTTGAGTTTAAGGTCAAAGCGCTTGTCAAGGTTGTTACAACTTAAATATGTTTCAAAATTTTCAAAGAATCTATTTGATTTTTGCAGAAAACTTCTTTATATAACAGTAACCAAATGTGTCACTGAAAGATTTTTCTAGTTTAAATTCACTGATCCACAATAATTTTAATAAGGAATTTAGTTTGGAATGGATTTTTATGTGTTTGTAGAAAAAAAAGACTTTGGAAACAGGATATTACTTGTTGGACATGTGTCATTCCGCGAGTACTTCCTGATTTTGATCTGAGCAATTCTTGGTTCTCAATTTAGTTTAACGTGCACATGTTCCTGCGCAAGGACAAGGACGAGGTCGCTCTTGAAACCGATTTACACGACGTTAACGGCCTAACTAAATTTATGACCAAAGTATATACAGCTACGTCCCCAGTTCATTCTTGTACGGCTTACTTCATAACTTCATGATGTCCCTGTAAATGTTGATATTTTTTCGTCCGATCAGCCACTAGACGTAGATCAGCGTCTGATGGATGTTATTACCGATTTCAACTAACGCTGCTGATTTATAATCGATTCAAAACTTTCGTCTCATGATTCACCTGGAGACAATATCAGCATCGCTGAGTCTCAGCGATTCAGTATTAAGACTTATTAACCCATTCATTCTCTGAGAATTTATCCTTTGAGAGAATAAGCCAAAAGGTGTCAAAAGAGAGGATAAATCCAAGTTGTCTTTCCTTCAAAGAGTTTTTGGAAATAAAGTCATTAGAATAAAACTGATAGTATTTAAATATGCGTACAATGTTAAAGAGTTTAAACTTTCATTACACAAATTTTAAAATTATTGAGAGGAGGTTCGGCTATGGAGGTTATGTTAGTTTGCGCGCATCAAAAGTCAGTGGAACAAACATGCGCAAAAACTAATAATAATAACCTTACGTCGCGCTTTTTTGTAATAATCCAAAGAAAAATTTAATAGTCTCTATTAACCTGTCAATAATAATTTAAAAAACTTCTGACATTTTGGCAAAACTGTAGTAACCGATCAGTCAGCTGTTGGCTATTGCGCGCGTCACTTTGGGTGTTCCCGCCAACAGCTGACTCATCGGCTGATAAAGTTTAATCGTCTTAATAATGTTTTTGCCATAAGCAAAAATATTTATTTTTTTTTAATATTTATTCTCGGACGTTAAAGACTTTTATAATATAACAAATGAAGAATTTCTGTAACGAGGGGAATAAAGAAAAATGATTCACGACGAGTGAAAAAATCCTGACTGAAGTTTATGACTGAAACATAAAGAAACGCTATACAATGTTGCAAAATGTCAAGATAACTTATTTATAATCCAGAAATTCATTTATCACACGAGACCTGAAATTTGATAGTGGACGGGTACTGATGTTTGTGCATTTCTTTTTTCCAGGTACTCCAGTTGGATCAGTGATAACGGAAATCACCGCCAACGATGTTGACAGTTCACCAATTCTGACTTATCGTTTTGGCAACACCACGGATCCAGGACCCTTCAGCATAGACCGATACAGTGGCCGAGTTGTTTTAAGAAACTCTCTTGATGCCGAAACTCGTTCCGAGTACGTTCTACAAGTTATAGCCAGCGATAGTATCCATGAAGCCACGACTGTTTTGACAATTCGCGTGACAGATCTTAATGACAACGCTCCTCAGTTCCTGCAGGCTGCCTATGTAGCCACACTTTCTGGTGAGTAATTCTTTCAGTATTAATTTCTTCACGTTCCATTTCCCTTTCCTTTACTAATTATTTATGAACTTCTCCTTTTAATTCTCACCAATTTCCTACCTACAATCAAAGGCAAATCAAGGCGTGCCAAATTTATCAGATTGAGAGTCTCGAAATGATAAAATATTTTCCAGTGATAAGAAGTTTCGACTATGTCAAAATGGTCCATAATCAGAGGAGCGGGAAGAGGTAATCGCAAAATAAACGTGCGTTAAAAACTGGTTTTTAGTAGACACATGTTGTCCTGTTGGCTGGTTTCAAACTCGAATTGACACCACTCCAAGATAAACCGCGAGAGGGAGAAATTTTAAGCGTGGAAGAGAGAGGCAGAAGAAAAGAAAGAAATAAACAGGAGAAAGAGGAAGATTGAAAAAAGGGAAAAGAGAAGTCGAGAGTGAAAGGAAGAGAGGTGGGGGAGGGTACGAACGCCTCGCACATAAATAAATGTGAGGACAACGTTTGCCAGACAGCCAAAAGCCGCCTCCTTGAGGATCGCTGCTTCTTTCGAGGGCTCTCGAAACTTATTAAAAATACATAGCCGCGCGCCTAATGGTGTATTTGCGGGTGGCCAGGGGACGTGAACAACGAGCTTGCGAATTTGCATCTTCCCTCGCTTACATAAGTACCACGATTCCCAATACTTTGTCCTCCAGGAAAAGGCAAACGATCCAATAGAGATCTTTTCTCCTTCTTCTTTTTTTTTTAAAACAAGATTTACAAAATACAGAGTAGCTTCGAAAAATTAAAATTTTAAAATATGCAACTTCTTTAACCGAGAGGCAAAATTCTGTACGATTGGAGCTTTTTGTTGGATTTTTTGAGTCAGAAAATTACACTTGGATTCAATAAAGATAATTGTAAAATTGTGCTGAAATAAATTTGGATTTCAGAGAGATGAGACTGAATAATTTGAAAGAAGTAGATTAAAGGTGAGGCAAATAAAAAGAGAATCGGACAAGAGAGAAGGATACTTGTAATAAAAATTCATTTTGGTGAGATGTCAAGATGCATAAATGTTTATGCACAAGAGGCGGTCATACGCACCTCGCAATTATACAACATCTTGTCTCGCAAAAAAAGTTACAGGGTTTATTTCAAACTCTTGAAGCAACATCCTGGCACATTAATGCCAAGTTATCTCGCAATTTGAAACGCACCGGTACCATTTTTGCGGAGTCTACATTCTTCCTTTTTGACTCCTTATTTCTTTCGCTTCATCTCCTTCAAACTTCTCAGCGATTTATATAACTGGTTATTATTTCATACTGTTCAACTTAGAGTAATTTCAGTTTATGCTTTTATTGTAGTATCTTTGACATTTTTGATCAATTCTGTTCCCGCTCCTTTTTTTATTTTTTGGTTTTATCAATATCAATACTGACTTTAATTAAATCCTGTCAATTTTATCTTGTGATAACACATGTTCTCCAACTTTCTTCTCGAAATTTATTTAATTACAATCTTTATATTATTACTTCAGATAGTTGGAATTTAATTATATTACTTACAAATTAATTTTTTTTGCAGAGGAACATGCCGAGATGCAAGAGATTTTGACAGTGAATGCAACGGACGACGATTTAACTGAAGACAATTCTCGAATTCGTTATCGATTGATGCACTTGAAGAAAGGATTTACAGTGCATCCAACAAGTGGAGGGATCGCTGTAAACAGAACAGCAATTCCTAAGCCTTTGCCGAAGGAAGTTGAACTAATTGTCGTCGCGGAAGATTCAGGAAAACCGACTTTGATGGCTGTTTGTTCAGTGGTTGTGAGACTAGGAAGCTTGAAGAGAACACTACCAGGTAGAGATTATAAGCTGTCGATTAAGGAAAATGCACCCAGAGGTACTTCTCTGATGACACTCGCTGAGGTTGATCTACTGGATGGTGACATCATTGCAGGCGATGAAAATGGAATGTTTGAAATATCGAGAGGTACCCTGGTTCTTGCGAAGAATTTAGATCGTGAAAGGAAGGATAGGTATGTTTTGCGCCTGGGACCGAAAAATGAGAATTCTACAACTGGATCTCTGGTTGGAGATGATCCTGTTACAGTAGTGGTAACTGTAGAAGACATCAATGATAATTATCCAAGATTTTTGGAAGACCTCCATCAAGTTTCGATTCGAGAAGATGCTATGATTGGAACCGTAATTGCGATCCTAAAAGCCAAAGATGGTGATCTTCTAGGCAGCCCTGCAGCGACCCTTGTGTACAATATCACTTCCGGGAACGATTTTGGTCTTTTTAGAATTGATAACACTACAGGATCGGTGCAGGTAAACAGTACTTTGGATTGTGACTTGGCTTCAGAATTTCACAACCTTGTGGTGATGGCCTGTGACAGTGACCCGCAAACCCCTCTCTGTGCTTTGGCCCGTCTTCGAATTCATCTCGAGGACGTTAATGACAATTCTCCAAAGTTCCCCGTATCCGAATACCTTGAATTTGTCGGTGAAAACGAGCCAATTGGCACTACTGTTTTCTCAGCGAGAGCATCGGACTTAGATCGTGGAATCTTTGGAACGTTGAACTATACTATCATGTCTGCGGCAGCAACCGGATTCTCGGATATTGACGACAGTTGGAGACTCTTTTCTGTTGACGCGAAATCAGGAGTGGTCACCACAAGAGCTGTTTTTGATTATGAGCAACGGAATCGCTATGCGTTTGCTTTGAGAGCGACAGATGCTGGAGGACGAATTGCGACAGTTCGAGTCCGAGTTGAGATTGATTCTAGAGACGAGTTTTATCCTCAGTTTACCGAAAGGATGTATAGATTTGGAATCAGAAGTGGAGTGCAGATTCTACCTGGCACTGTTATCGGGTATGTGACCGCAACTGACAGAGATAAGGGGCCAGATGGACGAGTCGTATATCAGCTGACCTCACAGCACCCATATTTCAAACTGAACCGAACGACTGGAGCGTTGATTGTGAAACAAAAGCTGATGCACACAAACATAGACGTAGAAGGGTCTTCGAGATTAGTCGTCGGTGCCAGTTCTGGTCGACAGGGTTCCCTATCGAACATGACTGTCGTGGAAGTTACCGTCGTAGACAATGATGACTTTATTTTGTCACGAGGAGGGACATCTTTAAGCACACCTACGAACATTGGTACAAATATGGCTGTAGCGACTTCTAATGGATTAGCTGACTGGGCTTTAGGACTCTTGATCGCTCTCCTATTGCTTGTTCTCGCTTTTGGATCCATTTTTCTCTATCTTCACATCAGAAACCGCCGACACAAAAAGCCTGGGACAAAACCCGGATTAAACGGAGACAGCAATGCAGCAGCCTCTAACAGTTACGTTGATCCCAGTGCTTTTGACACTATCCCAATCAGAAGTGTCACGGGTGTTGGTAATTCGGGAAATTCCTGTTCGGTAACGGACGGAGTTAGGGGTGAACGAAACTCTTGTCAGTTCGCACCACCTAAGTATGACGAAATTCCCTCATATGGAACGTCCGGTCAATCAGCACAACAAGCGACATCAGAACTCTCTGGGAGTGATCAGTCGGGTTCTTCTGGTAGAGGGTCCGCGGAAGACGACGGTGAAGACGAAGAGATTCGTATGATCAATGAAGGACAGCCTCATGGAGATTCGGCAAGTGATTTATCAGTTCACAATACTCAAGAATACCTGGCAAGGTTGGGAATTGTCGACCCTCCTGCCGGAACACCCAGGCGGCCTCCAGAGGCTCTACCTCTGGATAGTCTCCACCTCTTTGAGGACGAAACAGCCACTGAAGCAGATATTGCTACTCTTATTTACGGCAAGATCGGCGATCCCAGCAGGCCAACTTCAGAGTTAGAAATTCCAGGTGGAGGACCATCGATGAACGGTTCATTGAGTTCGATAGTTCACAGCGAGGAGGAACTAACCGGCTCTTACAATTGGGATTATCTGTTAGATTGGGGTCCTCAATACCAACCACTTGCTCATGTTTTTAGTGAAATCGCAAGACTGAAAGACGATGCTGCGAGTGTGCAAAGTGGCAATTCCGGCAGCAGCGGGAAAGCAAGATCTGTACATAAAGCCCCTCCGCCTCCATTGCTCACTTCTGTTGCCCCGAGGTCACTTGCACCTCCTGCCTTAGCAAGAGGCATCTTGCCAAGGTCCCCCATTAGTCATGATGCCTCAACGTTTCCCTCAGCAGCGTTAAGTCCTAGTTTCTCACCCTCCTTGTCTCCTCTGGCGACGAGGAGTCCTAGTATCAGTCCTCTAGTGCCACCAGCGACGCAAAGGAATAGTCAAGGTCCTCCCAGGGGGATTCCAGTCACCGATGCGGAGCTTAGAATTTGATAGGTTCTCAATTTTAACCGCTAAGTGACTGAATCCTTTGCAGAGCCGGGTACAGTAAAATTTTCACCAAATCAAATTTGGTTGAAAATTGTCACGAATGGTTTTAAATTAGTAATTATTTTAGTACAATCACTCTGACGGTTGAACTTACCAAACATAAGCTCGAAAAATGCTTTTTATTTGGCTCAGTCAGTACTAGGATGACTTATAAAAATTTATCTCAAGATAAATTATTATCATTCCGATATTTAAGAAAAAAATTCAAATTGTTTAATTATACCAAGACTCGATGAAACACAATATCGTATTTAATTATTACTAGAACTTCCAAAGCGCGATACGCGCGTCAAATCACTTTTTGCATTTCTAAGGATGACACGTTCAAAAAAGATTTTAATAATATTTTTCTTCTTTCTCCATGTTTTTGAAAGTTTTATTTATATCCATTAATCAGTTTTTTATTGTATCTCAAGCTACCTACTATCCCAGTATACCTACCTTTCTTATCTCTCTATCTTAAGATACCTACAATCTTTGTCTCTCTATACCGTAACGGACGAACAGTGTAACAGGCCTATAGCTGACTGATTTCTTATATAGAAACAAAAAATAATAATTTGACGATAATGAATTGATAACTTTGAAAGGATCGTTATAAAACATCAGATTTGTTTACGCGCATCAAAAGTCAGTGGAGAAAAGATCCGCAAATGACTTAATCCTTATGTTTCAGTTTTTTATACGCATATTTCCTTTTAATTCCCATGTTAGTAATTTAATATGATTTTGTACTTTTATCGAAGATTGGTATCTTTAAATTGACATCTACACCAGTCCAGATCCTAAATGACAACAAATTTTTATAACATCAATTAATTTCGACTCAACAAAGATTCAATCTGTCATTAATTTACTGATATAAATTTTCATAAATTATTATATTATTTTTCCTTTTTGAAACACGGGAAAAGAGAGGATCGTGTTATCGATTTTTTATTGAACGGTAATGTAAAATAATAATCCCAAAAAACGTTCATATTAAAGGAATGGAATCCTAATCCGATAAAATCGACAACATAACCTTAATTTTTGCCGTATTGGTTAGAAAGGAGAATAAATTGAAAGTGATATTATAAAATGCTGTGAAGCAGAAGTGCAAATATTTAAAACAAGTTTATGAAATCTTTTTAGGAAGATTAGAGAACAAAGTAGATGCTGATTACAAAAAAAATTATCGTGCCCAGCTCTGCCCTTAGACTAATTCCGTAGAAAGCTATTTTAAGTAAATTAATGTGATAAATTGTTTTTACTAGAGGGAGAGAGAAAGAGAGACCTCATTTTGTATAAGAAAGAGAAATGTTTCTCTTTGGCAAAAATTTGTGAAAGGAGCAAAAATATTTGATTTTCCTAAATTGTAGTTAAAATTAAAAATGCGATAGTTGCGAAGCAAAGAATCAGCATTTCAGAAGAAAACCAAATTTTTTGCTCCTCCGGAGACTGCAATTTAAAAATTGTTGGCTTAGCCTCTTTTGTATAATATAGAGTATAGTACTGCCAGATAAGACGTTACTGTAAATAATCGAAAGTTTCGCTACAAGCGACACTGTATAGGATTAAGTAGTCCTGTAAATAAAATGGATTGAAAAAGAAAATAAATAATCAAAACCTGGAGACCACTAATATAAACGACGATTTCTCTTTCTCGACAAGTTTAGCTTTCATTGTACAGTATCGTAATTATTGTAATTATAAAATTAAGACGGCTGAGAAATTGGCCGTTCTTGTCGAATTTGAGAAATTGTTTTTTTTGCGTTTGATCGACAAACCATGAGAGAACTGAATACTTAGATCGTGGTTTAATGAAATTAAGTTTGTTGAAGTCATAATTAAATTAAATTAATTCTAGTGTTTGAAAATTTTAAATTCGAAAATTGTGGTTTGAACAGACTTAATTTCAGAAATAGTAATTATTATTTGTAAATGGTCGCCATTTAGAGTTTCAATTCCATGGGTAATCTGCAGCATAAAAATACTATATTAACAAAATGATTTTATTTGTTCTGCTGCGTTTTTACTACTATGAAAATGTTTTCATTGTCAGAGGTTTTCGGTAAAACGTCAGCTTAAAAATTTTGTGACGTTTTAATAAAAGCAGGCTTAGAAATAAGAAGTCAGGGCAGCCAACTAAAGAGACAAGATGCGCATAAAAGCTGCGCAACAACCACAAAAAGATTTTTCTTAGTTGGCTACACTGCTTTCTAAATCCATCTAAGCCGACTTATTTTAAAGCAATACTACAATATTTAAGCTGGCTTTTTATTAAAAACCTCTTCTACAGTGGAAGCGCCTTCTACTTGTATTTTTTAAAAATGAAACAGCGCTTTGTGTATAGAATATCTTTAAATAATGTAATTAAAAGAAATTAGGCGCAGAAATTTATTTATTTAGCGATGATTTACTTCTGTTGATTATCTTTGTAATAAAAGAAGCCACCTTTGCATTTAAATGTTATTTTACAATTACATATTTATATGTATATGCGCATAGAAATATAATAGAAAATACTTAGGAATCATTTTGTATAAATTGTTTTGCCCATTGTACAAATTTTGTAATTGCGCTTCACCCGAAGCAATAAAATACATGAATTTTTTTAGCAAATTGTTGTTTTAATTTTAGCCTCTGAGAACTTTTTATCCCTTGATAAATTTAGGTCAAGGTTAGCATATAATAATACAAAAGTATATAATATATATAAGTTTGTCATATATTATGTTTTACAAACAAGCGTGTTACATTTCATTATTTTATTCTATTTTTAATAACGGAATTTCAAGCTAAATTCAATTATAAACAGAATATTCGGAATTTACTTATTCGTCGCACATGTATATCGATATTTTAAAAAAAACACACAAAAGAATACTTTTTTGTAGATAATAAAAAAATATCTTTTTCATTTAGCATGAAACTCCTCTTAAACTAGGATAAATTATCAATTCATTTTTTATTTGAGATAAATTATTCAATTGTGATTTATTATTATATATTTGTTTGTAACTCTTGGTCCATAAAGTCAATAAAATTCGAGTCACAGCTTTGAAAAATAATTAGAAAAATAAGTTGTGTTAAATACAATCGAAAAATATTTATCTAAATAGGTCACATTAGTAGACACACAATGTTAGAAACGATTTTATAGATTTTAAAAATTGATTAAGTCACTCTTTTTACTTATAATAAATATTTAAACTATGTAGTATTTCTTTAAACGTCAAATTATTCTCAAACTCTCAAAAATTACAAATTTTGTGCAATTTCAATTGTTAACTTCCGAAATAATTTAATTATCAAATGTGCGGATTTTTCGTTGATTTGCGATATTCACCACACATTTAATATACTTTTTTTTTATTTCTATATCAATTAATTTTAGATTTATAACTATTCGTTTTTCTCTAATTCTAACAAAAATACTTGTTGTATAGATTTTAAAATTACCAATTATCACAAAATCGTGCTAAATCGACTCTTCAAAAAATATATTAAAGTTAAAAATTATGTGCTGAAACATAAAAAGCTTTGACATTTTAGATTTTTATAAAAAACATTGGATAATTTTATTATTTCGAATATATATACTTTGACCAATATAGGAAATACTGCGTATACATTTTCTGATTATATTAGGTACAGAAGCTGATATATTGTCGAGATTCTCACATGATTATCACTATTTTGAGACTTTCAATTATTAATAAAAATTAGTAAAAAATATATCGTAGCATATTTGAACGTAGTTTGTACATAAGCAGACTTCAATTGAATTATCGAATATGCAATAAATTTATTTATTTCAAAAATTCCATAACTTTATGGCTTCAATTTTTAAGTTTGAATCAACGATCAAAATCGATTTATTTAAAAATAAAAACTATTATCGTATCAGTCTTTAAGCTGCAATAAACTTTCTAAGATTGCGCAAAAATATCGATAAATATTATTTTATAACGAGTGATATAACAGTCGTTAAATGTTCCATTTAATTATATCAATTAATAAACTTCTCAACATTGTTCTCGTGAACTTTTGAACGTTCATTAAAATAGTTAAAACGATGTTAAAAATTTTAAGAATTCATAGAATAAGATATTTTTCATTTGAGTAATATATATAGAGCGGGATAAAATGCTCTTTAGAAATTTTTAAAAGTCTGATACGTATGGTTATAATGCAGTTTACATTGGTCCTTTATACTTCGTAAATTTTTTTATCTTTTAAGATTTTTAAGACTAGAACATCTATTTCGATGGCTTTCTCAGTCTTTTTTCTAAATTTTTTCATTCTTACGAATTGATTTCTTTCTTTTTTTTTTTTTTACAATACTGCGAATTGTATTAGCGAATCTTTACGACTCGTAACAATTGTTTAGTATCGAAAACAATAGCAACATTTACATCTAACAATATCATATTCTACTTTTTTAGTAAATGTAATCATATATGCGTGTTCAACACGACAAGCCTTAATTGTAAAATATAATAATAATAATAATATAGTATAGCATAATATGCAATTATTGGCAAACACATCTTACAATTGAGACTGTTAAATTGTGTCATAATCTATAAATTACTCTCATTTTATTTTCAATCGTCAACAATTATTATAACCACAATTTATTTTTAATTTTAAAAAGTAATCCAATTTAAAACAACTTTTGCTAAGTATTCCATTTAAAACAAAAAAAATTACTTTAAGAATTGAGATTATAATGGAGTCATAACCTCAACTCTATTTTAAATTTCCAATTTTAACCCAGTGATTTGCTTTAATTTTGCTAATTTTCAAAACCAAGACTTCTTTTCACAAATTTTGAAACATTTTTGCTTGTTTTTCTAATTGGAAAAATTAAACAAATTGATTTTACGATTCTTTATTTCAAAAAAGGTGAAAGCAGTTGACGAATTTACAAACCTGCTTTCAATGCAAAACTTTTTTCAACTTTATTTTCAATGGGAAATCGTAAAACAAGAACGGCAAAACTGGTCTTATTTTAAAGATAATAAATTCAAATCCAAATATTTGAAATTTAGAAATTAAAAAGTTTGGAGATTATGGATTCATAAGATCAAGTCAAATATTGTTTAAAGGAAACATTTGTTTGAGAAAATGAGAAAATTAGCCTAAGAAATTTGGAAAAGAATTATTTTTCTATATATAATAATTGTTTATGATACTATAGTATATGTTAATACTAATGTAATTTAAAAAATTGATTGAAAAAACAGAAATGTTTAAAAGGTTATTAAATTTTGATTTTTTTGACAATATACAAGAAGTTTTTACGTTCATTGAAATTGATGAGTAATTTATTCAGATTATTAATCTAATCGTATATTAACATAACCTCAAATTAAAGATTGAGTGCAAAAATAAGGAAAATAGAACTGGATGTTTTCATCAAAGTTAAAAAATCTATACATTTTTAAAAACATCACATTGGTTGAAAATTCTCAACTGATGGATCTTTTAAATTATGCCGAAACCAATTCAAATATTATTTTTCTTTTTACAAGCTGTTGTTTAGTTTAAGGTTATATTATACCGACTCTAACTTCATTATAAGAAGTGAAGAATTAATTATGCGGTTTTAATTATAATTTCGAAAGTATTTTTTCATCCGTCGTAACACTATTCATTATCCAGTGAAAAATATAATTTTTAGTAATACTGAGGAATAGGTATAATCTTATATCAGAATACTTTTTGAGTCATAAGAAAGAGTCGAATTTAAAATTGGAAAACAAATTAGGTTTTGCGGGTTTAAAAGCCTCTTATCCTCAAAAATCAAAACCAAGTTGGTTTGAATATTTAAAAAAAATTTCAAATAAAAGCAATATTTTAAATAAATTTTTTAAAAAGATGATATTTTTGAGAAGAATAAAAATCGAAAGAAAAAAAGCTAAATCATAATAAAAAATTGTTGTCCTAAAATTATGTAAAAAATATTTCATTTAAAGACTTTCTCAAGAAACACAATTCTAGTTTATATTGTATTTTAAATGATACTTTTATTTTGTTCATTTTCTTTTAACACTTTAATTTAAGGTTATGTCAATATGTAGGTTTTACACATTACCTCAAGAAATGAAAAACAATAGTTTTTATTCCAATTCAAATCGAGATAAAGATATTAAAAAAATACTTTACACTAAATTATCAATAATCACACAAAAGAAACAAAGAAAAATAAAAGAATATGATCAAACATAATTGAGTTTAAAAAACGGATTGTACCTTTATCAAGACGATAGACTGCGATTTTAATAAGTTGGCAGTGTAATAATAATAATAATAATTATGGATAATTATTTATCCAATTAGCGTAAGTAATTTGATTGTTTGCAGGGACGAATCTAGGCTGTCGTGGGCCCCAAAGCATAAAAAAATTTTAGGGTCCTATTAAAAAAAAAAAAAATTTCTACATTTTTATGTTATGTATACGAAGTACGAGTTCGGCCCTTTCGGGGTACGGGTACTGAAGCACGTGCTTCAAGATTAATCCGCCACTGATTGTTTGTAAATAAGCTATAAGCTGTAATGTAGACATAGAGGTAGAAATATGTAAACCGATATTGAAAATTAAGTAATTAGCATCAAAGTACCAACTCGATTGTTAAAAGTTGATGATCAATGTTCTTCACATCGTGATGAAAATCTGAAATTAATAAGCTGGACTCGTAACTGTTGAGACAGGCTTTGAGTGTTGACCTTGAGGACTGGCTCCACTTCTAACTCCATTGAACTTTAACCAAGCATCGTAAATGTATGCTGCAGTTGCGCAGAAGCCGAAAACCTAAAAAAATTCGAACAATATTTTAATGATTTATTTAATTTTAAAAACTATTGTAATGAGAATGTTTAATTCGTCAAAGTATAATAATTTATTTTCATTGCAATTTATCTGCTCTTGTAAAGCGTTCTTTAGTTTGAGATTATGTTAAGAGGTGGCGCATGATAACCGCCCAAATTTCAGTTTTCTAATTTTCATACTATATTTATTTTATCGACTTGCTGTTTAACGTAAATTTTATAATTCGAATTATAATTTGATATAATTTTTATTTTCTCGAATTATAATTAAAACTAATTTCGAAATAAGGGGTCATCCATAAACTACGTACCACTTCAAGGGGGAGGGGGGGGGGTTAAGCTATTGTCTACGATAAGAGGAAAAAATGGCGCTAATACACGTAACAGCGTCTACACGGGGGGAGGGGGGGGGGTCAAATTTTCCAAAAAATGAGGCTACGTAGTTTATGGACGAACCCTAATACAATTATTTTTTGGCACAACTTTTATTTATTCTAAATTTTTTTTCCCTAATGGTCATTTATTATTATTATTATTATTATTATTATTGTTGTTCCGAGAAGTTGCATAGTTAGAGTCCATGAAACTTTTAAAACATTTCGGAGTAGGTCCGGGGATTGCAATGAAACTTCGTATTTTTATTCTTAAAATGTTCCAAAAACGCGAGGTTTTAAGTGAAAACAATTGATAGTTTAAAAAAAAAGTTTGTTTACATTTTTTAAAAATGGCCATATCTTCTGAACGGTTAAAGATAATTAAGTTTTCTTGGTGGCAAAAAATTCAGTAAAATAAGGTTATTAAAATGTGTTATAAGCATTTTTAACATATTTTGTTAATTAAAAAAGTTATTTAAACAAATTAAGATAACTTACGAGCGTGATGTCCAAATTGAAAAATTTAAAGATAAAAATAATCCTTACGTTGCACTATGTCATATCGAAAAAGAAAAAAACAGGGCGCTCTATAAACTTTGCTAATAATTAAGAATTTGTTTTCTTTTTGACAGAACTTTGTTGTCTGCTAGTCAGCCGTTAGAATCTGCGCGCGCCGATTTAGTCTCACTTACAGAGAACATGTTACACGTTGAGCGATTGAGCAGATAAATAAACACTTGTGAAAAGTGAGGTTTGGCTTCTAACTGGATTTAGAATTTCAAATAATGCAAATTGTTTTTTTAAAATTTGAAATTCTAAAGCTAGTTAGAAGCCAAACCTCACTTTTCACAAGTGTTTATTTCTGCTCAATCGCTCAACGTGTAACATGTTCTCTGTAAGTGAGACTAAATCGGCGCGCGCAGATTCTAACGGCTGACTGGCAGACAATAAAGTTCTGTCAAACAGAAAAAAAATTCTTAATTATTATTAGCAAAGTTTATAGAACGCCCTGTTTTTTTCTTTTTCGATATGACATAGTTCAACGTTAGGATAACTTTTTTAATTAACAAAATATGTTAAAAATGCTTAAAACACATTTTAATGGCCTTATTTTACTGAATTTTTTGCCACCAAGAAAACTTAATTATCTTTAACCGTTCAGAAGATATGGCCATTTTAGAAAATGTAAACAAACTTTTTTTTTAAACTATCAATTGTTTTTACTTAAAACCTGGCGTTTTTGGATCATTTTAAGAGGAAGAATAAAAATACGAAGTTTCATTTCAATTCCCGAACCTACTCCAAAATGTTTTAAAAGACTCATGGACTCGCAAACTAAAATGTTTTTGTAATATAAAACATTATATTACATAACATAATTTCTATATTTCGAACAATCATATAACCTAAAATTCATATAAAATAAAGTATTACTGGACATAATGTTTATATCATACAAAATTTATTTTATATAAATTGTATTTATCTAATTATTATTTAACATAACATCAGCGTCTCGAATGACAATTTATCGTAACTTTGAAATTGTCGAAATGCTGTTGAGCATAACTTTTATTTTGTCAAATTCCAAATGATTACAATTTTTAATAGTCTGTTTTATTATTTACTATAATTTCTATTTTCCTACTTATTTTTATTCATAACTGACAAATTTCTAATATGCACATAACCTAAAAATTGTTATTAATAATTGACATAATTTTTAAATTATCTAAAAACCATATAACCATAGTCCTCGACTCGAAAATATTTTAGGTATTTATGTACAATGACATTTAGAAGAAACAGAGATTATGTTAAATAATATATCGACAGAACGAAATTTAGAACACTTAGACAATTTAAAAGTATGACAAATTGTCATTCTAGACGCTGATGTTAAGATAATAACTAAATAAATATAATTTATATCAAATAAATTTTGCATGATATCAACATTATGTCCAGAATTATTTATTTTGTATGAATTTTAGGTTATATGATTATAGATTTAATAAATCGACACTATCGGACCGAAATCTTGTTCTTTATTTAAAAAAAAACTCCAACGTTTCGAGAACAAACAGTTGTCCTCTTTAGAGACTTTAACATAATTATATATGAGAAATTACTAAACATTTATAGAAGTATAGTTGATAATATAAGACAAATAAGAAATTACAATAAAAAAGAATATAAAAAAAATTACAATTTTCCAATTTTTTAAATAAAATAAACGGGTGTAACATAGCTCTTACCTAATGTTAATATAATTTATAATTTATTGTGTAATCCTGACCCATAACTTAATTATTACTTCAAAAGATCAAGAATGTCAAAAATTAAAATGAAAAACTTTGTTACATGATTAAAATTCTTAAGGACTGAAAAATATGAACTGTTCAGTTCACTTGTCAAATTTAAAACTGAGAATTTGTTAATGATATTTTTGCTTCTTAAATTCAGAGATCAATCATTCGTATTTGTAAATATAAAGGTTTTAAATATATAAGACAAATTTTAATAATATTTTGAAAATTATAAGATTTTAATTACGATATTGAAATAATATTTATTTTAAAAATTCAAGAATTGCTTTGTACGATGTATTAAAATTTTCCAGTTAATTTTTTACATTGTATACAGTTATCACCTTCTTTTTTAATATGGACCATTTAAGCAAAAAGTCGTTTGCATTCATTAGGTTCATTATGTAAAATTTCAAAATTTTCCCAAAAAAATTATTATTTATTTTTCGATGTCAGCTGATGACTTTGTGGTATTTTTTATTATAGCCAAAATAAAAAAAGAAAACCCAACAAAGGCTTCCGAGAAGATTTTAAGAAAAGTTTATGCGAGAAATGTCCGAAGGAAGCTTTCTTTAAAAATTGCAAGGGAAGATTCCATGGAGCTTGCGGGAAGATTTTAAGGGAAACTTCTAAAAGTTTCCGTTGGTTTCTAGAAAGTTTCCAAAGAAACCATTCTTGGAGGTTATTTTTTTTTTATATTCTTAGGAACTTTCCTGGAATCTTTTTTTGGTAACTTGCAAACTTTTAATGGGAAACTTCGAGAATTTCCGATGCTATCTAAGAAGATGTTTCATGGTTGAAAAACGTGTACTTTTTGGGCGTTAGTAATGTAACAAAAAATTTCTTACAGCTCCAGCTGCATACGCTGGATCCCTGCTAACACGTGTGGCAGCAACACAGGCAGCAGCAAAATAAAAGATACTCAGTGATCCGCAGAAATACATTTCCTGTGAAATTAAAATAAAAAATTATTTAATTCGAAGTAACTATTTTCTGTTATTCAATTATCTAAAGGTATATACAGGGTGTCTACTGGAACATGATTTTCAAATTCCCGGTTTTCACGGATCTAAAATCACATTTTTCCCGGATTTCTTCTATGTATGATTAATAGCTATAATATTAAAATAGTGAAAAAAAAATTAAGTGCGTAACATATAAGTTTTTAAGGTAAAATTGATCTTTGAAGAAAATAATTCCAAAATGTCAAAAATAATAGAAATTTGAAGAAACAAAATGAAAGATGACAAAACTAATTAAAAATTAAGTAAATAATTAAAAATTTGAAGAAAAGACTTGGAAAATGACAAAAATAATTGAAAAATGGAAAACAAAATAAAAATTTGATGTCAATATATAATTAAAAAATTGGAGAAAAAAAATTGACCATGAAAGAAAATAATTAAATCATCATAAAATTGATAGAAATTTAAAAAAAAATACTTGAAAAATGATAAAAATAATTAAAATTAAAAAAAAATTGAGAAATGACAAAAATAATTGAAAATTACAAAAATAATCAGAAAATGGAACAAATAGTCAAGAAATGACAGAAATAATTGAACCTTGAAAAAAAATGAACGATGATAAAACTAATTTAAAACTATGTAAATAATTTATGATTTGAAAAAAAGACGTAAAAATTGACATAAATAATTGAAAAATGGAGAAACTAAATAAAAATTAGAAATTAATAATTGAAAAATTGAAGATAAAAATTGACGTTTAAAGAAAATAATTAAATAATGACAAAATAATTGCAAAATCCCAAAAAAATTGAAATTTGAAGAAAATACTTGAAAAATGATAAAAATAATTAAAATTAAAAATAAAAAGCAATTGAGAAAAATAATTAAAAAATAAAAAAATTAAATGTAAATTAAAGTAAGAAATTAAAGAATCCATGACAATAATTTAAAGATATAAGAAAACAAGTTAAATTTGGAGAAAATAATAAAAAAATGTCGGAAATATTGATAATACTTGAGAAATGACTAAATTATTTGAAAATTTTAAAAGCAATTAAAAAACGAGAAAAATCATTATAATAGGAAAAAATAACCGAGAAATAACAAAAAGAACAGAAATTTCAAGAAAATAATTGAGAAATCACAAAAAATTTAAATTTGAAGGTAATATATGTGAAAAATAACAAACATAATAACAATTTGAGACAAATAATTGAAAAGTGACAAAACTAACTAAAAATTAAGTAAAAACTAAAAAAAATGAAGAAAAGACTTGAAAAATAATAAAAATAATTAAAATTTGAAAAGAAATTGAGAATTGACAAAAATAAATGAAAATTGAAGTAAGAAATTAAAAAATTCATGACAATAATTTAAAGATATAAGAAAATAAATACAAAATTTGGAGAAAGTAATAAAACTACGTCGAAAATATTGACAATAATTGAGAAATTACTAAATTAATTGAAAATTTTTAAAAAACAATTAAAAAATGACAAAAATAATTGAAAATAGGAAAAAATAGTCGAGAAATGACAAAAATAATTGAAATTTGAAGAAAGTAAATTGAGAAATTACAAAAAATGTAAATTTGAAGATAATATATGAAAAATAACAAACTAGGTGTGAATTCTGTCCATTTCATGGACACTTCGCTTCCAAGGAAGCAAGATAATTTGCTTCCTCATAGAGGAAGCAATAAATTTATTTATAATATAAAAAATAATAATTTAATTTTAAATTAATTATTATTTATTTTTATGCAAAAAAATATGAAAAATCATGAATTATTAAGTGGGTTTTTAGACAATTATTTTTAGTCAATTCGTTTTGAGACAAGGAATATGATTCTTTTAATTCATTTGTTTGAATTTTTAGCAAGACATTTTTTTTTGGCAAAACACGAGATTTTTCAATAAAAAAATTTAAAAATTATGAATTAATACGTGAGTTTTTAGTCAAATATAAAAGTTATATAGGTCACTCGATTTGTTTTGAGACAAGGAATATGATTTTGTAATTCGTTTGGTTGGATTTTTAGCATAAAATTTTTTTTTTTTGGAATCGCGAGATTTTTTGATGAAAAAAAATGAAAAATCATGAATTATTACGTGGGTTTTTAGTCAATTATATACTTTCTATAGGTCAATCGATTCGTTTTGAGACAAAAAATATGATTTTGTAATTCGTTTGGTTGAATTTTTATTATGAAAAAAATTTCCAAAAACGAGATTTTTTGATGAAAAAAACTAAAAATCATGAATTATTACGTGAGTTTTTGGTTAATTATATACTTTATATAGGTCAATCGATTCGTTTTGAAACAAGGAATATGATTTTTTCATTCACTTGTCTGAATTTTTAGCATGAAAAATTTTTTTCCAAAAAACGATATTTTTCGATGAAAAAAGGTGCTCAAAAAAATTTGATTCGGTATTTTCAAAAATCCCTGTGTCCAAATTTAGATATTTGTGAGCTTCATATATCATCCAACTTTTATTAAAATCCGTTGAATCGTTCTCGAGATATCCTGGCGACAAAAAATTTACCACATACACACACACATACACACACACACACACACACACACATGCGGACATTTTCTCAGGAATGGAAATTTGAACTTTTCAGATGAAACTGAGTCGATTTACACTATTTTTGGAAAATCGAAAATCTTAACGATCACAACGCTTCCTCTATGAGGCAGCAAAATGATAAAAATTTGCGATAAATAATTCAATAATGATATGAATGATTGATAACTGGTGTAAATAATTAATAGAATGTAAAATTGAAAAAAAATTGAAATTTGAAAAAAAAAATAATTGTCAATTGGTGTAAAGTATTTAAAAATTATTGATACATAATAATAAAATTATTGAAGAAAATTGCTGAAATTTGAAGAAAAAAATTGAAAACTGTGTAATAAATTGAGAAATTGATGACCATAAAAAAAAGATTGAAAATAATTATTGAAATTTGATAAAAATAATTTTTAAATGTTAAAAATAATAGAAATATGCAGAAAATAATTAAAAAATGATAAAAATAATTTAAATTTGATGGAAAAATTGAAAGACGACGAAAGTAATTGACAATAGTGGTTTAAAAATTAAAAATTTGTAGACATTAATTAAAAAATTGAAAAAGTAATTAAAATTAGAGGAAACTAATTAAATAATGTCAACATTTATTGAAATTTGAAGAACATAATTGTATATAATAATAATAAATAATAATTATTATTTTACTAAGAAAGTGAGAAAAGTAATTTTCTTTAAAGTCATGAATTACCACCAAGTAACAATATGTTTGAAGTGAATTTGAGCAATTTTGCAAAATATGTCTGCCAAATTGGATCAGCCATTTTGAATTTTGAAAAATTGGTAAATCTGATATCGTTTTCACAATCAGAGACTTCGAAAACGAGTAATAAGTTTCAAGCGAATTTGAAGAATTATGAAAACGAATTTGATGAAATTTTTAGAAATTCCCGGATATAATTTTTTTTCCCGGCATTTTCCCGGGTTTTTCCCGGTCGAACTAAAATCCCGGCAAATTCCCGGTTTTCCCGGAATTCCCGGTGAGTAGACACCCTGTATATAAGTAATAGAATGAAAAAAATGCTAACAATTTTTAGCCACGGAATCCTGTTGAATTTTTCCACCACGTGAAATACATATAAAGCAAGTAACGTTCCTGTAATCCAAAATCCTATCATGGCTACTGTATTAAAGTAATTTCCACTACTTTCGTGACTGTCTGCTGCCACAGAAATGCAGATGAATCCCACCAAGTCCAAAATCTAGAAAAAAAAAGTATTTTAGTATTATATTAAATATTCATCACCCTTACTTAACTATTTTCAATCCTTGTGAGAAAATATTTATTAACCATTTTTGAATAAATTTCAAAATTTTTACTCACAGCTTGAATGGCTTTTAACATTCCAGGTAGAGTTCTTATATAAGTCGGATCAAATCGAATAGTTGTAGGTGATGACGAAGTTGTTACTGTTGTCGTTGTTGTGTGTTGTCCTGGAAAACCCTGCTCCATTTTGACTAATATTTACTAAAAAAAACATTGTTTTAATATTTTTAGTACATTGATTATTATTAAAATGGAAATATTCAACCCTCTGCATTTTAATATTTTATCAATTTAAATTCTTTAGTTTTAATTTGATCAAAATTATTATTTTCTTATGATTCGTTACTTAGTTAAGGATTTATACTAATGGGGCAAATTCAAATTATTTCTTAATCAAATTTATATATTTTTAACACCGAAAAAAGGTATCTCAGAACAAAACGTTTTAAGGTTATGTTTGATAAATTTAATGTAAAAATACAATAAACAAAATTAACTTTTCAGTGCAAATTATTGATGTTTAAGTTTTCAATACATTAAAAATATTCAATGAAAATTATTTTTGACTTTACAAAATTAAAAACGAATCCACTAATCAAGATAAAACGATCATAAACATAACCTATACAAATACGTAATTAATTTACTATCAGCAGATCTAATTACTTAAACATTTAAATTTTAAAAATTCTCTTTAAAATCTTCTACTTAAAAATTCTCTTAAACACCGCTTCAAAAAAATCTTTATTGAATGAAAATTATATTTCTATTATAAATCTTTTTCACAAAATTGTAGTTTTAAATCTAATAAGATTAAATGACGAACATGACAATTTTTTCTTTTTGTTTTACATTTATCTTGAAATGAATAGAAAGGGTTCAAGTTTTTATCAGTGAGATAAGTCATCATAAAAATGCAAGTTTTCTCTAAATAGTAAGTTTTTGGAAATTAGAAATATTTTCGATTCAGCGTTCTTGAATCTTATTATGTCACACAGATTTAGTAATCATAACGCTTAAGAAGAAGAGATCCGTGGGACGACTCCCACTGTGTTCGATTTATCTGAGTAGCAGTAACTTTAGAAGCTGGATGGTCCTATTTATACGTTCATTATGCAAACTCAAAATAACTAAAATATTTTAAATCATAAGAGAAACTAGAATGCATAAAAATTACATATGTACATTAATCAGTGCATGTTGTATCCAGAGAAAGTAAAAAGAATAAAGAGAAACTTCTATTGGTTATTATTACAATTATAAGAATTATTTTTTGTATCCCTATTATAATTGACAATCATCCAATTTTAAACATTGCATTTAAAGAACGTATAACTATGTATATTTAAAAGTTAAATTTTATAAGAGTTTATTATTAATTTAAAATTTTAATTAATTAAAGATTTCAACAAAATAATTTTTCATTATATTTGTTTTTCGCATTTTTTGATATTTGTGTAAAGAAAATAGTGAATTGTAACCACTTTTAAATATTCTATTTTCAATTTTAAGTCAGAGAAAACTACGTAAAATTTACAATTGGAATTTTAATGAATAAAACTATGTTCTGATTACATTGAACAGATCTATAGGAGGCGTGTAAAATATCTCCTGATTGTGAAATTTTTAACAGTATTATTTAAAGTAACACTTTTCTTCAATTTTTTATGAATACAATTTTTTCCTATTTTTTGTTTCGAAATTGCATAAAATTCCCTCCGTTTTAGAAGTGCGCATGTGTAAATGATTTTAGATATCGCAAAATTCTGAATTGTTGGATTTAAACAATTTTTCAAACATTCTTAGTTCGTTAATGAATTAAAACGAAAACGTTTCTAATTTTTTATCATTAAAATTGATTAAAATAAAAATTTATTTACGACTAACGGAGCCATAACCTAAAAATACTGTACTCCCCAATAAATTTTCCAAAAAGAGAAATTCCTTCCCGAGCTTTTGTAATATTTAGATTTATTTTCGAATTGTCAAAATCAGGCACATTAATTTTCTTTATTTCAACAATGTAGATTGCAACTGATAAATTTTCTTACCGATGCTTTTAATAAACTTGTTGAAAACAAAAAGTGGGAATAATAATTTTGTAAATGTTTTCGAAAATATATCAAAATAAATAATAAACGTATTAGATGAGCCGATTTTAAAAAAAAAGTTAACTTTGCTGAAAAAATACAATTATTAATAAATAATACATAGTAGGAAAAATTCAATAATGAAAAAACATTTAAAGAAATAACAATAGTGTTAAAAATGATATAGCACCCAAGAATAGAAATATTGTAATTTATTAAAATGCATAACAATTTTTTTTGTAAGGTGTACATTTTTTTATAAAGTCTGAAACGTAGAAAATGTTTTGGCTGTACCCGGCGCGAGAGGCGTCCACGCATTACTATTGCAATGTGCGTGTATAGTAAATGTAAATGTATTAAAAGTGTCAACGAATGAAGCCTCCAGCATTGATTTTCCGGGTAGTATCATAAATATTAAGAATTTTATACAAATAATAATCAAATTACGTGTAAGTATTTGTCAAACCGGCGATTTCCCGAAGAAATTGTAATTATAATTTTGTCAAATGCTGAAATGGAAATATTCAAGTATTGAAGAGCAATATAAAGATAAGAATTTCATTAAACTTACGTTAAGATGAAGATGGAAATATATTTTTACACTCGTAAGTTTTCTTATTGTTTGCTAAATTCAAACAATCACAATTAAAAGGGCAGATAGTTCGTTGCACAGATGTTACAATAATACATGTAACATAAAGATTACACTGTTAGGTGAAATCAGTATTTTGGGAATTTAAAGATAACGATTGTTATCACTCGGGAATAAATAACACAACACTTTGTTTTAAAGACGCCTGAACACGCAGTTGGGTGTGTTTTGCTGAATTTCCTTTCAAATGCCTGCCGTGTGCACTAGAAATGATGGGAATTGTGTACCCTGCATGAAAATGGATAACGGTGAAAACCACTGAGAACTAAGAAGTGAGAACTTTGAGAAGTACTGGGACTAAGAAGTACTGCTCTGCCTACTGAGAGAATCATAACGTCGGCTCGGTTAGAATGAATTCTGTAATTTTAATAAGTCGGGTGGTTGCTATCACAGCTGATCACAGCATATTCTACAAGAGGTTGCACTTGTTTACATTAGATGGCAGAATATCTGCAAATAGTTGGATAAGGTAGTTCAAGTTCGGTGGGGAAAAATTCAAGATGGTCGCTTGCTGGGGCCTAAAAATGCATTGTAGTCAATGGAGCAAAATCAGTTATTTAAAAATAACTTTTTAAAAACAAATTTTTGAACCTATGTTTATTAGCAAATTATTTTTCTTTTATCGAAAGCTATTTTTTAAAATAATAAAATTTAATAAAATTGTTATATCAATTTTTATTGTTTTAAAAAATAGCTTTCGATAAAAGAAAAATAATTTGCTAATAAACATAGGTTCAAAAATTTGTTTTTAAAAAGTTATTTTAAAAAAACTGATTTCGTCCCATTGGCTTCCATGCAAAGCTGTGCTCCAGTATCCTCCATATTGGATTTTCCCCCACCGAACTTGAACTACCTAATTATACTTCGTCGTCTCGTTCTTCTAGATCAAATTGTAGTAGTACTCTTTCTGCTAGATCTGGACACAGTTTTTAAAGCTTTTTTGAAAAAATTACTTTTTCGCGCCTATTTTCCGCGGTCTCCGAAGGTGGCGCTGCCCATTTCCGGCTTGTACTTGTCATTGTATTTTTCTGTGTGATCTGAAACAGTTTCAGCTCCATAGTTTTTTGCTTTTGTTAACTTAAGAAGCGAGTTTTCTGTAGAAACTTTTATTTCTAGAAGTGCTAAGTGAAGTGTAAAAAGTGACAAGTGAAAAAACACAATACATATAAAAGCGTGACACAAGAATGAAAACATCGTGTCACACCTCATGCTGGAGTGGTTAGGACGCCTTCACCAGAGTGATTTCATGTGGGTTCATCATTCAAGAAATTATGAAAAATAATCTCATGACACATATTGTCAAAAGGAGTCCGCAAAGATCGGACTTCTTTCTCAGTCAAAGACACTTGAGAAGAGATTAAACAGGATACGACGCAACGTCGTAAGGCCAGTCAAAGTAGTTGACAAGGAGTGCGCAAAGATCGCTGCTTAGTGTTGTACAATTTACTTGAATTTACTGCAATTTACCTGTGTGATCGCAAAGATCGATCGAATTAAAGCAATAATCAGATTTGGGCGCAAAGATCACTCATTTTGGTCTGAATTAAATTCTTAATAATGATCGCAAAGATCGATCAAATTTGATAAAATGTAACAAAAATAGAGGGCGCAAAGATCGCTTACTCTCAATTATTATATTAATAATAATGATCGCAAAGATCGATCAAATTTGATAAAATGTAACAAAAATAGAGGGCTCAAAGATCGCTTACTCTCAATTATTATATTAATAATAATGATCGCAAAGATCGATCAAATTTAATATAATGTAACAAAAAATAGAGGGCGCTAAGATCGCATGCTCTCATGATGTTTAAATTATTATATTAATAATAATGATCGCAAAGATCGATCAAATTTGATAAAATGTAACAAAAATAGAGGGCGCAAAGATCGCTTACTCTCTTAAAGGTTCAAATTATTATATTAATAATAATGAACGCAAAAACTCATAAAATAGGACAGTATTAGGAAAAAAGAGAGGGCGCAACGATCGCTTAACTTCATCAAGTTTAAATCACATTTATGATAATTTTTTAACTTCATTCTTAAATAAAAATATTAAATTAGAATTTTTAATAAAAATTGCAAATGTCAACAAAATTGGACGTCATCCGGCAGTAATAGAGGGCGCAATGATCGCTAATTTCGTCTGGTTAATTATATAACTATCAAAAAGACCAATTTAATCGATCAATCTCCTTCTTCGAATATGCTAATATTAATTGTTACATATTATAAAAGCTAAAATGTACAAAATCAAATAAATATGGTTATAAAAATTATAGTTAAAAATTCTCACACATTAAATGTAATAGAAATTTTTTATATTTTTATTATAATACTGTTATCCCATGCTAAGCACCAATGATACCAGAAGGGCCGTCAGTGTTTAGCCAATAATTTGATAAAAAATTTCTAATTTTTACTCTGTCAATTTACAATTTATGTAAAAATTAATTTGTTTCACTAAATTGGTCCCTCAGAGGAAGTATTTTATTTTCTTGCAATTTTATTAGAAATTTTATGCTTTAAATCGTAGCTAAAATTTTTTTTTTTTTTTTTTTAATAATGTAAACCTCATTTTAAATTAAAAAATTTCAATTTTTACAGCAAGCAAAGCCTATGTAAAAATAAGTTCAACATTTATAATCGAGAAGTGTATTATTTTGTTTGTTTGTTTGTTTGTTTGTTTTTTTTTTTTTTTTCACTAAGATTACCAAAATTTGTATATTTTTTATCATAATGGTAGATAACCACGCCGAACAATAATAAAGGTGACAACCTTCAATTAAACAGTGATACCTTTAGAATTCCTATCAAATATTAATCGAAAAATAGACCTATCTTTAAGGAGGATTATTATTTTTTAACTAAGAATGGAATAAAAACAAAAACTTGGATTAAAAAAAGATACTCTCCAAGGTTTTTTTTTTTTTTTAAATAATATCCTCTTCCAAATGTTTTCAAACCAATGAAACTTTTAACAATTAATCCTGAAATAAGACATTCATTTGGTGATTCTGGAACCAAAAAATGTGGTTTTTAGATCAATGTTTTCAACACAAATTTGAATAAGCCCTTACTGTAATTTTGGCTTAAACATCGATATTTGACTACTTAAATGTGTCAAAGTATAAAAATTTTATAAGCCTCTTAAGTGAGTTAGGCAGAATAAATAAAATAAGTAAATGACAAATCATATAATGAATGACGATGAAATATATTCTTTGAAAATTCATCTTACAAAGTCTCATTAAACTCCAAGAGTTCGCTTAAGAAAAATTTAAGACCCACAACAGAGGACATTGGTGCAGGGTTTATCAGAAGATTCTAGAAAGAATCAAATTTTATACAATCGGAAAGCTTAAAATATTTTTAAAAATTCTTGGAAAAATATTATGAATGATACAGCTATATTTGAATATATAAAACGGGATATAAAATCTATTTTTTCAGTAAAGTTTTTCCATTGTAAAATCCTGACATTCCAATTAGTAACTTGAATTCTAATTATGAACAAAAAATCATAATCTTAAAACGGAAGATAGCATAAAATATGTAAACATTGCAAAGATCAGTTCCTGTCGAAATTTTTTACATTAGTACATTATAAGAAAAACAAAAGTAGTTTAGTTTAAATGATTAAAGAAATAAAATAAATGTATTTATCCTTCTATAATTCAGGATTGCCTAAAAAGTACCATCATCATTAGGGTAATTTGATGTTGGTGATCTCTCATATTTGATACGAAAAAGGTAAATAAAATGAATATACTTTCAAAAAAGAAAACATAAATACGTTCATATCTAAGAACGGTGCGCGTAGAAAAATTTTAAGTGAGCAATGGAAAGAATTTAAACAAGCCTGCCCTAACTTTTTCATATTTTGGGAAAAATTTTCTAAAAATTAAATATTTACCTATAATAAATACCTATATTAAATATATAAACGAGCGGTCCTAGCACCGCTTCCTTTATTTTTACAAAATTATAAAAATCTGTCATTAACATGCTAAGAAGTGAAGCATTTTTAACTTTTACATTTTTAGTCATATCTTAGGGCAATGTAAATTTCTAGGTTTCGTTTATAATATATAATAATAATAATAATAATACGTTTCAAAAAGTTTCGTTAAAAAACACATTGAAAACAAACGAATGTACTGTTTTCGTCTCTTATATTCTATGAAGCTCATAAAATATTTAGTTAAACTATATCACGAAAATGGACGGAAAAATGTCTAACTTCGTAAAGTATATTCAATCCAAAAATATGTGTGAAATTAGAAAATTGCAGAATTTATAGGTAGATGTATTTCACCAATTAGGAAAAATGTTGTAAGCTTGAACGCCGACTTGTTTGCAACTTGTACTAAAAGGAACTATTTTAGACAAGATTTTATTTTATTGACGTCTTCCTAATTTTGTCACATTTTACGATTAATAAGAAAAATTATTGAAGATAAAACAATTTAGAGGTTTAGTAGACATCCCTTTTATGAATAAAACAAGTTTGGTACCAGTAAAATCACAAACTCTAATTGTTAGTTTAAAAACAAATTCATTTTGGTTCTCCAAGAAATTTACTTTCATCTTTTATAACAGAAATCATCTGTTTCTCAAAGGCCTTACTCTAGTGTCAGGAAAATAATTTGAGTGACGTTTGACAAAAAAGAAGTTCCAAAATTATCGATAATTCTCTGCCTAAGACACATATGCAAACGGTATAAAAATTCTTTGCAATTACACACATAACTTAAGTTCGGCTTAAGTCATACATTTTGAAAGAAAATAGTTAATTTGCAATTATTTTAGACGAGTAATTAATCGTACAACGGCAGTTCTTATATTGATATCACACATGCAGGATTAAATCAGTTTATGAAGTGTCTTTAACAAAGAAATCTCATTAGCTGAAACTTAAACACCGCATTATAATTAATAATTATACATGGGATGCGTAAAAAATATATTAGAATGTCTGACGATACTGCATCAAAATTAAACTAGAATTTTACCGCTAAAACTTATAACAGTTACAACTTCAGTCAGTTCCTAAAAAATACAGTAGCATTTATGTGAAATAGTCACAAACAGTTTTTTCCCAAAAGGAATATTCAGAGTATGATTTAAAATCGATTAAAAACAAAGAAATATTTTATAAATCATTATTACAAAATTTTAGTAAATCTTTGATTATATATATACTTTTAATGTATTAGTTAAGAAATTAAAAAATATTACAAAATCAAAAGTTATACAAATCGCAAAACATCTTTAAACATCTACAATTTGATCTAGAAGAACGAGACGACGAAGTATAATTAACCGATTAAACGAACTTACCTTAAGTGAAGTTCAATCGGAATTATATGAGTCGTCTCGTTCGAATAGATCACTCCCGCCCTTTATAATAAATAACTTCCTTATTTTTAATTATATAAAACCCTTCTTTTTCAAAGAAAAACCCAAATAAATGTTGCGATTTGGTAAAAACAGCTTTAAAATAAATGACAAGTACAAGCCGGAAATGGGCAGCGCCACCTTCGGAGACCGCGGAAAATAGGCGCGAAAAAGTAATTTTTTCAAAAAAGCTTTAAAAACTGTGTCCAGATCTAGCAGAAAGAGTACTACTACAATTTGATCTATTCGAACGAGACGACTCATATAATTCCGATTGAACTTCACTTAAGGTAAGTTCGTTTAATCGGTTAATTATTTCTTACTAGCAAAATAAAACGCGCGCCAGCGCGCGATTAGTTTTTCATACCTTTTAGAGATTATAAAATACAAATAATAAATATAAAAAATCGGTAAATACTATTTATATCTAATAAGAAAAAATAAATATTTTAAATATAATATTTAAAAATCAGTTAATATAAATAAAATAAATATTTTTTTAGGACAAAACTTTATAATATTTTAGAATTAAAAAGAATTGCAAAAAATAATTGAAATTAAACAAAATCAGAGCCGTAACTTAGGTTTTTTGCGCCCGGTGCGAGATAAATATTTTTGCGCCCCCCCCCCTATATTTCATAGAAGAATAGAAGTTAAAAAATATGTTTAATCAGGGACAGAGACTTGTAAATTTTTGCCATCTGCACACTTAATGTTGACCGGTAGAGGGAGGGGGAGAAGAGAAATAAAACAATATTAAATTATAGAGTCTCTTAATTATCGCAATTATTTTAACACAAAAGTTGACAATTTATTTCATTTCGAGTAAATTTTCGGAATTAATAATGAAATAATGAAAATAATATAAAATTTGTGAAAATAAATCATTACAAATTAAAAAAAATAAATAAATAAAAATTGACGAACTTGATTAAAATTTGAGAAAAATAATTGAAAAATGATTAAAACATTGAAAAGTGTATACTATAACTTAGATTTGACATAATAAATGAAAATTTAGGATATAAATTGAAAAAAAATTAATATATCTAATATTAAGTGGACAAAATAAATGCAAAAAGATAAAAGAAAATTCAAATTCAAAAAACTAATTAAAAAGTCAAATAAATAATTGAAAATTTAGGAATTCAATTGAAGAATGAAATTTGAGAATAACTAAAATTTGAAGAAATTGATTGCAAATGATAACAATAATAATTGAAAATTGGAGAAAATTTTTAAAATTTAAGAAAATTATTTTAATATCTAGGAAATTAATTGACGAATAATGAAAGTAATAAAAACTCCAAGAAAATATTTGCAAAATAATAAAAATAATGAAATATTGAGAACAATAATTTTGGTTTGTTAAAAATAATTGAAAAAATTACAACATATAGTTATAATAAAAGAAAATTATTGCATAATAATAAAAATAATTGAGATTAGAGATAAATAATAAAAAAAAGTTAGAGAATTTATTAAAAAATAATTGAAAATAACAAAAACTAATTTAAAAATGATGAAAATAATTGAAAATCGAAGAATTTAATAAAAATTTGTGAAAAAGTAATTGTAAAAATTACAGAATGTATTTGAAATAAGCAAGACTACTTAAAAATGATAAAAATAATTGGAAACTAAAGTTAATTATGGAAATTTAAGAACACAAATTGAGAAAATTACAAAATTTATTTGATGTAAAAGAAAGTGATTGAAAATTTAAGAACATAATTGAAATACTTGAAAAATACAAAAAACAAAACTCATATATTTTGTAAAAATAATTGAAAAATGACAAAAGAATTTGAAAGTTAATTGATAAATAATGAAACTAATTTGATATTGAAGGAAATAATTTAAACTGAAAATGTTTTATTTGAAAAAGTAAAAGAAATAATTGAAACTTGCAGAAATTTGGAATTTAAAAATTAGGGGAAAAATTGAAAAATAATGAGAATCATTGAAGAAAATAATTTGAAAAGTGATAAAAATAGTTGAAATTTGTAGATATTAATTGCAACCATAAAAAAATAATTTTAAAAAATACAGAATATTTATAAAGTAAAAGTATTACAAAATGATTTTAAGAAGTTTAAATTCAGGAAAATAATTAAAACATTATAAAAATAATCGAAAATTTATTAAAAAAAATGAAAATTTCAGATATATTATTGAAATTCTCGGAAGTAATCAACAAAGATTCAAAATAATAAAAAAATTGTGAAAATAATGCATATAAAAAAAAATAATTAAAAATTTACGAAGTATTTGAAATTTGAGAAAAAAAATTGAAGAATCATTAAAACATGAAAAAGTGGATTCAATAACTTAAATTTGAGATACTAAGTAAAAATTTAGGAAATTTATTGAAAAATAATTAATATATTTAATTAAGTGAAGTATTTAGAAATGAAATTTGAGAATAACTAAAATTTAAAGAAATAGATTGCAAAATGATAAAAATAATAATTCAAAATTAAAGAATATTATTAAAATTTGGGAAAAATATTTTAAAATCTAAAAAAATAATTGAAGAATAATGAAAGTAATAAAAAATCCGAGAAAATATTTGCAAAGTAATAAAAATAATGAAAAATTGAAGACAATAATTTTATTTTTTTTTAAAATAATTGAAAAAATTACAACATATAGTTATAAATAATAAAATAAAATAATTGTAAATTGAAAAAATAACTAGAATTTGAGATAAATAATAAAAAAATTTCGAAAATAAATCAAAAAATAATTTAAAAAGACAAAAATTAATTGAAAAATAAATTAAATAAAAAAATAATTCATAGAAATAATTGTTAATTGAAGAAAATAATAAAAATTTGTAAATAATAGTTGCAAAAATTACAGAATATATCTGAGATTATAAGACTAGGTACAATTACAATTATAGGTATACTATAATTCATCGAACGTGAATTAATTTGAAATTTCATTAATTAAAAATTTAATTAATCCTCGCTTTGAGAATAATAAATTTAAAATTATTTAAAAATTTCTTCAATTTTTAACAATTATTTACTATTATGATTTTAATTATTTGCTACAATTTTCATCTATTTTTATCATTATTTAAAATTTTTCTTTCAATTCTAATTATTTTCATTATTTTTTAATTTTTCCCCTAAATGCTAAAGTCAATTTCTGCAAGTTTCAAATATTTTCTTTTATTTTTTCAAATAAATTAATTGATGGAATTTTTACTTAAAAACTAAATTTTAATAAATGAACGAATTATTTCCTTTCTATTAATAATTCTTATATTTATTGATTTTAAAAGTTTGATTAAAATGGTCTTTTAAATACAGTAAATAAACACTTTTTGTCTAATGAAGTACTTACAATTAGTAACATTTATAATAATCAACTTCGAACTGTCTAAAAAAAGTAATCTAATTCTTTTGGTTTCATAATTTTTTTTATAAAAAAAAAATATATAAAAAAAATGTTGCGTCTTTCCAAGTTTGCGCCCCCCGAGGACTGCGCCCGGTGCCATGGCACCGACGGCACCACTCTAGTTACGGCACTGAACAAAATAATTGCAAATTTTGCAAATTAATTGAAAAAAAATAATAAAACAAATTAGAAATTAGAAATTAGAAACAAAATTAAAACAAAAAAGTAAATATTAATCTACAATTGAACAATAATAGAAAAAATTGAACTATGGTTATTAAATTCAAAGAATATAATTGAAAATTGGTCAACTAGATAGAAAATCCAAAAAAATAATTTAAAATTTAAGTTAATAATTCAAAATTAAAGAAAGAAATTGAAAATTAAATAATCAAATTGAAATCAGAAAAACACAGAATTATTAAATATTAAAAAAAAAAACAATTGAAAATTGAGAAATAAAATTGAAATTCGAATACAATAATTGAGAATTAAAGAAAATTACTGAACAATTGGATTGAAAAAAGAAGAAAATAATTTATAATAAAAAAAAAAATGGAAAATGACAGGAATTATTTAATATTGACGAAAACATTAAAAATTGAAGAATAGAATTGTTATTTAAAGAAATTAATTGAGAAATGAAAAAAATAATTGAACAATTGAACAAATAAATTGAAAATAGAAGAAAGTTATTGAAAATTGAAGGAGGTTTTGAAACATGAAATAAATAACTGATAATTGAAAAAAAAATAATTTAAAAAAATCGAGATTACTGAATATTGAAACAAACAATTGAAAATTGAACAAAATAATTAAAAATTGAAGAAAATAATTGAAAATTGAAGAAAATAATTAGAAATTGAAGAAAGTACTTAAAAATTAAATACAATATTTGAAAACAGCAGAAAAATTTAGAAATCGACGGAAATAATTGCGAATTGATGAAAATAATTTAAAAGTTCTCAATTTAAATAAAAATTGAAAGAAAAACATAATTTAAAAAAGCTGAGAATTGTTAAATATTGAAGAAAATTGAGAAGAAATTGAAAATTGAAAGAAATTGAGAAACTGAAAGAAATATGAAAAAAAAATTGGAAATTGAAGAAAATAATCGAAATTTAAGAAAAAAATTGAAATTTGAAGAAAATAATTGAGAATTTAAAAAAAAATCATTGTAAAAAGCCTAGAGTTATTGAATATTAAAAAAAAAATTGTAAATTAAAGAATGGAATTGAATATCGAAAATTATAATAGAGAATTAAAGAAAATAATTCAAGAATTGAACAATGAGTTTGAAAGTAGAAGACAATAAGTGATAATTGAAGAAAAAAGATATTGAACAACCCAGGAATTATAGAATTTGAAAAAAAACAATAAAAAATTAAGAATGTAATTGTAATTTGAAGAAATTAATTAAAAATTGTAGAAAATAATTTGGAATTGAAGTAAATGTGATTTTATGAAAATCGTTGAATAATAATTGATGAATTGAATTCAAGTTTCAAAAACATAATTGATAATTGAAAAGAATTTATTATCCCAGAAAAAAATTCCCGGTTTGACGGAAAATTCCCGGTTAATTTCCGGTTTTTCCCGGTCAATTTAAATTCCCGGTTATTTCCCGGTTTTCCCGGTTAGCAGACACCCTGTTAAATTTGAGAAACATACTTGAGAATATTAAAAGTATATTAAAACAAAATTGTATAATGAAAAACTAGAGAAAATAATTGAAAATTAAAAAAACATGGTTAAGAATTGAGATAAATAAATTTAAATTAAAAAAAATTATTAAAATTTGAGAAAATAGTTAAACAAATTACATAAACAATTTTAAATAAAGGAAAGTTGAACAAAATTTGAGAAAAATACTTAAAACTTTCAGAAGTTCATTGAAATAAAAGAAAATAATTAAAAATTAGAGAAAATAAATGAAAAAGGATAAAAATAATTTAAAATTGAACAGAACAAGTTTTAATTAAAGAGAAATAAGTAAAAATTTTTGGCAATTATAAAAAAGAACGAGAAAAAGAACGAAAGTAATTGAAAACTGAAGAAAATAATATAAAAAATAATATAAATAATGAAATAATTGAAAAGTCAGATAAATAGTCAAAAATATTTTTAATTATGAAACAAACGTAAAGAATTGAAAATTGAAGGAAATAGATTTTGGAAAATAATTGAAAAATGTTTTTAAATTTTTAAACTTGACGAAAATAATTAAAACATGGTACAAACAATAATGAGTTGTAAAAAAATAAATGACATTTAAGTGTGATAATTGAAAAAACTACAGAATTTTTTTAAATAAAGAAAAAATAATTTAAATTTGAAAAAAATTACATGAAGATCTTAGAAATCAATTAAAAAAAAGAAAATAAATAAAAATTGGAGAAAAGAATTGAAGAAATAAGCTAAAAGTAATTGAAATTTACGATAATTAATAAACAAATTTTGAAATTATGAAAACAAATAAAAATAAATAAAAATTGAAGAAAACAATTGAAATTTGAGAAAAATTCTTAAAAATTTTGGAAAATAATTTTAGAAAATGAGAATAACTAAAAATTAGAGAAAAGACTGGAAGAATGCTAAAAATAATTGAAATTTGCGATAATTAATAAAATTTTTTGGAAATTATGAAAACAAATAAAAATAATTAAAAATTAAAGAAAATAATAGCAATTTGAGAAACTTACTTGAAAAAATGTTAGAAATTAATTTTATAAAATGAGAAAAACTAAAAATTTGAGAAAAGTCTGGAAGAAAGCTAAAAATAATTGGAATTTACGATAATTAATAAAAAAAATTTGAAATTCTGATAACAAATGAAAATAATTAGAAATGGAAAAAAATATTTGAATTTTCAGAAAAATACTTAAAAATCTAAGAAAATAATTTTAGAAAATGAGAATAATAGTTAACAATCGAGAAAAATAATTGAAAAATCATAAAATTAATTCAAAATTGAAAAAATTAATTGAAATATGCTAAAAATAATTTAAGATTGAGAAAGAAAATTAAATTATGATGAACATAATTTAAATATGAAAAATTGAAAACATTCAATAAAAGTTGAGAGAAATAACTGAAAAAATCATAGAGTATATGTTAAAAAAAAATAATAATTACAAAATTACTTAAAAAATTTTAATTAAAGAGAATAATTAAAAAATTGCAGAAATAACGAAAATTGATGACAATAATTGCAATATCGGATAAATAATTGAAATTTTTAAAAGTAATAAATAAATATAATTATAAATTGATGGAAATCAAGAAAAATTGCAGAATTTCTTTCAAGCAAAAAAAAAAAAATAATTAAAAAATCGTTATATAGAATGAAAATTGATAACAATAATCTAAATTTGAGATAATAGGTGAAAATTTAGGAAATTAATTGCATGTGTATATATTTTAAACTTCTTCAAAAACTATAATAAATTTTTAAAGCATTTTTCGAAACTTTTTTTTTACACAAATGACAATTAAAAACCAGCACAACAAAATAAAATAACAGGGACTAACTTCACTTCAGTTTTTAAAACGTGGACAGAAAAAGATGATTAAATATTAATACTAACTAACTTCACTTCAGACTTTAAAACGTGGACAGAAAATGTGAATAAATATAAATACATACTAACTTACTTCAGGAGTTTATGGAGATTATTATTATTTAATAATTATATTTTTATTATTTAAGATAATTTATACCTACCCCCATAGCACCTAAACTTGTCTCAACTTTGCCAACCTTTCCTCAAGTTTCTAAACTTGCAGCAAAGTTTGTGAAAGTTGACGACAGTTGAGAAAAGATTGTCAAAGTCAGCAATTTTTTGTGAAGTTCGCGCAGAAAATCATAAAAGTGAAAGTGTTGGTGTGGTTTTTGAAATTTTACATCCCTTTTCCTAAAAAAAAAAAAAATATTTTGGTCGGGTTAGCCGCCATTCTTATTCAAAGTTTCATTTTTGAATGAAACAAAAAATTTAATTGAAAAAAATAATTTGATAAAAAAAAAAGAATACCCGCCCTCATATTTGCATACTCAAGTCCACCCAGCGCCTCGTCTAAATCCTTCTTCATGTTTTAATCCTCAACACATGTTGGTTAAGCTCAATTCTCTTCCCTCCTATAGTGCAGGAGCTGGAGGGAGTTGAGTGTGCATAATATCAGTAATGGAAAATGAGAATTGTTTCATGTAGGGGACACCCCCCAGTATAAGAAAACCCATGTTGCCCAAAAAAATTTTGGTCCGTTTGACCGCCATCTTGGATTAAAGGGTAAAAATTAATTTTTCAAATATCACAATAAATATTAATCTGACAAAATTTTTGTAAAATAGTTTTTTATAGATAATAATATTACCTACAACTTTTATACGAAACATTTTTACCTAACTCTAATAATTGAAATGTTATGAGGGATCATTCACATATCACGTGATACAAATTTTAGATAATTTGAACCCCCTCCCCCCCTGGCGTGTTATTTATTCTATTGTTAAAAAATTTAATTTCTATGAATCGTGATATTTTGCCTACCCCCCTCCCGCCCCTAAAAATATCACGTGATATGTGAATGCCCCCTAAACAAAACAATTGTAAAATTTAGGGGATGAAAATCTTTGGAATCAATTTAATCTTTTATTTTCAATTTTATGATAAAAACAGTTCTTATAGAATTTGAAGAGCAATTCTTAACCAGTAATTGGAGAGGTTGTATTTTAAATTATGTCAATTATTATTAATTTTATAGAACACCAAAGACAAGTATATTTGAAAAATTGTGATCTTTAATCCAAGATGGCGGCCAAACGGACCAAAATTTTTTTAGGCAACATGGGTTTTCTTATACTGGGGGGTGTCCTCCACATGAAACAATTCTCATTTTCCATTACTCATATTATGCACACTCAACTCCCTCCAGCTCCCGTACTACTAGGGATCCAAGCGAGGACCAATTTTTATGAGGGTACTAATAAGAAGTAATATTCAGTGCAATGAAATATTAAAAAATTGTTATTATTATAATAAATAAATTTTTAACAATATATTTGAAATCTACGAATTTTTACGATTCTATTGATATGTAATTCTTTCTCTAAATATTAAATCTGAAAGTTTTACATATTGTATTTAAAGAAAGTATTATTGTTGTTATTATTTATTTTGCTACAATAGGATCTGATATGATGTTGGTTTTTAAATAATAATCATTTTAATTTATTATTGTTGTCGCCTACATTTCGGTCTCTGATTGAGAATCATATCATCAGGGCTATATTTATTTAATGAGAGGACGATTTTACACTAGCATCAATAAAATGAATTCATTGATGTGTCTGAAAAATCCTCCTCTACCTTGAGATATATTAATGTTATTTGGCTGGTTTTATATGAAGGATTTCCCAAAAGAATGGAAAAACAAATTTTTGTCCAATTTAATTTATAGATGTTATGTATAGAAAATGATTTTTGATCCTTTATCCTAGTTGGTACTTTGGAATATATCGATATTATTATTTATTTTGCCACAATAGGATCTGGTATGATGTTGGATAAATTGGACAAAAATTATTTTTCTATTCTTTTGGAAAATCCTTGAGATAAAACCAGCTAAATAACTTAGGGGCCATCCATAACCCCCCCCCCCCCCCTATAGGTGTGTGTTACGTAATATTAAAAATATTTTCAATTAATGTTCTATAAAACAATATTTGCCTAGTTTTACTATTCAAAGTACCGATTTGGCGCAATGATAACAAAGTAAGAATAGAAATGTTTACTATTTAAATATTAATTTTTTTATAAGGAAATAACAAAAACTATATATTTTATTTATTAGGGTGGCCTAAAAAATAAAAAATGCGATTTTCATAAACCTTACCCCCAATTTTGTTATTTGGCAAAAATTACGAGATACGCATTTTTTTTTTTTTTTATTTAATATTAACATTAACACCTGCCGCAAAGCCCTTGAAAATGAACATTTAATTCCTACCATAAATGCAAAAAAAAACCTAGAATTTATTTAAAAAAATATTCATTGTTATTTTTAAGGATTTGTTCTTGAATAATTGATATTATTATCAAAATATATGTATTATTGTTGATGTTTTAACATGTTACATAATTTGTTTAAACAATTTTTTGTTGTTATTTATTAACTTTTGCTCAAGTGTGAAAATTTTTTTTTGTTATTAATGTTAATAAATAACAACAATAATTTATTTAAATAATTTATAGAATATAGTAATTTTAGTAATTTTATTAATATGTGGTTTACGTTAAATATATATTTATTTTTTAATTCCTTTTATTATAATATAACCCTAAAAACTAAGTTTATTATATAGAATATTGTTTTAACATTTAAACAATAACATTTTAATCATGATCCAACCTGCCCCGGGCCGTGACGGCTTGGGTCACTTTGGATTACTCCAAAAACAATGTTCCAAAAAAAAAACTAAAAGTGATAACGGGACTTTTTATTTTTTAAATGAAAGCTGAAATATTAGAGCAAGTTTTCTGTACGATAAGTTTTTCATAAACTGGATATTAACGAAGTTAAACAACGAAGAGAGTAAAATGACCCAACCAGCCCCGGTTTCCCCTATTCGTTCGAATTTACAATTTTTTTTTAAAATGGTTCAAATTAATTTTCCTCTACCTGAAAATGTGTTATATGAGTTCCTAAACAAATTTCTGGATGTATGGGTGAGTATGTGTGTCTGTGTGTGTGTGGATGTACTATTTTTTGTGAAAAGAATAACTCGAGAATGCTTTCACGAATTCAAAGAAATTTCGGTATTGGTATTTTTACCACTAAAATCTAGAATCAAGCACAAGGGTTTTTAAAAATATGATCCTCATTCCACAAAGAAGTGTTTATTTGTTAAGTTTTTACTTTATTTTATATTATTTTAAAAAAAAGTAATATAATCTGTAAAAAGTTATGAGGAATTACAAAATTTTATTGTTTTATAAGCTTATTTTTAAATACATTAATTATTAAAATTATAATTTTAGGTCTTTAATTTATGACAAAAAATGTGATGGCTCTGGGCATTATAAAGGATGGGTTAAAAGTTGCCCAAAAAATTTCTAGAAGTAATGGAAAAAATTATATTTCTATATGTATATGCTTCGAAGGGTTGACTACAACAAAAATAAATATCTATAAATTACGCTTTTATTTGTATTTATTAATAAAAATGCTTAACATATTACAAATTACACAGAGATTAGTACTTAATGATTTTTAAGCAGTCTTCTTTCTATAATGACAATGTATTGTAAAATGTACAGTGTACAATATACACTAATAAAAATTATCGTTAATTGAAATTCTTACTGTGATACTGAAATAAAAGTTCGTTGTATTTGAATTCTAATACAGTTATTGGAGGAATCGGACACAGAATCTGGTAAAAAGTTTATGATATTTAAAGAAAATCTGTATTTTAAAATTAACGCAGCATAGTAGGAAAGTTTAAATATTGAGAAATAAAATAAATAAAATATTTTATCACTATAAAACAAAACTTTTAGAAGTGACTGTACGAAGTTGTAACCTTATAATAAAAAAACTTCATACTGAATTACCGAAAAATAATTGCTAATGGTAAATATGATATGAATATACTTGAAAAATATTTTAAACTAATCAGATGATAATTCTGAAATTTCGTGAACTGTTTTATAATAACAAAAGAAACAAAGCCTCAAAATTGTAAGAATTTCTGACATCCGATTCCTCCTTAATGTAAATTCCGTAATTCAGCGTAATAAATTCAAGGCATTTATAAAAATAAAAAAATTTGGTTCGCACTTTTCTTGGGTGGTACCCGACCTGCCCTCCCTCATCGTTGCCTAAAAAAGGAACTCATAGTGTTCTTAGTCCTGAGGAGGCTTCTTCAATTTTTGTCTGGAGTACACCAGGACAATATCATAAATGAAAAGTGCAATAACTCCGTACGAGAGAAACTGAAAATAATTAAATGATTGTTATTACAATTACGTTTAATTTATAAAAATATTTTTTTAATTGTAAACGTATATATTATATTTACCCCTGCCACATAGAACAGTGGTTCTATTGAATAATTATGTTGCTTCAATAATCCACAAAGAACACTTGTTGAAATACCACAAGTTAAGTTGAAAATTATACAAGTCGTAGAAACAATGTATTCCTGGAATACCAAAAATAAATAATTATAGTAAAAAAAAAAAAACATCAACTGAACAGATATTTTAAATCATAAGTTCCAAGAAAACGGGTTAAAAAAACAATTTTTGTTAATTAAAATCAGTTTTATTTCTTAAAATATTAACAGTCAAAACTGAAATGTATCGAATGCTAATATTTTTTAATAATTTTAATTTTTAAAAATTTTGAGGTTATTTTATTATATTTTACCCCCCCTATATTTCATAGAAGAATAGAAGTTAAAAAATATGTTTAATCAGGGACAGAGACTTGTAAATTTTTGCCATCTGCACACTTAATGTTGACCGGTGGAGGGAGGGGGAGAAGAGAAATAAAACAATATTAAATTAAAGAGTCTCTTAATTATCGCAATTATTTTAACACAAAAGTTGACAATTTATTTCATTTCGAGTAAATTTTCGGAATTAATAGTGAAATAATCAAAATAATATAAAATTTGTGAAAATAAATCATTACAAATTAAAAAAAATAAATAAATAAAAATTGACGAACTTGATTGACATTTGAGAAAAATAATTGAAAAATGATTAAAACATTGAAAAGTGTATACTATAACTTAGATTTGACATAATAAATGAAAATTTAGGATATAAATTGAAAAAAAAATTAATATATCTAATATTAAGTGGACAAAATAAATGCAAAAAGATAAAAGAAAATTCAAATTCAAAAAACTAATTAAAAAGTCAAATAAATAATTGAAAATTTAGGAATTCAATTGAAGAATGAAATTTGAGAATAAATAAAATTTGAAGAAATTAATTGCAAATGATAACAATAATAATTGAAAATTGGAGAAAATTTTTAAAATTTAAGAAAAATATTTTAATATCTAGGAAATTAATTGACGAATAATGAAAGTAATAAAAACTCCAAGAAAATATTTGCAAAATAATAAAAATAATGAAATATTGAAAACAATAATTTTGGTTTGTTAAAAATAATTGAAAAAATTACAACATATAGTTATAAATAATAAAAGAAAATTATTGCATAATAATAAAAATAATTGAGATTAGAGATAAATAATAAAAAAAGTTAGAGAATTTATTAAAAAATGATTGAAAATAACAAAAACTAATTTAAAAATGATGAAAATAATTGAAAATCGAAGAATTTAATAAAAATTTGTGAAAAAGTAATTGTAAAAATTACAGAATGTATTTGAAATAAGCAAGACTACTTAAAAATGATAAAAATAATTGGAAACTAAAGTTAATTATGGAAATTTAGAACACAAATTGAGAAAATTACAAAATTTATTTGATGTAAAAGAAAGTGATTGAAAATTTAAGAACATAATTGAAATACTTAAAAATACAAAAAACAAAACTCATATATTTTGTAAAAATAATTGAAAAATGACAAAAGAATTTGAAAGTTAATTGATAAATAATGAAACTAATTTGATATTGAAGGAAATAATTTAAACTGAAAATGTTTTATTTGAAAAAGTAAAAGAAATAATTGAAACTTGCAGAAATTTGGAATTTAAAAATTAGGGGAAAAATTGAAAAATAATGAGAATCATTGAAGAAAATAATTTGAAAAGTGATAAAAATAGTTGGAATTTGTAGATATTAATTGCAACCATAAAAAAATAATTTTAAAAAATACAGAATATTTATAAAGTAAAAGTATTACAAAATGATTTTAAGAAGTTTAAATTCAGGAAAATAATTAAAACATTATAAAAATAATCGAAAATTTATTAAAAAAAATGAAAATTTCAGATATATTATTGAAATTCTCGGAAGTAATCAACAAAGATTCAAAATAATAAAAAAATTGTGAAAATAATGCATATAAAAAAAAATAATTAAAAATTTACGAAGTATTTGAAATTTGAGAAAAAAAATTGAAGAATCATTAAAACATGAAAAAGTGGATTCAATAACTTAAATTTGAGATACTAAGTAAAAATTTAGGAAATTTATTGAAAAATAATTAATATATCTAATTAAAAGGTAAAGAATTTAGAAATGAAATTTGAGAATAACTAAAATTTTAAAAAATAGATTGCAAAATGATAAAAAAAATAATTCAAAATTAAAGAATATTATTAAAATTTGGGAAAAATATTTTAAAATCTAAAAAAATAATTGAAGAATAATGAAAGTAATAAAAAATCCGAGAAAATATTTGCAAAGTAATAAAAATAATGAAAAATTGAAGACAGTAATTATAGTTTTTTAAAAATAATTGAAAAAATTACAACATATAGTTATAAATAATAAAATAAAATAATTGTAAATTGAAAAAATAACTAGAATTTGAGATGAATAATAAAAAATTTTCGAAAATAAATCAAAAATTAATTGAAAAATAAATTAAATAAAAAAATAATTCATAAAAATAATTGTTAATTGAAGAAAATAATAAAAATTTGTAAATAATAGTTGCAAAAATTACAGAATATATCTGAGATAATAAGACTAGGTACAATTACAATTATAGGTATACTATAATTCATCGAACGTGAATTAATTTGAAATTTCATTAATTAAAAATTTAATTAATCCTCGCTTTGAGAATAATAAATTTAAAATTATTTAAAAATTTCTTCAATTTTTAACAATTATTTACTATTATGATTTTAATTATTTGCTACAATTTTCATCTATTTTTATCATTATTTAAAATTTTTCTTTCAATTCTAATTATTTTCATTATTTTTTAATTTTTCCCCTAAATGCTAAAGTCAATTTCTGCAAGTTTCAAATATTTTCTTTCATTTTTTCAAATAAATTAATTGATGGAATTTTTACTTAAAAACTAAATTTTACTAAATGAACGAATTATTTCCTTTCTATTAATAATTCTTATATATTTATTGATTTTAAAAGTTTGATTAAAATGATCTTTTAAATACAGTAAATAAACACTTTTTGTCTAATGAAGTACTTACAATTAGTAACATTTATAATAATCAACTTCGAACTGTCTAAAAAAAGTAATCTATTTTTTTTGGTTTTATAATTTTTTTTATAAAAAAAATGTTGCGTCTCTCCAAGTTTGCGCCCCCCGAGGACTGCGCCCGGTGCCACGGCACCGACTGCACCACCCTAGTTACGGCACTGAACGAATTTCTAGTTTTTCAAACAGTTGAGTATTTAAAAAATACATATAGGGGAAATTTCATGTTGAAGACAAACTATTTATCAAGACTTAAAATGCTTCCAATAATAAAATAAACATATTAATTAAGAGAAACATAAGGACAAATATGAGGAGTAAAATACTAACCCTCAAAAGTTCATCGGGTAACTCCGGCCACAGTAAAAGAAACTTTTTATTTTAATTATATAACTCAGTAAAGTAACAACAAATTATGTCTTAAATAATCGTCAGAGAATAATTTATGGATATCAATAAAAATATAAATTCAATAGTGTCGTAAATTACAAATATAATAACATTTTTTTATGACGTTCAATGCGACACTCATTTTTTAAATTGTCCAAACACTTTAAGGTTATATTTACAGAATAGTAGTTTTTTATAAAAAAGAAATAAAATAATGGAGTCACTATACTAAAAAAATCAGTTCAATTAAATTGTACGCCATTTCTAATTTGTTTTAATGATAAAAATACGGTATTATACATGAAATGAACAGTGGCCGCGGCTACCCGATGGCCCTACCCGACTTTCCCCTACTGGACTAGCAGATTTTGTAACAAAATTATATTTTAAGATTCAATATATAAGACAGTTCTATACATATATAAAAAGGGATTTGTGTGTTAAAAATAGATAAATAAATAATTTCTATATTTTTCGATCACGTTACTTAACTGCTATTAAAAATCTTTTTTAAGTAAAAATAAGTGTTTCTTCCATTAAAATTACACAATATAAATATATTAAGTTCGGCAAAATGGACAGGGAGAGAAAAATACCCGAGAGGAATCGATTGTTTGGTCGTGGAAGACTAAGAAAAAGAAGACGCTATGAAAGTGAGGTTAGATTGACACTCCAGTAGAAAATCTCGTGACTCCGACCATGATTATCGGCAACCAAGTCCAGAGTATCGAGTTAGACTTAATCTTTATCCGATAAAAACAAAGAGTTCGTAATACGACACGTTTGATTGCTATCTGCGAGAAGCGAAAAGCGACGGACAGATATAAAAAATTTGATCGTCACCCGGGAGGTATTACTGATTTAATTGTCGAAGAGCTGAAGAATCCAAATATTTTATCGGATCCTAATAATGTTTCAGATGAGTTTTCAGGGTCTTCTCAGGCTTCCAGTTTTTTGGATTCTAAATCTGATGAAGAAGATGACGTGCAGTTGAGTGAGGCCACTCTAAAATATCTCGGAGAACCACAGTTGAACAGCTGTTTGAACTGATAGACTTTCAATGGATAAAAAACACGTATAAGATAAAAGAAAGAAATTGTAACATAAATTAAGTCTTCATTGAACAAACATTAAGAGATATTTTGCTCATCGGGATATCGGAATAGGACTGTTTTTTAATTTTTTGTAAACAAGAGATCTCTTGGAATCTTTAGGCTTTGTATTGAATCTGGAGAAATCAAATATTACCCCATCACATAAGTGCAAATTTTTAGGATTTAACATTGACAGCAAAAGTTTCTCAGTTGATCTGCCATATGAAGAGGGAAAAAGTTCTTAACCTGATAAAGAAACTTCAATCCAAGTCAAGTTGTAGTATTAAAGTTCTTGCCCAATTTTATTTTCTTTATGCTCGTCCTACTAGAATTAAAAGGTAGCTTTGACGAAACAGCAAATTTAATAATAAACAAGAAAAAAAAAATCTTAATAATATGGTCAAACTTGGAAAAGATATTGTAGAAAAGAAAATACTGTAGTATTACAACATAAAAGAGAATTTGGCCATGAATATGATTGAGATAACATTCAAATTTTGGATCATGAACCAAATTGGAAAAAACGAAGAATTTCTGAAATGATTCATATAAAATCTAATAATTATACCATTAACAGAAAGGAGGATAGCTCCTCATTGAATAAAATTTATTTTCCATTACTTAGACGATTAAATTCTTGATAGTGTGACTGACCTCACATACTCTACGTCATTGTTTTTATATTTTTATATATTTAATCACCGTTGCCTTTTAAATTCTCTGTAGTTGACTTTAAATCGTCGATCAAAAATGTCAACCGATTTAAAATTTTATAAAATGGACAAAATGTTTAATTTTTGACATGTTAAAAACAATTTATATGTTTTAACTTATAATGGTAAACTTGTGTTTTTTTATTTATTTTTATTGTGAACTTTAATAGTGTTAACTAGTGTATTGAAATGTGTTCTTAATAAAATTTTTAGCCTGAAGAGGTTGACGAAACAAGTCCGACGAAACGTTGCAACATTTGACGAATAAAAAAGAAGTGTTTTTAATTCCTTCACCTTCCTAAGATCATTTACATTGCTTTATTTATTAAACAGCAAATTTATCTGCTGAAATAAAAACAGATTTAGAGTGGTAGATCAATAATATCCGCTTATCAAATAATTCTATTAAAGTTTCTTCTTCCCAACTAGAAATTTTTTCAGATGCATCTTTGTCAGGTTGGGGTCTATGAGAAGTCAAAACCGAGGCAATCACATTTTAAAAACACAAATTGTAAACTCACGTGATCAAATTTATTGTTCAGTGGACTTTCCTCCCCGTTCAAAGCCTTTGGGCTTTGTAAATGATTTGGGGGTTTAAATAAATAAAATGTGTAAACTTTCAATGTCCCTTTCGGACATAACAAAAATTAAAGTTTTAACATTCATGAAAATTATTTTTTAAAAGTTTTATTATTGTAGCCCGAACAGCACTGGATGTTCCAGCAATATTGGCAAGATTGCTGAAGCATCTGGTGCTGTTCGGGAGTATAATACCGAAATAAATATCAGCACCTATACTTACAATTGTATACCAAGGAATCTTGTCATATTTTTCCACAACATGGAATAAATAAAAAATTATCATAGGTTTCACACTGAATGTCAAGACGTATAGTAAAACTCTGTAGAAAATATATGTAATGGACATTGACAACATGACATCCTCATTAAGATTACTTTTATGTCCATATCTACTATCGATTGCATACTTAAAAGTGGCGAAGACGCAAAATATAACAGCAGAAATTATAGAAATTATCTGAAAATCATAATGAAACATTATTTCAAATTTATTATTGAATTTTTTTATAAATTTATAGATGTGTCTCTTGGTTTTTTTTTATCACTCATAGAAAGTAAACGAGATTTAAACGAATTATGTTTTTAATCATCAGTCAATACTGTTCACCTTACAGCGGGGTAAGTTTTCAATACATTATAGTTTTTAATGAATGATTTAAAAACCCCAATTACACTAGTTTACAGCCAAAATGTACATTTAATGCCACTATTTTTTTTTATGTACTATGGTTCTCTAAACTTAAAAATGACATTAAGAAATTTTTCTATGGATAGGTTTCCGAAATATGAATTTTTAAAATTTTTTTACGTTTTTTTCGGAGGTGACTTCACGTTTTAGGCCGTATCTCGAGTTACAGACGTCCGATTGAGTTTTTCTAAATGTCAAATTAAAGGTAATCAAATTCCAAACAATCGCTTTTCACATTATTTTTCAATCGGTTAAATATTTTAAGTGATATAGTCCAAAAAAAAATTTTAAATTTGAGTTTTTGGCCGAAAATCTGAAAAACAAATTCATTCTACCACCATGCAAAAATAGAAAACGTCAAATTATGTCCAGTTTTAAATTTTTTACATATATGGCTCACTTTAAGGAAGAAAAAAATGTATGGATGAAAACAATCTATGGGTAATTATTGAAGTTATAAGCCAGGGTACTGAAATTCTCGTTTTACGCCATTTCGGTATTTTACCTCCTTTTATAGTGATTATGTTGATTAATTTAATGAATACAATATATAATTAGAAAATGGACTTTTTTCACAGATTTCAAATAATTTTCAGTACTTTACTAATTCAAATTTGACTGAAAAATTTTTTGGAGTTTTTGACAAAAATTTCTGAAGAGGCATAAATTGATTAAAATTTGCTTTTTTGACAAGTTAAATCAGATGTGCAGTGGTTCAATTTTTGTTAAATTTTGTTCGTTAATAGATGAAAAAGTTTAAAATTAAATATAGAAATATAAAAAATAAATGATATTTGTCTGAAAATTTTTTTTGAGTTTTTGACAAAAATTTTTGGAGAGGCATAAATGGATTAAAATCTGCTTCTTTGGCAAGTTGAATCAGATGCGCAGAGGTTCAATTCTTTTTTAATTTATAAGGAGAAAAACCATTGACTTTCGTCTAAGGGCTGCTGCGGACATATTTAAAAAAAAAAAAAAAAAATTAATTTCATATTTCTATATCTAATTTCAAACTTTTTCATCTATTAACGAACAAAATTCAACAAATCTGTTTCAACTTGTCAAAAAAGCAGATTTTAATCAATTTATGCTTCTTCAGAAATTTTTGTCAAAAACTCCAAAAAATTTTTCAGTCAAATGTCATTTATTTTTCATATTGCGATAGCTAATTTCAAACTTTTTCATCTATTAACGAACAAAATTTAACAAAAATTGAACCACTGCACATCTGATTTAACTTGTCAAAAAAGAAGATTTTAATCAATTTATGCCTCTTCAGAAATTTTTGTCAAAAACTCCAAAACATTTTTCAGTCAAATATCATTTATTTTTCATATTTCCATATCTTATTTCAAACTTTTTCATCTATTAACGAACAAAATTCAACAAAAATTGAACCTCTGCGCATCTGATTCAACTTGTCAAAAAAGCAGATTTTAATCAATTTATGCCTCTTCAGAAATTTTTGTCAAAAACTCCAAAAAAATTTTCAGTCAAATATCATTTATTTTTTATATTTCGATATCTAATTTGAAACTTTTTCATCTATTAACGAACAAAATGCAACAAAAATTAAACCTCTGCACATCTGATTCAACTTGTCAAAAAAGCAGATTTGAATCAATTTATGCCTCTCCAGAAATTTTTGTCAAACATTCCAAAAAAATTTTCAGTCAAATATCATTTATTTTTTATATTTCTATATCTAATTTGAAACTTTTTCATCTATTAACGAACAAAATTCACCAAAAATTGAATCTCTGCGCATCTGATTCAACTTGTCAAAAAAGCAGATTTTAATCAATTTATGCCTCTCCAGAAATTTTTGTCAAAAACTCCAAAAAAATTTTCAGTCAAATATAATTTATTTTTTATATTTCTATATCTAATTTGAAACTTTTTCACCTATTAACGAACAAAATTCACCAAAAATTGAATCTCTGCGCATCTGATTCAACTTGTCAAAAAAGCAGATTTTAATCAATTTATGCCTCTTCAGAAATTTTTGTCAAAAACTCCAAAAAAATTTTCAGTCAAATATCATTTATTTTTTATATTTCTATATATAAATCCAAACTTTTTCATCTAGTAACGAACAAAATTCACCAAAAATTGAATCTCTGCGCATCTGATTCAACTTGTCAAAAAAGCAGATTTTAATCAATTTATGCCTCTCCAGAAATTTTTGTCAAAAACTCCAAAAAAATTTTCAGACAAATATTTTTTATTTTCTATATTTCTAAATCTAATTTCAAACTTTTTTATCTATTAACGAACAAAATTCAAGAAAAATTGAACCACTGCGCATCTGATTCAACTTGTCAAAAAAGCAGATTTTAATCAATTTATGCCTCTTCAGAAATTTTTGTCAAAAACTCCAAAAAAATTTTCAGTCAAATATCATTTATTTTTTATATTTCTATATATAAATCCAAACTTTTTCATCTAGTAACGAACAAAATTCACCAAAAATTGAATCTCTGCGCATCTGATTCAACTTGTCAAAAAAGCAGATTTTAATCAATTTATGCCTCTCCAGAAATTTTTGTCAAAAACTCCAAAAAAATTTTCAGACAAATATTTTTTATTTTCTATATTTCTAAATCTAATTTCAAACTTTTTTATCTATTAACGAACAAAATTCAAGAAAAATTGAACCACTGCGCATCTAATGCAACTTGTCAAAGAAGCAAATTTTAATCAGTTTATGCCTCTTCAGATATTTTTGTCATAAACTCCAAAAAAATTTTCAGTCAAATTTGAATTAGTAAAGCACTGAAAATTATTTGAAATCTGTGAAAAAAGTCCATTTTCTAATTAGATATTGTATTCATTAAATTAATCAACATAATCACTATAAAATGAGGTAAAATACCGAAATGGCGTAAAACGAGAATTTCAGTAATTACCCATAGATTTTTTCATCCATACATTTTTTTCTTCCTAAAAGTGAGCCATATATGTAAAAAATTTAAAACTGGACATAATTTGACGTTTTCTATTTTTGCATGGTGGTAGAATGAATTTGTTTTTCAGATTTTGGGCCAAAAACTCAATTTTAAAATTTTTTTTTGGACTATATCACTTAAAATATTTAACCGATTGAAAAATAATGGTAAAAACGATTGTTTGGAATTTGATTACCTTTAATTTGACACTTAGAAAAACTCAATCGGACTTCTGTAACTCGAGATACGGCCTAAAACGTGAAGTCACCTCCGAAAAAAACGTAAAAAAATTTAATAAATTCATATTTCGAAAACCTATCCATAGAAAAATTTCTTAATGTCATTTTTAAGTAACGAGAAGCTTAGTACATAAGAAAAAAATAGTGACATTGAATGTACATAAGATTTTTTTTTTTTGTAAACTAGTGTTATTTATCAAATATTATTACAAAATAAAATTTTTTTTCTGGGTTTGCACTTGATCACTTTTCAGTGAAAGAATTTCATTTATTTGCATGCAAAAGAATAGTACAAAGTAGCTGACAAATGACATAATATTTGCCATTCTAAGTAATCAAAACATAAACGAACAAATTGGTTAGAAGTGATTAAATATTTAAAAAAATTTTTTAGGGTACTTATTCTATAAGGTATGGTTTACTTATTAATTAAAATATTTAATTATGCTTTGCATTTATATACTTTCAATTCAAGCTTTATATTCTACACTTAAGAAATTGTTAAAAAAATATTTGCAAGACCATTTTTATTATTTGCATTCAAAAATATAATAATGAATGATAAAAATATGTTCTTTCTTAAATGTTCTTTTACTGGTTCCGTTACCCTATACTGTAAGAGAAAAAGGTAGAAGAATGGAAACCAGAATTTTTGGTTTAAGTTTTCAATCTTTTTTTAAATTAATTATTTTCTAAAAATTTGTTTCATACTAAGTGAATAAGGGCATCACTCTTTCTTCTCATACATTTTTTTCTTATGTTATGTTAAAAATCTAAAATAAGTAAATTGAAATTTTACAATGCCCCAGAGAAATGGTTTGTGAGCCAAATAAAATTTAATTCCTTCCAATAGGCTGGTTTAAATTACGCAAAATTCTAAACTATTAAATAAAATATAGGTAATTATATTAAAGAAAGAATATAATTAAAAAGAATTTTAATTTTTGTATTAAATAATATGTAATAATTTAATTTTTTTTTTAAATTTTTTTATTTTAAAAAGTAAAATCTTTTTTACAAGTTTTTAATATTATTTTACATAATTAAAATTATCCTTGTTACATAACTATGACACATAAATAAGTGCATAAAAAATTTAATTTATTTAAACATTTTTTTAGAAAGAGTCCGGACCTACATGTCTTAAAATTGAAGTTGTAAAATCTGATAAATCAGCAAGTGATACTAAAGAGTGAAAATTCGATATATTTTCAATATTCACTTTTAGAACCTTAACAAATTTCTATGCAAATCGTGACCTATCACATCAAGATGTTTATATAAAAAATAAACAATTTTTCGTAACATAAAATAAAGTCAACGAATGCAAATTGTGGTCAATCCTAATTTATTTCCAGAAGAGGATTGCCACATATAGTTTATTACAATTTTCTCTGACCTTTTTTAAGTTCTGAAAACTAATTTTTCGTATATTTACTATAAAATTGTAAAAGATAAATATTTTTCAGAAAAATGTTCTATTTTTTTGTAAAATTAATCTTTATTTGATTAATAACTTTAAGTTAAACTCATTTATATGAATCATTAGTCTTAATTCTTTTTAATGTTTCATCACTTAAAATATTCAAAATTAGAATTAGGAACAAGAAGACTCACAAGAAAAAAGTCAAGTAATTAACCCGTCATCGGTTGCGCCGCGAGAAAAAGTCTCACGCAGCATTACTCAACCTAAAATCACTAAAGGGTTAAAGATTAATAGGCCTTGGTTTAATTAAACAAAAAATGTATGTAATATCAATTGAGAGAGATATATTATATTGAATTTAACATTTTAAGACAAAAATCAATTCAAAAAATGGTTATATATAGATTTCAACAAAATTTCAGTGTTTCATAGAATCCAGAAGATCATAAATTTTTTAGAATAGCCTTAATGACGAGATATTGATTATGACTAACAATAATTTATATATTACACACTTATATGAATTTTAATAATAATTTAGATTTATTTTAAGTGTCGAATAGTCGAATTTATTAAAAATTCAAATAACGTTATTTTACTTTATTGGAAAAAATTGAAATTAAAAAATTAAATACAGTTTAAATTATTCTGTAACTTCTGAAACCATTTTTAAAGTTCCAAAACTTTCATCAAGTTTGCTGCAAGTTTGGAAACTTCCGGAAAGGTTGCTGCAAAGTTTCAATGAAGTAATATTTAGAATCCAAGTGAAACACTTGCTTACTTTTACTGACTTTTTTTAAAATTACTCACTATTACTAACTTTTAAAAAAAAACTCAATTTTCTCACTTTTTTAGTAAAATGTATTCCAGCTGCTTGGGGGGGGGACTTCTGATATTAGGTGCCTGATTAAAAATTTACCTTATAAATCAATTAGTTTGTTCATATTCCAATTACATCGTCAATTTTTTAATTGCAATTTACAAAAACGTCATTTCTACAACTCTTTTCAATTATTTTTGTCATTTTTAAGGGCATGTGATGGAGTATGACGTCACTGATATAGGCAAAAATTGTCCGTAACTTTTCTCTTAAAATATTAAATATTTTGTTACAAAACTTGGTAGAATTACTTAAAATATAATTAGGAAGGTCTCTCTGGCCCAAATTTGTTTGATTTTTGGGTCAAACGTAATTTTTAAAAAATTTTCTATTTTTCGAAAATTTCTCAAAAATTAATTTTGAGCCAAAATTCAAACAAATTTGGGTCAGAGAGACCTCCCTAATGATGTTTTAAGTAATTCTATCAAGTTTCATGACAAAATAATTAAAACTTTAAGAGAAAAGTTACGGACAAATTTTGTCTATGCCAGTGACGTCATACTCCATCACATGCCCTTAAAGTACTTTTGTCAACTCTAAAGTATTATTGTCAATTTTCAAGTATTTTTGCGATTCTGAATTTAATTTTTTCAATTATCAATTATTCCCTTCAGTCTTTAAAATATTGTCATTTAAATATTTGAATTTATTACACAAGTTTTCATTTACTTCTAACATTTTTCAATTATTTCTCAACTTTTCAATTATTTTTTTTCTGTCTTTAAATTATTGCCAGGAATATTTAAATTTTCAATACCAGTTTCCATTCTACTTGTGTTAATTTTTACTATTTTTCTTCAAATTTCAATTACTTTTGTCATTATTCAAGTATTTTCGTCATTTTACGATTATTCTCTTCATATTTCTATTATTTTTGCAATTTTAGAATTATTTCCTACAAATTTGAATTATTATTTTATTTAAATTATTAAATGCGACCTATTAATATTTAATATAGTAATTATTATTGTTATTTCAAATTTTAATTTTATTGTTAGTTGAAGTACATTTTTAAATTTTATATTGTAATGAGCTTCTGCCCGCAAATAAATAAAACAATAAATTCAATATTTTTTATTGCCATGAGTTTTTAAATTTATTTTATTAGTTTTCAATTATTTTTTACAAATTTCAATCATTTTCTTCATTATTTTTATTATTGTCAAGAGTTTATTGAATTTGTACATTTTTTTCAATTAATTTCAACAAAATTCAATTATTTGTTTTAAATTAAATTACTCTCTATAAATTTTTTATTTATACAACAGCTTTCAATTACTTATGTCATTATTCAATTAGTTTCTTAAAATTTCAATTGTTAGGTCAATTTTTCAAGTATTGTCTTTAAATTTTTAATTTTATGCAACAGTTATCAATTATTTTTTTCAAATTACAATTATTTTTGTTATTGTTCAATTATCTTCTTGTAATTTCAATTATTTTTGAAAATTTTCAATTATTTTTTTAAATTTCAATTGTGTTCTTCAATCTTCAAATTATTGTCAGGAATATCTAAATTTTCTACACAAGTTCAATTCACTTTTGTTATTTTTCAATTATTTTCTTCCAATTTGAATTACTTTTGTTATTAATCAATTATTTTTGTCATTTTCCAATTATTTTTTTCGTATGTTTGTTATTTTTGCCATTTTAGAATTATTTTTTACAAATTGCAATTATTTGATTCAAATTTTTTTATTGTCATAAACTTTTAAATTTCTTACATCTGTTTTCAATTATTTTCATCATAATGTTTTATTATTGTCATGAATTTATTAACTTTTGAAGATCAGTTTTCAATTATTTATGTCATTATTTAATTAGTTTCTTCACATTTTAATTATATATCGTTTTTTTTTACTTCATTTTTGAATATATTTCTCATTTTTCATGAATTTTTTTTTTAAATTTCAGTCATTTTTGTCATTATTCAACTATTTTCTATACATAATTATACATTTTTTTGATATTTTTTCATTATTTTTTTGAATTTTTCAACTATTGTCTAAAAAGAGTAATTTTTATACCAGCTTTTGTAATTATTATTTATGTCATTATATTGAATTAATTTCTATACATTTTACTTATTTCTTTAATATCTCAATTATTGTGCGAAAATTTAAATTTTTTACATCAGTCTTAAACTTTTGTTTCAAATTTTGAACTTTTCAATTATTTACTTTAAATTACATTTATTTTTTTCCCATTTTTGTTATCATTTTTTGACTTTTAATCAATTTTTCAATTAGGTTTGTCATTTACAACTTTTTTTTCAAATTAAATTATTTTTGTCATTATTTTATTATTATTTACATATTCCAATTATTTTGGCGATTTTTGAATTGTTTTTTTACAAATTGCAATTATTTTATTCAATTTTTTTTATTGTCATGAACTTTAAAATTTCATACACTTGTTTTCAATTATTTTCATTATTAATTTTATTATTATAACGAATTTATTAATTTTTTTTACACCTTTTTCAATTTTTTTCTTCAAACTTTAATTATTTTTTTCATATTTGAATTTTTTGCCATTTTTGAATTATTCTCTTCAAATTTTAATTATTGTCTTCAAACTTTAATTAATTTCTTCAACTTTCAATTATTTTACTCAAACTTATGATATTTTTTTTAACATTACAATTATTGTCTATAATTTTTTAATTTTTACACCAGTTTTAAATTATTTATTTCAATATTTCAATTGTTTTGTCAAGTTTTCAAGTATTTTCTTCAAATTTGAATTTTTTTAAAGTTATCAGTTATTTTTTGTCATTTCTCAATTATTTTTTCAAATTACAACTATTTTTGTCAATATTTAAATATTCTTGACATTTTGAAATTATTTTCTTTAAATGTCATTTTCTTTAATCGTTTTATTATTGTCATGAATTTATTAACTTTGGAAGATTTGTTTTCAATTATTTATGTCATTATTTAATTAGTTTCTTCACATTTTTATTATATCGTTAACTTTTTAATTATTTAATACAAATTTTAAATTAATGTATTAAATTTTTTATTGTTTTAATTCATTTTTGAATATATTTCTCATTTTTTATGAATTATTTTTCTTAATTTCAGTTATTTTTGGCATTATTCAACTATTTTCTACAAACATACATTTTTTTTATATTTTTTAATAATTTTTTTTCAATTTTTCAACTATTGTCTAAAAAGTGTAATTTTTACTCCAGCTTTTAAAATTATTTATGTCATTATTCAATTAGTTTCTTTACATTTTACTTATTTCTTCAATATCTCAATTATTGTGCGATTATTTAAATTTTGTACACCAGTCTCAAACTTTAGTTTCAAATTTTAATTATTTTTGTCATTCTTTAATTATTTTTTGTAACTTCAATTATTTTTGAAACTTTTTAATTATTTACTTAAAATTCCAATTATTTCGTTTCAATTTTTGTCATCATTTTTTTTTATCTTTAATCAATTTTTCAATAAGTTTTGTTATTTACAACTTTTTTTCAAATTGGATTATTTTTGTCATTATTTAATTATTTTCTACATATTTCAATTATTTTTGCAATTTTCGAATTGTTTTTCTTAAATTTGAATGGCTTTTCCTGCTGGCGTTCCCCAATTTAATATAAGTATAATATCAAACTCTATATTGCTTATCCACTTTTTTAATTTAAAAAATTACTATTAAATCACTTTTTTTATTTAAAAGCTCACTATTTACTCACTTTTTTCATTTAAAAACTCTTTATTAGAAACTTACCCCAGCCGAGGGGTAATTATTTAATCAACTTTAAGTTTTTATAACTTTATGAAATAAATTTTTTTGGCGTATAAGTTACAGAAGACCTTGAAGCTTATGTCAAAAACGTAGTTAAACAACAATTTTTTTTATTCTGAAGTTTAATGAATTTTTCAGTAAAATTTAATCATTGGAAACTTACCCCAGATGACATTACATAAAATACGCTACATTTTCAATTCAAAATTCTTATTTAACTATAAATTAATAAAAATATAAAAAATAACTTACCACTTCAAGTAGTTTAACCAAACCGCGAGGGCTGCCTAGGAATGAACAATCTATTCGAATTTTTGGACGATTATTATTGAAATTGTCATGGACATAGATTGTTGTATTAGGTGTCAAATTACTCGTCATGTTAATACCTTAAAAATAAAATTTTCAATTTTTTTACATGTATATACTATCGTATGTATAATAATTTTAAAACTATATATTTTTCCAATATTTTTAAAAGAAAACCAATTTTAAAACAAATTGTCAGATATAAAATAAATTCACGACGAAAGTTTTTATTATTATAGTCATTTCATTATTAAATTATTATTATAAATTTGGTTTTATTAATATATTTCTCTATTCAAATCTCTATATTTTAATTTATTTTATTTATTTCAATATCGATTTTTAATATTCTAAGAACTTTAAAAAATCTTAAAACAAATTCTTGTTATTCTGACATATTAGACTAAAGAATTTTTAGTTTTACATTATGTTGGAGGAATTTTATCTAAGTTAATTAATGTAAGTTAAGTTTATCAATGTAGACATTCTAACGATCCAGGATATATAAAGCGTAAATTTTGATGCAGAGTAAAAAAGTTAATTTTACTGTTTTAATTAATAGATATTTCACCTTCAAATTAGTAATTTTCTACTAAACATTAGTGAAATATTCACTATTTAATAGTGACCGATTTTTTTCCAATTCATTAGTGGAAAATCACTAATTGGCTGCTTCCATTTCAAATCATACAGGTCGAATATGTTCAAAATTTAAAATCATGTTTAACATGATTTTTATTGCTTTTTAGGGCAAATAATGAGACACGTATTTTTTTGTTTTGAGAAAAAAATTTTTTTCGCAGAGTTACGAGCATTTGAAAGTTTTAGGACAAAGAGTGATTTTTGAGCGAAAACGCTAACAAATTTTTTGAAAATCACTCTAGTTTTTTCAAAAAATTATATTTTTTAATTTTGTTTCCTGTTTTTTACTTATGTTTTAGGTGCCCTTTCTTAGCAATTTTGAAAATTTAAAAATTTTTGAAGATTAACAAAATGGCGGACATTTTTTGAAAAATCGAAAAACTCAAATTTCTCAAAAACGTAATTTTTTATTTTTTTGAAATTTTTTTTCTAGTTAGTAGATAACAAAAATACTTTTTTCCAATAGGTTTAATGTGAGCTAAAACACTGTGAAAGGCGCAAGATTTTTTTGTAAAAATTATAAAAGTCATTATTTTGACAAATACAGCGCCATATATTATTCATATAATTATTCTATTTCTTGATTTTACCTATGTTTTATGTGCTCTTTCTTAGCAATTTTAAAAAATTTTTAAAATTTTGAAAATTAACAAAACGGCGGCCATTTTTTGAAAAATCAAAAAACTTAAATTTCTCAAAAACGGAATTTTTTTATTTTTTTGAAATTTTTTTTGTAGTTACTAGATAACAAAAAAAACTTTTTCCAATAGGTTTAATGTGCGCTAAAACACTGTGGAAGGCGCAACAATTTTTTTTGTAAAAATTATAAAAGGTATTACTTTGGCAAAACCACCGCCATAAATTATTCCATTTTTTTTTATTTTAGTAATGTTTGACTAATATTTTCTTAAAAACAATATTTTTTATTCCTTTAAAATTTGTTTTCATTTACTAGATAGAAAAATGAATTAGAAATTATATTTCTCTAAATAAAAAATATTTGTTAAAGAAAAAAAAAAAAAATATTCAAGGTGATTTTTTCAACTGAAAGATATCTTTGCATTAGTCAAAATAATGACTTTTTGTATTTTCAAAAAAAAAAAAAAAAAATTCTTGAGCCTTTCACAGTGTTTTAGCGCACATTAAACCTATTGGAAAAAGCTTTTTTTGTTACCAAGTAACTACAAAAAAAATTTCAAAAAAATAAAAAATTACGTTTTTGAGAAATTTGAGTTTTTTGATTTTTCAAAAAATGGCCGCCGTTTTGTTAATTTCCAAAATTTTTAAATTTTCAAAATTGCTAAGAAAGGGCACCTAAAACATAAGTAAAATCAGGAAACAAAATTAAAAAATATAATTTTTTGAAAAAACTAGAGTGATTTTAAAAAAATTTGTTAGCGTTTTCGCTCAAAAATCACTCTTTGTCCTAAAACTTTCAAATGCTCGTAACTTTGCGAAAAAATTTTTTTTCTCAAAACAAAAAAATACGTGTCTCATTATTTGCCCTAAAAAACAATAAAAATCATGTTAAACATGATTTTAAATTTTGAACATATTCGACCTGTATGATTTGAATTGGAAGCAGCCAATTAGTTATTTTCCACTAATGAATTGGAAAAAAATCGGTCACTATTAAATAGTGAATATTTCACTAATGTTTAGTAGAAAATTACTAATTTGAAAGTGAAATATCTATTAATTAAAATAGTGAAATTAACATTTTTAATTAATTTTAATTTTTTTAAATATTTTACTGTGCTTTCAGACTTTACTAGTATATTATACTGCATATATTATATTAAAAGTATGCGTTTTATAAAAAAAATCGAAAAAGACGCGCTTTTTTATTCTCTATAACCTTTAAAAAAAAATTGAATTTTTTGAAAATCTACTACAAAAATTTGTCTTAACAATAGTTTTACGCGTGCTCGAGTGCCTAGCGAGTTATTACATCCGGCTTTTCATGAGTTGTTTAGAAATAAAAAACATTGCCATATAAACTATTTTTACAATATATGTTTTAAAAATTAATAAAATGACTTTATTCTGGGCTTATTTTATTTAGAATTCAAATAGTTTCAAACCAAATAAAGAAAAAAAATTAATTATTTTAAAATATTTTAAAATAGTTGTCTACTCAATTATGTCAGTTTTATTGAATATAACTAGATTACCAAAATCGCTACTTTTTCAAATATTTATTCATAACATAATGCCCACTTCGTGTTTGTACGGTTTATAAAAAACACGTTGTATTTTAGATAAGCAGAATCATGATATTAACTCACCTTTATTTTCCACAGGAACAGAACAAAATTTGTTAAAGGTCACAAATAAAATTAATATAAATTTAAACACCTGAAAATCAAAGAAATAAGTTTTTTTTAAATATTCAGTTTGATATCAGTTATATATTTTTTGAATTGAAAGCTTCTAGTACAAGAACCACAAACCACAAACTGAAAACGTAACATATGACTATATCATAAAGGAAACTCTACTGATACAATGTTTGAGTTGTTTTAAAATCTCTCAGAGTTAAAAATGATGTAAATATAGCTGAGATATGTATATTCAACCAAAGCGCTAGGTTTGTGTGATTCAATAAAAAGACTACGCACTAAATGTACAGAAATGCGGGTCCCATCAAAAAAACATATCCAATTATTATGTTTTTTAAATTAAATTTTTTTTTTTTAATTTAAAAGTACTTGCTCACAGACCTTGCTGAGAAAAAACTTTCCATTTTTGGTGTTATTATTACAGAGAATTTAGTTTTTAATTTTTAAAATTAAAACGTAGCCAATTCGATGGAATCTGCATTTATGTCCATTTTTGTGGGCGGTCCTTTATAAGGTTTCCAAAAATCTTTTAAAATAAATGAATTCTAAAAATTTTATTGGTATTGTGGACAATTGTATGATAACTCGATGTATAAAAAAATCAAAATTAATTACTCCGAAACTCTTCAGGATATTTACTCATGCAAATAAAACTTCAAATTTTCAAAATAACTGTGTGGCACTTTATTTGTCTGGCACCACTTTTCTTAACATAGTTTACAGTGGTCGGGACATTCAATTTTTTTAACAATTTTTAATTAAATAATAAGCGACGTGGAGCTGTGTTTTGACTGGGCTCACTGCCATTTGCAGACTGAAGCTGAACACGCGACCGGTTAGCGGTTCCTCACGCCCAGGGTTGCCAGACCGTACAATAATTATGTTTTTGTACAATAATTATGACTCTTGTACAATGTACAATCCTTCACGTACAATACCCTTTAAATGTACAATAATTTCAAAAAATTCGATTTTTAAAACTAATAATAATAATTTGTAAGAAATACTACTGACAAGACATTTCTCTAAACCAAACTGATTATTAATCTTAATGTTATATCGCCAAATCTTAAGAATGATTTCTAAGTATTATCTAGTTCTTAATTGTATTAGTTTATTATCATAAAATATTTTATGTTAAAAAATATTTTATAAAAATTGTCATCTTTGATTTCCATGTCTAAAATGACTTATACGAAAGTTAACATATTGATATATTAATATTTATGTAATATGTGCGTCAAATTGGTAATCAGTTTTAACGTTCTAGCGCCAAATAACGAGACTGATGTCGCAGTGTTAGAATTATTTTATGAACAAAAACACTTGTATTATATTGGTTCCAAAATATGAAAGACTTATTAAATAAACAGAAGTTACTTTACGTTACTGATAGTTTTTTAATTTTTTTACTCTAAGAAAAATTAAAATTATTACCTTTAGAGATTCAAGTCTCTTGAAAAAAAGTTTTTTATGAAAATATTAATAAGATCATTTTTTTAATTCCTTTTTAAAAACATAGTTTAAATTTTTGAAAATCAATTATTGTCCTTATATTACTTATTACCATTCTAACACTTTTTTCTAAAAAAAAGTATTAAATTTTAAATATTTATTATCTTCTAATTTTGAATTTCGCGCCACGCATGCGCTTTAAGGTGCGTACCATAATGTACGCATAAGGATCGACATCGATAAATGTGTGAAATGTTGAGAAAAACATACATTTCACTGTATTGAGGGATTGTTAGACATACTAAAAAGTTAAAGTTAAAAGTACTTAAGTAAATAAAGAAAAAAGTACCGTAAAACAGGCTAACTTCGCTCATGTAGGGTAATTTCGCTGTAAATGTGCCTCTTATAATTATTTTTGTCATTATTGTTATTATTATTATTGTTATTCCTATGTTTGTAATTATTATTCCGATTGCTGTTATTATTGGTATTATAATTATTGTTATTGTTATCATTGTGTGAATAACTACTTTGGATGTAAAATATTATTACGCGATTCATGTGTTTAATAAATAAATCAATGAATTTCAAAACAAAAAAAATTATTTAGTTTTGATGGACTTCTTTATGTTACATTTATAATGTTTAATCAATTTTCCTTTACTTTCTTTTGCAGGGATAATTTATTTATGTCGATAATTTTGATTTTTCATAATATATACTATTGATAATGGTTTTTTTCAATAAATATTACTTTCATTCAATTTGAATTCAATTTATTCTGCCGCGTAAACTTTGCCAAGATGTCGGCCGCATGCTCCGAGCGTTGATTGGTCGGCAACTGTTCAGTCTAGTGTCATCCGTCCTGACAAGCGTTGCCACAGTTAGTACAATTGTACTAGATCTAGTACTTTTTGGTGGAATCTAGTAGTCTAGTACTCACTAAATGAAATCTAGTACATTTTGATTTCAGCAATAAAATGCACGAGAGAAAAAAGGACAGAGATATTTTCTGTAGTTTACGTGATAATTTTTAAATAAGGAAAACCTTCTGAAATTCTTGCTAACTTTTTAAAAACTAAAGAAAAACAATTAAATATCACTTAATTGTTGTAAATAAATAATTTATAACGATTTATAAACAATTATTTATACTTTAAATTTGAATTTTCCGCTAAAATATAGATCTAGTACACTTTAGTACAAAATTTTTCTTAATCTAGTACAAATCCGCCATCTTGAAACGGCAACACTGGTCCTGATCCACGCGGCACACTTCTCGTTTAGATAACATTTAAGTAACCATTTTCAAGTAACCTTTTTGGTACTGTAAATTGTTAACGAAAAGTTAACTAAATGTAATAATCAAAATGTTAACTTCAAGAAGTTAAGAAATAGTTATCGTTTTTAAGGTAACTTTTTTGGTAATGTAAATTGATAACAAAAAGTTAACTTAACGTAGTAGTCGAAATGTTAACTTTAAAATGTTAAAAAATAGTTATCGAAATTTTGTTAACAAATTGAAAAGTTACAGATGTTAACAAAATGTTATTAAAGAGATACATGCAAAATGGATAACAACTTATGGTTCTCTATAAGATAACATTTTCAAGTTGACATTTTTGTATTGTTAATTTAGTTATTAAAAAGATACATACAAAATGGATAACAATCTAAAGGTTATCCATAAGGTATAACATTTTCAAGTTGACATTTTTGTAATGTTATTTAAGTTATTAAAAAGATAACATTTTACAATCACCATTTGTTAAACGATTTTCTGTTATTATTTTGTTAATCATTTTTTGTTAACTTAACGTTGTTTACAAAAAGTTAACAGAAACACACATCAAAAGCGCACGGCAGTTATTAAAATGTGTGCGCATATCGTTTCCACACGCCATATTTTTTTATGTTAACCTGAAGATGTGCCTATAGTTTCTACATATTCTCCATGTGCTTCGTGTGTTTATGTGATTTTAATAAAATTTACAGTATAACTTTAACTATATTTGCATTAATTTATTAATTGTTTATTGTTTCAGGGTTCAAAAGTAGGTGACGATGCCAGACGATTATCTCTTTTCAATCATGTCAGCGGTAACCTATAATTAAATAATAATAATCTCCGTAAACTCCTGAAGTTAATTACTTTTTATATTTATTCATTTTTTCTGTCCACGTTTTAAAGTCTGAACTGAAGTTAGTTAGTATTAATATTTATTCATCTTTTTCTGTCCATGTTTTAAAAACTGAAGTGAAGTTAGTCTTACTCCCTGTTATTTTATTGATTTTGACTCTCTTTATCAGGAAATATTTTGAACTTTGAATTGAAAGAATAAGGTAACCTTTTTCGTAAGTGTCGTGTTTTACTGGTTTTTAATTGTCATTTGTGTAAAAAAACAGTTTTGAAAAATGCTTTAAAAATTTATTATGGTTTTTGAAGAAGTTTAAAATATACATAAACACATGCAATTAATTTCCTAAATTTTCAGTTATCTCAAATTTAGATTATTGTCATCAATTTTTCATTATATAACAATTTTTTAATTATTGTCTTTTGCTTAAAAATAAATTCTGCAATTTTTCTTGATTTTCATCAATTTATAATTATATTCATTATTTTGGCATTACTTTTAAAATTTTCAATTATTTATCCGATATTGCAATTATTTTCATCAATTTTCGATTATTTCTGCAATTTTTTAATTATTCTCTTTAATTAATCATTTTTAAGTAATTTTTACAATAATTATTTTTTTTTAAACATATATTCTATTTTTCATAGTTATTTCTCTCAAATATTATTGAATGTTTTCAAGTTTTTATATTATTCAAATTATTTTCATCATAATTCAATTTTCTTTCTCAATCTTAAATTATTTTCAGCATATTTCAATTATTTTTGTCAATTTTTAATTAATTTTTATCATTTTCAATTATTTTTTTCGATTTTTAATTATTATACTCATTTTCTAAGATTTTTAAGTATTTTTCTGAAAATTCAAACATTTTCTTGAATTTCTAATTATTTTCATTTGTTATCAGAATTTCAAAATTTTTTTATTAATTATCATAAATTTCAATTATTTTTAGCTTTCTTCCAGACTTTTCTCCAAGTTTTAGTTTTCCTCATTTTATAAAATAAATTACTAAAATTTTTTAAGTATTTTTCTCAAATTTCTATTATTTTCTTCAATTTTTAATTATTTTTCGTTGTTTTCATAATTTCTAAAAAAAATTACGAATTATCGTAAATTTCAATTATTTTTAGCATTCTTCCAGTATTTTTTCCAATTTTTAGTTATTCTCATTTTCTAAAATTATTTTCTAAGATTTTTAAGAATTTTTCTAAAATTTCAATTGTTTTCTTTAATTTTTAATTATTTTTCTTTGTTTTCATAATTTCCAAAAAATTTTATTAGTTATCGTAAATTTCAATTATTTTTAGCATTCTTCCAGTCTTTTCTCCAATTTTTAGTTATTCTCATTTTCTAAAATTTTTAAGAATTTTTCTAAAATTTCAATTGTTTTCATAATTTCAAAATTTGTTTATTAATTATCGTAAATTCCAATTACTTTTAGCTTAGTTCTTCAATTCTTTTCTCCAATTTTTAGTTATTTTCTCTTTTTTTTTCATTGAATTCTAAGATCTTCATGTATTTTTTGTCAAAATACAATTATTTTTTTTTATTTATTTAAATTATTTAAATGAATCATATTTTAATTATTTTCGTCAAGTTATAAAATTTAAAAACATTTTTCTATTATTTTCCAAAATTTATTTCCTTCAAATTTCAATTCTTTACATTTGTTTCATAATTAAAAATATTTTTAACTATATCTGACTTTTCAATTATTTCATTATTTTTATTATTTTCTTCAATTTTCAATTACTTTCGTTCTTTTTCTCGTTCTTTTTCATAATTACCAAAAAGTTTTTACTTATGTCTCTTTAATTAAAACTTGTTCTATTCAATTTAAAATTTTTTTTATCTTTTTTCATTTATTTTCTCTAATTTTTAATTATTTTCTTTTATTTCAATGAACTTCTGAAAGTTTAAGTATTTTTCCCAAATTTTGCTTAACTTTCCTTTATTTAAAATATTTTACGTAGTTTGTTTAATTATTTTCCTAAATTTTAATTATTTCTTTTAGTTTTAATTTATTTATCTTAATTTTTAACCATGTTTTTTCAATTTTCAATTATTTTCTCTAATTTTTCATTATTCAATTTTGTTTTAATTTACTTTTAAGATTCTCAAGTATTTTTCTCAAATTTAAATTATTTTCTTTATGTTTAAGACATTTTTATGATTGTTTAAATTACTTTTCCCAATTTTTAATTGTTTTCATTTTTTTTCCAATTAATTTGCAAAATTTGCAATTATTTTGTTTAATTTCAATTATTTTTTGTAATTTTTTTTAATTCTAAAATATTGTAAATTTTGTCCTAAATAAATATTTATTTTATTTATATTAATTGATTTTTAAATATTATATTTAAAATATTTATTTCTTCGTATTAGATAAATATTATTTACCGATTTGTTATATTTTTTATTGTATTTTATTATTTCTAAAAGGTATGAAAAACTAATCGCGCGATAGCGCGCGTTTTATTTTGCCAGTATAATTATAATGACCATAATGACTAAAAAAGACAATAAATAAGGTAATACAAAAAGAGAAAAAATATAAGAAATAAATATATAAACATTATATTACAGTTAAATGTCTTTATTATTATGGTTATTATTATTATAGGTTATGTCTGACATGATAGAAAAAGAGTTAATCGTTTGGCATCGTCACCTACTTTTGCCTTTTTATCCTTTCCAAAAAGTACTAATTACACTATCAAATATATTGCAATTAAGATAAATAAAAGTCATCAATTACTTAACTTTTCTCTCATTTTTCGTTAAAAAAAAGTTGCCGATTTGTTAACATAAACAAGTCATCTATTTGATATCTTTTTAGGAATTCGAAATGTTATCAAAATGAATAACTGTTTCTTTCCACAAAAGTGACATTTTTGGGCGGACATTAGAGGAGTTTTAGGTATATACAAATTCCTTTACGAAAAGATGACTTTTTGGAAACTCAAAATGTTAACAGTTAACGTTACAATGTTGGCATTTTGATGCCTTTTAGTTTACTGTGTGCCTCCTGGGGAGTCTAGTCTCGTCGCTTCAAAAAAATTTATTAAAAATTTCGGGACGCATTAATCAAGTTAAAGTGAGTCTCGCAAAATTGAACCTGGATTTTAATTCTTCTTTAAACAATCGGACCAAATATTTATATGCGTTAATCAGAACCTCTATCAGCTACTATATCAAAATCTAAATTTGATTATTAGTCACATCTTATATCCAACTATCAGTCAAACCCTAAATCCGACCCGAAATCATTTTCCAATTTCACTACTGTCAATACAGTCTATTTTATGAATTACCACGGTCCGTACACAAATCGTTGTACACTCCATTGTACAATTTTAAGCTTTGTACGTGACATATCCATTGGAGACTCACTCAAATTAAGAGGGGAACTATTAGGCGTGAGCAGGGTGGCCACCCAGTGGGCACACATGTCCGAAAGACGTCCCTATGTCGGCCTTTATGTCCAAAAGACGTCCTTAAGACGTCTTTTGGAAATTTTTGCCCACTGGGCAGACTCTCCAACCGCAGTTATTCATCTGTTTCTGTCCACGTTTTAAAACTTGAAGTGAAGTTGGTTAGTATTTATATTTATTCATCTTTCTCTGGCCACGCTTTAAAATACACAGTGAAGTTAGTCCCTGTTTTTTTTTATTATTAATTTTGATTCTCTTTATCAGAAAATTTTAAAAATGTTTTAGTTTACAGACAAAATAAGCAGATGAGGTAGCTTTAATAGCGAGATATTGATTATAAATAATACTAATTTATATATTACACAATTGTATGAATTTGAATAACAATTTAGACTAATTTAAAGTGTCGAATAGTCGGATTTATAAAAAGTTCGAATTACGTTATTTTACTTTATTGGAAAAGATTCAAAAATGAAATACAGTTTAAATTAAACTGTAACTTTTTTAAAAAATTTTCAAATTGCTATTATTCTCTTCAGTCTTTAAATTATTGTCATGAATATTTAAATTTATTACACAAGTTTTCATTTACTTCTGTCATTTTTCAATTATTTTCTTAACATTTTAATTATTTTTTTCTATCTTTAAATTATTGCCAGGAATATTTAAATTTTCAACACAAGTTTTTATTCTACTTTTGTTAATTTTCAATAATTCTCTTCAAATTTTAGTTACTTTTATCATTATTCATGTATTTTTGTCATTTAGCGATTATTTTCCTTACATATATATTATTTTTGCCATTTTAGAATCATTTTCTACAAATTTCAATGATTATTTTATTCAAATTATTGAATGCGACCTATTAATTATTAATATGGTAATTATTCTTGTTATATTAAATTTTAATTTTATTGTTACTTGAAATAAATTTTTAAATTTTATACTGTAATAGGCTTTCACCCGTAAATAAATAAAAATAAATTCAAATTTTTTTTATTACCATGGATTTTTAAATTTATTGTATTAGTTGTCAATTATTTTCTACAAATTTCAATCATTTTTTTCATTATTTATTGCTTCCTCATAGAGGAAGCTTTGTGATCGTTAAGATTTTCGATTTTCCAAAAATAGTCTAAATCGACTTATTTTCATCTAAAAAGCCTAAATTTTCATTCCTAAGCAAATGTCCAGATGTATGTATGTGTGTGTATAGCATTTTTTGTGTACAAGATACCTCGAGAACCATGATCCAACTAACAAGGTCTCGCCACGCGCAAGTAAAAAAAACACGACCAATCAACGCTCGGAGCATGCGGCCGACATCTTGGCAAAGTTTACGTGGCAGAATAAATTGAATTCAAATTGAATGAAAGTAATATTTATTGAAAAAAACCATTATCAATAGTATATATTATGAAAAATCAAAATTATCGACATAAATAAATTATCCCTGCAAAAGAAAGTAAAGGAAAATTGATCAAACATTATAAATGTAATATAAAGAAGTCCATCAAAACTAAATAATTTTTTTGTTTTGAAATTCATTGATTTATTTATTAAACACATGAATCGGGTAATAATATTTTACATCCAAAATAGTTATTCACACAATGATAACAATAACAATAATTATAATACCAATAACCACTGAGCGAAACTTTTAACTTTTTAGTATGTCTAACAATCCCTCAATACAGTGAAATGTATGTTTTTCTCAACATTTCACACAATTATCGATGTCGATCCTTCTTTTTTTTTTTGGTTTTGAACCTTTTCTCAAAGCATTAAAAGATATTTGTGTAATTAATTTAATAATACTAAACAAAATATATATCGTGTACTTACGTAAACGGGATCCTTTCTGTTATGCGGAATAAATGTTCTAATAAAAGTAACGTAAAAATTTATCCTCGTGCAGCACTATAACTTCAATTATTATGATCACCTGATTATATGTAGTAGAAACATTAAAATCACTGAAGAACAGTTTTAAACAACAAAAATTCTGCCACGCAAGCACTACGCAAATGAGTACTATTTTCCAAAGTCACTTTACTCATGCCTATGGATCGTTACAGATTCATTTAAAACTAATTATCCATAATTACCAAAATGACTGAGTGTTTTAGGTATTTTTAAGGTACGATTTGAATGATTTCGTACCTAGAAAATGTAGAATGTTTTCTTGTTTCTAAAACTGACATAATACCATTCTAAATGTTTATAAGTGTAAAAATATAAATAACTCAAAAATACCTGGACCAGGTATTTTTCTAGTCACTATGTATGGGTAGGGACATAAAATAAATAATTTTTTTTTTAATTTTAAATTATATCCTACTTTTTATCATAATGTATAATAATTATAATTTTATACATTTATATATGTATATTATAAATTTATATTGTAGTATATTATGCATTATTAAATGAATAAGTATTAAATTAAAATTAATAAAAAATTATTTAAGAAATTATTAAATAATTAAATAAATTATATAATACATTATAATATATTATATATTTTATAATTCTAATATATTTCATAATAATCTATAGATAATTATGGCAATGGCTAATAATTTCACAGATTTACTGCAAATATTATTTCAAAAATTTAAATATATAGGCGCCTTAATGTCATCAACCAATCATCTGCCGTCTAGTAAGTCAGCTGACTAATTCAAGATGGCTGCCGTAAGTTTCAGCGCAGAACAGTTTCAATTCTGTACGCCTAATGCATGAAGACTAGAATAAGGAGGTGAAATAAGTGGAGTGGGGGTGTCCACAGAAGCAGGCTAGCCAGTAGGCGCCTCTTTTCGGTTCGGGCTTTGCTCAGTAACGAATTTGAGTTTTCTGCGCACGAAGAGGGAGAAGGGAGAAGCAGCTGTTGATCAGCTCTCTTTTCCCTTCTCTTGTTTCTCCCTCTTACGTGCGCAGAAAACTAAAATTCGTTACTGAGCAAAGCCCGAACCAAAAAGAGGCGCCTACTGGCTAGCCTGTTTGCCGCGCCACCGTTCCCTGTGGTAAAACTATCTAATTTCACCTCCTTATTCTAGTCTTCATGGCCTAATGGCTAGACCTTGTTAGTTGGATCATGAATACATAACTGCGGTTGGAGAGTCTGGCCAGTGGCCACCCTGCTCACGCCTAATAGTTCCCCTCTTAATTTGAGTGAGTCTCCAATGGATATGTCACGTACAAAGCTTAAAATTGTACAATGGAGTGTACAACGATTTGTGTACGGACCGTGGTAATTCATAAAATAGACTGTATTGACAGTAGTGAAATTGGAAAATGATTTCGGGTCGGATTTAGGGTTTGACTGATAGTTGGATATAAAGCCTAACGCACAATGAATCGTAATCGCTAATCCTTAATCGTAAGAATGAGAGGAAGCAGGACAGACATATGTCTCTGTCCTGCTTCCTCTCATTCTTACGATTAAGGATTAGCGATTACGATTCGTTGTGCTTTAGGCTTAAGATGTGACTAATAATCAAATTTAGATTTTGATATAGTAGCTGATAGAGGTTCTGATTAACGCATATAAATATTTGGTCCGATTGTTTAAAGAAGAATTAAAATCCAGGTTCAATTTTGCGAGACTCACTTTAACTTGATTAATGCGTCCCGAAATTTTTAATAAATTTTTTTGAAGCGACGAGACTAGACTCCCCAGGCGGCACACAGTAAACTAAAAGGCATCAAAATGCCAACATTGTAACGTTAACTGTTAACATTTTGAGTTTCCAAAAAGTCATCTTTTCGTAAAGGAATTTGTATATACCTAAAACTCCTCTAATGTCCGCCCAAAAATGTCACTTTTGTGGAAAGAAACAGTTATTCATTTTGATAACATTTCGAATTCCCAAAAAGATATCAATATGTATACAATTCCAGCTGTAAATTATGCAGTTGTATATATTAGTAATGATGGGTAGTCAAGTTTACTAGTATATTTACTAATTTTACTGTAAAAGTAGAAAAGTGTCTATTGTGATTATTACAGAAATAGATAATGAATTCTGAATCAATAATAAATTTTGTAATGATTATAAGAATTTACTTTTTTAAAAGGTCGTGACTATTCGTACAGAATTTCACAAAATGGCGAAACCAAAATTACATAATAAAAGTGAACTATTTAATAATCAATAAACAGCTAATTGTAATAAATATATAAAAACTCGCAGGATTAAAAAATCCCACTTACTAAATTCGACTCTCTTTTCGAGTTCTGAGTTCTTTTAGAATAGTTCTAGAGTTCCTGATACATCTTAGAAATAGTTCTATCCATTAAAAACAAAATAAACCAATTTTTCAAAATGAGGGGCTAACTTCACGCTCCCCCCACTTTTTGAAAAATCAAATTTTTTTAGAGTTCTGAATAGATTAACAATAGTTCTGGAGTTCCTGATATTTTTTCGCAATAGTTCTGTCCATTATCAGTAAAAAAAAATTAAAAAAAATTGCCAACACCCCACTTTTTTTAAAAAATGTTTTCTATGACATACTCTGATAAAGAAGAAAGGGCTCTGGAGTTCTCTACACATTATACATCCAAAACTATAAAATCAAAAAAGTTACAATATTTTCAAAAAAAATTCAACATCAATATAAAAAAAAAAATTATTTTTTAAATTTTCAGAATAGAGTTCTGTTTACCCCCAAAAATGCTCTTCAAAAAACTCTCATAACAAATTTCTCTAAACTCAAAATCCCAAAACTTAAGGACATTTAAAGTGACCCAAAAAATTTTGCCTTTCAAATATTTTAGAGTTCTAAGAGTTCTGATCAGAGTTTTGTTTACCCCCTGAAGTGTTCTACAAAAATCAAATAAAAAAATCTAAATCTTGTATAATACTTTAATATTAACATCCATACATTGACTAGTAAAGCCGTTTAGTTTTCTTTCATTTTTTCTAAGTTTAAAAAAATATTTTAAAAAAGAAGACAATTCCGGGAGAGATGAAATTCTCCGGGTGAGATGGAACATGGTTTTTTTCTTGTTATAAATGACTACATATGATGGAAAAATGACAAATAAAAGTCAAATACTAAAAAATAAACTTAATTCTTTTCATAGGAAGATAGGAAAATTATCAATCTCTCCGAGTCAATTTATTAAAAAAGTTTTATTTTGACGTTTCGTATCTTCCTATTAACAATTACCGAGTGATAAATTCCAAAATATCAAATTAATTCTTTTCATTTTAGATAATATTTTTTTAAATACCTGAAAATTTCCTTATTTTACAAAATTGATCATTCAAACCAATTTTCGCGACTTGCTTCTCGAATTGACACATTGTACTATAGCGTGAACTTTGTCGTTTGTACTGGATGCCATTTCACAACTTATTTTACGCGTACGAATTCAATTTAATTCCGTCAATAAAGTTATGAAAACACACTTAGAATTTAAATTACTGATTAAATTAATTTGTTATTTATTACTGATCCATAAAATTTGACTTAATTAAATTTTAATCCGTAAAATATAAACGTAAACAAACACATTTGGTTAGAAGCTTGGTGCTTTTGTTTTTACATAACTGTTCCATCTCACAAGGAAAAAATTATTCCGTCTCTCCTGATTGTACGAGAAAGATAAAACTAAATGAAAACTTTTTTTTAAAATTCTGATTTTTAATTAAGTATTTAGTAAAAAATGAGCGTTTTCTTGGGTATAATTACCCCGGTTGACGGTATGTATGTATTGTAGATATTGTACCCGTATGAAATAAATTATAGTGTAAAATTTTTACAAATAAATTAATTTTTAAATAAGAGTTACAGTATAAATTTTTTTGAATAATTTAATTTTAAATTTATTTATTTATTTACATACATGTTTACGGGCTGAGGCCCTTTATAATATAAAAAAAATTTATAAAAATATGATTAAAATTGAAATTTTTTTTTAAGAAAAAATAGTTCAATATTCAATACGTGTTTCTATACAATATAAAATTAACGTAGTTATAAGTCAATGTTGCTATTTTTTGGATGAAAAGGTACTCAGAAATCATGCATTTAGTTTTAGTCAATAAATATTCAAAATATCTTTTAAACTTGAATGATAAACTTTCAACCTGAAAAACTAATTCAATAAAAATAAGTGTTAACAATAAAACTTATTTGATTACAGTTGTTATTTTCTATTAGTTTATCGTGCCCTTACGAAAGTTTATGACATAAAATGTATGTCATACGCGCTTGACGTAAATTACATGACGTTTTTTCGCGACGTCAAGTAAATCACGTCAGAAAAATTACGTCAAAAAAAAAAATGCCACAAATCGCTAAAATAAATGATTTTTTAAGAAATAAACGATTCTAAACAGCAAAATACAAAAACCAATGAACAGCTTGGGTTGTAAACTACACATAAAGGTTATGTGTAGCTTAAAATTAATAAAAGTTATATTTCAGTTAATAAATACAATTTTTAAATTTAATAAATTAAAAAAGAATTTTAAAAATACAAATTACTATAAAAGTGAACGAATTAAGATTAATTGTTGCTACAATTAACTGCGAGAACCTCACATAATGAGGATATTTTTTAAAAACAAATTTGGGGGGACAGGGAATCAAACCCGGGTTCGCCGCACGCAACTAACTAAAACCTAACGCCTAACCAACTGAGCTATCTCGATTAACTTCTATACAAACAACAAATCTTTTTCTTAAACTGCAAGTCCATATTATGTGTTTTGCTGGAAAATATGTAAAAAAGCAAAAATCTAAATTCCTAAACGACTTATTATGATAAAACTTATTGTTTTAAAGAAGCCAGACAATATACAAAGAAATAAATAGTTTATTTCTAAAAGAAAACATAAAGAACTGAATTCCGTCAACCCAAAGCAAAACAACAATATAAAATGAGTTCAAAATTATTGCAAATGATTAATGGATGCCTCCTCAATCAGATTGCACTTGCACAATCTTTAAAAATTGGCAAATTAATAATAAAAATAGCGAAAACAAGTAAGTTGTTTAAGCCAACTAATCTGCACAGATTGACCACCAATCAGAGGAGGTCACGTGCTTTTCCGCACGAAAATCAAATCACTCTTGTTGACTTAAAGAATGTATCAGTACAAAAATCAAAAGTTTAAACAAAAATAATTGATTAATCAATTCTGATCATTATTGAAAGCATAATTATTTCATTTCTTAACAACAAAATGTTAAAATTAATAAAATTAAATTTAAAAGTAAACTAATTAAATCCAAACAAAAATAAAATATTTATCTACCACAAAATTAACAATTAAAAAAATAAAACTTTAATTACACAAAAAAAAATTGAGATATTAAGATAACAAAAATTAAAATGTACGACAGGTAGTAGCAGAAAGGGGCACAACAATCAATTTGCACAAAAAAATCTAATCAAAATCTAAAATGGTTGATCATACTCAAAAATATACAATTTAATTATTTGAATTAATAAAAAAAATGATCAACCCATGAAAACCACCCTAAAGGATGATATTCTGACAAAATTATTAAAAAAATAAAAATTCGTTCAAAAAAAAATCTAATCACAATCTGAAAGAGTAAAACATACTCAGAAATATACACCCTAACTTTGTAAATTAATAACAAAAAATATCAACACCTGAAAACCACCCCTAATAAAAACATTCGGATAAAATTAAAAAGGAAAATATCAATTTACGCAAAAAAATTGTAAAAAAAATTTGAAATGCTAAAACATAACCTATATCTGAAACAATAATTTTGTCCGTTTATTATACATATGGGAACATTCCTTCATAATTATGCCTTGCCAGAAATTATTGGCAAAATACACTAAAAAAATTTCAGTCAAATATCAATTATTTTCCACATTTCTAGATCTAATTACAAACTTTTTCATCTCTAAACAAACAAAATTAAACATAAATTGAGCTACTGCGCATTGATTTCAACTTGTGAAAAAATGAAAATTCAATGCATTTTTGCCTTGCCAGAAATATTTGCCAAAATACTCTAAAAAATTTTCAGCCAAATATCATTTATTTTCCGTACTTCTAGATCTAATTTCTAACTTTTTCATATATTAACGAACAAAGTTGAATAAAAATTAACCCAATGCGCGTTACATTCAAATTGTCAAAAAGTGAAAATTTAATCAATTTTTGCCTTGCCAGAAAAATTTGGCAAAATACACTAAAAAATTTTCAGTCAAATATCAATTATTTTCCGTGTTTCTAGATCTAATTTCAAACTTTTTCATATATTAACGAACAAAATTGTACAAAAATTAAGCGACTACGCGTTACATTCAAATTGTCAAAAAATGAAAATTTAGTCAATTTTCGCCTTACCAGAAAATTTTAGCAAAATACACTAAAAAATTTTCAGTCAAATATCAGTTATTTTTCGTGTTTCTAGATCAAATTTCAAACTTTTTTATATATTAACGAACAAAATTGTACAAAAATTAAGCGACTGCGCGTTACATTCAAATTTTAAATACATGAATATTTAGTCAATTTTTACATTGCCAGAAAAATTTGGCAAAATACAGTAAAAAATTTTCAGCCAAATATCAATTTTTTTTCCGTGTTTCTAGATCTAATTTCAAACTTTTTCATATATTACCAAACAAAATTGTACAAAAATTAATCGACTGCGCATTAGTTTAAACTTGACAAAAAATTAAAATTCCATCAATTTTCGCCTCGCCAGAAAAAATTTGCAAAAAACACTAAAAAAATTTCAGTCAAATATCAGTTATTTTCCGTGTTTCTAGATCAAATTTCAAACTTTTTTATATATTAACGAATAAAATTGTACAAAAATTAAGCGACTGCGCGTTACATTCAAATTGTCAAAAATTGAATATTTAGTCAATTTTTAACTTGCCAGAAAAATTTAGCAAAATACAGTAAAAAATTTTCAGCCAAATATCAATTATTTTCCGTGTTTCTAGATCTAATTTCAAACTTTTTTATATATTAACGAACAAAATTGTACAAAAATTAACCCAGTGCGCATTAGTTTTAACTTGTCAAAAAATTAAAATTCCATCAATTTTCGCCTTGCCAGAAAAATTTGGCAAAATGCACTAAAAAATTTTCAGCCAAATATCAAGTATTTTCCGTGTTTCTGGATCTAATTTCAAACTTTTTCATACATTAACGAACAAAATAGTACAAAAATTAAGCGACTGCGCGTTACATTCAACTTGTCAAAAAATGAAAATTCAATCAATTTTCGCCTCACCAGAAAATTTTAGCAAAATACACTAAAAAATTTTCAGTCAAATATCAGTTATTTTTCGTGTTTCTAGATCAAATTTCAAACTTTTTTATATATTAACAAACAAAATTGTACAAAAATTAAGCGACTGCGCGTTACATTCAAATTGTCAAAAAATGAAAATTTAGTCAATTTTTGCCTTGCCAGAAAAATTTGGCAAAATACAGTAAAAATTTTTCAGCCAAATATGAATTATTTTCCGTGTTTCTAGATCTAATTTCAAACTTTTTCATATATTACCGAACAAAATTGTACAAAAATTAATCGACTGCGCATTAGTTTAAACTTGACAAAAAATTAAAATTCCATCAATTTTCGCCTCGCCAGAAAAAATTTTCAAAAAACGCTAAAAAATTTTTAGCCAAATATCAATTATTTTCCGTGTTTCTAGATCTAATTTCAAACTTTTTTATATATTAACGAACAAAATTGTACAAAAATTAACCCAGTGCGCATTAGTTTTAACTTGTCAAAAAATTAAAATTCCATCAATTTTCGCCTTGCCAGAAAAATTTGGCAAAATACACTAAAAAATTTTCAGTCAAATATCAGTTATTTTCCGTGTTTCTAGATCAAATTTCAAATTTTTTTATATATTAACGAACAAAATTGTACAAAAATTAAGCGACTGCGCGTTACATTCAAATTGTCAAAAATTGAATATTTAGTCAATTTTTGCCTTGCCAGAAAAATTTGGCAAAATACAGTAAAAAATTTTCAGCCAAATATGAATTATATTCCGTGTTTCTAGATCTAATTTCAAACTTTTTCATATATTAACGAACAAAATTGTACAAAAATTAAACGACTACGCGTTACATTCAAATTGACAAAAAATGAAAATTTAGTCAATTTTCGCCTCACCAGAAAATTTTAGCAAAATACACTAAAAAATTTTCAGTCAAATATCAGTTATTTTCCGTGTTTCTAGATCAAATTTCAAACTTTTTTATATATTAACGAACAAAATTGTAAAAAAATTAAGCGACTGCGCGTTACATTCAAATTTTAAATAAATGAATATTTAGTCAATTTTTACATTGCCAGAAAAATTTGGCAAAATACACTAAAAAATTTTCAGCCAAATATCAATTATATTCCGTGTTTCTAGATCTAATTTCAAACTTTTTCATATATTACCAAACAAAATTGTACAAAAATTAATCGACTGCGCATTAGTTTAAACTTGACAAAAAATTAAAATTCCATCAATTTTCGCCTCGCCAGAAAAAATTTGCAAAAAACACTAAAAAATTTTCAGTCAAATATCAGTTATTTTCCGTGTTTCTAGATCAAATTTCAAACTTTTTTATATATTAACGAACAAAATTGTACAAAAATTAAGCGACTGCGCGTTATATTCAAATTGTCAAAAATTGAATATTTAGTCAATTTTTAACTTGCCAGAAAAATTTAGCAAAATACAGTAAAAAATTTTCAGCCAAATATCAATTATTTTCCGCGTTTCTAGATCTAATTTCGAACTTTTTCATATATTAACGAACAAAATTGAACATAAATTGAGCAACTTTAACAAGCTGAAACCAATGCGCAGTCGCTTCATTTTTGTACAATTTTGTTCGTTAATATATAAAAAAGTTTGAAATTTGATCTAGAAACACGGAAAATAACTGATATTTGACTGAAAATTTTTTAGTGTTTTTTGCAAATTTTTTCTGGCGAGGCGAAAATTGATGGAATTTTAATTTTTTGACAAGTTAAAACTAATGCGCACTGGGTTAATTTTTGTACAATTTTGTTCGTTAATATATAAAAAAGTTTGAAATTAGATCTAGAAACACGGAAAATAATTGATATTTGGCTGAAAATTTTTTACTGTATTTTGTTAAATTTTTCTGGCAAGTTAAAAATTGACTAAATATTCAATTTTTGACAAATTGAATGTAACGCGCAGTCGCTTCATTTTTGTACAATTTTGTTCGTTAATATATAAAAAAGTTTGAAATTTGATCTAGAAACACAGAAAATAACTGATATTTGACTGAAAATTTTTTAGTGTTTTTTGCAAATTTTTTCTGGCGAGGCGAAAATTGATGGAATTTTAATTTTTTGACAAGTTAAAACTAATGCGCACTGGGTTAATTTTTGTACAATTTTGTTCGTTAATATATAAAAAAGTTTAAAATTAGATCTAGAAACACGGAAAATAATTGATATTTGGCTGAAAATTTTTTACTGTATTTTGCTAAATTTTTCTGGCAAGTTAAAAATTGACTAAATATTCAATTTTTGACAATTTGAATGTAACGCGCAGTCGCTTCATTTTTGTACAATTTTGTTCGTTAATATATAAAAAAGTTTGAAATTTGATCTAGAAACAAGGAAAATAACTGATATTTGACTGATAATTTTTTAGTGTTTTTTGCAAATTTTTTCTGGCGAGGCGAAAACTGATGGAATTTTAATTTTTTGTCAAGTTTAAACTAATGCGCAGTCGATTAATTTTTGTACAATTTTGTTTGGTAATATATGAAAAAGTTTGAAATTAGATCTAGAAACACGGAAAAAAATTGATATTTGCCTGAAAATTTTTTAGTGTATTTTGCCAAATTTTTCTGGCAAGGCAAAAATTGATTAAATTTTCACTTTTTGACAATTTGAATGTAACGCGCATTGGTTTAATTTTTATTCAACTTTGTTCGTTAATATATGAAAAAGTTAGAAATTAGATCCAGAAGTACGGAAAATAAATGATATTCGACTGAAAATTTTTTAGTGTATTTTGCTAAAATTTTCTGGTGAGGCGAAAATTGATTGAATTTTCATTTTTTGACAAGTTGAATGTAACGCGCAGTCGCATAATTTTTGTACTATTTTGTTCGTTAATGTATGAAAAAGTTTGAAATTAGATCCAGAAACACGGAAAATACTTGATATTTGGCTGAAAATTTTTTAGTGTATTTTGCCAAATTTTTCTGGCAAGGCGAAAATTGATGGAATTTTAATTTTTTGACAAGTTAAAACTAATGCGCACTGGGTTAATTTTTGTACAATTTTGTTTGGTAATATATGAAAAAGTTTGAAATTAGATCTAGAAACACGGAAAAAAATTGATATTTGGCTGAAAATTTTTTACTGTATTTTGCCAAATTTTTCTGGCAATGTAAAAATTGACTAAATATTCATGTATTTAAAATTTGAATGTAACGCGCAGTCGCTTAATTTTTGTACAATTTTGTTCGTTAATATATAAAAAAGTTTGAAATTTGATCTAGAAACACGGAAAATAACTGATATTTGACTGAAAATTTTTTAGTGTATTTTGCTAAAATTTTCTGGTAAGGCGAAAATTGACTAAATTTTCATTTTTTGACAATTTGAATGTAACGCGTAGTCGCTTAATTTTTGTACAATTTTGTTCGTTAATATATGAAAAAGTTTGAAATTAGATCTAGAAACACGGAAAATAATTGATATTTGCCTGAAAATTTTTTAGTGTATTTTGCCAAATTTTTCTGGCAAGGCAAAAATTGATTAAATTTTCACTTTTTGACAATTTGAATGTAACGCGCATTGGGTTAATTTTTATTTAACTTTGTTCGTTAATATATGAAAAAGTTAGAAATTAGATCCAGAAGTACGGAAAATAAATGATATTTGACTGAAAATTTTTTAGTGTATTTTGCTAAAATTTTCTGGTGAGGCGAAAATTGATTGAATTTTCATTTTTTGACAAGTTGAATGTAACGCGCAGTCGCTTAATTTTTGTACTATTTTGTTCGTTAATGTATGAAAAAGTTTGAAATTAGATCCAGAAACACGGAAAATACTTGATATTTGGCTGAAAAGTTTTTAGTGCATTTTGCCAAATTTTTCTGGCAAGGCAAAAATTGATTAAATTTTCACTTTTTGACAATTTGAATGTAACGCGCATTGGGTTAATTTTTATTTAACTTTGTTCGTTAATATATGAAAAAGTTAGAAATTAGATCCAGAAGTACGGAAAATAAATGATATTTGACTGAAAATTTTTTAGTGTATTTTGCTAAAATTTTCTGGTGAGGCGAAAATTGATTGAATTTTCATTTTTTGACAAGTTGAATGTAACGCGCAGTCGCATAATTTTTGTACTATTTTGTTCGTTAATGTATGAAAAAGTTTGAAATTAGATCCAGAAACACGGAAAATTCTTGATATTTGGCTGAAAATTTTTTAGTGTATTTTGCCAAATTTTTCTGGCAAGGCGAAAATTGATGGAATTTTAATTTTTAGACAAGTTAAAACTAATGCGCACTGGGTTAATTTTTGTACAATTTTGTTTGGTAATATATGAAAAAGTTTGAAATTAGATCTAGAAACACGGAAAAAAATTGATATTTGGCTGAAAATTTTTTACTGTATTTTGCCAAATTTTTCTGGCAATGTAAAAATTGACTAAATATTCATGTATTTAAAATTTGAATGTAACGCGCAGTCGCTTAATTTTTGTACAATTTTGTTCGTTAATATATAAAAAAGTTTGAAATTTGATCTAGAAACACGGAAAATAACTGATATTTGACTGAAAATTTTTTAGTGTATTTTGCTAAAATTTTCTGGTAAGGCGAAAATTGACTAAATTTTCATTTTTTGACAATTTGAATGTAACGCGTAGTCGCTTAATTTTTGTACAATTTTGTTCGTTAATATATGAAAAAGTTTGAAATTAGATCTAGAAACACGGAAAATAATTGATATTTGCCTGAAAATTTTTTAGTGTATTTTGCCAAATTTTTCTGGCAAGGCAAAAATTGATTAAATTTTCACTTTTTGACAATTTGAATGTAACGCGCATTGGGTTAATTTTTATTTAACTTTGTTCGTTAATATATGAAAAAGTTAGAAATTAGATCCAGAAGTACGGAAAATAAATGATATTTGACTGAAAATTTTTTAGTGTATTTTGCTAAAATTTTCTGGTGAGGCGAAAATTGATTGAATTTTCATTTTTTGACAAGTTGAATGTAACGCGCAGTCGCTTAATTTTTGTACTATTTTGTTCGTTAATGTATGAAAAAGTTTGAAATTAGATCCAGAAACACGGAAAATACTTGATATTTGGCTGAAAATTTTTTAGTGTATTTTGCCAAATTTTTCTGGCAAGGCGAAAATTGATGGAATTTTAATTTTTTGACAAGTTAAAACTAATGCGCACTGGGTTAATTTTTGTACAATTTTGTTCGTTAATATATAAAAAAGTTTGAAATTAGATCTAGAAACACGGAAAATAATTGATATTTGGCTGAAAATTTTTTACTGTATTTTGCTAAATTTTTCTGGCAAGTTAAAAATTGACTAAATATTCAATTTTTGACAATTTGAATGTAACGCGCAGTCGCTTCATTTTTGTACAATTTTGTTCGTTAATATATAAAAAAGTTTGAAATTTGATCTAGAAACACGGAAAATAACTGATATTTGACTGAAAATTTTTTAGTGTATTTTGCCAAATTTTTCTGGCAAGGCGAAAATTGATGGAATTTTAATTTTTTGACAAGTTAAAACTAATGCGCACTGGCACAATTTTGTTCGTTAATATATAAAAAAGTTTGAAATTAGATCTAGAAACACGGAAAATAATTGATATTTGGCTAAAAATTTTTTAGCGTTTTTTGAAAATTTTTTCTGGCGAGGCGAAAATTGATGGAATTTTAATTTTTTGTCAAGTTTAAACTAATGCGCAGTCGATTAATTTTTGTACAATTTTGTTCGGTAATATATGAAAAAGTTTGAAATTAGATCTAGAAACACGGAAAATAATTCATATTTGGCTGAAAAATTTTTACTGTATTTTGCCAAATTTTTCTGGCAAGGCAAAAATTGACTAAATTTTCATTTTTTGACAATTTGAATGTAACGCGCAGTCGCTTAATTTTTGCACAATTTTGTTTGTTAATATATAAAAAAGTTTGAAATTTGATCTAGAAACACGAAAAATAACTGATATTTGACTGAAAATTTTTTAGTGTATTTTGCTAAAATTTTCTGGTGAGGCGAAAATTGATTGAATTTTCATTTTTTGACAAGTTGAATGTAACGCGCAGTCGCTTAATTTTTGTACTATTTTGTTCGTTAATGTATGAAAAAGTTTGAAATTAGATCCAAAAACACGGAAAATACTTGATATTTGGCTGAAAAGTTTTTAGTGCATTTTGCCAAATTTTTCTGGCAAGGCGAAAATTGATGGAATTTTAATTTTTTGACAAGTTAAAACTAATGCGCACTGGGTTAATTTTTGTACAATTTTGTTCGTTAATATATAAAAAAGTTTGAAATTAGATCTAGAAACACGGAAAATAATTGATATTTGGCTAAAAATTTTTTACTGTATTTTGCTAAATTTTTCTAGCGAGGCGAAAATTGATGGAATTTTAATTTTTTGTCAAGTTTAAACTAATGCGCAGTCGATTAATTTTTGTACAATTTTGTTCGGTAATATATGAAAAAGTTTGAAATTAGATCTAGAAACACGGAAAAAAATTGATATTTGGCTGAAAATTTTTTACTGTATTTTGCCAAATTTTTCTGGCAATGTAAAAATTGACTAAATATTCATTTATTTAAAATTTGAATGTAACGCGCAGTCGCTTAATTTTTGTACAATTTTGTTCCTTAATATATAAAAAAGTTTGAAATTTGATCTAGAAACACGGAAAATAACTGATATTTGACTGAAAATTTTTTAGTGTATTTTGCTAAAATTTTCTGGTGAGGCGAAAATTGACTAAATTTTCATTTTTTGACAATTTGAATGTAACGCGTAGTCGTTTAATTTTTGTACAATTTTGTTCGTTAATATATAAAAAAGTTTGAAATTAGATCTAGAAACACGGAAAATAATTGATATTTGGCTGAAAATTTTTTACTGTATTTTGCTAAATTTTTCTGGCAAGTTAAAAATTGACTAAATATTCAATTTTTTGACAATTTGAATGTAACGCGCAGTCGCTTAATTTTTGTACAATTTTATTCGTTAATATATAAAAAAGTTTGAAATTTGATCTAGAAACACGGAAAATAACTGATATTTGACTGAAATTTTTTTAGTGTTTTTTGCAAATTTTTTCTGGCGAGGCGAAAATTGATGGAATTTTAATTTTTTGTCAAGTTTAAACTAATGCGCAGTCGATTAATTTTTGTACAATTTTGTTTGGTAATATATGAAAAAGTTTGAAATTAGATCTAGAAACACGGAAAAAAAATTGATATTTGGCTGAAAATTTTTTACTGTATTTTGCCAAATTTTTCTGGCAATGTAAAAATTGACTAAATATTCATGTATTTAAAATTTGAATGTAACGCGCAGTCGCTTAATTTTTGTACAATTTTGTTCGTTAATATATAAAAAAGTTTGAAATTTGATCTAGAAACACGGAAAATAACTGATATTTGACTGAAAATTTTTTAGTGTATTTTGCTAAAATTTTCTGGTGAGGCGAAAATTGACTAAATTTTCATTTTTTGACAATTTGAATGTAACGCGTAGTCGTTTAATTTTTGTACAATTTTGTTCGTTAATATATAAAAAAGTTTGAAATTAGATCTAGAAACACGGAAAATAATTGATATTTGGCTGAAAATTTTTTACTGTATTTTGCTAAATTTTTCTGGCAAGTTAAAAATTGACTAAATATTCAATTTTTGACAATTTGAATGTAACGCGCAGTCGCTTAATTTTTGTACAATTTTATTCGTTAATATATAAAAAAGTTTGAAATTTGATCTAGAAACACGGAAAATAACTGATATTTGACTGAAATTTTTTTAGTGTTTTTTGCAAAGTTTTTCTGGCGAGGCGAAAATTGATGGAATTTTAATTTTTTGTCAAGTTTAAACTAATGCGCAGTCGATTAATTTTTGTACAATTTTGTTTGGTAATATATGAAAAAGTTTGAAATTAGATCTAGAAACACGGAAAAAAAATTGATATTTGGCTGAAAATTTTTTACTGTATTTTGCCAAATTTTTCTGGCAATGTAAAAATTGACTAAATATTCATGTATTTAAAATTTGAATGTAACGCGCAGTCGCTTAATTTTTGTACAATTTTGTTCGTTAATATATAAAAAAGTTTGAAATTTGATCTAGAAACACGAAAAATAACTGATATTTGACTGAAAATTTTTTAGTGTATTTTGCTAAAATTTTCTGGTAAGGCGAAAATTGACTAAATTTTCATTTTTTGACAATTTGAATGTAACGCGTAGTCGCTTAATTTTTGTACAATTTTGTTCGTTAATATATGAAAAAGTTTGAAATTAGATCTAGAAACACGGAAAATAATTGATATTTGCCTGAAAATTTTTTAGTGTATTTTGCCAAATTTTTCTGGCAAGGCAAAAATTGATTAAATTTTCACTTTTTGACAATTTGAATGTAACGCGCATTGGAAATTAGATCTAGAAGTACGGAAAATAAATGATATTTGGCTGAAAATTTTTTAGAGTATTTTGGCAAATATTTCTGGCAAGGCAAAAATGCATTGAATTTTCATTTTTTCACAAGTTGAAATCAATGCGCAGTAGCTCAATTTATGTTTAATTTTGTTTGTTTAGAGATGAAAAAGTTTGAAATTAGATCTAGAAATGTGGAAAATAATTGATATTTGACTGAAATTTTTTTAGTGTATTTTGCCAATAATTTCTGGCAAGGCATAATTATGAAGGAATGTTCCCATATGTATAATAAACGGACAAAATTATTGTTTCAGATATAGGTTATGTTTTAGCATTTCAAATTTTTTTTACAATTTTTTTGCGTAAATTGATATTTTCCTTTTTAATTTTATCCGAATGTTTTTATTAGGGGTGGTTTTCAGGTGTTGATATTTTTTGTTATTAATTTACAAAGTTAGGGTGTATATTTCTGAGTATGTTTTACTCTTTCAGATTGTGATTAGATTTTTTTTTGAACGAATTTTTATTTTTTTAATAATTTTGTCAGAATATCATCCTTTAGGGTGGTTTTCATGGGTTGATCATTTTTTTTATTAATTCAAATAATTAAATTGTATATTTTTGAGTATGATCAACCATTTTAGATTTTGATTAGATTTTTTTGTGCAAATTGATTGTTGTGCCCCTTTCTGCTACTACCTGTCGTACATTTTAATTTTTGTTATCTTAATATCTCAATTTTTTTTTGTGTAATTAAAGTTTTATTTTTTTAATTGTTAATTTTGTGGTAGATAAATATTTTATTTTTGTTTGGATTTAATTAGTTTACTTTTAAATTTAATTTTATTAATTTTAACATTTTGTTCTTAAGAAATGAAATAATTATGCTTTCAATAATGATCAGAATTGATTAATCAATTATTTTTGTTTAAACTTTTGATTTTTGTACTGATACATTCTTTAAGTCAACAAGAGTGATTTGATTTTCGTGCGGAAAAGCACGTGACCTCCTCTGATTGGTGGTCAATCTGTGCAGATTAGTTGGCTTAAACAACTTACTTGTTTTCGCTATTTTTATTATTAATTTGCCAATTTTTAAAGATTGTGCAAGTGCAATCTGATTGAGGAGGCATCCATTAATCATTTGCAATAATTTTGAACTCATTTTATATTGTTGTTTTGCTTTGGGTTGACGGAATTCAGTTCTTTATGTTTTCTTTTAGAAATAAACTATTTATTTCTTTGTATATTGTCTGGCTTCTTTAAAACAATAAGTTTTATCATAATAAGTCGTTTAGGAATTTAGATTTTTGCTTTTTTACATATTTTCCAGCAAAACACATAATATGGACTTGCAGTTTAAGAAAAAGATTTGTTGTTTGTATAGAAGTTAATCGAGATAGCTCAGTTGGTTAGGCGTTAGGTTTTAGTTAGTTGCGTGCGGCGAACCCGGGTTTGATTCCCTGTCCCCCCAAATTTGTTTTTAAAAAATATCCTCATTATGTGAGGTTCTCGCAGTTAATTGTAGCAACAATTAATCTTAATTCGTTCACTTTTATAGTAATTTGTATTTTTAAAATTCTTTTTTAATTTATTAAATTTAAAAATTGTATTTATTAACTGAAATATAACTTTTATTAATTTTAAGCTACACATAACCTTTATGTGTAGTTTACAACCCAAGCTGTTCATTGGTTTTTGTATTTTGCTGTTTAGAATCGTTTATTTCTTAAAAAATCATTTATTTTAGCGATTTGTGGCATTTTTTTTTTTGACGTAATTTTTCTGACGTGATTTACTTGACGTCGCGAAAAAACGTCATGTAATTTACGTCAAGCGCGTATGACATACATTTTATGTCATAAACTTTCGTAAGGGTGGCAACGTTGCTTTTTTAAAAAGGTTAACCTTAAAAGTTACATTCAATTGTTTTATACTAATAGTAAACATTAAACGTTTACAAATGTCAAAAAGTGTTTTGACACTTTCTGAAACATTAAAAAAGCGATGTTACGGCTTATCTTCTGAGATATGATTATTTGAAAGTCACTATGTTTACATAGGTATATGTAGATTAAAATACATCTTTTTGGTGACAATTTTTTGTAATATCCAATAGATAGATCATACGCATCAAGTTGAAAAATTAGATTTCAATAATTAAAAGTTTGTAGATTACATAAATTTAAAGTTTAACTTATTTCACCGCAAGATAAGAAATTAAATAAATAATTGAATTTTTCAAGTTTTATTTTTGTTATATCGAGAGTTTATACATATGGCATCATCGCTTTTTTAATGATTCAGAAATTATTTTAACATTTTCATTTTTAATCTCTTTGTTTGACATTTGTAAACATTTAATGTTTACTATTAGTACAAAACAATTGAATGTAATTTTGAAGGCAACATTGCCACTATATAAACTATATATAAAAATACATCAGTAATCAAATAAGGTTAATTTTTCACACTTATCTTTATTTAATTTGTTTTTCATGTTGAAAGTTTACTCTCTAAATTTGAAATTAGTCAAAATTTGTCTAATTAATATCGGAGGTTATTTAACTTTTTTTTTAATTTACTCGTTAGAATATTGCGCGTCGAATGAGCATAGTTTAATATTTTAGATGACATTGAGAACATGTTTTAAATTACAATTGTTTAAAAAAATTGTTAATAAAAGTTATAAATTTTATTTTTACAACAATCATTTTAATTACAGTTTAAAGTACAAATTTTAACCTTTAATATTACTTCAAAAATAAATAAAATTTTTGAAAAATATTTTACGGGGAAACAGAATGTTCATATATCTATCAAAATAGCATAGATAACTTGAAAATCGGAAACAAAAATTTCTCAAGTGGCCCATTTCACTTATTTTGACCTAAATCAAAGAACTTCAACTGGTTCAACTTACAATTTACTCTGTATTGCATTTAAGTATAGATTTATTTTGTTTTGTGACTAAAGGTTAAATTTTTAAAAAATGTGAAAGTAACTAAATAAATTCAAATATCATTTAAAAGGCCGAATTTGTAAGTCCACCCATTTTTTAAGAAGTGAAAAACTTCTTTAAGCGTACAAAGTAAAATTATTAAAATTTTTTTTTATTTCCTATGAAATTCTGAAGAAAATAAGACCTGAGTGAAGTGATTTAGTCCATTTTTCATTGAAATATATTTAAAAAAGTGGAATTTTTACTGTTTCACAAAAATTCAAATTTCTGACGAAATAAAGATGATATTTTCAAGGTAATTTTCTAAGAAATAGAACTATTATATCAGCATTAAAGTGTAATTTTTATCTTAGAATATGCAGGGCTCGGAATTTGGACAAAACTATTTATAAAAGTTTGATAACATTATAATGACATAAAATTAATCTTAAAAATTTTAATAAATATATTATATTTTTTTTTTCTGAAACTTGTTGACAATTACAACTTTGTTATACTTCATATAGTTGTATTTGATATCAAGACGTAAATTATAATTTTTCTATCTTTTTTGGTCTTAATTTCAAGCCCTGCATATTCTAAGATAAAAATTGCAATTTAATGCTTATATAGTAGTTTTATTCCTTAGAAAAATACCTTGAAAACAAGCATAGGAACTTCAAAAAACCATGGTTATTTCGTCAGAAATTTGAATTTTTGTAAAACAGTAAAAATTCCACTTTTTTAAATATATTTCAATGAAAAATGGACTAAATCACTTAACTCAGGTCTTATTTTCTTCAGAATTTCATCTACTTTTAGGAAATAAAAATAAAAAAATTTTAATAATTATACTTTGTAAGAAGTTTTCCAATTCTTAAAAAATGGGTTGACTGACAAATTTGTCCAGTAATGTACATTTGTCGCAAATCTATTAAATCTTTTATGACAGGTCTAAGAAATTTAGGAGAAAATGAACAAATTTTATACAAAGCATTTTTTCAATTTTCCGTTAGTAACGGAAAAATAACTCTTGTCAAAAGTGCTCTGTTTCTGAAAACGTAAAATTTCAAAACTTTATAACTTCTGTAATTTTTATTCGATAAGAAAATAAAAAGAAACTTTTTTTTGTTATTTTTCATACAGAATCAGAAAAAAATTATTCCAAACAAAAGAAATTTTTAATGAAAAGGCCACCCGGAATGACCTATAAAGATATTATTATTATTATTTATCTTTTCTTTCTTTTTTTTTTTATGAATCGCAAAAATAAATTTACATTTAAATAATTAATTAATAATTTACTTTAAAATAACATTACATGACAGAAACAAACAACTGAAAATAAATATAATTATAGTGACGCGCTTTGAAGAAAGGTACCTGAGTCAGACCATGTCAATACTGTGTGACTGAAAATTTACGCATATTTTTGGAAATGTAAAAATAACTATGAATTTTTTGGTGGTCAAAAAAATATACTCTCTTAAATGTATATAATTATGAAATTAAATTTTTAAAAATACTATATTTTTAATAACAATTTTATAAACAGTTTGATATATTTATAGGTTCTAGAGTAAAAGTTATAATTTATCTTATGGGATATGTGACAGTTTACCCTTACCTTTATATTTCTGAAAAAAATTAACTTGCTGCTCAAAATTTATATACATTTTATTAAAGTTTCAATTTGTTTATAACAATTATTTTTATTTACGTAAAACAGTTATCTATTATTTATAATTCCAGTATCATGAAAGAAATGTTATCAACTTTATCTATAATAATATTAAAGACTAAACTAATTTTATTTATATATAATATGTTTATAATAATAAATTATTAAAATAATTTTAGTGTCCATTGTTAATATAAAAATATTATTTTGTTTTACTATTAATTTATTTAATTAAATTTAATTAATATTATTTATTTTATATTATTTTAATTATTGCTCTCATGCAATGTTATTAAATATATAATATGTTTTAATTTGTTTATACCAATCAGAGAAATGGTCAAATATTATATATTGTCTAAAACATTTTGCTTCTCAGAAAGTAAAGTTAAATATTTTATAGGATTTTGATAAAATTTTACTAGGGGAAGTACTTTAAACGAGTGGAATATAAAAATGTAATTATTTTATTTAATTAAAAATTTAACAAATAATTAAAATTTTGTTTCAAAAATTGACCTCCATCAAGTTCTTAGAAATTTATTTAACTTCAATTTAAAAAAAAAACAACTTTAAATTTGGTCTAAAATTAAAGGCTCTAGATAGTTTTAAACAGTAAATTTTAGATTTATCTATCTTTAGTTATCTATCTATCTATCTTTATCTTTAGCTAATGATGTCCAAAAGAACAGTGCTGGCAAGTGTCATTCACTCTCAGCTGCTATATGCCGCCCCGATCTGGCGGAGTGCATTGGAACTAAATACCCACCTGGAGAAAATGCAGAGAATCCAGAGACTGGCCGCTATTAGGATATGCAGTGGATACAGGACCATCTCTATGGAGGGAGCCTGCGTCCTTGCCAATACACCACCAATTGACCTACTAGCCAGAGAAAGAGCCCAAATTTTTAATGGTATGCACAGAGAGGAAGCACGAGAAGACCTCTTGCGCTCCTGGCAAGACAGATGGACAAAGAGTGAAAAGGGAAGGTGGACCTACTCTCTAATCCAAAACATAAGGAGCTGGAATGGCAGAAAACACGGTGAAATGGACTACTTCTTAACACAAGCGCTCTCGGGGCACGGCTGTTTCATGGACTATCTGTACAAAAAGAACAGGCATGAAACAGATAAGTGCAACTACTGTGATAAAGTGGATACAGTAGAACACACTCTCTATGACTGTATAAGGTGGCAGCAAAACAGGCAAGATTTTGAGAGCAGGATGGGCCAGGTTTTTACGGCAGCCACCATGATGAAGGCTCTACTCAGAACACAGGAGACATGGAGCACGGCGTATAGCACAATACGGGCTATCATTGAAAGCAAGGAAAAGGAGCATAGGGAGCTGAAAAGGGCTAAGCGCAGAATAAATGGACAAGTTAAATAACGCATCAGTTTTTAATTTTAATACATTCGACGAAGACACTATTGCTGAAAAAGAGATATAGTTAAATTTTAAAACGTAGACAACCCTCGCATCGAAGTAATGCTGGCGCAGTTTCCGGTGCGAATTGGTGAAGACAAGGGAGAAAGGGTGTTAGTCAGTAGGAGTCTGACACTACCCACAACTTACCATCTTCCATCTTTCGTGGGTGTCCAATGCAGGATTCACCTAAACTCCCATAAAAAAAAAAAAAAAAAAAAAAAAAAAAAAAAAAAAAAGCTAATGACGTCTAGAACCTATAAATATGTCAAACTGTTTATAAAATTGTTATTAAAAACATAGTATTTTTAAAAAATTTAATTTTGACTACCAAAAAAAGTAGCATTAGTTTATAGCCAACGAATTTTGAGTTATTATTTTTTTTCTGAAAACGTTGCAAAAATTTGTTAGTACAAAAAAAAATATAAAGAATTAAAATATCAAAAAACTGTTGAAAGTATTTTTTCTTACCGTTGTGAACTATTGATTTTCATAGTTGTTTTCACATTTATGTTTGAATTTTGTCATAATTTGTACACTATTCAATAAAAACATTCTTGACTTCCTGGCGCGTGTTCAGAGGGGGGAGGGGTCCAGAAAAATTAGGTTTAAATAAGAGGGAGAGAAATAGCGCTATAGTGTTATCTCTTTCTGTCTCATATATAATCTCCCCGAAAACCTTGTCTGGACACGCGCCTGCTGACTTCAGATATTGAAAAAGGAACCTTTATGAAGTTAAATCAATCATAATCCAAAAATCGATTTTTTTGCTTCAAAAGTGGCATTTGTTTTTTTTTTTTACTTGTAAAATAAAGTAAAAATTACCTAGTTCCACAAAAGTTTTTTAATTTGATTACAATTGCTTGAATTCAATGTAGACGTGTGTATGTCGCTCTTAAAAGACCAAATAAATTAGTAAATGTTGATTTATTAGAAATAATAGAGTGGCACATGTGGTGTAATTTCAATTCTTTTTCTACAAAAAAGAACTACCTAAATATTAGTTTTTAATAATTTTTCCAAAATTCAAAAATACTTTAAAATTAATATTTAACTTTTTTTTATACCACCAAAATTTTAGTTCCACCACTTGTGTCCAGGGACTGACACGAAAACCGAAACAAAATATATTTTATTTTTGTTTCGTTTCGGTTTTGAAAAACTGAAACAAAATATAAATTTAATTTTGTTTTGTGTTGAACCTGAAACGAAAAGGCTCTGAATTACGTTTTCGTCTCATGCCCGAAACGAAAAGACTTCGAATTTTGTTTTCGTTTCATGCCCGAAACGAAAATCCGTTCCGAATTCCGTTTTCGTTTCTCATAAAAAAGGCTCTAAATTTCACAAAAACAATTTTAAACACAATTCTTTTCTTGCAGGAGACGAAAACGAAATTCAGAGTCTTTTCGTTTCGGGCATGAGACTGAAACGAAATTCAAAACTATATATTTTCTTTTTCTTTTACAGACATTATATAGATATTAATTTGGATTCAATAATATTAATTGTAGGTATTTAAAAATATCCATTTTTGTTTTTTTATTATTATGTGATTTATTTGGATTAAATAAATCTGAACTCTTGGTATTACAAAAAATTCATTTTACTTTCACTTTCTTTGTATTATAAAGGGATTTATTTGGATTCAATAATGTGACCCCCTGGTATTCAAAAATATTCATTTCATTTTTTTTCACTATAAAGTGATTCATTTGGATTGAAAAATATTTGAAACACGTATTAATAACGATTGGTTTTGAAGTAAAAATAAGCGCTGTCATTGGGTACGAATATTCATTTTATATTCACTTTTTTTGAATTATAAAGGGATTTATTTGGATTCAATAATCTGACCCCCTGGTATTCAAAAATATTCATATAATTTTTTTTCACTATAAAGTGATTCATTTGGATTGAAAAATACTTAAAACACGTATTAATAAGGATTGGCTTTCGAATAAGAGTAGGCTCTGTCATCGGATACAAATGTATTGGACAGAAAACGTATTAAAAAACATTTAAAATTTTTAATACTTTTCAATTACTGTCTTCTTACTGGGAAATAGATGACTTGTTTATGTTAACAAATCGGCAACTTTTTTTTAACGAAAAATGAGAGAAAAGTTAAGTAATTGATGACTTTTATTTATTTTAATTGCAATATATTTGATAGTGTAATTAGTACTTTTTGGAAAGGATAAAAAGGCAAAAGTAGGTGACGATGCCAAACGATTAACTCTTTTTCTATCATGTCAGACATAACCTATAATAATAATAACCATAATAATAAAGACATTTAACTGTAATATAATGTTTATATATTTATTTCTTATATTTTTTCTCTTTTTTTATTACCTTATTTATTGTCTTTTTTAGTCATTATGGTCATTATAATTATACTAGCAAAATAAAACGCGCGCTATCGCGCGATTAGTTTTTCATACCTTTTAGAAATAATAAAATACAATAAAAAATATAACAAATCGGTAAATAATATTTATCTAATACGAAGAAATAAATATTTTAAATATAATATTTAAAAATCAATTAATATAAATAAAATAAATATTTATTTAGGACAAAATTTACAATATTTTAGAATTAAAAAAAATTACAAAAAATAATTGAAATTAAACAAAATAATTGCAAATTTTGCAAATTAATTGGAAAAAAAAATGAAAACAATTAAAAATTGGGAAAAGTAATTTAAACAATCATAAAAATGTCTTAAACATAAAGAAAATAATTTAAATTTGAGAAAAATACTTGAGAATCTTAAAAGTAAATTAAAACAAAATTGAATAATGAAAAATTAGAGAAAATAATTGAAAATTGAAAAAACATGGTTAAAAATTAAGATAAATAAATTAAAACTAAAAGAAATAATTAAAATTTAGGAAAATAATTAAACAAACTACGTAAAATATTTTAAATAAAGGAAAGTTAAGCAAAATTTGGGAAAAATACTTAAACTTTCAGAAGTTCATTGAAATAAAAGAAAATAATTAAAAATTAGAGAAAATAAATGAAAAAAGATAAAAAAAATTTTAAATTGAATAGAACAAGTTTTAATTAAAGAGACATAAGTAAAAACTTTTTGGTAATTATGAAAAAGAACGAGAAAAAGAACGAAAGTAATTGAAAATTGAAGAAAATAATAAAAATAATGAAATAATTGAAAAGTCAGATATAGTTAAAAATATTTTTAATTATGAAACAAATGTAAAGAATTGAAATTTGAAGGAAATAAATTTTGGAAAATAATAGAAAAATGTTTTTAAATTTTATAACTTGACGAAAATAATTAAAATATGATTCATTTAAATAATTTAAATAAATAAAAAAAAATAATTGTATTTTGACAAAAAATACATGAAGATCTTAGAATTCAATGAAAAAAAAAGAGAAAATAACTAAAAATTGGAGAAAAGAATTGAAGAACTAAGCTAAAAGTAATTGGAATTTACGATAATTAATAAACAAATTTTGAAATTATGAAAACAATTGAAATTTTAGAAAAATTCTTAAAAATTTTAGAAAATGAGAATAACTAAAAATTGGAGAAAAGACTGGAAGAATGCTAAAAATAATTGAAATTTACGATAACTAATAAAATTTTTTGGAAATTATGAAAACAAAGAAAAATAATTAAAAATTAAAGAAAACAATTGAAATTTTAGAAAAATTCTTAAAAATCTTAGAAAATAATTTTAGAAAATGAGAATAACTAAAAATTGGAAAAAATACTGGAAGAATGCTAAAAATAATTGAAATTTACGATAATTCGTAATTTTTTTTAGAAATTATGAAAACAACGAAAAATAATTAAAAATTGAAGAAAATAATAGAAATTTGAGAAAAATACTTAAAAAATTTTAGTAATTTATTTTATAAAATGAGGAAAACTAAAACTTGGAGAAAAGTCTGGAAGAAAGCTAAAAATAATTGAAATTTATGATAATTAATAAAAAAATTTTGAAATTCTGATAACAAATGAAAATAATTAGAAATTCAAGAAAATGTTTGAATTTTCAGAAAAATACTTAAAAATCTTAGAAAATGAGTATAATAATTAAAAATCGAAAAAAATAATTGAAAATGATAAATATTAATTAAAAATTGACAAAAATAATTGAAATATGCTGAAAATAATTTAAGATTGAGAAAGAAAATTGAATTATGATGAAAATAATTTGAATAATATAAAAACTTGAAAACATTCAATAATATTTGAGAGAAATAACTATGAAAAATAGAATATATGTTTAAAAAAAAATAATTATTGTAAAAATTACTTAAAAATGATTAATTAAAGAGAATAATTAAAAAATTGCAGAAATAATCGAAAATTGATGAAAATAATTGCAATATCGGATAAATAATTGAAAATTTTAAAAGTAATGCCAAAATAATGAATATAATTATAAATTGATGAAAATCAAGAAAAATTGCAGAATTTATTTTTAAGCAAAAGACAATAATTAAAAAATTGTTATATAATGAAAAATTGATGACAATAATCTAAATTTGAGATAACTGAAAATTTAGGAAATTAATTGCATGTGTTTATGTATATTTTAAACTTCTTCAAAAACCATAATAAATTTTTAAAGCATTTTTCGAAACTGTTTTTTTACACAAATGACAATTAAAAACCAGTAAAACACGACACTTACGAAAAAGGTTACCTTATTCTTTCAATTCAAAGTTCAAAATATTTCCTGATAAAGAGAGTCAAAATCAATAAAATAACAGGGAGTAAGACTAACTTCACTTCAGTTTTTAAAACATGGACAGAAAAAGATGAATAAATATTAATACTAACTAACTTCAGTTCAGACTTTAAAACGTGGACAGAAAAAATGAATAAATATAAAAAGTAATTAACTTCAGGAGTTTACGGAGATTATTATTATTTAATAATTAATAATTATAGGTTCAATTTGTTAACAAAATTTCGATAACTATTTTTTAACATTTTAAAGTTAACATTTCGACTACTACGTTAAGTTAACTTTTTGTTATCAATTTACATTACCAAAAAAGTTACCTTAAAAACGATAACTATTTCTTAACTTCTTGAAGTTAACATTTTGATTATTACATTTAGTTAACTTTTCGTTAACAATTTACAGTACCAAAAAGGTTACTTGAAAATGGTTACTTAAATGTTATCTAAACGAGAAGTGTGCCGCTTGGATCAGGACCAGTGTTGCCGTTTCAAGATGGCGGATTTGTACTAGATTAAGAAAAATTTTGTACTAAAGTGTACTAGATCTATATTTTAGCGGAAAATTCAAATTTAAAGTATAAATAATTGTTTATAAATCGTTATAAATTATTTATTTACAACAATTAAGTGATATTTAATTGTTTTTCTTTAGTTTTTAAAAAGTTAGCAAAAATTTCAGAAGGTTTTCCTTATTTAAAAATTATCACGTAAACTACAGAAAATATCTCTGTCCTTTTTTCTCTCATGCATTTTATTGCTGAAATCAAAATGTACTAGATTTCATTTAGTGAGTACTAGACTACTAGATTCCACCAAAAAGTACTAGATCTAGTACAATTGTACTAACTGTGGCAACGCTTGTCAGGACGGATGACACTAGACTGAACAGTTGCCGACCAATCAACGCTCGGAGCATGCGGCCGACATCTTGGCAAAGTTTACGCGTCAGAATAAATTGAATTCAAATTGAATGAAAGTAATATTTATTGAAAAAAACCATTATCAATAGTATATATTATGAAAAATCAAAATTATCGACATAAATAAATTATCCCTGCAAAAGAAAGTAAAGGAAAATTGATTAAGGCCGTTGGAGACACAGAGTCCGCAGAGAATCTGTAGGGGGGAGCAGTGGTTCTCAAAGACTGTCCCCATGCGTTTTGAAGACTTAGGAATTTTTCACGACAAAGTCCAACACTTTTCCCACAAAAGAACATCGTACTGCAAATTCTATTGAAATAAAGATTCAGAAAAATACTTACTTTTGATAAATCAAGTATTTCCTGAGCTTTAGTGTCTCGAGGAAATTCGTGTGATGAAAACAACCTCCAATGATGTTCCATGTTTGGCAATTTTTTCCAATAAAACCAGACACTTTTTCCGAAAATGAAAATCGTAGTGAAAATTTAAATTTAATTAGCACTTTTTCACTTATTTTGTTTTTGGCATTTGAGTTTTTAACCCGCGTCAATCTCTCGAGGAAATACAAAATCACTTGACACTTCACTCACTGATTCCCACTTTGACAATTTTTTTCGGCAAAACCAGACACTTTTTCCGAAAATGAAAATCGCAGTGAAAATTTAAATTTAGTTAGCACTTTTTCACTTATTTTGTTTTTGGCATTTGAGTTTTTAAACCGCGTCAATCTCTCGAGGAAATACAAAATCACTTGACACTTCACTCACTGATTCCCACTTTGACAATTTTTTTCGGCAAAACCAGACACTTTTTCCGAAAATGAAAATCGTAGTGAAAATTTAAATTTAATTAGCACTTTTTCACTTTTTTTGTTTTTGGTATTTGAGTTTTTAAATCGCGTCAATCTCTCGAGAAAAGTAAATTTTTTTCAATTTCATCAATGAAAATGTCAAACAATGTAGCAGAATATAGTTTGTCGTGCGCTGTTCTGATACGTCATTTTCGGGTACTATAATTCACACGGCGCCGCCTTTGAAATTATAGACAGGCGTACATTATATTCATTATATTAATCAACCTATTTATAAAATTCAATGTTTAGATATTAATTGTAAAAATTTAATATAAAAAATTAATGTCAAGTTCCAAACATAATTTTGCTAAATCATGCATTAATAATTTCTAAACAATTTAAATATTTTTTAAAATCTAAGAGTTGAAGGAAAAATAGTAGAGCTTATTTAGTTTATCAGAAGAATGCAACCCGACTTACAGAGGAGATGGGAAATAGATATTGTATAGGAACTGAAATAAGTGTTTCTTTTAATTTTTTAAAATTAAATAAACAGAGCATTCGATAAATATTTTATACATAACGTAAAAATTAAAGAAATAATTAAAACGCAAGAAAGGACTAAAAAAATAGTGTAATATCAAAAAAATTAAATAAACAGGAAGAAAATGGAGAAATGTTTTTTTCTTAATCTAACAAACTGTAAAAAATGTAAAAAGTAAAAAAGAATAAGTAAGTAAGTTTGTAAAAAAACTCTCAAGAAATAGACAAGATGTAAAAAGAAATTGAATAAATTTACAAAAAAATAAGTGTATTTACTTTTAAAAGTATAGAAATAATTATTAAAATTAACGTAATAAAAAGTTTAATGAATGTATAAATAAGAAAACTGTGTAATATAATATTAAATAATTTTTATAAAAAGAAGAAAATTAAAGAAAATCCTAAAAAGAACAGAGACAAATACAAAAAAAAAATATCAAAAATACCTAAACGGAGAAAAAATTTTAAAAATGTTGTAAAAATAATAAATTATAATATAAAAATGAAAGTAAAATCTCTTAAAAATCTTGTAAGAATATTACCAAAGGAAGGATTATTGTGAATATGGAAATTAATTAATATTATTGAATTAAGATGCATTGAAATTTAAACTAATTTAAATTTAAAAGTTGGTACAAATTGGAATATGAGTTCATTGACGTTTGGAATTTATATAACTTTTAATGACTTGAAGATATACAAATCTAATATTATTTTTTGATAACTTGATACCAAAAATTTGTAAATTGTAGGTATTTTGATCATCTGTATTAATACAATTTTTTAAATTTTATAACGAATAAAATATTAAAATTTTCAAGATTTATCCACAAATTTCTGTTTTTTTTATGATTTGCGATACTTTACATGCAATATTGGACATCCGGAGAATTGAAAAGTTTTTTTTCCATTTAAATCAATAACAGCCCTGTTTATAGATTACATTTATTTTATTTATTTCAAGCAATCTATACATATATCTTTGGTGAATAAATTGATCTCTGTTTCCGAACTTCTATGTAAGTCGGGTTGCCTTCTTTCTCTGCACTAAGTAAACCATAAGGATTTATGATGTAACTCTTAGTATTTGAGAAATAATTTAGCAAAAAAAAAGATAAAATTTTTTCCTACATAAATTTTAATTTGTTAATTTTAAATTATGCAATTCTTTATTACAATATTAAATATAATAAACAAATTAATAATGTTCTAAAACAAGTATTAAAGTAAATTTCTTATTTCTTCAAAATAAAAGGGAGAATTTTTGTTACATAATAAAAATATTATATAATTTTTTTTTAATATATTGAATGTTTTAAAAATAAAATAAATTAGTTCAAAAATGATATTAGATTAAACTACATATCTTTTAAAAATAAAATGTAAGAAACTACTTGGTAAATAAATTATATTTACTTATTTAATTTTAAATCATACATTTTTTAAACCACGTTTTTTTTCTTATAAAAAAAGAGATATACATTTGTCTGTGTAGCATAAAATATATACAATTTATTGACAACATTTTCAGAAAAAGCTGTCTCAAATTCGACCAATGCAGATGAAAATTCTAAACATGACAGTTAAATTTCAAAAATATTTGTTAACATGCCCAAGTTATTAAATATTTAACAAAAAAGATCTATAAAAACGATTTAGCTTTCAAGAAAGTGCAACATTCGCAGTTTACAAAATTTTTTCCACGACATTTGTAGAAAAGTTTAATTTTTGCTCCGGTCAGTAAGCACAAAGTTTCTTATTTCTGATCTAAATTTGTTAAATATTTGATAACATGACCAAGTTATTAAATATTTAACAAATTAGACCAATAAGAACGATTAACCTATCGTGAAAGTGAAAAATTCACATTTTACAAAACTTTTTCCACGACATTTGTAGAAAAATTTAATTTTTGCTTCGGTCAATAAGCACAAAGTTTCTTATTTCTGATTTAAATTTGTTAAATATTCGATAACATGACCAACTTATTAAATATTTAAAAAATATTTAAAAAATTTTTTCTCCGTTTAGGTATTTTTGATATTTTTTTTTTTGGTATTTGTCTCTGTTCTTTTTAGGATTTTCTTTAATTTTCTTCTTTTTATAAAAATTATTTAATATTATATTACACAGTTTTCTTATTTATACATTCATTAAACTTTTTATTACGTTAATTTTAATAATTATTTCTATACTTTTAAAAGTAAATACACTTATTTTTTTGTAAATTTATTCAATTTCTTTTTACATCTTGTCTATTTCTTGAGAGTTTTTTTACAAACTTACTTATTCTTTTTTACTTTTTACATTTTTTACAGTTTGTTAGATTAAGAAAAAAACATTTCTCCATTTTCTTCCTGTTCATTTAATTTTTTTGATATTACACTATTTTTTTAGTCCTTTCTTGCGTTTTAATTATTTCTTTAATTTTTACGTTATGTATAAAATATTTATCGAATGCTCTGTTTATTTAATTTTAAAAAATTAAAAGAAACACTTATTTCAGTTCCTATACAATATCTATTTCCCATCTCCTCTGTAAGTCGGGTTGCATTCTTCTGATAAACTAAATAAGCTCTACTATTTTTCCTTCAACTCTTAGATTTTAAAAAATATTTAAATTGTTTAGAAATTATTAATGCATGATTTAGCAAAATTATGTTTGGAACTTGACATTAATTTTTTATATTAAATTTTTACAATTAATATCTAAACATTGAATTTTATAAATAGGTTGATTAATATAATGAATATAATGTACGCCTGTCTATAATTTCAAAGGCGGCGCCGTGTGAATTATAGTACCCGAAAATGACGTATCAGAACAGCGCACGACAAACTATATTCTGCTACATTGTTTGACATTTTCATTGATGAAATTGAAAAAAATTTACTTTTCTCGAGAGATTGACGCGATTTAAAAACTCAAATACCAAAAACAAAAAAAGTGAAAAAGTGCTAATTAAATTTAAATTTTCACTACGATTTTCATTTTCGGAAAAAGTGTCTGGTTTTGCCGAAAAAAATTGTCAAAGTGGGAATCAGTGAGTGAAGTGTCAAGTGATTTTGTATTTCCTCGAGAGATTGACGCGGTTTAAAAACTCAAATGCCAAAAACAAAATAAGTGAAAAAGTGCTAACTAAATTTAAATTTTCACTGCGATTTTCATTTTCGGAAAAAGTGTCTGGTTTTGCCGAAAAAAATTGTCAAAGTGGGAATCAGTGAGTGAAGTGTCAAGTGATTTTGTATTTCCTCGAGAGATTGACGCGGGTTAAAAACTCAAATGCCAAAAACAAAATAAGTGAAAAAGTGCTAATTAAATTTAAATTTTCACTGCGATTTTCATTTTCGGAAAAAGTGTCTGGTTTTGCCGAAAAAAATTGTCAAAGTGGGAATCAGTGAGTGAAGTGTCAAGTGATTTTGTATTTCCTCGAGAGATTGACGCGGTTTAAAAACTCAAATGCCAAAAACAAAATAAGTGAAAAAGTGCTAACTAAATTTAAATTTTCACTGCGATTTTCATTTTCGGAAAAAGTGTCTGGTTTTGCCGAAAAAAATTGTCAAAGTGGGAATCAGTGAGTGAAGTGTCAAGTGATTTTGTATTTCCTCGAGAGACTGACGCGATTTAAAAACTCATATGCCAAAAACAAAATAAGTGAAAAAGTGCTAATTAAATTTAAATTTTCACTACGATTTTCATTTTCGGAAAAAGTGTCTGGTTTTATTGGAAAAAATTGCCAAACATGGAACATCATTGGAGGTTGTTTTCATCACACGAATTTCCTCGAGACACTAAAGCTCAGGAAATACTTGATTTATCAAAAGTAAGTATTTTTCTGAATCTTTATTTCAATAGAATTTGCAGTACGATGTTCTTTTGTGGGAAAAGTGTTGGACTTTGTCGTGAAAAATTCCTAAGTCTTCAAAACGCATGGGGACAGTCTTTGAGAACCACTGCTCCCCCCTACAGATTCTCTGCGGACTCTGTGTCTCCAACGGCCTTAAACATTATAAATGTAACATAAAGAAGTCCATCAAAACTAAATAATTTTTTTTGTTTTGAAATTCATTGATTTATTTATCAAACACATGAATCGCGTAATAATATTTTACATCCAAAGTAGTTATTCACACAATGATAACAATAACAATAATTATAATACCAATAATAACAGCAATCGGAATAATAATTACAAACATAGGAATAACAATAATAATAATAACAATAATGACAAAAATAATTATAAGAGGCACATTTACAGCGAAATTACCCTACATGAGCGAAGTTAGCTTGTTTTACGGTACTTTTTTCTTTATTTACTTAAGTAAAATTCTTAGTTGTGCACTAATTGGGACATTTACCTTAACTGGTAAATTCCATAATCTTTTAAATGAATTAAAATCTTTTAACATTGAAGAATGAGTGCCAATAAGGCCGTTTTCTGGGCCCCCTTTAAATCAGTTTATTATGAAAAATTTTAACTTTTTAGTATGCCTAACAATCCCTCAATACAGTGAAATGTATGTTTTTCTCAACATTTCACACGTTTATCGATGTCGATCCTTTTTTTTTTTGGTTTTGAACCTTTTCTCAAAGCATTAAAAGATATTTGTGTAATTAATTTAATAATGCTAAACAAAATATATGTGACCTGGACTGTGAAAAGGGGGCTTACGTGTCAAAAAATAATTTTTCACTTTTTTGCCGATTCTGATAGATTTTGAGATGCTCTTTCACGTGGTGCAAACCAAAAAGTCATAACTTGTTAAAAAGTTGATTAAAACTCAAGCTAAAGAAGAGTAATTTTGCGAAAAAAATAATGTGTTTTTTAAAAATCTGGAAAAAGGAAAAAAAAATATTGAAATCGCTTAAAACTCCTTCCTCGGGGGTTTTTGGGATCGCTGATTACGAATCCGGTGTCAGTTTCTTAAAATTCAAAATGGCGGATCCAATATGGCGGACAACAAATTAAAAACTTATTGGATTCACTTAAAACTGGCTACTCAGGGGTTTTCGGGGTTGCTGATTACGAATTTAGCATCAGGTTGTTAAAATTCAAAATGGCGGATCCACTATTACGGTCTTTTAAAAATGTGAACCCCAAAAACTACTGTGTAACGAGTTTCAAGCCGTATAAACGTGCAGACGTATCAATATTGACTTCGATAAAGATTGAGTTGCTCTTTCACATATTAAAAACCAGAATGTCATAATTTGTTAAAATATTTATTAAAACTAACACCGGATTCGTAATTAGCGACCCCAAAAACCCCCGAGTAGCCAGTTTTAAGCGAATCCGATAATTTTTTTAATTTTGTCCGCCATATTGGATCCGCCATTTTGAATTTTCAAAAACTAACACTGGATTCGTAATTAGCGACCCCAAAAACCCCCGAGTAGCCAGTTTTAAGCGAATCCGATAATTTTTTTAATTTTGTCCGCCATATTGGATCCGCCATTTTGAATTTTCAAAAACTAACACTGGATTCGTAATTAGCGACCCCAAAAACCCCCGAGTAGCCAGTTTTAAGCGAATCCGATAATTTTTTTAATTTTGTCCGCCATATTGGATCCGCCATTTTGAATTTTTAAAAACTAACACCGGATTCGTAATCAGCGACCCCAAAAACCCCTAAGTAGCCAGTTTTAAGCGAATCTGATAAGTTTTTAATTTTGTTGCCCGCCATATTCGATAAAATTAAAAATGATCCTCAAATATATATAAGAAAATTATTATAACATTCTAATCAGATTATTAAGAGAAATTTTGAATAACAGGCATAAACAAATATTATAAATTACTTTGCAGTAAATATAAATTCTTTTTGTTTCTGTATTCCTTTTCCGTTAACTTTTAACGCTTTGCCTTCTCTCTCTTACTCACGAAACCAATATAAGAATTTCCTTTTCTGTTAACTTTTAACACTTATTTTCAGTACTCGTTTCTTACATAGGATATAAATAATTTAAAAAAATATTTTTAAAACAAAATTGTACATGCCTATTACTCAAGATCCCTTCAAGTTTATAGTGCAGTATAGTTTTATTTAAAAGAACAACAGAATTTAAGATTGTAATTTACAAAAAAGTAAAGATAGCTCCCATAATTGCCAAAATTGTGTTAGTAAATAAAACAAAAACCAACCTACAGTATTTTAAATTTTGGAACTGCAAATAAATATGATCTTGACGTAATTTTTTTTTTAATAAATGTTAATAATAAATAATAATAAATAAGTTTTTATTAGAAACTTTTTATTCTGTGAATATTTATTTTATAATTTAATAGAAAATTCCAAAAGATATAAAACAAAAATTTCTATTATAAGGATAAATATCACTAGGAAGTTTTGAAATGTAAATCATAATTAATTAATTTAAAATTACAATTAATAAACGATGTAGAAAAATAAGCAAAATAGAGCATATAAAGAAATTGAAAAGGACATTTTTAATTTATTATCCCATTAACGCCTAAAATCACAAAAATCGTAGACTTATTTTGGAATAGTACTGCATCTAAAAATTTTTTTTTTAAAATATGGGATTAGGGTTTCCTTATGTTTTTGAGACCACTCTACAAGATTCAGTAATCAGATTGCATTTTTGACCAATAGGAAATCCAATATGGCGACTTTTTTGCAAAAAAGTACGAAAAAATCGACATTTGTTTTTTTTTTATAATCAAAATCTCTAACCGAAAACGTCATTCCAGTATGCAATAAAGTGGCACAAAATGGCACAAACTATTCAAACTTTAAAAACATGCAATAGTTATTACATGAAATTCAAAATGGCGGCGCCAATATGGCGAATTTTGAAAAAATTTTAATAATTTATTGCATGTTGGACCAATGTTAATATTTTTTATCAAAATTAATAAAACTTAGTATACAAGGGTTTTTTGGGTCGCTGATTACGAATATGTTAATGATTCTTCAAAATTTAAAATGGCGGATCCAATATGGCCGACAAAATTTTTAATTTTTAAGAAACTTAGTATACGAGAGTTTTTTGGATCGCTGATTACGAATACGTAAATAATTTTTAAAATTCAAAATGACGGATTCAATATGGCGGACAAAATTTTTTAATTTTTAAGAAAAATTATGAAACTAAGTATACAAGGGTTTTTGGGTCGCTGATTACGAATATGTTAATGATATTTCAAAATTAAAAATAGCAGTTCCGATATGGCGGACGAAAATTTTTAATTTTTAAGAATAATTATGAAACTAAGTATACAAGGGTTTTTGGGTCGCTGATTACGAATATGTTAATAAATAATTTTTCAAAATTCAAAATGGCGGATCCAAAATGGCGGACAAAAAAATAATGGAGTTTGTTCAAGACCTGTTACTCAGCAGTTTATGAATTTTTTAAATTTGACTTAATATTCTTTATCGGCGACCCCGAAAACTTCCGAGTAGCAAGTTTCAAACGAATTACATTAAATTTTATTTTTTCGTTCGCCATATCGGAACTGCTATTTTTAATTTTGAAAAATCATTAACATATTCGTAATCAGCGACTCCAAAAACCCTTGTATACTGAGTTTTATAGTATATCTTAAAAATTTTTAATTTTTGTCCGCCATACTGGATTTTTTAATTTAAATTTTTGAAAATCATTAACATATTCGTAATCAGCGTTCCAAAGAACCTTTGCACAATAAGTTTCATAATTTTTTTTTGAAATTAAAATTTTTTGTCCGCCATTTTGAATTTTGAAAAATTATTAACATATTCGTAATCAGCGACCCCAAAAACCCTTGGATACTAAATTTAATTATTTTTCTTAAAAATTAAAAAATTTTGTCCGCCATATTGGATCCGCCATTTTGAATTTTGAAAAATCATTCAGAATACAACGTTCAATTGAAAGGGCCAAAGATAAAATTCTAAAAAATTATTTTAATGAAATAATTAAGATCTAATAACTAAATAAACATATTAATTAGTTAATTACTAATTTCTTAATAATATAAGAATTACATGAGAGTAATTTGTTTATATTAATTTAATAAATTAAAATAATGCATAACTATTTATAAGCATTAGTAAATAAATCTTTTTTAAAAATCCCTTAAGCTGTTAATTTTAATTTAATTATTATTATTTACAGCTTTTAAAGTTATGAAGTTAAATTTTCGATTTTATTTAGCAAGTTTTTTTGAAATTGTACTTAGAGATAAACAGTACTTTTTGTTTTATTATTTTTTTCTTTCTTTTGTTATTCTTTTGAAATAGCAGTAAATTTTACTTTTTATTTATTAAAGAAAATACTTTTCTTAAAAAATTTGTAAACCTTAAATAATAATTAACTAATTCTAATTAAATTAAATTAATTAAAAACTATTTATTTACTAATTATATTTATTTATATTTACAATTGATTTCTATTCAATTTCAATTACAATATAACTCATATATATTACGTAAAATATATTTTAATTATTTATAAATTATTTGTTTATTTCTAAACATAATGGAAGCGATATGAGAGAAAATTTTGATTTACTAAACATGTTGTCAAACAAACAATAATTATCATTAAAAAATTTTTTTTTTTAAAGGACATTTTTCCTTCTCATAAATATAGTTTCGGAAAAGTTTTGAATTCTTTAAAGGTCACTGGATTTATTTTTCTGATAGCCTGTATTTAACCGAGAGATCCCTATACATAACTTAAACAATGAAGAAAAGTTTTTTTCCACTTATATTTCAGGAATTATTCAAGTCAAAGATATAAAATCTTTAAAATGAATATTTGTTGAAGGTTTTATCTTTACTAGAACCATTTTACAAATTAAACTATAATATTTGGAAAAACTATTTAACACAGTCTTGTTTTCTGATCCTAGTAGGTATAGTGTACACTTAACACACATTTTAAAAAATGAAACCTATAAAAGTTCATAAAGCAAATTAATTATGAAGACAGTTTATCTATTTTTTAATAATTCTCCACAAATTTCAATACCAGATGGATTTATAATATGAGCCGCTTCTTTATCTAAATCATCTAAAGCCGACTTTATTTTTGATAAAGATTCCACTAAATCATCCATTTCTACAAGCGCCTCACTTTTCTCTTCCAACTGATTCGATTTTCTTTTCTCTTCATCAAAGTATTTACATTTTCTTTTCTCTGCATTCAAATGCATAGCATTCTTCTTCTCTACAATAATTAATTCACTATGTTCCAAATTACCATTTACTTCAGGGCTTAATTCACATTTCTTTGAAAATATACTGTCCGCAGATCTACTTAATATTTCATCGAGAGTTAGCTGAATATCATCATTTGAATGAAAAGAATCGTAAACAATGTCCAGATGTGGTTCTGATTTCACTTGTGACTTTTGAGACACGAAATTTGCAAGAGGAACAATTTCTTCCGTTGATGAATAAAACGAAAACGTCAAATCTGGTGGAATCGTTACATTTTTGATTCTAGACGTTGTCGATAATTCTTTCTGATAAGAACTATCATTTGTCTGTTTAGATGCAGTAATTGTTGAGGAATTTCGAGAAAAATGTGCTGAATTTTTTTTCAACACTTCTGCAGGTACTTTACTGTCAAATGTGAGTGAACACTTTTCATTTAATTTAAAAGAATGTTTTAATCTCGGTGGATTAAGAAAATGTGCAGCTTCAATGTCAAGATTAGAAAGACCTGTCTGCAGCAGTTTTAATGAATTTGACAATTCTTTTTCTATTTGAGCAACGTCCAATGTTTTTGTTTTTGTTTCAAGGTGGTTTTCTGCTGACGAACCTTTTTTTGCAGATATCTCTTCATTGAAGATCGGATTACTTTGTGAAACATAATCCATTATCTCGTTAAGTTTAAAATATATTTGAAGTTGATTTTTTTTCAATTCTCTCTGGATTACATCATTTTTCTGAAAATAGTTATAACAATAATGTTATGATCAAAACAAATATTTCATTTCAATTAATTGTGTTTTATAATTCACAGAAAAGCGCCGGCACTAGAATTTTAACAAATTTTTTTGGCTACAAACAATTATATTTGCACTCGAAACTAATTAGTTTAAAAAAAGATTTAATTTTTAATATCTTGTTTCATGCAAATTGATCTTAAAATTTGATCTTAATTCAACAAAATTCAATTTATATTAAAATTTTAATAATAATTATCAAAAAATATAGTCTAAATAAGCCCACAAAATATTTTACTAATTAATCAGAAAATTAAAAAATATTAAAAAAGGTAATTGTGTTAAAAAATGTAATAATTTTTTTATTATTTACGAACCTAAAATAACAAGTAATATGTGATTGTTCTATGAATTTTATTGTTCTACTTGCACTATCTTCTCAGCTTTACGACTGAATGACGAATACAGAAAATTTTATCATTCGCGGGATTCTTCATATGCGGGTAAACGAAACCGTATCAAAAAATTTGAGATCCCTTGGCATAAAATACTTCCAGTTTCTTTGCATCCCGATATTAATATATGAGCACAAAAATTGTCATTAATTATGTTAATTATCATATATTATATTAATTGTGACATATTTTTGAAAAAGTACCTGCCCGTCAAAATATTGTCCGACTAACTCTTTTTTATTACTAAAAAGCTGTGGTATATTTTTTAAAATAAAAATAGTATCTTAAATTAATTGTTCTTAAAATTTAAAAAACGTAAAAAATATTCGACATTTCTTTTCAAGTCGCTAATAAAAGTGGCGTAACTAAAAAACTCCGGGCCCAGATCATAATAGATTAAGGGCATGTTATCGAGTGTGACGTCACTGGGCAAAATTTGTCCGTAACTTTTTTCTTAAAATATTTCATATTTTATCCCAAAACTTGGTAGAATTACTTAGAATCTAATTAGAAAGATCTCTCTGACCCGAATTTGTTTGAATTTTGGATCAAAATTAATTTTTAGGAAATTAGAGATTTTTTGAAAATTTTCCAAAATTAATTTTTGGGACAAAATTCAAAGAAATTCGTGGCAGAGATACATTTTTTATGATAGTTTAGGTATAATTGTACCAAGTTTCGTGACAAAAAATTCAATATTTTAAGAGAAAATTTACGGACAAGTTTTGTCTATACGTCATAATTTATCACATGCCCTTAAGAAAGCAGTATTTTTGTATAGGTATGTATAAAAAATAATTATAAAAATATTTAAATTGTTAAATTTGAAATATTTTTTTAAAATTTGTAATTATTCGTAATATCAATTTTAAAGTTGATTTGGACACATACTCAAGAAGAGGTTAGGTTTAAAGTCATTATTTTGCTTTTTTCAATAAAAATACTAACTTTTAATGTAATTTTATTTAGACAGAATGTGGCAAATTTAAGTTATAAGAAAATAAACCATTAAGACTTGTAATTGGATAAAAACTAAAAATTTTTGAAATTCAGAAACACATTTATAGTTTCTTTCGTTTCTCAGAAAACGTTTCTTAATGTCAAAAATCTTTCATTTTTATCCAATTATGAGTTTTAATGGTTTATTTTGTAATAAATGAAATTTGCCACCTTCTGTCTAAATAAAATTACTGAGTTAATTTCTCTATGATTCGAAAAGCAAAATAATGATTTCGAACATAACCTCTTTTCGAGTACGTATCCAATTCCAGATTAACCTTCCTGCAATTATTTTAAAGGTAATTTTGCACGCAATAAAAAGTATTTCTATTTTTAATAAATCACATTACAACTTTTTTAAAAAAAATATTTTCTATCTTTTAATAAAGACCAAATTTTTTTTTTATTATTTATATATTTTTGTAAATAATTGTTTAGTTAAGATGATGTTAAAATACGTTCACAACTTTTAAACCAAAATGTGAAAGATGATGACTCAATTTGAAAGGGAACAATACTGATATGATATCATGTTATATCTCTCATTCGAGTGTACAAAATATGTATTTACATAAAATTTTAACACTAATGTACATTATTATCAGGGGCGTACCTATTGGAAGTGATGATTAAAAAAGGGGAGGGGAGAGTACTGATTTATTAAATTATTATTAAAAAATCGATTCATATTTTCGTCCAAAATGCATAAATTTTTATTCTTATAAAGGATTCTCGAAAATACGCAATAGAATTTTTAAAATACTTTTTTTAATCTAAAAATATTATTTCCAAAAAATTTTTTTCATCTTAAAAATGTAACTTCACTATTAAAAAAATATCCCTTGTCTGAAAATGATTCAGTTGACCTTTATAAAGTATATAATTTACCAAAAAATTCGTACAATATTTATCAGTTCATTTGATATTTAAAATTCCTGATTTTTAAATTCTAAAACTTTAATTTTATAGAGATGGTTTGTTTAGAAAAAGTATTCTAGATTGAAAAGAAAACCAATTGGTTTATATAAAGGGTAAATTTTATCTGATATTAGAAGAAAAAATGTCGATTTTTAAATTTTAAAAAAATTTTCAGTTTTATTTTTTTATATTAATATCTCCAATTTTATTGTCATTGTGATGATTCCTTTAGAAAATTACTTTTCAATATTTCGATCATTTTTTTATTATTTTAAGTTCCTATTTAAAATTCCGATATTTTAAGTTATTTTTAGTTAGATTTAAATAAGTTAAATAAATAAAATAAATTAAATAAATAAAAATAAATAATTTTCAATTTTCTTCAATTTTGGCCTTTTTAGTGGAAATCTGACGTATTCAAATTTAATATTTAAACATGCAGCTTTAAAGAAAATATTAATTTTACAAATATAGACAATTATATAATTTCTTCAGAATCAGTTTTTCTCTGCGAATTTACAATAAAATAGTAATTTTTATAAACTCTTTTATATTACAAAATACAATTTGTTTTTAAAAATTTAAATTATTGTGTAGATTACATCATTTAAATGTGGTAAAGAATCAAAAATGAATTCTATTTAATAAAATAGTGAGTGTGTATTTTTGTACGTAGTAATTATATTATTACTATTATTATTTTTATTGTTATATAGTATTATAATTATTATACATTCGCATTTTGCTATATATCACAGTTTCGTAAAAAAGTATACAAAAATGAATAAATATAAAATTATTCGTATTGCTACATTTGTACATTTTATTCTTATAAAAATATATTAAATTTCTATTTTTAATATATATTTAAAAATTATATTTGTACTAAAAGAGTGCATATTTCTCTACAATGTTTATCTGTGGATCTTATTTATCTCGATGAGTTGCTTCTCTTAACTTTTATATTTTCAAATTGAATTTGAAATGGATGTTGAAAATTTTGAGCCTTGCAGAGGTATTTCCTTTTTTCTTCTTTGATGTACCAAAAATATGTTGTAAATAAAGAGGAATGCAGGAACCAGAGTGAAAATCTAAAATGATAATTTTTACAATTTTATCATATTATTAATTAATTATTAATATTATTATTTAAAATAAACATTAACATTAATAAAAGAAACTAAGATTACCAGTAAATTGCTTGGTTAAGAATTTTTTTAAATTTAATTTAAGGAAGATTAAAATCTTATGTTAAAAATGATGGAATTGATATATTCATTTTTTTGTAAATAGCAAATTTAAAATAAAGCCGTTAAAAATAGATTTTTAAAGATTTAGATTTTTGTGAAAAAAGTTGTTTAAATCAAATAAATGCATAAACTGGAGATTTAAGATGTTTAATATGTCTGTTTGTTATAAACATAATTTTAAAATCTAAAAATGTAGCAATTAATAAAAAATAAAATTTTTGAGCCCAAAAATTGTTTATAAAAAAGAGATAAAAAAGAAATAATTTAATGAATTAAAGTTTTTAGTTTCTTTTTCCGATATGGTATTGGAAATAGCTATACTTTGTACTAAGAAGACTTGAGTAATGAACTTTATTATTACGCAGTAATTAAAAAAAAAATTATTTCTTAATGTCGATTTTTAAGGCACCAGAGGTCAACTCAAGAATTATAATAATTAAAAGAAAAAAATAATTTAATTTTATTAGAGTCGTTAAAGTGTATACTTACTAATGAAAAACACAACACGCCTTGTAGTGAAGATAAAAATGTGTAAAGAGGGCAGAAGGCAGTTAAGAAGCAGAATGCACCACCCACTCCACAAATTATAAATTCCTAAATTAACACAAAAATCATAATTAATTAACGCTAAGATAAAATACCATTTGTAAAATTATTATAAATTGATGTTGAATTTTCAAAATTTAAATTACTTGATCTTGTTTCAATTCACTCAAACTTTAAAATGAATACTAAAAAGTTTTCAATCAATCTGCAATTTAAAAATATTTTGAACATTGTTGAAATATTTTCTCCGTTATAATAATATTATTTTAATTATTAATAACATTTCTAATGCGAAATAAATGTGAACAATAGATTAAACAGAAAAAGAAATTATTGTTTTTTGACTAGGTTATTATAACTAATGTACTCACAATTGTATACCATGGATACTGGGAGAAAATTTCAACTTTATGAAGAATATAAAACCACATTAAAACATGTACAACAGGTAATAGAATAGATAATAATATCGAATAAAGAAAGAAGCCTGTAATCATAGGTTTCGAGACTAGATGAAAAGATTTTGACACGCCCCAAGCATAAGTAGCAGATCCAAGCAAGATGAATATCTAAAAATAATACAATAATTGTTAATACATTTAAAATCATATTTTACAAATTAATTAAAAACATGACCGTCTTAAAATGTTGATAACTCTGGCACATATTAGCGAAATGAAATTTTTCGTAAACCATTGAAAAGTTTATAAAATTTGCCGTTAAATGGTACTATTTTAAAGCTTTTTTGATTAATAGAAACGGAGATTCAATGTGATAAAGACAGGTGAATTTTTCGTTTTTTGTGAATTTTTATTATTCAAGTTTGGTGGACTGCATTTTCTAGAAAAGTAGTTGGAAAATTTTGAAAATAAGTAAATTTAAACCTTGATCTTGTAGCTTTAAAATAAGCAGAAGAAAAGTAAATTATCTCGACTGGTTCAAAAGTTATAGGTAAATGTGTATAAACAAGAAGACCCAACAATTTCTTTGTTTCCTCCCCACTCAGCCTGTTTGCAGCCAAAAGTGAAGCGGGCACTATAGAATCGTTGCGTTTTCTCGTATAATACATTTACTTATAACTTTTGAACCAGTCAAGATATTTTAATTTTCTTCGGCTTATTTTAAAGCTACAAGTTCAAGGTTTAATTTTGCTTATTTTCGAAATTTTCCAACTACTTTTCTATATAATAATTTACAAGTGGGTCAGGCTTTGCCAAGCGGATCGGCTAAAATTAATTATAAAAATTCTGTTTCTAATGAGACATCATTTTCGTTATCCTTAAACTATGTAAATTAGGCTCCAAAATTATTAGAACAAAAAAATTTTTATTTTCGAAGTTATTAGTGATTGAAATTTTTAATAGTGCAAAATGAAAACATGTTTTTCTCGAGATCTTCTTAACCGATTTTAAAAGTTAAAACAGCATTTTAATTGTCTTGAAACGTAGTTTTTAAAAATATTTTTTGTTCACAAGAATTTTTAATTTTTATCGTTTTTTAAATTATTTATTTAATAAATATTAATAAAAAACATCTTTCTGCGTGCATTACGTATAATTTTAAGATACTGTTGTATTCTTTACACTTTTTTGATAATAAAACCGTTAAGAAAAAAAATGGCCCGCTATTAGAGACAAATATATGTGACGCTCCGCGAGAGAAGGGACCTATCGCTGAGAAAGCAAATTTTAAAGAATGGACGGGCAAAGAGGAGGAAGAAAAATCGAGACGCTTAACATGCCCATGTTTAAAGCTTCATAACAAGAAAACTAGATGCAGGAATCAAATTTTGATTTTTGGAACTCAAAAAGCAACTCAAAAACTATCAATTACCATGAAAAAATCAAACTAATTAATTGTTAATTTCACGGGATGGTCGTTCAAAGAAAAATCAAAAAATGCGATATACTTAGTATGTCTAGGTTTGAAGCATTATAACAAAAAGTGTAATTACAAAAAAAGAATTTTTGAAACATGGAACTGAAAGAACAACTCAAAAATTACCTTTTAGCATAAAAAAATGAAAATTGATTTTTTCGGCGATAGGTCCCTTCTCTCGCGGAGCGTCACATATTAAATTTTTTTTTTGGCGTGCAAAAAATATTTTAAACTTAATTACATAAATCCGTTGACAATAAAAACCATTGAAAACAAAAGAAAACTTAAACATACACAATTTTTAAACTTTCATTCACTACCTATGCAAAAAAAATTTTAAACGCCGAAAAAAAAAATTAATATCTTTGTTCCTAATCGCGGGCCATTTTTTTTCTTAACGATTTTGTTTTCAAAAAAGTGTGAAGAATACAATAGTATTTTAAAATTTCACGTAATGCACGCAGAAAGCTGTTTTTTATTAACATTCATTAAATAAATAATGTAAAAAACGATAAAAATTAAAAATTCTTAAGAACAAAAAATATTTTTAAAAACTACGTTTCAAGACAATTAAAATGCTTTTTTAACTTTTAAAATCGGTTAAGAAGATCTCGAGAAAAATATGTTTTCATTTTGCACTATTAAAAATTTCAATCACTAATAACTTCGAAAAAAATTTTTTTTTTGTTCTAATAATTTTAGAGCTTAATTTACATAGTTTAAGGATAACAAAAATGATGTCTTATTAGAAATAGAATTTTTACAATTTTAGCCGATCCGCTTGGCGAAACCTGACCCAAGTATAATTAATTCATTCATTCATACATTCATTCTGTGCACATCTGAAATTTGTCACTAGATGTTTTTTCTTTTTAAATTAAAAATTTTAAAACATTTTACACCTTCTCAAAATGTTTTTAAATTTTAAATTTAAAGCAATTTTAATTTCTTCAAATTTTAATTTACGTTCAAAAGTACTAAATTTGAAATAATATAAAAATTTCTTCGATTTTTAATAATTCTTTTATGTTATGATTTAAATTACGTAAATTACAATTTCGTACTATTTTTATCATTTTTCAATTATTTTCTGCAACTTCTAATTATTTTTAAATTGTTTCTCTAATTCTTAAATTTACTTTCTTCGAATTTTTTCAAATTTTGTTAAGTTTTTTCAATCACTTTTTTAATTTTAACTATTTCTCCCTCGACATTAAATCAATTTAATTATTTATTCCTGATTTTTATATTATTCGTCGCAAATTTAAATTATTTTTTTAATTTACCATTATTTTTGTCATTTTGCAATTATAATTTTCAATTCTTAATCATTTTCATAATTTCTTAATTAATTTCGCGAACTTTCAATTATTTCTTTCTATTATTTTGCAATTTTTTTCTCCATCTTTTAATATTTTCATTATTTTTCAATTAAGTTCCGAAATTTTCAGTTATCATCTCAAATTCAGATTATTGTCATCAATTTTCCATGTTTGAAACGATTTTTCAATTATTTTCTTATGCTAAAAGATAAATTCTATATTTTTTCTATTATTTTCTTCAATTTCTAATTATTTTAATAATTTTTGCTTAATTATCCAAAATTGCATTTATTTATCTGAAATTTTAATTATTTTCAACAGTTTTAGATTATTTCTGCGATTTTTTAATTATTCGCTTTAAATAAAAAATTTTAAGTAAATTTGTAATTATTTACTCTTTTTAAACATGTATTGTGTGTTTTTTTTCAATTCTTTCTCTCAAATTTTATTTACTGTTTTCAATATATCATATTTCAATTATTTTTATGATATTTCAATTATTTTCCACAATCTTAAATTATTTTCAGCATTTTTAAATTATTGTTTCCAATTTTCAATTAATTTTATAATTATTCAATTATTTTCTTCGATTGTTAATTATTATTCTGATTTTCTCAAAATTATTTTTTAAGATTTCAAAGTATTTTTCTAAAATTTCAATTATTTTCATCATCTTTCAATTATTTGTGCGACTTTTTAATAATTCTCTTTAAGTAAAAAATTTTAAGTAATTTTGAATTAATAATAATAAATAATCTACTTTTTTTAAAACATAATATATTCTATAATTTTTTCAATTATTTCACTCATTTTTTTACGGTTTTCAATTTTTCATATTTAAATCATTTTCAGTATATTTCAATTTTTACCAATTTTGAATTAATATTTAATTTATTTTAATTATTTCCCTCGATTTTAATTATTATTCTGATTTTCTTAACTTATTTTCTAAGATTTTGAAGTATTTTTCTAAAATTTCAATTATTTTCATCATTTTTCAATTATTTGTGCGACTTTTTAATAATTCTCTTTCATCAAAAAATTTTAAGTAATTATGTAATTATCTTCTTTTTTTTAAACATATATTCTATGATTTTGTTAATTATTTTACTCAAATTTTTTTTACTGTTTTTAATTTTTCATACTTAAATTATTTTCAGCATATTTCAATTTTTTTCAATCCTGAATTCAATCATTTTTTAATTATTTTCCTAGATTTTAATTATTTTTCTCATTTACCAAAATTATTTTTGAAGATTTTTAAGTATTTTTCTAAAATTTCAATTATTTTCTTCAATTTTCAATTAGGTACTTTCATTTGTTTTCATAATTTCCAATTTTTTTTATTAATTATCGTGAATTTCAATTATTTTCAGAAATTTGTTTTTAATTATTTTCCGCTTTCTTCAATTCTGTTCTCCAATTTTTAGTTAATCTCATTTCTTTTAATTGATTTTTCAAATTTTAATTATTTTTTTTATTTAAAAAAAATTCTGTAATTTTTTTAATTATTTCACTCAAATGTCAATTATTTTTAGAACTTAATGTTTGGATCACATTTCAATTATTTATTTCAAGTTTCAAATTTTAAAATCAATTTTTCAATTATTTTTCAACATTTATTTTCTTAAGTTTTTAATTTTTTCATCTGTTTCATTATTTCAGAAATTTAAAACTACTTTTCTGAAATTTCCATTATTTCATTTAATTTTCAATTATTTATATTATTTTGTATATTATTTTCTTCAATTTTGAATTATTTTCGTTTTTTTTCATAATTTCGAAACAGATTTTATTTATTTTATTTAAAAATTGTTCTCCTGAATTTTAAATTATGTTTATATTTTTTTACTTATTTTCTCTAATTTTTAATAATTTTTTTTTTCAATGAACTTCTGAAAGTTTTAAGTATTTTTCTGAATTTTTCTTTAACTTTTCTTCATTTAAAATAAATTATGTAATTTTTTCAATTATTTTCTCAAATTTTAATGATTTTTTTTTTAAATTTTATATTATTTATCTTAATTTTCAAATATTTTCTCTAATTTTTCATTATTCAATTTTTTTTCAATTTATTTTTAAGATTTTAAAATATTTTTCTCAAATTTAAACTATATTCTTTATTTTTAAAACATTTCAATGAATGTAGTGTTATGGAAAAAAAAGAAATTTTTCAAAGTTTTTTCGTGTTTTTGAGCAGTTTTTTAGGTTATCTCGAAAATTTTTACCAATCTGGTCATTTTTACTTCGGATACAGATTCTGCTGAGAAAAATACTTCGGAATACACTAGCATAGTGTCCCGGACAAAAAAATTTTTTTTTGGGTTTTTTCTTGTTTTTGAGCTGTTTTTTGAGATTATCTAAACAATTATAGCCAACTTGGTTATTCTAATTTCGGATTTGAATTTGGCGGATAAAAATACTTAGAAATACATTAGCAACAGTGTCCTGGACAAAAAAACAAATTTTATCTTTTAATTTTAGTTTTCAAAAATTTTGTATTCCTGTTATTTCAGAAATTTAAATGACTTTTTTTAATCACAAAATTTGAATTTCTTTGTGAAAATTTATGTTGGATACTTGACGCAAATTTGATAATCATGGTGAAAACTATTTTAAAAATCCATAAAAATGGAGTTTCTTTAGATTTTATCTGATAATCTCAATATTTTCAAAAATATATTAGACGAAAGTTTTGTATAGATCTTGTCGAAAAACGTATTTTATGTTGTATTAAGTTTTCTCTTAAAAGTTCTCTATAGAAAAAAGCACATAACTGCAAATTACTACCCAAAAATAAGAAATCCATAAAATACGTGGTTTTGGAGTTTGTAACACAAAGTTTGCAATATTTAAAAAATTGTTTTTATTAGAAATTATATAAGAAATATTTAACAGCAATCTGTAGAAAAATAAAGAGCTTTAAAAAATTTTACATAATCCAAAAATGTTAAAATGCATTTAAAAAATTCTAAGCCCGACTTCTTGCAGTTTTTATTTTTCAATTGATTTTGTACTAATGAACATCTATTTTGTATTTTTAAGCGACTCTTGTGGCATGATAAAGTGTCAAAAAAAAAAAATTGAAAAATTGTTAATTGTTAATAATAACACTGCTGTTTATTTGAATATAAATAGTTCGATTCTCATGGGACAAGGGTATCTAGGAGTTTTTGAGAGCATTGATAACAAATTTGAAGTCAGTTTTTAGAAATACAAGAATAAAAAAAAAAGATAATTTTGAGGAATAAATTACCTGTTGTAACATTTTTAATAAACCGAGTCTCGTCCCTATAAAGGTAAAATCAAATCTGGTTCGTTTTGCAGTACATGTTGTTGTCGAAGCATAAACAGTATTTGGAGGGATGTAACCATCAGAATCTGGTACAGCTACCTTGACTTTCTTCATTTTTACACTAGTAATAACCATCAAGTTTAATAAATATTATGCTAACACTATTTTCTTGTTTTTTTAAAATTATATTATCACTATTGATATCTTTAAATGTAAAATGCATATTAAGCGCACATTACTTCATAAAAAAAATCCTTTCTTCCAGAACTTTTGTTCAATTTAAGATTGCAATAATGAATTAAAAATCAAATCAAATGACAAAAAAGTGATTAACACTCATGGATAATGTAATCTTTATCTCGTTTTGCAAAAAACTGAATGTATGTATACATACAAAATTTAAGACGTAAACACATTAAATGTAAGTATATGCATGAAATGCTAATGTTAACTTACCTGCGGATACTACGAACAATTAATAATAATTATATTTCTGAATGCGTATTACTTGGCTTTGCATTAACTTCGACCACTGATTTGTAAATACAACTTATCTGCACAGAATTATATGTAATTAAAAAAGTTCTACAAGTAACAGTTATTATATTATTATTACATAAACAACTATCACTAGTCACAGAAAAATACTCACTAAACGTTCGAATGAGCTGTCAGTACTGTTCCTCGTTAGAGCATTAAATGTACATTTATATATGTTGAATCATCTTAAAGATTTCTCGAAAATGACGTTGCACTCCCACATATACACCAAAGTTTCATTTGTTCATTTCATTACTACAATGCTTTGCTCTATTGCTCCAAAAAGTTTATAATGTACTACTTTATATTCAATTTTACGAACATATAATGTTATTCATGTCAAATTCGGCTTACAAACGTTTCTTCTTGTGTTTTATATTCCAGATTAAACATATGAAAAAACTCTTTGTTTATTATTTCTATGTCTGCTGTTAAAAGAACTATTATTTATTGTATAATAGTAACAACAATAATCCAAAGAAAAATCGTCTTCTCCTAAAAGACTCTTTAAAATAGCAGAAAATGGGACAGAAAACAATTATTATATTTACTTAGATAACTAGAGGGCCATGCTTCCAGCAACAACTCCCGGATCACGCGAGCAATTTTCATTTTTAAAAGCTTTATGTAATGTGACGCTGTAAAATTTTATCAATTTTACAAGTCACATTGTTTTTCTTTTATTAATTAAAAATTGATTAAAATTCAATTATTATTATTTTTATTTAACTTTTTTTAAAGTTTCGAAGATTGCAGAGATATTTCGTGATTGGGTAATTTTAGGATCCTAGAGTTAATTAATAATTTTATTGTACTTCCTATTTACGTAAATCACTGTTCCAGTTTCCTGAGTCTTCGTCGGAAATTTCTGTTCTTTTCAAAAAAAAAAAAACATTTATTATTATTATTTATTATTTTCTGCTAAATTCGAAGAGAATCATTAACTCAAAACGTAAAATTTCTTACTTATTATTTGTTATCTTATTTTTTACTTATATAAGAGAGTATTGACTCTAACTACACGAGTTTATTTTATTTTAATAATAACAAGAAAACAGTAAAACAAAAATTATAACGTGCAAGAAAAAAGTGTATAAAATTATAAGCAATTTGCTATAATAATAAAAAAAAAAAAATTTTATTACAAAATGCAGCCTGATTATACATGTTATACATTACACTGTGATACATATATAAAATAAAGTAATTTTTAACATCTAAAACTGTGTGAAAACAATGTATTTATTTTCACACGAATATATTTCTATATTTTATATAAATAATAAAATACGTTATACATAATATTTTATATCACATTATATTTAAAATCTGTATTTGTACTAAAAAAAAGTGTATTTTTTACCACATCATTGCATTCTGAATTAATTTCCAAATGAATAAATTTGTTTATTTCTTAATATTTCAAATATCAAATTCAAATGCAAACTCCGTAAGTTCTGAACCTTGAAGTGGCAATTCCTTGTCCGTGATTCGCTTCACTAAATAATAGTTGAATATAAAGAGGAAAGTAGCCGCCAGATCGAAAATCTAAAATTACAATTTTATTGTTATTATTATTATTATTATTATAGGGAAGAAGGACCCACAATACGGACATAATTTTAATGTAATGCTCTAAAATCTAAACCCAATAAGATATATTAAAATATTTTATGCCCAATAATTGTACCATTATTAGCTTATGGCCACAGGGAAAAAATTTTATTCTGAACAAAAACATCTTTTGAATCTTTTCTTTTAATTGTTAAAATTTTCTATCTTAAAAAAGTGGCCCTAAGATGGAAACCTTCTTAAAAATCAAAGCTCGTTTAAATTTCTTTTGCGCCAGGTGGAGATCTCCACCCGGGCCTCCTCTTGAGTTTTAAGTGCGTATTGGTGTTTCGTGGATTTTACTGTTTTCGATTTTTCGCATACCCGAAGACGAAAATTTTAGCTTCGGCGAAATCAATCAATCTTGAAAAATCTCAAATCATGTCTCTATCTATCTTCACCATTCAGGCCGCAGCCATTCTCTAAATTTTGGACAACACTATTAACTAAATTCTAACGAACGGCATCAAATTCTCGGATTTTCTAAGTGTCATTAAAAGTATTAGCTCTCCATCTGACAGAATTAAATCGTATTTGATATTCCTAATCAGAAACCGACTTGCTGTCCTCTCCAAACTCAATCGCCTAGTTTCCATTATTACCAAATTACAAAAAAAAAAATTTGATTACAATTTTTAATGTCAGTAAAACCTTTTAAAGATTCGTTAAGATATTCTTTATATTATATATTAATATACTTACTAATCCAAAACATAACATGACAGAAAATGCCAATAACAATGAGTACAGAGGGAAAAATGAAATTATCGTGCAAAGTACAGCTCCTGTTCCACCAATTATGTATTCCTAAATTAACAAAATGATATAGTTTAAATAAAAGTGTATCCATAGATGTAATCCAGTTTTTTTTCGCTTAATTATTTTTCTATATTGTAGAATTGTATAATAACTGATTTACTTACAATTTTATACCAGGGATACTTAGGAGACTTTTCAATTCGATGCATTAAATATAACCACATCATTACATGCACAGTAGGTAACAATATAAATATTGATATTGAATAAAGAATGAAACTTATTTTTGTTGATGCAGCTAATAAATGAAATAAAGCTCCAAGCACAATGCATATCTAAAAAATAAATAATGATTTTACCCAGTTGTCACACTGCTCCGAATGGCTTTGGGACTTATTACAGAATGTCCGGGAAAAATCCCCCAGAAAAAATTACCTGTTGTAACATTTTTAATAAACTAAATCTCTTCACCACAAAATAATAATTAAGTTTTAGTGTTGAATTCCACTTTGTTAATCTTGGAGTATAAACCGTATTTAGAGGAATAAAACCATTAGCATCTGGTAGAGCTAACTTAAAGGGTTCCATTTTATTCACTATAAAGAAACATTAACTTTAGTAAATATGATAAATGTATAATATGATTATCGTGTTTTATAAATTTACAAGTCAATTTTAGAATTATATCAAATTTTGTGACAAACATTCACTATTTCATGAGAAAGTTTATGGAAAATATTTTCCTACACTTTAAGTGTCACTGATCATGCCCTTAAGAATTTGTCAATTTTTTATCAGATTGTCGTAAATTTCTTGTTATTATTTAAATCTTATGAAGATGAATAATATACAACATGTATATTAAATATGTAAACTAATAAAAAATGTTATTTAATTTTTAATTTGAGAGAAAACACACAAAAAGCATAATAACTTACCTTCAATTAACAAACAACAAATAATTATTTATCCAAATGCGTATTTCACTGTTTTGTATTAAACCAGACCACTGATTTGTAAACAAAATTTATCTATAAAAAGTTGAATTTGTTTAAAATTATTTAACAAGTAATAGTTAAATATATTCATATGTTACATTAACAACTACTATCGATTAGCACAGTACAACACTCACTATAAGAATTTAAACGAGGAGTGTGTAAAGTTTTTTCTAATGAGTTTTTAATATACATTTATCTCTGTTGAATCATCTAAAATTTTTCTGATAAATTTTACCAATATTTTATTTGTTCAGTCTGATACTAACTAATGATAGTGTTTAATATTCTAACAGTGTTTCCTCATATTTCTACGTGTATACATTTAATGTTATTTATTTTAAACTAGCCAAAAATACGCGCGCTAAAGAGCGCGAGAATTACATTTTTCAATTTGCTAGTATGGCTTCAATACAAAAAATAAACTGAACTTATTTAGATTAAATTAATTATACTATCAAATTAAATTTTGTGAATTATTTTTTATTTATTAAATGTGTTATAAATTAATAAATAAAAAGAAATTTTGGAGAATAACTTCGATTTTCTTCCTAAGTTAAAATTAAAAAATTTTTATAGTACGTTACAAAAAATTAGAATACTTTTTTGAACAAAATATTTTTTATTAATACAATTTTCTATACAAATTTATTTTATTCCAAACTTCTATTGACATGAAATCTTTATTTTTAAATTTTCTTTAAACAATACGAAATTCGATAAGTAACAAACCATTCTCAAAAATTTCTATCGATATAAATTTTAATTTTTCCAAATTAAAAAATTCTCAACTTCTATTAATTTAACTTTAAATTATTTCAAACTTCAATTATAATCAAAATTGCAATATAACCAAAGTTTTAAGATTTATAACTCAAGTTTAAAATTTTTAATTTAATTCAATTTGTAAAAGTGAAAGATTGAAATAATTTGTGTTTTTTTAGAAATTAAAATAAAAATGAGTTCATTTTATTTTATTTCAATCTTTAACTTTTACAAATTAAATTATATTAAAAATTTTAAACTTGATTTTATTAATATTAATTCAAATTGTTTCCAATTTTAATTAGTTTACTCTAAAAACAAGTGTCTTGAAAGTGTATTAAAATAAGATATGTAGGAATTATGAATTGTTCAAATTTGAATAATAATAAACTAGAATTATTATTTAAAACTTTCAATGGTCTAAGCTTTAATCAATTCATGTTAAAATTATTATAAACTTATAAATATTTTTTAATTTTAACAATGCATATTTAAATTAGAAATTTCAAACTTCAACTAATATTAAAAACTTCAAATTATAAAAAATGTGTTTTATTCTATTAAAACTTAAATTAATCCAAACTTTATTATTACAATTTCCACTATTTAAGTCTAAAAATATTTTAAAAAATTGGAAACAATGGAACCTGAAATCATTTGCAAATATAAAAATGATTAAGTTCAACTTATAGAAATTTGGAAATTTTAAATCGATTCAAACTTATATTTAAATCAAACTTTAATCAATTAATACTTGAATTTACAGATTCTAAATTTTTTTATTGATGCAGACTTCATTTTCTAAGAATTATTTGAAACAATTTAAAATCTTAATTTCTAAAAATCTATAAATATCATTCAATTTAAACTTATACGCTTAAAGTCTACCAAAAATAGAAGCAATAAATTATAAAGACGGAATTTAAAAGCCTTAAAAAATATTGAAAAACTATGTGCTCGCTTTCTTCAATTTAATTTTATGATATTCATTTCTATTCTTATTTATGTTGTATTCAATAAAATTATAATTAAATCGTCAAATATATTGGAAACATTAAATTATTTTAAATTATTTATACATATTTTTTCATTAATTTTCATATTATGTTTAAAATGTTGTCAATCTTTATTAAAAACTGTAAAGTAGATTAAAGTAAAACACTTATTTATATTTTAAATGATATTTAATTTATATTTGTTAAAAATAAAATATAAATTTATTACTTAATTTGAATTTAAAATTCAGGAGAATTAATAAATAAATAAGTAAAATTAGAAATCATTTATAAAAATACATTTTTTCAATAAAAAAAACGCGCGTAAATGCGCGTAAGAATTGCATTTTTTATTGGCTAATATATAGTTTAAATACAAAAAATAAACTATAAACTTATTTAGATAAAATTAATTATATATTATCCGATTAAATTTTGTGAATTAATTTTGATTTATTAAAACTTGTTACAAATAAATAAATAGAAAGAAAATTTAAAAAATAAATCAGATTTTCTTTCCCAGTTAAAAATAAAAAAAATTTATTGTATGTTACAAAAAATAAGAATATTTCTCTTTCAATAGTGTTGTGAACAAAATATATTTAAACTTCTATGCAAACCTAATTTATTCCAAACATCTTTTGATAATAAGAAATCTTTATTTTTAATTTTTTTTTACGAAATTCAATTAATAACAAACCATTCTTCAACATTTTTATCAATATTTTTTTATTCTTCTAATTTAAAAAATTCCCAACTTCTATCGATTCAAATTGAAAATATTTCAAACCTTAATTAATAAAAATTGAAGTATAACTAAAGTTTAAAAATTTATAACTTATTTTTAATTTAATCCACGGGAACAATTATTCCAATCTTTTACCTTTACAAATTAAATAAAATTAAAAATTTTAAACTTGATTTTATTAATACGAATTTTAATTGGTTCAAACTTTAATTTTGTGAAAATTTTGGGATCTTGATCTTGATTTTAATAAATTTTTAGCCTGACGGGCTTGGCAAATCTATAATATAGTGAAAACTATATTTCAGTCAATCTTATTTTTTGTTTTTACAATTGAACTAATTAAAATTATAATTGATTCTAATTTGAAACCTATAATAAAATTAGAAAATAAATAAGTTTAATAATTGACCAATAAAAAATAAGCATTTTGAGATAAAAAATACAACATTTATTTGTAGAAATAAAAGAATTAAAAAAATTAAAAATCTTAATAAATATTTGAAAACAGTGCTCGTTTTCTTCCAACTATATCATGATATTTCATTCTTTATTCTTATTTATATTGTCTTTTTTAAAAGCAATTACAAAAACGAAATATTATTATGAAAATTACTCATACATTATTATAAATTATAACATAAAATATTCATTAATTTTCATATTAAATTTGAAATTTTTTGAATCTTTATTAAAATCTGTAAAGTAGCTTTAAATTAGACACGTTTAAATTGTAATAAATTATTATTATTGAAAATAAACTATATAAATTTGTCTATTGATTTAAAGTTTAGATTCAGGAGAATCAATAATTAAATAAATAAAATTACAAATCTTATAATTAATATAAAAATACATTTTTTCAAAAGTTATTGATTTAAAACAAAAAAAACATCTATGGTGCCAAACTTCAGGTGTGGACAGAATGAAAGAATGAAAGAATGAAGTTTGCGATTATTATTATTAAATTAATATTTTTTTAAAATAGTAAACAATAAATGTAACCAGCAGCAATTGTGATGTTAATTTGCATGGATTTTTAGAACGAATAGTGCCAAAATAATCAATCTTTGAATTTCTTGATTCAAAAATTTGTGGAAATGCTTTTGTCAATGATTCAAAAAAATTATTTGTTCATTAAATTAAGAACTTTGTTTACCTGTTTTGAATTTAGAAAAAAATACGCAGAAATTATTTGAACCCATCTATTTTATCTATTCGAATTTTGCAGCAAAAAATTCCAGAGAAAAAGACGCTTTAAAAGCTTTCTAAGTGTTTTTTTACTTTTTATAAATATGTTCAACAAAAATTTTATATATTTGTTCAATTTTGAAAAGTATTATCAAATCTAACAGTAGCCCTGCACATAATTTATTTAAGTAGCTCAATTAATTAAAAATTCCACATTTGGTGTAAAATATGAGAATCTAACCTCAAAATTTCCAAACAGATTCATAATTATCAAAACCGATTCAATAAATTTTGCATTAATCGGCAATCAATTATTAAAAATAATTGTTGTTGATTAAAAATAATTAAAAAAACTATTCAGAATGTCAATCATTAATCTGCTTTTTTAAAAACTCCGATTCACTAGGGGTTTTATTCAATAAGTTTTTTTCCGGGACAATAACATTTTCTCATGGAGTATGTCTCTTATATTTATTACATGTTTCCGTATTAAGAAATATATGAATTTCATGATTTTAATTTATGCAAACATTTTAAGATCCACCACTGTAAAAAAAAACCATATAAACATATAGTACCGGATACGTTCTTGCTGAATCTGTATTATTTCCGGTTTCTTTACGGAATTTTAACCAGGATTGGGAATTATTTATATTTTATTAGAATAAATTAAAAAAAAACCTTTATTTTTAATCAATAATTCTTTAATTAAAATTTAATTTCAAATTGTGATTGATTATTAAATAACAATATTTACTAAAAATTAACACAATTTATTGTTTTAATTTTTTACAAATTTTTGCGGAAAACAATTGTTGAATTTTGCTGTCAAAAACAACTGATTTACTTATTATTAATTTTTTTATTGACTTTAAAGTTCCGAAACACAAAAAAAGAAAACATAATTTCTAAACTGCCTTTCGTAGAATTTTTTTACTTATGAAGAAGTAGCATCATTTGCAACTAGCCTCTAACTTTTTTGCAGCACTTCCATTCCGACCCAAAAGCATTTCTTAGGTTTGAACATCTTGATCCCGTGTCTAAAGTTCCACGAAAGCATGAACCGAAGCCACATGATCCTGCGCCATCACCGCATGATTCTGGACGTGGACCAACTGTTAAAGTAATAAAATGTATTTGTCTTTAGATTAATTTCTCATAAATTAAGCACAATTTTGAAAAATATTTTAAACAAAAGTTGTTTAAATTTTATCAAACTGCACACGGATTGTCCCAATAAGAAGGAGAGAATTGAAAAGGATTGAAATTTTATAATTTTTTAAGAAAAAGGAAAATGAATACGTTTTTTTGAATCCATTCAAATACAGTGTTACCATTTTATCGAAAAGTCAATCCTTACTAATACGTTTCTTAACATTTTGCAATCCAAATGAATCCCTTTATAATGAAAAAAATAAAATGTATGAATTTCAATACCCACAGTTGAGATTATTGAATCCGAATGAATCCCTTTATAATGAAAAAACATTAAGTATATACAGTTCTTAAAATTTGTATAAAACTGTTTCTTAATGTTTGATTTCAATAAAATTAATCTAAAAAATTAAGAAAGCTTAGTTACATATTTAAAAAATTGTTCCTACCTTACATTTGATTTAGAGAAAAAAATTTTTAAATTTTTATATTATTCCAAAATATACTTTTTTTTTCATTATAAAGGGATTTATTTGGATAAAGTAAATCCGAATTATGTGTATTAAAAAATACTCATTTTATTATTTTATTTATAAAGGGATTCATTTGGATTTAATAAATCTGTACTGCGGTATTCTAAAATATTCGTTTTACTTTTTTTTTTATTTTCATTATAAACAGATTCATTTGGATTCAATTAGTCTGAACTGCGGATACTCGAAAAGATATATTTCATTTTTTTCATTATAAAGGAATTCATTTGGATTTAATTAGCCTGAACTGTGGGTATTCGAAAATATACATTTTATTGTTTTCATTATAAAGGCATTCATTTGAATTAAATAAATGTTAACTGCGGGGATTCTAAAATATTCGTTTTACTTTTCTTTTATTTACATTATAAAGGGATTCATTTGAATTCGATTAATCTCAACTGTGGGTATTACAAAATATTAATTTTTTTTTTATTATAAATGCATTCATTTGGATTAAAAAATGTTTAGAAACGTGTTTTAATAAGGATTGATTTTCGAATAAAAGTAGATGCTATGGTAGAAAAAGGTATTAAAAATTTAATAAAATAAAATAAAATATTTACTTACGCACTGTTACAAAAACTTGAAAGAATAAGAAAAGAAAACAGAAGATATGTAATGGCGATGTAACCTTCATTGTGGAAATTATTGTACTATTGGAAGCAGAAAGTTTTTAAAGTTAATTCACGCACAAATCCTTTAGCTTTCATGCCATTCATCGATTACTAAAATGTTTATAGTTTAATTAAAAGTAAATTCTTCAACCCATTTAAGCCTCATTAGAAGCGTTATCACGAATTAATTATTGGAAAGAGAACGTATGAAGAATATATAGATAATGGCGTTAAAAGTTCTTTTAACTAAATTTTAAATCATTAAAAATTAAAATAAATTACATAAGACGAAAAAAGGATAAATTTTCAAAGTCAAAAACAATAAATGTGCGGAAGCTCATATAGTTTATTCATTTCCTCTGTTCAGAAGTCAAGAGAGGATTTTCACATACACAGTCGATTTAACAAAAATTCGATATAATTTTATAAATCTTTTAAAGATACCAGTAATAATGAAAACGCAATAAAAATATTTAATTAAAGAAATCTGTATACTCGCTCTCCACATTTTGACGCTTTTAAAGCGACGATTTTTTTTTCTATTTGTAAACTATTGCACTATCTGCGATTTTTCGTTGCGGTGCTTTAACAAATTCCACTGAAACCGTTTTTTTAAAACCTGTATATATTCAATAAATAATTAAATCCAGACAATAAATCTGTTCTAATAAAATCAATTAAAATCAGTTAAGAATGATAAATTAGGTTTTCCTAGAGTTTCGATAAATTACTATTATGCTAAAAATAGTAACGAAGTAACTAGTAATTTACACATAAATTTACAATAAGATAATAATAAATACACTTTAATAAATATATTAGATCCGTTGATCTATCGGCATCGGAAATTAAGTGCGGATAAAACAGCTGGACTGAATGTCTATATTCTCAATGATAAAGAACAGACACAATCCACTTTCTGTTATCTACGTTTACAATAATTTCTATCCTTCTCTCATTTCTCTAAAATTTACATCGTGTCAATTGTCAATCGTGGCCGATTTAGTAAAAACTAGAAGCATTTTTCTAGACTGCTCTTGTTAGATGGTCCTTTTTGGTCTCAAGATGAGACGAAACAAAGCATTTTATTTTACTGCTTACGACTTATTTCAAACTTTTTCTATCTTTCTCTCTGTCGCACAGTAATACGGATCATTAATCTAAAATAACTAGATGATTTTTTAAGTCAGACTTAATAAATATGGACGGATTTCATGAAAGTCTTTTTTTTCCAATCAGGCCTATTTTTCCAAAAAAACCTAAAATATATAGAATAAAAATGAATATATTAAAAGATTCTTTTTATCCCAAGTATTAAAATATCAAACGAGCTGAAAGCATCAGTAAAACGTTGATTACTTTCACGGAAATATTTCTATCAAACTTGAGTAATAAAATTATCTTAAAAAATGTAAAAATCGGCACAGATTACGAAAATGATTTAAAATTGATTGATAAAAAGTGAAACTATATTTATCTCTGCAATGAGGGTATTTTATGAGATCGACGGGCAGAAAAAACTATAAAAATGAGATCATTTTAACTTTGACTGAAACTTATTATCTATTCCGTTTAATGGGAATGATGATTAGAATAAAATCAGGTAGTGAAGAATGTGCTTCCTACAACTGGAAGGTAAGTCTTTTAAATGTTTCGATAGTTAGAGTTTCCTAAAAACTCTCTGGCTACTTAAAAACAGATGGAGTTGAAGATTTCAAATCGTATGAAGGCGGGGGAGGAAGCGCCAATGACGGAGGTAAACTGGCAGTGCTCGTAACAGTAGAATCTAATTTGCGCGCTTCATGTTCCAAAAGAACTGCATCCAATGATGGATCCTGAGATACCGTTCTCAAAGAATCCCCCAGTGCTTGACGTAATTGTTGCATTTCACGGCCAGCTTGAGTACTGCGATAAACGTACAACTGACGGCGTTTAATTTCCTGATTCAGCTGATCTCGCAGTAACTGAATCTGAAAACAAAGAATTTCATGTTTAATCTTTGATGACCAGGGTGTCTACTCACCGGGAATTTGCCGGGAAAAAAAATTATATCCGGGAATTTCTAAAAATGTCACCTAATTCGTTTTCAAAATTCTTCAAATTCGCTTGAAACTTATTACTCGTTTTCGAAGTCTCTGATTGTGAAAACGATATCAGATTTACCAATTTTTCAAAATTCAAAATGGCTGATCCAATTTGGCAGACATATTTTGCAAAATTGCTCAAATTCACTTCCAACATATTGTTACTCGGTGGTAATTCATGACTTTAAAAAACATTACTTCTCTCACTTTCTTAGTAAAATAATAATTATCTATTATTATTATATACAATTATGTTCTTCAAATTTCAATAAATGTTGACATTGTTTAATTAGTTTCCTCTAATTTTAATTACTTTTTCAATTTTTTAATTAATGTCTACAATTTTTTAATTTTTAAACCAGTAGGGGAGACCGGGGCTAGTTGGGTCAGGGGTAGAGTGGGTCATTGCAGTTTACTCAAAGGCTATTAGTCGAATAAATTCCTCTCTACACAAAAATTATGTTACATAGTGAGATGCAAGTTTGTGCCAAGTTCCATTATTATATCATCATTTATGTGGAGTAAATACCAAAAAAACTAATTTTGATACTCCAAAGTAAATTTTTACCAACTTGGTTTTTTTGTTCTATCTTCCTGAGTAATAGTTTTAGAAAAAGTTTAATTATCAAATTTTGATCTTTGAATAGTTTCTTTTAAAGGGCAATGAAGAGATTTTAATTTATATTTGCAGAATCGATAGAAAAAAATCAAATAATTGAAAAACTCAGGCGGGTTCAGTGGGGTCGTTTTGACCGGGGTTAGTTGGGTCACCCAAATGCATGAGGAATCTACTCTATACTTATACAACATTAATAAACTACATTAATTTAATTAAATTTCACTATCAGTAATTTATTTCAGTTAATTAACACTAATGGTAATACTTTTTAACAATTGGGAATTAAAAAATACGTTTTTTCAACATGAGCAATTTTTCTATTTTATGGTCTTATACTTTCGCTGTTTTAAATTAAATATATTTATTTTTCAATTTCTTTTATCAAAAAACAACTGTAAAAACTAAGTTTATTATATAAAGTAATGTTTTAACATTTAAACAGTAACATTTTAATCATGACCCAATATGCCCTGGGCCGGGGCGGGTTGGGTCACTTTAGATTTCTCCAAAATCAATGTTCCCTAAAAACAACTAAAAGTAATAACGGGACTTTTTCTGTTTCAAATAAAAGCTGAAATATTAGGGCAGGTTTTCTGTACAATAAGGTTTCCGTAAATTAGATATTAACGAAGTTAAAGAACGAAGAGTGCAAAATGACCCAACCAGCCCCGGTCTCCCCTATTGTCAATTACTTTCGTCCTCTTTCAATTTTTCCATCAAATTTAAATTATTTTTATCATTTTTTAATTATTTTCTGCATATTTCTATTAGTTTTAACATTTAAAAATAATTTTTATCAAATTTCAATAATTATTTTCAATCTTTTTTTTTATGGTTATCAATTTCTCAATTTATTACACAGTTTTCAATTTTTTTCTTCAAATTTCAGCAATTTTCTTCAATAATTTTATTATTATGTATCAATAATTTTTAAATACTTTACACCAATTGACAATTATTTTTTTCAAATTTCAATTTTTTTTTCAATTTTACATTCTTTTAATTATTTACACCAGTTATCAATCATGCATGTCATTATTCAATTATTTATCTCAAATTTTTATCATTTTTGTTATTTTTCATATATTATCTTTAAATTTACATTTTTTGTAATTTCTCAATTTACTTTCTTCAAATTTCAATTATTTTTGTCATTTCTCGACTATTTTTTCCTATTTTCAATTATTTTTGTCATTTTTTAATTGTTTTTTAAAAATGTTCACTTAATTTAGTAATTTCTAAATTATTGTCAATATTTTCTACGTAGTTTTATTACTTTCTCCAGATTTTGTATTTATTTTCTTATATCTTTAAATTATTGTCATGAATTTTTTAATTTCTTACTTCAATTTTCATTTATTTTTGTCTATTCTCAATTTCTTTTCAAATTTTAATTATTTTTATCATTTTTCAAGTCTTTTCTTCAAATTTTTTATTTTTTACTTAATTTTTAATTAGTTTTGTCACTTTTCAATTATTTGTCTCAAATTTTTATTATGTTTGTTATTTTTCACATATTACCTTCAAATTTAAATTTTTTGTGACTTCTCAATTATTTTCTTGAAATTTCTGTTCTTTTTGTTATTTCTCGATTATTTTTTTCTATTATAATGATTTTTCTCGTTTTTTAATTGCTTTTAAAATTTTCAAATAATTTAGTCATTTCTCAAGTATTATCAATATTTCCGACATTTTTTTATTACTTTCTCCAAATTTAACTTGTTTTCTTATATCTTTAAATTATTGTCATGGATTTTTTAATTTCTTACTTTAATTTACATTTAATTTTTTTATTTTTCAATTATTTTTCTCAATTGCTTTTTATTTTTAATTTTAATTATTTTTATCATTTTTCAAGTATTTTCTTCAAAGTTCAAAATTTTTTGGATTTTGCAATTATTTTGTCATTATTTAATTATTTTCTTTAAACGTCAATTTTTATCTTCAATTTTTCAATTATTAATTTCTAATTTTTATTTTGTTTCTCCATTTTTCAATTATTTGTGTCATTTTTTTACGTCTTTTTTTCAAAACATAAATTTTTTACATAATTTTAAATTAGTTTTATCATCTTTCATTTTTTTTCAAGGTTCAATTATTTTTGTCATTTCTCGACTATTTGTTCCATTTTTTGATTATTTTTGTAATTTTCTATTATTTTTGCCATTTCTCAATTTTTTTTTTAATTTTAATTATTTTTATCATTTTTTAAGTATTTTTTTTAAATTTCTATCAATTTTATGATGTTTTAATTATTTAATTATTTTCTTTCATGGTCAATTTTTTCTCCAATTTTTTAATTATATATTGACATCAAATTTTTATTTTGTTTTCCATTTTTCAATTATTTTTGTCATTTTCCAAGTCTTTTCTTAAAAGTTTTAATTATTTACTTAATTTTAAATTAGTTTTGTCATCTTTCATTTTGTTTCTTCGAATTTCTATTATTTTTGACATTTTGGAATTATTTTCTTCAAAGATCAATTTTACCTTAAAAATTTATATGCTACGCACTTAATTTTTTTTCACTATTTTAATATTATAGCTATTAATCATACATAAAAGAAATCCGGGCAAAATGTGATTTTAGATCCGTGAAAACCGGGAATTTGAAAATCATGTTTCGGTAGACACCCTGTTGATGCCAGAAGAATGATAATTTTATTTTCGGAAATAAGTTTTAACAAATCAAATACAATGAAAAATCTTTGGGTTGTCTGCATTCCCTGTTAAAAAATCCGAAAAGAAACAGATAAAATCCGGATATAAGCCAGATAAAACTCAGTTCGGGTTCTAGTTGGTTGTATCTGGTTTTTATTCGGTAACCATTTAAAATATACGGATCAAATAAGGTTGAAGTCGGGATTTCTCCGGGTTTTGAAATTGAATTATTTTCATCTTGAAATAAAAATATCAACCTAACGCTGAACCAAAGGGGAGATCCTCCAAATCCACAGATTGGTGTAGAATCTGGATGAGACAATGAAAATTTGAATAAATAAACTTACCAAACGGCTTTCCGATAAAAAATTAAAATAACGTGTTGGCGGCCTTGGTAACGCAGAAAGAAATTGAAGGAAATACACAATTAAACTAAAAATAATAGAAAATTCTCTAATTACACTTTAACTTCTTTTTATTACACTAAACCCCTATTCTCTTAAAAATCCCCTTACACTTTCTCCATAATTAATTTTTCCACATTTTAAACACTTAATATAATTCCCCGAAAACACTTCTGGCAAAATTTGTAGTCTTGAAGAGAGTGATTAATGGCCGTGACCCTGTGAATTTCGATCAGCCGGTCGATCTCTTTCCAGTGATCGTCTTCCTTGCTCCGACCTCGTCTATAGAGTCGACTCTCGATAATTCAAACCTTCGATAATTCGAAACACTTGATAATTCGAAGCAAACTGTTAGTCCCTTAAAATACTCTTGATAATTAGAAGTTTTTGCATTGTAATTGGTACTCTCAGTAATTCGAAGTAAAATTTAAAGCAGACCTGAACGAAACACGCGGTAATTCGAAGTTTCAATTTCTCACCACGCGACAATTCGAAGCAGCAATCAATTAGGTAACATTAATTATTATTCAGTATTGATCTTGTCTCCAGTTTGTTTACACGCTTGTCGTTAGTAATTTGTTGTCGCTATGATTCGGTCTACGAAATATAAGTCCTTGTCAATTGCAGAGAAAAACAAATTATTGAAGCAGTTGAAAGTGGTGTAAAAAACTGATGTAGCTAAGAACTTTGCTATTCCTCTTAGTACCTTATGTATTATTTTTTAAAAAAAAGATGTTATTGTTAATGCTCGATCAACCAGTAAAAGAAAACGAAACGTTAAAGGAGAATTTCCACTTTTGGAAGAGTGTTTAGTAACATGGATTCTAGAATGTATGGAATAAAATATTTCAGTGAGTGGCCTTTTACTAAAAGAAAAAGCGACGGCCTTTGCAAAGGATTTAAACATTTCAAGTTTTTGGCAAGTGAGAGGTAGCTAACAAATTTTAAAGAAAGGAATGACATTGTGTTTAAAAAGATTTGTGGAGAAATCGCGAGTATTAATGTTGATGTATGTTTAGATTGACACAAAAAATTGAATTCTCTAACAGAAAATTACGAGCCTCATAATTCGAATCTAAATTCTCTTAATTTGAACCTCTCAGTAATTCGAAACTCTTGGTAATTCAAAGTTTTTTCTCAGTCCCTTCAACTTCGAATTATCGAGAGTCCACTGTATTTAGTCCTCGGTCCTATTCCTTTCTCCGTCACTCCCCTGGAACCCAAAAACCTACGAAAAACTCTAGAAAAAACGAAGCTGATCTCACGCAACTCATTATTTCTTGGACACTCAACCTAACGACCAAAATTACACGCAGAAACACTAAAGAGAAACAGTGTTCGTTGCCAAATCTCAACTATTCTAACACTAAATATCTTACTAACTCTAAATTTAATTTAAACTCATTTAAGTAATGATTCACAGCGTTACACATTCTATAAGCTTCTATACGGGCTTAATCCGGAACATATGTAAAAATATAACACCACTTGGCAGGGAAATAAAAAAAATATATTTTAACCATCGTATTATACGGTAGCTTAATTGTTTTAATCCGGAAGGGTAAGTGTTGACGTCTTTCCGATTTAATCCGGGTTCGGATCCCGCTGAAAAACCGATATTTGTGTTATTTGTTCCCGTTAGTTAAAGATACCCATTATAATTTTTTAATTCAAAACGATTCGCGTCCTTTTTCCCGAATCCTGTTTCCCGACAACCTATATATCCCGACAGTTACTTTTCCTGAATCCAATTTCCAGACAACCATGTTCCCGAAAATGCAAGACCCGTCAGTTAAATAATAATATTAAATAATAAAAGGAACTTTATTGATCAAAATAAATGGAGTCAATCATAAAGCAATGTTGTGTGACAATAATGTTAAATATGAGAAAACAGTGCCAGAATTACTGTATTCTTCATATTGTAATGCAATGGACCGTAAGCGATTTTGGAATCCAATCTATTTCTTTTTGGGTCCTGCTTTTACAGATCCCCCAAACTGAGTTCGGCTATTATAATTACCGAATCCGCTTGTTTTTTTTGGAATTCTTTTAAAGCCGAATATAAGTCTTCAGACTCGAAATCACGAATAAGAAATTTTTCCCCTGAAAAAGTATTTGCAAAACGTTCAGGAATTTCACCTAATTCCGCCAACGATTTCGGATTACGAGGTAAATGTTTACGTCTATGTTTCCGCATTGCCTTAGCCAAATTCTGACGTTCTGGTAATTGACTGAGAACGTGTACAGGAACGTCTGCCGTCTTACAGTCCTAATACGTTTTTCCTTTTTTTTCTCTTCACTTTAAATATACATAACTGTCGATGATTAATTTTTTATTTTTTACCAACGATTTGACATGGTAACAATAAAGAGGATGACTGTATGTCATATCTATATCTGTCGGGAAGCAGGATTAGGGAAATAGATGTCGGGAAATTGAATTCGGGAAACATATTAGTCGGGAAGAAGGTTGTAAGAAAAAAAGATTTCGTGGAATAGGATTCACACTTGTTTGTGTTAGTTATAATGGAGCAGATAAGTGGAATGTGAATGAATTGAAGGAACTAGACAGAGAAACACGCAGGATGATGATAGTCCATCGATAGTCTTCCATACCTCGAATTTACCTTCCACCAGGGTGTCCAGCTAGTCTCAGTAACAAAATTTCCTGACTTCTCCCTGACCTGTTTTCTCCCATTTTTTAAAGAATATTAGTTCTAAATAAATAAGATGCACTGATTATTACCACAAATTACATATATGTCTTCGGCATATTCAGTGATGAACAGTAGAATTCCTCTTATGCTATTTGTCCACCATCATGAAATTGCAAATTTTAGGACATTCTTATATCATGCATTAGAAAAAGCTGCGAATGAACTTTAGAGTTCAATTTGGAACCAGTGATTAGGAACACGGGTTAGCATTGTTAACACCATTGACTTAAAAATGTGTCAAGGAAGCGAAACATGCGCTTCTGTCACAAGAACATATTAGCAAATTCGTGAACGAGCAGTTCTACAGTCTCATAAATGAAATGGGATTATCTGTGGGTTTGTCATTTGCTTTCCTCAAATCTGCTAGTTTGAAATGAGAGACTGAAGGATTTTTATTTGCTTGATAGGATAGAGTAATTATTACTCTGGTGTACCGCAGCAGAGTGATGCATATACTTGTCGACAATGCCTACTGTCGTGCATGCAAACAATATCCGGAAACACTTAAGCTGGTTCCACATGCAAAGTTAACTTAGGCCCTACATGACTTGTCGTGCACGTCATGCATGACATAGAAAAGGACGACAAGAGTCTCTGTTCTTTTCTCTCTCATGCAAATCGTGCCTGATATGTCGTTTCGGATTAGGGTTAGCTTCGTATGTGGAGTCAGCTTCGGTTATATTCTAAGTCCAAATGGATGAGAAGTCCGTTGTTAAAAATGATCAGTGTAAGATCTACTGGAATTTTTTTATTCCCACCACTCATCGTATCAGTGCTACTAAGCTTGATATAGTGTTCCAGGATCATGAGTAACGGACAAGGTCCGATTAATTGTTCTTATACTTCGTTGTTTGGGAGAAGTGCGAGATTTGTTTGTGAGTCAATTAAAGAAGATCCCTAGCTGCGAGCGTCAAGCTGATGCATTGGCTGTTCGCTTGCAAAGCTGTTTTTCTGCACTCTCTTAATCTGGTTCAGCAGCTTTATTCATTATAAGATCCTATTCGGTAGCTATAAAAAAGCATCCAACAACGTTCACGACCACCGCTTAAGAACATCGGCGGTTATGGATGAGAACAACAGTGCAAAAAACAACAATTACGTCTCTAATAAATGAATCACGCTTCTGCTGACCTTCCAGAACGGACGGAGCAAAAGCAGATGAGACTAAGTTCTTGATATCTATAATAACTGGATAGCGCATAGGCAGGCAAGATCTGTGATCCATTGAAAACCGGGTGTTCTTAGGTGAGAGGTTATGGTTAAGAATTATTATTTTTAGGTAGTGGTTTGTCATAGTGTTGACATTCCTGGGTATTAAAAAAAACTTTAAAATCAGTTACGAATTGAGTAGGCAGATTTTTGTCCAAAAAAATCAATTTTTTTTCTCTGTGCGTTGGTTTGTCTGCTCTTCTACTTTTAGACTGCACCGGACGGTGCTGCCACTCACCCAAACAGTGATAACGCTGACGTGCTAAATACTTAAGGGAGTGCAAACGACTCAAAAGTTTCTTTGAATAAATAAAACAAATATTTACCTGATTTTCCAGTCGCAGGACTTGTTGACGATGACTTTGTTCTCTGGCCTCCAGTAATTTCTCTGCTTGTAGTTGAGCAGCTCTGAGCCTCTCCAATTCTCCAGATCTACTTCGCGATAAATCCAAAGATGAGTGTGAATGAATATTGATCGTCTTAGATCGCAAAAGTTCCGCTTCTTTTTCAGCTAACTGTGTTTCTAGTCTTCGAATTTTAAGCCGAAGATCTCTATTTTCTTGTTCTAAGTTTTCTATTGTTGCACATGAGCCCAATAATTCGATATGTGCTTTTTCCGGACGCTCATAACTCTTGCTGCGAACACTTCCGGGTCTCATGGATGACAATTGGCGTTCTAAATTACGTTTATCAGCTTCCAGAAGTTTTACCTAAATTCAAAAGATGTTTTAAAAATAATTTTAAATAATACTTTCGGCAGCAGATGCTTTGAAAAATATATAGGTGCTCTTAAACATATTTGTGACCTAGGTTTAAATCTATTTCAATCAGTTTAATTTGGATTTAATTTTGGTATTTAAATACCTTATCATTTAACGCATCGACTTTCCCTTTTAATTCGCTTCGATCCCTTTGGGAAACTTGAACCTGTCGTACAAGCTCTTCTTCCTTATTTGTTCGCTCTTCGTGGGGCCAACTAGATAGTCTCAACTGAGCCTCGAGGCCTGATCGAACAACTTCATTGTTCGATATTTCATTCTGCAACCGCATATTTTGATCTCCCAAAGTTTGATTAGCGCGCCTTAAATCACCAACTGCTTGCTGTGCAGATTCTAATCTTTCCGTTAAAATACGACGTTCGTTTTCTAAATTCGACACCTGCTTTTGCAACTGCAACATTTCGTTAATATTAAGCTAATATTGTGCTCAACAATAAAATAAACAGATTGGTAATAATTGTTAAACAAATATTAATGGAAAATCATCCCTGTGTTAAAAAATTAATTATGAAATAAAAAAATATTAAGTTGAAAAAACGTACTTGTTTAAGTTTATCGCTATTGCTTTGCGAAGCTACGGTAACTTCCATCAGGCTTCTCTGCAAAGAACTTATTTCATTTCTCAGATCACTTTCTGTGTTCGAGGATCTTTGAAGTGTTTGATTTAGTTGTTCTATCGTTGAATTTAAACTACCACAACGCTCTTCCAAAGTTGTTATTGTTCTCGTTTGTGTTTCAAATCGATCTTGAAGTTTCTAAATTTTTAAAAGAAATATCAATATTTTAATTAAATTTGATTAAAATTCACAATTATCATATTTTATAAATCTTTCGTTATGCAAATTATAATAAAGTGATTATTATTATCTTTTTAAAATTTAATTTAAAATCCAATAAGTGGCCAATTTACTATATTATGAAAATCTTACTCGAACGAACGACACACGACAACGACACAAACCAATTTCGAAACCTCAGGGGAGATTCTGCGAGAATTCCACCCTCGATGGCCACGAAGATGCGACGATTCACGCAAATTTGACACCAGACAGAAAACCTGACAAACGACTCACCAACGACGAATACACCACTCGACAACACCCTTGACGGAATTCTTCTGTCAGTCCTCCAGGAAAACGCAACAAAACCTCCAAATTGCTGCGATGAATGAAGGGAAAGGGTCTTCACTCACAACCAATAGAACAACTCAAATCTCATTAATTAGTACTCTTTAATCAAGTCAATAGACTTCACACACACAGTCTCCAACAGAGTTCACTCTCAAACTTACAGTTCTTCAACAAATTATAAACACTTTCAACTCAATTAATATACCACTCGCGACAATTGAAAATACGTGTTGCACGCTTCACCGACCGATTACAAAGTCCCCTTTCAAACACAACTATCTTCGACAATTGCCCGATTAAAAGTGAAGAAGCACGTGCCGACTTCCCTCTCGTCCCGCTCTGCGTTGCCCGCCGAAAATTACCTCTCCTTCGACTTCCTATTCACCTTCCGCCCTCTTGTCCGTCCTTCGTCTGCTCGCGGATTTGAACCTGTAACGCGAAAATTGACGACTGGCGCAGATGGGAAAGGGGAGAGGTGACTGCTGAATTCAGAATATTCAACGACCAAGAAATCAACCAAAATTTACGAAGGAAATTGCTTATTAGCGGAAAAACGTCAGTCAGGCTTGTCTCAAGAAAAGTCGAACCCAGGCGCAGATGTTTAAACTAATAATTTTCCCTTATCTAACTTATTCAAAACAATACTTCAACTCTTAAGTAACGAAACGCTTCGTTACAAAATTTACCTGAATATGAGCCTCTTTCTCTTGAAGTATCATCTGCAATCTCTGAAGGTCTCCCTCAAGAGACATACGTTGAAGTTCCAATTTAGTAGCCCTAGCTTCAGATTTAGCAAGTTCATCTTGCAAACTTCGCTTCTCAACCTCTAGTTTATTCGCAATCTGCTTTAATTTCTCCAACTTATCCTGAGGAAAAAAAAAGAAACGTGAGTTTTAAATTAACAATATTCTCCCAGGGTAGACATAAGATTCAGTTTATCAGTTTCCTTGACATTTTAACAAATTTCACGGACAAAAAAATTTGTTCCCTGACATTACTGACATGTGGCCACCCTGTCTCAGAAAATAAAACAGAGTGTTGTTAAAGTATAAATCAAATTTACTTCGTATTGCATTTTTCCCTCAGTTTCACTGCTCACTGTTAATTCAAGAGTAGTCACTTTTTCTCTCAAGTGCTCTGCTTCAGATGTTTTTTGGTGCAGAGCTTCCATCTGAAATAATAATAGTATAAAATCAAGTAAATAAAATTTTAACTAATTATAACTTCCAACTAAATGTATAGTTTCTAAATACCTGTGCTTGACAAACAGCCTCCTTTTGTGAAAGTTTTGATTCAATAGAATTCTTTTCTTCTTGCATGGTTCTCATGTTCATGAGTAAAGTATTAAGCTTTATATCTGCTTTGTTAGAAATATCTCCAGCCTCCATCAGTTGCTTCTTCATATTTTCAACCTCCGTGAAATAATCATCCTGAATATAAGCATAATTGTGAATATAAATAAATAATAAAATTAGTCGTTTTTAAGACAATAAAATATCCACGAAACCCACTCTTTCCCTTTCGATTTGGGCAACTTGCTGCATTAGAGATCTTACACCTTTTCTCACAACTTCAGGATCGACATCGAGAACGACATCACGACCAGCATTTCCATGATCTTGCACTGAATCAGAGAAAACAAAATTGTACAATGATAATAAAAAATGTAATCTCCATGACAAAGGTAAAATTTAATTAAAACCTAACATGAGTCCAAATATACTTTTAGATTAAGCTATAGCAAAACTTTAGGTTCCCTAACATTCCGTTATATCGAGATTCTTAATTAATAAACTAATGAACTTGACATACTGCGAACGGGACTCCATCTTCGTGAAGGACTTGTTATTTTAAACGGCATACTGACACTTCCATCTAATTGAATTCCAGCAATGCGACGAAGAGTCGTGCCCACGCTGCTCAATTTCTGTTCGACTTCTTTTTTGGAAACTTCGAGCTGAGCTAATTGAGCGTCTAAAGCCCGAACTCTTCCTTCTGAGCCTCCCAAACGAGCCTAATTTTATGTTCAAATAAATTTGTTAATTTGCTAATTGGATTAAATACTAAGATATTATTTAATTTGCAAAAATTAATAGATTCAGGTAAAAATGCAACTCACTTTGAGTTCTTGAATTTGTTGGGAAGCATCAGCAAGACAAACTTCCAAATTGTGTTTCTGATCCTCAAGTTTTCTTTCCCGGCATCTACTGTCTTCTAATCTTATCAATAATTCTTGCTCTCTTCCACGCCACCTTTCATCCTCTTCATCAGCTCGAGCACGTAATTTGCCGAATTCTTGTCTTGTGTTTTCCAAACTACTATCCAAATCCACAACCTGGTAGAAAATTCTTTAATAAATAATATTTTCGGTACAAAAGGTATTAAGGGGTTCCGTACAGTTAGAGCTTAAAAAATTTTATGGGATACAATTTTTAAAGTTGTCTCTAAAGAAATGATTTTGTCTAAAAAGTAATTAAAGGATCAATAATTAAATTAGAATTCGGTGGTAAGTTGATTCTTATCCACACGGCAGTCTCCAGTTTTTGATATTTTGTCAATTCAATCTTTATTAAATTCATCTTCACATGAAATATATATATTTCAAGAAAATATTCTGAAATTATAAGAAGTAAATATGAAGAAACAGGTGAATGACACAACATTTGCGTGAGCTCCTTAAAAAAAATGGTTTCGCCGTGATCACGCTATCTCTTGACTGGATCATCTGAAATCAAATCGAAAAGAAGGAATCGTTAGTTAATGAAATAATGCTGTACTTGGACGAAGGAATTTGAGTAATTTTAATTTTTCTCAAAATGGCGGATGTTGAAAGTCAAAAATTGTTTTTCGACCAAAATTCTACTCACATTTTCGGCTATAAAAAAAAGTAATTGTCCAAAAAAAAAAATCCTTTGTCCATATACCGGACATGGTTTCGAGAAAAACGAGTTCAAAGTTTTGAGTACTATTTTCAATCAGATAAAAATTTTATTTTGGTACTTACACTGTATCGTCTATTACAGGACCATATTATGTTTCTTCCTTCGCTTTAGTAGCTGCCTATCTTAGCAACATTTGTCTCAAATTTTCAGAGAGTACTTTTGAAATGTTATATTTTTAGAAAATGCAATAAAAAAGAGATCGATTTTTTGAAAATTCTAACTGTACGTAACCCCTTAAACATAATTTAGGAAAAGATAACATAGGTAACATAATCGATAAAACGCCCTTTACATTCTGACATAAATGTTTTTGTAATTTGGTTTCTGAGCAAATAACAGCAAGAAAGAAAATCATCATAAAAAAGTAAATAACAGTAGACCTGTTTCTTCACTTGATGAAGTTGAAGCTGCAGTCGCTCTCTTTCTTCAATTTCATTGGCTAAACGTGCCTGGAGTTCTTTTTCTTCATTTTGAGCTGTTGAATTCATCGCATGCGATTTCTGTAATTCATCTTGAGTGAAACGAATTTGTTGTTGCAATTGTGTAATTTCCCGTTCCATGTCGCGTATATTGGATTGAAGACGAGTTCTTTCGGTGTCCAGGGTATTTTTCATATCTTCCAGAGCTAAATAGAAAAAATCAAACATTCACTTTATTTGTATTTAATCTCATTTTTAGTTATTTCTTAAAGGAGATTACTGCAATTCAATTATTAATTTTCAACATAAACTGTACAATCACCTGCAATTTTTTGATGAGCTTCTTCCAATGCTCGATTTTGTTCCCTCTTCTCGCTTTCGATACGCTTCACATATTCTCTTAACTCTTTATTGGTGCTACTGTATTTATCTTTTTCGAAATTAGAATCCGTTAATTGGCGACGGATATCGACCAATTCCTTGCGAAGCGATTCAATTGTATTTTCAGCTGTGTTAAAAAATTTATTTTAGTATGTATAAAATTTTCATGTGCTTAGAAATAATTAAAGCTCGATAACAATTACTTAAATTGACAAAAATTGAAGTAGTTAAGGAAAATTATGATAAATAAATACCTTCTTTGAGTTTTCTATCGTTTTCATGAAGTTGGCTTTGCAAGCCATCAATTTTGTCTTCAGCCATGTGAAGCTGAACTTGTAATTCCTCAACTTCTCTTTGCGCGGAATCCTTTTCTTTTAAAACTTCTTCCATTTTTAATTCCAGCTTAATTTTCTCTTCATCACTTTTCAGTTTCGTTTCTTCAAATCGAGTTTTCAGACGATTTAATTCATCCCGCAATTGATTTAAATTATTGCGGTCCTGATCAGCACGCGCGGTTGCTTCTCTTCGAAGACGATCCAGATTGCCCTTCTCTTCTTCTAATTCTCGATAAACGCCCTCGAGTTTCTCGACTAAAGCCTGTTGATCGTGATGGGCTAAAAAAAAACAATTTTTCCTTATTTTCCTTTATATTTGTATTATTTAAAGTGCAAGTGACTTAATTTAATTAAGAAAATTTACCAATAAGTAGAGCTTGCTGTTTATCGTTTTCCGCTCTCAGAAGAACTTCTTCGTGCTGCTGACAAACAGTTTCAACATACGCTTGCAAATCTTGGATATTTTTTTCTAATTGTTCTATCTCACCATCTTTCTCACCACTCAATTGAGATAAATTTTGCTGCAAACGTTTTTCCAGAGACATTCTTATTTGCTCCTGAAAAGAAAACAGGATTTGAAATTTGGAATAAAAATAAGAGTTTATTTTGAATAAATACTAAAGAGATGAAATTAAATTAAACTCAAAAGTAACAACAACCTTTTCGTCGTTCAATTTCTTGATACTATCTTCACTTTGCTTTTTTAGATTTAAAATAATTTGTTGAAATTCAGCTTCCTGATTTTCACTCTGCTGGGTCAAAGTATATTTTATATCTTGCGAACGCTTTTCACTGTTTTCCAATTCTTTTGTTAATCTTATAATCTGACCTTTTAGGCTTTCCTGCTTTATTAACAAATCCTGCTGGTCTTTTTCTAATTGGGTTTTCTTGACGTGTGTCGTTTCAAGATTACTTTGCGTGTCAAAAAGCACACCTTCTAGAGTTTCTTTTTCACTGCGAACGGATGCAAGTTGTTCTTGCAATCTCTGAAGTTCTTTTTCACTCGCTTCTAAGATTACCTGCAAATACAAAAATTGTACAGTTTTAACATAAAAGAAATATTTTTTAAAAAGACATGTTTATTGTATTTTTCAAGAGATCAAGGTAAGTAAAATGTTTAAATAGATGTATAAAGCTGAAAAAACTAATCTTGTGCTATTAAAAGAAGAAATAATAAACCTGTTTTTCTTCATTATCTTTGACAAGATCTTCCAGATTTCGGTTTATCCTTGCATTCATTTCATTCGCTTGCTCTAATCGTTGTCTCAATCTCATTAATTCCTCATTTAAAGTTTCCTTCTTTCTAGCTAAAATTGATAACTGATTACCTAGATCACCACGTTCACGAGACACTTGTCCTAATTCAATTTCCACTTTTTCTTTTTCTATTTCTAAAACTTTGATTTTTTCGTGCAAGGCTACTTTCTCAGACTCCAAATCTAATCGGTTTTGTTCGGCTTGTAAAAGTTCCTTTTTCAGGGAAGATAAATCTCCTTGTTGATCAGTACATTGACTTGCTATTTTTTCTCTTTCTTCATGTAACTGTAAAAAGTAATTTCATAAATTACATTATGTATCTTAGTTATTCGACAATTGTTTTCATTTAAATTACATAACAATTATTAATTAATTATTTATCCAACTGATAAAACTAAGAAACCATATAAAAAAAATAAACTGATTTAACCAGGGATATAAAATCTATTTTAATCGTTTAAAATTGAAAAAAAAACCTTTTTAATTTCTTCCATCAGTCTTGCTTTGTCCTCCTCGTGATTTACGCAAACTGACTCCATTTTTGTCAACATATCCTGAATGTCTGATTTTTCCAGAAGAATTTGTTCCAGTTCTAATTCCACATCGCCTAAATATGAAATTAATTTTAGTTTTTTTTTGGTTATTTTTCTAATTGTTTAAAGCTATCATTGTTATAAGTAAGACTATTGTTTAATTTGCAAAGCTTAAATGGAAATAAGAAAAAATATTCGAAATTTGGAACAAGTTTGAATAAATAATTCTTTTTATTTCCTGATTAATTTAATTTTGCATTTATAATTTGAAATTGTATTTTACCTTTGCTCTTCTCAATTTGAGAAATTAGACTGTCTGTCTCCATCTTTTGCTGTTCCAACATATCTTTATCAAGGGAAGTTCTACTCAGCTCTTCTCGCAATATTAAAATTTCTTCTCTCATTTTACTGCAACGTTCTTCTTCAAGTCGTAGAGTTTGTTCCCTGTATTGAAAAAAGCGCATTTAAATAATATTTAAATAATAAAAGAATTTTAAATGCTATCAATTAAATTAATAAATACAAAATTAACCTCAGTTCAGCTTCTTTCATAACTCTTCCGAGTTCATCTTGAAGGAACATTTTTTCATCCTCAAGATTTTCACACAACTTTTGCAATTTGTGATTTGACTTTTGCATTTTATCGTAGTCCGAGTTAAGTGTTTCAATCTAAAAAAAAATTGATTAATAATTTAAATTAGGTTCATTAAAGCTTCTGTTAAATAATTAAATATAAATGAAACATTTTTTTAGTTTAAATTTACAAAACGACCCTATCGGTTACTTTAGGAACTATCAAATATGGCCGACATAAGAGTGAGATCAGAGTGAAAATTTACATTATTTGTACACTGCAATTAGAATTTTTTTTTAAAAAACAAGATTTTGAGGTATTTTCAGAAGTGAATGATAATTTTATAATAGTGATAATTATTCATTTTGTGTGAAAATAATGGAATTTAAACAAAAATTTCGAATTCACCTTTTATCATATTTCTAGATGACTGAGTAGCTTTGCAGAAAGAAAACGACTTTTAATTTATAACACTTAAAAAATAATAATTTATTGTAAGAAAGACCTTCAAACATTGCACTGTCTGAAAAAACACTCCTATGTCGGCCATCTTTGTTTTGAAACAAGTGGCGCCTCACTGGCAACTGTGGTAATTTTTTTTGTCAACGATATAGTTTTATAACATTATAGTGACATGTTTAATAGTAATATTTGTTCACTTAAGAAATAATAAAGAGTTGCAATTTTATTGTAATTTACAACTAGAATTCGTATTATTTTAGAGTTTTCCTGGCGGATTGGAATTATTAACAAAATACGAACCATATTCGTGATTTCAAGTCTATTTCGATCCAGAGCATTTTTTTCGGATCGGATTACGTCCAAATTTTTCTGCAGAATATCTTTTTCTTGATTCAGCTGCAAACACTGAGATCTACTAGCATCCAGCTGAGACATAATTTCCGTAACTTTGCCTTCTAATTGTTGAGTTGACTCTTCTGCACTTTCACATTGTTTCCGAGTCAGAGAAAGTTGTTCTTTATTTGTTTGGAGTTTCACCTAAAAGTTGGTAATAGAAAATTATATTTTCATCTTGTTGTTCAAAGAATTACAAATTAAATACCTGAAGTTCGTGTATGGAGAGCTGGTATTTGTGTAAAGCAGCTTGAACAGCGCTGATAGTACTTTCCGCAAAAGCCGGAGTGATGATATTTCTGGTACCACGTTTTGGAGATTTTGGAGGGATAGGAATTGAAGGAGATAGGTGAACATGAGGAGGGGGTTGATTACTTTCTGCATTTCGTGTTTCTGCATCCTGGATCACAGCGTGAGCAATATCTTTTAACGCAGATTGTAAAATTTCAATATCTTCTTGCATTCGTGCTGCTTGAGTGACACCTGATTCTGCTTCTCCGCATCTGTCCTCCTAAAATTATGTCAACAAACGAATTCTTGAAAATGCGAGGTAATTACATTTTTAGAATTTGCAACTACTAAGAACTGAAAATTTGTGTGTACCAATGTTTGAAGCTCTTTCAACAGCTGATGAATTTTTTCATCCTTCATTCGGAGTTCACTTTGTGCCAAGTCGAATTGCTGCTTCATTGATGCAATTTCTGCTCGTAAATCGGAGGCACTTTGCATTTGTTGAAAAGATTGTGGCATCTGGTTCAAAAGAAATCATTTATTAAATTCTTGTTTAAGTAAAGATGTGTTAACTTTATAATGGGTTTCAAGTGATAGGATATGTGGATGACATCTTGTTGATTGTCTGTGGCCACCGCTTGGATGGACTTTTTGGAATGGTGCAGCTGGCACTGAATTTTGTCGACAATTGGTGTTGTTGGGTCAGCATGTATGTTAATCTAAAAAAAACTGAGGTTGTCGTCTTTATAAGACGCTAAAAGTGGAAGGCTGAGGCTCTAAGGATAAAAAAATTCAGCTGTCAGCGCGAGCAAAGTATCTAGGAGTCATCCTGGATAGTGAACTAACATGGAGTGAACACTTAGAAGACAAGTGGAACAAATTCATGGCTGCCCTCTGGTAATGTAAAAGAGCCATCAGGCATAGCTGGGGTTTAAAATCGGATACACTAATGTGGATCTTTAAGGCGATTCTGCTTCCTATGTTAACTTACGCATTTGTGGTCTGGTGGAGCTGATTCGAACTGCTGTCGACTGTTGGTCAATTTTAAAATGTAAGGGGAATGGTTCTGAGGAGCTTAACGGGAGCGTTAGGTACTACACCTGTAATGTCCCTGGGTGAACTTCTAGGGCTGGAACCACTACACCTTATCATCAAAACAGAGGCGGTTACATTTGACCTGAGAATAAATTATGGATTGGGACGGAAATATGTCAGGGGAAAGGGTTACGTGATACTTCCTGCTAGTTTGGTAGAAAAACCTATCTTCAAAATGAGGAGAGATAAAATTTCTCTACAGTACCTCTTTGACAAGAAATATAAGATCAGTTTATCAACAAAAGAGGATTGGCAAAATGGACTCGTGCTCCTTCCTACTGACGGTGACATCTGGTTCACCGATGGATCTAAAGAAGAAGGTGCAGGTGTATATCATGAAACGACTATGGAGGGCTCTGCATTTAAGATTGGGTCCACTGTAAGTGTTTTACAAGCCAAAACTACGGCACTGCTATTTGCGTCCGGTGAGGCCGCAGAGATCTGTTGTGGTAGCAATATATTTTTTCTTTCGTACAGCAAGGCGTCATTATCAGTCTTGAATCACTACTCAACTACATCACAACTAGTATGGGGTTGGCAATGTGCACTAAATCGTCTAGCTGAGGCTAACCACGTCACCCTCCTGTGGGTCCCAGGACACTATGGGATTAAGGGTAATGAGATGGCGAATCGACTAGCAAAAGCGGGTAGCAGAAGTTGTATTATTGGTCCTGACCCACCTGCTAATGTCTCTAATACAGTGCTGGCCTTAGAATTCAAACAATAGTTACTTGCACAACACCAACAGGAGTGGAATAGCTATGCTGGTGGCAGACAGGCTAAGTCACTCCTTGGTAATACTATTAACCTGAAACGAGTTGCAGACTTCTGTAAGCTCAGCAGGATAGACGTCAAGACCCAAACGCAAATATTAATTGGCCATGGGGATCTTCGCTATTACTGACAAAATTTAGGCATCGTTAACAACCCCAAGTGTGAGAAGCAGGACAAAACCTCTACTCATATTCTCTGCCATTGCCCTTCGCTATCCAGCGAATGATAGCAACTCATAGGTCAATTTTTCCTTGCGGAGACAGATATCGCAGCTATGAATCCGGCTCTCGGTCTCTCCTTGTGGAGGAGGCTCTAGGATTTGGATTAGGCAGCACATTTTTGGGGGGGCGTAAAGGGATTTCCCAAGCGCTGTTGGTTGTACTCAACCATTTCCACTTTCTTAATAATAATAATAATAATAATAATACACAATGCTGCTCTTAAGGTGCTGTATTATCACCTTCGACACCAGTATGCTATAGATAAGGAACTCATATTGCCGTATGCCCAAGGGGATTAAGAAACCGTTGTGAAAAATGAACAGTGTAAGGTCTACTGGAAATTTTTTTTTCTACAACTCATCATATCGGTGCTACTAAGCCTGCTATTGTACTCCAGGATCATAAAAGTCTAATCATTTGTATGATACAGTTTTCGGCTTCCGCTGAGGGCAACATCATTCAAAAGAAGAATCCGAAACGGACGAAGTATCAAGAGCTCATGTTCGAACTGAGTCGAATGTATCCAGGTTATAAAATCCGATTAATTGTCCTTATACTAGGGAGGGATATACTCATACTGTTTAAGAGGGATTAAAGATTAATTTGTAAGCCAATTAAAAAAGATACCTAATTGCGAACGTAATTCTAAAGGAATTCAACCAAAATGTGAAATTTTTTAGATGTTAGCCTACTTCTACACAATTAATACTTACAATTGGCTGAGCTGCTGCCATTTGCATCTTTACCGCAAACTTTGTGCTGGTGCAAGCAGAGACCATGTAATTAGAAGCGATGCTGATTTCATTTCTTAATTTCGAGAGATCTCTTTCAGTTGATGACTTAACTTCAGAAAACATCCTTTTCACGGAAACAACATTCCGCCACAAATTAAGTAACCTATTGTGTTCCGAGGTATAATAGTCGTTGAAAGCAAGCTCTTCCTCTTTCCATTCTTCTTCTTTAATCAATAATTCTTCTCTCATTGAATCCCATTCGTTACTCAGCTTCTGAAGGTCATTGGTCAGTGTCTCATTTGTCTGATGAGATTCCTCCAGTTGATCCTTCAATGATGTATTTAACTGCAAGAGCTTGTCGCACCTAAAAACATGAATATTAGAAATATAAAAAGTATGTTTTGCGGTTATTTGTGAAAAAGATTTGTTTATTAAATAAGAAATTTTGATTAATTAATTATTTAATATATTCAAGCCACTTAATAAAAATCACCTTCTTCTTTCCTCAGACAGTTTTTTTAAAGCAGTCTCAAGGTCGTGAATCTGCTCTTCTCGCAATTCCCGAAGTGTTTGCTGAGCGGCATCCAAGGCAGAACTTCCTCTTGCTGAAACGGAAGGAGCCCTGACTATTTCCGCAGGAAGTGACTCTACCATTTGATTCTCTAGTTCTGAACATCTTTGTTTGTATTGCAAAACCTGCAGACAAATGTTTACAATTCTGAAACGATTTTGTTTTTCATTTTTAATATAATTGAGCCGTAGCGTGCAGAAACTGCTTCTAGTGCCAGTGGTTTCTGCAGGCGACGGCTCATTTTGATAAAAACTGGGAAGAAACTTGCTTTGGCTTGTAAACGAGACACAAGAGCAGCTTGATGTTGCTGCGCCTGTCGATATGTATCAAGACGTCTTCTATAGCTTGCAGTTTCCTCTTCAAGTCGATGACGCAGCTCATAATTTTGCCTCAACAGTCCATCAGCACTCGGGTCTTCGTCACTCACTCTTTCTCCGTCACCGTTGCCAACAACTCCAGTCTGCCTCGTTTCCATTTTATCACTTCGACCTTTACCTGGCTGCAATTTTATCTTTTTGTTATAAATGAATTTCAATTTATACTTTTTAGATTACCTTACGAACCCGCATTCAAGGCGTGGCTTTACGCTTTATATTAAATAGTTACATTTTAGTTTGTTGGAAATGTTAAATTTAGTTTTGAAGCATTAGCATTTTTGTAAGATAAGAAATCTATAGGCAACTATGTATTAAATCTATTTTTCTGAAAATCCCTTTTAATTCAGAATCAATTCACGGGCTAATATTTTTTTTGCTCGACTGTATGGGTGAATTATTTAAAAGGAAATATTCTTGGTTGTTTTTTATATTTTCAATTTATTTATTATATTCTCCGCCCATTGAAACATTATTTTGTTAATTTCTTGCAATTAATTAATTTTTATTTATTTAAATATACTAAAATTTGTTAGTATCTTTAGATTAAAATAATGATAGAAAAACTCTGACATACTTAAATAACTTTGAAATATTGATTCCTCGTGGAGGAAGTAATTAAAATAATATTTTAAAAAATGTTAGTAATTGTTGATAACAAGACTTAAAATAAAAATATTCAGTGTAGAAATTACCCTCATGATCCTTATATAAAATTTTTTAGAATTTAATGAAAACGAACTGATTTGTTAATTTGTTAAAACGATAATTAAAATAGAAAATGAAATGAAATTATTTATTGCAAAGCAAAATTAAGAAATGATAAATTCCAATTTTTAAGAAATTAAATCCTTCCACAATTTTTTATATTTACCGTTTTTAAAGTAGGGGAGAGTGGCTATCAATGTACCGGGTTTTTTTCAAGGTCATAGTACTTATTGAATTTCACCAATTTCAAGCACTTCTTTGCATCAATATAAAACTACAACACTTATCTAGGTAATGCACACATATTTTACACGATTTATTTTGATTAAATAATAAAATTTAGGATTTTTCTAAAGTAACAAGCTATTTTCATTTTCAACAAACTGGGTACACAATGAACCACCTCTATAAAAATACTAAAAATGTTCAACAATAATAATATTGCAATTTTCACTTTGTAAAAAAACTTGTTTTCTATCAAATACTATGAAAAATTGTTACTTAACACTTTTTAATTGATAATGTATAACATAAATATACCTCAAATTTAAGTTAACTAGCTAAAATGGCATTTTAGTTTTGCTATGTTGAGAAAAGTACTGATAACAATCGCTGTAACATGCTGTATGCATGCCTAGTTTTATAATCAAGCATACCACTCTGGAAATCGAAAATACACTGAAATTCCAGGTGGTTCATTGTTCCCCGGTACATTGAATCAACATGACATTTGCAACAAAAATGGTTTTTTATAACTTAATCCAATATTTCAAAATCTTTATCTCATTAGAATATTGTAGTTAAGGCCCAAAACAAAATAAATCGTAAGTACATTTATTTTTAAATGGCCTTATTTCAATTAAAAAACGTGTTCGTATTTTAGGTAAATTTTTTCTTCAGTACATCAAAAACAGTTTTTTCCAGTTTTCTGTGTAAAAAATAAATCCACACGTCTCAAATTTATGGACGTAGTGTGTTTACGCAAACTTCATTTATATTTAAAATTAGGAGAATTTTTATTCAATTGTTTCTGAGAAAATTGAAATGGTTCATTGAAAAAACTGGTACATTGATGGCCACTCTCCCCTAAATTATTTATCTCATTTTTTAATTTTTTTTTCACCCTCCATCGCATGGATTTAACTAAATTTTAATTATCTCCCTCAAAAAATATATAAATAATTAAAAAATTCTAAAATGGTTTTTAATTATTAATATTTTGTAATTTTAGATCTAAAACTTTCCAGAAAAAAATTTGACACCTCTGAACGAATGTATTGAAATTGAGTTCTGAAATAAAAAAAAAATTAAAAATACTATGAATAATAATTAACAATATCTGTTTTTTATACTTTTAACTAGAACATAAAATCGCGCGCGATGCGCGCGTGTAGATTTTCGATTGTTGGAAATCTTAAAAAATTGTATTTTAATTTATATTAAATTATTATTTAAACATGTTTCCTAAATCGGCACAATGCATACAAAATTTTGTGAAATTTCTGTGTCATTTATAAATTCTGATTTAACTGTTATTATTAACACTCTAATAAGTCTTAAGAATTTTTCTACTAATTTTCTGCATTATTATTAGTATTTAAGTTTTACAAACAAATATGAAGTATGAAGAGCCTTCTGTTAGTTCTTGTTAAAAAGGTAGGTTTTACTCGATAAAATTCTTTTTTTAATTCCAAGTTGTTAATACTATCAAATAAAAAAATGTCTATTTTAATTTCCTAAAAGACGTTAAGAAATAAATTCCTTGATAAATTTTTATAGAATTTTATATTTAAATGTCATATTTTCCTAAAAGTATAATAATATTATTATTAAAGAATTAATACTTAACTAATCAATTTAATTTAAATTCTTAAATTTAATCCTAATTGGGGTTAAATAATAATAAAATTTAATTAATAATTTAATAATAAAATAATAACCGGACTATTCTTCGGGGTAAAGGGGGGGGGGGTACTTTTAAGTTGTAAGACGAAATGAGTTTTAAATAATAATAACTAAAATAATAATAATGAAAAATTTTTCCCTTTATAACGATTAAAAATAAAAAAGAAATTTTATAGGGTACACCATATTTTAATTAAAAAAATATACAATTTGTATCTTGCTAAATAATTTTATTTTTAAAGAATATTTAACAATCATAATATTTATTAATACTATGTAGAATTAATAATAATTCTAAATATTTTTTTTCAATTCTACACATAAAAAGGCACATTTTTTTCCTAATAATTTTTTTCCAAAATCAACCGTTCTGGAATTATGCCTAATTAAAAAAAAGGGCTATTTTTTAAAACAATTACCCATATCTCTATTTAAAAAATAGTAAAAAAAATTTTTAAAATTCGTTTTAAAGGTGATAGATCAAGGTCTAAATCATTAGATATTATATAATTAGAGAACGAAAGCTTAAAAAACGTCCCCATTTATTGTTTTATCTTCATTGGTTAATAAAATATAAAACTTTATTTAAAGACAAAAATTCTGAGGGGTGGGAAAAATTTGCAGGACGGCACTCCCTAAAACCGAATTGGTATATATATCCCATTCCACATAAAACTCTTTGGACATAAAAACGATTTGACATAAAACTCACTTGACATAAAACTCAATTGGCATAAATCCCATTTGTCATAAATCTAGTTTAGCATAAAACACATTCGACATAAAAATCAATTGGCATAAATCCCATTTGACATAAATCCCATTTAACTCAAAGCCCATTTGATATAAATCCCATTTATTGGAATAAATCCAATTTCGCATAAAACACATTTGCGATAAATTCCATTTCACATAAAACACATTTGGCATAAATCACATTTGACATAAATCTCATTTAGCACAAAGCCCAATTAATATAAATTCCATTTAGCATAAATCACATTTAGCACAAAGTCCATTTGATATAAATCCCATTTGGCACAAATCCCATTTTGCATAAGACACATTTGGGATAAATCCCATTTGACATAAAAAACATTTGGTATAAATCTTAATTGGCATAAAATTCAGTTGACGCAAAACTCAATTGGAATCAAAATTTGACGTAAGTCCCATTTAGCACAAGGCCCATTTGATATAAATCCCATTTGGCATAAAACACATTTAGGATAAATCTCATTTGACATAGATTCCATTTAGCATAAAGCCTTTTTGATATAAATCCCATTTGGGATAAATCCCATTTGGCATAAATCCTATTTGACATAAAACAGATTTGGGATAAATTCCATTTGACATAAATCTCAATTGGCATAAGTTTCATTTGGTATAAAATTCAGTTGGCATAAAACTCAATAGGCATAAATTCCATTTGGCATATATCCCATTTGGCATAAAATCCATTTGACATAAAAAAACATTTATCATAAATCTCTTTTGGCATAAGTCTTATTTGGTATAAAATTCAGTTGGCATAAAACTCAATAGGCATATATCCCATTTGGCATAAAACACATTTGACATAAAATTTTTATTAAGATAAAGAAAATTTTCTTTAAGATAGGGTAAGTTTTCTTTAAGATAGAGAAAATGTTATGCCATTTGAGTTTTTATGCCAAATGAGATTTATGGAAAATGAGATTTCTTCCTGTTCAGTTTTATGCCAAATGTGTTTTATGCCAAATGAGATTCATGCCAAATGGTTTTTATGTTAAATGAATTTTATACCAAATGGGATTTATACTAATTGAGTTATTTGTTTTATTTTTTTAATTTAAAAAAAAAGATCCAAATATAAATTTTTCTTGTTGTATTAAATTTAATAAGAACAAACAAAACTTTAATTTAAAATTACTGTTATTTAAAATTAATGTTTAAATTCTTGTCATTACATTTTTTTTGTCCCAACAAAATTTAAAAGTCTGTAAATGAAAAGTTTTTATTTTAGTTTAATTTTAATTTTTTTTTTTAAATTTTAAATAACCTGGATTTTATTGAAAAAAGTTCTTTGTTTCCTTTATTTTTTAAAACTTTTTCTTGAATTTGATTTCAATTCTCGAAACTGTTCAATTTTCTTTGCAATTTTTATTTCTCAAAAAATTTACTAAGTAAATATTTTCTATAAAAAACTTTTTCTTTTTTTAAAGTAAAAACCTCCATTACAATTTTCAAACCAATTTTAATTTTTTTTTTTTATTGCTAAAACAAGGGATATCTACATCTTTTCCAAGATTTGATGAGTCGATAATATTAGACTAAGCTTGGTGACGAATTCTTTCAAAGTCTAATTAAGATTTGCTCCCAATATGGTCTATAATTTATTAATATTTTACTGGCCTCCAAAAATAAAAAAAAAGTTTATTGCACCCTTTATAAGTAATGAAAATAAATAATGGTTAAATTAATTTTTTAATGAAAATTTGTCAACATATCTGCTTTTAATTTTGTTATTAAGAATCAGTAAATTAAAAATGCTCAAAATAAAAATATAAAACTTTAATCAAATGTGTACGTCCATATGAAAAGGGCCCACTTTGGCACTATTGGACTTATCTATATGGCCATATTCTTTATTAAATTTTGAACATTTTGAGAGGTCTTGGACCCCTTTAGATGAAAAATTCTCAAAGTTATAAGCATTCAAAGTTAATAGAGTAAAAATCCTAGTTTTGAGAAAAACGAGTTTAAAGTTCAAGATTTCCATTAGCGCCCATGCATTTTTAAAATTAAAAATAATATTTTTTTGTGTTTTTAATTACTATAAAGTTATTGTAAATGCATGATTCGACATTGGACATTATTTATTTTGTTTTTCAGCAATAAAAAAAATTTCGAAAATCTGAATCTTCTTTAGAAAAATGCGAATATCTCGGTAAATAAAATCGACAACCTGGGCCCTTTTCATGTATACGTACACAAATAATAACCCTCCCACGTCCAAAAGTTGGAAAATAAATATTCAAAGTGAATTAAAAGGTAAATAAAAAATTAAATAATATTCAAAAGTTGAAAATAACTAATTATGAGTATGAGTTTTTGTTTCATCAATTAGTGACAATAACTAAAAAAAGTTAAAATTTAACTAATTGAGTTTGTAAACAGAATAATATTAGTTATTTTGACATAACCTAAAAATGAACTTGACTAAAAATTAGTTATTTTTTACTAAATCATTAGTAAAAACATAACTATTTGAATTTGTTACTGAGTTTTTGCTTTCAAATTAATTATTTTTAACTAATTCAGATTTTGAGTGAATTTAAGTAATTTAAATAAGTTATTGTGGTTTAAAACTAATAACTATAGATAAAATAACTATAGATTTTAAAAAATTCCAATTAGCTTTTACAATAAAAGTCATAGTGAAGTTCAATTTAATTTTAAACTATTTAATTTAATCAATAATCTGTTAAATTTATTTGAAATCGACCATAGTCTGAATTTAAAATATTGGTATTTTATAGTGCAATAAAAATTAGTTGTAAGATTTAAAAAATTATGCAGTAGAGCCCCGATTAATCAAGCTCTCGTTACCCGAGGTCATGTCAAGACAACCCATCTTTTAGTGCATTTCATTTTGACTTTTAATGAAAATTTAAAGAAAAATAAAAGATATAAAAAAGAATATCTCCACGGTAAAAGAGACCTTATCCACAAACAAGTTTTAGGTTATGTTTATGATTTTTTGAATGAAAAGATAAAAAGAAAATCAACTCTTAATATAACCCATTGATTTTTAAGTCTTGCATCAAAAATATTTCATATAGAAACTATTATAATTTTTGTGTTACTTAATCAAAAAGAAAGATGTTATCACAGAAAAACTATTACTAAACATAATCTAAAATTTGTTTACAGATAACTTATTTGTTATATGCTAGTTTATTATTATTATTTAGTAATTTTTATTAATTATTTCAGTTTATTTATATTTTTTTAGTTTAAATTAGTTGAATAAAAAATTACGTTTCAAGAAAATAATATAACCATTTTTAAAATTAAATTAAACTAATTACAAGAATTTTAACTTTATTTTTGAATAATAATAATAATAATATGTATAAAAGTAAATTTTACTTCCTTGTTTGCTTATCTTTTTATATTAATGAAACCTTTATATTATTTCAGATAATAACATATTAAAAAAATAACATTGACATTTCAGATTAAACAAAACAAACAAAACTACATTCAGAGATATAGAATTATGGTCACGTCATTAACGACCAATCAGGTTTTTGACAACAATGTCCTCGATATCTCGTTAGTACTACTTTTTAGGATAGGATTGTAAGATTTTATTGTACCAAATTTCTTTTTGTGTAATTAAATAATTTAATTATACAATACTTTATAAATTTGAACCTAGATTTTTTTTAAAGGGAAGCTTAAAGTACAGAAAGGTATATTTCCAGCACATCAAAATTCACTTTGCTCAAGATTTAATTTCGAACTTTCATTCTTGGAAAAATTTCAATTTTCAAAAATTGAGCTTCGTCTATAATTTTTACTTCTATCGACAAATTTTGCACCATTTTTTAAATATTTTATCACAATATTTCGTATAGGCTTTAAAAAATTTTAGTTTTTCAACAACAACAATATTCTAAAATAGTACAAATTTTTTAAAAATTGTTGATATTGATACTTTTATGATTTTATGGCTATTGAATTTATCCCGAAACATTACTTTAAAAATAAGTTTGTAGAACATTTAAAAAAAATTTTTATTATAATTCGAATAATGTTTATTTTAGTATTATTAATTATATTTTATAGTATAATATATAATTAATACATACATATTTTTTTTATATATAATTTTTAATAATTATATTAATTATCGAAATAAATACTCTTTAAATTCAAATATATTAACTAATCAAATTAGCGACACATTACACTTATTTTGACAAATATTAAACATTAATATATGTATGTAAATTATGAACTAACATTATCATCCATAGATATTTTGAATATTATTAATAATTACATAATAATAAATAAAAGAGCACAAATTGTTATTTTAAAACTATTAAGAATTAAATAATTGAAGTGTACCTTGTTTTTAAAGTACATTTCCAGGTGTACTTTATTGATTAATAATTCATTTTGAAAGAAATAGCTTCTTTTTAAAAACACATAAATTGTATCGCTAGCTGAATTAAAGACTTTTTATAAATAAAATCATAGCTTTTACTTTGATTGTGAAAGGAATTCACTTTTATTATTTATTTCAAAAAGAAATATATTTTTTAAATAATAAACATTATTTAAAAGAGGCATTGTTTTGTGACTGATAAGGAAAAGGTTATTTAGCGTCTGCCACAATCTACCAGCTGTCATTCTGTTTGTTTACTACTATAGTTACTGAAATCCCCGATAGAGAACAGGAGTAACAGGACTCATGTTGAACCAAAGATAGGTAAATAATTTACCTGCGAGGTTTAAGTTTTCTAAGTTCTGACGTCATTTTAAAATATGGCTGCTTGCTGGAGGTAAATACGCAAAGTAAAAAAGGATCAAAATAATAGAGTTTCAAAATTCTCGGTAATTTAAAATCCGGTTATATTTTCGAGAATATAACCGAGAATATTTTCTTTCCGGAGAATAAACACAAACAATTTATTGAAATAAAACTGGATAAATAACAAAATAATTATCATAACAAATTATAACTATAAGTCAACAAAGTGTAAACATTATTATTAAATATAACAATTATGAACAATTTTAATTTTAAAATTAAAGAAAATAATTTAAATTTGCGAAAAAATACTTCTAAATCTTAGAAATAAATTGAAAAAAAATAATTAGAGCAATGAAAAATTGGAGAAATAATAATTGAAAATTGAAAAATATTATTGAAATTGAGAAAAATAATTAAAATTTTAGAAAATTAATTCAGAAAAAGTGGCGTAAATATTGAGGGGTGCCCCGAGGCCCTTGAACTCAGGGATCAATTAAAATTGGGGAAAGTAATTTAAAAAATCATAAACATGTTTTAAAAATAAAGAAAATAATTTAAATTTGAGAAAATTACTTGAAAATCTTAAAAATAAATTGGATAAAAATTAATAAATAAAAATTAGGGGGAAAAAAAAATTATTTACTACAGTGAACGGACTACAAAAAATAAACGCCCTTTTGTGCATATGCACTAATAATTATTTGAAAAAATCATTTACTATTGATACATTTACTATTGATTTAAAAAAATCAATAGTAAGTGTAAAACATAATAACAAAAATATCGATTTTTTTTACATAGAGATAAACCAACTAAAATTGTATAAGTAAAAACATAAACAATAAATTTGGCATATCCAATCATAAATTGAAAAAAAATATATTGAAAATTCAGATAAATAATATGAACTTGAAAAAAATAAAAGAAAATTTGAGGAAATAATTGAAAAAATTACATAATTTATATTAAATAAAGGGAAGTTAAAGAAAATATCAGAAAAAAAACTTAAAACTTTTAGAAGTTCATTGAATAAAAAGAAAATAATTAAAAATTAAAGAAAATAAATGAAACAAGAGATAAACATAATTTAAAATTGAAGAGAGTAATTTTTAATAAAACAGAAATAATTAAAAACTTTTTGGAAATTACGAAAAAGAACGAAAGTAATTGAAAATTGCAGAAAATAATTATATAAAAAGTTAAAAATTGGAGAAAAAATTGAGGACAGCTAAAAATAAATTAAATTTACGATAATTAACAAAATCTTTTGGAAATTATAAAAACACATGAAAATAATTAAAAGTTGAAGAAAATAATTGAAATTTTAGAAAATTACTTAAAAAATGTACAAAATATTTTTAGAAAATGAGAATTTAATAATTAACAATCGAGAAAAATACTTGAAAAATGATGAAATTAAATCAAAATTAAAAAAATAATTGAAATATGCTGAAAATAATTTAAAAAATATGAAAGATTGAAAACAGTAAATACAATTTCAGAGAAATAATTTTAAAAAATCATAAAATATATGTTTAAAAAAAGAAAATAATTAAAAAATCGCAGAAATAATTTAAATTTGATCAAAATAATAACTGAAATTTCAGATAAATAATTGAAATTTTTGAAGATTATTTCAAAAGAATAAAAATAATTAAAAACGGAGAAAATAATATAAAATTAAAGAATTTGTTTTTAAACAAAAGAAAATAATTCAAAAATCGTTTAACAAATTGAAAATTGAAGACAATAATCTAAATTGGAGTTAATAACTGAAAATTTAGGAAATTAATTGAAAAATAATAAAAATATTAAAAGATGAAAAAGATAATTGGAAAATAATAAAAAGAAATGAAAATTGATCATTCAGTAAATTAATTCAGAAATTATGAAAATGATTAAAAATTGAAAATAATAATTTCAAAATGACAAAAATAAAGGTAAATTAAAAAAATTAATTTAAATTTGCAAAGAATAATATAAAATTTAGGAATTAATCATTAAATTGATTTAATGCCAAGGCAAAAATAATTAAAATTGAAAAAGTGATTGAGAAAACTAAACAAAATAATTGAAATTTGAGGAAGGTAAATTTAAGATTTAGGGAAACAAGTCAGAAAAAATTAAAATAATTAAGAATTGAAGAAAATAGTTAAAAAATGACAAAAATCGTACAAAATTGTATTTTCAGTAATTGAAATCATAATAGAAAAGAATTATTAAAAATAAAAGAAATTTTGAAATCACTTAATATATTTAGTATTTTTGAAACGTGGATTAATTGAACTTTTATTCGTGTTTTAATCAATGCAAGTTCACATTAACTGAAATTTGAAGAAATTAGAAATTCTATAAAAAAATTTGAGAACATTTAAAGAAAAAACATAATTTACAATTTTAAAAGAAAAAAACATCTAATGACAAATTTTAGGTGTGGACAAAATGAATGAATGAATTTAACTTGTAAATTATTATATCTAATTGGGGCCCCATTTTCCTTTTTGCCCCAGGGTCCTTGCTCTCCTAGTTACCCCACTATTCAGAAAATGATTAAAAATGTAAGAAAATAATAAAAAATAATTTAAATAATTTAAAATTGAAGAAAATAATTTTAAAACAGTACGTAATCTATTTTAAATAAAAGAAAATTTCAGAGAAATACTTAAAACTTTTAGAAGTTCATTGCAAAGAAAAAATCAAAATAATTAGAAATTAGAGAAAATAAATGAAAAAAGATAAAAATAGTTTAAAATTGAAAAGAACAATTTTTAATTTAAGGGAAATAATTGCAAAAAATACACAGAATATAGGTACATAAAATACAAACAAATTTGAAGATTTAATTGAAAATTGAATAGAAAAATGAAAATTTCAGATAAATAATTAAAAATTTTTTGGAATAACATTATATTATTATTATATTATATTTCTCATAACGGTCTACTTTTGACTGCGGGATATATTATGAAATAAATATAAATGAATATGTATAAAAAAAAATTGAAATGTGAGAAGGTAATTGAAAAAAATGAGAATAATTAAAAACAGAAGAAAAAAATTAAAAAAGGCAACTAAAGATTGCTAAAGATTGGAACTAAAGATATAATTAATAAAAAAAAAGTTAAATTATGAAATAAATGAAAATAATTAAAAATTAAAGAAAGTACCTAATTGAAATTTAAGAAAAACACTTAAAAATCTTAAAAAATAATTTTGAAAAATGAGAATAGTAATTAAGAATTTAGGGAAATATTTGAAAAATGATTAAAATAATTTAAAATTGAAATATGAGGAAAAAAATTAAAATTTCAGATAAATAATAAAAATTTTTGAAAATTATACAAAAAGAATGAAAATAATTAGAAATTGGAGAAAATAATAGAAAAACTACAGAATTTATTTTGAAGCAAAAGAAAATAATTGAAAATCGTTTAAAAAGTTTAGAATTTAAGATAATAACTGAATATTTAGAAAATTAAATGAAAAATAATTAAAAGATGGAGAAAATAATTGCAAAATAATAAAAAGAAATGAATATTGAACAAAATAATTGAAAATTGAGATATGTATTTGAAAGTTCAGGATATTAATTCAGAAATAATGAAAATGATTAAAAATTGAAGATAATAATTGCAAAATGAAAAAAATAATAATAGTGAATTAATTTCATTTTGCGATAAATAATATGAAATTTATCAATAAATAATGAAATTGTTTTATTGCCGAAGAAAAAATAATTCAAATTGAAAAAGTGATTGGAAAAATTTAAAAAAATAATTGACATTTGCGAAAGGTAGATTTAAGATTTAAGAGGAAAAGTGAGAAAAATAATTAAAAATTGCAGAAAGTACAAATTGAAAAATGATAAAAATAGTTTAAAATTGTAGTTAAGTAATTAAAATCATAAGAGAAAAAGAATTATTAAAAATTTTAGAAATTTTAAAAATCACTTCAAATTTAGTATAGTTGAACAAAATTAACAGAAATTTAAAGAAATTAAAATTGCTATAAATTTAAGAATTGAGAACATTTTGAAAAGGTGAAACATGATGTAAAAATTTAAAACAAAAAAAAATCTAGTGACAAACTCAGGTGTGGACAGAATAAAAGAATTGATGAATTGTTTTCATGTTTTTGAGCATTTTTCTGAAATTATCTCAAAAAGTTTTGCCAATCTGGAAAATCTTGGTTCGGAGTTCGGATACCGATCCCGAGGAAAAAAAATACCTAGGAAAACACATTCTTGTGCAATAAAATAAAAAAATAAAAATTGCAGCAGATTATTAAAATTTCACAGTTTTAAATTATTTATTATCTAATCATTTTTACCTCTTTGACTTTTGAAGTGCCCCTGAGAAACGGTGGCCGCCGCCTGTCCATCTGTCCGCGGAGAGTTAAATTGGAAGTGCCTTTAATAGTCGGTGTCTGTAACATAGAAATCTTTTTTGAAGAAGGACAAATTAATATCCAAATTCCAAACTTGCAATAACTTTAAAAAATGAAAAATTTTATTATTATTATTATTATTATTATTATTATTATATGAATTACTTCAAAATTTGGGACTCATTTTATTCAGAATTTATAGTTATAGTTTATTGCAATCATTTTACAGAAAAAATTTATTTCTAAATATTATAACCTAGAAAGTTAATTAATTCTAAACACTTAATATAGGTGTTGAGATAATTATTATGGATTATGAAATAAAATTAAATAGAAAACTAAACACAAAGATCATTATAATAAACTAATATTTTGACGAAACCTTATATATATATATATATATATAGTTTCAGAGAAATATTGACAGATTAAAATATATTATGAGCTATTAAAAATAGAATCAATTTTAATTTTCAATAAATTGGATTGGTTATCAACAGAAAATAAAATTGACTTAAGTTTATGAATAATCTTCGAAGTTTGAGGAATTGTTAGATAAAAAAGGAGTTTTAGCAAGAATTATATGTAAAATTTTAGATTAATAATTTTTTAACTTGAGAAAATTGAAAAATTGAAAACCTTTGTACACATACTACTTATAAACATATTTGTGACTCAGAATGACTCATGTAAGAACATATTGCTTTATGGGAGCAGTTGGTGCTCTTCAATAATTCAGGAAAATGACCGTATACTTATTCCCATATATATATATACAGGGAGTCCCACGTTACAGCGTACATATTTGAGGGTCATAATGTACACAAAAAAACTAAAAAATAGGTCCTCTTGACTTTTTCAAAAAAATAATTAGAACTCTAGTTAGCGCGATTCAAAGTTGACCAATCGCGTGCTAGCTTTACTCGATCCCCAAAGGCGTAGGACGAACACCGGATAATCTCAAGACCATTCCTGACATTCAAAAAAAAGATCTTTCTTTGACAAAAATAATTGGATCAACAACAACCGACAGACAACCAACATTGTTTGCAACAAATTTGAAATTGTTTAAACAAAGTTAGTTAACAAATTCCCAAAACGGATAATTTGCAGCAAAGATTGATTTTTCTTTCTCCGAATTTTCAAGATTTACATAAACTAAAAATTGACAAAATTGTTAACAACAAATTCGAAATTGTTTAAACAAAGTTAGTTAACAAATTACCATAACGGTCAATTTCTACTAAAATTTGATGTTTTTTCACAAAAATATGAAGAATAACATAAAATAATAGTTGGCAACATTGTTATAAAAAAATTCGAAATTGTTTAAATAATGTTAGTTAACAAATTCCCAAAACGGACAATTTGCACAAAAAATTGATTTTTCTTTCTCCGAATTTACAGAGTTACATAAACTAAAATTTAACAACAGCCTTAACAACAAATTCGAAATTGTTTAAACAAAGTTAGTTAACAAATTCCCAAAACGGACAATTTGCACCAAAAATTGATTTTTATTTCTTTGAATTTTCAAGATTTACATAAACTAAAAATTGACAACATTGTTAACAACAAATTCGATATTGTTTAAACAAAGTTAGTTAACAAATTCCCAAAACGGTCATTTTCTACTAAAATTTGATGTTTTTTCACGAAAATATGAAGAATAACATAAAATAATAGTTGTCAACATTGTTACAAAAAAATTTGAAATTGTTTAAACAATGTTAGTTAAAAAATTCCCAAAACGGACAATTTGCACCAAAAATTGATTTTTCTTCCTACGAATTTTCAAGATTTACATAAACTAAAAATTGACAAAATTGTTAACAACAAATTCGAAATTGTTTAAACAAAGTTAGTTAACAAATTACCATAACGGTCAATTTTTACTAAAATTTGATTTTTCTTTTACGAAAATATGAAGAAGAAAATAAAATAATAGTTGACAACAATGTTATCAAAAATTCTAAATTGTTTAAATAATGTTAGTTAACAAATTTCCAAAATGGACAATTTGCACGAAAAATTGATTTTTCTCTCTCCGAATTTTCAAGATTTACATAACTAAAAATTAACAACATTGTTAACAACAAATTCGATATTGTTTAAACAAAGTTAGTTAACAAATTCCCAAAACGGTCATTTTCTACTAAAATTTGATGTTTTTTCACGAAAATATGAAGAATAACATAAAATAATAGTTGGCAACATTGTTATAAAAAAATTAGAAATTGTTTAAATAATGTTAGTTAACAAATTCCCAAAACTGTCAGTTTGTACTAAAATTTGATTTTTCTTTCACGAAAATATAAAGAATAACATAAAATAATATTTGACAAGATTGTTATCAAAAAATGCGAAATTGGTTAAATAATGTTAGTTAACAAATTCCCAAAACGGACAATTTCCACCGAAAATTGATATTTTTTCCAAAATATTAAGAGTAATACAAACTTAAAGTTGAAGACCTTGTTAACAATAAATTCGAATTTGTTTAAAACATGTTAGTTAACAAATTACCAGAACTGTCAATTTTCACCAAAAGCAATCATTCTTTTTACAAAAAATAAAGTAAACACAAACTAAAAATTGACAACAATGTAAACAACAAATTCGATCGTAGCTTGACGGGGCTGGCTTCGTTGTTGAATTCTAAAAATGACCTCAAGGAATCGAGCTCCGTGGTTGAGCTCTGTAAATAAGCTCCGTGGTTGAGTTTTGTGGAATGAGCTCCGTAAAATAAGTGAGCTTTGTTGGCGGTCAAATACTCCTAATGGTATTACCACTCTCAAAGCTGGAGCTGTTAGCAGTATCACTGCTCTAGTCGATCTGAGGTTTCAGACCGGCGAACGCGTATTTACGTACTTTAACGTGTTGAGCGCGGCACATGCGCAGCATGCTCCTCGCCGTGATTGGCCGCACGCGCGCGCTTATTGGCTCTTCACGCTTTGCCGGGGTAACTTTGCCGCGATTGGCCCTTGCGTGAATTCGGAGGAAAAGGATTTGCCACGATTATAGAAACTACTTCGTGTCTTGTGACTTAGTCGCGTTCGTGCATTGCTCTACTCGAAACTGTCGGTCTATTGAATTTTTAATTTTTCTAGTTTTCGACAAGCTAGCTCAGTCGCGTACGCGTACGTTTCGTGCATCGATTGTCGCTTCGTGTCTCTACGCCGGGTTTTCTAACATTCTCTGAGGCAGTAGGTGGAATGGGCACTGTCAGGCGACCAGAGGACCAGAGGGTGACCATGGAAATCCGTGACCTTAACGGCTTAACCGAAAAGGAGGAAGTTGTATCTGGTCTCGAAGTAGTTCTTAATACTCCTCGAGAGAAAAGACAAGTAACGGTCCTCGCACCAAACAGGAGAGGCGACAAAATCGCCATCTTGATCACAGATCGCAAGGAAGCGGAACGCTTAGAAAGACTCGGCAGAATAAAATTGGGCTTCTTAAGTTGCCTCATTAGGAGAAGGCTTATGGTCAGAAGGTGCCACAGGTGCCTTGAAAACGGCCATAAGAAAGCAGACTGCAAGGGAGTAGACAGATCCTCCACTTGCTTTAAGTGTGGGTCTACTGGACACTCTCTTGCAGCATGTAGTAAGGAAGCGTTCTGCTTCCTCTGTGCGGCCGAGGCTGAAAATGAGTCGGAAACGACTCATGTTGCAGGCTCAGGAAAGTGCGCCTTTCTCTTGAAGCGTGTTTTGAGCTGATTGACGGTCTATCGTGTCCCTTGGCTCCACTTGCGTGCGTCAAGGGCCCCAATAACCGTCAATGATATTAGGTCCCGTTTAGAGGGATGAAATCGCTTTGGCGACAGAGAAGGGGATATAAGACCACTCCTGAAGGCGATACGCGTGGAAAGTGCTAGCTGGGAGTGGTCTTAAGGTCCCCAAATAAGGGTGTGTTTTTAGCGGGTCAGGAGGACATCGCCACCCCCGCATAACCCTGTAGTACGGGCTCCAGGGTACCTAGTAGCAGGTTTTCATATCCTACGAAAAAAAACATTGTTAAGGGCATGTAATGGAGAATGATGTCACCAGTACAAGCAAAATTTGTCCGTAAACTTTCTCTAATAATAATAAATATTTTGACGTTAAACTTTGTAGAATTACTTAGAATATCGTTAAGAAGGTTTAATTTTTCGAAAATCAGCTAATGTTGTAGAAAGTTAACTTTAGGGAAAAATTTAAACAAACTTGGGTCAGAGAGACCTTTTCAATGGTATTTTTACTAATTCAATAAAGTGTGAAGTCAAAATATTTATTACTTTAAGAGAAAGTTTACGGACAAATTTTGCCTATACCAGTGACGTCTTTCTCCATCACATGCCCTTAACGACAAATTCAAAATTGTTTGAACTATTTTATATTTTTGAAGCAACATCCATCGAAAGAGTCATAAGATTGCGAGTTTTAATTTACGTTCTTTTCATGGAAGGTAAGAAAATTTTTTACATATTTTCACTTGTTCGAAGAAATATTTATTTATAAATTTTGCTTGTACTGGTGACGTCATTCTCCATCACATGCCCTTAACAATGTTTTTTTTGCGTAGGATGTGAAAACCTGCTACTATGTACCCTGTAGCCCGTACTACAGGGTTATGCGGTGGTGGCGATGTTCTGCTGACCCGCTAAAAACACACGCTTATTTGGGGACCTTAAGACCACTCCCGGCTAGCACTTTCCGCGCGTATCGCCATCAGGAGTGGTCTTAGATCCCCTTCTTTGTCGCCAGAGCGATTTCATCCCTCCAAACGGGACCTAATATCATTGACGGTTATTGGGGCCCTTGACGCACGTAAGTTGAGCCAAGGGACCCGATCGACCGTCAATCAGCTCAAAAAACGCTTCAAGAGAAAGAGAACTTCCTCTATCTGCGTTTTTCTGCAACCTATGTGGCCCTTTGACGACCTCCAACATGAGCCGTTTCCGCCTCATTTTCAGCCTCGGCCGCACAGAGGAAGCAGAACGCTTCCCTACTACATGCTGCAAGAGAGTGTCCTGTAGACCCACACTTAAAGCAAGCAGAGGATCTGTCTACTCCCTTGCAGTCTGCTTTCTTATGGCCGTAATCAAGGCACCTGTGGCACCTTCTCCTAATGAGGCAACTTAAGAAGCCCAATTTTATTCTGCCGTGTCTTTCTAAGCGTTCCGTTTCCTCGCGATCTGTGATCAAGATGGCGATTTTGTCGCCTCTCCTGTCTTTTCTCTCGAGGAGTATTAAGAACTACTTCGAGAGCAGATACCACTTCCTCCTTTTCGGTTAAGCCGTTAAGGTCACGGATTTACATGGTCACCCTCTGGTCCTCTGGTCGCCTGACAGTGCCTATCCACTTACTGCCTCGGAGACTGTTAGAGAACCCGGCGTAGAGACACAAAGCGACAATCGATGCACGAAACGTACGCGTACGCGACTGAGCTAGCTTGTCGAAATCTAGAAAAATTAAAAATTTAATAGACCGACGGTTTCGAGTAGAGCAATGCACGAACGCGACTAAGTCACAAGAAACGAAGTAGTTTCTATAAACGAGGCAAATCCTTTTCCCCCGAATTCACGCAAGAGCCAATCGCGGCAAAGTTACTTCGGCAAAGCGCAAAGAGACAATAAGCCATTCTACGGAGCTCATTCCACAGAGCTCAACCGCGGAGCTTATTTACAGAGCTGAACCATGGAGCTCGATTCCTTGAGGTCATTTTTAGAATTCAACAACGAAGCTGGCCCCGTTAAGCTACGATCGTGGGTCTCGAGATCCTTATCGTAGGGGCTGGGGATATACGAAGATTTTAATAAGGTTAACGCCTTTTTTATCCTTATCCTCCTTATCCTGCTCCATGCGAGCAATGCTCGTATAGTGGCAAGGCCACTAGTTCATTTTTTTACGGATTGATTTCTAATTATTTTTTTAATACTTTTCTTTGATTTGGTGTTAGGTTAAATTTTTATTTTTTTGTTTTCAAAATGCCCGCCACCAGCAGCAAAGCATCTTCTGTTTCTATTCGGAGTGTCCTAAGTTGCTATTCTGGCCATTTCAGGGGTGATTGATTCAAATGCTGCTTGAATTCTAGCTGTTAATTCAAATTGCGCTTCGTTTTCGTTGTGTGGCAGAGGATCAGAGTAAACAAGGGATGAGCCCATGAGAGATATGAATAACCAATAAGGAAGAAACCTTATAGCTAGACAGTTCAGTAACACACACCGTTGGCTCAACTATTAGACTCAGGTTCGGCCGACCGTCTGGTATTGGTTTTTATTTAGATTTTATTTATATTATTATCGGCAGCTTACTTACAAACTAATGACCTATTTTTTTTAATAATTGTTTGGTTTTCACAACCAAATTATATTTGGATGTCATAACCAATTTCTGTTTGGTTGTCACAACTAAATTATGTTTGGTTCAACCAAATAAGAGCAACAAAATAATATTGTTGTCCCAAACAAGTTGATGTGTTACGCTAACCAGATCGTTTTGTTATACCAACAAAATATTGTCGTTACAACCAACAATGGTTAACTAACAATATTGTTGGTAAAACTAAACCTTTTTTCTCAGTGTAGACACTTAATATTTCAAAGAAAAAAAATCAATTTTTGGTGAAAATTAACAGTTCTGTGAATTTGTTAACTTACATTGTTTAAACTATTACAAATTTGTTTTTAACAATGTTGTCAATTTTTAGATTGTGTTACTCTTAATATTTCGGAGCAAGCAAAATTAATTTTTAGTGAAAATTGACTTTCTGAGAATTTCTTAACTAACATTGTTTAACTAATTTCTTATTTGTCGTTAATAATGTTTTCAAATTGTAGTTTACGTAAATCTTGAAAATTCGAAGAAAGAAAAATCAATATTTTGGTGCAAAATATCCATTTTGCGAATTTGTTAAGAAACATTGTTTAAACAATTTCGAATTTGTTGTTAACAATGTTGTCAATTTTTAGTTTATGTAAATCTTGAAAAATCGGAGAAAGAAAAATCAATATTTTGGTGCAAATTGTCCGTTTTGGGAATTTGTTAACTAACTTTGTTTAAACAATTTCGAATTTGATGTTAAGACTGTTGTTAAATTTTAGTTTATGTAACTCTGTAAATTCAAAGTAAATAAATTCATTATTTAAACAATTTAGAATTTTTGATAACATTGTTGTCAACTATTATTTTATTTTCTTCTTCATATGTTCGTAAAAGAAAAATCAAATTTTAGTAGAAAATGACCGTTTTGGGAATTTGTTAACTAACTTTGTTTAAACAATATCGAATTTGTTGTTAACAATGTTGTCAATTTTTAGTTTATGTAAATCTTGAAAAATCGGAGAAAGAAAAATCAATATTTTGGTGCAAATTGTCCGTTTTGGGAATTTGTTAACTAACTTTGTTTAAACAATTTCGAATTTGATGTTAAGACTGTTGTTAAATTTTAGTTTATGTAACTCTGTAAATTCGGAGAAAGAAAAATCAATTTTTTGTGCAAATTGTCCGTTTTGGGAATTTGTTAACTAACATTATTTAAACAATTTCGAATTTTTTTATAACAATGTTGCCAACTATTATTTTATGTTATTCTTCATATTTTCGTGAAAAAAACATCAAATTTTAGTAGAAATTGACCGTTTTGGGAATTTGTTAACTAACTTTGTTTAAACAATTTCGAATTTGTTGTTAACAATGTTGTCAAATTTTAGTTTATGTAAAACTTGAAAATTCGTAGAAAGAAAAATCAATTTTTGGTGCAAATTTTCCGTTTTGGGAATTTGTTAACTAACTATGTTTAAACAATTTCGAATTTGTTGTAAACAATGTTGTTTGTCTGTCGGTTGTTGTTGATCCAATTATTTTGGTCAAAGAAATATCTTTTTTTTTAATGTCAGGAATGGTCTTGCGATTATCCGGTGTTCGTCCTACGCCTTTGGGGATCGAGTAAAGCTGGCACGTGATTGGTCAACTTTGAATCGCGCTAACTAGAGTTCTAATTATTTTTTTGAAAAAGTCAAGAGGACTTATTTTTTAGTTTTTTTGTGTACATTATGACCCCCAAATATGTACGCTGTAACGTGGGACTCCCTGTATATATGTAAATCTACGTTTCGATTTTCCCGAAAGTTATATTTCTATTCAGTGTATTGTTCAAAAAGTTGCAGTAAAATAATTTATCAATAAGAAGCTAATTCTTATATTTGTCTCAAAATTTCTGAAGTGGGACACTTATTTTTTCATGACGAAATTTTTTTATATCTAATTGATAATAATTTTATAGTATTTAATAATAAGAATTTTAACACTATTTTAATACGTTTTTTAATACATTTTCTTCATTATAAAATCATATAAATAATAAATTTCACGATTTTGTGATTTAATCACAATTTTTCATTTTAAAAAATGTTTAAATAAATAGAAATAACAAACAGAAATTTTCTTGATAGAGAATCTAATTATGAAGAGTTCTAATAAAAAAATGTTCATTTTGGTCCATTTTTGGCATAACTTCTGACCTAATGTAGGATACTAACTTTTTATTTAAGTTACTCGTACTAAAACAGGGAATCTAAATAATTGCTCAGAAAAAATGCGGAATTTGTAGGAGAAGTTTTATTTCAATTTTTTAAAATGATGATTTTTGAATTGCATGAATTTAATTGTTTTCATTCAACAGAATGATTATTGATTATTACTAATACCAAATTTTATCAAAATCCATCAAGCAGAACGGGCAAAAAAATTGTGTACTAATTTAATGGTTCAAAATTGTTGATCAAAAAACAGCTGAAAAAATCAAAATTTTACAAAATAACTTTAGGGTCATAATTTTAATAAAAAAAAAACTACAAAATTATGAATAAGCTATATAAAAATCTCGCCAACAAAAATTAAATGTCCCACTTCAGAAATTTTGAGCCACAATAATAGATCTACTAAATAAAGAGTATTTAAAGAGATCGAAAGAATTCGACAACAATTCAATAAACAAGACTGTTTTGCCAGAAAATTATGTTCCCTATCGTCTTAAAATTTAATCTCCAGACTAGACATTTATTATGACCAGACAATCTTAGATTAAAACTAAAAATAACGAGACTTTGGATTACAAGGTGTAGGCAAAAAGTAATGATTACAATTTTAAAGTTGCTCAATTCATTTACAAGTATTACGCTAGGTCAGCTCATGAGATGAACCAATATTTATTTTATAATTTGCTCTTTAGAAAAAAAACTGATATATTGTATATATTAAAGCATTACTGATAAAATAATCAACTACACGCGAGCAGTTCATGCGAGAGTGGATAGTGGGCTTGATAAAATTAAATAGACTTTGAAAAACGAAATTAGACGATCAAGCATAAAAGTGATATCGCAAAAACTGTTTAGGTTTCCTTATATGATGATTTAATCAACATTCACGTGAATTCTTCATGCTGTTGAAATATTTATCATTGAAGTTTATCATTAATTAAAAAAAGGGATTTTAACCACATAATTATAAAAAAGTGGAAGATGTGTAAATTATACTCAAATTCCATTTTACCTAAATTTTGTGCGATAATAAGATTCAAAGACAGTTCCTGGATAAACCATAAAAACTTAGCAGAACGTTTCATTGGAAACTTATACGAAACTTCCATGTAAACTTCCTGGAAATTTTCTGTGCAAACTTCTCTGAAAGCATTTCTGGAAAAACTTTCCGGAAATATCCTTCAAAACATTCCCGGATTTTTCCTGTAAATTTTCCTTAGGAAATTACCAAAAACTTCACTTGGAAACTTCCCGAAAGTTTATTTGACAAATGTTTGGAAACTTGACCTAAATAATTTTTGGAAGTTATCCTTACAAACTTCGAGAAAACTTTGAAAATTTTTCTCAACAATTTTTTATAGAAACTTCCTAAAATACTTTTTAACAAACTATTTTTGTTTTTTTTATTGCCATACTAAAATAAAAATATTTCCGTAACACATCTTTAAAGCTTTTCTTTTTGCATTATAATTTTATGTAATGTAGAATTAACATGTTCATCTGGAATCTCAGCTGAACCATTATAACCAATAAATGAATATGTGGTAAACCACGCTTTTGAAATTCAATAACATAAACATAATACTTTACTTCTCCAAATAGTTTATCATCTACTATACTTTTGATTAATTTTTTTACTTTTAATCAATTATTTTTTGTCGTTTTAATTTTAGCCTTTGACGATATACTTTTTGATATTCTGCTCTACTTTTTTTACTTTTCTTATTACAATCGTAAGGAACTATTAAATTCTCAGAATTATTATCTCTTTGTACTTCTTTAAGAGAAGTTACCGCATTTTCTATGTGCTTATTATTGGAAACATTTAAATCTGTTTCACTACTTAAACACACATCTTCCACAAGTGATATTTGTATTTCTTTATTATCAATTATTTTTCGTTTTAATTTACTCCTTTCAAGATAATCTTCTTGATATTCTGCTCAACTTTTTCTTCTTTTCTCATTAGAATGGCTAAAAATTATCTTCTGACCCACTATTGTTTCTAATAATTTATCATTATTACCTCCCTTTTCTACTTTCATTAAATTTGACGCACTTTCTTCATGTTCTTTCTTGCAAATATTTACATTTTTATCACTATTTACACTTTCGGTATTTGTTTTTTCTTCATCTTACCCATTAATTAATTATCATTTCAACCTAAAGCTTTTACGATACCTTTTTTCATATTCAGTAGTCTTCCTTTTAGGTTTCTGTGCAGAAATATTAACCAATTGTTTTATTTAACGTTCATTTGTTTAATGAATCCACAATCCCATTTATGGACACTTTTAGCATTTCATAACACTAACTTTATTAAAAATAAGAAGAAAATAAAAAATTTAAACACTTTCTTAACATTCTTACTTTAGTCGACACATTTTGCACATACTTTTATTTGAATCACTGTCACTTTTCACATTCAATTTTTACTGTATATTTACTATTAGAGTCACTTTATTATTTATTATTGAACACTTACAGTTCATTACTTTAATAAACACTTTTCGTTCACTTATTCGTATGTAACAATATAAAAATGTATTAAAAACTATTCAACACAAACTCTTAATAAACAAATCATATTAATACTATACACTTTCACATTAAACACATTCCTGTTATAAACACTTAATAAAAAATACACAATAATAAACATTATTCACTTCCACATTATACACATTTAAGTTTTATTCATTAATAACTTTCAATACCACGCACTAAGGTGTTTATCTCTCTTTTCGTTAAAGCTTGAAAATTTTATCTCTTTTTCTAAAGCCATTAACCCTCATTATACAAGGGTTTACTCGAACGATAATGACACCCTGATGGTGGTCTAGGTTTGTATTAAAAAATAAAATTCAAAATTTAAAGTAATTTATATAATGAGCTGAGAGTTTCCTTTTTCGTTAACTGTTAACGCTTTTCCGTTAACTGTTAACGCTTTTCCGTTAACTTTTAATGTCTCGATTCAGTACTCGTTTCTTTGCCTTACTATTATAAAATAATTTTCTTTAATTATTTATTTAAATTTTTTGTTGAAAGAAGTGGTGAATTTCAAATTTTCAATGCTGTTTTAATATATTTTTTAATTTCCAAGTTTAAAAGTATTGTTTCAAAATTTTTTATATCAATAATTTTCTGCATTTCTTTTGCAGGTTATTACTTATCTTTGTAAATTTTCTTATTTTATTTTTTGTATTTTCTCAATAGTTCAATAGTTCTCAAAACTTCACAATAGTTTTTTCATGATTTTTATAAAAAAATGAATCAAATTTAATAAAAAGTGTTTTTCAGCCAGATTCAGTCACTGAGAATAAATTCTGTAGTTGAAAAAAAATAGTGTAAGAATTCTTGATAAATGATATAAATGCCAAGAATTAAAAATGAATGCTATTTAAAGGTTAATGTTCTCGATTAGTTGCAAATTCTAAGAAGACAAATGGCGTTGTCTTCGTAATTGCATTAGTTCATTGTGCTACAATTATTTCGTGGCCCTGACTATTTCGAATGAATGAACGAAACGTAAAGTTTGCTTCGCGTGACCAGGAAGAGTTTTCAATATATTGATTATAAAACTGAGTGATTATAATCTGAATTCATGTATAAAAAAATATATAAAACACGATTTTATGAATAATTAAGGAATATGTAATTATATAATATAAAATAAAATACCTAATGTGCGGCCTCCTCCAGCTCTGGAGTTCATTATAGTAACGCAAATGGCCATTGTTTCACTAGTGTCGAAATGGCTATTTGACTCACTAATGGAGAAATGGTCATTTTTTTTTAAAGAAAACCTTTACAAATAAAATTAATTACTTAAGAAAAATGTTACGTACAAATTTTGCCTATACTAGTGACGACATAATTAACACTACCGGCCAAAATTGTGGGACTTACAAAAATGTGATTAAAAACATAACCGTCTTAAAATATTGATAACTCTGTCAGATATTAGCGAATTAAAAATTTTCGTAGACCATTCGAAAGCTTATAAAATTTACCGTTAAATGGTCCTATATTAAAGCTTTTTTATTAAATTGAAATGGAGATTCAATATGATAAAGACAAGTGAATTTTTCGTTTTTTGTGAATTTTCATGGTTCAGGTTTGGTAGGCTGCATTTTCTAGAAAAATAATTGGAAACTTTTGAAATTAAGCTCAATTAAACCTTGAACTACTAGCTTTAAAGTAAGACCAAGAAAATTAAAATAGCTTGACTGGTTCAAAAGTTATACGTAAATGTATAATACGAAAAAACGCAACAATTCCATTGCACGTCTAAAACATGACAAATGGACGGAGAGGGGTGTAAACATAGGAATTCTTGCGTTCTGTTCTTTATACACATTTACTTATAACTTTTGAACCAGTCATGATATTTTAATTTTCTTTGGCTTATCTTAAAGCTAAAAGTTCAAGGTTTAATTAAGCTTGATTTCAAAAATTTTCAATTACTTTTCTAGAAAATGCATCTCACCAAACTTGAACAATGAAAATTCACAAAAAACGAAACATTCACCTGTCTTTATTACATTGAATCTCCGTTTCTATTAATCGAAAAAGCTTTAATAAAGGACCATTTCACGGTAAATTTTATAAGCTTTCGAATGGTTTATGAAAAATTTTAATTCGCCAATATCTGACAGAGTTATCAAAATTTTAAGACGTTCATGTTTTTAATCCCATTTTTGTAAGTGGACCCACAATTTTGGCCGGAGTGTATCATATGTCCTTAAAGCACGGTTTCGAGAAAAACATGATTAAAAGTTGAACAATAACAAATTTTTCGAACTTTCTAAATAGGCATAACCCCTTAATAATATGTTGGTACGCTTTGGTTGTGGTACAATTTTGTCCAATTTTTAAGGAAAACTAAAGTTTGGAATGCACATGAATCTTGAAGTTGAGGGCGTCGCGACGACTGTTTTATGATAAAGCTAAGAGAGACGAATACAAACATAGCGAGTGTACCTTGAGGGGGTCGAATATCTCCTGCAGGAACTCCTATAAAGAGTGAGGTGATTTGTGAACCAACCAGAGGGTTGAGAAAGGCATACAAGCCAACACCTGGCACTGAACGGTACCAATCGATATATACGTATACGTGTATGTGTATTACCTTAGCCCAATCTGCTCCACAGGCAAATCTAGCCAACCTGCTCCAAACACATTGTCTTAACCATTCTCACACACTTTTAAAATAACTACACACGGGACTTTCTTATCGCGATGTAATGTGATCTGTGTTCTGAATTTGGTTTGCTGGCGAGCGTGCTCCCCAAGAAGTAGGTTCAACGAGCCAGTTTTGGTTTAGGAGGTAGTATTACGTTACCATTCGAGCGGAATATAGAGATCGATGATCGAACCTGTTAAATTAGGTACTTTGAGGTCGTAACTTCTTTTCTTTAATTTCCTATCGAGTCACTTTCCTAGTCACGAAACCATATTGCCGAAGAGAAACTTAACTTGGTGTATTTTTGGTCGCATTGCTTTATGCTGATTGCAAACTTTTAGAATCATCTGTTTATGCTTCTTTCAGAGTTTTAGTACGTTTTGAAAAATTCAATTATTTCCAAGTGTTTTGTTTTGTTTTTAAATTACTTATTTATTTCATAATTGTTCATAATGATATATTTTGTCGTCCCTGAAAAAATGGGTCAGGATTCGCAAACTTAATCGCGTCCACTGAAACAGGAGAATAAAAACCTGAAACAAGCTCCTTCAGATTATTTAAATCAGAATACCAAGCTCAAATAGTAGAATCTTTAGCATGCATCTTAACCCTCAGGGTACGGACTGGGTTAGCGTAACCCAGGCGAATTTTGAATGTTGCGCCATTTCTAAATGAGTCGATGGAGGGGGCTCGGACCGGAGGGGAAAAAACTTTGACGTACCAACCGAAGGTAGCTTCTTTCGCAGAGCCATTCGACGCTTCACAGTGGGGTATTTTGACAATTTAGCTGGCCAAAAGTCGATTTACTAAAACTTATTACTTTTTAAAAGAATATGCACACATGTATTTCTAAATATTCCACAAACAATATTTTCCCTACCGTATCCCTCTTAAAAATCCCAGAAGCGAAACATACGAAACAAAAGTTATTAACAAAATAAGGCTGATTTGCTGTTTTTTTATCTATGATAAGTTATAGTTGTAATGGACTAATATATTTGTCTAACTCTTTAATTTATATAAAAACGAATTATGGCTAGTTCTAGTTCAGGTAAATGTGCATTTAATTCATATTTTAATTTTATTATATGATAGTTTATAAGAGAAATAAAATACATTTAAATTTGTCAGGTTATATCATATTATCTTTAACAAACTTTGACAATTTGAAGGTTTTTGTTTTACTTCAGGGTGGTTCCCTGTAATTTTTTTTTGCTTCACTATACAGATTTTTATTTACTCTTGACTACTGAATAACAAATAGCCGCGCATACACGCGATTTTAGAAGTATTGATACGATTTCTGCGTTACTGTAAAAATTTGAATTTTTTGAAATTTTTTATTTTTGGTCCTATCTTATTTTATTGCTTCTAGATTTATCAAGCGTGAAGATATTTACCCGCTTAGAATTATTTTCTATAATGCAGAGACAAGATTTAGCTAGTTTTGCCGAAAAGTTAGAATTTACGGAGAATTATTTATTAAAATATGACAATTATGAAGAAGAGGAAATAAAAAGAATAAAACACCAGTTTTCATATCAGAAGTCAGAATTTAAACGAAGATGGCTAGCGGCACAAAAGAAAAGTGATTTATTTGTTAAGAAAAATGAAGATTGGCTTCTGGGATCATTTACATTACCAATTGCTAATTGTAAAAAACGTTCAGGTCGACCTGCTTCAAGTTTTAGTGAGTCAAGTGACAGAAGTAAACGGAGAAAAACAGAAGATTTGAGGAAGAACACTAATCTTGACGTTTTGACTTATGCTACAAAAATGAAATTATACGAAGAAGGTAAAAGAACTGCGTCTAAATTAGTTGAAGATTTAACCAGTTCTCCTAGTAAAGCAAATAAATACAGGACTTCGTACTCAAAAATGATGGAACCAAATGTAAAACAGTTGTCAGCTTTGCACAGTCTATCTATGATAGTTAAAGGCAATCTTACTAGAAATCAATATGAAGTGGTCAGGAGTACTAATAAACCTTACTACCCATGTTACACTATAATACAAAGAGAAAAAAAAGAAGCATACCCAGACGAATCATCTTATTTGGTGACTGAAACGTGTACAGAAATTAAATTACAATGTTTAATGGACCTCACAGTAAAGCGCTTCTTAATTTATTTAAAAGACGTTGTACAAGGTTTGGAGCAAGAGGAGTGTAACACGTTGAGGCTGATTTGTAAGTGGGGTTGTGACGGATCACAACAAAAGAAATATAAACAAACATTTGTTAACGACGAAGATTCCGATACAAATATATTTCAGAGTTCTTTTGTGCCACTCCAATTGATTTGTGATTATAACAATAAAATAATATGGCAAAATCCTACTCCCTCCTCACCTCGTTACTGCTGTTCTATAAGAATAAAATTCATTAAAGAAAGTGTTGATATTATAAACGAGGAAATATCTCATGTTCAGAATTCTGCAGCGTTATTAGAAGAAACAAAAATTAGATTAGTTGATCAAGATTTTTTAGTGAAACACACACTATTGCTAACTATGGTTGATGGAACGGTCTGTAATGCTGCTACAGAAACAGCTTCTACGGCGCGTTGCTATATTTGTGGTGTCACTTCGAAAGATTTTAATAAATTAAATGTAACAAAACAGCCTAAATCAAATTCGTTGTCATTTGACCTATCGACTTTACATGCAAGGATTCGTATGTTTGAGCACTTATTACGTGTGGCTTATAAACTGCCTGTTAAAAAGTGGAGCGCAGTACTTCCTTCAAAGGAAAAAAAAATTATCAAGCAAAGAAAACAGCAGATTCAAGATAACTTTAAAAAGAAGCTAGGTCTACTAGTTGATGTACCTAATTAATGTACACGAATTTGGTAATACCAATGATGGAAACACTAGTTGAAGGTTTTTTAGTGAACCAGCCATTGCGTCCGAGATCCTAGGTATTGATCAAAACCTCATCTATCCCTTCAAAATTATATTAGAAACTATATGTTCTGGACACAAAATTGACTGTACAAAATTCGCTGATTACACTATGGAAACTGCTAAACTGTCTACACACTTGTATTCCTGGTATCCGATGTCTCCAACAGTACATAAGATTCTTATTCATGGTGCAATTGTAATCGAAAAGGCTTTATTACCAATTGGACAATTATCCGAAGAAGCAGGCGAAGCAAGAAATAAACATTTCCGACTGTACCGTGATAATTTTGCAAGAAAATTCTCTAGAACTGCCTGCAACTTAGACGTGATGAATAGATTACTTCTTACTTCAGATCCTCTTCTAACAGGAATGAGACCATGTCCAAGGAAGAAATCATTACCATTTTCGAAGGAGACTCAAGATATGCTGCTTTCTGCTGAACCTTTCTCAAGCAATTGATCAAATAATAATGATGAATCTGATGACGATTATGATGATCATGATAATAAGTTAGCAGACTTAGTGGAGAATGATAACTTATTGACTGATTAAGAAAGGTGTTTAAAAGTAAATTGCATTAAGTACAAGAATTTGCGTTAATTTCTCAATAAATGTACAATTTTAATGAATTTTTACATTTTTCTTAAATATCTTTATTTAATATTGCCCATAGTAATTTTGAAACATTTTTTAACAAGAAAAATATATTTATTAATTTTGGCCAGCTAAATTGACGAAATACCCCACTGTGCGCTTGTTCTTCAAGCTGGTATTGTTAAAAATTTACGTTCGGATAAATTTCACTTAGTCCGTATGGAACGTTACAATATCAATTTTTTTTAAAATATCGAAAGTTTACAAAAATAAAGAAACATTATTTATAAATCTTATTACAATTTATTAAAGTGTGAAGCAGAAGTGTTTATGTAAAATTGGACCTTCTTTGTAATGTTTTCAAAGGATTTTGGACATCGGTTGAAGAAGATGAGAAAGGAGCAACTGATAAAAAATATAATGCCAGCGACTCAGACGACGCCATTGATGAGGAAGCTGTCTCTTCGCATGACTCTAAGCCAATGTGCAGGGAACATATTGCAATTGCTCAAACTGAAATTCATTTTCTTTTTGTAATTTAACGATTTTTATAAAACCTTGTCAATTTTATGAATAAAAATCTTTCTAATCAATTTCTGTCGTCTCTTTATGTTATAATCATTAACTTTGTCCGTAATCAATTTTTTCTACTTTATAGAAAAAAAACTCACAATTTTTTAATGAATTTTTTGATTGACTTTTATATGATATTTCAAAAATAGAGCATTTTCAAATCTAAAAAAAAACACACTTTTTGGAATTAATTAAAAAACGGCTAACGCTATCTTAAAGATAAACTTTTCAGCTTTGCAAAACCCTAATATAAAATGTTTTTATCTTCTTTTTAAAACAGAAATAAACTCTTAGAGAAAGCTTACTGACAAATTTTGCATACACCACTTACGTCATTCTTCATCTTATTCCCTTAATTATTATTATGAAATATAAAAGAAATATTGTTTTCAAATGCCACTTTATACGATGTCCAAAATTGAAAATTAATAACAACTTTGAAGCTCATAAAAGATAATAAAATCAATATGCATTAGTATATCCATCGTAACATATTAAATGATAGAAATTTCATTGAGAAGAGAAAAACAGTGACGAGTCTATCTGAAGGGTCATTTATCTTAGTTAAATTACAGAAAAAGAAAACGGCATTTAATTATCTAGTAAGACGGAGTCTGCAAAAAGTGATTTAGATATCTTTTGAACGGTTCGAACCAGTTCATCGTGTTGCTAGGTTGACAGCTCAGATTCCACGGCCGCTACTTTTTATGAAATACTGACAAATTGTCAGTCTCGATATAAATTATGTAAATTATGCCGTTTTAAAGTTCAATCCAACTCTGACTATTGAACAATGGGTCTTGTTATCAATTAACCGTCGCGACATTCTTCCCAGTAAAAATTCTCTAATTTCAAATTTGTTTATTGATATTGTCTATCAGTCAAATATAATGAATTGATTTCATTATTGCGCATTAAAATTTTCATAACAAAAGAAACCTCTAGACCACTCTCTAAAATCACGTGAATTCTTGAAGTGAGTTTCGAGTCGACTCTTTTAACAGCCACATGGTCGAACCAGTTACCTTTTTTTGGCCTTTCATTAAAGTGGTCATTCAATGTCTGTTTTCTTTCCCTTCTCTTTTGTGTGTGTGTGTGTGTGCCAATCTGTTCACTCCGTGGAAAGTGAATTGGAATTCTGGATGATGGCTGCTTTATAATGGGGGGTTTAGCTAACACCTCTTTTCAATATTTTGAGGCTATTCATTCGCAAGACAAGGAGATAGTTTCTTACTCTACGAATCTTCGGTTTCGGTTGGTAATTACTTAAGCCTTCGACCAAATGCTCCTCTAAGTTAAGATACGAATTTACAATTTAACATGATTTATTTAAAAAAGGGTCTCGTGTGAAATAATAGTCCCGGGCCTTAAGAATGATAAAGACGGCATTGAAAATGCCTGTCAAGGCTCTAGAGCAAATCTGGGGATGCATTGGGTAATATCTCGGAAGATACCTGTGAATCAATAGGAAAACTCGGTGGAATCCCTGGGAAAAATTCTAACGAATCTTTAGAAAGTTTCTGGTAAATTCCTGTGAGGACTCTGGGCAATCCTTGAAGAGGATCAGGAAAATCCATTGAAATGATCGGGAGAATCCTGGAGAGGCTCGGAAGAATCTCTTGTGAGTTACCTAGGAAAGCTCTGCTTAATCCCTGGAAATGCTCAAGTGATTTCGTAGAGAAGTTCTAAAAAATCTATGGAAAGACTCCGGGAAATTTGTAGGCAACTCTGCAGAACTCAATAAGAGACTCTGGGGAATTAATGAGAAGGTCCGCAAAACTCTTTGGGAAAACTTTGTGAAATCCCTAAAAAACAGAAAAGGTACTGAAGAAATTCTGGTACCTCCCTGCATAATTTTTGGAAAAATTTTGGAAACATTCTGAGGAATCTGTTAGAAATCATATTGAGAACCACTTGGTTTTGGGACTTGGGAGCCTTGGTTTAGAATATTTTTTCTATAATAGTAATTCTAAAATTCATCCTCAGTTCGCCTGTTTACCTTGTCCATTTCTTCCATCGACCTGGCCCTTAGCTTTGGAAACTCCCATGCCATCCTACCGTACCCTCCTTGGTATTAACTCTAGGTTTCAGATGAGTTGGACCACCCTCTCTCCTTTATAGAAGAAGCCCTTGTTCTTGTGGAATGATCTGACACCGTAATCGTAGTCCTATATAAGAAATCAGCCAGCGATAGGCCTGTTACGCTTTTAGATGTTACGCAGTTAAAGACTGTTTGTCCGTTACGGTATACAGAGAGAGACAAATATTGTAGGTAGCTTATGATAGGTAGGTATAATGGGATAGCAATAAAGGTCAAAACAAAAATAATAACATCTTTTTTTAAACCTTCACCTAATTAAGATAAGGTAGGTATAATGGGATGGCAGGTATCTTGAGATAGAATGCAACTTTAGATTTAATTTTAGAAATTGACATTGACGTGGTTACGGCTAACCTCAGCACAATTAGTTGTTAAACATTCTAATAAATGTAATTGGTTAATGGAACATTTGGAGAATTTCGAAAATTGAAAGGAAAAATATTTGAAAATTGGTATTGAAAAGGAAGATGAAATTGGTTTTTGATGAATTGGAAATTTTGGAAAATTGGTAAATTGGAAATATTAGAAAATTGGTTATAAAGTGGGAAATCGTCAAATTAGTTAAAGGGGTTATTGAACAAATAGTTATTTGAAAATTAATAAATTTCCTCCATGGGAATGATTTAGTGATATTTTAGGGAGAGTCTGATGAATTTAAATGGAAGTTCTGAGAGTTATTTGAGAAGCTCTGGAGAACCCATGAAGAAACTCTAAAGAATCCGTTATGAGGATCAAGAAAACTCTCGTAAAGCCTTTGTGGAATCGCTTGGAAAGTTTAGAGTAAATCTTTGTAAAGGAACTGAAGAAATACTGATAAGGCACAGGATAATTTCTAGAGCCGTTATAACCCTGTTTATTGAAAATTGAATTTGTAGATTAATAGATAACTGAAATTTTGAGATGAGTTTTATAATAACAAAGTTTACTTTAATTTGAGCGGTTATAATATAGCATAAAGAAGGAAATCAAAGGAGTTTTTAGTTAAATTAATCATTTAAAATTAAGGTTCGAAAAAGCTGGACTTTATCCCGTCCGGAATGCGCCAGGCAGCGATTTAGTGAATAAATCACTGCCATCCCTCTATTTAGAACAAACTTCCTTTGACTTAAATAAATAAAGCACTGATTAACAAAATAAAATAAACACAAATTTATTTAAATAAATTAATTGAATCTCAAAAAGGGAATTCTCAGTCCCAATAGTTTACAAAATGTATTCTCTTAGAGAGGAAATTATGCCGACCAGAAATCCACAAAAAAGCCAGCGTAAAAGCACATGGTGGGTATTTAAAATCTATATAATTTTAAATCTTATAAAATTGTGAGTCGCTTACTAATAAATTAAACAGTATGACGACACAGGGCCAATATCGGCCGGCACAGAATTTAATTTAACATTAAATTTTTAATAAAAAGGAGTCGTTTAAACTCAATAAAAAGAAAAGTCTCAAACTTTTACTCGTGGACCCAACTGTTACCCACGAGGACTCAACCAGGAAGAAGGAGCGACGTTCGTGGAAATTCGGATGCTCTTTCGAAAAAATTTTGTCTCTCTCCTTGATTGTCGGATCTAATTCATCGATAATGGGATTCATGTTGCAAATTCGCTCGCTGCGCTGTGAGATGTTCCTTGATGTCCTATTTTGTCTCCTAGGCAGAGAGGTTCCTCCATGAGAGGGTGGGAATCCCATCCATCTTTTTTCCCTCGTTCTGCAAATGGCAGAAACCTGGCTGCAACTTGACATCCTTTTTTGAACTCTCAGACGAAGAAGACGAGCGAATTAAAGTGCAATTGAAAACATAAAATACAAAATAGTTAGTAAGCGACTCTTAGAAATATTTAATTTTGACAGAGGCGTGAAATTTCTGGTCGACGATGAGTGAATAGATATAGGCCATCCTAGCGCTTCCTGTTTGAATTTATTTAACGCGAAAGGCTCCTTCGAAAAAGGGAAAAGTTGCTTACAGAACGTGCAGATAAATCTGCAACTGTTTAAAATGTTTTTAAATTTATAAGAAGAATTTCTGGCAATATTTGGATTGCTCGATTGTGGTTTTTTCTAGTCCGTCATAAAATTCTGAATGGTGTTTGAAATTGTAATTGAGGTGGTTTTCCCCTGTGCTGTGGCCATGCCTGTTCTTTTCCCTCTCTCTCTATAGGATACAGGGTCGTCGATGGTACTCTTTTGGCTTCCCACCTTTCGGCATCATGCAGGGGGTAGCCTGGTGGGAGTCTTTCGGTCTACAGCATCGTCAATGGTACCTTCCTGGCTTCCACCAACCGGCATTGTGGACAGGTAGCCTGGTGGCCCTCGGACAGCCAACGGATGTTCGACAGTTCATCTTTGGTTTTCATCGAGCCAACATCGTGCATCAGACGTGCACCCCTGGTCTTCTTACGGTCTACCTGGTGCCTTGCTGTGCACCCCCGGTCTTCTTGCTTTCTACCTGGTGCCTTGCTGTGCACCCCTGGTCTTCTTGCGGTCTACCTGGTGCCTTGACGTGCACTCCTGGGCTTCCTGGGGTCTACCTTGTGCCTTGCTGTGTACCCCTGGTCTTCTTGCTGTCTACCTGGTTCATGCTGTGCACCCCTGGTCTTCCTGCGGTCTGCCTGGTGCCGTGACGAGCACCCCTGGTCTTCTTACGGTCTACCTGGTGCCTTGCTGTGCACCCCCGGTCTTCTTGCTTTCTACCTGGTGCCTTGCTGTGCACCCCTGGTCTTCTTGCGGTCTACCTGGTGCCTTGACGTGCACTCCTGGGCTTCCTGGGGTCTACCTTGTGCCTTGCTGTGTACCGCTGGTCTTCTTGCGGTCTGCCTGTGCGGTTTAGTACTCCTTTGGTCATCCTACAGTCCAGGTCGTGCCAGTATGCTGTCTTCTTACGTCAATTGTGACGTATTCTTCTCTAATTGCAATAAAAATAAACTTTCTTTTGTAAACTATAAAGTGTTTTGAGTTTCAGTGAAATACCAGCAACCCTCTTTTTAACAGCAACGTTACAATGTTTTGATTAGACCCCGATAATATTTTAGAGAATCCCTGAAGAAGGCTCTAGGGAATCTTTGGATATATGCTTTGGGGGATTTCCGAGAAACTTCTGGTTAATCCCTCAGAATGATTTCATATTTTTATTGAGAGATTCTAGAGAATTTACTGAAAAGTTCTGGGAAATTTTTGGAGAAGCTCTGGAGAATCCAGTGGGATGGTTCAGAGAATTCTTAGGAAAGTTCTGTTGAATCCCAAAAGGGTCTCTTGTAAATTGCTGGGGAGGTTCAAGTCAATGGTAATATCTGGAGGCGTCTCGGTAAATCCTTCAGAGAATTTCTAAAAGAGAATTTTTGGGGGGAGGGGGAGGATTTAAGAAATCCCAAGAGAGGTTCTGGAGAATCTATTGCGAGGGTTTAGAGTATCCTTGAGAAGGCTCTGCAGAATTTCTAGGATGTTTTCAAGAAACCTAAATCACATAAATTCTAAATTCCGGATTATTTCAATGAAAGAATTTATAACATAGGAAATTTGAGCTTTTATCCAAAATTTTTGAGACAGGTTCCTACTTTTTCGAAAAAAAAGTTTACCGTAATATCTTTTCATTCAATAAATCAAAAAGCTTTTTACTTACAAATTTTATTATCACAAGATTATTTTATAAGAATGTAATTATCAATTTCTAATAATATAATCATAGGCTTCTAGTAAAGTTTTTTTAATAAGATAACTTTGCAGAGAAGAAGAAAATATCATGTAATGCAATTGATAAAAATAAATCCAATATCTACAGCAGACTTCATTAATTAGACGATTTTAATTATTTTCACTTTTCAGATAATGCACGTGCTATGTTAATATATAATTATTTGAATTTTTCAATTCGAAAATGCTAATTGTGTCACCAGATATCTTTCTGATATCAGAAAATGTTTGTGTCAATTGCAGATTGCGTTATATTCGTACCAATGTTCATTGTCAGTCACATAATCCTGCACCCAAAAAGACGTCACCCTCAGACAAATAATTTCAACTTTTTTTAATATTGCACAAATATTATTTCAATATATATTGTCTGTCATCAAAAACTGTTTACAGTTTAGATTATTGTTTTGTTTATTCGTTTTGTTTAAAGTAACAATGTCCGAAAATAATTATTTTGTTATTTGTTTGATTATTTAGTCGTTATGGGACTACATTTTCACTTAATATAAAAAGAACGTTATAAGAAAAATCAGAATTAAAGTAGAGAGGAGAGGAAAGTTCACTGTGCTGAAAATGATGGTACAAAGTCTAAATGGCCAGACGAAGTCAATGTTTCACATCCGCGGAAACTACCGCGGTCAATGTTCACCAAAGTTCTCCTCTATTAAACATTATACTACGTGATGCAACGAACGTAATGTTGTTGTCTAATCGAAGTAGACAAATTTTTTTCATATCTACTTTAATATCTTGCGCCTACTATACAGACAATCTTGACAATTATAAGAAACAAAAATAGATCTGCAAAATTCTCCAGAAAGTAAATATACATCTGTAATGTTAAAATTGAAGTTTTTGATAACATTTTCGGACAAAATGCATCCAAACTTTTATAATTTATACGATTTTCAATTATTCCAAAATTTTATTGCGGAAAATTTCTTATTCATATAATTTCTTATTTAAACAATACAAATTTCTTTTATTACAAACTTTTCTTAATTCAAATTTTTATACTTCAAAAGTTCTATCAATGCAAATTTTAATTTTTCCAAAATTAAAATACTTGCAACGGAATTTTGACTCAATTTTATTTTAAATTTAAGTTAAAAAATGCATATTTAAATTATTTAAAACATTAACCATTATATAAAAACTTCTAATTATATAAAAAATTTCCATTGTATATTAAAGCTTCAATCAGTCCAAATTCTGAAAATAATAATTTTGACTCTAATTTGATGGAAGGAAAATTGGGACTAATAGAATTTGAAATTAAGCGATATTTAGATTTAAAAACCATTTTTAATTGTAAACAGTTGAAATGTTTAATTATAATATTTAGGATTATAAAAACACAAGGATTGACTAAAATTTAAATAATAATTAAAGCCTTAACCAATAAAAATGTGAATAAGTAGTTAATTGCGTCAAAAAAAGTTTAGATTAGAGGATGCAGGAATTAATTGATATCGTTATAAAATAAAGATTCGTTTAATTAAGATATATAAATTGAAACTTTTAACTTTCAATTGAATAAATAATAATTTCGAAATTTGAAAGATCTGTATTAATTTCCAATGATCTAAATATCAATCAATTCAAACTTCTACGCATGAACATTTAAAGTAATTTCTGTATTAATAGAATTAAATTTTAATTCACTAAAATTTTAGTGTATCGAAATTTCAGTTCAATATTTTAGAGTAAACTATATTTTGTATTAATCTTATTTTCTATAAACGCAGTTAAATTGATTTTCAATAAAATAGATTAACATTTTATTTGGTCTCTTTTATCTCATTTTTCATTAAATATTAAATAAGTTTAATAATAGTTTGCTAATGCAATAAAAAAGAAGAATTTTAAGATTGCTCGAAAACTCTCGACACCGGACACGGACCGACAGACGGACGGACACCAAATCCTAATTATAAGGGTTTTGAACCTTGTTCACGAAAATATTACTAATAATTTTTTAAATTGATATTAAAAAGTTAATTTAGAAAACTAGAAAATTTGCACTCTAAACTTTTCAGAGTGTAATTAAATTTTAATACTTGGAGCGTTATTATTTGTTAGATAGGAGAAACGATTTCTTAAACATTTTCTTCAAACGATAAACTTTCATTTTTATACTATTAATCAACTTGTACAGTAATAGACAATTTTGACGTAAATTTTCCGGTTCTCTTGAATTGTTAATAATTTTAATCACGATGATAATGATGCTTCAATGCCGTTTAAGATCAATCGAGTATTTAGATAATAAAAGTGAACGTTTAACATTCATTATTAATTAATTTAATGTAACACTTTAATACTTTCTTTCTATTTTAATCATTATTAATTTTTTAGCTCTAAAATTCTTTTTGAATAATTAAAAAGAAATTGTTTATTTTTTTGTATTTTTTTCTTAAATAATTTTACTGACAATATTGAAAAAAAAATCACAGTAATAAATAAGAATATAAAATATCTCGAAAAATATGAAAGCAGGTGGGACATTGCATTCTAGAGAAATAAAAAGATAAAATTAGATTAATATAGAGGTTTCTGATTTATATTTTGATAAAACTATAAAAATAATTAAATATTTGTTAGTAATTTTATTATCAGTTGAAAAAATATGTGTTAAAGTAGATGTTACATTTTACTGGACAGTGGTCACGTGTTTAAAGCACGAGGGGTGAATGAAAAGAATATACATGTGTTGAGTACACGTGACAGTTCTTTTTCCCCTTCTAGACCAATAATCAAATTCCCTGGACAAAAGTGCGTCACAAACCCTCGTGAGAAAGTGACCACTGTTGTGGTTATATTCACGAATTATAATAACCGCATAATATAAAAATATACTTTTGTAAATAATAGTAGTAGAGAAACAGACAAAAATAGTAATATATGTAGAAGTATCAAAATTTTTACACAATTTTTAGAAATTTTGTTTGACATTCAATAAAAAGTAAAAGTTCCATGGTTGAAAATAAAGAGTAACAAAGTGGAAAATTAATTTATAAAATTAAAGAATTTCTACGACTTGGCGTTCTAAAACAACGATAAAATACACTACATAATTTTTTTTGTGTTAGAAAATGTAAAAAAAGTTAAAAAGTAAAGTTGATAGCAGTTTAAATCTTTTCTGTTACATAATGAGATTTTATGAAATTTGTATAATCGATTAGTAATAAATGACAAAAATAAAAATATTCGTAAGGAATATATTAATAATATTAATAATTAAATATCAAAAATTCTAATTATGACTATTTCGGGAATTAAGGGAAGAAATGAAATTTTAATTCAATTTAAAGATTTTATAAACAAATAATAATTTATAAAATAAGGAGTGTGGTTTAATATTTTAAAAATAAGAAAATGTCAGTAATTATTAAATTAAGATAATATAGTAGTAATAGTAATAAAAGTAATATTAGATATGTTAAAAATATTAGCATAAGTACGATCTAACTATATAATATGTTATCACACGTGAAAGGGATTCCCCTATATTTTTCAACTTGCATGCGATACAGTTCCTTACTCATAAAATTTTAATTAACTTAACTTTTTATTGTATTGAACTTCAAAATAAAAATATATACAGTAGAATATCTATTAATTTGATTAAAAATGGGAAAATTACACTTTTTAGAAATTTCATAAGAATGTTACAACAATTAACATAACCTCAAACAAGAAAATGGTTTATTATTAAAATAATAATAAAACTTTTAAAAAGTAATATATAGTATAAAAATACATTAAGTTCTGTCATTCGCTAATAAAATTTAACTCAAGTTTCACAGTTTTCTTTCTTTAATTTCTAAAAATTATTAAACTTTAAGATAAAATTATTCAATTTAACAAAAAGAAATAATTTTAAATTAGACATACTGTTCTTTCTTTAATAAATGAGATTACAATATAAAAATGTTTTTGTTTTTTAAAACAACAAAAAGTTTTGAACTTTTTAAACCTCCCCTATTTGATTATTTATTCTGATGATATAATAAGTGAAAAAAACAATTTTCATCAAAACGCTACATTTTACTGACAGAAGTTACAGAAAGAAATTGATTGGATATTTTCAAAAATATCTGTGACCTATTTTAGATATTCATGAGTAATATAAGTCTCACAAATTTTATTGAAATCCATCAAACTGTTATCGAGATATCTTGGCGACAGAAAAGGAACACACGCACACACATGCATCTGGACATTTGATGAAAAATAAATATTTATTCATTTTATACAAATATGAGTTAATTAAACTTATTTTTGGAAAAGCATAACGACTATAAAGCTTAATCTACAAATAAATAAAATATTGATGAAAATAATAATAATAATAATAATATAATAGTTTTAATGAAATTATTTATTTTTATTTATTTATTTTAATGGAAGCAATGCCGTAAGGATTTCGAAAAAAGAGCAATTTCTTATTCTCTGTTGTAAGAATTTCTTTTTAAGAACATGTGATGGAGAATGACGTCAGTGATCACGTGATTCATAGGCAAAATTTATCAACGACTTTTCTCTCAAACTACTGAATATTTTCAAACGAAACTTTGTCGATTTACTTAAAATATCATCTCAAAGGTCTCTGTGACCCTAGTCTGTTTTTATTTTATCTAAAAAATTATTTTTTTAAAATTGTCCAAAGTCAAAAAAATTCAAAAAATTAAGTTTGGGTCAAAATTCAAATAAATTAAGACCAGACAGACCTTGCAGATAATATTTAAGGTAATTCTGCCAATTTTCATTGAAAAGTATTCAGTAGTTTAAAAGAAAAACCGAAAAAAACATTTTGTCTTTCGGTCACGTGACCACTATGACGTCATTCACCATTCCATGCTCTTAATTAAAAGTAGATATACCAAAATAATCATTATTTAATAAGTGAGTAATGAGGCAACAATATAGACAAGGTTTAAGTAAATTAGAAAAAAAAATATGAAAAATGCACATTAACGGAGACACTGAACTCACCCGCGGCATTGTAGGAAGGAAAATTGTGACTTTCTGGTCCCGCGATTCAGAAGAAATCTTGGAATGAAAGTCGCAACAGCCGCTGGGGAGGGCAGGCGGCGAAACGATTCTCAGGGCTTTCCGAAGTGATCCGACTTCGTTGAGCGCACGTTGGGGTGTGTTCACGCCGGCCGACGGATTTTCACTAACCTTGGTAGTGGTGGTGGCCGCCATGACGGCGATCCTTACGGCGCCGTCGTCGTTGTCCTGCGGAACCAAAGGTGGATGATGATGATCGCGTGTCAGGACAAATAATAAATTTTTTATCCATCCTTCTTCATCGGGAATCGGTGTCTTGGTCGAAAGTGGCACTTGTTCGTGCCGACATCGTCGAATTCGTTCTTCTTCCGTTTGATGAACTTTCCGGATATCGTACCCTTCTTCCTCCGTTTGCAATCTTCAATATAAACGTTTATATCATAATTTACCTCTTTTCAATTGACTTTGTACAAGGGAAATTACACAGGCACACAAAAAAAATAAAGTTCTATGAGCTGGATATGAGTCCAATATTTTCCAATGTATTTTGATGCTCTGAATCCGAATCCGTCATCAGAATTGACCCATCATGTCACGTTTTGACCCTAACCTCAAAATCAATAAAATGACAGTTTTTGTTCATTGGAATCTGAACCCGACTTAACTTTAATGCGTGTGTTGAATTTAGTCAAATAAATAGTTTTATGAAAATTCGAACTGTACTAAATGTATGCGATTAAGACTTAAATTCTGTATTGGCGCTTATCGCACTGATGATTAAGGGAACACGTGACAGTCCCTTCTTATTTTAACTTCGAGAAGAAGGGATCGTGAAGAAACCCTCTCTTTTCGCCAGATATTGTACGACGACGAAACGAGTTAGAAGCAAAATTTTAATCTGTACTTTTACGCAAAATATATATTTATTTGAAGCATTTAAATTCAGTGAAGTTTTTATTTTACAATTTATTTGCGAGAGTGAAAAATACTCTTTAAATTTGTTCACGAAACTCCACAGCATGCCTAGGGCCAATAGAAAGCTTGATTTATAACCTTTAAAATGCTTTTTTAAAAACTGTTGTACGATGATTTTTAACGGAGATATGGTATGTTTTTCATAAAATAATATTTTTTTCATAATTCACTATTCACGCGTTTTTAACATTTTAAAAAAATCATATGTTACGTAAAACATCATATCTCCGTTAAAAATCATCGTAGAACAATTTTTAAAAAAGCATTTTAAAGGTTATAAATCAAGCTTTCTATTGGCCCTAAGCATGCATTAAAGTTAAGTCGGGTTCAGATTCTAATGAGCAAAAACTATAATTATAAGAAAAGTATTTATCGATCGAAATGAGCGAAAGTTGTGTAGGTAAAAAAACTTTTGCTCATTTCGATCGAAAAATACTTTTCTTATTATTAACAATGATGAGCGACGAATTATTACTTTCTAAAAACTATAATTTCATTGATTTTGAGGTTAGGCTCAAAACGTGATGTGATAGGTCAATTCTGTTGACGGATTCGGATTCAGCGCATCAAAATACATAGGATATAGACAATATAGACAAATACATTGGTCTCATACCCAGCTCAGAGAATTTTATTTTTTTTGTGTGCCTGTGTTATTATTATCAATCATTTTGTATCAGAACACGTGGATTTTTTTCGTTTCGGCAGATTGCACTGAGAAAATTAAACTCTAATTTAAAGGTTAGATTTACATTTTTTTTAATTTTTGATGATATTTTGAAAAACCGTTCATATTCTCTTGAAACTTGTTACTCCGGGAGTTTTAGGGTCGGTGAATACGAATCTTCAATCAGATTTAAAAATTCAAAATTCCGAATCCCATGTGGTGGAAAAATATTTCCAAAACCGTTCAAATCCGTTTGAGACTTGTTACTATCTCGGAGGTTTTTAGGATAAAACGAATCTCAAATTAGATTTTAAAGATTTATAATAGCGGATTCAATTTGGTGGAAGATTAATTTGAGAATTACGACTCGGGAGTTTTGGATCCGCCATTTCAAATATGTGACGCTCCGCGAGAGAAGGGACCTATCGCTGAGGAGTCAAACTTTAAAGGACGGACGGGCAAAAAGAAGGAAGAAATATCGAGACGCCCATGTTTAAAGCTTCACAAGAAGAGAACTAATTGCAGGAATCAAATTTTGATTTTTGGAACTCAAAAAGCAACTTAAAAACTATCAATTATCATGAAAAAATCAAAATAAGTAATTGTTAATTTCACGGGACGGTTGTTAAAAGAAAAACCAAAAAATACGATACACTTAGTACACCTAGGTTTGAAGCATTATAACAAAAAGTGTAATTAAAAAAAAAAAATTTTAAACTTGGAAATGAAAGAACAACTTAAAAATTATATTTTAGCATAAAAAAATGAAAATTGGTTTTTTCTGCGATAGGTCCCTTCTCTCGCGGAGAGTCACAATTATGATCAAACTTCAGATTTGTAGTCAGGGACCCAAAAAATGACTAACAAGTCTCAAGTTTTAATTTAAAAACAGTGGCGTAACTGGAAGGGCAAGGGGCCCGGGTCAAAAAGGAAAATAGGTCCCCAATTTTTTTCTTTTTAAATTTGAAATTTTAAAACATTTTAAGCATTGATTAAAAGTTCAATTAATTCACGTTTCAAAAGTACTGAAGAAGAAATTTAAAATTTCTTTGATTTTAAATCATTCTTTTCTATTCTGATTTAAATTACTTAAATTACAATTTTGTACTATTTTGATTATTTTTCAATTATTTTCTACAACTTCTAATTATTTTTAAATTGTTTCTCTAATTCTTAAATTTACTTACTTCAAATTTCTTCAAATTTTGTTTAGTTTTTTCAATCACTGTTTTAATTTTAATTATTTCTCCCTCGACATTAAATCAATTTAATAATTTATTCCTAATTTTTATATTTTTCGTCGCAAATTTAAATTAGTTTTTTTAATTAACCATTATTTTTATCATTTTGCAATTATTATTTTCAATTTTTAACCCTTTTCGTAATTTTTTAATTAATTTTCTTTCTCTTATTTTGCAATTATTTTCGCCATCTTTTAATATTTTCATTATTTTTCAATTCAGTTCCAAAATTTTCAGTTATCATCTTAAATTTAGATTATTGTCATCAATTTTCTTTGTTTTAAAAGATTTTTCAATAATTTTCTTATGCTAAAAAATAAATTCTGCATTTCTTCTATTATTTTCTTCAATTTGTAATTTTTTAAAATATTTTTGCATAATTTTCAAAAATTGCATTTATTTACAATTCTAAATTATTTTTAGCATTTTTTAATTATTTTTTCCAATTTTAAATTAATTTTATAATTATTCAATTATTTTTTTCGATTGTGCATTATCATTATGATTTTCTAAACTTATTTTTTAAAATTTTGAAGTCTTTTTTTAAATTTTAAATTATTTTCATCATTTTTCAATTATTTGTGCGACTTTTTAATAATTCTCTTTAATTAAAAAATTTTAAGTAATTTTGTAATTATCTTCTTTTTTTAAAACATGTATTCCATGGTTTTTTCAATTATTTCATTCAAAATTTTTTTACTTTTTTCAATTTTTCACGATTAAATTATTTTCAGCATATTTCAATTTTTTTTTATTAATTTTGAATTAATTTTGTCAGTTTTTAATTATTTTCTTCGATTTTAATTATTTTTCTCATTTTCTAAAATTATTTTCTAAGATTTTTGAATATTTTTTCCTAAAATTTTAATTATTTTCTTCAAGTTTTAATTAGGTGTTTTCTTTTGTTTTCATAATTTCCAATTTTTTTTTGTTAATTATCGTGAATTTCAATTATTTTTAGCTTTCTTCAATTCTGTTCTCCAATTTTTAGTCATTCTCATTTCTTTTAATTGATTTTTCAATCATTAATTTTTTTTATTAAAAAAAATTTCATTATTTCAAAAATGTTAAACTACTTTTCTGAAATTTCTATTATTTCATTCAATTTTCAATTGTTTATATTATTTTTTATATTATTTTCTTCAATGTTGGATTACTTTCGTTCTTTTTCATAAGTTCCAAATAGATTTTAATTATTACATTTCATTTAAAAATTGTTCTCCTCAATTTTAAATTATGTTTATATTTTTTTACTTATTTTCTTTAATTTTTAATAATTTTTCTTTTCTTGAATAAACTTCTAAAAGTTTTAATAAGTATTTTTCTGATTTTTTTAAAACTTTTTTTCATTTAAAATGAATTACGTAATTATTTTTTTTCAATTATTTTCTCAAATTTCAATTATTTTGCTTCCTCATAGAGGAAGCTTTGTGATCGTTAAGATTTTCGATTTTCCAACAATAGTCTAAATCGACTTATTTTCATCTATAAAGCGTAAATTTTCATTCTTAAGCAAATGTCTATATATATATGTGTATTTTTGAAAATACTCGACCAAATTTTTTTGAACACCTTTTTTCATCGAAAAAAATCGTTTTTTGTCAAAAAAATTTTTCATACTAAAAATACTACTTAATAAATACAAAAATCATATTTTTTATCTCAAAACGAATTGATTGACCTATATAAAGTTTACAATTGATCAAGAATTCGTAAAATAATTCATGTTTTTACATTTTTTTGCATTTAAAATTATTCTTTTTTTAATAACTCATATGTTATTAATTTCTTGCTTCCTCTATGAGAAAGAAAATTATTTTACTTACTTGGAAGCGAAATGTCCATGAAATGGACATAATTCTCACCTAGTTTTTTTTTAATTTTAAATTATTTATCTTAATTTTCAATTATTTTCCCTAATTTTTCATTATTCAATTTTTTCAATTTATTTTTAAGATTTTAAAATATTTTTCTCGAATTTAAATTATTTTCTTTATTTTTAAAACATTTCAATGATTTTTTAAATTGCTTTTTTCAATTTTGAATTGATTTCGTTTTTTTTTTCAATTAAATTGCAAAATTTAGATTATTTTATTTAATTATAAAAATTTATTTTTAATAATAAAGGTCCACTAGGGTTGAACAAGGGACCCCTGAGCTCAAGGGCCCACTTTGCCCCTAAACAGTTACGCCACTGTTTAAAAATGGTTATATTTAGCCTTTCAATTTTCTCAGTGATCTGATTATAATTTTCGTTTCAAAATTTATTTTCAGTATTACAAAAATCTTCTCACAATAAAACTCAAATTTAGAGCTTAATAATAAAAATAGGAGGGAGATACTTAATCTTCTTTATTTCATTATTCGTATAGGGTTTCCTGTGCGAAGCCTTGTCATGTTCTCTTTAATCGTTACCACCATACACTGTTAAAAAAAGGAGTTGAAATTTAACTCCCTACGGGACTCTATAAAAGTCGCACGCCTTGAAGAGTTGAAGTAAAGAGAGTTAACGCTTAATCCTTCAGTCCCCACTCTTCTTAAACATGAGCGTATGAGACTCACTTACCTTGGAGAGTCGATTTTTAACTCTAAAATCTCAACTCCCAACTCCAGCAACCGTTAACTCCCCAAATTTTTAACAGTGTAAGAACAAATCATTCAGTATATACCTACTTTTTGTAAATCAATTAAAGTTAAATAAAATGATAAACCTTTCAATTAATTAATAAGATTAAATAGAAAAATTATTGAATCAATTTAATAAATATAATTATTATTATTTATCTTAATGGAAATATAAATATCAGCAATGAACTCCACCTTTAACCTGAAATTTATATCCTAACGAAATCAAGTACCAAATAATAAAATTTCTGCAAAGAATGTAAAGAGTTAAACTAAATCTTACCCGTAAATGCATTTATAGATTTGTTGCAGACCATCTACAGTGAGTAATATTTCTCCCTTGTTTGGACTGTAGACAGGATTTCTGGATCGGGGAGGAAGACAATTTGCAATAGCAACATCAGCAGGTGAAATTAATTTAATTTCTTTATCAGCCATTACTGTAAAAATATTGCTTAAATTTTAATTTATTAACGGTGCCAATCTTTAAAAACTTTACGGTATCGTTTTAAAATTAGAAATAATTCGTAGGTTTCAACTACATAAATGAAATTCAACATCTTAATTAAATGTGATGTTTATTTAAACTATTAAATCATAATGTGAACAAACCAATATACAATATGATATGAATTTGAATGATGCAGAGACTTCTGCCGAAAACAAGGTTGTAATGATAGTAATTTTTGTTGCTCCGGAATTCGCTCTCCAGATGTCCAAGATTCTTAAAATCGTTGACTTAAATCTAGTTTCTTTAAATTAAATATATCTTTGTCTGCTGACTGACAATTGTTAAGTCAAATACTAGAGCAATATGAATCTTAGCCTGCTGGCTGATATTTAAATTGCATAATAAATTATCCTAGAGTGAAAAGGTAAAGTCATTGATGGCATCATATTTGATAATAAATAATAATATATTCTAAAATAAAGAAATAAAATAATTTACAAGAATTAAATGAAAAGTTTCGATGATAATCATAAAAATAGATTGAATGTAATTCAATAAACTTCAATTTTAAATTAGACTTAATACGGTTTCCAACCTACACTGAGTTACATTAAATAATAAAACGATTCGAGGCTAATTCACATATCTTCGAGAATTCATATTTCTAGTTTCCTGTCTAACCTACGATGCTTAGTAAATTAAGTTAAACATCTCATGGTCCTACAAAGACTAAGTCACTCTCAACCTCCATACAATAATACCCTCCAAGGGAAGAATTGCGTCTTAGTCATGGTGAGTTTAAACAGGGAACCTGTATTAACTCCCACCATGACTTTTTGAGGAAATCCAGACAACTTAAGCCGCCACAGGAGAACCCGTAGACGGCGAAAGATTTCCACTTCCGTTCTCCACCCTAGAAAGGTGAACCTTTACTGGAGCGAGAACGTCCGGACCACCCTTCACCTCGAAGGTTCTGGATGTTACACCTGAGTTCTGAGGGAGGGGAACCTCCACTTAGCCCTCAGGTGCCTTCGCAGTCTTGCATAGTCTTTTTCACTAGACTACTTAGTGTCGCATGTGAGATTTGGTGGGAGAACCCACACTCTCACATGGACCAGCATCTCCTTACAGGTGAACCTGAGAGGCGATTGCCTTGGATTGAGCAGCCTAGAGCAAGACCGAGGTGAACCTCGAGTTTTGTCGACCAGGAGACTGAGCATTTCACGTGCGAGTACTAAGTTATATACCCAGTCTATTTGCCGAGATGTGGAAGGGGTCGTGAGCGCGGCGAGGAGTAGTGGTAACCCCCACTTTCCACGAGCCAAGGCGGCTACTATAGTAATGGTGGGAGCGTACGATCTCTTTTTAAACTCACATCATTACAATGTTTTTCTTTTAGTGCAATTTTAGTTCTGATGTCCGGATAATTTTCTTCTATCTCGAGAAGTCCTGAATGATAGAACAAATTTGCGAAAGAGGGAATACTCGTTTCGGATTGGTACATTTTAGGGAAAATCCAAAAAGGTCCCAAATTGGTCATAAATTGTTTCTTTAATATGCTTTTCAGTTGTTCACACAAGAACGATGAGCGCAAATTATTTAGTTCAAAACTACCTCTAATCTCTCACTTTAGAATAATCCCCAAAAATTTATGTTAAGATATAAATTTAAATATTGCATGAAAAGACTAATAAATAAATATTACTTTATTGTTTGTACGAAACAAAAACAAACAAATCTAAAAAAAATTTAATTATATGAACGACGACGAAATTAAATAAAAATAAAAGGATTATCTTAATGACTTGTTTTCGTTATTACTGTTTAAATAACCCTTAAAGATTTATAAATAATGCACCTGATGCGATGGCGGAAAAGTTTCCCGACAGATAATATTTTATTGTCACGAAGATACACTTCGTACCTGGAAGTGTGTCGTCATGCACGCGACTAGGAATATTTCTTTAAAAGAGTTTCTTATTTCTATGTCACGCTATTAAAATTGATCCTCTTAAACGAGGAAGTTACATTCCATATTTTTACGAAAAAAATACGTATATACTTTTAAAATAAAAACTTTACATATATTGTTCGATTGTTGTTTGAAACTTTTCAATGATAAAGTTTTCTCTGCACAAAATATTGATGATAATAATTACATTTAGAAAAAAATAATAATTAATAATAAATCTCTTTTGGATAGAGATCAGGGTTCAGTTGGGAGTGGCAATAGGACAGAACGTAGGCAGTTATGAGTCTTTAAAAGAGCCATAATTAAATAGATGACGTGTCATTGTCCAAAAAGAGTAGGTATCCTCTTTTCAGAAATAGGGATATTCAAATTTAGGTAAGTTATAAATAAACCGAATGCAGGCATTAAAAGATCTCTTATGTTTGTTATTCAGTTCATTCGAAATATTATCATAAACTACACAGCAGTAATCGTAGAAAGACAGTATAAGAGACTTAATTAAGAGAAGCCCAGTTGAAGTAGGTAAGGAATCCTTTTTCTTATTCAACTGACAAAGGACTGTAAAATTTTTACGGGAAATATCGGATACATGCTCTTTCCAATACAGTGAACGATCGAGTATTAGACCCAAAATCTTGACTGACTCATGATAGCAAATTCCTCCTATTTGAAGTGGAGAGAGAGTCGAAAGAGTTTTCATAGATGGACCGCAAGTTGGATGAAAAACAATGACCCTGGTTTTACTTGGATTAAGTACAAGAGACCATTTTTAGCAGACCAAAGAGCAATATTATTAATATCTGACTGAGTCTGTAGAAGCAATTCTTGCAGTCCTGCAACAGGCCCAGTCCTATAGACTTTAAAGTCATCTGCAAATTTATGGTAATTACAAAACTAAAGACGACTCCCCTTTATCATTAATTACCCTTTGGAGGCTAAGAAAATACTGGAACCAGGAACAGACAGTATTGGATATGTTAAATAATTGTAGCTCATATAAAAGCAAATTGTCGTCAACCAGATCGAAAGATTTGGAAAAATAAAAAATGACAGCAATTGTAATTTCTTTCTTGTCCATACCGGTTTCGATATCATTGGTGAATTTTAAGGAGGCTGTACAGGTGCTATGTTTAGAACGAAATCCAAACTGAAGAGGATCCCATAAACTATTTATACTAAGGTATTCAGAAATTTGTTTACAAATCATTTTCTCCAAAGATTTAGATAAGGCACGCAGAATAGAAATAGGTCGAAAATCAGATACCCTACAAGGGTCAGATACTTTAGGAATAAGACGTATAAAACTTTTTTTCCAAGGATCAGGAAATATTCCGGTTTGAAGTGAGAAATTATAAATATGGAGGAGAATTGGAAAGATAATAGGCAGAGCTAAAATGATCATATTCATAGAAATACCATCCGGGCCCAACGTATTAGTTTTTATTTCTGAAATTGATTTAATAAGAGTATCAAGGGAAATATCGGAAAAATAGAATTTAGTGTCACCAAATGAATTCAAGGACGAAAATTTTGTAGGAGTGTTTAAAAGAGGTTTCGTAGAGAAATTTTCAAGAAGTTCCTGTGTAGAAAAATTTGAGTAGTGAGACTCAACAATTTTTTTATGGAATAAGGTTAAGCTTCCTCAAAAGATGCCAAACATTGTCATTTTGGTTCTTACCTTTAATCATTCTATAATTTTAAAATGCATCTCTAATCTTAGTTTGGACCAAATTGCGAACCCTTTTGAACTCTGATTCAGTAGAACCTATTATTAGATCTTCTAGTTAAACGATGCAATTTATTTCTCGAGATCTTCAATTCAAAGAATGACTGTGAATCTTTATGTAGACGTAACTTCGGATTAATTACCGTAAAGACCGTACAGGGTTTAGTAATTACTTTGCACACATACCTGATCCATAAAAATATATTCCGTCCTAAACATAAAATATTTTTGCAACGAAAACTTGTAGAATATATTAAGGCTAAGTAAATAATTCGAAGAGACTGCTTCGAGGTGTGAAAAGTAACTAAACTGATATTCCTTGTATGAACGTGTGCTATTGATAAGTTTCTATGGACATTTTTAAAATCCCCACTTATCGATTTCAATACATCATTAACGAAACTACCATTAATCAAAGCCATGGATCTTCATTACACCTACTCAAGTTTCCTTGAATTCGCTATTAAAACTTTCCTGGTGTTAATTCCCATTCGTGTGAGCAAGTCAATCCACAACCTAATAGGAACTGAACTACCGTCTATTTTCATTGACTGCACCCTCACTCAAAACAATCTTTCGAAGCTAGAGTTCTCTAAGTGCTTTGCCCAGATCGAGAAGTTCTGTTTAAATTCTAGGGTTGGATTCTTAGATTAAATTGAGGTTCGAGAAAACATTTTTAATCAAACTGATTAGTAACTTTTTTCTACTTTTCGCATTTTTTGCTTTATCTACATTAATAGGTATATAGAAATAAATTTTGCCCACAGCAAGTTTTTAATGCATTGAATTTTTTTACAACAATTATATTGAAGTATCAATTCTTCATTCACAAATTTCTACTTTTAAATGTCAAGAGGATTACGCATTAATCTGCTTCTACGTCGACCCAACTTCTGGTTGCATCAAGACTTCTATTTTGTAAATATCATCGCCTTCACTGAAACTTCGCTTCATCATGGATTTGTCACTACAGAACTTTTATTTTTTTTTTTTTAGTTACTTTAAAAATCCTAGTGCAACGTCTTTGGAACACGCTTTAATCAAATTTAGTGTATATGCTTCTTCCTTTATTTTTGTTAATGTATGTGATGATAAATCAGACATTAATTGAATCTGCCTTGAAGCTAATTGTGTTAGAGTAAGAGTAATAAGATTTCCTTTGTACAAATGCTAAATAATTTTATTGAAGCTCTAAAGTTTGTAATTTTCAGCAAATAATTTCAAATCAACCTAATGTTTTAATATTCAGCATTCTATTAATATTTCTTCTATTGTTATTTAGTTTTAGTTTTTCTATTGTTAAGTACTTTTGTACAAAAGGGCTTCTAGCCCGTAAATATGTTAATAAATAAATAAATAAAAAAGTATCTGAGTAAAATTATGCAATTACATAAGCAAGCTGAAGATTAATTTTAATAGTGCTGGTAATAACTAAATTTGTATTCAGTATTGAAATATTAAAAAAAAAAACTTACATCATGAATAGATTGTAAGAATAATAGAGGTTTAATTTTAAGTATTGAAGACTTTATTATATTCATATTATACTTTTAAAACGCTGTTTCTTTAAATTTAATTCTCTATCTTAAATACTAATGTTATTGTATTTAATGTTATTGTTGCTTTGCTATACTGTAGTATTACCTCCCTACTAGAAAATAGTCTATTTCTTTAAAAAAAAAAAATTAAAAAATAGGGCGCCTTATAAGGGCATTTCTTTCTGGAACTTTTAACGATAAGATTTTTTTTGTTACAAAAATTAATATTGAATTAAAAATACATTTTAAAAAAACTTCTAATTTTCGAAATATAAAAAAAATATTGTATGGAAAAATTTAAACAACTTTGGGTCAAGCAAACCTTTCTAATTATATTGTAAGTAAACAAAATTTAGAGCAAAAATATTTATTATTTTGAAAAAAAGTTTACGGGCAAATTTTTCCTTATACCATTGACGTCATTCACCATCCCATGCCCTTAAAATCTAAAATATACTGAAAATAGAATGGAATTAAAATTGTTAAAATATAAAATAAAAAGTAATAAAATAAAATAGAATTAAGCGGAAACTGGAAAAGAGAAAAATAAAAGGAAACCAAATAAATTTGATTATAAAAAATTACTGATTAGCACAAAATAAAATAATAATAGTGTAAAATAGTTAAATGGATTTAAACAGTTATTAAAAATGGAAAATCATTCGTAAGTTTAAAAATTAACGAATTTCTAAAGTATTCCATTTTTAAATAATGTTGATCTCATATTAATAAAAAATTTATACTATATATTTATAAAAACATATAAATATTTATTCGAAACTGCTTCAATTTTCTGAAAAACTGATATTGCAATTTATGAAAAAGTAATATAAACTGAAACACATGCAGAATTACATTTTATTAGAAATGTTACAACTAAAAATAAAATTAACTGAAAATTATGTTCATTTCATGCAAATATTGCTTTCACGTAAGCAATGATAAGAAAAAAGCAAAAAAAATAAAATTTTAACTGTGGAAAAAATTAAATATTGCTATAAATTCTATAAATTAGAAGAAAATTATGTACTTTGTATAGATTATTCGATTCGCCTTTCATTTTAAAATATTTTTTCTAAATCATTTTTAAAAAATGCCAATTGGAAAAGATGCAGTAAAAAAATGAAAATTTCATTAAAAATAAAAAAGTCCTATTACTTCTACAAATTTCTAGTAAAATGTGTACTTTATATAGACCAATTGATTTGTTTACCAATGTAGAATATTTTTTTAAAGGAACTATGGTTAAAAAATTAAATTTTGAGAAAGTTATAGAAGGGTAGACTTTTAGAGCCATAAAAACTGGAAAAACATTAGTTTTTGCTAAAATGAATATTTTATTGGTAAGTTAATCAATTCGTATAAATTTTTTCATTTATTAAGTTGCATTCATAATATACATTTTTTTTAATCAAATAAAATAATGTCCTAAACCTACAGTGCCGTCCAGCAGATTTTGCCCATTCTTCAGAATTTTTGTCTTTACAAAAAATTTTAAATTTTGTTAACCAATAAAATAAAATCCTAATAATCTTTTTTAAAGCTTATATTCCCTACTTTTAGGATATCAAATGAGCGAAAGAAAAAAAAATTGTTTCATTACTTAATTATTATTAACAATAGTAAAAAAATTCCTTTTTTTTTTGTAAATTTTAAACTGATGTGTTTTATAAACATATCATCACATTTTAATCGCAGACAATGCATTTGAAAGATAATTTTATCACCTTTAAAACAAATTTTTAAAAATTGTTTTACGATTTTTTTTAACAAAGATATAGGTAATTGTTGAAAAAACAGCAATTTTTTATTATTAGGCATAAGTCCAGAACGGTTAATTTTGGAAAAAAATTATTTAGAAAAAAAATTTGCCTTCTTATGTGTAGAATCAGAAAAATATTAAAATTAAAAAAAAATTTTTTTTTTTACCATATTTAGAGTTTTTAAAAAAGAAATTTAATTAGTCATAAGTCCAGAATGGTTAATCTTGGAAAAAAATTATTCAGAAAAAAATGTGCCTTATTATGTGTAGAATCAGAGAAAAAAATTTAGAATAAAAAAAAGATAATTTTTTATACCACATTTTGATGTAGGAAATATTCTTTAAAACTTAATTAAAATATCAAAATGTAAAAAAATTTTTTTTTTAATTATAAATTTTTTTTTGATTTTACATATAATAAGGCAAATTTTTTTCTAAACAATTTTTTTCCAAAATCAACCGTTTTGGACTTATGACAAATTAAAAAAATATTTTAAAAACTCAAATTATGGTTAAAATTTTTTTTTTTTTAAATAGTAATATTTTTTTCTGATTCTACACATAAGAAGGCACATTTTTTTCTAAATAATTTTTTTTCAAAATTCAATCGTTCTGGACTTATAACAAATTAAAAAAAAGTTTAAAAACTCAAATTAAAAAAAAATTCTTTTTTTAAATCGTAATATTTTTTTCTGATTTTGCACATAATAAGGCACATTTTTTTTCTGAATATTTTGTTTCCAAAATTAACCGTTCCTGCATTATGACTAATTAAAATTTTTTTTAAAACTCTAAATATGGTAAAAAAAAATTTTTTTTCTAATTGTAAATTTCTTTTTTTTTGATTCTACACATAAGAAGGCACATTTTTTTCTTAATAATTTTTTTCTTAAATCAATCGTTCTCGAATTATACCTAATAATAAAAAAGTGCTGTTTTTTTAAACAATTACCTATATCTTTGTTAAAAAAAAATGTAGAAAAAGTTTTAAAAATTCGTTTTAAAGGTGATAAAATTATCTTTCAAATGTGAGAAAGTAGGTTCGATCTAAGGAAAGCAAACAAATAACAACAAAAAACAGTGTTATTTTTTTAAACAGTCAGAACGACGTTTCGATGACATTTTTTCGTCATCATCATCAGGCTCTAAAATTTATTAACAAAATTAATGAATTGTCACAAACATAAGTCGAACAAAAAAACAAGCAAAAACACACTAATTGTAAATAATAAATAAATAAAATTTACCGAAGTTAAAATAAAATTATTACATATTGTAATTTGTCGAACAGTTAAAATATAATCCGAATGCTAAAAGTATTTTGTCAAGACTAAGTTGAAAATATTTTTCAAATGCATTGTCTGCGATTAAAATGTGATGATATGTTTATAAAACACATCAGTTTAAAATTTACAAAAAAAATGGAATTTTTTCACTATGGTTAATAATAATTAAGTAATTTATTGTTTTATCTTTATTGATTAACAAAATATAAAACTTTTCGTAAAGACAAAAATTCTGAAGGGCAGGAAAAATCTGCTGGACTGCACCGTATATCAAAGAATATTGTAATTTTACAAAATATTTTTCTCCGCCTATTTATGGTAGTTGTTAAGTTTTTTATTCAACTTCGTAAATTTTCTGCTAAAGAATTTTCGCTGAAATAACTGACAAGCCTCAAATACATAAATAAACTTGCGATTTATCAGCAGAAGTAAAACTACAATCCTTATCAGAATCGTAGATATGAGAGAGACGTGCCCAATTTTTCAGGGGATGGTGGACACTCGACTGATGAAAATTTGATCAGTCAATGCTCGATCTCGGTTCTATGCGATTATTGTCGTTCTATGAAAATCCGAGTTCTTTCTTTTTTCCGAGTTTTGCGACTATGTCTTTAAAGCGGCTCGATTAGATAAGACTCTAGGTTCATAGTGCGTCCAAGATGCACTCCTCATAAGAGACCGAGATTTCGCAGAATCTGCCTCAGTTTAATGCCGCGTACGCAAACCGACATATCTTCTCAAGGATTACTTTAATGTGTTTTTTTTTTCGTGTGAATTTGTCGCGCTCAGTGTAACGCAAGTTTTCAAGTGTCTTGGCAATGTGAACCCTGAAAAGAATTTGGACTTGTAGCCTTGCCAACGATAATCATTACAATCATTAAGAAAATAATCGTTTTAATCAGTAAAACGATATCGTCATAATCAATTGTTTAATCACATATTTGAGTCCAACAGCAGGACCAATTTTGATAGCAAAATCTTTGTCCAACCCCACCTCCACTTTTCCAATTCAAGAAATTTTTAATTTATAAATTTCAGTGACATTAAATCTTGCCTGAGGTACGGATCTTGATCTGAACTTTTATCACCATTTACAAGATTTTCTTGATCGGGAATTTTTCAGTGATTACAAATTCTCGGTGAGACGAGAAACTTTCTTCTTATCTGAACTTTACTTTTGACTCTTTTTGTTCAATGTAGATAACTGTTGCAATTGAAAATTATCTGGATATTAAATTCTGGAAACTTTCAAAGATTTAGTGATAAAAATTCTCCAAGGATTATGAATTTAGTGATCAAAATCATTGAGTGAACAAGAATCTAGAAATAATTACTTCAGTGATCAAATTGTGTTCATTATTTTCTCGGACCCAACAGAAAATTTTGAAACTGTTATCAATGGAATAAAAAGGACGCAATTTTGAGACAATTGAAAACCATCTTCTAGACACCATGCCAGCTTGTTCAAGTGAAAACTACCCGAGGTTTTGGTCTTCAAGTCCACCTCCCTCTAGGAGTAACAGCGCATCACCTTCTTTGCCTGGATCCCCTATTTCCACGTCGCCAATTTCTGTTCTATCAAACTTGTCAGTCCCAGTTTCAGCATCTTCATCCAACGGATCAATTTCAATTGTGCCATCTAGCGGATCAATTTCCACTTCACAATCTAACGGACCAGTTTCCGTTTCAGCATACAACGAACCAGTTTCCGTTTCGACAAACAACGGATCAATTCATACAGCAGTAACCCACGATTCGAAATCTGTGACTTCGGCACCACAAGTTTTGACGTCATCATACGTTCCTCCATTCCCGACTCTGAGAAGATCCACGTCAAATGTCTCGAATGCTTCCAGTCACTCTCAAACTCCTGCGGTAATAATTAGACGTCGTAGTCAACAACCGATTCATCATAATTTCCAGTACCAATCGAATATGCAGCATCGTCCAAAATCCACCATCCTATCCAGGATATTTTTTTGGTACTTGGGCATAATCTCCGGTATCTTTCGATCAATCTTGAATACCGTCAGCTATGCCGTTTGGGCTCCAGGTTTGTGGGCTTCCGCTTGGGTCTGCTTGTTCTGGATAATACTCCAACTTCCTCTGACGATCCTCAAATGGTTCATCACGATCCTCCACACGCCTGCGTCTGAACGGGCGAGAAACAAGAGGTGTGTTCTTATCAGCGGAGGTAGCACTGTTCAAGCGGTCCGTTTGGCTCAGAATTTCTACAAGGCTGGTGCAAGGGTCGTTGTGTTTGACCTAGAAGGACTCTTTGCCCTAGCGAGGTTCTCTACCGCTTGTTCAAAGTACTACACTGTGCCCAGACCTGGTCCTGGAAGTGCAGCCGAATACGTCAAGGCCCTAAAGGACATCGTACAGAAAGAGCGAGCGTCCTACTACATTCCGGTGAGTGCAACAAGCGCCGCCTACTATGACGCCTTAGCAAAACAATATCTGGAGATCATGGGCTGTGAGTGCTTTGTCCCTGGAGCAGCAGAGGTGACATCTTTGGACGACCCGCTGGAACTTCTGAGAAGGTGTCGATCTTTGGGGCTCACAACGCCTACGAATTTTGTCCTAAAATCTGAGGATGATGTGACGGGGCTTTATGAAGCCGGATACTTGAGAACAGGACGTCACGTGATGTTGGCAGCCGGACCAGCGGGCATGAGGGACCGGACAAAAATCACCCTTCCACCTACAGTCAGAGAATTCAGGCACCAGGAGCACGAGATCACCGAAAGAAGACCCTGGGTGGTTATTAGAGATCCAGGTGGCAGCCACTTTATTACCTGCACAACGGTAAAGGACTCACAAGTGGTTGCTAACATCACCTGTAGAGTGGACGAGGTACGTGGACTGATTCCCGAGGAAAGATTGGATGTGAATCAGTGGTTGGACAAGTTTTTTACGCGGACTTTTGGGAGTAGAATCAACGGCCATCTCAGTTTTAGGCTGGCTGTTTCCAAGGACAGTGGGGAATTGGTCTCGATTGGGTGTCGGGTTGGAATTGGTCTGCCCTATGTTTGTCACACGAGTGTCCATCCTCGATTGGTGTGGAGACCTTGCAGACATTTCTCGAGGCACAACTCGGGACCCCTAGTGATTGGCGAGAGGCCCCTAAACCAAGAAACTCTTGCTACTGCATTGAAGCGCTCATCCAATGAGCCTTCTTGCCGACTTATGGGCACCGTACTTGATAAAAGGGAGGCCCTTTTTGTGTACTGGGATCCGTTGCCCTACTGCGCATTCTATTATCTTCAACTACCTTTTAGGCGCGTCGCTGGAGCCATCAGAGCCCAACCAGGGAAACATAATCCACCTCTTGCAGTTGTGCGATAAATGTTTTACTTGCTTGTTGGTGAATGAGTTAGATACTTAAATAATTTAAACACATATTAACTCGATTTTCATAGAGACATTTTTTTAATTTAAGACGGTATTCTGGTAACGAAATTTGATTTTTTTTTGTGCATATTTTCAAAGTTAAGATCTTTAAGACTAAGCCCTAAAAAGGGTTTCTCAAAATTTGAATTGTTTTCGGAGTTATAGGGACTTACTTATCCGAAAAATCGATTTTTTCAACCCGAATGTTACTCAGCCTGGTTACACCGTGTACCTTAAGATTATTATAACCTAACTTATCTTACTGCTTCTGCGCAGAAGTTCGGCGTTGTGACAATTAACTTCTGCGCAGGCGCCAACATAATAAGCAGTCGGTGTAACCAGCCTTATTGTAACGTATTTTTTCGAATCTTTTCATGTCTATCTTTTTTTAGCTCCAACTTCACTTCTCCATAACTCTGGTAATCTTTGATTGTTTTTTTTCTACTATCGTTAAATGACAAAAGTAGATATTAAAAATGTGTTAAACTTTTTTTATCCTAATTGGAAAAACGTCTGAAATGTAGGCCTCCAAACCAGAATACCAGCTTAAAGATCGTTTGAGAGCGTATTTAGTTATTTATAAGGCGATTTGATTGTGTTTTCACAAATAGATAATTGTAAGGTTTAAAAAAACCTAAATACCACGTAATGTTGTGAAGCAAAATTACACTGCAATATTGACAAAATTATCTTGTAAAATTGCATCAATATTAAATTCTATGGTTAAACTGCAGTCTAGGAATGTAAGACTTGAAGTTGTCTTTATAGTCTATGGAGCAGAATGCCAACCTTGTAAAAAGAAATTGGCGGTAAATTCAAACTAAATTAAAAATATTGATATTGTTTCTTAAGTTTCTTTTATGTTTCAAAGAAATTCCTGCTTTATTAAATTTGTGGCCGATTTTTCAGAAAGTAATACAAAACATATTTAGAATTTCGCGCGCTAGTAAGTTTGAAATCCTGAAAACAGCTGATCTACTTACAGCCAACTTCAAGGCTTACTTTCCTAAACTGCAGTTTAGCCAATTCTATTTGGGACTTTTTTTAGAGTATCAACAATCACTTTTGGTATAGAAGCAATTTAAAAAATGTTATGTCTTATAGAAACTGTCAATTGATTCTCAAAGAATAATACAAAAAGTGACTATTTTATAATTCTGGTCTTTTTTAACAGTTGATTTCTTTATTTGTTTCGCGTCATGTAACCAATTTCAGATTTCAATCTTTAATACTCCTAATCTGAAAATATTGAAAATCATTTTTTGACGAATTTGAACCATTTGTTTTTCGAAATTGGTCTGTTTAAAAAATGATCTTACAACAATATTGTAAAGGAGAATGATTAATGAAAATTTAAGAACAGTTGGAGGTAGAAATGGTAACGAAAAACATTTCTGAAAGTACCTGTAGACGTATACAGATTATTAATTTTATGTGTTATTCAATTTTTTGTAACTTATATAATTGATTCCTAATCATATTTAAGGCATTTGTAAATATATTCATTGTCATCAAATTAGCGAAAATTTGGCAAATTTTTTTATGATGATTGTATTCGATTTTTTAAACTAATTATTGTTGTGCATAAAACATTTTTGCCAAATGTCTTTTCTCGAAAATTGATAAATCAACGTTTTTTACAAAATCTTAATTCATTGACACTTTCTCATGCTCATGTTTTTTTCTTTCATAGTGAAAAGGGCAAACGAAAACTGAGCTTTCTGTGAGAAATTTGTACAAATTATGAAAAATAGCAAACTTGACGATAAGAAGTTATTTATGATTTATATATGTAAATTGTAGATTAGAGTAGACAGAAATATACAAGCTAAAAAGTAAATGTGTAAGTAATTTTTTACGATTTAGTGGTTTTTATAACGATTTTAAAATGCGGGAGTAAAAGACCCCCACCACTTACAACATTTTGAAGTAAAAGTCAATATAGATGGTTTTTTTTTTTAAGAGTTATCGATTTATTGAGTTTCTTGTCTAACATAAAGTGGTGTAGGAAATTAGCTCCTGTTTTCGAAATAAATGGCTTGTTATGTGTGTGTAAATAAAAAGTGGTGGGAGGTGATAGCTCCCGTATTTTAATGATTTTTGAGTTATGGGATATTTATTCTGATGATCGAAAGCGGACTCTATTTTCATGTATATAGAAATTCATTACATCAGCGTGGTTACTTGATAGTATTTTATTAATGTATGTTTTCTGATACCAATTTACTCTTGGTAACTGTGTTAACTAGGGGACCACTGTCGTTTTAATAAATTATAAACTTACGAAGATATTCTAACCTCAATTTATTATTAATTTTATAATAAAGTTACCTATGTGTTTTAAAATATAAATTATGAGTATTAATTATTATTATTATATTATAATGTATTATATATAATTATAAAGAAAATACAATTATAAATATTGTATCTGAAAATTTTGTTTGAAACTTATTCTATAAAAAATAAAAATATAATTGAGTGAAAAATTTTTTATGATCAAGCATTAATTTGTTAGATTTTGGTGGAAGGGGGAGAAAATGGAATTTTTAATCAGTTTGAGTGAAATCAATAATAAGTGTTGAGTTGATGATGGGGAGAGGAAGGGGAGATTTTCACGTTTGTATGCAGTGAGATTGCACATGGACGTAGGAAGCTGTAAACAAAAGTTGCTATAGATTATGGTAGGTTGACCCGAGGTTGTCCGGACTGACGGACTTTGACAAGCAGAGGTCGTCTGTCAGTGATGCCCGCATTGCATATCGTCACTCGTTACCTCTTTATTTCCTATCCCCGACTCTGCTCTACCAATTAACATCGACATTGAGGACCCACTTGTTATAAAATTGCCCCCGTTTTTAATTGATAGTCAAACAAACAAATAGAATTGGTTAATTGGAAGAAGATAATGGTCCAAATCAAATCAGTTTGATTGCGAAGTGAGCTAATAAAAACAAACTGCTGTAATCTGTCTTCTTTCTCCTAAAACCACAACTAGAAATCTCTGAATGAAAAAATTATTTTCTTCTCTCTTTGTCGGACTTGATTTAATTATTTCTTTGTTATTTAATATTTATTCATTACAATAGACGATTATCGGAATTGCTTTTTATCAATTATTATTTTCTGCAGTTCTCAGTATATGTAGTAAATATTTTGGCTTCTGTCTTCAGAGCAAGATAACATGAGTATTATTAGAAGATGTGTTTTGCATTGTTAAAAACTCTTAAAAAGAGATAAACAACGAAACAATAAAGAAAATAATTGTTTAAACAAACGATTCAATTAAATCAATTAAATTACATCTCTTTTTCTCTCTCTCTCTCTCCACTCTGCCTTTATCTATCCCAGACACCTGTTATACCTTTTTCTCTTTCACATTTCGCGTGCTATTGTTGTCTTTATCTATCCCAGGTAATCTTATTCTTTCTTGGTTTTGGAATCGCAAACTGTGAACTCTCCTTGCGTTTCGCACGCTATTGTTGTCTTTATCTATCCTAGGTTACCTTATTCTCTCTTTCTTTCAGAACCGCAAACTGTGAACTCTCCTTGCGTTTCGCACGCTATTGTTGTTTTCATCTATCCCAGATAACCTTATTCTCTCTTTCTTTCAAAACCGCAAACTGTAAACTCTCCTTGCGTTTCGCACGCTATTGTTGTTTTCATCTATTTCAGATAAACTTATTCTCTCTTTTTTCAGAACCGCAAACTGTGAACTCTCCTAGCGTTTCGCACGCTATTGTTGTCTTCATCTAGCCCAGGTAACCTTATTCTCTCTTTCTTTCAGAACCACAAACTGTGAACTCTCCTTGCGTTTCGCACGCTATTGTTGTCTTTAACTATCCCAGGTAATGTTATTCTCTCTTGCTTTTAGAATCACAACTGTGAACTCTTCTTGCGTTTCTCACGCTATTCTTGTCTTTATCTATCCCAAGTAAATTCTATAACTTATTGTCTCTTACTTTCTGAAAACCATAGCAGTATTAAATGTAACAATTATCAAAAATTTCAAAATGGAAGAAAGTAATTTAAATTTGAGAAAAATACTTCAAAATCTTGTAAATAAATTGAAAAAAATTATTCAAATTGTGAGAAATAATGAAAAATTTAAAAAATTAATTCAGAAAATAATGAAAATGATTAAAAATTTACGAAAATTATAAAGAAATAATATAAATAATTTAAAATTGAAGAAAATAATTAAAATTTAAAAAGAATAATTGAAAAAATTGAAGAATATATTTTAAATAAAGGAAATTTAAAGAAAATTTCAGAAAAATACTTCAAACTTTTAGAAGTTAATTGCAAAAAAAAAAAAAAAAAATTAAAAACTAGAGAAAATAAATGAAAAAAGATAAAAATAATTTAAAACTGAGATAAACAATTTTTAATTTAAGAGAAATAATTGCAAAACCTACAGAATATAGGTACATAAAATACAAGAAAATCGTGGATTTAATTGAAAATTGAATAGAAAAATGAAAATTTTAGATAAATACTTAAAAACTTTTTGGAAATTATGAAAAAATACGTAAGTAATTGAGAATAATAAACAAATAATATAAATAATTGAAAGTTGAATTAAATAATTGAAAATGATTAAAAATTTTAAAGAAAATAGTGGGAAATTTGAGAAAAATATTTAAAAACTTTAGAAAATAATTTAAAAAATAAGAATAATTAAAACTTATAGAAAATAATTGAAAAATGATTTTAAAATTTGAAACTTGAAAACAATAATTGAAATATGATGAAAAGAATTATAAGTTGAAAAAAAATTTTGTTATTTTTCTTTCAATTATCAACTATTTTTTTAAATTTCAATTTAAATCTTTGATCTTTAATTTAATTCTTTAATCTTCCATTTATTTCTTTAATTTTTAATTATTTTCTTCAGTTTTCAATTGCATTCTTTTTCTTCAATTACTTTATTCAAAATTCAATAATTCTCGAATTTTCTCAATTATCAAAAATGTTCTTGAAATTTCAATACAATTCTTCAATTTCCAAATAATTTTTTAATTTTCATTTATTTTTTACAAATTTTCCATTATTTTCATCAGTTATCAATGACAATTTTTTTTCTCCTTCAATTTTATGATTATTTATCAATTAAAATTTTTTTTTTCGAATGACGATTATTCTCACCGTTTTTTGAATTTTTTTTTCAATTGTGAATTATTTTTTTAATAGTTAATTATTTTCGTCAATATTTCATTATTTTCGTCATATTGTAAGTTTTCTTTCAATTATTAATTATTTTCTTGAAATTTACATTTAATTCTTTAATTTTGATTTATTTCTTCAATTTTTTATTATTTTCTTCAATTTCAAAAAATTTTCTTTAAATTTCAATTATTTTGATCGATTTTCAATTAATTCCTTAATATTAATTAATTCCTGCATTTTCTCAATTATCAATTACTTTATTTCAATACAATTCTTGAATTTCCATTTTCCAATTAATTTCTTTAATTTTCATTTATTTTCTAAAATTTTTTTCCACAATTTTCATCAGTTTTCAATTGGCAATTAATTATTCTCCTTTAATTTTATGAATATTCATTAATTACAAAATTTTTTTGTACTAATGACGATTATTCTATACCATTTATCGAATTTTTTTTCAAATGTTAATTATTTTTTTTTAATATTACTAAATTAATGTAATTTTAATAAATTTTTTAATATTTAATTAATTTTGTCATATTGTAATTTTTCTTTTGATTATCAATTACTTTCTTGAAATTTCCATTTAATTGTTTAATTTGCAATTTATTTCTCAAATTTTAACTACTTACTTCAATCTTCAAATATTTTCTTTAATCTTTAATTTTTTATCGATTTTCAATTAATTCCTCAATATTCAATAAATCTCTTATTTTTTCAATTATTTTTTTCACTTATAAAAATTGTTTTAAAATTTCAATTCAATTATTCAATTCTAAAACTATTCTCTTCAATTCTCAGTTATTTTCTTCAAATTTAAATTTTCAATCATTTTCTTAACTATTAAAAAATTATTGCCTTTTTTCTAGATTATTTTTTTCTATTATCTTTAAGTTTCTTTAATTTTAAATAAAATTGTTTAATTATTTTCTTTAATTTTTAATTCTATTCTTCAATTTTTATTTCCATTCTTCAGTTTTCCATTGTTTTCGTCTATATTCTTATTTAATTCTCGGTTTCTTTTAATTAATTTTGTTTTTTTCGATTTTCAATCCAGTTGTTAATTGTGCAATTATTTTCAACAATTATTCCTATAAATTTCCTAATTTTTAAATTTGCAATTATTTTCTTTAAACTTAATATTTCTTGTTTAATTTTTTCAATTATTTTTTCAGTTATCTATTAATCTAATCATTTTTCACATATTTTCTTCTATTTTTCAACTATTTCCTTCAATTATTAATTTTTTCCGCAATTTTCAATTATTTCCTACAATTTTTTCCATTTTTAATTATTATCTTAAAATTTTTTAATTATTCTTTGATTTTTTAAACTATTTTGTTCAGTTGCCATTTTCTGAATTTTGTTTTTAATTGCCAATTATTTTCAATTATTTTTGTGATTTTTTTTTCAATTATTAATTATTTTTTCAAATTTTAATTTAGTTCTTAAATTTTCATTTTTTTTCCTCAATTTTTTATTTTCTTCAATTTCAATTATTTTTTCGATTTTTAATCCAGTTGTTTAATTTGGAATTATTTGCACTGGTTTAATTTTTTCAATTATTTTTTCAGTTGTCTATTAATCTAATAATTTTTTACATATTTTCTTCTATTTTTCAACTATTTCCTTCAATTATTAATTTTTTCCGCAATTTTCAATTATTTCCTACAATTTTTTCCATTTTTAATTATTATCCTAAAACGTTTTTAATTATTCTTTGATTTTTTAAACTATTTTGTTCGGTTGCCATTTTTTGAATTTTGTTTTCAACGGTCAATTATTTTCGTCACTTTTCAGATATATTCTTCAATTTCATAATATTGATTATTTGAATTTGCAAAAATTTATAATTTTAAATGACCAACACTGAAAAAAATGTTTAGTCATATCAAAAAAAATTTTGTTGGCTCAACAAAATTTTTAGTTATAGCAACAAAAATTTGGTTGGTTTAACCAAATTTTTGTTGATATGACTAAACATTTTTTTCAGTGAACAAGAATGCAAAGTTTGTCTTTTATATTGCTATAGTTAATATATATAATTCTTACTTTTAACATTAAAATTCAAATTATTACTAATAAGAATGACACAAGAGATTTTATTTTCGTACATTGATTGAGAAAATTTAACTTAATTTGATAATATATAAGGTTATGCAAAACAATAAAATTCAACAAAAACAATTAAATATTAATTGTATATTTTATTTATTTTATTTATATATCAACAAGTTCCTAGGGTTATATAGTCCTCCAAGAAACCAGGCCGAGCACTTTTATGAATTAGAGACGGCTCCATTCAAAATTATTATCTCCCTGAATAAAAATCCAATTTACCTGAAATTTTTAAAGATTGCTTCTAAAATATTTTATTTTTTTGTTTTCCAATTTATGTTTAAATAAAAACCATCTTTTTCTCAATGTAAGGAAGAAATATTAACATCTTCAATTCGAGTACTTGGTACGATAAATAATAACTGAATCTTGCCATGCGACAATATTGAAATGCAGTTGCCTGACGACAGACGTTAAATAAGTCGATACAAACCATTTTCCCTTTTTTTTTCAAGAATACACGCAAGACAAAAGTTTATTCTTTTATTCAGTTTCTTTAATTCAAGACAATTATGCAAATATTCACAAACACAACTTTCATAATTTATGTTATTAGGCGGAAATTGTTTTTAGTGCTTCCATTTCGGAGGAAACAGGCCTTTGAAACTAAAATAATATTTTAAAATAACTTTTGTTTTTTGATATTTAAACATATTAATTAGGGTTAAAAATCAAAGATTTATGTTTTATTTTTATTATTGAAGTTTTTCAACTCGTGCTGTTGAATTGCTGAAGAAAGTCATAAACTATAGGTTTAAAATGGATTTCTTTTTAAAACTAATTACTTGCCGTAGATTTAAAAATTAAAATGTTTTTTTTATGGAACTTTAAAAATTCACAAGAATAATATGAGCAAAACGAATAACTAAAATGAAGGAAAATTCATTTCATGCAAGCGATAATAAAGTAGGATTACTTTTCTGCAGAATATGAACAACGGTAACTACAATGTGAATGTACTTCGTGCTTCCAGGTACAACTCTGTGGGAATAGATTCAGCTGTTAGACATACCATCGCTCCGCTTATCATCAATTATTTGAGCATGCAGTGACAAGATTTAAAAAATTTCATATTTAGGCCACAATTTAGTAGAAATTCTCATAGCTAGCAACCTAATTTTCAATTCAGTAAATGTATAAACCTTCAAAAATTTCTGCTATGACAGTTTAAATTTTTTTTTCAAAAATTGTATAACATAAAAAAATGTGGATAAGTTATAATATATTGATAGACAGAGGTAAGTATTGCAGGCTGATATAGATGATCAGAAAGAGTAGAACATTTTTAAAGAAGAAAGGAATTGATATTTTTTTACATGAAAGCTTAAAGTAAATTGAGTCAATTATTATCCAGGCGTAATTTCCTGATTAATCTTGTTCTTATGTAAATTTTATATTATTTCTAAAAAAAGGAATAGAATTTTTATCTTCTCGGTCGTAATTTTATAAGATGGAATTTTTAAAAACTTAAGGGACTGTTTAACAAACAAAAAAGCGATATTTTAAAAAATCCATTGTGGCTTAATATCTTAAGAATCTTAAGTCAGAGTAGTTTAAATATTTTTTTAGTTCCGGTGAATATAACTTTAACTGATTCAAATTAAAAAGTATATGTTTAAAGAGTGCGTAGATAAGATACAGCAGACCTGCAAAAAGCGCAAACAGAGTCAAGAGCAATGATAGCCTAAACTTATACATGTATTGATAGGTCAAGGTTATTTATAAGAGTCATTTTCAATGAATGTCATCAATTTTCAGAAGAAAATTAATTGAAATTTCTTTATTCATATTTTTTAGGTTTGACGAAATTGATTGTTTTACGTATTAAAAAATTCAGAATAATTGAAAAATTCAGAACAAGATATCCTTTCTGATAATAACCTTGCAAAATCTCTTCAAAAAATTCTAATGAAATTTGTTAGTAGACAATATAGAAAACCTTATAGAAAATCTTTTTTAAAAAATGCGTCTAAACAATTATACGTTTATGTATTATTTACTGGATAAAATGTCGCGTGATTCACACGTTTGTATTTTTCTAATCTTCTTGAACTGTTTCATAGACTCAACAAAACTAATTATTTATCTTCTTTTTGCAAACTAAAAATTGTTTACTAACTATCTAAAATTATGCTTTATTAATCTTTGGACTGAAATTAATTCGTGTTTGTCATTCAGTACATAAACTAAAGATCAGATTTAATAACTTACGTAAAGCACAAATTACATTATTGTGTTGGATTTAAAAAATTTTGCGCATAAACATTTGTTTTCATAATCTCATAATATTTTTGTAATTTACAATAGTAAACTAAAATGAAAAACACGAAAATGTTAATAATTCAGAGTTAATAATTAATAAGCAGCTTGAGTGATCAAATGATGGGGAAGCGTCTGCCCTCATTGTCAATATATCAGTACTCCCCGAAGTCCAAGTGATAAGTTTGCACCCGGTACAGTTTAAACAGGAAATCAAAGATGTTGGTTTAATTAATTTGTTTTAAAAATGTTGTTGCTTTAAGTATTCGATCTAGAAATTAACAAACCCTATAGATTTGCGGGTTAAATAAAAAATAAAAAAAAATTAGACTCCTTTAAGGCTTTCAAATTAACGGTTGAAATCATAAGTGAAATAATTCAATCATAGATGTAACAAAACAAATATAAAACAATTTATTCACTTTAACGAAGAGAAAATCTTGATATAAAACGTCACACTGTAATACACATTAAACAATAAATATTTATTTATCTGGGAACAATTTTATAATTGACTCTATGACACATTCTCAACGAGACACATAAGCGACTTTATGTGATAAACGAAAAGAATATTCTCTCTTTAATGACGATTACGTATATTTATAAAGGTAAATTATTAAGATAGATAATATAAAATTAAAAAAAAAATCATTAAAATTTGAGAAAATAATTGAAAAAAATACATAATTTATTTTAAATGAAGAAAAGTTAAAGAAACATTCAGAAAAATACTTAAAACTTTCAGAAGTTCACTGAAGAAAAAAAAAATTATTAAAAATTAGAGAAAATAAGTAAAAAAACATAAACTTAATTTAAAATTGAGGAAAACAATTTTTAACTATAATAAAATAATTAAAATTTGGAAATTATGAAAAAAAATTAAAGTAATCCAAAATTGAAGAAAATAATATAAATAATTGAAAATTGAACAATGATAAGTTGTTAAAAATAAATTACATTTGAATAATTACATTAAATAATTGAAAAAATTACAGAAATTTTTTTAAATACAAAAAATAATTAAAATTTGAAAAATCAATTAAAAGAAATAAGAATAACTAAAAATTGGAGAACAGAATTGGAGAAAGATAAAAATAATTGAAATTCACGATAATCAATAAAAAAAATTGGAAATTATGAAAACAAATGAAAGCACCTAATTGAAAATTGAAGAAAATAATTGAAATGTTAGAAAAATACTTAAAAATCTTAGAAAATAAGTTTGGAAAATCAGAATAATAATTAAAATCGAGGAAAATAATTTAAAAATGTTTGAATTCAGAATTGAAAAAAAAATTAAAATGTGCTGAAAATAATTTAAATATGAAAAATGGACAACAGTAAAAAAAAATTGAGTGAAATAGTTGAAAAAGTAATAGAATATACGTTTTAAAAAAAGTAGATTATTATAAAATTACTCAAAATTTTTTAATTAAAGAGAATTATAAAAAAGTCGCACAAATAATTGAAAAATGATGAAAATAATTGAAATTTTAGAAAAATACTTCAAAATCTTAGAAAATCAGTTGAGAAAATCAGAATAATAATTAAAAAATGATTGAATATTAATTCAAAATTAAAAAAAAATTTAAATATGATGAAAATAATATAAATATGAAAAATTGAAAACAGTAACAAAAAAGTGAGTGAAATAATTGAAAAAATCATAGAATATATGTTTTAAAAGAAGAAGATATAATTAAAAAGTCGCACAAATAATTGAAAAATGATGAAAATAATTTAAATATGATATATTGAAAAAAGTAAATAAAATTTGAGAGAAATAATTGAAAAAAACACACAATATGTGTTTAAAAAAAGTAAATAATTACAAATTTACTTAAAATTTTTTATTTAAAGAGAATAATTAAAAAATCGTAAAAATAATCTAAAATTGTTGAAAGTAATTGAAATTTCAAATAAATAAATGCAATTTTTGAAAATTATGCAAAAATAATTAAAATAATTTGAAATTAAAGAAAATAATAGAAAAAATGAAGAATTTGTTTTTAAGCATAAGAAAATAATCTCTCTAAATCTGAATTAGTAGTTTTCTACTATGAATTAGTCAAATTCATGGCTCATTTTTCTCTAATTCATATAGTAGAAAACTACTAATTCTTAGTAGAAAACTACTAATTTTTAGTAGAAAATTACTAGTTCTTAGTAGAAAACTACTAATTGAAATAGTTAAACTTTACTTTTCAAAAAAGTAGATTTTTTTACTAATTTAATTAGTAGTTTTCTACTAAAAATTAGTAAAATTCTTACTATTTCAATAGTAGCTCACTTTTCGCTAATTCATTAGTAGAAAACCACTAATTCAGATTTAGAGAGATTGAAAAATTGTTTAAAAGATAGAAAATTGATGACAATAATCTAAATTTTATATGATCACTGAAAATTTCGGAACTTAATTGAAAAAGAATGAAAATATTTGAAAGTTCAAGAAATTAATTAAGAAATTATAAAAATGATTAAGAATTGAAAACAATAATTGCAAAATGAAAAAACTAATGGTAAATTAAAAAAACTAATTTAAATTTGGGACGAATAATATAAAAATTAGGAATAAATAATTAAATTTATTTAATGTCGCCGGAGAAATAATTAAAATTAAAAAAGTGATTGTAAAAACTAAACAAAATTTGTAGAAATTTGAAGAAAATAAATTTAAGAATTAGAGAAACAATTTAAAAATAATTAGAAGTTGCAGAAAATAATTGAAAAATGATAAAATTAGTATAAAATTATAAATTAAGTAATTTAAATCATAATAGAAAAGAATTATTAAAAATTGAAGAAATTTTTATATTATTTAAAATTTAGTACTTTTGAAACGTAAAGTAATTTAACTTTTAATCAATGCAAGTTCACATTAACTAAAATTTGAAGAAATTAAAATTGATTTAAATTTAAAATTTAAAAACATTTTGAAAAGGTACATTATGTTTTAAATTTTTAAATTTAAAAATAAAAAAAAACATCTAGTGACAAATTTCAGATGTGGACCGAATGAATGGATGAATGAATGAATTAAGTAAACATGTAAATTATTATAATTATATAATTGGGGAACTTGCCCTCCCAGTTACGCCACTGAGTCAATTTAGACTATTTTTGGAAAATCGAAAATCGTAACGATCACAAAGCTTACTTTATGAGGAAGTATAATAAAATTTAACTTTTATTAAATTTAAATACCTGGCAAAAAAATATTGTTTAATCAATTTTATAATATCTCTTCTTTTTTCTTGGCTCGATATATTTTTATATTCATGCTTGTCATTTCAGACATAAAATGACTTTTGCAATTTTTTCTTCGTCTATTTTGCTTCTTCATACAGGAAGCTTCATGATCGTTATGATTTTCGATTTTCCAAAAATAGTCTAAACTCTAAATCAACTTATTTTCATCTGAAAAGTGTAGATTTTTATTTTTAAGCAAATGTCCAGATGTATGTGTGTATAGCGTTTATTGTCGCCAGGATATCTCGAGAACGCTTCAACGGATTTATTTAAATTTGGACACAGGGATTTTTGAAAATATCCAATCAAAATTTTTTTAACACCTATTTTAATCGTAAAAAATAGTTTTTTGACAAAAAAATTTTCCGTGCTAAAAATCGAAAATCATATCTATTATCTCAAAACGAATCGATTGACCTATACAACTTTTATAATTGATAAAAAATTCGTAAAATAATTAGTGTTTTATCTTTTTTTGCATTTAAAATTCTGTTTTTTAATAACTTCGCCAATTTACTTTTATATTATTAATTTATTGCTTCTTTTATGAGGAAGCAAATTATTTTGCTTATAGTTTTGGAAGCAAAATGTCCATAAAATGGACATAATTGTCCACTAGTTTAGTTCTTTCATTTAAAATCATAATTATTTTTGGCTGTGTGGGTATAAAGTAGTCAAAATTTTTTTGTGTGAAAAGAGGTAATTTTTTCAAAAATCATTTGCAGCCATTGCAATAGATCCGACAAGAGATTTCGAACTCCCACAAATTTAGTCACCGCTCTGCCATCTGCTGTCAGACTAAAGAGACTTTCGCTCTCTAATGATAAATTCCAGAGTTTTAACCATGCGGGGTAACTATTTATCGACAGCGGAATTATCGAGCTCTCTATTAGGTAACTCACGTCTAAAAGTTTAGTTCATTCAGTTTCAAATAATTTTAAAACCTAATTTATTTTTTTTAATTCGAACATCTTACAAATCCAAAAACTTTCGAATACCTTCATATATTATAACAAAAAACCGTTGATAAGTTTGAGTATGTTGATAACTAGCCGGATGAAATAACATAAAAGTTAGTACATAGAAGTTTAAGGATCGCTGATTCCGAATCCGTTAATAATTTTTAAAAATTCAAAATGTCGGATCCAATATGGCAGACGAAAATGCAAAATTTTTGCAAAAATTTATAAAACTTAGTATATAAGGTTTTTTTGGGTCGCAGATTACGAATCTGTTTATAATTTTTCAAAATTCAAAATGGCGGATCCAATATGTGCTTAAATCTGTCTAAAAAAATTTTTTTGAAGGTTTTTGAGATCACCTATTTTCGAAATTAGTATTTTTGAAAAAAATAAAATGGCAGATCCAATATGACGGACCTGAAAACCACCCCTGTGGAAAATAATCAAGAAATTATTAGAAAAAATTTATCAATTTCTAAAACAAAATTCTAATAAATTCTAAAATAGTGGAATATACTTAGAAATATGTCCCTTAATTTTTCCAAATGTTTACAAGAATTATTAATGCCTTAAACCCACACATAAGGTACAAAATCGAATAAAATTTTGAAAAAAATTATCAATTTTTACTAAAAAATTTTAATGAAGTTCTGAAATGTCGAAACATATTAAGGAATATGCCCCCTAATTTTTTCAATTGATAACTAGAATTATCATCCCCTCAGAACCACCCCTGAGGAAAATAATCGAGAAATAATTAGAAATAATTTATTAATTTCTATAAAAAAATTCTAATAAGTTCTAAAATACTTAGGAATATGTCTCTTAATTTTTCCAAATGATTACAGAGATTATTATTAACCCCAAAAATTACAACAAAGGAAAAAAATGGAAAAAAATGTTGAAAAGAATTCTAATGAAGTTAAAAATTGTGGAATATACTCAAGAATATGACCCATAATTTGTCCGATTGATAACCAGCATTATCAACCCATAAAAACTACCCCTAAGAAAAATAATCGAAAAAAAATTAAAAAAAAATTATTAACTTCTGCAAACAAATTCTAATGCAGTTCTAAAATAGCGAAACATATTTAAAAATATACCCCCTAATTTTTTCAATTGATAACTAGAATTATCATCCCCTCAGAACCACCCCTGAGGAAAATAATCGAGAAATAATAAGAAAAAATTTATCAATTTGGTAGAAAAAAAATTCTAATAAGTTCTAAAAAAGCGGAACATACTTAGGAATATGTCTCTTAATTTTTCCAAATGATTAAAATTATTATTTATTCCTTCAAACTACACCTAAGAAAACAATCGATAAAAATTTTGAAAGAAATTATCAATTGTTACAAAAAAATTTTAATGAAGTTCTAATATGGTGGAACCTACTCAGGAATATGACCCCTAATTTGTCTGTTTAGAAAAACAAAATTATTAACCCATAAAAACAACCCCTAAGAAAAAAAAAACGAAATTAATTAGAAAAAAATTATAAATTTGTGTAAAAAAATTCTATGGAGATCCTAATAGGTTGAAAAAATTAGAAGAAATATTTTCGAATATTTTCCAACATTTTAGAAATTTACTAAATTTAATTGATAATTTTTCCAAATTTTTTTTTATTTTTTCTTTTAGAAGTGGCTCTTAGGAGTTGATAATTCTCGTTATCAATTTATTTATTTATTTATTTAATTAGAAAAATTAGAAGGCATATTCCTGAGTATTTTCCACTATTTTAGAACTTATTAGAACTTTTTTGTAGAAATTGATAATTTTTTTCTAACTATTTCTCGATTATTTTTCTTAGGGGTGATTTTTAGGGGTTGATAATTCTGGTTATCAAGTACACATTTCCTGTCATACATTTTCTGTCAGTGCGAAAAAATGACAGGAAATTTATGACAAGCCTGTCATTCTTTTCCTATCATATTTTTTCGTAAGAGCGTCATGTAGGACCCACCATTTTGAATTTTTAAAAACTGACATCATATTCGGTATCAGCGACCCTAAAAACCCCTAGGTAACTAGTTTTAACCGCATACGATATATTTTTAAAATTTGTGTCCACCATATTGGATCCGCCATTTTAAATTTTTAAACTGACTGTAGATTTGGATTCAGCAAGTCAAAATACCATAGAGAATGTTATGCCGGTGAAGAAAATATATTTTTGTATAGGAATTTTTGTGGAAAAAATGTACCTTTTTGTGTCGTTTCCACGTTTCCTAATGGAACCGTTATTTTGAGGTTATGTTTGACGATTTTTGTAAAACACTAGACATTATCAAAAACCAGACTTTATAACAAAAGTGTTAATTTATGATAAATTACTTTTAAGCCAAAAATAAAATTTTTTAAACTACTTTTGTCAACTCTAAAGTATTATTGTCAATTTTCAAGTATTTTTGCGATTCTGAATTTAGTTTTTTTAAATATCAATTATTAAATATCAATATTATTAAAATATTGTAATGAATATTTAAATTTATTAAACAAGTTTTTATTTACTTCTGTCATTTTTCAATAATTTTCTTCAAATTCCAATCACTTTTGTCATTATTCAAGTATTTTTGTCATTTTACGATTATTTTCTACATATTTCTATTATTTTTGCAATTTTAGAATTATTTTCTACAAATCTCAATTATTATTTTATTCAAATTATTGAATGCGACCTATTAATATTTAATATAGTAATTATTATTGTTATATCAAATTTTAATTTTATTGTTACTTGAAATACATTTTTAAATTTTATATTGTAATGAGCTTTTGCCCATAAATAAATAAAAAAATAAATAAAATGTTTTTTATTTCCATGAATTTTTAAATTTATTATAATTAGTTTTCAATTATTTTCTACAAATTTTAATTATTTTCTTCATTTCTTTTTTATTGTCATGAGTTTATTAAATTTGTATATTTTTTTTCAATTAATTTCAATAAATTTCAATTATTTCCTGCAAACTTAAATTATTCTCTATATTTTTTTTTATTTATACACCAGCTTTCAATTATTTATGTCATTATTCAATTAGTTTCTTAAAATTTCAATTGTCTGGTTAATTTTCCAAGTATTGACTTTAAATTTTTAATTTTATGCACCAGTTAGCAATTATTTTTTTCAAATTACAATTAATTTTGATATTGTTCAATTATTATCTTCTTGTGATTTCAATTTTTTTTTTTAAATTTTAATTGTGTTTTTTAATCTTCAAATTATTGTCAGGAATATCCAAATTTTCTCCATAAGTTCAATTCACTTTCGTTATTTTTCAATTAATTTCTTCAAATTTAAATTACTTCTGTCATTAATCAATTATTTTTGTCATTTTGCTATTATTTTTTTTTTTTTTCATATTTTTGTTATTTTTGCCATTTTAGAATTATTTTTTACAAATTGTAATTATTTTATACAATTTTTTTATTGCCATGAAATTTTAAATTTCTTACACCTGTCTTCAATTATTTTTATTATTTTTTTTTATTATTGTCACGAATTTATAAATTTTTTTACACCAATTTCAATTATTTTCCTCAAACTTATAATATTTTTTTAACCTTACAATTATTGTCTATAATTTTTTAATTTGTACACAAATTTTGAATTATTTATTTCAATATTTTAATTGTTTTGTCAAGTTATCAAGTATTTTCTTCAAATTTTTAATTTTTTTAATGTTGTCAATTATCTTTGTCATTTCTCAATTATTTTTTTTCAAATTACAAATATTTTTGACATTTTTGAATTATTTTACTTAAATGTTATTTTTTTTAATCTTCTTATTATTGTCATGAATTTATGAGGCGCATGAATATTCCCTACATCCCAAATAACATAATCCTCAATAGACATAATTATTAAATGACATAATTCTTAATAAACATAATTTCCAATGGACATAATTCTCAATGGACATAATTCCCAAATAAAATAATTCCCAATGGACATAATTCTCAATGGACATAATTCCCAAATGACATGAATCTCAATGGACGAAATTTCCAATGGACATAATTCTCAACAGACATAATTCTCAAGTGACATAATTCTCAAGTGACATAAATCTCAACGAACATAATTCTCAAGTGACATAAATCTCAATTGACATAATTCCCAAATGACATAATTCTCAATGCACATAATACTCAAGTGACAAAATTCCCAATTGACATAATTCCCAAATGACATAATTATTATCAATGTACATAATTTCCAAATGACATAATTCTCAATGGACATAATTATCAAATGACATAATACTCAATGGACATAGTTCTCAAATGATATAATACTCAAATGACATAATTCTCAATGGACATAATTCTCAAGTAACATAATTTTCAATGCATATAATTCTCAAATAACATAATTCTCATGTGACATAAACATTTTATTAAGGTAAAGAAAATTTTCTCTAAAATAGAAAAAACTTTCTTTGTGGAAGGGAAAAGTTTATGTCGTTTGGGAATTATGTCATTTGGGAATTATGTCATTTGTGAATTATGTTATTAAGGAATTATGTCATTTAGGAATTATGTCCATTAAGAATTATGTCATTCGAAAATGTTGTCCATTGAGAATTATGTCGCTTGAGAATTATCTCCATTGAGAATTATGTCACTTAAAAATTATGTCATTTGGGCATTATGTCATTTGGAAATTATGTCATTTAAGGATTATGTCATTTGAGAATTATGTCCATTGGGAATTATGTCTATTAAGAATTATATTATTTAATAATTATGTTCATTTGAGAATTATGTCATTTGGGAATTATGTCCATTGAAATTTATGTTATTTGATAATTATTTCCATTGAGAATTATATCGTTTCGGAATTATGTCCATTGATAATTATGTCATCTGAGAATTATGTCCATTGAGAATTATGTAATTTGGGAATTATATTCATTGAGAATTATGTCACTTAAGAATTATGTTTTTTGTGCATTATGTCCATTGAGAATTATGTCACTTGAGAATTATGTCAATTGAGAATTATGTTATTTGGGAATTATGTCCACTGATAATTATGTCATTTGGGAATTATGTCCATTGAGAACTATATCATTTGGAATTATGTCCGTTGAGAATTAGATCATTTGGGATTTTAGGAATATTTATGCACTTCGAATTTATTAAAGTTTACACCTAGCTTTAATTATTTATGTAGTTATTCAATTAGTTTCTTCACATTTTAATTATATCGTTAATTTTTTAATTATTTTATACAATTTTTGAATTAATGTATTAAATTTTTTATTTTTTTGCTTCACTTTTTAATATATTTCTCATTTTTCATTAATTTGTTTTCTATATTTCAGTTATTTTTGTCATTATTCAACTATTTTCTACACATATATACATTTTTTTAAATTATTTTTTTCAAGCTTCAATTATTTTCTTGAAAAGTTTATTATTTTTAGTTAATTTTTTAACTATTGTCTAAAAAGTGTAATTTTTACATCAGCTTTTATAATTATTTGTCCTTATTCAAATAGTTTCTTTACATGTTATTTATTTCTTCAATATTTCAATTATTGTGCGAAAATTTAAATTTTTTACACCAGTCTCAAACTTTTTTGTTTTAAATTTAAATCTTTTTTGTCATTCTTTAATTGTTTTTTTGTAACTTTAATTATTTTTGAAACTTTTCAATTATTTACTTCAAATTCCAATTATTTCGTTGCAATTTTTATCATCATTTTTTGATTTGTAATCAATTTTCCAATTAGTTTTGTCATTTACAACTTTTTGTTCAAGTGGAGTTGTTTTTTTTCATTATTTAATTATTTTCTATATATTTCAATTATTTTTGCGATTTTCAAATCTTTTTTTTCAAATTTGAATGGAGTTTTCTGCTGGCGCACGCCAATTTAATATGAGTAATATCAAACTCTATATTGCTATTCACTTCTTTTATTTAAAAACTTACTATTTACTTACTTTTGTCACTTAAAAACTCATTATTTGCTCACTTTTTTAAATTAATATTTCATTATTTTAATTACTTTTAAAAAATACAATATAAATAAGAATAAAGAATTAAAAATCATGATATAATTGGTAAAAAGCGAGCACTGTTTTCAAATATTTTTTAAGACTTTTAAATGCCTTTTTTATAATTTATTCTTCTTTTTAATCATATTTTTTTTTAATGTCAAACTTTCTTCCCCATTTTAAATAAAAATACGTACCAAATTTAATTTCTCCAAATAAATGTTGTATTTAAAGTTTATAATAACTCTAGCATGAATTGATCAAATTCGAACAATTAAAAGTTTTAAATAAATCAAGTTTATTATTATTAAAATATAAATAATTCATAGTTCATATACTAACTAATGTTTGAAGCAATTTAATAAAGATTTACAACACTTTAAGCATAATATGTAAATTAATAAAAAAATATGTATAAATAATTCGAAATAATTTAATCTTTCCAATATATTCGACGATTTAATTATAATTTTATGAAATATAAAGTAAATAAGAATAAAATGTGATACCATGAAATTAAATTGAAGAAAGCGAGCACAGTTTTCCAATATTTTTTAAGGCTTTTAAATGCCGCTTTTATAATTTATTCTCCTTAAATTTTACAATTATTCTTAAATTTGCTAAATTACCTTGCTCCGTTGTCTAATTTTTCTCAACAGTTTTAGAATTTGTTTTCAATTGTCAAATATACTCAACAATTTTTGATTTTTTTTCAATTGTCAAATATTCTCAACAATTATCGAATATTTTTCAATATTGTCAAATATTTTCCACTTATCTCAATTACTTTCTTTAATATCAAATTATTGTCGTTATTTTATAATTATTCTTTTTAATTTTCAATTAATTCTTCAATATTTAGTAATTTCTGTCTTTTTTCAATCATAAATATTGTTCAAATATTTCAATTCAATTGTTTAATTCTATGACTATTTTCTTCAATTAAATCCATTCTTCAGTTTTCAATTATCTTCTCCTATATTCAAGAATTCACAATTCCATTTTTCAATTACTTATTTCAATATTTAATTATATTTCTAATTTTTCTTTGAATTATCAATTATTTCCTTCAAATTTCATTGAAAATTGAATTAACGATTATATTAATGGAATTTTAAATTATTTTCTTCAATTTTCAATTTTTTTTAAAATCTCAATTCTTTTCTTTAATTTTCAATTAAATTTTCAATAATCAATAATTATCAGCTTTTTTTAATTTTTAATTATATGCTTCAAATTTTAATTCGATTTTTCAGTTTTCAATTAGTTTCTTCTATATTCAATAATTCTCGCCTTTTTTCAATAAATTTTTTGAACTTGAAATTATAATCTTTAACTTTCAATTCCATTCTTCAGTTTTCAGTGATTTCCTTCAATTTCAAATTATTTGCTTCAATATTCAATAATTCTTGGCTTTATTCAATTTCATTTAAATTTGAATTAAATTGCTTAATTACATGCATAAATTTTTAATTATTTTCTTCAGTATTCAATAATTCTCTGTTATTTTTAATTATTTTTCTATTAAAATTGTATAATTATTCATTAATTTTTTAATTACTTTTAAATTGTGTCCATTATTCTAGCCTTTTTGAATTTTTTACAATATTCAATAAATATTATCATTTGTCAATTATTTTTTCCATATTCAATAATTCTATGTTTTTTACAAATATTTTTTAAAAATCCGATATTTTACTCTATTTTCAATTATTTTCTGCAATTTCACATAATTTCCTACCATATTTAATAAATTTCGTCTTCTTTAATTATTTTCTATAAAATTTCAATTCCATTTTTAATTTTTCAATTATTTTCTAAAATTTTTAATTACATTTTCGATTTTTATTTAATTTTTCAATTTTAAACAATTCTCGGCTTTTTCCAGTTATTTTATTCAATTATAAAAAATAGATTTTAAATTGTAATTCAATTGTTTAATTCTACAAATATTTTCTTCAATCCTTATTTATTTTCTTTAAATTCCAATTATATGTATTTTCTATACTATTCAAAAATTCTCGCCATTTTTCAATTATTTTTTCGGGTATCAATAAGTTTCTTTAATATTAAATACAATTGTTCAATAATTTCGTTCAATTTTCTAACCAATTCTTCAATTTTTAAATCGGTTCTTTAGTTTTCAAATATTTTTTCTTATATTCAATAATTCTCGCCTTTTTTCAATAACTTTTATAAATTTTTAATTATAATCTTTAAATTTCAATTACATTTTTCAAGTTTCAGTGATTTTCTTGAATTTCAAATTATTTTCTTCGATTTTCAATCCAATTATTTAATTTACAATTATTTTCCACAATTATTCCTACAATTTCCTTAATTTTTTAATTTGAAATTATGTTAGTTTCATATTTATATAGTTTTAAATAACCAACAACAGTGAAAGGATTCTGGCCCTTGCGGTGCGTTCATTTTGTTATTTCCAATAGGGTATTCTTGAATTTTTATCGGAACATATTATTAATGATTAAAAATATAATTATTTAATAATTTATGGTTATAGTTGAATTTGAAAACCAATATTTCACAGACATTCTAACTAAAAAAACAGGTACGGGATTAAATTCGTTGGCTGGGAGGAAAACCATGGAATTTCAAAAATAAAAATAAAGAACGTACTTTTTCAATAATTTGATTAAAAACGTGCTATTATTTCAGTTATCACTAAGAAAACGTAACTATTTCAGAAAATTATTTAAATTTATGTATTTTTCAGTTGACAACAATTTTAAAATTCTATGGAGATTAAATGAACACTGAATTATATTTTTTAATGTAAGTTTAGGTATTCAATAATAAATACAAAATGTAACTTTAAACGAAAACAATCTACAGAGGTTAAATAAACAAGACATGAATTAAATTTTTTAAATGTAAGTTTACTTAATAATAAATACAAAATTTTACTTTAAAACAGAATAATACAGATATGTTACAAGATTTTTAATAATATTTTGCAGAATATAAAACAAAAATGGTTGAAAATGTAAATTTAAAAGAAATGAATTCAAAAACCAGAAAAACTTATTCTTCTAAAGTTAAAATTCATAAATGTTTGTCATTCTTATGTAAAATGATTATTTATTTGTTACTGATTATTTATTTAATCTGCTTTTAAAATTAATTTTATAGAAATTTAATCACACAGTTCAAACAATTTTAATATAAAATTTATGAAGGTTATATATTCTTATTATTAAAGTACACAATAAATAAATTGCTAAGCTAAAAATGACAAAATTTAATAACATTTAAACTATTTTTTTACAATAAATTGGAAAAAACAAGCAATTAATTTAATAAACTGTTATAAAAATTATGGAACTTTACAGAAAGCAAATTGTGATTGTGAATCTTTAGGATTTTTCGATTTTTAAATTCTGACTTACAATGTTTACAAAATATTTTATTTTCTTAAATTAAATTTTATATTGAGAAGCGAGGAGTACACCCTTCCATTGTCAATTTAAGCAGAAGAAGTTTTAAGTTTTATTTTCCTTCCTGAGATTGTTTACTTCATCTGCTAAAATAAATTTTATAATGAACATTGTTTGAACTGTGTGATTAAATGTCTATAAAATTAATTTTAAAAGCAGATTAACTAAATAATCAGTAATAAATAAATAATCATTTTACATAAGAATGACAAACATTTATGAATTTTAACTTTAGAAGAATAAGTTTTTCTGGTTTTTGAATTCATTTCTTTTAAATTTACATTTTCAACCCTTTTTGTTTTATATTCCGCAAAATATTATTAAAAATCTTGTAACATATCTGTATTATTCTGTTTTAAAGTAAAATTTTGTATTTATTATTAAGTAAACTTACATTTAAAAAATTTAATTCATGTCTTGTTTATTTAACCTCTGTAGATTTTTTTCGTTTTAAGTTACATTTTGTGTTTATTATTGAATACCTAAACTTACATTAAAAAATATAATTCAGTATTCATTTAACCTCCGCAGAATTTTAAAATTGTTATCAACTGAAAAATTCATAAATTTAAATAATTTTCTGAAATTATTACGTTTTCTTAGTAATAACTGAAACAGCACATTTTCACATCGCTTGGGCAGAATGATACGTTTTGATTTTGTTTTTCTTAAATGGCATGTTTTTAATCAAATTATTGAAAAAGTACGTTCTTTATTGTTCTTTTTGAAATTCCATGGTTTTGCTCTCAGCCGACGAAATATTAGGTTTACAATTATATTAAAATCAAATTAACCATAGTTCATATGTACGTATATTTATATACGTTCATGGGGTGTTTGAATTCCGTACTTTTTTGATTATTTTGTTACGTAAAATTAAATTTTTTATTTATATTTTTTACCATCCTCCTGACACCACCCACCCCTCGACAAGGGAGGGGGGGACGGCCGCCCCCCCTGCTCCAGCCGATTGGGCGCCACTGCACCCATAAATAAAATTTGTATAGAAAATTGTAATAATTGTATTAAAACAAAATATTGTGTACAAAAAACTATTTAGAAATACATACCAACTTTTTGTAACGTACTATAAAAACTTTTTATTTTCAACTTAGGAAGAAAATCGGTGTTATTTTCTAAAATTTCTATGTATTTATTAATTTATAACACATTTTAACAAATTCACAAAATTTAATTTGATAGTATAATTAATTTAATCTAAATAAGTTCAGTTTATTTTTTGTATTGAAACTATACAAGCCAATGAAAAAAGTATGTTGTATTTTTTTTGAAAAACAATTATATTAACAACAAATTAAATATGTGGGATAAGGTAGAACTCTTTATTTTAGTCTCATGATCTTGGACTTGGCCTTAATAATAACACTAGTTTACAGCCAAAATGTACATTTAATGCCACTATTTTTTTTATGTACTATGGTTCTCTAAACTTAAAAATGACATTAAGAAATTTTTCTATGGATAGGTTTCCGAAATATGAATTTTTTAAATTTTTTTACGTTTTTTTCGGAGGTGACTTCACGTTTTAGGCCGTATCTCGAGTTACAGAGGTCCGATTAAGTTTTTCTAGGTGTCAAATTAAAGGTATTCAAATTCCAAACAATCGCTTTTAACATTATTTTTCAATCGGTTAAATATTTTAAGTGATATAGTCCAAAAAAATAATTTTAAATTTGAGTTTTTGGCCCAAAATCTGAAAAACAAATTCATTCTACCGCCATGCAAAAATAGAAAACGTCAAATTATGTCCAGTTTTAAATTTTTTACATATATGGCTCACTTTTAGGAAGAAAAAAATGTATGGATAAAAAAAATCTATGGGTAATTATTGAAGTTATAAGCCAGGGTACTGAAATTCTCGTTTTACGCCATTTCGGTATTTTACCTCCTTTTATAGTGATTATGTTGATTAATTTAATGAAAACAATATCTAATTAGAAAATGGACTTTTTTCACAGATTTCAAATAATTTTCAGTGCTTTACTAATTTAAATTTAACTGAAAAATTTTTTGGAGTTTTTGACAAAAATTTCTGGAGAGGCATAAATTGATTAAAATCTGCTTCTTTGACAAGTTGAATCAGATGCGCAGAGGTTCAATTCTTTTTTAATTTTCTTTGTTATTAGATAAAAAAGTTTGAAATTAGATATAGAAATATAAACAACAATTGATATTTGACTGAAAAAATTTTTGGAGTTTTTGACAAAAATTTCTGGAGAGGCATAAATTGATTAAAATCTGCTTCTTTGACAAGTTGAATCAGATGCGCAAAGTTTTGAAAAGCATAAATTGTATTATATTACACAAAGTAGTTAAGAATATTTTTCTTTAATGGGAAATCAAAGAAAATTGATTCTTTTTTAATTTATAAGGAGAAAAACCATTGACTTTCGTCTGAGGGCTGCTGCGGAAATATTTTTTTTAAAAAAAAAATTAATTTCATATTTCTGTATCTAATTTCAAACTTTTTCATCTATTAACGAACAAAATTCAACAAATCTGTTTCAACTTGTCAAAAAAGCAGATTTTAATCAATTTATGCCTCTTCAGAAATTTTTGTCAAAAAGTCCAAAAAATTTTTCAGTCAAATATCATTTATTTTTCTTATTTCGATAGCTAATTTCAAACTTTTTCATCTATTAACGTACAAAATTTAACAAAAATTGAACCACTGCGCATCTGATTCAACTTGTCAAAGAAGCAGATTTTAACCAATTTATGCCTCTCCAGAAATTTTTGTCAAAAACTCCAAAAAAATTTTCAGACAAATATTTTGTATTTTCTATATTTCTAAATCTAATTTCAAACTTTTTTATCTATTAACGAACAAAATTCAACAAAAATTGAACCACTGCGCATCTGATGCAACTTGTCAAAAAAGCAGATTTTAATCAATTTATGCCTCTTCAGAAATTTTTGTCAAAAACTCTAAAACATTTTTCAGTCAAATATCATTTATTTTTTATATTTCTATATCTAATTTGAAACTTTTTCATCTATTAACGAACAAAATTGAACAAAAATTGAATCTCTGCGCATCTGATTCAACTTGTCAAAAAAGCAGATTTTAATCAATTTATGCCTCTTCAGAAATTTTTGTCAAAAACTCCAAAAAAATTTTCAGACAAATATTTTGTATTTTCTATATTTCTAAATCTAATTTCAAACTTTTTTATCTATTAACGAACAAAATTCAACAAAAAATGAACCACTGCGCATCTGATGCAACTTGTCAAAGAAGCAAATTTTAATCAATTTATGCCTCTTCAGATATTTTTGTCAAAAACTCTAAATAATTTTTCAGTCAAATATCATTTATTTTTTATATTTTTATATCTAATTTGAAACTTTTTTATCTATTAACGAACAAAATTCAACAAAAATTAAACCTCTGCGCATCTGATTCAACTTGTCAAAATAGCAGATTTTAATCAATTTATGCCTCTCCAGAAATTTTTGTCAAATACTGCAAAAAAATTTTCAGTCAAATATCATTTATTTTTTATATTTCTATATCTAATTTCAAACTTTCTCATCTATTAACGAACAAAATTCAAAAAAAATTGAACCTCTGCGCATCTGATTCAACTTGTCCAAAAATCAGATTTTAATCAATTTATGCCTCATCAGAAATTTTTGTCAAAAACTCCAAAAAAATTTTCAGACAAATATTTTTTATTTTCTATATTTCTAAATCTAATTTCAAACTTTTTTATCTATTAACGAACAAAATTCAACAAAAAATGAACCACTGCGCATCTGATGCAACTTGTCAAAGAAGCAAATTTTAATCAATTTATGCCTCTTCAGATATTTTTGTCAAAAACTCTAAATAATTTTTCAGTCAAATATCATTTATTTTTCATATTTTTATATCTAATTTCAAACTTTTTTATCTATTAACGAACAAAATTCAGAAAAAATTGAACATCTGCGCATCTGATTCAACTTGTCAAAAAAGCAGATTTTAATCAATTTATGCCTCTCCAGAAATTTTTGTCAAATACTGCAAAAAAATTTTCAGTCAAATATCATTTATTTTGCATATTTCTATATCTAATTTCAAACTTTCTCATCTATTAACGAACAAAATTCAGAAAAAATTGAACCTCTGCGCATCTGATTCAACTTGTGCAAAAATCAGATTTTAATCAATTTATGCCTCATCAGAAATTTTTGTCAAAAACTCCAAAAAATTTTTCAGTCAAATATCATTTATTTTTCATATTTCTATATCTAATTTGAAACTTTTTCATCTATTAACGAACAAAATTCACCAAAAATTGAATCTCTGCGCATCTGATTCAACTTGTCAAAAAAGCAGATTTTAATCAATTTATGCCTCTTCAGAAATTTTTGTCAAAAACTCCAAAAAAATTTTCAGACAAATATTTTGTATTTTCTATATTTCTAAATCTAATTTCAAACTTTTTTATCTATTAACGAACAAAATTCAACAAAAAATGAACCACTGCGCATCTGATGCAACTTGTCAAAGAAGCAAATTTTAATCAATTTATGCCTCTTCAGATATTTTTGTCAAAAACTCTAAATAATTTTTCAGTCAAATATCATTTATTTTTTATATTTTTATATCTAATTTGAAACTTTTTTATCTATTAACGAACAAAATTCAACAAAAATTAAACCTCTGCGCATCTGATTCAACTTGTCAAAATAGCAGATTTTAATCAATTTATGCCTCTCCAGAAATTTTTGTCAAATACTGCAAAAAAATTTTCAGTCAAATATCATTTATTTTTTATATTTCTATATCTTATTTCAAACTTTCTCATCTATTAACGAACAAAATTCAAAAAAAATTGAACCTCTGCGCATCTGATTCAACTTGTCCAAAAATCAGATTTTAATCAATTTATGCCTCATCAGAAATTTTTGTCAAAAACTCCAAAAAAATTTTCAGACAAATATTTTTTATTTTCTATATTTCTAAATCTAATTTCAAACTTTTTTATCTATTAACGAACAAAATTCAACAAAAAATGAACCACTGCGCATCTGATGCAACTTGTCAAAGAAGCAAATTTTAATCAATTTATGCCTCTTCAGATATTTTTGTCAAAAACTCTAAATAATTTTTCAGTCAAATATCATTTATTTTTCATATTTTTATATCTAATTTCAAACTTTTTTATCTATTAACGAACAAAATTCAGAAAAAATTGAACATCTGCGCATCTGATTCAACTTGTCAAAAAAGCAGATTTTAATCAATTTATGCCTCTCCAGAAATTTTTGTCAAATACTGCAAAAAAATTTTCAGTCAAATATCATTTATTTTGCATATTTCTATATCTAATTTCAAACTTTTTCATCTATTAACGAACAAAATTCAGAAAAAATTGAACCTCTGCGCATCTGATTCAACTTGTGCAAAAATCAGATTTTAATCAATTTATGCCTCATCAGAAATTTTTGTCAAAAACTCCAAAAAAATTTTCATTCATATATCATTTATTTTTTATATTTCTATATCTAATTTGAAACTTTTTCATCTATTAACGAACAAAATTCACCAAAAATTGAATCTCTGCGCATCTGATTCAACTTGTCAAAAAAGCAGATTTTAATCAATTTATGCCACTCCAAAAATTTTTGTCAAAAACTCCAAAAAAATTTTCAGTCAAATATTTTTTATTTTCTATATTTCTAAATCTAATTTCAAACTTTTTTATCTATTAACGAACAAAATTCAACAAAAAATGAACCACTGCGCATCTGATGCAACTTGTCAAAGAAGCAAATTTTAATCAATTTATGCCTCTTCAGATATTTTTGTCAAAAACTCTAAATAATTTTTCAGTCAAATATCATTTATTTTTCATATTTTTATATCTAATTTGAAACTTTTTTATCTATTAACGAACAAAATTCAACAAAAATTAAACCTCTGCGCATCTGATTCAACTTGTCAAAAAAGCAGATTTTAATTAATTTATGCCTCTCCAGAAATTTTTGTCAAATACTGCAAAAAAATTTTCAGTCAAATATCATTTATTTTTCATATTTCTATATCTAATTTGAAACTTTTTTATCTATTAACGAACAAAATTCAACAAAAATTAAACCTCTGCGCATCTGATTCAACTTGTCAAAAAAGCAGATTTTAATCAATTTATGCCTCTTCAGAAATTTTTGTCAAAAACTCCAAAAAATTTTTCAGTTAAATTTAAATTAGTAAAGCACTGAAAATTATTTGAAATCTGTGAAAAAAGTCCATTTTCTAATTAGATATTGTATTCATTAAATTAATCAACATAATCACTATAAAAGGAGGTAAAATACCGAAATGGCGTAAAACGAGAATTTCAGTACCCTGGCTTATAACTTCAATAATTACCCATAGATTTTTTTCATCCATACATTTTTTTCTTCCTAAAAGTGAGCCATATATGTAAAAAATTTAAAACTGGACATAATTTGACGTTTTCTATTTTTGCATGGCGGTAGAATGAATTTGTTTTTCAGATTTTGGGCCAAAAACTCAAATTTAAAATTATTTTTTTGGACTATATCACTTAAAATATTTAACCGATTGAAAAATAATGTTAAAAGCGATTGTTTGGAATTTGAATACCTTTAATTTGACACTTAGAAAAACTCAATCGGACTTCTGTAACTCGAGATACGGCCTAAAACGTGAAGTCACCTCCGAAAAAAACGTAAAAAAATTTTAAAAATTCATATTTCGAATACCTATCCATAGAAAAATTACTTAATGTCATTTTTAAGTAACGAGAAGCTTAGTACATAAGAAAAAAATAGTGACATTGAATGTACATAAATTTTTTTTTTTTTGTAAACTAGTGTAATTTGTCTAAAAAATTACAAGTAAAAATATAAATTTTATTATAAATAAAGTCTGAAAATATCCGATGTGAAAAGCATTATGATACCCTTCTGAAGAATCAAGTTACCGATATAAAATTGTCTCGGTATCCAACAGATGTCAGCAGACAGTCTATACCTGTTGAATGTTTCACCTGGACAATCTAGATTCTAGATCCCCTCCACGTGCAGATAGGGGGCCTCTTCTGGCCCCACTCCAGTCGACTTCAAAGTCAGACTACGCTACGTTCAGCGTAGTTTCAGAAATTCCGACGTAGCACGAAAGTCGACTCTGTGATAAAGTCCATTGACCATAACACAAGGATTCATCCTAGTTACGGATTTTGAGGTGTAATTATTTGCCAACAGGATTCGGAAGGACCCGCGTATCGTACCGGAAGTAGGTGAGTGCGCGAAATTCTATATCTTCGATCTTTTTTTTCCAAAAGCAATCGGTTTCAAGTGATCGTGAACCGTTAATCGGGAATAACCGTGATGCCTATAAGCCCAGCGAAATGGCTACCATCCGTAGGAGTAACCCTTCGGCTACCACAATATTATTGCCCAATCAAAATTCTCCTTTTTTAAAAAAAAAAGAAAAACAATTTCTGTGACAAATAGGATTATTATTTGTAATATCACATGTGTATTTTTCATCTCCCTATACCCACGTAGTAAGTTTTCAAAAGTGGATGCTGTGAAATGTAAAAGTTGAAGATCACGATAACTTCTCCTAGTTATAAAGAGGCTCTTCCAACTTTGTGGTTCACATATATACACGACATAGAAAGTGCAATATTGATGCAACCTACATTTATTGAAATTTTTATACGTGGGCAATTGTTGGCAAAGTGAAATCTTCAGTAGGATATTCTGCTTTTTAAATAAAGTGCCTGTGCGCAAGAGAGAAATAAATGAGGATATATTTCGTTGCATGAAATATTCATGTTTTGTTCAAGGATAAAAATTCAATATTACAATTTACCGTTTGATGAAGGATTTATGACGATTTTGCAACAAAAAGTGACGCATGACGATTTTAATCTTTTTTTTTTTTTTTAGAAAGTTTCCATTTTAAGGAAGTGTTTGTTAGGTTGTCTGTTTTGACTCTTGTAATTGTTAAACGATACGAGGAAGCTATATTTTTTCTTGCATTATTTTTGTCCTAAAAAAATCATTTTTAATGCAATACACATTTTAAAAAAAAAAGTTTAGTCTCAAAATAAACTCGGGTGGTTTAATTTTAATGCTTTTTGGTAATCTAAACGCTTTTAAATTTGATCTTAGATTTTCACCTAATAATTTGGGTCAAATAATTTGGTAAAATAATATAGGAAACCTTAATTTCTGTCCATTGTTAATTTTTCAAAAATGAGAATTTTTAAATTCCACACAATTGCAAATAATTAAAAAAGCGTGCAAAAACATGACGGAAATTTGTGCAAGAGGTTCTGTGTTTTACAAAATTTTTTATGTTTTCAAGATTACAAGTTTAAAACTGGTCAAAAATTATGAATTTAATAAAAAATTAGGACCCGGTGATTGGGAACCAAATGACAAAAAACTAGCATTTAAAAGGGTCAAAACAAAGGTAGCGCACATTTAAATTGGAAAAAGAAAATATTTCGAAACTTAAGACAAAAAATGAAAGACATTCACTGATAAAATTCTTCCCTGTTCTCAATAAAAATAAAAAAAAATTGTCTTCTTTTTTCAAGAAACAAAATTTAAAAAATGATAAAAAGCTTTAATTTATAGTTATTCAGATTTATAATAAATGGATACGCAATTGGGTCATTGACAAAAGCATTACAAAATAATTTGTAAAATAATAATAAGCTGTTCATTTGCAATTAAACTCAATGGTGAATTAACGATTGGTAGATTTATTTATATTTATAAAAATGATCAAATCATTATAATTTTTGGTTCAATATTTTTTTACTTTTATTATACTTATTAATCGGCTGATTCATAAATAATATTGTACTATAAGTAAATCAATAATTTATTCTTAATATACCAATATTTACTAATTTTAAGTTTAAATATTGGATCACTAATAACATAATGATCTAATTTAATCCCATATGATTCACATTGAAAATTTAAACTAATTTTTATAACATTAAAACTTTACAAATTATGACGAAGTAGCTTTTGCTATTTATTATATTTTTGCAAACAAGACAATTACTAAAATTCTTATTTATCGCAATTTTTGAAATTTTTCGTAAGCTGTGTAAAAAATATTTAAAATTAATTGAAATTTACATATTTCAATTTATTGTTTCAATAAAAATTACCTAGTAATAAAAACCAGTAAAAAAAAGTTAGAAAGACAATAAAAACTAGTCATAGAAAATTTTAGTAATACAAACTTGAAAATAAAATTTTTTTAAAATAAACATTGACTAAAGACAAGAGTAAAAAAACTAAATCTCCAAGGTTTATACGGATTTTTCTGACATTTAAAAAAAAAGGAGGAAGTAAAATATAAAGTGAGTAAAAATATTCGAAAAATATATTTAACTGCATTAATAGCAAATGTAGCTATAAATATTAACAAAATAAGTTTAATAAAATTACGTCATAAATTACGCTTTTTAATAATAATTATTGTTTTATTAACAAATAAAATAAGTTTTTTATTTATTTATATTTATCTATTCAATTAACTTCTTTCAAACTTTCAAGATTTCGCATATATAAATTATTTTTGTGATTAATTTTTGTAAATCATCGAGTACAGATAATATTTAATCGAAATCATATTTAACTTTAATATTCCACTATCTCTAAAGTTGTAAAAAATTATTTTTTTAATCACGTAAAAGGTATAAATTGCATAATTAAAATTTTAAACATTGTCTCAAAATACAAGTCATTACACTTTCAAGAATGAATTTTTAATCTATCAAAACTCTTCATTGATAAATAAAAATAAACAAAAACAATATACGCCAAATAATTAATAAATTCTTTTGAAAATTTTTAACTTAGTGTAAAATATTAAGTATGAATTAACTATAATTTTATCAATTTTAATTTATTTAAAATCTAAACTTAAAAAGAATCGTGAAATAAATAAATTTTTGGTTGTCGAATTAAAACAATTTTTACAATTAGTCACTTTTTATTGTACATCTGACATATAAGCTCAATAATATATTGATTATGATGCTTTATCAATACGTGCATTTTTTATTCGTTACCAATCAACTGATTATTGTCAATATCTCGAATGTATAGATCCTTCGTGAATTGATATTTAATTGATTACATCTGTTTATCTCAAGGGTTAAAATTTCTTGAAGAAAGAAATCGAGATGATGTTTTCGAATTATATTTTTTAAAATTTATTATTTAAATTTGCTATTATAATGAAAATGTTAGATTCTTAAATATTTTATTCAAGTTTGGGAAGTAGTTTTAAATTTTACTTTTGATACAAAAAAAATTATCATTTGAATAAAAAAACAAAACTTCATCAATAAGATATTTAGGTATTAATATAAAATCCATAACATTGTGCAAATTAAACATTTTTATATTTTTCATATTTTATTTTTATAATTAACGACATTTGAATCAATACGTTTTAATTTTTTCTAATTTTATGAAACATTGAGCTAGAAATTAATTTAATTCATTACCATTGTCATTAGTCTATTGTCTTATCACGTTCAAGGAAAAACACCGGCTTTATATACACAATATGACTCTTCTTTTTGCTCTTAAAAGTTTACTTTTTTCCAATCCAAGGTTTAGTATTTAACTATTTTAAATTTCGTTTTTCTTTTTATTATTTGTAAATTTCTAAAGTTATATATTAAGAAAATAGTTTGTTAATTTTTTTGTACTGAAAATTTCAATTAAAAAAACTTGCAGATTTAAATGACAATTTTCTGGAAAAAAATGCCCGAAAACTCAAATTTTCTACATTCATTCAAGAATTTTCGTTTCTTTCACAGATTAGAAATAATTGATTAAGTTTCGTATCTCAGTTATCGATGATTTAATTCACACTAAATAATCAACTCTTGGAATTCTAATACGAATGTAAGATAAAGTTAAACAAATATTTCCACAAGAATGTATTTTTATCCATTGTGTAATTTTTTATTTATTTTAACATAACTGTATAATAATATTGAAACATAAAACAAATATTGTTGGTAGTATTTTAATTTTTCCTAACTTTGAAAGCAATTAAACGTTTGTTGTTGAATTTTTTGCAAACTTTAAAAGTTAATAAATACATTTTTTGATAAGTAAATTTGCAAATGACATTTCTCACATAACCACTAAAGTCAATTTTAAGATAAAAAATTATAATTAGTTGCTTATAAAAGAAATCTGATTTTTTTTAAATTAAAGTCTATCCTAATTAGGGGATTTAAAGATTTTGGTAATTCTTTCTAGTAAACAAAATTAAATTTAAAAATCGACTTGGTTAATAAAATTTTTTCTTACAATCAACAGTATGGACATGTTGATTTCGAGGTTAGGTTATTGACCTTTGTTTGATTTTGCTTTTTTATCAATAAGCTTAATAACTGTTTTACAAATGTAGCTTTTACTTACAAAACTGAAGCATTTTTAAGTAAACAGTGTTTGTTATTTGCTTAAACTATTAATTAAATTAGAATAAATTAACTTTTTTATAAGAATCTGTTTTGCGTCATTTGCTCAAAAAATTGTTTTCAATACGATTTATTATTGAACTTTCACATTTATAAAATATCCTTATTTAACATATTTTATTAGAAAACTTTTCTTGTGAACAGAAAAAAAAACACGTATCATATATATTTATGACATTATCGATGACGAGTGTTGATCAAAATCTCACTGGCCGCGCATGCGCCATTTGATACTGCCAACAAAACATTTTAATAACCTCAAATAAAGGTAAAGATTAATTATTTAACAAAATTATTTTCTTATGATTGCATTTATTTTTTTTAGTAAGGTTGCAAAACGTAAAATACTCTAATAATTTAATTAGTTGGGTGCCAACTTTTTTTTTTCATTAATTTTACAAATGAATTTTCTTTGAATTTTAAAGCCCGTTTCATTAATAATTTTATGATCGTTTATCCAAAGTAGCTTGCTGAGTTGGTCATTAAATATTAAAATTGTTTTCTGCTCATTCGATGGGCTTATAAGGAAATGACGGTCAAGGCATTGCTCTGATGATCCTGCAGAAGCCCACGGTCCACAGTGCAAGCCCATAATGACCCCTAACTAAAATACATTCGATACTCGGCATTCTCAAAATATCCAATCCTTTTTTGTCTTTACAAGCAAACCAGAAATGCGGACTGGGTGGCGCCGAGTGTTTATTTCTTTTCCAAGCAAATCGCATTAAAGGACTGACTATCTTCCTCTGACGAATTCCCTTTTACATTCAATTCAAAACCATCGACAATACAAACTTAAATTCATTTCCAGAAAGTGGACATCTTAAGCTATTTTAAAATAATTATTACTTTTATATTAAAAAAAAAAGTTAGCATTCGCTAAAATAAAAAAATGATCTAGACAAAAGTTGTAGATCTTACAGAGACGCATATTTTATGTAGTATACATTTTTTCATGAAACTAAATATTTTCCGAGAAAAAAGGATTTTAATGACTAGTTGCCGTACGGCCTCCGGCCGCGTGGATATACAGGGGTAATAAAAAAAAAAATTATAAAATAGTTGTCACAAGGTGCTCGGCTGCTTGGTTGTTTTTTACTCAAAAAGGTCCTCGGACAATAAGAATAATTCCAATAGAATGTTCTTTTCAATTAACTTGATGATCCTTAAAAATTTGCCATTAAAAACAAAATTTTGTCTCACTGCACATCTGTTGTGTAAATTATTTGACCTTCGGAAATCAAGTTTCCTCCAGTTTATGTATATCAGTTAATTTTGTATTCAGCCAGGGAATGCTAATTATTAAAGAAATGATGTTTTTGAACACCAACATCTTAGCATACATTTGTTTAAAAAATAATGATCACTTTAAAAAATTCCCTTTAGTCGTAAAAGTATAATTTTAAATAAAAATTGCAAATAATACACAAAAGTCGTAACGATAGTGACAATAATAATTATGACAATTATTATTAGAAAATGAAAATAAAAAAAGTTAACAGAAAAAACTTACCCAACTCTGCCTGGACGTAAATCAAGCTATTTGATAATTTTAATAAATAATTTTATAACCTATTTGACTTAAAACTCATTTGGCCTAGAACACATTTGACACAATACCATTTGACATAAATTTTATATTATAGATTATGGCAATTGAGATTTGTGTCAAATATGTATGCGCCAAATAGGTTTTAGGCTAAATGGGTTTTAGGCTTAATGAGTTTTAGGCCAAATGAGTATTAGGCTTAATGTGTCAAATAGGTTTTAGACTAAATGTGTTTTAGGCTTAATGTGTCAAATAGGTTTTAGGTCAATTGGGTTTTAGGCCAAATGGATTTTAGGTTAAATGGGTTTTAGGCCAAATACGTTTTAAGCTAAATGGGATTAAGGCTAAATGCGTTTTAGGGCATATGGGTTTTAGGTCAAATTTGATTCCAAATAGGATTTAGGCCAGATGGGTTTCAGGTCAAATGGATTTGGGGCTAAATGGTTTTTAAGCCAAATTTGTTTTAGGCCGTATGAGTTTTAGGCTGAATAGGTTTTTAAAACACATGTTTCTTAAAAAATAAACAGCAAAAAATCGTGTTTTTTTTATGTTGACGCATTTCTTTGAAATCGTAATGATGGTTAATTGTTATAGAACAATACTTTTATTTTTATGGTTTGATAATAACACATTTTTATGTTAATTCTTTGTGATTTTATGAAAAAAAGTTGGCCTTCATTTAATGGCACTGCTCCCATTCTTTTAGTAACTTAACGGATCGTATATACAACACACATAGTGTCGACCATCTTTCCAAAATAGTCAGACTCATATCTTCTTAATTGTAAAAATATTAAATTATTAATGATATGTCACTGTGTACTTTTACAAGAGGCGAAAGATGAATAAATGATTTTTAGTCGAGTCATATAGAATCTGTTTGACGCGCGAACGTCCTTAAATTGAATCTCAAAGCACTTGAGTTTTTCAATGCAATGATCTATTCTTGTACTGCTTTCGTCAAAACTGAATACTCAAATATATTCTTCTTTAAATAAAAAAAAAAAAAGTTGCTTAAACAAAGAAACATTCTTCGCATTATAAAGATCACAAACATTCGTTTTTTTTGTTATTGACCATTCATTTAATCGGCAAATTTAAGTGAGTAATAAATATTTATTATTCTAGTTCGTTTATTGATACTTAAACTTTATTTATAGTTTTACTAACCTCTTTTTTCAAATTTAAAGATCCAAAAGTTTAAACAAAATTTATGTATGTAGATAAACCTTAATTTGTGGCTCTTAATGTTTCTTGGAAGCTACTCGATGGACTTTTTCTGCTTTAACCAAGCGTAAGGAGAAATTCGAGTGATGAAATCTTTTATTTAGTCAGATTTCAAAATTTCTCCTTCACGTTATTAGTCATACAGAGTAACAATATTATTCTAAATTAAAGAAAAGAATCTTATGTTGACATTGTTTATTCACGTTATAGTTATTTTTACTCCACTTATCACCAATTCTAATGATGAAATAGTGACTATCACTTTTTTATTGTCGTTCATTTTATACAACTTAATAAATTAATATTTTTAATAAAGATAAAAAATACTAAAAATAAGCATATTAGCTGAAATGTCATTATTGACCAAAACTATGCTAACCAATCAGAAGCCTAAAACCCTGATAGCAGTGTATAGCGAGTTTTACAATCTTTTCCATTTTTCTCGGAAAATATTTATTTTTATAAAAAAAGTCATACAACATAAAATGTGTATTTTGATCATATCCACAACTTTTGTTCAAAGTATTTTTTGAAATTTTTAATATTTCATGAGATAATAGCAAAAGAACCGTGAAGTAGTTACCATAAGGAATTGTTCTGTCTTCTTGTATTATACACATTTCCTTATAACTTTTGAACCAGTCAAGATATTTTAATTTTCTTTGGCTTATTTTAAAGCTAATAGTTCAAGGTTTAATTAAGCTTAATTTCAAATTTTTCCAATTACTTTTCAAAAAATGCAGCCCTCCAAACTTGAACAATGAAAATTCACAAAAAATTCACTTGTCTTTATCACCTTGAATCTCCGTTTCTATTAATCAAAAAGGCTTTAAAATAAGACCATTTATCGGCAAATTTCATAAGCTTTCCAATGGTCTATAAAAAAATTAAATTCGTTAATATCGGACAGAGTTATCAACATTTTAAAACAGTCATATTTTTAATCCCATTTTTGTAAGTGGTCCCACAATTTTGTCCGGTAGTGTACATTGAGCAGTAAATTTATAATAGTGCTGAGAGTAAAATTTTTTGCAATAACAAATATTATTGAAGTAGCAGAAGACAGTGTTTGTCGTCTCACAGAGGGAAAATATAGTAGGGAAAAATCTCAAATCTGTTGTTTGAGTTGCTGTTGAATGACGTAAGCAATGGTAAATAGTTACCAGTCGCATTGCTTCGTAAACGTGGTTTGCATTCCGATCGTCCAGCCAGCAGTAAGGTTTCAAATGCTCAGAAACAGTCGCACCCATCACTGCGTTATTCCAAGGGCTTTTCTGGCGCGAAAGAAAGGCGTCATTTACATATTCGATTCGTTAATTTTATTCGATGAGACTTACAGATCAGGCTGACGCTTTTCACTTTTGCAATCTCTATATTTAATCTCCACTTATGTTCTGCCTCATAAAATTCAGGAAAAATCGTTTTCTTCATATTTTGTTTTTAAACAGACAGTGTTTTAGCTATATTGCTTGTCTGCATACGTTTATATGCAGATAACTTCGTATTTTTATATGAATCCAAATAGCACGAAATATTTCCATTCTTCCAAAAAAATACGAAATGTATTATTATCATGGATAAGTTTTTGAATCGTGTTTTACAGAATAACACGCGATGCAACAGAAACAAACGGGAGGTAAAATTAACTATGGTTTGAGGTTATATAAACGTGGATCGAGGGGCACTATGTGAAACTTAAGGAAAGTGCTTGAAAATAATAAAATATATTGGAGAGAAGTAGGAATGTAGAATGCTTATAGGATGACAAAATGGACGATTGTCTGAAGGCACAACAAAAATTAGCGTCTCTAATTGGAGAGAAAAATATTTGCGATTATTACGAGCCAATAGCAGACGTGTTTTGATGAAAGTGGTCTTTGATTGGTTCTCGGGATATTACCAAACAATCAGTATCGAATTTTTATGACTTAGCGTAAAGGTACGGTCACAGCTCCTGGCTGCCTGCAGGTTACCATGGCAACGTATGAGAGTGAGCGAGAGGGAACAAATTTTCTTTCTTGCTCACTCTCATACGTTGCCATGGTAACCTGCAGGCAGCTAGGAACTGTGACCGTACCTTTATCTTGTTTTTTAGTCTGGTCATTCTAATTTCTAGTGTCATAAATGCTATCAATATTTATTTCATTCGAGAAGCCTGTCATTAATTTCCAGAAATTATTCCGTTCGATTATAATTTTTTTAATCTTTCAATCAATTTTTCGCACTGAGAAAAGAAGCCTCTAACCAAGTTGTAGTAATAGCTCGGTTAAAAGGACTCTGAACAAAATAAACAAGATACCTGCCCTCACAATCGGACTCGAAGGTCAAAATAAAAAAGGACCGAACCAACGATTAGGATTTTTCTGAAAACATAAAGAGGTTAGGTTACGGAAACTCGGAGAGTTGCGCAGTCAAGTGCGCAGTAAACGTATTTAAAACTCGCAGTAAATATCGCACGTAGAGTTAAAAATTTTTGGTAATTTGAAAATTTCGGTTACATTCTTGGAAATATATCCGAGAATATTCTCCTTCCCGAGAATTTATGAGAATTTTCTATGTTTGAATGAGCTCCACTATTTTGAAACACAAACAATTTATTGAAATAAAAATGGATAAATAACAAAATATTTATCATTACAAATTAACTATATTTAAAAAAATAATGTCAAATTTTGCAAATTAATTGGAAAAAAATAATGAAAACAATTAAACTTGTCGAAAGTGGGTAATTTAAAAAATCATAGAAATGTTTTAAAATTCAAAAAAATATAATTGAATTTTAGGAAAATACTTCAAAATGTTAGAAATAAATTGAAAAAAATTAAAATAATGAAAAATTGGAGAAAATAATTAAAAATTTTAAAAAATGCTTGAAATTGAGATAAGCAATTAAAAATTTAGACAATTAATTCAGAAATCATGAAAATGATTAAAAAATTGAAGAAAATAGTTTAAATTTGAGAAAATAATTGAAAAAATTACATAAATAAAGGAAAATAAAGGAATAGAATAATGAAAATTTCAGATAAATAATTGAAATATCAGATAAATAGTTTAAAATTTGGAAATTATGAAAAGAATTTAAAATGATTAACGGAAGAAAATAATGGAAAATTTCAGAAAAATATTTAAAAAATTTAAAAAATAATTTTAAAAAATAAGAATAATTAAAAATTAAGGAAAATAATTGAAAAATGATATTAAAATTTGAAATTCGAAAAAAATGGGATAAAAGCAATGATAAGTTGAAGAACATTAATTAAATTTGAAATAAATAATTTAAAAAATTGCACAATTTTTTTCAAAATTTTTAAAAGATCTATTTGTTTTAACGCCCAAATTTATGATGCGTGTAACCTAATTAATAAAATGTTATGAAATAAATAAAAATAAATAATTAAAATAGAAAAAAAATTGAAATTTAACAAAAATACTTGAAAATGTGAGAAATTAATTGAAAAAAATTAGAATAATTAAAAATTGAAGAAGATCATTGAAGTAGGCTAAAAATAATTGAAACTTAAGATAATTAATACAAATTTTTGTAAATTACGAAAACAAATGAAAATAATGAAAAATTGTAGAAAATAATTGAAATTCGAGAAAAATACTTGAAAATCTTGAAAAATAATTTTACGAAATGATAAATATAATTAAGAATTTAGAAAAATAATTTAAAAAATGATAAAAATAATTTAAAGTTAACAAAAATAGTTGAAATATGATGAAAATAATTAAAAGTTTTTAAAAATAATTGAAAAATGATTTTAAATTTTGAAATTCGAAAAAAATATGATAAAAGCAATGATAAGTTAAAAAAATTAATGAAATTTGAAATAAATAATTTAAAAAAATGCACAATTTTTTTCAAAATTTTAAAAAGATCTGTTTTTTTTAACGCCCAAATTTATGATGCGTGTAACCTAATTAATAAAATGTTATGAAATAAATAAAAATAAATAATTAAAATAGAAAAAATTTGAAATTTGAGAAAAATACTTGAAAATCTTGAAAAATAATTTTACATAATGATAAATATAATTAAGAATTTAGAGAAATAATTTAAAAAGTGATAAAAATGATTTAAAATTGGAATATGATGAAAGTAATTAAAAGTTTTTAAAAATAATTAAAATATGATAAAAAAAATTTTAAATTTCAAAAAATAATATAAATTTTTTAAAAATTATGCGAAAAGAATGAAATATTTACATATTGTAGAAAATAATAGAAAAATTACAGAATTTTTTTTAAGCAAATGAAAATAATTGAAAAATCGTTCAAAAAGTTGAAAATTGAAGACAATAATCTATATTTGAAAATTTAGGAAATTAATTGAAAAATAATTTAAATAATTAAAAGATGGAGAAAATAATTGTAAAATGATAAAAAGAAATGACTATTGAACAAAATAATTATAAATTGAGATATATATTTGAAAGTTCAGGATATTAATTCCGAAATAATGACAATAATTAAAAATGGAAAACAATGGTGAATTAAAAAAATTAATTTCATTCTGCGATAAATAATATGGAATTTAGCAATAAATAAATTAAAAATAATTGAAATTTGCGGAAGGTAGATTTAAGATTTAGGGGAAAAAGTGAAAAACAATGTGAATAATTAAAAATTGCAGAAAGTAATTCGAATATGATAAAAATAGTTGAAAAATGTGTGTAGTTTAAGTAATTGAAATCATAAGAGAAAAGAATGATTAAAAATTGAAGAAATTTTTAAATCATTTCAAATTTAGTATTTTTAAACAGTGCTGGATTATTTAAACTTTTAATCAATGCAAATTCAAATTAACAGGAATTTGAAGAAATTAAAATTTCTAGGTATAAATTTAAAATTTGAGAATATTTTGAAAAGGTGAAATTATTAATAAATAATTAATATATGGTGTAAAAATTTAAAACAAAAAAAACATCTAATGACAAACTTTAGGCGTGGCGACATAATGAAAGAAAATTGTAAATTGTTATTTATATGATTCTTACTTTTAATATTGAAATTTAAATCATTACTTATTAGAATGGCACTAGAGATTCTATTTTCTTACATTGATTGAGAAAATTTGATAAATAAATAAAAAACATACATTTTCGATTAGAATTTTGGTCTGTTATAAGTTATAACTCTAGTCACACGTGGTAAAAATACTGCTACTAATACTATTTTTAAAAATATAAATTGAAAATTAATAAAATGTGGGTAAATTAATATATTTTTGAAACAATAGTACTTTATTCAGTACTATAATTATATTGTGTATATTTATGTAAATATTAAAAATATAAATGTTTTTTTAATAGATATGTTTTTGGCTGCCATATTTGATTTTTTCATAGGATTCATTACTAATCTATTTCAAATTTATATAATTAAGTAATCAACACTTCGAATGTACATGTTTAATAACAGTTGTATAAAAAAAATAGTTCCAAATAATTTTATCCATAATCTATAATAATAATAAACCTTTGAATAGTAATTTTTAATTAAGAGTAACACACATATCCTATAAATTACTCAAACAAATTTATTTTAGTTATTATTATCATAATTAATAACAAAATTAAATTCAAACAACTTAATACATGTTTTAGAAAATAAAATTTAAAAAACTATTAAATAAAATTCGAAACATGTAGAATTATTTAAATCTTTTGTATTCATAGAATTTGTTGTTGTTTTTTTTAACCCTTTTTAACACTAAAGCTAAAAAACACAACAAATAATGACTAAATAACATATTTCCTAATAAAGATTGCGGCAAAATTATTTTTAAACACTTTTTTTTTTTAAAGCATCATTTCACGGATAAACTTGAAATAAAGCAAAAAGTGCACAGTTTCTTCGTATTCGTGACAAAATGTATTTTTTTCGTCTCAAAAAAAAAAAGGGCAATGATTTATTATGACTTTGATTAAACGTTTTTTCAATCGTATGGGTTACATCTGACCGAAAAAAGTTGATCACGACGCGGATGCAGGTTCTCGATTTCCCCTTGATGATATAGCAGCGAGGTCTCAAAAGGTCGTCGACGTTAAACGAGTATTGCCCATGCCTATACATACATTTAGTACCGATCCTCGGCCTCGAATTGCTGAGTCCACTCGATTTGTGCGTTTGTCACAATTTCGATTATAATGACTCATGAATAAAAAAAAAAAAGATATATCTCCCTGTAATCTAAACGATTATATACTCAAGTGAAAAAATCAACAATTTCGACAATTAAGCTGATTAACATTTTGAAAAAAATATTTTCATGACAAGAAGAAATTAACGAAAAATTGCGTTGAGAATTGAGATTTTTCAAGAGACTACATGGAAAGGAATGTAGTCAGAGAAGCTTTAGCCAAACATGGAGATCTCTGAGACAAAACAAATATAGATACTCTTAACTTGAATTGTGTGCGAGTATCAGAATATAAAATACACTGATAAGTAGAAGCGATAAGACATATCGTTATCTTTTTTGAAAAAAGAAGATGTTAGCGAAATCTACATTATCGCGTTCCTAGAGAAAAATTTCAACTTTTTTTGTTTAAAAATTGCTCATACCAAAAAAAAAAAGTATTTTATAATCGAAAAATAGACAATTTAAATTAATAATAATTTCTGGGGGGAAATAAAAAGTTGATAAATTTTGTCTTATTTAGAGCGTATCAATCATGCCCAAATAATTCGAAGATTTTAATGTACAAAGACCACTTTCTTCGATTTAATCAGAACCTAACTGTACACGATTTTATTTACTGAAACGATTCTCTTGACAAAAAATACTGTGTTCGGTAAAAAATTTTGTCAGACCTTTTTATATAGAGGAATCAAGTACCTGCGATTTCTGTTTATTCGCAGATTGTGGTTTTCTGTACAATGGAAGTACTCTTTTTATCTTGCGGTTGTTTTTTACACTTGGCGGTTTTATAAATTGAATTAATCTTACAAGATTGAAATTTTAATACTACATTGAAACTTGATTTTTATCATTATAAATTAGAGTTTCATGGTCAAGGTCCGAAACCTTTATAATAAAATTTAGATGTCTGTCCGTCCGTCAGTCTGTCTGTACATTTAAAAGCATTTTTTCTTTTTCAAACAAATTTAATAACAAATATCGTTATTTTGATGTATACACTTTCCGTGAATACTTAAATGGAAACGTCTACTTCTTTTTTGAAAATATTGACGATAACGTTGCCTTAATTATATAAGGTAATGTCAAGCTAAATTGCGCACATCATAGAATAGAAACACGACAATTGGAACAATTGAAGAAACAGGTGTCTAATCACTTGTTCTATTGTTTTTCCGTGTTGCTCGCGTGTAAATCGAGTGAAAGATGCGTGTTAATTGTTATCTAAACTTAATGAAAAAATTAATAATTAAAAAATATAGAATTGCAAATTAAAAACAAAACTTAATGCTTCATTTTTAAGTTTTTTCTCAAATTATAATTTTTTATTTGAGAAAGTACTGCAATCATTCATTTCTCGATCAAAATTCAGGGCTTTTATAATTTTATTTATATTTATCAAAACTTGAAAATCACGATCAATGAAAAAAAAAAAATGATAAGATTTTGAGAATTATTATAACATTAAAAACAATGACGGAGTTGTAAAATATTGAATGTCAATGCACACAATAAAAAGTTTATATACGTTTTAATGTTGAGTCATGATCTATATATGCAAAATAAACCTGTATGCAGATGAAATGTCAATTCATATGGGACACTCAAGGCGATTGTATCAAGATAAAATATCTCGTGCAGATAAATTCTTGAATAAATAAATGTTATAATTCGCAATATCTTTGGCTAGATTCATAAATAATCACTTGATTTATACGATTTTTTGAAAAATTGACATTTATTACGTGAAAACATATAGAACGGGAAAAGGAAAATGATTTAGATACAGAGGAAAAATATTTAAAGAGGTTCTCTCGATTTACATAACCTCAAAAACTGGAAAGTCGTTTTTCACCACAAATAAAAATATTATTTAAATTAATTACAAAAAATTTTAAGAGATCCAGTTGTATACTTTTTAGAATAAATTAGATTAAGCTAAAATTTTTTGTCAAATAATAATTATTTGACATTTTATGTTTTTTCTTTAAATTTAAAAATATACGTAAGAAACAAATTTTATTTGTTTAATAACTTTTAAAGAAAATATTATTTAACAATACCTAACAAATAAAATTGTAGAGAATATTTCAACGAGAAAAATGAGCTATTATTTGTTAAAATTGGATGAAAATTACATATTTTAATAAAATGTTCAATAATTATTATTTGACAACTATCAACCTAATTTTTTCTAGTAAATGTACAACTGGATGTTTCAAAATTGTGTGAACTTAATTTTAATAATAGTTTTATTTGATGGGTAATGACATTTTTTAGTTTGAGGTTATGTTAATGGAGAGAACTTCCTAAATGGAATAAAATAAAGGAAATAATAAAAATAATAATTGTACGGTATTTATTATTACTACTACTATTACATACTTATTTTAAACCGCAATGTTTAAAAGGGAAAAAATTGGGAAAAAATTTAGTAGCGTATCCTCCCCTGAAAAAAAACATTAATTAAATAATAATAATCTCCGTGAACTCCGGAAGTTAGTTAGTATGTATTTATATTTATTTTTTTATATATTTTTTTTTTCAATTATTATCTCAAATTTGGATTATTGTTATCAGTTTTCCATTATATAACAATTTTTTAATTATTTTCTTTTCCTTAAAAATAAATTCTGCAATTTTTTTTGATTTTCATAAATTTATAATTATATTCATTAATTTTTCATTACTTTAAAAAATTTCAATTATTTATCCGATATTGCAATTATTCTCATCAATTTTCCGTTTATGTAATTAAATAAAATATAAATAAATATTCGTTATTTCTGGAATTTTTTAATTATTCTCTTTAATTACAATTTTTTAAGTAATTTTGTATGATTTTTTCAGTTATTTCTCTTAAATTTTATTGAATGTCTTCAATTTTTCATTTTTAAATTATTTTCCTCCTAATTCAATTTTTTTTCTCAATCTTAAATTATTTTCAGCATATTTCAATTATTTTTTTCAATTTTGAATTAATTTTATCATTTTTCAATTATTTTTCTCGATTGTTAATTATTATTTTCTTTTTCTAAAATTATTTTCTAAGATTTTTAAGTATTTTTCTGAAAATTCAAATATTTTCTTCAATTTCTAATTATTTTCATTTGTTATCAGAATTTCAAATTTTTTTTTGTTAATAATTATCGTAAATTTCAATTATTTTTAGCTTTCTTCCAGACTTTTCTCCAATTTTTAGTTTTTCTCATTTTATAAAATTAATTTCTAAATTTTTTTAAGTATTTTTCTCAAAGTATTATTTTTTTCAATTTTTAATTATTTTTATTTGTTTCTATAATTTCCAAAAAAATTTCTGAATTATCGTAAATTTCAATTGTTTTTAGCATTCTTCCAGTATTTTCTCCAATTTTTAGTTATTCTCATTTTCTAAAATTATTTTCTAAGATTTTTAAGAATTTATTTAAAATTTCAATTGTTTTCTTCAATTTTTAATTATTTTTATTTGTTTTCATAATTTCATAATTATCGTAAATTTCAATTACTTTTAGCTTATTTCTTCAATTCTTTTTTTCAATTTTTAGTTATTTTCTTTATTTTTAATTGATTTCTAAGATCTTCATGTATTTTTTTCAAATTTCAATTATTTTTTCTTTAGAAAAAAAAAATTCTGTAGTTTTTTCAATTATCACACTTGAATGTCATTTATTTTTTTCAACTTATCATTGCTTGTATCATATTTTAATTATTTTCGTCAAGTTTTAAAATTTAAAAACATTTTTCATTTATTTTCCAAAATTCATTTTCTTCAATTTCTGATTATTTTCATTTGTTATCAGAATTTCAAACTTTTTTTTTTATTAATTATTGTAAATTTCAATTATTTTTAATTTTCTTTCGGACTTTTCTCCAATTTTTAGTTTTTCTCATTTTATAAAATTGATTCCTATAATTTTTTTTAAGCATTTTTCTCAAATTTCTATTATTTTCTTCAATTTTTGGTTATTTTTATTTGTTTTCATAATTTTCAAAAAATTTTATTAATTATTGGAAATTTCAAGTATTTTTAGCATTCTTCCAGTCTTTTCTCCAATTTTTAGTCATTCTCATTTTCTAAAAATATTTTCTAAGATTTTTAAGAATTTTTCACAAATTTCAATTGTTTTCTTCAATTTTCAATTATTTTTATTTGTTTTCATAATTTCAAAATTTGTTTATTAATTATTGTTATTTTTTATTACTTTCAGCTTATTTCTTCAATTATTTTCTCCAATTTTTAGTTATTTTCTTTTTTTTTAAATTGATTTCTAAGATCTTCATGTATTTTTTTTCAAAATTTAAATTATTTTTTCTTTATTTAAAAAAAATTCTGTAGTTTTTTCAATTATCACACTTAAATGTCATTTATTTTTTCCAACTTATCATTGTTTGTATCACATTTTAATTATACTCATCAAATTTTAAAATTTAAAAACATTTTTCAATTATTTTCCATAATTTATTTTCTTCAATTATTAATTCTTTACATTTGTTTCATAATTTCAAAAATTGTTAACTATTTATCTGACTTTTCAATTCTCTTATTACTTATGTTATTTTTTATATTATTTTCCTCAATTTTCAATTACTTTCGTTCTTTTTCTCGTTTTTTTTTTATAATTGCCAAAATTGAGTTTTCAATTCTTTCATTATTTATATTATTTTCTATATTATTTTCTTCAATTTTCAATTACTTTCGCTCTTTTTCTCGTTCTTCTTCATAATTGCCAAAAAGTTTTTACTTTTTTCTCGTTAATTAAAACTTGTTCTGTTCAATTTTAAATTATTTTTATCTTTTTTCATTTATTTTCTCTAATTTTTAATTATTTTCTTTTATTTTAATGAACTTCTGAAAATTTTAAGTATTTTTCTCAAATTTTGTTTAACATTCCTTTATTTAAAATATTTTATGTAATTTGTTTAATTATTTTCTTAAACTTTAATTATTTTTTTTAATTTTAATTTATTTAACTCAATTTCTAATCATGTTTTTTAAATTTTCAATTATTTTCTCTAATTTTTCATTATTCAATTTTGTTTTAATTTACTTTTAAGATTCTCAAGTATTTTTCTCAAATTTTAATTATTTTCTTTATGGTTAAAACATTTTTATGATTGTTTAAATTACTTTCCTGAATTTTTAATTGATTTCTTTTTTTTCAATTAATTTGCAAAATTTGCAATTATTTTGTTTAATTTCAATTATTTTTTGCTATTCTTTTTAATTCTAAAATATTATAAATTTTGTCCTAAATAAATATTTATTTTATTTATATTAATTGATTTTTAAATATTATATTTAAAATATTTATTTCTTCTTATTAGATAAATAGTATTTACCGATTTTTTATATTTATTATTGTATTTTATAATTTTTAAAATGTATGAAAAACTAATCGCGCGCTTGCGCGCGTTTTATTTTGCTAGTATTTTTATATTTATTGGTGAATCGGAGATTTTAAGAATGCGGATTGAAGATTGAAATTTTGAATTCTGTTGAATCGGAGTTGTCCAGTGATTTCCTATGGCTGTTCTATTGATGAGAAATTTTCTGAATCTATTTCGATAATTGTAAATCAGATTAAAAATTTGTAGGTTAGGTTGTAAAAAGTAAATATGAGATTTTCTATTAAGAATGTGGTATTACAAATTAAGTAAAAAGTTTTTTTCCCAGAGTATTCAACACATTCTATTTTTAGGTTATAAACCTAGAAACATGTGTTTTAATAGAAGAAGAGGTACCAACCTTATAAAAATTTATGAGCCACTGTCGAAATAGCGCTAAATTTGAAAATTTATTACTTATTTTATATTAAATAAACGATAGACTATATATTATATTTAGAAAACGTAATTAATATTAATATAAAATTAAAAATTATATTAAATCATTGATTGGATGACCTCATTAATTAGTAGACTCATTAAAGGCATTTTATATAAAATTGACGCTCCCAAATGCCATTTTGGTTATTGTATACTTCATCTCTCCATTAATTTTAATGAATTTTCTTCAATCTTTAGACTCGACTTTAATTAGTCATTGTTCAATTGTTTCGCTCCTAAAAGGCAAACATTTCTAAATAAGTATATAGTTTTCTGGACAATACGATTCGAAAGTTAATTATTATTTTTAATGAAAAAGGGTTTGCCGCGGATGATTGATTGTGATTGACAACAGAAACAGCTGAAGCAGTAAAATAGTTAATCTGTATTTTCTATTCCATATCGTTTTATTGATGACTTTGATTCTTTTTTTTTTTTTTTTAAATAAATTCTTTATTGCTAACCAACTCTTTACCACTTCACGTATCACTTTATCGAATTACATAAGTTATTTTGCTGAAGGCAGTGTCTTATGTATTTTCAAATCATGTCCACTGTTCCATTAAATTTATGATTTCCATTAAAATCATGATAAATGTAAAAAATATGTAGAATTTTAATTGAAAATGAATAAGGGAATAAAATTTGCACAAATCGAAAAAAAAGACGAACAAAAAACATAAAAAATATTTCGTAATTAATGCAGTATTTCATTATTTACCAAGTTATAAATGAAAAGAATATAATATTATTATTGTCCGTGTATTCCGCAACTTCCGTGCTTTGCAGGCCGTATTTTCGCAAAAACGCAGATGTGACAAAAAAGTCACGAAAAATGCGGTTTTCGGTACAATGATATCAGCTGAATGTGCACATTATTTCTCTGGGAACACGCAAAACCCTTCTACAGCAAAGAAAGATTCGTGCAAACATATCACAAGATAAAAAATTTAAATTGAAAAAGAATCTTCTTCCGCGTCCTTTGCCCCATGTATTCATTACCATGGGCGTAACCATTCACTTTTTATGTGTCATTTCAATTTCTGTTAATAACTATAATGAATTTTTTTTTACGATTAAAATTATTTTTTTTTTACAATAAATATTAGATTTCTTTTTCACAAATAGTAATGACACACGCAAAATTAGCATCACTTTTTAAAAATAAAGTCAGTAAAATTTTTTAAACAAGTCGTAAATTATATCTTTCATAAACATTTTACTTCCACGTCAGGAAAAAAGTTTGCTTTCTCATAAAGGAAGCAATTTAAAAAAATTAAACATTTTAATTTTTTAAAAATTTCAAAATTGTGATTTATTGTTTAAACTACACATTGCTGCTAATTCCCAAACTTTTAGGATAAATAAGCTGAGCACTAATAAAAGGGTATTTTGTCATTTTTCAATTTTTCATTAATAACTTTTGAAAATAATAATAATAATTCAAAAATTAAGAGAAATTAAGTTGCTTTATTTTAATTTGTACATAAAATGGTGTATACAATACAAAAAATAAAATAATAAAAACAATAATAATAAAATAATAAAATGTTATCTATTCTTTTTTCATTTTTCAGTCATCATAGTTTTACTTTAGAAATGATGTCAAATTATGAAAAAAAAGTTTGTGGTTCTTTCACGCATTCACCAACTTCATTGGAATTAAATCTAAGTCATTTATAAGCTTCTTTTCTTTGGTGTGTGAAAAATTGTGTCTATAAGAATGCTTTTTATTCAGAATTCTTTGAATTTTTGTATTTTTGAGTTATAATCCTAAAATAACATGGATTATGACAGAATACCGAAACCGACTGACATCCGTCACTCCAGATTTTAACCTGATGTGAAGTATATTTTTTCCTTTTTGAAATTCCGACTGTTTACTCATGCAAAATAATTCCCATAAAACTTGGATTCTTTTAAAAACTATATCATTACGAAATATTTCTATTTGTATAGAAGATAGTTTTTAAAATTCTAATAACATAATTAAAAATTACCAAAATGACTCAGCATTATTAATTATATTATAATAAATACTCAGTTCCGAAAGAAAGAACAAACAACAATGAAAAATTAAATGCATATTTAAGCTACAATATGACAATGTCGAATTTGATTAGAATATATAACTATAATTGACTGTCTATAAAATTGCTTTTATTATTTCTATATAGCTTTTCCGGAAACGTCAAATAACAAGCAGAACAAAATTAAAATGTATTCATGAATTACATAATTTTATTTTTGTTTTTTTTTTATTACATAATACATTTTTTAATACTTTCACTTTATTATTTTTAATAATATAGATTTTGAGATTATAAAGGGGTTTTAAAAACCACTGGTTGTGAATCGAACTTTACAATACCAAATTTGTATTATGTTCTAATTTTTATGTTTGAATTATTATTTTTCAGAATTTTTATTTATTTGAATTCTTACTTATAATTTCACTTTAAATTTGTTTTTCAAAAGTCCACAAATCAAATTGGCAAAAACCTAACCTTACTTTTGTTGCTGTAATTATGATTGAAATAATATTGTTGAGTTTAAAATTTTTATCTTTTCCTGTTACATATTGTTAAACTTGAGTTTTTATTAATTAATAATTATGAAGATCAGGACTGAAATCTGATAAGTGGTTAATATTAAAAAGTGTAACTCTTTATTTATTGAAACAAAATAAATTTTATATTTAGGTTCTTTTTGATAAGTGACTAACATTAAAAAGTGTAACTCTTTATTTATTGAAAGTAAAGTTTGTGAAAAAAAAAATTTATTTTGCTTCAATAAATAAAGAGTTACACTTTTTAATAGTCACTTATCAGAAATAACCTAAAAAAAAATTTTAAAACATAAATCAAAACAAAAGTTTTTTTTGTCTAAGACAATACGCTAGTGTTTTATCCTTCTTATTTTTCTCCGCAGAATCCGAATCCAAAGTCAGAATAATTAAATTGGTTAAAATTTTTTTAAATAATATCAAAAAATTGCTCAAAAACCCCCAAAAATCAAGAAAAAAGTATTTTTTTTGTCCGGGACAATATGCTAGTTTATTTTTTCGTATTTTTCTCCACTGAATCCGAATCCGAAGTTAAAATTGCCAGATTGGTTCACATTTTTGAGATAATATCAAAAAACAGACCAAAAACACGCCGAAAATCGCTTTTTTGAGATTATCTCAAAAAGTAGAACCCAGTGGCGTAACTAGGAGAGCAAGGGCCCTGGGACAAAAAGAAAAATGGGGCTCCAATTATAAATAATAATTTAGAAGTTCAAATTCATTCATTCATTCTGCCCACACCTGAAATTAGTTAATGTGAACTTGCATTGATTAAAAGTCCAATTAATCCATGATTCAAAAAGACTATAAATTTGAAATAATTTAAAAATTTCTTCAATTTTTAATAATTGTTTTCTATTATAATTTTAATTACTTAAATTACAATTTTGTACTATTTTTATCATTTTCTATTTTCTACAATTCTTAATTAGTTTAATTGTTTTTAAATTGTTTCCATAAATTTTAAATTTCAATTATTTTGTTTAGTTATCTCAATCACTTTTTCAATTTTAGTTATTTATTCCTATTTTATATTATTCATCGGAAATTTCAATTACGTATTTTAATTTACCATTAATTTTGTAATTTTGCAATTATTATATTATCAATTTTTAATCATTTTCATTATTTCGGAATTAATTTACCGAACTTTCAAATATCTATCTGAATTTTCAATTATTTTTTTCAATTTTCATTTCTTTTTATTATTTTGCAATTATTTTCTCTATTTTTTAATATTTTCATTATTTTTCAATTAATTTCCTTAATTTTCAGTTATTATCTCAAATTTAGATTATTGTCTTCAATTTTCAATTTTTAACACGATTTTTCAATTATTTTCTTTTGCTTAAAATAAAATTCTGTAATTTTATACTATTTTGTCCGATATTCAATTATTGTCATTTTTTTGGCATAATTGTCAAAAACTTCACCTCTTTATCTGAAATTTCAATAATTCTTTTAATTAATTTTCAATTATTTCTGCGTTTTTTAAATTATTCTCTTGAATTAAAATTTTTAAGTAATTTTGTCATTATTTTCTTTTTTTATATATATATATATTCTATAATTGTTTCAATTATTTCTCTCAAATATTATTTATTGTTTTCAATCATCATATTTAAATTATTTTCATATTTCAATTATTTTTCTCAATCTTAAATTATTTTCAGCATATTTCAATTATTTTTTTCAATTTTGAATTAATTTTATCATTTTCCAATTATTTTCCTCGACTTTTAATTAGGTATTATTTTTCCCATTTTCTAAAACTTTTAAGTAATTATTTAAAATTTCAATTATTTTCTTCAATTTTTAAATATTTTCATTTGGTTTCATAATTTCCAAATTTTTTTCATTCATTATCGTAAATTTAATTTATTTTTAGCTTTCCTTAATTTTTTTCTCCAATTTTAACTTATTTGCATTTTTTTCAATTGATTTATAAGATCTTCATGTATTTTTCTCAAATTTCAATTATTGGTTTTTGTTTAAAACAAAATTTTGTAATTTTTTCAGTTACTTCACTCAAATGTAGTTTATTTTTTACAACTTAGCATTTTTCGTATCATATTTCAATTATTTTCTTAAAGTTTCAAATTGGAAAATCAATTTTCAAATATTTTTCAAATTTTAGATCTTTCAATTTTCAATTTTTTTCATTTCTTTTAATAATTTTCAAAAATTGAAACTATTTATCTGAGATTTCGATTATTTCATTTAATTTTCAATTATTTATATAATGTTTTATATTATTTATTTCAATTTGCAATTACTTTCGTCCTTTTTCGTAATTTCCAAAAAATTGTCAATTATTTCTGTTTAATTAAAAATTATTCTTTTCCATTTTAAATTATGTTTATCTTGAAGTTTCATTTATTTCCTCTAACTTTAAATTTTTTTTTTTTTCAATAAATTTCTGAAAGTTTTAAGTATTTTTCTGATTTTCTTTATTTAAAATATATTATGTAATTTTTGCAATTACTTTCTCAAATTTTAATTCTTTTTTCAATTTTTTATTTTTTATCTCAATTTTCAATTATTTTCCCTAATTTTTCATTAGTCAATTTTCTCAATTTATTTTTAAGATTTTCAAGTAATTTTTTCAAATTTAAATTATTTCTTTATTTTTCAAACATTTCTATGATTTTTTAAATTACTTTCCCCAATTTTTAATTGACTTCATTTTTTCTTCAATTAATTTGTAAAATTTGCCATTATTTTGTTTAATTTCAATTATTTTTTGCAATTTTTTTTAATTCTAAATTTTTATAAATTTTGTTCTAAAAAAAACCTCAAAGGCCCCGGGGCACTGCCCCACTTTGACCCTTAATAGTTACGCCACTGGTAGAACCAATCTAGAAATTCTGACTTCAGATTCGGATTCAGAAAAAAAAATACATAAAAATGTACTAGTGTAATATTTTGGACAAAAAATTTTTTTTTGTGTGCCTGTGTAATTTTCAAGTTGATCATTATCCAATTTTTGAATTTTATTTTAATATTTACAAATTCTGTTAAGAAAAAAAAAATTCGTAAAAATATAAATTCAATTGCATGGAAAGTTATAAGAATTTCTGAATTTTATAGTAAAAAATTCGAACTTGTAGAATTTCATTAAAAATGTATACTTTTTACCCACTTGAAAGTTGGTCACTATGAGAAGAAAAATTTGAGAAAAAGAAATGTTGTCTTTTTAGAAAGAGCGATATTGCTATATATATGTATATATGAATGTCCTGGCATTGTCATTAGTACATAATTCAAATTCTAATGCCTATAAGTAGGAATCTTCGGATTTTGAGAAAGCCCACTTGGGCAATTTGCTGTTTCTTATGTGCGTTCTATCAAAGGTTCTATACAACGACATTCCTCTTCTTTCAGATTTCGGCTTTCGGCTTTAACTTTGTCAAACGCCTGTGAAGTTAGTCACAATATTTTCAAAGGACAGGAAGCATGAAAGATCCTCTTGCGAAAAATACGATTAAGGTTATTGTCATGTTATGTGTCCTCTTACCTCTATTCGGGTCTTTTATTCCCAATGAGAGGACAACATTTTCCAAGGACCCTATTTAGCTACACTATATATTTACCGAAGACCTAAAATTTCGGCCATGAATGTTGTCAAAACTTGCTTATCCTGATAAAGATAATAATTTAAGCTGAAACGAAAAGAAAGGTTTTTTCGATATTTTTCAAGGTTTATTACCTACTTTAAAAATTTGGAAAAAATGTATTTGAAAATTTTTTGAAATTAAGCTAAGAAAAAAAAATAATAATAATAATAATTATGTAGGACTCTATTGGGTAATTGTTCAAGATATTCGCACATAAGATTGATAATAAAAAAATCTCTGGATCGTAAACTATAAAAACTAAACGTATACAATTTTATTTCAACAGCGGAATCCTCAGTGACGTCACAAATATAAACTCTTGTATAATTTTATTGAAAAGTACGCAATCAGTTTTACATAACTTTCAATAAAACCAGAAAGTGTTTAAACAAAGTTCAGAAAAAATTACAAACAAAAAACAAATTTAATTTTCTACTTATGTATGAAATTCCTTAGAAACTCGTTTTTATCGGAGGTATATTCATATCTACGACGGAATTCACTAATTGCCTAAATATTGTTAGTCGATGGTTTTTGAGCTTGGTAAAATACGAATCTAGATTTTTAAGATTCAAAATGTTGAAAATTCAGTGGCGGTTCTTACGGTAACCCCTAAAAAATAAAAAATAAATACTTTTACCCGAAAAAGTATTACAAACTAGCAACCCCTGTGAAATTAAAAATTTCAAACCCTTAACATTTAATCCCCATAGCCCCCTAATAACTTAGTTTTTTTATCATTCAAATATTAATACAAATTCTCAATCCAAAAAAAAGTTTAAAGTTTTCTACTCAACAGATTTAAAATTTAAACTGAATTTTCAACCCCTTTAAAAATTTTGGATTTTTTTGTTCATCGGATTTGGACTCGACACATTTTTATCACCCAAAATAACTTCAAATTTTTCTGCACTTGACATTTAGGTTCTAAACCTTATTTTCATCCCCTAAAAAGACTTTGGATTTTTTTTGCTTAAATCAGATTTAGAAGCTGAACCATATTTTCATCCCCCAAAATAAATTTGGAATTTTTTGTCTGATTTAGTACAGGTTTTAAACCACATTCTTAACCCCCAAAATGTAGGTACCTATATTCTGTATATTTTGCAATTATTTCTTTTAAGAGCATGTGATGGATTATGACGTCACTGGTATAGGCAAAATTTGTCGGTAACTTTTCTCTTAAAATATTGAATATTTTGTAACGAAACTTGGTACAATTATCTAAAATATCATTAGGAAGGTCTCTCTGACCCAAATTTGTTCCAATTTTTACCCAAAAATAATTTTGAAAAATTTTCGAAAAGTTTAAAATTTTTTAAAAATTTAAACAAACTCGGGTCAGAGAGACTTTTTTAATAATATTTTATATTTTAAGTAATTCTATCAAGTTTCGTGACAAAATATTCTATACTTCAAGAGAAAAGTTACGGACAAATTTTGCTTTAACAGTGATGTCATAATCCATCACATACCCTCATTTCTCAATTATTTTCTTTAATATTGAATTATTTTAGTCATTTAGTAATTTTTCTTTCAATTATCAACTATTTTTTTTAAATTTCAATTTAATTCTTTAACCTTCAATTTATTTCTTTAATTTTTAACTATTTTCTTCAATTTCAAATTGCATTATTTGTTTTTCAATTATTTTATTCAAAATTCAAAAATTCTCCCATTTTCCCAATTATCAAATATTTTCATGAAATTCCAATACAATTCTTCAATTTCCAATTGATTTCTTGAATTTTCATTTATTTTCTACAATTTTTTCCATTATTTTTATCAGTTTTCATTTATCGACAATTTATTCTTCTTCATTAAATTTATGATTATTCACCAATTCTAAAAGAAATTTCTAAGAAAATTTTTTTCTAATTAAATATCAGTTATGAAGGAAACTTGAATATATGGCCATATTTATTTATTTATTCGTATATGTGTTTATGTTTTTTGTATTTATTTATATTAATATTTTTTTTTAATGATTATACTGAATCGTAATGGGCCTCCCCGCCCGTATATAATATATTCTTTAATTTTCAATTATTTTTATTGATTTTCAATTAATACTCCAATATTCAATGATTCTCGTATTTTCTTAATTATTTTTTTTTAATAAAAATTGTTTTAAAATTTCAATTTAATTATTCAATTCTAGAACTATTCTCTTCAAATCTAAGTTATTTTCTTCATATTTAACTTCCACTTTTCAATTATTTTCTTTAATATTTAAAAAGTTATCGCCTTTTTTCTATTATTTTTTTTTTAATTATCATTAAGTTTTTTGAATTTTAAATATAATTGTTTAATTATTTTCTTTAATTTTTAATTCCGTTCTACAATTTTAGTTTATATTCTTTAGTTTTCAATTGTTTACTTCTGTATTAATTAATTCTCGGTTTTTTCAATTTCATTTTTTTTTAATTTGTAAGTATATTCGATAAATTTTTGTCCCATTCTTCAATTTTTAATTGCTTTCCTCAATTTCCAGTAATTTTTTTCAATTTTAATTATTTTTTTTCAATTTTAATTAATTTTCTCGATTTTTAATCCAGTTTTTAAATGTGCAATTATTCCCAACACTTATTCTTATAATTTTCTTAATTTTTCGATTTGCAATTATTTTCTTTAAATTCAATATTTCTTGTTTAATTTTTGCAATTATTTTTTTCACTTGTCTATTAATCTATAGTCATTTTTCGAATTTTGTTTTCAATTGCATTCTTCTTTTTCCAATTATTTTATTCAGTATTCAATAATTCTCGCATTTTCTCAATTATCCATTATTTTCTTAAAAATTTCATTTAATTCAATTCTAGAACTATTCTTTGCAATTTTCAGTTATTTACTTCAAATTTAAATTCTACTTTTCAATTTTCAATTATTTTCTTTAATATTAAAAATTATCGCCCTTTTTCCATTATTTTGTTTTCGATTATTATTAAGTTTTTTAATTTTTTTAAATACAATTGTTCAATTCTTTTCTTTAATTTTTAATTCCATTCTTCAGTTTTCGATTGTTTTCTTCTATATTAATTAATTCTCGGCTTTTTTCAAGTATTTTTTTCAAATTTTAAGTATATTCTTTCAATTTTAATTCCATTCTTCAATTTTCAATTGCTCTTTTCAATTTTCAATTATTTTTTTCAATTTTAATTATTTTTTATTTTATTTTCGTCATTTTTCAACTATTTTCTTCAATTATTAATTATTTTTCGCAACTTTCAATTATTTCCTACAATTTTTTCAATTTTCAATTATTATCTTAAAATTTTATTATTATCTTGGATTTTTTAAATTATTTTCTTCGGTTGTGTATTAATCTAGCCATTTTTTGAATTTTGTTTTCAATTGTCAATTATTTTCGTCATTTTTCAGATATATTCCTTTTTTCAATTATCTATTTTTTTTAATTTTAATTCAACTCTTCAATTTTCAATTTATTTCCTCAGTTTTTAATTCTTTTCTTAAATTTCAATTATTTTTTTTCGATTTTCAATCCAGTTGTTGAATTTGCAATTATTTCCAACAGTTATTTCTATAATTTTTCAACTACCTTGTTTAAATTTAATATTTATTGTTTAATTTTCTAAACTATTTTTTTCTATTTGGTAATTATATAGCCATTTTTCGAATTTTGTTAACAACTGTCAATTATTTTCGTCATTTTTCAGATATATTCTGCAATTCCGTGATTTTCATTATTTGAATTTTTAAAAATTTGTACTTTCAAATGACCATCAACAATGCAAAGTTAATGTTGCTAGTGGAATTATAATTCGTAATTCTTTTTAAATGTCCAAAAATTTAGATTTTAATATTTTGTGATAATAAAACTCGGTTAGCTTTAATTATAATTAATAAGATAATAAGAATCTGTAAATTTTAAATTTAAGTATAAAGTTATATTTTAAATATAAAGGCGAATTTCGCAAAATTAGAAATTCTGTTTTAATTGTTCAAAAATTTATGACTGGAATCCAAATTCAGTTGTCTATTAATCTAGTCATTTTGCGAATTTTATTTTCAATTGACAATTATTTTCGCCATTTTTCACATGTTTTTATTAATTTTTCAATTAGTCTCCTCAGTTTTCAACAATTTCTTTCAATTATTTATTATTTTCCCCAATTTTCAATTATTATGTTGAAATTCTTTCATTTTTTAATTACTATCTTAAAATTATATAATTATTCTTTGATTTTTTAAATTATTTTGTTCGGTTGTGTAAATTACTTTTTTTTAAATCCAGTTGTTCAATTTGCAATTATTTGAAACACATATTCCTATAATTTTTAAACTCTTTACTTTTTTATTTAATATTTAGTTTTAATTTTTTAAACTATGCTTTTCAATTGTGCAATTATGCTAACCATTTTTCAAATTTTGTTTTCAACTGTCAATTATTTTCGTCATTTTTCAGATGTATTCTTTAATTTCGTAATTTCTATTATTTGAAATTTGAATTTGCAAAAATTGATAGTTTTAATTGTGCAACAAAAATGCAAGTTTGTTATAATGTTGCTAGTTGATTAAAGTTGCAAGGGGGTTGGGGTACTATAAAAAGTAGAAAATAATTTTTGGAAGAAATACAGGGGGGTTAGAGAACATAAAAAGTAGAATATAATTTTTTGGACGAAATATCGGGGGTTGGTGATACCATAAAAAGTAGAAAATAATTTTTGGAAGAAATACCGAGAGGTTGGAGTAACCATAACAAGTAGAAAATAATTTTTGGAAGAAATACCAGGGGGTTAAGATGCCATAAAAATTAGAACTCTTTGTTATATAAAAAACCTATTAAAAATGTTTAAAGTTTAGCGAGGAAGCTAAGACTATTGCAACATAGCTTCTTTAACAACATAAATTTTTTTTTTTTTTTAATAAGTAGAAATACAGGGGGTTGAGCTACCATAAAAAGTAGAAAATAATTTTTTGGACGAAATACCGGGGGGTTGAGGTAACAAAAAGTAAAATATAATTTTTGGAAGAAATACCGGGGGGTTAAAACGCCATAAAAACTAGAACTAGTTCTATATAAACAACCCATTAAAAATGTTTTAAGTTTAGCGAGGAAGCTAAGCTTGTTGCAACATAGCTTCCTTAATAGCATAATCCAATTTTTTTTTAAAAATAAGTATAAATACGGGGGGTTGAGATACCATAAAAATTAGAAAATAATTTTTTTGACGAAATACCGGGGGGTTGAAATAACATAAAAAGTAAAATATAATTTTTGGAAGAAATACCGGGGGGTTGGGTTGCCACAAAAATTATAAAATAAATTTTTGAAGAAATACCGGGGTGTTCGGGTGCCATAAAAAGTAGAACTTGTTATATAAACAACGTATTGAAAATGTTTAAAGTTTAGCGAGGAAGCTAAGATTGTTGCAACTTTGCTTCCTTAATAGCATAAACCAAATTTTTTTTTTTTGAAAATAAGTAGAAATACGGGGAGTTGAGATACCATAAAAAGTAGAAAATAATTTTTTGGACGAAATACCGGGGGATTGAAGTAACATAAAAGTAAAATATAATTTTTTGGACGAAATATCGGGGGTTGGGGATACCATAAAAAGTAGAAAATAATTTTTGGAAGAAACACCGAGAGGTTGGAGTAACCATAACAAGTAGAAAATAATTTTTGGAAGAAATACCAGGGGGTTAAGATGCCATAAAAATTAGAACTCTTTGTTATATAAAAAACCTATTAAAAATGTTTAAAGTTTAGCGAGGAAGCTAAGTCTCTTGCAACATAGCTTCCTTAATAACATAATTTTTTTTTTTAAAATGAGTAGAAATACGGGGGGTTGAGATACCATAAAAATTAGAATATAATTTTTTTGACGAAATACCGGGGGGTTGAGATAACATAAAAAGTAAAATATAATTTTTTGGACGAAATTCCGGGGTTTTAAGTTAACATAAAAAGTATAATATATAATTTTTGGAAGAAATACCAGGGGGTTGGGTTACCATAAAAATTATAAAATAATTTTTTGAAGAAATACCTGGGTGTTCGGGTGCCACAAAAAGTAGAACTGGTTCTATAAACAACCTATTAAAAATGTTTAAAGTTTAGCGAGGAAGCTAAGACTCTTGCAACATAGCTTCCTTAATAACATAATTTTTTTTTTAAAATAAGTAGAAATACAGGGGGGTTGAGGTACCATAAAAATTAGAAAATAATTTTTTTGACGAAATACCGGGGGGTTGAAATAACATAAAAAGTAAAATATAATTTTTGGAAGAAATACCGGGGGGTTGGGTTGCCACAAAAATTATAAAATAAATTTTTGAAGAAATACCGGGGTGTTCGGGTGCCATAAAAAGTAGAACTTGTTATATAAACAACGTATTGAAAATGTTTAAAGTTTAGCGAGGAAGCTAAGATTGTTGCAACATTGCTTCCTTAATAGCATAAACCAAATTTTTGTTGTTGAAAATAAGTAGAAATACGGGGAGTTGAGATACCATAAAAAGTAGAAAATAATTTTTTGGACGAAATACCGGGGGATTGAAGTAACATAAAAGTAAAATATAATTTTTTGGACGAAATATCGGGGGTTGGGGATACCATAAAAAGTAGAAAATAATTTTTGGAAGAAATACCGAGAGGTTGGAGTAAACATAACAAGTAGAAAATAATTTTTGGAAGAAATACCAGGGGGTTAAGATGCCATAAAAATTAGAACTCTTTGTTATATAAAAAACCTATTAAAAATGTTTAAAGTTTAGCGAGGAAAATAATTAGAAAATAATTTTTTTGACGAAATACCGGGGGGTTGAGATAACATAAAAAGTAAAATATAATTTTTTGGACGAAATTCCGGGGTTTTAAGTTAACATAAAAAGTATAATATATAATTTTTGGAAGAAATACCAGGGGGATTGAGGTACCATAACAAGTAGAAAATAATTTTTGGAAGAAATACCAGGGGGTTAAGATGCCATAAAAATTAGAACTCTTTGTTATATAAAAAACCTATTAAAAATGTTTAAAGTTTAGCGAGGAAGCTAAGACTCTTGCAACATAGCTTCCTTAATAACATAATTTTTTTTTTTAAATAAGTAGAAATACAGGGGGGTTGAGGTACCATAAAAATTAGAAAATAATTTTTTTGACGAAATACCGGGGGGTTGGAATAACATAAAAAGTAAAATATAATTTTTGAAAGAAATACCGGGGAGTTGGGTTGCCACAAAAATTATAAAATAATTTTTTGAAGAAATACCGGGATATTCGGGTGCCATAAAAAGTAGAACTTGTTATATAAACAACGTATTAAAAATGTTTAAAGTTTAGCGAGGAAGCTAAGATTGTTGCAACATTGCTTCCTTAATAGCATAAACCAAATTTTTGTTGTTGAAAATAAGTAGAAATACGGGGAGTTGAGATACCATAAAAAGTAGAAAATAATTTTTTGGACGAAATACCGGGGGATTGAAGTAACATAAAAGTAAAATATAATTTTTTGGACGAAATATCGGGGGTTGGGGATACCATAAAAAGTAGAAAATAATTTTTGGAAGAAATACCGAGAGGTTGGAGTAACCATAACAAGTAGAAAATAATTTTTGGAAGAAATACCAGGGGGTTAAAGTGCCATAAAAATTAGAACTCTTTGTTATATAAAAAACCTATTAAAAATGTTTAAAGTTTAGCGAGGAAGCTAAGTCTCTTGCAACATAGCTTCCTTAATAACATAATTTTTTTATTTTTTAAATAAGTAGAAATACGGGGGGTTGAGATACCATAAAAATTAGAAAATAATTTTTTTGACGAAATACCGGGGGGTTGAGATAACATAAAAAGTAAAATATAATTTTTTGGACGAAATTCCGGGGTTTTAAGTCAACATAAAAAGTATAATATATAATTTTTGGAAGAAATACCAGGGGGTTGGGTTACCATAAAAATTATAAAATAATTTTTTGAAGAAATACCTGGGTGTTCGGGTGCCACAAAAAGTAGAACTGGTTCTATAAACAACCTATTAAAAATGTTTAAAGTTTATCAAGGAAGCAAAGATTATTACAACATAGCTTCCTTAATAGCATAAACCACATTTTTTTTGTTGGAGTTTGATTTTTTGAGAATCATAAATAAAATAAGGTTCGATAAAGGTCGGTCTGTTTTGAACTGTTGTACACTAATGGAATGTTGAGATGCTTTATAACAATAGAAGCTTCTTGATATAGTTTTGAAACATAGCTCGAAATGTAAAGATTGTAAAGGATATCGGTTTCTTGGCTCAAAACCGCAGTCAAGCATCGGACAGAACAAGATTTAGTGAAGCCCAGTAAGTAAAACGAGGCCCTTTCTTCCCGAGTCCATCAGGATCAAGCGAATGGGAATGGGACCACCTGCTTAGTCTCGCTCAGGTAACTTTACCTGACCGACCGGCCCATGTTTAACACACTGAACAAAAGGAGTGGACCGCCGTGCCCCAGCTGGTGCACTTCTCCTGCATCTCGACAAAATCAGAAATGCCACTCTACACCCTAAAAACCCCACTCTGGGATTCCCCTCTACGTCCAAGCGAACTTTCGCTTCACGGCCAACAAGCGAAACTTGAGATGTAACGAAATTCTTTCTTTCTCCAAGAATACAGAATACGTGCGCTTAGAATCACGGGTCTAATTTTACAGGATCATACAATTTTAGACGTGTTATATGTGAAAGGAAAATTTTATTTCAACATCTTTATTCATCAATCACAAGAAATCCTACCACTTATATGATTATTTTTCAAAATTCCATTTTGCCTGCATTTAATAACGTGACCCAACATCAATAGCTCTCGAATAGCAATTTATCATCATTTTAATAGGTTTATATTCTTCGCTACCTGCTTATTCTAAACTTTTGTTTATTTTGCTGCAGTTTTTTACTCAAGGGAATTGAGAATCAGAACAATATAGCTTGAAAAATAGTTTATTAAGAAAACATTTTTTATTGGGGTGGTCTGAAAAAAAATAGAAATGTTACTCATACCCCAAATTTGATACAAATTAAAACATACCCCTATTTTTTTATTTTGAAATCTGACAATATTTACAGGTGGCTAAAAGTCCTTTAAGTTTCCCATGTATTTTGCATGGGAAAAATGCACTTTTTTGTAAACTTGCAATAGAAAAGAAAAATAATCCAAAACATTAATGCACCGATTCAGTTTTTTAATAGTGTTTAAAAAACAGTATTTCATAATTTATTTATTAATTTGTTGACATTAACTACAGTGAGTTTACGATAGTCGTTAGAACCTTGAAAATATCCCCACCCTTCAAATTCGAGAGTCGTACGCCGTGGAGGCCACGCCTCCTGGACGATTTCAGGAACGTATGCTTCATAAATTCCCCCCGGAGACAGACGATATACATTTAATTCACAATAATTATAGGAATATTATTTAGGAATTAATATTATAGTATTAATAATAATTAATAAACCGCTGTCTAGTTGTACCTCAAGTATTTACTTGGTGTGAGTAATTTTTCATATTCATTTTTTGAAAACATTGTTTCCTCATAGAGATTACTACAAACATCATTAGGTTTTAATTCCTAGCAAGCAAAAACATATTAAATAGGCCAATTGATGCGTTTTTCAATTGTCTACGAAACGAAAAAAAATTATTCTTCATAAAATTTATAGAAAAAGCAAAAAAAACATAAAAAATTAATTTTTGTAAAATTTTTCCATTTTTGAAACCTTGATAACTCGGAACAGAATTACAGTACAAGGTTCGCAAATATCTCATTCGATGTGATTTTTAATCACCTACATAATAATGAAAATATGTTAAAGCTTGTAATAAAGCATAAAAAAAATTATTAAAAAACAAGATTTTTAAAATTTTCGATTTTTAAAATGCTAATAACTTTGGAATTAAATTGCGCTAGAAGGTTCGCTCCTGACTTATTAGATTCAGATATTTACTATTTAGCAAACAGGTTTCAATTTTAAAAACAAATTTGATTAAATTGATTCAGATTTCAAACTATTCGAATTTAAATTAATTCACAATTTTTATTAAATTAAAATTTAAACTCTTTAAAATTTTCTTAATTTTAATTGCATTCAAATTTTAGACGCAGAAACTTCAATTTATTCAAATGTTTATATCTGTTTAATAATTATTACTTCCTAATATTTTTATTTCATATTTAAAATTTTTGAAAAATGAGTTTTTTTGCAAAATATTGTATACTTTTTTAAAAAAGTTCAAATGTAAGTACTTTATTCGTTTTATTTTTTAAAAACGCATCGATTGAGCTATTAGCGAATCCTCTAGCGCAATTTAATCCAAAGTTATTTACATTTTCAAAATCGAAAATTTTGAAAATCTTGTTTTTTAATAATTTTTTTCTATGTTTTTTTACAAGCTTTAATATATTTTCATTATTATGTAGGTGATTAAAAACCACATCGAATGAGGTATTTGCGAACCTTATACTGTAATTCTGTTCCGAGTTATCAACGTTTCAAAAATGGAAAAATTTTACAAAAATTAATTTTTTTATGTTTTTTTGCTTTTTGATAAATTTTATGAAGTATAATTTTTTCTCGTTTCGTAGACAATTGAAAAACGCATCAATTTACCTATTTAACATGTTTTTGCTTGCTAGTAATTAAAACCTAATGATGTTTGTAGTAATATGTCTATGAGGAAACAATGTTTTCAAAAAATAAATACCAAAAATTACTCACACCAAGAAAATACTTGAGGTACAACTTGGCAGCTGTTTATTAATTATTATTAATACAATAATATTAATTCCTAAATAATATTCCTATAATTATTGTGAATTAAATGTATATCGTCTCTCTCCGGGGAGAATTTATGAAGCATACGTTCCTGAAATCGTCCAGGAGGCGTGGCCTCCGCGGCGTACGACTATCGAATTTGAAGGGTGGGGATATTTTCAAGGTTCTAACGACTATCGGAAACTCACTGCAGTTAATGTCAACAAATTAATAAATAAATTATGGAAAAATGTTTTTTAAACACTATTGAAGATCTGACTCGGTGCATTAATAATGTTTTGAATTTTTTTTTCAATTTTATTGCAAATTTACGAAAAAGTGCGTTTTCCCATTCAAAATACATGGGGAATTTCATGGGCTTTGAGCCACCTCTAAATATTGTCCGATTTCAAAATAAAAAGGAGGGGTTCAGAACAAAGTTATAGATCTTTTGAAAAAACATATTTTATTTTCTACGGAGTTTTTTTCCACATGTCTAATATTGGAAAATACCTGCGAAAAAGTGCGGTTCGGGGTGCTCCCGAAAGTAAGAAGAAACAGACTTAAAATATTTTTTTTGAGAAGGCTTACAACCTTTGTAAAAAAGAATTTTCGAAATTTTTAATATTTACTGAGATAATTGCGAAAAACTGAATTATTATTGTTTTTATATGGTTTTCACCATCATAATCAAATTTGAGCCAATTTTCACTATTATATTCGTAATCCAAGCATCAAAATACGTAAGTATACTAAATTCCATTAAAATCGGGGGGAGGGTCTAAAATAATAGTGGACGCCCCACTTGGTGCACTGCACGAAGAACTTTAATATCGATTTCCTCGAAAACTATTAGAGATAGAAAAAAAATTCAAAATATATAAAAGATGTACTTTTTGAAGGCTTACAACCTTTGTAAAAGAAATTTTCGAAACTTTTAATATTTATTGACATAATTGCAAAAAACTAAATTTTTATGGGTTCTTTTTTCATGGTTTGAACATCATAATCAAATTTGCGCCAATTTTCACTATTATATTCGTAATCTGAACGTCAAAATACGTAATTATACCAAATTCGATTAAAATCGGAGGGGTGGACCTAAAATAATATTGGACGCCCCACTTGGTGCTCCTGCCTTCTTTTCGCCTCTCTTCGCACTGCACGAAGAACTTTAACATCGATTTTCTCGAAAACTATTAGAGATAGAAAAAAATTCAAAATATAGAAAAGATGTACTTTTTGAAAGCTTACAACCTTTGTAAAAGAAATTTTCGAAACTTTTAATATTTATTGAGATAATTGCAAAAAACTGAATTTTTATGGGTTTTTTTATGGTTTTCACCATCATAATCAAATTTGCGCCAATTTTCACTATTATATTCGTAATCTGAACGTCAAAATACGTAATTATACCAATTTCGATTTAAATCGGAGGGGGGACCTAAAATAATATTGGAAAAATATAATATAATATAATATAAATATAAATTGAATAAAATTAAAAATAATTTAATATCATAACAGAAAATATATTGAAATTAAGTCATGTTTTAAAAGTTCATTTTCTGCAGAATCTTTTTCTATTTTAAAAATTGTATTTTGATTGTTTTTTCTCGTTTCTAGGTTGAGGTTAAAAAAAAGTCACATATTTAACAAAAAAGGCACTAAAGAAAAACTCATTTGAATTACAGTAAAAACTGTTGAATAGTTAAAAGAATTTCTTAAAATAGCCTTGACTAGATGCATTTTTATAAAATAAATTTAAAAAGAGTTGAAAGTAGAAACTGATTGTAAGTTCTAAACTGACCGCAACTGAAAATAAATTACAGTTTTAAAGCTCGTCATTTGAATAATTTGGTCATTTAATTCTTAATTAAATTAATACTTTGGATTTCCAAATATAATTTTAAATTCGAAACTAACCTTACTTAAGTGACGTTAGGTAATATGAATAATAAAATAATCTATACAATACAATAAGTTAAATATCTTTTACTAAAATTATTTTGAGTTAAAAAATTATTTAATTTAATTATTTAATTAAAAAAATGTTTCTTACGATTTTTCTTTTCTGTAAATTCGCCTCAGAACCTTTTCCTTTAACAGAAAAATTCAATCACTTTCTTCTGGTCTCGAATTGGAATTTTTCACTTTTATTACCGGCATTAAAATTTATTAGTTTCTCATCTGAACAAGTTTCGACTTGAGTGCCTTCTGTGTAAGGTTGTAGTCCTTTTTATATTTTCAAAGGGTCCATCAGACTTATCCCTAAACTCAAAGCACCTGCAAATTCCATTCCTGATCCTTTATTATAAAATTTGAACAAAGTCAAATACGTATAATAGATGTTGGAATAATAATAGACGAAAAAAGCGTGATTTGTAGCAGGTGTCATTTTCAAATGAATCGACGATTGGATATTGTATATATGAAATATAAATGTATACATATATTCTGCCAATGGCATCAAGGCCGTTTCGCTCAATACGCTAATAGTTTAGTGAGCAAGCTATTCTTTTCTTATTCTATAAGTAGACGCTTCTCTTGTGATGAAATCTTATGATTGACTCTGAAGGAATTTTTCTTTCTATTAATATCAATATATCAATTTAGTCATATTCTTCGGTTCGCGTTGATAAGCAAATTTCTTTTTTTTTAATCCTCAAAACTGACCCATCATTCAGATATACTGTTTTTAAAACGTGAAAAAAGTAGATAGATTTTTTTATCGAGCAAAGAAATTCATCAACTTTTTCCTTGAAATAATCATCTTCTATTATATTAATACGATACCGAGAAAACTTCGTTCATCGTCGAACAGACTTCAAAGTTCACCTACTTTTTCCAATAGGTTACTTACAAAAATGTTCATTTTACCATGTTATTATAGTTTGTAACAATGCGCACTGGCACTATTCGTGTCAAACATGTTAAACTGAACATTTTTTTATGCACAACATATTGTTGCACATGCACAGTAGTGCACCACAGCTGTGTAAACGTGCGCACTACTTAACAAACATTTCACATGCGCAGTTGTTTTGTATTGCTGTAACACATGCGCAATCATGCACAGTGATAGTCACACATGAGCTCTAATTAAATTCAAAAATTACGCATGCGCAGTGCGGTACTTTACCAGATAAGTACAATTTCAGTACATATAGCATACTTTTTTTAATTAGTGCGCAGTAAAAATCCGTTTTATTATTGCGCATGCGTAACACGGTAACATGATAACTGCACATGTGCGAAGGTACCTTTCTTTAAAAAATTGTTTAAAATTGTTTTTTTTTTCATTATTATTGTAATTAATGACCCACAATAGAAAAGAATATTCAAAATTCAATCTAAATATTGGAATTCAAGAAATTTAATAGAAAAATTTATATTAATAATATAAAAAATAATAAAAACATTAAAAGTGTATTTAATTTTATTAATTTTATTCTTTTTCTCTTTAAAATATTTATAAAGTGTAACAAATTTTGATCTGAAAGTTTTCAATTTTTCATACTTTTAAAAACCATTTTCTAGGGGTACCGGGGGGAGGGGGGGGTAATAAATATTTAACATACTGTCAGAAAATCTTCCATATAATTAGTGTTTAAAAAAGTTTTGTGAAAATTTACTTATTTATTGAGAATAAAGAGTTTGAAAGTTCTCCCAATATTCATAAAATTGTACGTGGTAATCTTCTATTATATTAATACGATACCGAGAAAACTTCGTTCATCGTCGAACAGACTTCAAAGTTCACCTACTTTTTCCAATAGGTTACTTACAAAAATGTTCATTTTACCATGTTATTATAGTTTGTAACAATGCGCACTGGCACTATTCGTGTCAAACATGTTAAACTGAACATTTTTTTATGCACAACATATTGTTGCACATGCGCAGTAGTGCACCACAGCTGTGTAAACGTGCGCACTACTTAACAAACATTTCACATGCGCAGTTGTTTTGTATTGCTGTAACACATGCGCAATCATGCACAGTGATAGTCACACATGAGCTCTAATTAAATTCAAAAATTACGCATGCGCAGTGCGGTACTTTACCAGATAAGTACAATTTCAGTACATATAGCATACTTTTTTTAATTAGTGCGCAGTAAAAATCCGTTTTATTATTGCGCATGCGTAACACGGTAACATGATAACTGCACATGTGCAAAGGTACCTTTCTTTAAAAAATTGGTTAAAATTGTTTTTTTTTTCATTATTATTGTAATTAATGACCCACAATAGAAAAGAATATTCAAAATTCAATCTAAATATTGGAATTCAAGAAATTTAATAGAAAAATTTATATTAATAATATAAAAAATAATAAAAACATTAAAAGTGTATTTAATTTTATTAATTTTATTCTTTTTCTCTTTAAAATATTTATAAAGTGTAACAAATTTTGATCTAAAAGTTTTCAATTTTTTATACTTTTAAAAACCATTTTCTAGGGGTACCGGGGGGTGGGGGGGTAATAAATATTTAACATACTGTCAGAAAATCTTCCATATAATTAGTGTTTAAAAAAGTTTTGTAAAAATTTACTTATTTATTGAGAATAAAGAGTTTGAAAGTTCTCCCAATATTCATAAAATTGTACGTGGTAATCTTCTATTATATTAATACGATACCGAGAAAACTTCGTTCATAGTGGAACAGACTTCAAAGTTCACCTACTTTTTCCAATAGGTTACTTACAAAAATGTTCATTTTACCATGTTATTATAGTTTGTAACAATGCGCACTGGCACTATTCGTGTCAAACATGTTAAACTGAACATTTTTTTATGCACAACATATTGTTGCACATGCGCAGTAGTGCACCACAGCTGTGTAAACGTGCGCAATACTTAACAAACATTTCACATGCGCAGTTGTTTTGTATTGCTGTTACACATGCGCAATCATGCACAGTGATAGTCACACATGAGCTCTAATTAAATTCAAAAATTACGCATGCGCAGTGCGGTACTTTACTAGATAAGTACATTTTCAGTACATATAGCATACTTTTTTTAATAAGTGCGCAGTAAAAATCCGTTTTATTATTGCGCACGCGTAACACAGTAACATGATAACTGCACATGCGCAAAGGTACCTTTATTTAAAAAATTGGTTAAAATTGTTTTTTTTTCATTATTATTGTAATTAATGACCCATAATAGAAAAGAATATTCAAAATTCAATCTAAATATTGGAATTCAAGAAATTTAATAGAAAAATTTATATTATTGAATATAAAAAATAATAAAAACATTAAAAGTGTATTTAATTTTATTAATTTTATTCTTTTTCTCTTTAAAATATTTATAAAGTGTAACAAATTTTGATCTGAAAGTTTTCAATTTTTCATACTTTTAAAAACCATTTTCTAGGGGTACCGGGGGGAGGGGGGGGTAATAAATATTTAACATACTGTCAGAAAATCTTCCATATAATTAGTGTTTAAAAAAGTTTTGTGAAAATTTACTTATTTATTGAGAATAAAGAGTTTGAAAGTTCTCCCAATATTCATAAAATTGTACGTGGTAATCTTCTATTATATTAATACGATACCGAGAAAACTTCGTTCATCGTCGAACAGACTTCAAAGTTCACCTACTTTTTCCAATAGGTTACTTACAAAAATGTTCATTTTACCATGTTATTATAGTTTGTAACAATGCGCACTGGCACTATTCGTGTCAAACATGTTAAACTGAACATTTTTTTATGCACAACATATTGTTGCACATGCGCAGTAGTGCACCACAGCTGTGTAAACGTGCGCACTACTTAACAAACATTTTACATGCGCAGGTGTTTTGTATTGCTGTTGCACATGCGCAATCATGCACAGTGATAGTCACACATGAGCTCTAATTAAATTCAAAAATTACGCATGCGCAGTGCGGTACTTTACCAGAAAAGTACATTTTCAGTACATATAGCATACTTTTTTTAATAAGTGCGCAGTAAAAATACGTTTTATTATTGCGCATGCGTAACACGGTAACATGATAACTGCACATGCGCAAAGGTACCTTTATTTAAAAAATTGGTTAAAATTGTTTTTTTTTTCATTATTATTGTAATTAATGACCCATAATAGAAAAGAATATTCAAAATTCAATATAAACATTGGAATTCAAGAAATTTAATAGAAAAATTTATATTATTGAATATAAAAAATAATAAAAACATTAAAAGTGTATTTAATTTTATTAATTTTATTTTTTTTTTCTTTAAAATATTTATAAAATGTAACAAATTTTGATCTGAAAGTTTTCAATTTTTCATACTTTTAAAAACCATTTTCTAGGGGTACCGGGGGGAGGGGGGGGTAATAAATATTTAACATACTGTCAGAAAATCTTCCATATAATTAGTGTTTAAAAAAGTTTTGTGAAAATTTACTTATTTATTGAGAATAAAGAGTTTGAAAGTTCTCCCAATATTCATAAAATTGTACGTGGTAATCTTCTATTATATTAATACGATACCGAGAAAACTTCGTTCATCGTCGAACAGACTTCAAAGTTCACCTACTTTTTCCAATAGGTTACTTACAAAAATGTTCATTTTACCATGTTATTATAGTTTGTAACAATGCGCACTGGCACTATTCGTGTCAAACATGTTAAACTGAACATTTTTTTATGCACAACATATTGTTGCACATGCGCAGTAGTGCACCACAGCTGTGCAAACGTGCGCACTACTTAACAAACATTTCACATGCGCAGTTGTTTTGTATTGCTGTTACACATGCGCAATCATGCACAGTGATAGTCACACATTGGCTCTAATTAAATTCAAAAATTACGCATGCGCAGTGCGGGACTTTATCAGATAAGTACATTTTCAGTACATATAGCATACTTTTTTTAATAAGTGCGCAGTAAAAATCCGTTTTATTATTGCGCACGCGTAACACGGTAACATGATAACTGCACATGCGCAAAGGTACCTTTATTTAAAAAATTGGTTAAAATTGTTTTTTTTTTCATTATTATTGTAATTAATGACCCATAATAGAAAAGAATATTCAAAATTCAATCTAAATATTGGAATTCAAGAAATTTAATAGAAAAATTTATATTATTGAATATAAAAAATAATAAAAACATTAAAAGTGTATTTAATTTTATTAATTTTATTCTTTTTTTCTTTAAAATATTTATAAAATGTAACAAATTTTGATCTGATAGTTTTCAATTTTTCATACTTTTAAAAACCATTTTCTAGGGGTACCGGGGGGGGGGGGGGGGTAATAAATATTTAACATACTGTCAGAAAATCTTCCATATAATTAGTGTTTAAAAAAGTTTTGTGAAAATTTACTTATTTATTGAGAATAAAGAGTTTGAAAGTTCTCCCAATATTCATAAAATTGTACGTTGTAATCTTCTATTATATTAATATGATACCGAGAAAACTTCGTTCATCGTCGTACAGACTTCAAAGTTCACCTACTTTTTCCAATAGGTTACTTACAAAAATGTTCAATTTATCATGTTATTAGAGTTTGTAACAATGCGCACTGGCATTATTCGTGTCAAACATGTTAAACTGAACATTTTTTTATGCACAACATATTGTTGCACTTGCGCAGTAGTGCACCACAGCTGCGTTTTGTGCAATTTACTCTTATAAATTATAGGTTTTACGCATTACATGGAACTTTTTTGTTTACACATTTTTCTACATTTTTTTAGCTTAGAATAGTTAAAATGTCATTTATACTTCACATTTTTACAACTGCGCATGTTTTTTGTTCATAGAAAACTACTGCGCATGCTTTACTGGCATAGGAACCTATTGCGCATTACTATATACTTTACGCAATGTTTTTAACTTTTTTGTTAACTTGTTTCTCTATTTGCTTTGACAATTACATTTTTTGACATTAATTTTTCTTTGTTACTGTAACAAGTATCGTTCATAGGAAAGTACTGCGCATGCGTAACTGCCTTTTGGAGCTTTTGCGCATGTATAAGTCTGTTAAAAAGCTACTGCACATATGTTTTCATCTTTTATTATTATTACTTCTTTGTTTCTTGTTGTATTCGAAATATATTTTTTAGAACCTTTCTATTATATTGCTTTTTAAATTATAATTTTTTTATCAAGATATTTTTTAGTTAGTTGTTTATAGATGCAATCGATTTTATGTATTTATACTTTTTTCAAACGCCTTTTTTTTAATGTTAGGAAGTTATAATTTGTTATTAATTAATATTTAGTATTATTATCATTATTACTGGCAATATTTTTTAAAACAATCTTTTTGAGAATACTAGATATTATTTTTAAAATAAAGCAAATAAAATTTTAAAAATTAATTTTATATTTCTAAAAAAAATTAATAATTAATTATAAAACAATTTAAAAATATATATTATTATTACATAATACATATTACAATTTACTACTTTTTAAGTTATTCAATTATCATATTCTTTTAAAAATTGGCCGCATCGACTTAATATGAATTAGAATATAGATTATTAAAATTTATAAATTTATAGATTTATATATATGTTCAAGAATACATAAAGTAAAGAAATATATAAAAGAAATAAAAAACGAGCGAGCGTTAGCGAGCGAGGGTTGTTACGCTAGTACAAATACTAAAGAAATAATCAATTAGGTTTTCAAAATTTATACTTGAATTTTTCAATTAGCCAATTGTTAAGACTTTAATTTTGCAGAATTTATTTCAACCGACTTTTTTCTTTAAAATAATTTCCATTTAACTCATCAAGCGACTGGAATTTTAAATTCCCGAATTTCCACTTGACCGAATTTGTGTTTGCACAAATAGAAAGATTTTGGCGCGAATTTTAAAATTAATTAATCACAAGTCTCTGGATAATTTCTAATTAATTTTAAAATTCGTGTCGGATGATTTTTCACCAATTGGTAATTTCAGGCAAATTAAGATTCGGTCAAATGGATATTCTAGAATTTAAAAATTCTACTCACTTAAGATTTGTTTAAATAAAACGTCGGCTAAAAATAATTTCTGTAAAATGAAAATCGTGTTAAATTATTTTGAAGGAATAAGATAACTAGATAATTAATTGTTGAGTAAATAAAATTTGATTAAAATAGTTAATTTAATTGGAAATTAAAGAAATTCATTTTTTTTCAAATTTTTATACCGGAAGATAAGAATATTTGTAAAAATACGCGTAAATGGATATATTTGAAATTAAATATCAGTGCTAAATTTGCAGATTTAACGAATTCAGAAACTTAGAATAAAGTCTCGAGACATTTAAACATTGGCTTGAGTTTCCTGTCTAAAAACTGCAACGGCTAGAGTGTAAGATATCCTCCATTGTTATCAGTAAGCTCAGGTGACTACTGCATGAAACTTGCTTGACGTGTAAGTCGTAAAATTATAACAAAAATAACTCTTTACATCTTACCACATTTTTACTTTAATACGTCAAAGTTTACAATAATTCTAATTAAAATTGTCAACATCTTTGTAGTGATATAAAAAAGTCTTCAATGATGTGTCACTTATTGAATAAACATTTTTTTAGTTTTGCGCAAATAAGTGCGCGTCATTAAAATCATTTCTAACAATTTAAAGAACATTCAATGTTAGGTATCTTTTTAATGATTAACTAATTTAAATTAAAAAGTTAATATTAATTTAAATATAATTATTATGATAAAAATAATATGTTTTCTTATTATGTAAGTACCTAATGTTTAAGTCAATTAGTTGATTAAAAACCCTATATTAATAATTTAATTTGAATAATTTTAATTTTCAAAAATTTACATTTCAAATTAATAAAGCTTGAAAAATTGTACCATTTTATTTGAATTTTTGAAAAGAAGGGTCACTACACATTTCGTCATATTGATTGTTGACTGGATTAGAACTTGAGTCATTCTTCAGATAAGCATGGATGGAGATAAAAATATATAAAGGTGTTTTTTAACAAATAGAGCTTTGAACAAAAATCTTGTAAAGAGGCTTCCTAACACAAAAAATTATTTTCGTATTTTTTATCGATAAACCTTCTTTTACTGTTTTTCGAATAAATGTAGAAAAACTATTTTAACAAATCAGAAAACAGTACTGACTTTTCAATTATAATATTAATGATATTTAAAACATTTTTTTATTTTTTAAGAGTAGTAGAATATTTATTCGAAAGTCGATTATTAAATAACAAATAAAATAATGTTTAATTTATGTACCCAAATTACGAGAATTATTCCTAAAACTATCATTTTTAGAATATTTGAAAAATTCTAAAATGTACTTTAGAAATATTTCTAGAAGACCGTAATTTTTGAAAAGAAGATAATTTTTTATAGTGATATTCCAAGAATATTTAGAAGAAATATTCTAAAAATATTTTATAGAAATTTTTCAAAAATATGTCATGAAAAAAAATGGATAAATAGTAGAAAAATACCATCGAACTACTTTATACAAAAACCTAGAAAAATTTCAAGAATATTTTCTATGAAAATTGTCTATGAAAATATTTCAAAAATATTTTACAGAAATAGTCCAAGAATAATTCTTCTTAAAGTCTATAATATACATAATTGGAATATTCCAAAAAATTCCTTCAAAAAGTTCTAAGGATACTCCATTGAAAAATTACAAAAATATTCCACAGAAATATTGGAATAATGTAGATATATTAAATAATTATATTTAAATTATAATAATTTATGATAACATAAAAATAACATAACATAATTAATATATATATTTCTTTTCAAAATTCCAAAAACATTGCATAAAATATTTAAAGAATTATTATAATTATTAATTTTATTTTTTTTAAAAAATATTAAAAAAATTATTATTGTTAATTAGTTAAAAATAACTAATTATTTATTAGTAAACCATGACTAATTGTTAGTAAGAAAATAACTAAAATATGGTTAAAATTTAGCTAAAAATTTGATTTAAAATCTATTTTAATTTCATTAATAAGTAAATCTAGAGTTTTTTCTATACTTTTTAACAGCTTTTATTATTCTCATTAGATTTTATCATTATTCTTTAATTTTTTTTAATTATTTTGTTCTGTTTTCGATTTTTCTCTACAGTTTTCGAATTTTTCCTTCGACTGTCAATTATTTAACTCATTTCTCAATTATTTTCTTTAATATTTAATTATTTTAGTCATTTTCTAATTTTTCTTTCAATTATCAATTATTTTATTTATTTATTTATTTATTTATTAAGATTTCAATTTAATTCTTTAATTTCCAATTTATTTCTTTAACTCTTAATTTTTTTTTCAATTCTCAATTATTTTCTTTAATTTTCAATTGCATTCTTCTTTTTTCAATTATTTTATTCAATATTCAATAATTCTCGCATTTTCTCAATTATCAATTATTTTCTCGAAATTTTCATTTAATTCTTTAATTTCCAATTTATTTCTTCAAATTTTCATTATTTTCTTCAATTCCTAAATATTTTATTCAATTTTCAATTATTTTTACTGCTTTTCAATTAATTCCTCAATTATCAATATTTTCGGATTTTTTCAATTATTTTATTCACTCATAAAAATTGTTTTCAAACTTCAGATCAATTATTAAATTCGAGAAATATTCTCTTCAATTTTTAGTTATTTTCATCAAATTTAAATTCAACTTTTCAATTTTTAACTATTTTCTTTTATATTAAAAAATTATCGCCTTTTTCTATTATTTTTTTCGATTATCATTAAATTTAAAAAAAAATTTTAACCACAAATCTTCAATTATTTTCTTCAATTTTTAATTTCATTCTTTAGCTTTCTTCTATATTCATTAATTCTCGGCTTTTTTCAATTAATTTTTTTCAATTTTTAAGTATATATAAATTTGAACTCAACTCTTCAATTTTTAATTGCTTTTTTCAATTTTAAATTATTTCTTTCAATTTAAAATTTTTTTAAATTAAATTTAAATTAAATTTTTTAATACAGTTATTAAATCTGCAATTTTTAAAAATTATTCCTTTAATTTTCTTAACTTTTCAATTTGCAATTATTTTTTTTTTTAATTAATACTTCTTGTTACATTTTTTAAATTATTTTTTTCAGTTGTCTATTAATCTAGTCATTTTTCCAACTTTGTTTTGAATTGACAATTATTTTTGTCATTTTTCGCTTAATTTCTTTAATTTTTAATTATTTTTTTCTATTCTCAATTATTTTCTTAAATTTTCAATTTCATTCTTCTTTTTCCAATTATTTTATTCAGTATTCAATAATTCTCGCATTTTCCCAATTATCCATTATTTTCTTAAAAATTTAATTTAATTCTTTAGTTTCCAATTTATTCCTTCAAATTTCAATTAATTTCTTCCATTTTTTAATATTTTCGTTAATTTTCAATTATTTTTATTGGTTTTTTAATTAATTCCTCAATATTGAATAATTTTCGGTTTTTTTCAATTATTTTGTTTACCCACAAAAATTATTTTAATATTTCAATTCAATTATTCAATTCTAGAACTATTCTCTGCAGTTTTCCGTTATTTACTTTAAATTTAAATTCTACTTTTCAATTTTCAATCATTTTCTTTAATATTAAAAATTACAGCCTTTTTTCTAATATTCTTTTCGATTATTATTAAGTTTTTTACCTTTTTTAAATACAATTGATCAATTATTTTCTTTAATTTTTAATTCCATGCTTCAGTTTTCAATTGTTTTCTTCTATATTAATGAATTCTTGGCTTTTTTCAATTATTTTTTTCAATTTTTAAGTATATTTAAATTTGAACTCCATTCTACAATTTTTAATTGCTTTTTTCAATTTTCAATTATTTTTTTCAATTTTAACTATTTTTTTCGATTTACAATCTATTCGTTCAATCCGCAATATTATTTCCAACAGTTATTCCTATAATTTTCTTAATTTTTCAAATTACAATTATTTTCTTTAAATTTAATATTTCTTGTTCAATTTTTCCAATTAATTTTTTTTATTAATTATTCAATTTTCAATTGCATTCTTCTTTTTCCAATTATTTTATTCATTATTCAATAATTTTCGCATTTACTCAATTATCCATTATTTTCTTAAAAATTTCATTTAATTCTTTAGTTTCCAATTTATTCCTTCAAATTTCAATTAATTTCTTCCATTTTTAAATATTTTCTTTAATTTTCAATTATTTTTATTGGTTTTTTAATTAATTCCTCAATATTAAATAATTTTCAGTTTTTTTCAACTATTTTTTTCACCCATAAAAATTGTTTTAAAATTTCAATACAATTATTCAATTCTAGAACTATTCTTTGCAATTTTCAGTTATTTTCTTCAAATTTAAATTCTACTTTTCAATTTTCAATTATTTTCTTTAATATTAAAACATTATCGCCTTTTTTCCAATAATTTTTTTTTGATTACTATTTAATTTTTTTTTTTTTAAATTGTTCTATTATTTTCTTTAATTTTTAATTCCATTCTTTAGTTTTCAATTGTTTTCTTCTATATTAATTAATTCTCGGCTTTTTTAAATTATTTTTTTCAATTTTTAAATATATTTAAATTTGAACTCCATTCTTCAATTTTCAATTATTTTTTTCAATTTTAATTATTTTTTTTGATTTTCAATCCAGTTGTTAAATGTGCAATTATTTCCAACAATTATTCCTATAATTTTCTTAATTTTTCAAATTACAATTATTTTCTTTAAATTTAATACTTCTTGTTTAATTTCTCCAATTATTTTTTTCAGTTGTCTATTAATCTAGATATTTTTGGAATTTTATCTTCGTCATTTTTCAACTGTTTCCTTCAATTATTAATTATTTTTCGAAACTTTCAATTTTTAATTATTGTCTTAAAATTTGATTATTATTTTAAATTTTTTAAATTATTTTCTTCGGTTGTGTATTAATCTAGCCATTTTTTGAATTTTGTTTTCAATTGTCAATTATTTTCGTCATTTTTTCCTTTTTTTAATTATCAATTATTTTTTTTAATTTTAATTCAATTCTTAAATTTTCAATTTATTTCCTCAGTTTTTTATTGTTTTCTTCACTTTCAATTATTTTTTCGATTTTCAATTGAGTTGTTCAATTTGCAATTACTTCCAACAGTTATTTCTATAATTTTTCAACTACTTTGTTTAAATTTAATATTTATTGTTTAATTTTCTAAATATTCTTTTCAATTTTGTAATTATGTAGCCATTTTTCGAATTTTGTTAACAACAGACAATTATTTACGTCATTTTTCAAATATATATTTTTCAATTCCGTAATTTTCATTATTTGAATTTCCAAAAATTTGAAGTTTTAAATGACCATCAACAATGCAAAGTTTATGTTGCTAGTGGAATTACAATACGTAATTCTTTTTAAATGTTTTAAATGTCCAAAAATTCAGATTTTAATATTTTGTGATAATAAAACCTTCCAAGCTTTTAATTATAATTAAAAAGATTATAAAAATCTGTAAATTTTAAATTTAAGTATAAAGTTATATTTTAAATATAAGGGCGAATTTCGCTAAATTAAAAATTCTGTTTTAATTGTTCGAAAAAATAGTAAAAAAATAATTTTTCATAGAAAAAAGTGGCCACCCTGTTCTATCATACCTAAAAATGAATTTAACTAATAATGAGTTATTTTTTACTAAACTATTAGTAGAAATATAACTATTTGAACTAGTAACTGAGTTGTTACTTTTAAATTAGTTATTTTTAACTAATCCAGAATTAGAGAGTAAACAATGTTTATCATATATTTAAAAATTGTTTAACAATTTCTTTATCTAATATAAAATTGCGTCCAAGCGCAAAAAAATACAATACTAAGAAATGAAAGATATTGAAACTGTGCACATCTGTTGTTCGTTCAGTTTAGTTTTATCAGTCATTTGTGTGGACGTATGTGAATGTGTGTGTGTGTATTTCAATGAAAAAGTGGGTGGCATCAGAAGGGTGTAGTTGTAAACATTGCTCGAAGCGTATAGAATCCGGTCTGTAACCCAGTCATACGAACGTATCGGTGTGCCAAGCAAATCGAAACTTCGGAAGCCTTTTAATTTCCGTATTTGAAAAAAATTGCCCTCAAACCGTGAACTTCCTGTTTTCATGAACCATTTAAATTTTTATTTCCGGTCCAATGTAAATTCCACCAATTAAAAATGGAGGAATCATTGAATTTTCGTTTGAGAGTTTTATTCGACTATGAATTGGACAGTTTGTAGACATAGTGCGGAACCATTAAAAAAAAAAGAAAAAAAATTATCAATCGAAGGTGATTGCGAGTAAATGATAACTATACTTTTATAATCTCTATTACAGTGGCCATTTTGATCCCGCAGTGTTATTATTTTAACATACTTTTCAAATTGTAATTTTATTACAAATATTATGCAATTATGATTATAAACAAATTTTCTTTTATTATCGCACTTATTATCATCATGGTTACTATTATTGAAATTTATTATAAAAATAATTCTTTTAATTACAATTAAAATTATAAATTCTATTATTTTTATACTTTTTAATTAAGAGAATATTTGGTATTTTTATTTTATTGTTTAAAATAACTAGAATCATTACGTTTTTTTATTTTTTACACTTTTCTTTTCAATTTTAATGAAAATCTTTTTTTGTATTAAAAATAATCAATCAAATGGTTCGTAACCTACAAACTATAATTTATTTATTGATTTGTAAGACTGTGTTAAACCTTTCTATAAATTGGAAGTATTTACTTTATATTTACTAGGATTTATTAGAATGAAATTTATTTATTAGAATGTTCTTTCATTATTAAATCCTGTAAGCATTAAACTTTTATCATTGTCATTGAAAAAACTTATTACGTAAGGGAAAAAACAAAAGATTCAGAACAACTAAAATTAGCATGTGTAACATAGTAATGATAACGTGTTTTCTATTTTTAGAAACATATTTTACTTTTTTCTTTATTTTAAAACAGGATGTACTATTTTTATATATTAGATTTTAATAGACTTCTGAATAGTGAGAAAAATTAAAAATATTTACAAAAGTAGTAACAGTAATAATTTTTAATAATATAAATGACAAAATTACAACAATTTGTGGTGCAACTATTAAGATTGTATTTTAAATGTTTTTTTCTTTTTTGTTGCAGAATAGTCAAAATGGAGCGGAGAGCAGCTCTGCTGCTGATTTATTTAATAATACCATCAGTGATTTCTACCACTACCCAAAAAGTAAATTTACACCATGAAAGCGAAAGAGTTGAAGTAACGACAAGTGCAGCTACGAAAGAGATCAAACCCACCACAGAGGAAGTGTTTTCTATGAAAAATGTGGATTACAAGAAGCTTCTAGATCCCAGGGAAACTCTTCGTGAAGAAATTCGATCATTAGATGAAGAAATTTCTACCGATAAGGTTAGTTCATTAATTCTTTGAAATTGTTTTACATTCGGGTTATAATAATTTTGATTAATTTTTGGCAACAGCAACCAAAACACATTCTCCAGACAATTCAAATCTTCAATCAGTCATTATATCAGATCTTTTCTTTAAAACCAAGTTTTTATTTAGTTAGCCCCAATTGATCCAACTCCCAGCTAAGTTTTACTGTCAGATAGCCATAAGAAATAACATGCGATAAGTTTATCTGGAACTCATCCAGAGGTGGATCAACAGTCCCTTAGTTCATTAAATTTTTAAAAGTAATAATAATAATTTTTCAATTTCTTTTCAATCTTTCAATATTGTATTTCTAAATTTCTCAGCTCCAGGAGGAGGTAGCTAGAGTTATCAAAGCAGAAGCTCAGAAGATCAAGCCGATTCCAAAATTACCCTTGCCTAGAAAAACGACTGTTAGTATCAAGCCAATCAACAGCACAACGGACAAAAATAATCTAAAAGATTTACTTGAATCTGATGATGCGGCTTATGACGATCTTGATGATCTTGATGAGGATGAAGAGGACGAAGACGATGACGAGGATGATGAGTACGATGATGAGGATGACGGTGATGGTCTCGATGAAGACGAGGTGATGACCCAGTGTCCCAAAAGTTGCAAATGCGTCGGACAATACGCATCTGCTACTACCGCAAAGTAAGCAAACTTTTTATTTTTATTTACCATCATTGGCACTTTTAACTCTAATGATAATTACATTGCTTTAGTTCATAACCATCTAATTTAAAATCTCGCTTGCAGATGCACCAGATTGGATGAAAATCAATCGTTCGGTCCAGGAATTGCTCATCTAAAGATTGAGAACGCTGGTCCCATTCGTCTAGGTCCTCTGGCTTTTCGAGCCCGAGGTCTTCAACAACTGGAATCTATTACCTTCATAGATACTCCTATTCTAGAATTGGATAAAACCGCGTTTGTAGGAATTCCTTACCTGTTCGCAGTCAATTTCACCAGAAATGAGTTGGAAGACATCCCGGTAGACATTTTCCAAAACAACAGCCAACTGAGTCTGCTGACCATTTCGGGAAATCCCATGAAACATTTACAAACTGCCCTCAAGGCCAAAACTAGAGAATATCTTCTCAATGCTCCCAGCATCACAGAATTGGACTTCTCCGATAATTCCGTATCTAGACTACCTCACACGGTTTTCAATAAAATGCCTAATCTCGTCTTCATCGATTTAAAGAAAAACAGACTTAAAACCATCGACAGAGCCCACTTCAATTTACTGGAGTCACTCACGGAACTTGATCTTTCTTATAACGACCTACAAGAAATACCAGTTGATCTTTTCGAAGGAAAGAATGTTCAGACCTTCAGAGTTATTGGTAAGTCTTTCTAAATCTATATTATTTCTCTGATTTGTTATGTGAATTAGACCCTAATTATTACTATGGATGATTTTTGAGCTAATTCGTGATTCCTTATAGGAAACAATTTAACGAGTTTGAGTACACTGATCGCTCCGAAGATGACGGTTTTGCATGCTTCGAACAACAAAATTAAAATCATACATAAAGACGATTTGATTGGATTACCAGTGCTGGAGCAACTTCACATCAGATCAAATGGGCTTAAGAGAATTCATCAGCACTCTTTCAGCCAAAATGATGAGCTTACCCACATCGATCTCAGCGATAATAAACTGACGACTTTGACTGATCACCATTTCAGAACCAATTCTAGATTGCAGATCATCATCATGAACGATAATCCTGCATTGGATACTCTTCCTGTTTTTAAAACTAATGACCAAGAGTACAATACATTCAGGTATCTTATTTTTTAATAATACCTAATAATAAGATTTTCGGAATTCAATTTCCAAAATCTATTAAGCAATGCTTTTCTTTACTAAAGCGTTTAAATAGAAACCAAGTGATGAAACATTTCGTCATAAATTTTGCATTTCACAATTTTAATTTGTTTTCAGTGTTTTCCGATTTGAGTGCTCCAACTGTGGTCTCTACTCTCTTCAAGAAGGAACCTTCGACGCTATGCCAGCTCTGACGACTTTAAACCTTGCCGAAAATCATCTAACAGGTTTCCCGAAAAACTTGCTCAAATTCCATTCTGCGCTGATCGAACTGAACTTGTCCGACAACCGAATTAAGACACTTGAAAGCAATATGTTCCAAGGAGCGACGTCCTTGAAAAAATTGAATGTTGCTGGAAATGTTCTGATTTCTCTTCAAGTCACTCCATTCCTTGCAACACCAAACCTCTCCAAGCTCAATGTCAGCAGAAACGTTCTCGAGCGGGTCTGGAGTGAAGCCAGAGTACCACTTAAAAATCTTCGGTAAGAGAAAGCTGATGACACTGCTCATTAATCTGAACAAAATAAAATTAGCAGCATTATAAAAAAGCCAGTGGTTTAACCATCTTTAGTATAATCTCAAAAAACCTTCTTATAATCTTAAGGAAGACGGTATCATCAGCCTCAATGTTGATTAACAGTTTCTTCCATAATTAGTAGACATTTTTTAACTCTTTTTAATTTCTTTGTTGTAATTATTTGTTATAATATCCTTTTATCCCAATTTTAGATTCCTGTCGGTTCGAGGAAACCGTCTTCAGCGAATCACGTTAGAAGAACTGAAAGCAACTCCTAAATTGTCTGGATTGGATTTATCACACAACCCCATGAAGTGTGATAAAGACTTTAATGATTCTATCCAGTGGCTCATGGAACACGGAGTCACTGCCGTTAACGACCCTAAGTCGATTAGTAACTACGCCATCGCTGAAGATTACTCTGAGCCTGAAAAGAACACTCAATGGACCGATTTAGCTAAAGTTGTTTGCGACAGCATCGATCTTGGACCTCCACCAAGACCAGTGCCCCATAAACCAACATTCCAAGACATTTTGAAGAATGATTTATCAGATGACATTGTGGTAAGATCTATTTTATATTACCAGTTTCTAAATAATTAACATTTTAGTTATCGCACGATGCTTTTGAATCAGTTTAAATAAACTTTCTAGATAACTCCCATCTGCATGGATGATTCGTAAACAAAACTATAACGTATTTGTAACATATTTAAAGTTGGATTTTTCCCCAGCTATATTTTGAAGATTTTTTCTAACCGCGGCGTGTTATCAGCCATTTCTAGATATTTTCATGTTTGGGATTCAGGTCCTGATAAACATACGTATATAAAAATATACCCATGAGTGATTCTTTCGATAGACTCAACTGAAAAATCTTGGATAAAAAACTTGACCACGTTCAACGTTGACTTGACGTTCTCGAGTGCAGTGAAATTATCAAAATATTTAAATTTAATTTAAAACTTATTAAAATTCAATAATTGGCCAAATACAATTATTACTTTAATTTACCTCAAACATATACACACGGACTCCTTCGACTTCATATCCACCCTCCGCTTTTTTATCAGTCGTTCATCTAGAATTGGCTATCACGCTGACCGCGAAGTTGAACCTGTAACGCGTAAACTGACGACTGGCGCAGATGGAAAAGAGGAGAGGTAACTGCCGAACTCAGAAAATTAACGACCATGAAATCATACCAAAATTTACAAGGGAATTTAACTTATTAGCAGAAAAACGTCAGTCAGGCTCGGCTTAAGAAAATTCGAATTCTGGCGCAGATGCAATGCTAATAATCATATTCAATCATATTCAATCAGGGTGGGTAGTTGACTTGGAGGAGGTGAAGGGGGGGATTTAAAAAAGTTTATATGAGTAAAGAAATTTTAGGGATATAGAAAACAGGCTATTTTAATAAACCGCCAACCAGCTAAGTCAAAATTTTAACTAAGTTTTTAATCTACTTGGAAAGTGTTAACACATTGCCCTTGAAACTTAATTAATTTTCGTCAGCCATTATCGTGTACATGCTTAGTCACAATAAGGTTTTGTCTCTCCTTTATTTACTTCCTTCAAGGCCAAACGTTTCCTCATAAAATCCCTGTCTATTCATCTTGGACTAGAATTTTTGTTTTGTGAACAACTTTTAGAATTCAAGGATGTTGGGAAAAAAATGTAAACATTGGGGTGATAGTTTCCATAGCAATTTTTTTCTAAAATTCCATACACTTCTACAAAAATTTGGTTTTATAAGAGTATATGAACATATTTTGTGTTATATTGTTTTTAATAGTTTGGTTATTGCGAGAAATTGAAGCGTTGATTTTAGTCCTTCAGGTGTGTTCAGGGTGTCTCTGATGTTGTTGGTCATTGAGGTTCTTCTTCGATGATCATCATATCTGGGATATTTCAACTAGTGATGCCGTCGATCGAGATTTTCCAAGCCCAATACAATACCAAGCCAATATTTCTACCTTTGCTTGGTTTCATCTCGATCGACTTTTTCTTGGCTTGGTTTCATCTCGATCGACTTTTTCTTGGCTTGGTTGAAATCTTGGTGAACAGATTTTTGAGGGACTCTTGAGTTGATCTTGGTTTTTAAACCAGATTTTGACCAGATGTGCTTTTTCTTTGAAAATAATAGCAAAACAAGTTTACTCTGGATGGTGGGACTGGTCCAGGTAGTTTCGGACAATAGCGCTATCATAAAAAATTTACTGCTTCTATTGTGGTGTGGAAATCTTGAAATTGAAAGCCAAGATCAATCCAAGACTTGATTTTTCAATCCTAAACCAAGCCAATACAAAACCAAGATTTTGCTCTTGAGAACCAAGATCAACCCAAGAAAGTTACTGGGCCTCTCAAGCCAAGATCAATAAATTTTTGTCTTGAACGGCATCACTAATTTCAACAGGGAATGGTGAACAGTAAACGGTTGATTGCATACTTCACATGTTTTGGCATGATTCTTGGTGACTAGATAAAGTGACTGACATTAGTGTGAGCAATGCGTAATCTGGTTACGCAACTCTCCTCTTCTCTATTTGTGTGTATATTTGGAGTTTTTTCAAATATGGTCTGTCTTAATTCATGGAGTTTTGTTGACAATTGTTGCCCTTTATCGTTCCTGATAGCGTAAATTAAGCGTTTAAGCCATTTTTGGCATCATAAAGAGGAATATAGACGTTCTCAATCGCTCCGAATGTAGTGGCTTTTTCAGCAGCAGAATCAGCATTACCTTTCATCCCGACATGGGATGGAATCCAGCAAATATATTGTTAGCAATAATATACAATGATATTTTTGTTTTGAAGTTCAAATAGCTGTGCCTGGATTGATTATATTAATGGATGGTTTGTAAATTTATCTCTAGTAGCTGTCAGACATGATTAAGAGTCAGAGAATACAACAAAATTGCTAAGATGAAGGGTTGTTTGTTTGATTAGATCCAGAGTTTTCTTTATTGCGTAACATTCACTTGAAAAGATGCTGAGTTGATCGGGTAGTTTACATGAGTAAATAGTCTCGGATTCTTTGGCTATGGTACATGCAGACTATTGGTCCAATACAGATCCGTCTGTATAGTATTGAATGTGGTGTTGGTTAGAGTTTTGTAAGTCTTGAAATAATTGATAGTAAACAGCTGGAGGAGTATTAACTTTTCTAAGTTCGTTCATGGTAAGATTGATGGCGGGTGATATTTGTTGTCATGAAGGAATGGAATGGTATTTTCGAGGACTGATTTTGGGTAGAGAAATGTTAAAAATTTGCAGCTAACTGTTGATTCTGATTCGGAGTGGTTTTGGAAGTCAGGGTGAATTGTCGTATGTTTCTATTAGTGGGTTTTCATGTAGAAGTTGATTTGCTAAGTTGGTCGGATTTGAGAAGGCCGAACAGGCATAGATCAGGCTTTGTAGAGATCTTCTGTGTTCGAGTGGAATATCACCTGATTCTGCTAATGGACTGGAGATGGGGCTAGTTCTGAATGCACATATCCTAAGTCTTATTGCTGTATTTTGATGGAATCGAGAGTTTTTAGTATATTATTGTTAGCTGAGTCGTAGAAAATGCATCCATAATCCATTTTAGACCTTATGAGTGCTCTATTGGTTCAAGAAGCATTCTCTACTGGCCCCCCACTTGGTCGAAGATAAGGTTTTAATAATGTTAATTCTCAGATTACATTCTGTTTTTAGTTTTTAGATGTGAGGAATCCAGGAAAGTTTCTCATCAAACGTTAAACCTAAGATTTTTAAGGAGTCAACTCGTTTAATAGGAGTTCCGTCTAAGTGAAGTTCAATATCAAAATTGATTGATATGTTTAGGATTTGGTAGAATTCGTGACATACCACGACGGCTGTTGGGTTTAAGGTGTTCCTTATTTTGCTTAGATAGATACGACTCTCGTTAGTGTCATACATGGACAGGTTCGAGACCTTATCTATGTTATGTTTCTATTGAAAGTCTCCAATAATTACTCGTTGAAACAACCATAACCCGTTAGCGTCTGGGTCATGTAGTAGCCAACCTTTTCAAGTTACCTTTCCAACCAAGTAACAAGATGAAAAATAAGAAGATAGCTAACCTTGCCATGTGATCTTTCTTATCAAGTAGCGATATGGAGAATAAAACAATATGTCCAACTTACAGTACATTTCCCATTCTATCTTACCTCGACTAATTTTCCCTTGGCCATTAAGGGTCACATCTAGGTTTATATCCAAAAAACAAATAGAAAAATATTTTAGGCAGAAAAAATCCCTGTCCGAACAGTACTTAGTCAAGTTTCTGTTTCCCAAAATAGACTGCTGCACATTTACATAAAAAATTAAATGACAATTTCTTTTTCAGCTGGACCATGGTCAAAATCACGACACCGAATTCGACGACACTTGGCAGATTGATGATCAAGAATACGGAGATTATCCTCTGGAGACAACAGTGAATTATCATCCGTTCTATAGACGAGCTTTGTGGCCAGTTTTGACAGTGATTGTTGTCACCGTTATTTTGCTGCTGTCCGTGGTTCATTTTGCTTTCTATCTGGCAAAACGAAGAGGTCGTGGTCCAGTTATCAGGCCTCCAATGATACTCCGCCAAGGTCTCGTGGACAACAAAAATTGTGGTTTGGTCTACAAACCCCTTCAGGAGGAAATACCCACGCCCCATATGCCCAAAAGAGGCACTTTCTACTCGAGCAGTACTTTTCACTACGACAAAATTGTACCAGAAAGTGTCTAATTCCTAAGATTCCCTTCCAAAATGCATTTCTCTTGAGTGCAAACTGAGGAAGCTATTTGTAAGTACAAGAGGTTGCGAAAAAGATGTAGACTCCTGAGACTGAGAATTAGCTTTTCGCACTGCCCTGAGAGAATGTCCGTGGACCTAACAGTCTGTTTTTATTCTTTGCTGCTTATTTAACTGTTATTTTGTTAATTTAGTAAAAATAATATTGGCAAATATGATAAAAATGACGTATCTTCATTACCTGCAAATCATTCTCTCACGTGGCACATGATCCTCATCTTGTAAAGAGTTTCGTTAATTAACATACGAACAAATGATAATTAAAGAATTTCCGATCAAATTGGCGAATTTGTTTTTGATTTTGTTGAAGACGTGAACAATTGTCGCAAATGAAATTCTGGCTTAGTTTCAACGTTTTCCAACACCATTTGCTGTTCATAAGGTTCCCTAGGAAAATTTTTAATAGAGCTCTTGGTACTGATAGAAAAAATTCAACTTTTGAAAATAGAATTTTTAGAAATTGAATCTTTATTGCTCTTTTTTGTAAAAAAAAAAAATAAATTAAAATCCAGTGCCTTTTTCCGGTAAAATTTTGGCGAAATAAAGAAATTAAATTTCCGTCGATTCGATTTGGATTAATCGTGGCATAAAATACTTATAGCTTATACATAGATTATATTTATAAGTTGATAACGAGTATGTTAAAATGTTTCAAAGATTTAAGACTCGTGAAATATAATTATGGGTGGAATTTGAACCAATTCTCAAAGAAATGTTATATTTTATTTTTTACGAAAGAACATTTGAAAACGAGAAAGATTGAAAGTGAGAGTTCTGGACTGTTTACAATGAGGGTTGCCCAGTCATAGTAATATATGAAAACTTAAAATAAGTAAGAACCTACTTTCTTTTTCGAGTTTAGATTGCCTGATTGGATGCTTTCTAAATTAAATTTATTTGAAAGTACAAAACTAGAGGATTTCAAGAGTTAAACAAAAAACTTTAAAATGTTATAGAATATAACGACATATGAATTTTTATTTTTATCAGAATATTCAGATATTCTTACATTACTATACTATAAGTTACTTAAAAACATTTTATCCATAGAATGTACTTTTAAGTAGGAAAGAAAGTGAGGATTAATTTTAAGGGCTATAATATTTTAGATATGATTGATAAAGTTTTTTATTGCTAAGTGCCTAATAATGATAAAAGTATTGTTAACTAACGTAGCTTAGAGCGCTGAAATATTTTGTCATCGTGATGCCACGCAATAAGCTGTAAATAATATTTTAATAAAATATTGTATTAATAATAACAATGTCTTTATTCACCTCTGTTCAGTCTTAAAAGCTAATTATATTAAATAATGAACTAAAAATAATAAATGTTTAATTTTTCCTGAATTTTGAATTTTACTTTAGACAAATTTGTACTTACCAGAAAACCACAATGATGAAATGATAATTCTAGTTATTGTTTAATCAACTTAATATTGTTAATTTAGCAATGTATTAGTAAAGAGCTTATTTCTCTCCATTTACATAACCTCAAACTAGAAACAGGTTTTTCTCTCTAAATAAAAATATTATTAAAATTTTGTACACCAAATTTTGAAAGATCAAGGTTTGAATTTATCAGAAAATTTTGGGTTGTGTCAGAATTTATAGTCAAACAATAATTATTTAACATTTCGTCTTTTTTCTTCAAAATCAAGTGAAAACCTGTAACTTTCATTCAATTTTGACGAATAATAGCGCACTTCTTTCTTTAAAATATTCTCTACAATTTTATTTGTTGGATTTTTTAAAATAATATTTTGTTTACAAAATACATAAAAATCAAATTCCGTTGGTGCAGTAACTTATTTTAAAATCCAACAAATAAAAATCTCAAAACCACCATGTATCAAGTTTCATGTAAATCAAGACATTTTTCAAAAATTCGTCCGCCATATTGGATTCGCCATTTTGAATTTTCAAAAACTGGCTTCCGATTAGTAATCAGCAACCCCAGGAACCCCCAAATACCAAGTTTCATGTGAATCAAACAATTTTTTAAAAAATTTTCCGCCATATTCGATCCGTCATTTTGGATTTTTGAAAAATGAATTCACATTCGTAATTATAGCGGCTTCTTCTTACAAGTAATGCTACCCAAGTGTAAATCTGGGATCGACTTCTGCCTTGTACTATTTTGTAGAGAATCGACAAATATTTGACACGTATATTTTCCTTTCGGCAGACATGTGGTTTTAGGGGTTAAAAATGAGGATTGAAGATTTCGATTTGTTAACATTGTGTAATAAGGTGTTTCAAAAAATGAAAATTTTTGAAAATCGATGAAAATCGCACGGAAACTAACTAAAAATGGAAAAAAATTAACACTATTTTTTTTATTTTTGATCTATAGTGGTAATTTTTTTTACAATTGTAGTCGATTTCCATGCGACTTTAATCGATTTTCAAAAATTTTCATTTTTTGAAACACCTTATTACACAATGTTAACAAATCGCAATCTTCAATCCTCATTTTTAACCCCTAAAACAAAATTTCTGCCGAAACGAAAAAATACGTGTCTAATATTTTTCGATTATCTACAAAATAGTACAAGGCAGAAGTCGATCCCAGATTTACACTTGGGTAGCATTACTTGTTAGTACAAAAAAAAATGGCGTCTTGTGTTTTGCAATAAATCTGTAGAAAATGATTTTATCTAAAAAAGAAGCATTAATTGTTATTTATTGTTAACTAACAGTAATGTTGTTATTAACAATTAACAATTGTTTAAACTTTTTTAACACTTTTTTGTTTTTGAATGAGCTTATGAATAAAAAAAACTGATGTTTATTGGTTGAGCTGAAATTTATTATTGTCAAATAATTATTATTATTTAACATTTAAGGTTTTTTTTTAAATTTAATAAACAACTGTAATTTTCATCCGATTCCGAAAAGTAGTAGCTCATTTTTCGCGTTGAAACATTCTATACAATTTTATTTGTTAGATTGTGTTAAATAATATTCTGTTTAAAAAATATGTGAAGAACAAATTTTATTTGTTTAATAACTTTCAAACAAAATATTATTTAACAAAACCCAACAAATAAAATTGTAGAAAATGTTTCAACGAGAAAAATGAGGTTTTAATTGGTAGAATTGAATGAAAATTGCAATTGTTCATTACATTTAAAAAAAATATATGTATTAAATGTTGAATAATTATTATTTAACAAAAAATTTTACGTCGAATTAATTATTTTTTTAAAATGTACAACTAGATATTTTAAAATTTAGTAAAATTAATTCAAATAATATTTTTATTTATAGTGCAAAAAGACATTTTTTAGTTTAAGAATATGTCAATGTAGATAACTTCCTTAAAGGCATGTGTTTTTTGAATTTTAGCTCAAAATTAATTGTTAAAAAAATTGCTATTTTTTCAAAAATTTTCAAAATTAATTTTTTGGCAAAATTTAAACAAATTCGGGTGAGGGAGACCTTCCTAATAACATGTTAGATAACACTAGTTTACAGCCAAAATGTACATTTAATGCCACTATTTTTTTTTATGTACTATGGCTCTTTAAACTTAAAAATGACAATAAGAAATTTTTCTATGGATAGGTTTCCGAAATATGAATTTTTTAAATTTTTTTACGTTTCTTTCGGAGGTGACTTCACGTTTTAGGCCGTATCTCGAGTTACAGACGTCCCATTAAGTGTTTCTAGGTGTCAAATTAAAGGTAATCAAATTCCGAACCATCTCTTTTCACATTATTTTTCGATCGGTTTAATATTTTAAGTGATATAGTCCAAAAAAAATTTTAAATTTGAGTTTTTGGCCCAAAATCTGAAGAACAAATTCATTCTACCGCCATGCAAAAATAGAAAACGTCAAATTATGTCCAGTTTTAAATTTTTTACATATATGGCTCACTTTTAAAAAGAAAAAAATGTATGGATGAAAACAATCTATGGGTAATTATTGAAGTTATAAGCCAGGGTACTGAAATCCTCGTTTTACGCCATTTCGGTATTTTACCTCCTTTTATAGTGATTATGTTGATTAATTTAATGAATACAATATCTAATTAGAAAATGGACTTTTTACACAGATTTCAAATAATTTTTAGTGCTTTACTAATTCAAATTTGACTGAAAAATTTTTTGGAGTTTTTGACAAAAATTTCTGAAGAGGCATAAATTGATCAAAATCTGCTTTTTTGACAAGTTGAATCAGATGCGCAGAGGTTCAATTTTTGTTGAATTTTGTTCGTTAATAGATGAAAAAGTTTGAAATTAGATATCGAAATATGAAAAATAAATTATATTTGACTGAAAATGTTTTTGGAGTTTTTGACAAAAATTTCTGAAGAGGCATAAATTGATTAAAATCTGCTTCCTTGACAAGTTGAATCAGATGCGCAGAGGTTCAATTTTTGTCAAAAACTCCAAAACATTTTTCAGTCAAATATCATTTATTTTTCATATTTCTATATCTTATTTCAAACTTTCTCATCTATTAACGAACAAAATTCAACAAAAATTGAACCTCTGCGCATCTGATTCAACTTGTCCAAAAATCAGATTTTAATCAATTTATGCCTCTTCAGAAATTTTTGTCAAAAACTCCATAAAAATTTTCATTCAAATATCATTTATTTTTTATATTTCTATATCTTAATATAGAAAATTTCAAACTTTTTCATCTATTAACGAACAAAATTCAACAAAAATTGAACCTCTGCGCATCTGATTCAACTTGTCAAAAAAGCAGATTTTAATCAATTTATGCCTCTTCAGAAATTTTTGTCAAAAACTCCAAAAACATTTTCAGTCAAATATAATTTATTTTTCATATTTCGATATCTAATTTCAAACTTTTTCATCTATTAACAAACAAAATTCAACAAAAATTGAACCTCTGCGCATCTGATTCAACTTGTCAAAAAAGCAGATTTTAATCAATTTATGCCTCTTCAGAAATTTTTGTCAAAAACTCCAAAAAAAATTTTCATTCAAATATCATTTATTTTTTATATTTCTATGTCTAATTTGAAACTTTTTCATCTATTAACGAACAAAATTCACCAAAAATTGAATCTCTGCGCATCTGATTCAACTTGTCAAAAAAGCAGATTTTAATCAATTTACGTCTCTCCAGAAATTTTTGTCAAAAACTCCAAAAAAATTTTCAGTCAAATATAATTTATTTTTCATATTTCGATATCTAATTTCAAACTTTTTCATCTATTAACGAACAAAATTCAACAAAAATTGAACCTCTGCGCATCTGATTCAACTTGTCAAAAAAGCAGATTTTAATCAATTTATGCCTCTCCAGAAATTTTTGTCAAAAACTCCAAAAAATTTTTCAGTCAAATATCATTTATTTTTCATATTTCTATATCTAATTTGAAACTTTTTCATCTATTAACGAACAAAATTCAAAAAAAAAATTGAACCTCAGCGCATCTGATTCAACTTGTCAAAAAAGCAGATTTTAATCAATTTATGCCTCTTCAGAAATTTTTGTCAAAAACTCCAAAAAATTTTTCAGTCAAATTTGAATTAGTAAAGCACTGAAAATTATTTGAAATCTGTGAAAAAATTCCATTTTCTAATTAGATATTGTATTCATTAAATTAATCAACATAATCACTATAAAAGGAGGTAAAATACCGAAATGGCGTAAAACAAGAATTACAGTACCCTGACTTATAACTTCAATAATTACCCATAGATTGTTTTCATTCATACATTTTTTTGTATGTATTTTGATTACCTTTAATTTGACACTTAGAAAAACTCAATCGGACTTCTGTAACTCGAGATACGGCCTAAAACGTAAAGTCACCTCCGAAAAAAACGTAAAAAAATTTAAAAAATTCATATTTCGAAAACCTATCCATAGAAAAATTTCTTAATGTCATTTTTAAGTAACGAGAAGCTTAGTACATAAGAAAAAAATAGTGACATTGAATGTACATAAAATTTTTTGTTGTTGTAAACTAGTGTAATTGTACCAAGGTTCGTGAAAAAGTATTCAATCCTATATAAGAAATCAGTTAGTTATAGATTTAGGAATACTGCTACGCTTTTTAGAAAGTAAGAGAGAATATGTTATAAAATTTACCTGGGATAGATAAAGACAAGAATAGAGTGAGAAACGTAAAGAGAGATGAAGAATATGGAATAGACAAAGACAACAATAGGGTGATTAACAGCAAGAGAGAATAAGGTTACCTGGGAAAGATAAAGACAACAATAGCGTGCGAGACGCAAGGAGAGTTATTACAGTATGCGGTTCTAAAAGCAAGAAAGTATAAGATTACCTGGGATAGATAAAGTAAAATTGTAAATTGGAGAAATTGAAAATTGATAAATGGAAGATTGTCAAATTAGAAAATTGTTTTAACTGGTAAATTGAGAAATTTGGTTATTGGAAAATTGTAAAAGTAAAGAAATTTGTAAATTGACAAATGGGAGATTTGGTTATTGGAAAATTGACAAATTAGAAAATTGGAAAAGTGAAAAATTTTAAATTGGTAAATTGGAAAATTAACAAAATAAAAAAATTCGTAAACTGGTCATTACACGCCCTTAAATTTAATTTAATTAATATTTAATAAGCATCTAACACTTAGATGCTCGTTAAATTGAATTTTACTTTTCTTTCACTTTAATGACTATAGCCAATATAATTTGCGCTTGTGTAATTTCTTATTTTTTTTATGCTGAACTTTTGTATCAGAAGTACGAAAATGGATAAACGAATTTTATAGAATGTTGTAATAAGATCTGAAGGAATAAATTGAAACACTTACATGGTTAAAAGTATATTTTTAAAACATGATTTGTTTTTACTTTTTCAAATATAATAATCAAATAATTTGAACAAAAATTTCAATCCGCTGAGGATTGAATAGACCAATACAAGTGTTTTAAAAAAATGTTAAATGTTCATACTCATAGGAATAATTGAAGTATGTTTTTCTCATAAGAGTTGTCTCTTTTTAGTAAAATAATACTGTCTGAAAATGCTCTTCTAATGAATCAATCACTCTCTTCGATCTGGTTACTATCGGCATTTCAGGATTTCCAGTGCCACCTAATAAGTCTTCAATTCCTCTTCTTTGATCTTCTTCATACCCGTTTTTTAATATTTCATAGTCAATTCCAGCATCAGCCATTTTGTCTATTATTCCTTGACTCACGACACCATTAATTACTGATAACGAAGATAAGCAAAATTTTCTCACAAGGAATTGTTTATAACTTAAACAATTTTCATATATTGCTTCCTTTTTAATAAAACGTTTAATCAGTTCCTTTATTACACTCAGATCTGATGGTCCTTCAGGATCAGTATCAAGAATCAATGCAAAAAAATCTTCAGCTAATGTACTTAATTTAAATTTCCCTTCACCTTGTCTTTCAGGAAAGCGTTGTTTAAGTAATTTTATCGAGTCGCAAAATCCAGCAATATGTTTAAACTTCTTAATCACATTATTGTTTACGATTAAGCGCAATAAGTAATTTGCGTGAAAAAATATGTTGTGAGCTACAAGAATACACGGTTTTGGTGATAATTTTAAAAATCTTCGAAATAGTTTTAGTCCATCCTGGGCAGAATAAGTCTGAACTTCTTCACCATGAAGACATAATTTACCTGATATGATTTCCAGTCCACTTTTATGAGATGCGTTAGAATCAATTGGACCAGTGGGATGAAAATATACGCTAAAATTTTTCTCATTGCATAGTGCTTTGATTTTCAAAATCTGAGAAGTTTTTTCAAATCCTGCGGTTTCAACACCGAAACATACAATATTGCAATTTTCAGGTGATATTTGTATTGTCGGTAAATCCTCAACACTTTGACGTTTACTTGGTGCAAAAATTGCTTTGTCAGGGTCCATATTGTGGTTGAAAGTAGTTTTGAACTTCTTTTGGTTTTATGTAGAAAATTATTCCTTTCACTGGTTGATTTTTGGTTGTAGAGTGTTTTTTTTGTTTGTAATAAGCAGACTATTACAAAGAATCAACTTCACTTTCACAACACAATGAATTATTTCTGTTAATAGTTTAAAAACAGTTTTAATACACTTTTCTGATCAAAATTTTTAGTTAAAGTAAATGAAAAATTTGAAGATTTTAGTCTTTTTTCAGTAAAAGTTTAGTAAACGTAAAAATCTACTAATTCAAATAGTGGAATTTTACTAAAAATCAGGCCTGGGTCCGTAAATAGTCTACTTCACTATAAAAGTAAATTTTATAGTGAAGTAGACTATTTAAGGACACATCACTGCTAAAAATTAGTAAAAGTTTTGTGTAATTTAGATTTAAAGAGTATGCACAACTAGTCAAACGTGTGACTGATCCTTCAGGAATGAGTGCAAACTGAAGACTGCACATTCTTGTTCTTCGTGCTCGCTAGATACCTATACATAATATGTATAACTGCATTGACAAAGTTTTACGCTTATATGGTGTTGCTGACTCCTTGAATTTTTATATTAAAACAGAAGCTTTTAACTCCGGCGACATACCAGTGGCGCAGGAAATAGCAGTTCTTAAAATAATATTTAAAAAATATATTGAATCGCAAAATTATTTTCCAAAAATGTAGAGTTTCAATGATATTTACTTAGAAACCGCCTGATAGCAAAAATCGATATTTTAAAAAAAATATATCTTCAAATATTAAATTTATTGTTTAAATAATGATTAATAAATTACACTAGTTTACAGCCAAAATGTACATTTAATGCCACTATTTTTTTTTATGTACTATGGTTCTCTAAACTTAAAAATGACATGAAGAAATTTTTCTATGGATAGGTTTCCGAAATATGAATTTTTAAAATTTTTTTACGTTTTTTACGGAGGTGACTTCACGTTTTAGGCCGTATCTCAAGTTACAGAAGTCCGATTGAGTTTTTCTAAGTGTCAAATTAAAGGTAATCAAATTCCAAACAATCGCTTTTAACATTATTTTTCATTCGGTTAAATATTTTAAGTGATATAGTCCACAAAAAAAAATAGAAAATTTGAGTTTTTGAAAAAAATAATTTATTTCATATTTCTATATCTCATTTTAAACTTTTTCAACTATTAACAAACAAAATTCAACAAATCTGTTTCAACTTGTCAAAAAAGCAGATTTTAATCAATTTATGCCTCTTCAGAAATTTTTGTCAAAAACTCCAAAAAATTTTTCAGTCAAATATCATTTATTTTTCATATTTCTATATCTTATTTCAACCTTTTTCATCTATTAACGAACAAAACTCAACAAAAATTGAACCTCTGCGCAGCTGATTCAACTTGACCAAAAATCAGATTTTAATCAATTTATGACTCTTCAGAAATTTTTGTCAAAAACTCCAAAAAAAATTTTCATTCAAATATCATTTATTTCTTATATTTCTATGTCTAATTTGAAACTTTTTCATCTATTAACGAACAAAATTCACCAAAAATTGAATCTCTGCGCATCTGATTCAACTTGTCAAAAAAGCAGATTTTAATCAATTTACGTCTCTCCAGAAATTTTTGTCAAAAACTCCAAATAATTTTTCAGTCAAATATTATTTATTTTTCACATTTCTATATCTAATTTCAAACTTTTTTATCTATTAACGAACAAAATTCAACTAAAATTAAACCTCTGCGCATTGTCTGATGCAACTTGTCAAAGAAGCAAATTTTAATCAATTTATGCCTCTTCAGATATTTTTGTCAAAAACTCCAAATAATTTTTCAGTCAAATATTATTTATTTTTCACATTTCTATATCTAATTTCAAACTTTTTTATCTATTAACGAACAAAATTCAACAAAAATTAAACCTCTGCGCATCTGATTCACACTGTTAGAAAAGACTTGAAAATTCATGCATTTTTCAATTACATGAGTTATTGAATTCACATTAAATTCAGGCTTGAATTAAAATTCAACAACACGTAATTGAAAATTCGTATTTTTATTGAAAATTCAAGAACATGAAATTGAAAATTCAAGTTCACGTAATTGAAAATTCATATTGTTATTGAAAATTCAAGGACATGTAATTGAAAATCAAAGAACATGTAATTGAACATACATATACTGTTACTTAAACATATAACCTATTTTTTTCTTGTCAGTTGTAGACAGAACAATTTAATAAAAAAAAGTTTATGGACATCAAAATTACATTTAAAAAATTATTATTGTCAATAATGAATGTATTTTTTATAATAACGGACAGTTCGCAGTCATTTCAAAGATATAATTTGTCATTGTCATATAAGTACCCAATCAAAGTAATAAATTTCAACAGTCCAAGATGGCCGAGGTAAGAAAGGCGTAGATAACGATCCGGAAAACCCGGGTTCGAGTCCCGACTCGGGAATTTTTATTTTCTTTTAAAAAAATTTAAATTTGAATTTTCAAAACCGTGTTATTGAAAATTCAATAGCACGTATTGTAAATAACTTCACTTACAAGTTATTGAAAATTCATATAGATATTTTTAACAGTGCAACTTGTCAAAAAAGCAGATTTTAATCAATTTATGCCTCTCCAGAAATTTTTGTCAAAAACTCCAAAAAATTTTTCAGTCAAATTTGAATTAGTAAAGCACTGAAAATTATTTGAAATCTGTTAAAAAAGTCCATTTTCTAATTAGATATGGTATTCATTAAATTAATCAACATAATCACTATAAAAGGAGGTAAAATACCGAAATGGCGTAAAACGAGAATTTCAGTACCCTGGCTTATAACTTCAATAATTACCCATAGATTTTTTTCATCCATACATTTTTTTCTTCCTAAAAGTGAGCCATATATGTAAAAAATTTAAAACTGGACATAATTTGACGTTTTCTATTTTTGCATGGAGGTAGAATGAATTTGTTTTTCAGATTTTTGGCCAAAAACTCAAATTTTCTATTTTTTTTTTGGACTATATCACTTAAAATATTTAACCGATTGAAAAATAATGTTAAAAGCGATTGTTTGGAATTTGATTACCTTTAATTTGACACTTAGAAAAACTCAATCGGACTTCTGTAACTCGAGATACGGCCTAAAACGTGAAGTCACCTCCGAAAAAAACGTAAAAAAATTAAAAAAATTCATATTTCGAAAACCTATCCATAGAAAAATCTCTTAATGTCATTTTTAAGTAACGAGAAGCTTAGTACATAAGAAAAAAATAGTGACATTGAATGTACATAAAATTTTTTTTTTTTGTAAACTAGTGTTATTTAACAATTTCTTGTTCAACAAAGTTGACAGAGAATTTTTTTCAATAAATAATTAAAGATTTCTTTACTCCTATAAGTTATTTGTACTTAGAATGTTTACTTATATTTCAAGTTAGGAACTAATTAATTGTTTAAACAAATTATTGTTGTTATTTACAACTGTTTATCAAATTGAGTACAGAGTTGCAACTTTATCTCAATTTTGCAACTCATCAAGCCGAATATAACCAGGAACTAACAGCAAACTAACAAAAACAATTTTGCCAATTGTTCAAACAAATTATAATTGTTTATTTACAACTTATTATCAAATAGACCTTTAAACTTGCAATTTTTTTTCAATTTTGCAACTCATTTAGCCGATTATAATCAGTTACTAATAAACAATTGTTTAAACAAATAACTATTGTTTATTTACAATTGGTTATCAACTTGAACTACAGACTTGCAACTTTTTCTCAATTTTGTAACTTTTCAAGCCGAATATAACCAGTTACTAACTAATAGTTACAACTGTTTATCAAGTTAGGCTACAAAGTCGCAATTTTTTCTGTATTCTGCAAGTCATTTAGCCGATTATAATTAGTTACTGTCAAAAAACAAACAATAACAATTTTACCAATTGTTTAAACAAATATTATTGTTTATTTACAACTGTTTATCAAATTGAGTACAGAGTTGCAACTGTTTCTCAATTTTGCAACTTATCAAGTTGAATGTAACCAGTTACTAACAATAATCTAATAAAAATTTTACCAATTGTTTAAATAAATTAGTTTGGTTTATTTACAATTGTTTATCAAGTTCAACTACAGAGTTCCAACTTTTTCTCAATTTTACAACTCTTCAAGTTAGATGTAACCAATTACTGACAACAAACTGAAAATAACAATGTTACCAATTGTTTAAACAAATTATTATTGTTTATTTACAACTATTTGTCAAATTGAGCTACAGAGTTGCAACTTTTTATCAATTTTGCTATACTGATCAAGCCGGATATAACCAATAATTACTGACAACAAACTAAAAATAACTATTTTGACAATTGTTCAAAAAAATTATTATTGATTATTTACAACTGTTTATCAAGTTAATCTACAGACTTGCAACTTTTTCTCATTTTTGTGACTTTTGAAGCCGAATGTTAAAAATAATTAATATTTAATTGTTTACAACAATTATTTGTTATCAAAGTTGTATGAACAATTGATTTTAAAACAACTGTTATTTTTTTCTGTTTCTGCAATCTCATCTTCTAACAAATATTGCAAATCTTTTAGTCACTATAACATTCGATAATGTTATATATAGCATATGATTTAAAAATATGTTTGAAGTCAAACGTCTACATAAGAGAATATAAAAACTATTTAATGAATGAATTAGGGGAAAGTCGCCTAAGACGGGCTAGCGCCTAAGACGGGCACCCTTTAATATGTTTGAAATAAAGAAATTTATAAAACAATTGTGTATATATGTAGATATGTTGTTGAGATGTATCTAATTAATTCAGAAGCATTTTTTTGGACATTTTAAAAAAATATAAATAATAAGAGGAAAAAATATTTTTAGCACTTCAAAAGATGAAATACATGCTAGTTTTCAAACTGGGAATTTTCTAAATTAAATGTCATTTGGAATGGAAGTATTAATTTTATAGTGCCGTAAGTTAGGTTTTTCGCGCCCGGTGCGAGACACATATTTTGGCGCCCCCCCCCTTATATTCCTTAGAAAAATAGAAGTTAAAAAATATGTTTAATCAGGGGCGGAGACTTGTAAATTTTTGCCACCTGCACACTTAATATTGACCAGCTGCTTGTGGGGGGGGGGGGGGAGAAGAGAAATAAAACAATATTAAATAAAAGAGTTTCTTAATTATTGTAATTATTGTAACGCAAAAGTTGACAAATTATTTCATTTCGAGAAAATTTTCGGAATTAATGAACAAATAATCAAAATAATATAAAATTTGTGAAAATCATTACAAAAAAAAAAAAAAATTAAAAATTGACGAACTTGATTGAAATTTGAGAAAAATAATTGAAAAATGATTAATGCATTGAAAAGTGTATACATTAACTTAGATTTGACATAATAAATTAAAATTTAAAATATAGATTGAAAAAAAATAATATATCTAATTAAAAGGTGGCCAAAATAAATGAAAGAAGATAAAAGAAAATTAAAATTAAAAAAACTAATTCAAAAATAAGATAAATAATCATGGGCGTATCCACGTTGGGGCAGGCTGGGGGGCAGCTGCACCCCTCCTAGAAAGCCAGTTTATATGACAGAGAAAGAGATAGCAATATATTGTTGTCTCTCTCACTCTCACATAAAACCCCCATCAAGAAACTTTTCTGGGTACGCCCCTGTAAATAATTGAAAATTTAGGAATTCAATTGAGGAATGAAATTTGTGAATAACTAAAATTTGAAGAAATTGATTGCAACATGATAGCAATAATACTTGAAAATTGAAGAAAATTATTAAAATTGGAGAGAAATATTTTAAAACCAAGAGAAATAAAGGCGCATGAATATTCCCTAAAACCCATTGAGCCTAAATCCCATTTAACCTGAAACCATTTAACCTAAAATGCATTTAGCCTAAAAAGCATTTAGCCTAAAGTAAATTCAACCTTAATCCCATTTAACCTAAATTCTATTTAACCTAAATCCCATTTAACCTAAAATGTATATAACAAAAATCTCATTTAACCTAAAATGCATTTAATCTAAAATGCATTCAGCCTAAATTTCATATAACCTAAATCTCATTTAAACTAAAATGCATTTAGCCTAAAAAGCATTTAGCCAAAACTGCATTCCACCTAAATCCCATTTCACCTAAATCTATTTTCACCTTTAACTAATTTAGCCTAAAACCCACTTAACCTAACTTTCATTTAATCTAAATCCCATTTATCCTAAAATGCATTCAGCCTAAATTCCATGTAACCTAAATCCCATTTAACCTAAATCTCTTTTAACCTAAAATGCATTTAATCTACAATGCATTCAACCTTTATTTCATTTAACCTAAATCCCATTTAATCTAAATTCCATTTAACCTCAAACCCATTTAACCTAAATTTCATTTTATATAAAATGCAATCAGCCTAAATTTCATTTAACCCAAAATGCATCTAGGTTAAAATCCGTTTAACCTAAATTCCATTAAACGTAAATCCCATTTTACCTAAAATGCATTCAGTCTAAAGTCCATTTAACCTAAAATGCATTTAATCTAAAATGCATTCAGAATAAATTCCATTTAACCCAAATCTCGTTTAACCTAGATTCCATTTTTCCTAAAATGCATTAGCCTAAATTTCATTTAACCAAAATAGCATTTAACCTAAATGTCATTTAAGCTAAATTCCATTTTACCTAAACAGCATTCAGCCTACTACATTTCATTTAAAATAAATCGGATTCAGCCTAAATGTCATTTAACCTAAATCCCATTTTACCTAAATCCCATTTAACCTAAATTTCATTTACCCTAATCCCATTTAACCTAAGATGCATTCAGCATAAATTCCATGTAACCTGAATCCCATTGAACCCATTTTAGGTTAAATGAAATTTAGTCTGAATGAATTTTAGGTTAAATGGAGTTTAGGGTGAATGCATTTTAGGTTAAATGGGATTTAGTCTAAATGAAAAATTAGGTCAAATGGGATTTAGGTAAAATGGGATTTAGGTTGAATGACATTTAGGCTGAATGCATTTTAGGTTAAATATGGAATTTAGGCTAAATGCTTTTTAGGTAAAATGGGATTTAGGTTAAATGCATTTTAGGCTAAGTGCATTTTAGGTTAAATGGAATTTAGGTTAAATGAGATTTCGGTAAACTAGAATTTATAAGGTCAAATGCATTTTATGTTAAATGGGCTTTAGTCTAAATGCATTTTAGGTAATATGGGATTTAGGTTAAATGGAATTAGGTTGAATAGGTTTGAGTCTGAATTCATTTTAGGTTAAATGAAATTTAGGCTGATTGCATTTTAGGTAAAATGAAATTTAGGTTTTATGGAATTTATTAGGTTAAATGAAATTTAAATTAAATGAGATTTAGGTTAAATGAAATTTAGGCTGAATGCATTTGGGATTAAATGCATTTTAGGTTAAATATATTCTAGGTGAAATGGGATTTAGGTTAATTATAATTTAGGTTAAATGGGATTTAGCTTGAATGCAGTTTAGGCTAAATGCTTTTTAGGCTAAATGAATTTTAGGCTAAATACATTTTAGGTTAAATGGTTTTAGGTCAAATGGGATTTAGGATTCATGCGCCTTAAGAAATAATTGAAGAATAATGAAAGTAATAAAAAAATCTGAAAATATTTGCAAATAAGTTATAAAAATAATGAAAGAATGAAGACAATAATTTTAGTTTGTTAAAAATAATTGAATAAATTACAACATATAGTTATAATAAAATAAAATAATTACAGAATGATGATAATAATTGTAAATTGAAAAAGTAACTACCTAGAATTTGAGATAAATAATGAAAAAACGAAAATAAATCAAAAAATAATTTAAAAAGAAAAAAAATTAATTGAGAAATAAAGTTAATAAAAAAATAAATGATAGAAATAATTGTTAATTAAAGAAAATAATAAAAAAAATTATGAAAAAGAATTGAAAGAATAACAGAATATATCTGAGATAATAAGACTACAATTACAATTATAACTCTTCGAACTTTAATTAATTTGAAATTTCATTGATTAAAATTTTTATTAATCCTCGCTTTGAGAATAATAAACTTAAAATTATTTAAAAGTTTCTTCAATTTTTAACAATTCTTTTCTATTATGATTTCAACTATTTACTACAATTTTCATCTATTTTTATCATTATTCAAAATTTTTCTTTAAATTCTAATTATTTTCATTATTTTTTAATTTTTCCCCTAAATTATAAATTCAATTTCCGCATTTTTCAAATATTTTCTTTAAATTTTTCAAAAAAAATGATTGATGAAATTTTTACTTAAAAACTGAATTTTAGGTACTAAATGAAAGAATTATTTCTTCCTATTAATAATTGTTATATTTATTGATTTTAAAAATTTCATTAAAGTGATGTTTTAAATACATAGTAAATAAACACTTTTTGCCTAATAAAGTACTTACAACTAGTAACATTTATAATAATCAACTTCAAACTGCCTGAAAAAAGTAATCTAATTTTTTTGATTTTATAATTTTTTTTATTAAAAGAAAAAATATAAAAAAAATGTTGCATCCCTCCAAGTTTGCGCCCCCCGAGGACTGCGCCCGGTGCCACGGCACTGACGGCACCACCCTAGTTACGTTACTGATATTCTCGTTCTCCGTTTTCTTTGTAATCTCTTTGTCCGATTTTATTGTTTATTCAGCTTTTATTACCTTTTCGCAACTTCGTCGAACTCTTTCTAAAAACATTGTCGTGTTTTTGTTCAGTACGAATAAGTTAAAGCAAAACATGATTGAGATCTTTAAAAGAAATGAGCTGCATATATGAGGACCAAATGAGAACTATTCATTAAAATATTGGTTATTTAACATTTGTTATTAAAATAATGAAATTCAAATTAAAATCGCTGTAAGGTACAAAACAACACAAAAATATAAACATAATATATAAAAATGTAAACAGTGACACTTATTTTTGGAAATTGAAAACGTTGCAGAACTCAAATTTATACTAAACAACCAAAAAACATTACGAAAATGAAGAATACAAAATAAATAATGATTAAATGCCGGTTGTAGATACACCGGGTAAGTCCCGCTTGACGTGTATAACCTCAAAAACTAAGAAGTGCGGTTTTTAACGGCAAAGAAAATAAGATGTAAGTTCGAAATTTTTATATTTTGTATCTAATAATGATTACTAAAGATTTTGTATTTAGGGAGAAATTTATTATTTAAGGCTGATCAAATCTGTGAACAAAATTGCTCTCACCTGATTTTAATGTTATTATATGACTTTTCTCGCTTTTAAAAGGCAAAATGAATCAGTTAATGTTGATTTATTAGAAATAATAGAATGCCATAAGTGGAACTTCAAATTTGTTATCAAAAACAGTTGAATATTATTTTTAAAGTATTTTCGCAATCTGAAAAACATTTTTAAAAATAAGATTTAGCCATTTTTTATAGCAAGAAACTATACCCCGGAAATAAAAACCTATTTACTTTTTCTGAATCGGCCATGAGCTTAAGTGAATCTGCTTTCTTAAAAGGAAATTTCCAATTAACTCAAATTTAAATCCAAATTAAAATTTCAACTTTTGTGTAAAATATGAAAATCTAACCTCAAAATTTCCAAATCGATTCAATAAATGTTGTATTAATAGAAAATCACTTATTAAAAATAACTCCGATTCAAAACTACTCAGAATTAAATAATAATAATCTCCGTAAACTCCTGAAGTTAGTTACTATTTATATTTATTTATTTTTTCTGTCCGCGTTTTAAAATCCATAGTGAATTTAGTCCCTGTTTCTTTCTCAGAAAAATTAAAAATTTTTTTAGTTTACAGATAAAATATGCAGATGAGGTATACAGTGTAAAAAAGAGCAATGTTAAATTACAATCGGGATATAATTTTAATTTGGTACTGTTTATAAACAGTAATTGTATTTGTAATTGGTTAGTTTACTTGCCTGAATGTTTTTTTTTTTTACAAACAAGAGTCTTTTTGTTTACTTCTTGGTTAAATTTTTTTTTATGTGATGTTTTTTTGAAGTGTTGTTTCGCGAACAAATTTATATAAATATAATTTTCATGATCATTTAGATTAATTTTCTAATGTAACCGAAAATGTGCCCGAACCCTACCCTTAAATCGATTTTCTATTTTTTAAAGTTTATAATTCAGGAAAGTTTTTAAAAGAATGTTGTTGGTTTCTTTAATTTTTTTTTGGTTAAAAAATTTAATAAACAATAAAAGAAAATTAATATATTTATTAATAAAATAATTATATATTATATAAGGTTCTTAGTCAGTTTTAATATTATGTAAAGAAAAAATTAAAAATATATGTTTTTTATGATTGATATGAGAGAGGTTAATTGTTAATAGTAAATTAACAATTAGTTATTAATATTTATTTTTAATTATTAATTACATAAACATATTTAGGCTCAAATAGTTATAAATTAATAAAATAACAAATATTGAAGAAATTTGATAACGCTTAAATTAAATAACAAATAATCTTTGTTTAAAAACAATTTCTTATTTTTTCAAAGAACACAAGTTTTTCAAATAACATGAATATTATTGTTTATTAAATCAATCAATGACAATTGAAATTACATTTGATTAAATCATGAGAATTTCTTAACCATTTAATAATTTTGAGAAAGAAAGTTTTTCACTGCTTTCTACATTACCATTTCTGAATAAAATTAGCTTAGGGTGAAGTCGTTTTGTTCACTTAAAAAAAAAAATTATTGTAAAAAAGGGTAAATTACAGCGTATTTTTCAATTTTTAATAACTTTTAAAATAATAAAGATCTCTTTATGTTCTTGGTGTTATTTTAAAAATAATTTTCTATAGAAATTAGAACATACATCCAAATTACTATCCAAATTTTCTACACAAGTTTAAGTCACTTTCGTTATTTTTCGATTATTTTCTTCAGATTTCAATTACTTTTGTCATTAATCAATTATTTTTTTTATTTTACAATTATTTTTCTCATATTTAAGTTATTTTTGCCATTTTAGAATTATTTTTTACAAATTGCAATTATTTTATTCAATTTTTTTTATTGTCATAAACTTCTAAATTTCTTAAACCTGTTATCAATTATTTTCATCATTATTTTTATTATTGTTACGAATTTATTAATTTTTTTACAGCACTTTTAATTATTTTCTTCAAACTTTAATTATTTTCTTCATATTTGAATTATTTTGCTATTTTTGAATTATTCTCTTCAAATTGCAATTATTGAAGACAATAGTCTTCAAACTTCAATTAATTTCTTCAGCTTTCAATTATTTCCCTCAAACTCATAATTTTTTTTTAACTTTACAATTATTGTCTATATTTTTTTAATTTTTATACCAGTTTTGAATTATTTATTTCAATATTTCAATTGTTTTTGCAAGTTTACAAGTATTTTCTTCAAATTTTTAATTTTTTTAAAATTATCAATTATTTTTGTTATCTATCAATTATTTTTTTAAGTTACAACTATTTTTGTCAATATTCAAATATTTTTGCCATTTTGGAATTATTTTCTTTAAATGTCATTTTCTTATCTCTTTTTATTATTATTTATTAACTTTTGAATTTATTAACTTTTGAAGATCTGTTTTCAATTATTTATGTCATTATTCAATTAGTTTCTTCACGTTTTAATTATATCGTTAATTTTTCATTTCTTATATACAATTTTTCAAATAATGTATTAAATTTTTTTTTTTGACTTCATTTTTGAATATATTTCTTCTTTTTCATTAATTTTTTTTCTAAATTTCAGTTACTCTCTAAATTTGAATTAGTGGTTTTCTACTAATGAATTAGCGAAAAGTGAGCTACTATTAAAATAGTAAGAATTTTACTAATTTTTAGTAGAAAACTACTAAGAATTAGTAGAAAACTACTAATCTTGTAGTAGAAAACTACTAATTAAATTAGTAAAAAAATCTACTTTCTTGAAAAGTAAAGTTTCACTATTTCAATTAGTAGTTTTCTACTAAGAATTAGTAATTTTCTACTAAGAATTAGTAGTTTTCTACTATATGAATTAGAGAAAAATGAGCCATGAATTTGACTAATTCATAGTAGAAAACTACTAATTCAGATTTAGAGAGTATTTTTGTCATTATTCAACCATTTTCTACACATATATATTTTTTGATATTTTTAAATTATTTTTTTCAAATTTAAATTATTTTCTTGAAAATTCTATTATTTTTTTCAATTTTTCAACTATTGTCTAAAAAGTGTAATTTTTTCACCAGCTCAACTAGTTTCTTTACATTTGATTTATTTTGTTTAATATCTCAATTATTGTCTGAAAATTTAAATTTTTTAAACCAGTCTCAAACTTTTGTTCCAATTTTTAAATATTTTTGTCATTCTTTAATTAGTTTTGAAACTTTTCAATTATTTACTTCAAATTCCAACTATTTCGTTTCAATTTTTGTCACCATTTTTTTATTTTTAATCAATTTTTCAATTAGTTTTGTCATTTACAACTTTTTTTTCAAATTGAATTATTTTTGTCATTATTTAATTATTTTCAATTATTTTTGCGATTTTCAAATTGTTTTTTTCAAATTTGAATGGCTTTTCTTGATGGCGCCCCCCAATTTAATATTAGTAAAATCAAACTCTATATTGCTTATTCATTTTTTTTTTATTTATTTAAAAACTTACTATTTAATCACTTTTTTTATTTAAAAACTCCCTTTTTCACTTAAAAACTCATTATCTATTCACTTTTTTAAATTAAAAAGTCTTTTTTTCACTATTTTCAATTCGCAAATCCACTGGCAGCCTTCCTTATTAGATTCATCAATTTGTTTTATTTATTATTATAGTTTAATTTCTAAAACATATGGAAAACTAATCGCGCGCTTGAGCGCGATATATTTTGCTAGTGTCAATTAATCTGCTTTCTTAAAAACTCCGATTCCATGTAGAGGAATACCCCGAAATAAAACTTATTGAATAAAAATTCAATAAGTTTTATTCCGGGGTATTTGATCAGCCTTAAAATTTAAGATTGCTTTCTTTATTTAAAACAATCAATTTTTTGTATTTTCGAAAATCGTAAATGTGTAATATGGTTCTAATTGAAATTTAAAAATAATACAAATGATTTATAAAGCAGTTAACTTAATTTAATGCAGGCTCTTTTTTATTTAACATTCGGAAGATTAAAATTTTAACCAAAATTGAAAATAAAGACTCAAAATACTGATGCAGAATGTACAAATAAATAATTAACTGGAATATTCTTTTCAAAAATGTATAAAATTTGTTTAATTTCTATATTTATTTTTATAGATTAACAATGCCTGCAAGACAAGGAGACAATTCCAATTCAGTGGAACCTACCGCAAGCTGCTCTTATTTCTCACGAGCCAAAAAACAACCATATCACTTTGAATGGAAAATTGATCATTTTAATCTTCTCTACAGTAGTATAAAATCAATAACATCACCTCCTTTTCCACCCGGAAATGAAAATCAACACCAATTTGTAATACAAATCCATCCGGAAACGGAAAAAGTGCTAATCAACTCTGATGGTCAAACTAAGCCTGTATGTGTAATTAAATTTGATTTAATTTTTAAACACGAAATTCATGAGTACTTTGATTATTCCCTCAGTCTACAATCAAACATTAGAAAGTACCAATTTAGACAATTCCATGGAATTCTCAAAGATAATAAATTAGTTTATTCAACGAAGATACCTGTGGAAGATCTCATCGCAACTTTTCATTGGAGAAATTATCAACAACCTCAACCTTTAACCATTATTTGTGATATTTGTGTTCTCAGTTCTATACAAGATTTTCAAAAAGATCCTGCGTTGAAAAATGAAGAAGACTTGGGTTTTTTACAACATAAGAGTTCAGTTTTGGAAACGGAAGAGTTTAAGGATTTTGTCTTTTTTGTCGGAAATAAAAAGTTTCACGTTCACAAGGTTCTTTTAGCTCTTGAAAGTCCAGTTTTTACTACAATGTTCGTGACAAATATGAATGAAAATATGACGGCAAGCGCAGAAATAAATGACGTTGAACCAGAAGTATTCGATAAAATGTTGCAATTTATTTATTATAAAAAAATTGACGAAGAAAGTTTTAAAAATTCTGTCTACGATTTATTGCATCTTGCACACAAGTATGAAATCAAACAATTGGAGCTCTCTTGTGTTCGTTTTTTATACAAAGAACTTTCTGTCGATAATGTTGTAAAAATTCTGTATACTGCCGAGTTGTACGGCTTTTCTGAATTGAAAGAAAGAGCTCTCGTGTGCCTGAAATTTAATTTAGATGCAATCAAAGATTCTGAGGAATTTAAGAAATTGATTAACAGAAATCCAAATGTAGCTGCAGATCTTGTCAGAATAGAAACAGGGCCAAATTTAAATGAGACTTGTATGGGTACGACCCAATACAAATTTAAAAGATCAGGTTTTGACTTTTCTAAATATTGTTGTTGTTGTTTTACTTATTTTATAAATAAATGGCGTTCGCCATTCACAAGATTCGAAAATGAATAATTCTTAAGAAAATATTTTATGCTGAAAATGAAAATATATTTTTTATATTTTTACAAGCTATAATAAATTATTGACGCGTGACTGTATAGTGGTTTTCTAAAAATGTTACAAAATCTTGAAAAAAAGTGTAAGAATATGTTAAGTCAGTAGAGTTCTTTATCTATGTATAATTACAAATAACTATAATCTTTAGTTTAAAAATTAAATTATTGGTATTTCTATTAAAAGTATATATTTTTATTATTACCCTTTCATACATCCTTTGTGCATGAAAATTAACGTTTTTCAGAAAAAATTTTAAAAATGCAATAGTTTTAAGAAAACGAGAAAGAAAATAAACAAAACTCCTCGTAAAATTCAATATTTAGTTGTTTTGAGATCGCTGCTTCCAAATTTAAACATAATGTTCCAAAATAAACAAAAAATTGATTAAAAAATCTTCGAACTTTGAAAAATCGTAAACACGGATCTTTTAAAGTGTATTTATTTGAGTTTCAGAAAATAATAAATCAATTTGAAGTCGACATTCCGAAGAAAACATAATATTCTAAGGATCGCATAAAAGTTTTTAAAAAATGCATTTTTTGTTCATCATAGTGAATACGAAGTTTAAAATTTTGAAATATCATGAACGAACTTCTAATTAGGGTTCCTTAAACCCTGACTTCTATTAATATTAAAAAAAAAATTTTTTATCCGCCATTTTGTATTTTGGAAAATCATAAAATGCTTCGTTTTCGTAAAACACGAAAACCCCACAAAATTTGAATTATTTTAATAAAATTTTTGTTTCAAATATAATATCATTCATTTTTAATAAATATTTTATTATTCATTTAAATGTTGTAATTAAAGATGTGCCAGTAAGAAGGTTAAAATGACTTTTTCTGTCTATCTGTATAACTTTATTTTATATACTTACAGCCTAATAATAATAACAAAATTGAACTTGAAATTGATCCAAAAACTGTTAATTTTCTATTCGCATTTTTTATAAATCTTTTTAATTACTAACAAGGATATTCACGAGAATGAAAAATCAATACATTTATATTTTTCTTTAACACAAAGCGTTACTTTATAAAATTAGTTTATTATTAGGTATTATAAAATTCGAAATTTGAAAAAATATAATATTTTAATAACATATATTTTTTCTGAAAGCTTTTAAAAGATTCAAACTTATATAAATACTTTTTGTATGTTATAATAATTTAATAAATTATAAATATTTAAAAATTAAAACTAATTAGTAAAATAATAATTTTTAAATATTTAAATTTGTACAAAATAAACACTACACTCATATTTCACGAGGGTATTTTGCTTAATATCTGAAATATTTAAGTTTGAAAATTATTGCAAGCAAAAAAAGTAAATATAATTTTTATAAACATGTTTTATTGTAATTTGAGTATATACACTTTGTATATAAACATTATATAATTTACATAAAATTTACATATGCAATATAAATTGTATACAATGTATATTGATTTTATATAAAAATAATATAAATTTAAAAAAAAATTTTTTTTAATTATATATAATTTTTATATAAAATCAATATACATTGTATGTAATTTATATTGCATATGTAAATTTTATGTAAATTATATAATGTTTATACACAAAGTGTATATACTCAAATTACAATAAAACATGTTTATAAAAATTATATTTACTTTTTTTACTTGGGTTACTAAATATAAAGGTTAATTTTCAAATAAATTTAGACTTCCTTTGAAGTTGGCTGAAAATTTTGCCCCCCCCCCCCCTAATTCAGTGTCTGGATCCACCCTTGATATAGTACCACATTTTGGTACGAAAAATATTTTAAATAAAAAAGTAGGTACTATTAAATTCATATCACTACTATGATATAAATTTGACATTTTGTTTTTACATAGAAAAAAAGTTAAAATACAAAAATTTTAAAATGAAAGCGAGCAATTCAAGCTCTCATACATATCATCTTGTATAAAGCCTAAACACTCGCGTCAACCATTCGGTTTCTAAACCTCGTCAAGTGAAGACGAAGTCTGATGTGAATAATTAAATATTTGCGTATATGATTAAAATTATAAGAAATTGTTTAAGAATTAAGAAAAATACCAAGAACTTTTATGATAAAGAACTATTGCTTCGAAAATTTGTGTACACTTATTATATCAAACTTTCGCATTCTTCAAAAAAATCGTCGAAACATTCATAAATTTCATCATTCATGGTTAGTATTATTTTTCTAATATTAAATTTATAGTTATTTGGCTGTAAATTAAAATTTAAAGCCCAATGTTGTAATTTTGTAATTATTAAAATAAGTATCATAAAGGTACTCGCACACCATGTATACCAAGAGAAATTTTGTTACAATTTTGAAACCTACTAGACTTCTTTAAGTTTTGAATTATTCCGATTAGTTTTAAAAAAAATTCCGATTAAAAAATAATTGCAAACATCTATTGTTTTTAGTATTGTCAATTCCATATTTTTTACTATAAATTAAAAATAAAAAATCTTTTTAATATGGCAGAAATTCTCTTTTTAAACGTTATTTTCAGAACAATAGTAATAATAATAAAAATAATATAAAACTAGGAGAGAGGGCCCCAAGTTGGACACCCTTTCGTCTTATTGCTGTAGAATCCAAACCAAATAAAATATATTAAAATATTTTATACCGGATGAAAGTACAATTTATAAGGTAACTTATGGCCACAGAGATAAAATTTTATTTTGAACATAAACATTTTTTAAAGCATTTTTTCTAATTGTTAAAATTTTCGGTCTAAAAAAAAGTGTCCCCAAGATGGACACCTTCTTGAAAGTCTCTGAAAATGGTAGTCAATAAAAAATTAACATCCTGTAACAATTCTTAAACTAATTTTTAATCATTTATGGAATTTATCAGGAAATAACATTTCTTAAAACTTCAATCTAATAGCTTAACAGTAAAAACTAATAAAATATCGCAAAATATAGATATATCAAATTCTCTAACTATAACATCACATTTTATGGTGGAAATTAAAAAATTTTAATTAATTGGCTCAAAAAATTATTAAAAAAAATGTAAAATCGATAATATGCAAATAAATACATTGAGATTTGAGGTCTGTCCATCTTAGGGTACATGACACCATTTTTTAATCCCAAGTAAAAATATATATACGAACACTGAATTAGTAAAATTATTTTAGGTTATTATTATACGATAAATAAAGAATATTATAACGTTAAGTACTCATTCTAAATCATAATTTAAAGTAACTTTACCAACTTAAGAAAAAACTGTTACAAAACTTTTTTAGACCCAAAATTACGTGGCATGTATAGAAGAAAAACCAACTGGTTTTTTTTCTTCAAATGTGCATCAAAATCTTCGTCTAGACAAACAACAAAAATCTTGGGGCCCTGATGTCCATCTTGGGGCCCACTCCCCTAGTATTTTATTACAATGAAATTTTAAGAATCGTAAAATTGACATAAATCTAATCCAATAAGACTTGACATTTAAATTAATTTTTTTAATCTGTTGAAAAATATTTAACCATTCAGTAGTGAAGAAGTAAAAAAATAACAAAATTTATTTCAGATATTTTAAATTTTAGTATAAAGTAATTTTGAATTTTTCTAAAAATTATAATTTATTATTATATTATTTAGAAACAATTTTTAATAATAATTTATCTGAATTTTAATAAAAGCTTAGACATTCTCTCTAAATCTGAATTAGTTAAAAATAACTAATTATTAGTCAAATTCATTTTTAGGTTATGTCAAAATACTTAACTAAATTAATAATATTTTAGTAAAATTATGATTACTCCACTCAGAGAAAAAATATATTAACTCACAGCAATCTAACTTTTTGAAATGAAATAAATAAATTTTTTTATTTAAAACAAATAAAAAACTAATTGGCTTTGAGACAAAGATATTTTTATTTGACACAAATAACTTATCTTTGTGTAAAATATATCACTTCTCTAAGTGTAATTCAATTAGTTAAATTTTAACTGTTTTTTAGTTATATTTTTACCAATAATAATTAGTTTTTTTAACTAATTGGAGAAATTATTCTCTTTAATTAAAAATTTTTTTTTTTAATTTTTTGTTTTTAAATATATATTTTATGTTTTTTTCAGTTATTTCTCTCAAATATTATTGAATGTTTTCAATTTTTCATATTTAAATTATTTTCATCATTTAAATATTTTTCTCAAATTTCTATTATTTTCTTAAAATTTTAGTTAATTTTTTTTTTTTTTAATTTCCAAAAAATTTTATTAATTATCGTAATTTTCAATTATTTTTAGCATTCTTCCAGTCGTTCTTCAAGTTTTAGTTATTATTATTTTCTAAGATTTTTAAGAATTTTTCTAAAATTTCAATTGTTTTCTTCAATTTTTAATTATTTTAATTTGTTTTCATAATTTCAATATTTGTTTATTAATTATCGTTAATTTCATTTACTTTCAGCTTATTTCTTCAATTCTTTTCTCCAATTTTTAGTTATTTTTTTTTTTTATTGATTTCTAAGATCTTCATGTATTTTTTTCAAATTTCAATTATGTTTTCTTTATTTAAAAAAAAATCTGTAGTTTTTTTACAACTTATTATCATTGTTTGTATCATATTTTAATTACTTTCGGCAAGTTATAAAATTTAATAATATTTTTCAATTATTTTCCAAAATTTATTTTCCTCAATTTTCAATTCTTTACATTTGTTTCATAATTTCAAAAATTTTTAACCATTTATCTGAGTTTTCAATTATTTCATTATTTATATTATTTTTTATATTATTTTCTTCAGTTTTCAATTACTTTCTTTCTTTTTCTCGTTCTTTTTCATAATTGCCAAAAAGTTTTTACTTATTTCTCCTTAATTAAAACCTGTTCTGTTCAATTTTAAATTATGTTTATCTTTTTTCATTTATTTTCTCTAATTTTTAATTATTTTCTTTTATTTCAATGAACTTCTGAAAGTTTTAAGCATTTTTCTCAAATTTTGTTTAACTTTATTTAAAATATTTTATGTAATTTGTTTAATTATTTTCTCAAATTTTAATTATTTTTTTTTAATTTATTTATCTCAATTTTTAACCATATTTTGTCAATTTTCAATTATTTTCTCTATTTTTTCATTAATCAATTTTGTTTTAATTTACTTTTAAGATTCTCAAGTATTTTTCTCAAATTTAAATTATTTTCTTTATGTTTAAAACATTTTTATGATTGTTGAAATTACTTTTCCCAATTTTTAATTGATTTCATTATTTTTTTCAATTAATTCGCAAAATTTGCAATTATTTTGTTTAATTAAAATTATTTTTTGCAATTCTTTTTAATTCTAATATATTATAAATTTTGTCCTAAATAAATATTTATTTTATTTATATTAATTGATTTTTAAATATTATATTTAAAATATTTATTTCTTCTTATTAGGTAAATATTGTTTACCGATTTGTTATATTTATTGTTGTATTTTATAATTTCTAAAATGTATGAAAAACTAATCGCGCGCTGGCGCACGTTTTATTTTGCTAGTTATTAAATATATTTTAAAAATGATAAGAATATTAAAATATCTTTCATTAGTTATATTATTTTAATTCTGTTCATGTGCGAGTTTTTAATAGTCTTATTTGGTGAAGCATTTCACTGATTACAATTGCTTTATATCGTATTATCAAACTCGTTGAGTGGGTGTTATATTACTAAAAAGAATTTCACGAGTATAAACCTTCCCAAGTGTGACTCACCAAATGGGATTAAACTTGGCAGATTTTTAGTACTTCAAAAAATAAGTGTGAAAAAAATAATAGTGTGACGTATTTTTCGGAGTACTGAAAATCTGCCAAGTTTAAGCCCATTCGGTGAGTGTGACATATAAAACCTCATATTCTTCTATCTGTAAAAAGAAACTCTTATTTTAAGACAGAAAAGCTGTTTTGTTTTAAGACGCAACATTTTTAAGACTTATTTTTCAGTTTTTTCTCTTGCTTTAAACCGGCTAAAATAATAAGTTTTTTCTTTCTGTTCATTTAATACAGAAAATTTAAACTCAGTTCGAAAAGTTAAATATTCTGACAAATTCAAGTGTGTGGTTTTAAATATTTTGTTTTTATTTTTACAGGTAGATGATGTCTTCAGAAGACAAAAAGAGCCTCTTTTTGGAGGGATCCATTTCAAACTTTTCCTATGTTACACATCCAAGGAAACAATCTTTTCATCTAAATTGGAAAATTGATCATTTCAACCTCATGCACAATAGTATATCTTCTATGACGTCTCCTTTGTTTCCACCAGAAGATAATAGTGAAAATCAATGTGCACTAAAAATCTCGCTAGGGCTGGATGATGCGAATAATGTGGAAGGTGTGGATAAGCCTTTTAATTATCTAGTAAGATTTTGTATATTTGAATTAACGATAACAAAGGGAAATCCTCGTTACATTGACTATTCTCTAACCTTACTATCTGGCAACAAAATGCACAATTTGACAAATGCTCATGAAATAGTACAAAAAAACAAATGTTTATCTAACCAGATTGAATGTGGCGATCTTTTCAAGGAATTACAATGGAGTGGAAATGACCATATGCCTCGAGAATTAACCATAATTTGTGATATTTGTCTAATTAATTCCTTAAACGATTTTCAAGGTGAAAAACATCCGCCAAAATATATAGAAGACGTAGAATCTTTGGAGCATAAAATATCAGTCTTGAAAATAAAAGAGTACAATGATTTCACTTTTATTGTCAAAAATAAAGAGTTTCCTGTTGCTAAGATCATTCTAGCGCTTGAAAGTCAAGTGTTTGATGCAATGTTCCAGACAAAAATGAAGGAAAATTCAATATCAACTGCAGAAATCACAGATGTTGAGCCTGAAGCTTTCGAGAAAATGTTACATTTTATTTATCATAAAGATTTGGAAGAAGAAAAGTTAAAAACTTCTGTCTCCGAGTTAATGTACCTTGCACATAAATACAAACTAAAGAAACTGGAATTTTCATGCACGACTTTTCTACATAAGGAACTTTGTAATGATAATGTTGTAAACGTTTTTAAACTGTCCAGTTTGTATGAATTTTCTGAATTAAGACAAAAAGCTGTGAAATTGATGAAAACGAATTTAGATGTAATCAAGGATTCTGAAGATTTTTTAAATATTATCAGAGAATATCCACGTCTACTGATAGATTTGGTTAATACAGAAGTTGGGCCTACCTTTAATGAAGATAATTTTGTCCAAGATACTAATTGCGAGTTTAGGAAAGAAACTTTCAGTTGGCGTGATTGTCATTTATATAATTAAAGATGTATTTACCAAGGAACAGTGAACAAAAATTGGAAATGAAGATAAATAACCAAAAATTAATGGAAAGCATATGGAAAATCAAACAAAAACAACATTATTCATGATGAGTATTATTTTTTGTAATATTAAATTCCAAATCATCTTGCAATAAATTAAAATTTGTAGCCAAACGTGAATAAAAAGAAATTGTAAATTAACCAATTATATTATGATACAATTTTCAAACGTCCCTGACTGTTTTTAATTTTTGAATTATATTTAAATATCTTATTAGTGTAAAATAAAGACTTTTTCTACAAACAGAAATTCATTTCGGTTGTATTTTTTCTAACTATAAACTGAATATTACAATTTTTTCTTTTAGTGGCAGAGTATTATCTGCTACTGTGATTCTTATTGTAAAACTATAATATGTATGTTTGCTTAATTAAATGGACTTATGTTCAATATTTTTGTGATTGCAATTGTAAAGAAAAATTTCAAATGAAAATTTCAAAACTGACGATATATTCTATAGGGGAGATCGAGAAGGTAACAGAGGTGTAAAGTAACAACGTTTATAACTTCTTAAAAAAAAATCAGCAGATAGACATGGTCCTAAAGTAAGTAAGTACGTCTGATAATATTTTAATATTTCAAATATGCTTTCTCGTTATTTTAAAGTTTCATTATCCATCTTTAAGTCGTGCAAATTTACAAAATGTGAAATACTTTTGTATAATTTAAACTTGTTTTTTGAAATCCAAGGAAAAAAGGGTTGAGGAGGTAAGTAAAACTTTGTTACTTTCCTCCTCACTTCCTACTTTACTTTTATATATACCTCCTTTTTTATAACTACTAATAAATTTTATGGTTTTTTCGTTATTTTTTAAAATACTAACAGTCTAGGCAGTACTATAAAATATTTTTACACACATAAATTTTAATTTCGAGTATTTTTTGTATTAATAAACATCTCGCTTTTGTCCTTTATAGTGGTTTCATTTATTCACTAAACGAAAAATTATATAAATAAGTGAAACAAAAATTTTAAATAATAAAAAAAAGTGTTGGAGTCAAAAATTTAACAATTTGTAAACGAAATTTGAAAAATGACCAAAAAATTACACAATTGAAAAAAAATAAATTATAAAATTAAACAATAAATTAATATTAAATTCAAACAAAATAATTTAAAAATTAAGAACATTATAGGAATAACTGTTGGATATAATTGAAAATTGAAAGACTGGATTGAAAATCAAAGAAAATATTTGAAATTGAAGAAAGTATATAATAAAAAGATGAAGAAATAAATTAAAAATTAAATTAAAATTTATTTTTTTATTATTTTTTTTTATTTTATTTATTTATTTATTTACGGGCAAAAGCCCATTACAATATAAAAATAAAAAGTTTATCTTACGTAACAATAAAAATGAAACTTGATACAACAGTAATAATCAATATTTATAATTAATCAGTCAATTAATTGGCCACATTCATTCATACAGCACTCTTCGCATAGCAGTCATAAATTTCGTAAGTCCTAGGTTAAAAAAATTTAAAAAATTAAATTAATTAAATTTAAATTTAAAAAAATAATTAATAATTGAAAAAAATTACAAAAAAAAAACGAAAATAATTGACAATTAAAAACAAAATTCGAAAAATGGCTTGATTAATACACGACTAAAAAAAATTTTAAAATAAACCAATAAACTTTAAATTTCAAGAAAGGGGCCGTTCAAAAAACACGTAACGCTTATATTTTTTAAACGGCTCTAATTATTGTAAAACTGAAAAATGGAATTGAAATTTGAAAAAAAATTTAGAACTGCAGAAAATATTTGAACAATTGAATTTAAAATTAAAGAAAGTTTTTAATAATAATTGAAAAAAATTAAGGAAATACGAGAATTTAAAAATAAAAAGAATTAAAAATTGAAGAAATTAACTAAAAATTTTAGACAAATAATTGAAAAACATTTCAAAATAACGAAAATAATTGACAATTGAAAAAAAAATCGCAAATTTGCAAGAATAATCGACAAGAGAGAAAAATAACAATACACAATTGAAGGATAATTCTAAAATTTTTAGAGAATAAATGAAAATTTTAAAAATTTTAGGAAATAATCGAAAGAAATAATTGAAAAATAACGAGAACAATTGCAAAATGGAAGAAAATATCTAAAAAATGACGAAAATAGACAATTCGAAACAAAATTCAAAAAAGGCTAATATAATAAACCTTTTGAAAAAATAATAAAAAAATTAAACAATAAACATTAAATTTGAACAAAATAATTCAAAAATTAGGAAAATTATAGTAATAATTGTAATTTTAACAACTGAATTGAAAAAAGAAATAAAAATTGAAATTGATGAAAATCATTAATATAGGTAATTGAAGAATGTAATTAAAATTTAAAAAATATAATAAAAAAGTTTAAAAAATAATTTTAAAAATCACATAATTATTAAATACAGAAGAAAATAATTGAAAACTGAAGAATTGGAATGAAAATTAAAAAAAAATAATTAAGAAATTAAAAAAATAGTTATAGAGTTGAACAATTGAATTGATAATTAAAAAAAAATTAATGATTGTTAAAAAATGTTAAAAATCAGATAATTATTGAATATTGAAGAATTGATTAAAAATTGAAAAAAAATAATTGAAAATTGATGAAAATAAGTCAAATTTAATGAATGGAATTAAAGAATATAACTAAAATTTGTAGAATATAATTGAAAAACTGTATCTAAAATTAAAGTTTATTAATGTTGAGAAAAATAATTAATATAAAATGATAATTTTTTATTATTAAAGAAAATAATTGAAAATTTAAAAATGGAATTGAAATTTGAAGAGAATAATGAGAAATTGAAGAATACAGTTGTAGAAAATTAAAGAAAGAAGAAAATTAAAGGAAATTGGCGAAACGAAAATTTAATACAATTTTTATGATTGAAAAGATAAATTGAAAATAATTAATTAATTAATTAAACATAATTTGCGTACATATATATATGTGTATATATTACATCGAAAAAAAGTTAAAATACAAAAATTTTGAAATGAAAGCAAGCAACTTATGATCTCATACTTACTATATTAAAAAACCACCTAAGTCGACTTAGGTGGTTCTTTGAGCGAGCGGCTCATTTGATATAAAATCAAAGAAAAGATACTTTTAATACAATAAGTATCTTATTAAATTAATGGAATATCTTCGTAGATCAAATAAAACAATATAATAGATTCAAACAAATGTACTTTAAATTTTATAGTATCTACCCAGTGGGCACACATGTCCAAAAGACGTCCCTATGTCGGCTTTTATGTCCAAAAGACGTCTTAAGGACGTCTTTTGGTTTTTTTTGCCCACTGGGTACTGTTAACACAACTAATAAAATCGAAATTTAAAAAGAAATTAAAGAATTATTCAATTAAAATGACATTAAAAATATTATAAATATTACAAAAATATATAAGTTTAAAATTTAAATTTGACTCAACACTGAGAAAAAATACTTTTGAATGAATTTATTCTATTGAATTCGACGTTACTGCGTCAGTGATTGTTTTATTGGTTTATAAGCATATAAATATAATTTAAAATTGATAAACTGCAATTTTTGAATTAATATCATGATAATTTGTTTTAACAATTATCCGTATGTATAATTAATACTTATTAATTTCACCAGGAACATCAAATTTTCCATCCAAACATGCGTGTTTAGTATTTTAAAAATATTAAATTTTAATTGGCTTACTTACTTTAACGGAATTATTAATATAAACTCTTTAAAACCATTCAATAATAACGTTGATATACGTTGAATATTGACCTATAATAGATAGGTAGGATTTCTACATCACCAACAAACTATTATTTTTAGTTACTAGAATTTCCAAAGCGCGCTACAGTGCGCCAAATCACTTTCTGCATTTCTAAGGATGACACGTTCAAAAAAGATTTTAATAATATTTTTCTTCTTTCTCCATGTTACTGAAAGTTTTATTTATATCTAATAATCAATTTTTTAATTTACTCATTTAACAATAAAAAAACAATAAATTTTCAAGAAGCTTGTATTATATCTTAAGCTACCTATAATCTATGTCTCTCTATGCCGTAACGGACGAACAGCGTAACAGCTAAAAGCGTAACAGGCCTATAGCTGGCTCATTTCTTATATAGGATTATTACCTTTACCCCAATCGTCAAGTCTTTTTTATATTGTAAATTAAATATATTTAAATATTATAATATATTTAAGTTGAGTTCAATTTCAAATCAAGAAAATATAATAGGTGGATATTTAATTTAATAGAACATTAAACTTTTAGGTCCTTAACCTTTTTCAATGTCCTAAAAACATAATATAATAGAAACTCAGTTTTTCATTACTTTCTGCTTAAAACAGTTTATTACTAAAATTCCTTGATTTGGATTGAAATTAAACATTTCTTTCTTTATAATCTCATTTCTCCGATAAAAATGAAGATTTGTGTATAGAAGAAAGTTTTGATAATTTATAAATATTAAAGATATTTTGATTATTATCTTTACCCCGGTTAGCACCTTTGCCCCAGTCTCCCCTACATATTATAACTATTTTGACCTGTATTTTTTTTTTAATCCAAAAAATATTTTGAAGTCTTTTATGCAATTGCCGATACTGTATTAAAGTTTGGGAGACGTTCTCTCAAAATGTGACGTTTGACATATGTGCACAAGTGGCTATGAAAGATCTAAGTCACAAACAAGTATTATGGAATGTATTTTCTGAAACATACACACTATCATAGCAATGTAGGAGGGCAAAGACTTTGGAGGGGCAAACAGCCGGTTTCTTGATTCAAGAGGCATAGAAGCAGAATCGACGGTCCTAAGTCCACGCACAAGTCTGTTTAAAAAAGTGATAACTCAATTAAATTTCGGAAACTTTACAAAACAATTTTGTATATAATTTTTTATTTTTGGAGTCATGTTGCCAAGAAGACGTGTTGTGGATCTGCTACAAGTCATCTCATCACAATCGTAAATTTTTATATTTTTCGTTACCTTTTTTATTCTTTTAATATGACAAGTTATAAATCTATAATGAGGCCATCTACACTAATTTTTAATTAGATTAATTGACTTATCAGAAGATATTTAATTGTTACAAATTATAGCGAAAACTTTAATAAATACAGTTTTTTAAAATTTACCTTAAATACTTTAAAATAAATAACAATATAAATTGCTTAGTATATATGGAGAATCTAATGGATCAATTTTTGTTGATCAAAAGTAATCAATGATTAATAGACAGCATCTGTCTACGGTTCTATTGGCCATTCACTTGATAATTTATATCATGAACTGAATTTATTTGTCGAAATCTTTTTGCGATGTAGATATAATTTTAATTATTTTTTATAACAGTAGTTTTAATTAATTTTAATGAAAAGGGTCAATTCAGTTTCAATAATTGTTTTGAAATAATAAAAATAGTTGAAATACTTTATACACATAAGAAGCGGAAATCCGGTAATATACTTGTCATTTAAGAGTATGGTTTTAAAATAAATTTAAAATAATTCCGTCTTGTTTAAAATAAGTGTATGATATAAGCTTTAATTTTGAATATTTTTTAGTACTAACTATTTATTTTTAATACATTGACAATCATTAGACGTTAAAAATAGATGATTAAATAGATGATTGTCAAACTTAAAAGTACATATGGTTTGATACTATATAACTAAAAACAGTGTAGTAGTATGTATTGTATGTTTTTAGGGTCACTCAATCCGAATTTGTAGTCAAAACTAGAAATCCAAAATGACGACTAAAAGTTTTTTAGTTTGACTAATCTGGCTGAAAATGCTTACTTGGGGTTTATGAGGTTTGTAATTGACGATATCAAAAACCTTCAAATCAACCTTCTTTGCAATAATTCTATTTTACAAGTGCTTTATAAAATAAGTTTGTTCATCCCAAAAAATTGATAAGGGTGATTTCCACTCAAAAAACAAAACTTGAAAAAACATGCGGGTCATAATTTTTTTTAAGAATTATGTATAAAATAATTACCGACATAAAAAACAACTGACTTAGCGTTTTTACTCAGATTCTTTAACAATTAAATTTTTGTAGTAGACATTTTAAAGTAGCCTTTTTGAATTTTGACTATAGATTTGGATTCAGCGACCCCTAAAAACACCCAAGTAAGCTAGATTAGTCAAATTAAATTTTTTGTCGCCATTTTGAGGCCGCCATTTTGGATTTTTTAATTTTGACTATATGTCATTTTTTTGTCCGTATAACAGTGACGGGGTTAAATATAATTTTTTTTTAGTTATTGATAATTTTTATTCTAAGGTGTAAATGTCCAGCGCATGGAAATCCAGGAGGTAATGGTGTTATAAACCATGGAAAAACACGTAGTACCACTGCCACTACCACTCCAACAAAAGAATATGCTTTTGAGGTAAAAAAATCGACCTTAAAAATTCTTATACATTATACAACAAAAATATGCATTTTAATAAAAAGAAACTTTTAAAAAATGATTATGTATCTCAAGGTTCATCACCAAAAACTGCAATATTTATATAACTCTTTTTTGTTGACTCATTTGTTTTCCGTTATTATACTTTGTAAAAAACAGGTGTATCAAATTGAAGATAATGTGTTCCACTTAAGAAGATTAAGTAATTTTTAAAAGAGATTAGATTTATTCCTTAAATTTTTAGACTGAAATTAAATCACCAAAGATTACCCGTCTTTTTTTATAGCCAACAAATTTTTTGTATTTTTGAATCTGTTAGTCAATCGAAGTTCCTGTTTATCTAACTAAAAATGTAATAATAAAATGTTGATTTCCAAAACATAGAATATAATATATATAATTATAAATACATGTATATAAATCTTTCAGATAATAATAAACATGATAATACTTTATGTAGATGGCTTGTTCGACTGTCCGCTATGGAATTGGTGTAACCAGAGAATTAGGTATGGATGCTCAAAATCTGGGAGCGAAAAAAATCTGTCTTATGACGGATCCCAATTTAGCGAAATTATCTCCAGTGAAAAAGGCTCTTGATAGTTTAACAAAGCACGGAGTGAGCGTTGAAATTTATGAGAGAGTCAGAGTTGAACCGACTGAGGCCAGTCTTCAAGACGCGATTGAATTTGCCCAAAAGGGAAATTTCGATGCTTATATAGCCGTGAGTTACAATTTTTTATTTTGTTGCTTCTTTGTGGCATATCTTATTTATAACATTTTTCAAACAGCTAAATAGACAGAGAAAGAATTTAGTTGATATTGGACACTATCCGGATGGTAATCGTTAATATCTTGAAAAACCAAATTTTTCACTCATGTACAACTGATGAATAAAATAAGGATTATTTTAAGCATATTAGGGTCCAATAAAATAAAAGAAAACTGGATGTCTAAAAATTGGAACTAGAATCTTCCAGGTTTCCTTTATTGCATTTTGCTAATTGGAACTTTCTGAGATTTATTTCTTAATGTTAATATTTGCTGATAAATGTCCCTGAGAGGGACAGTTATCTCTTACTATTATTTAATTTCATATCAGCATCTTTAATAATTTTATTTATAGGTCGGAGGTGGTTCTGTAATGGACACATGCAAAGCTGCAAACCTCTATGCATGTGATCCAAAAGCTGATTTTCTGGATTATGTGAATGCGCCCATAGGAAAAGGAAAACCCATATTAGTTCCATTAAAACCCTTGATTGCAGTACCTACAACTTCTGGTACTGGATCAGAAACCACAGGGGTTTCGATTTTTGACTACAGACCTCTCAAGGCAAAAACTGGTATTGCCAATCGGTCAGTTTAGAAATAATATTAAAAACTTTATAATCAATTAAAACTTTATAAGTTTCAATTTCTCAAACTATTACTTAAACCTAGGAATAATATATATTTTATTGTTACAATTTTGAAACCAAATTGATGTTCAATAATAAAATTTTGTTGCCTCATTTTAGAGCATTAAGACCAACTTTAGGAATAATAGATCCAGAGCATACTTTGACATTGCCAGAAAAGGTTTGTGCATATTCAGGATTTGATGTGCTCTGTCATGCTCTTGAATCATTTACTGCCATTCCGTACACTGAAAGAACACCTTGTCCAACGAATCCGATTCTACGACCAGCTTACCAAGGAAGTAATCCTGTCAGTGACGTGTGGGCAAGATTTGCACTTCAAGTGATGCGAAAGTACGTAAGAGTTTTGAATTTAATTAGTATATTAATTGAAATAAGTAGGAACGTATTCGGATACAGATTCTAAACCATTACAGCCCGATGCCTTTCCGCAAAATCTAAGGTTACTCTTTATTCTCATCATGCCACCTAAATAGATAGGGGAAAAGTGCGTTTTAGCCTCTTCGGCTTTTTGTCTGTTCCAGGACTCTCCTAAAACAGGTGACCTTACCCCAATTGGGTTTACCCCACACTTCTATGATCATAATCCAAAAACCTGTGGCACTCAGTGACCATAATTTGCTTTCCAATTAGGAATCTAATTTAATCTATATGTCCTCTCCAATCATCCTGTCTTTTCGTTGTTCAAAACCATAATTGTTAGTAGACCTTCTCTTTTGCGGGGATTTCTAGGTCCCCAACCAAGGGCTAAACTCCAGAGCTACATACCTAGATTTTAGCTACATCAGAACCCTTTACATAATGAAACCCGGATGATCGAAATCATCTAAAGTGTGTCTATAAGACAGTCAAGGTCTCTGATTTCCAGAGTCACACTCTGCTCCTTGGATAAAACCTAGGAATCGTAGGTTTACCTGCCTGAGTTTCTTTCTAACCATAATAAAGAATTCCCTTTCTTTGTAGCCTTACTTGGCTCTAAAGCAATTCTGGATGGCAGCGCTTATATCGGTTCTACTACCTCTCATCACATTCTACTTTTCCAAGACTTTAAGAAAACTTCCACCAAGCTCTCTAAGCCGCAATAAAAGCAACTAATACACGGTTAACTCGGCACATGTGTTAGTAGAGACAAAAGCGCCGCGCTAGCTGAGCACCGAACTAACCAATATATCAGTAGCTTCGACTTACAGCGCTTGGTGAAAACTTGCTTGGAGTTTCGAAAAAGAAATTAAATTAGGGATGTTGTGGAATCGACATGAACATGACATTCTTGCAAATAAAGGAAATCCTCTCCTACCCCAAGAACTCTTCTCACACAGCTTGGGTGTGTAGAAGCGTCGGATTATACAACTGCAGGCCTGCGATTCTTCTTCTTCTGCTTTTTCTTAAATGACTTTTGGCTTAGCTAACTAACTAATACTAATGAAGATCAGAAAATTATTACAATTCTGTAAAACTAGCTGCGGTCAACGTATGATCCTATGCCCCAAAAGTAAGATCCAAAGTTAGCCTCATGTATGAAGTGCGGAAAACTAAATGTCCGTCCACAAGCAGGACCGTGAGGCATATGTCTCACTGAAGTTATAAAGTGTCTCTGGAAGAGGACAGGGAGGGGAACAGTGGGACAATACACAACTCTGGCACCTCGTAGAACAATGTCACAATGAAAACTGAGTCAACAATGAAATAAAACAGTAAACAGATAAATCGGCAGAAATGGACAAAACTAAGATCTCAGGCAACCTCTGACTGAGAGGAAAGCGAAAACCCAACCGTCAAACCTAATAACCCATAACATAGCAATGCAATGTCAATAATGTTATTGAAAACCCAACCAACAGAATTAATTGGCCACTAAATTCAATCATTAGGAGTTACTATCACCAATTAACATACAAGAGAACTATTAATACAATTGCATTAAAGGATGTCCGCAATCAAAAGGCTACCCAAATATACATAATTTAAAAACATACAAAAAATACAAAATTTAAACCCGATAACAATGTTTCCAAGATCATAAAAACCAAAAACCTAGATTTCACTAGTTTACAAATTTTTCCTTCATGTTTGGTGCTATTTTGGAAATGTGTTTTTTAGGCTAATTTGAGGTCTCTGAAAACGAAAATGACCACCAAAAAGTTTTCCAAAGAAGCGTTTTTGAGATATTGACAAAAAAATCTGTTTTTCAGTTCGTTTCTCAGTTATTGCAAGAGATATTAGGAATGGTGAATGTAACGAATGAAACTGTGATAGAGTTTAAAAAATGTCAATATTTCTTGATGATTATGCACTGCTTGTATAAATATTATTTGTATTTTTTCGTTTACCATCGCTAAAAGTCGAAAAAAATGGTTTAAAAAATTTTTAAACTCTATCACAGTTTCAATTGCTACATTCACCATCCTTAATATTTCTCGCAATAATTGAGAAACGAAACGAAAAACAGGTTTTTTTGTCAATATCTCAAAAACGCTTCTTTGGAAAACTTTTTGGTGGTCATTTTCGTCTTCAGAAACCCCAAATTAGCCTAAAAAAAAACACATTTCCAAAATAGTACCAAACATGAAGTACCAAACACAATGTGCTGAAGACAAGTGGATTTTTCGCTTTTTGGGAATTTTCATTGTTCAAGTTTGGTGGGCTGCATTTCCTAGAAAAGTAATTGAAAAAATTTGACATTAAGTTAAATAAAACCTTGAACCTCTAACTTCTAAAATAAGACAAAGAAAACTTAAATATCTTAACTGGTTCTAAAGTTATGAGAAAATGTATGATACGAAAAAACGCAACTATTCTAGTGGCTCGCTCCACTTTTGGCTGCCGAGAGGCAAGGCAACAAAGAAATTATTGCGTTTTGTTCTTTATATACATTTACTTATAACTTTTGAACCAGTCAAGATATTTTAAGTTTCTTCGGCTTATTTTAAAGCTAATAGTTCAAGGTTTACGTTAGCTTAATTTCAAATTTTTCCAATTACTTTTCTAGAAAATGCAGCTCACCAAACTTGAACAATGAAAATTAAAAAAAAGGAAAAATTCACCTGTCTTTGTCATATTGAATCTCCGTTTCTATTAATCAAAAAAGCTTTAAAATAGGACTATTTCACAGCAAATTTTATAAGCTTTCCAATGGTATATAAAAAATGCCATTTCTCTAATATCCGACAGAGTTATCAACATTTTAAAACAATCATGTTTTTAATCACATTTTTGTAAGAGGTCCCACAATTTTAACCGGTAGTGTATAGCTTTCAATTTAGTACAAAATACGAACTTCTTTTAGTAAACATGCGCTGGATATAACGAATATAAATTTTTATGTTTGAAAGTGGTATAAATCTCAAGTAACAAGATTTATTGGTCCTGATAAGAGCCGACTGTTTAAAGAAGAATTGAAGTCTAGATTGAATACTACGAGTCTTCATTTGCCAGCGACTTTTTTGACAGCGACCAAGTAACACTCACGACGGATGACACAAGACTAAACGGTTCCCGAGAAGGGTAGCTGTTGTTCTTTCGAGGAGGGGTTAGTAATTGCTGATTGGCTGGTGCGCGCTTGATGTATCAAAGTCGAACCAATTAGCTTTCTTTCTCACTGTGAAACATTCTGACTGGTTCGACTTCGGTGCATCGAGCGCACACCGGCCAATCAGCAATTACCAACCTCTTCTCGAACGGACAAGAGCTACATTTCTCGTCAATTGTTCAGTCTTGTGTCATCCGTTGTGAGTGTTACTTCGTCTCTGCCAAAAAATTTCGGGACGCGTTAATGAAGGCAAATGAAGACTCGTAGTATTCAATCTAGACTTCAATTCTCCTCTAAACAATCGGCCTTTTCAGGGCCAATAAATCTTTTTACTTAAAATTTAAACCAGTTTCAAACATAAACATTTATATTTGTTATATACTAAATTGAAAGCTATACATTCAATACCTGTGGTCGCATCCATTTTCTGTGATACATTTCCTGTCATTTTCTGTGGTCGCGAAAAAATGTCAGGAAAAACACGATAGAAATTTAATTACAGGCCTGTCATTCAAATTAACAAATTTTTTGCTTTTTTTGTTTCCGAAATAAAAGTTGTTCCGATATTTCTTTTCTTTAACAATATGTTATTACGCAACATATCTTAATCTAATTATTACTGTTTGGTAAAAGCTTCCCTTGAAATTCCGTTAGAAGTCTTCTGATGATTCTGTTAAAATATTCCCTGGAGATTCCGGTGAAAGCGTCTTTGAAGACGAATCTAATTCGAATGTATTTGAGTTCCTGGAAGGTTCCCACAGAATCTTATGCTTCTTCCCGGAAGCTTTTGGGTACCTTCCAAAAATATGTCTGTCTATGTGGGTCGTTTTTTTAGGTCCTGTGTAAACAAAATCAAACTTTTATAGAAAATTCTTCTTCTATTTAGGTACTTTGAAAGAGCAGTTTACAACGCAGATGACTTGGAAGCTAGAAGCAATATGCATTTAGCTAGTACAATGGCTGGAGTAGGATTCGGAAATGCAGGAGTGCATTTGTGTCACGGTCTTTCTTATCCTATAAGTGGAAATGTTCGCACTTTTCAGCCCAAGGTACTTTCGCTTTGCTACAATTATATTCAATATCTCAAATTGAACCAACCCACATAGCACCTGAATTTCCCTGAACATTCCCAACATTCAGGGAAGTTTCAAAACTTCCACTAAATTTGCTAAAAGTTCCAGAACTTCCCTAAAGTTTGGGAATGTTTAGGGAAGTTCCGGTGTTGTGTGGGAAGGAATTAAATGAGTTGGCTACATGCTGATTGTTTATATCTACGTAACATTTTTTAAATACATATCATATTTTGTAAAAGGGATATAGTGATGATCATCCAATAGTACCACATGGGCTATCTGTCGTGATTTCCGCTCCAGCTGTGTTCTCCTTCACCGGAAGTGCCTGCCCGGAAAGACATTTAGAAGCAGCTGAACTTCTTGGGGCAGATGTCAGTAAAACAAAACGAGAAGATGCTGGAAAAATTTTAGCAGACACTGTAAGAGAATACATGAGAGTTATGAAAGTTGAAAACGGTTTAACTGAACTTGGTTTTAAGAAGGAAGACATTCCAACTCTCGTTCAAGGAACTCTGCCACAAGTAATCTTCGAATTTTCAAATTTGTTTAATAATAACATTCACGCTTGATTATTGCTAAATCCAAAATAAATATTTGTTTCAGCATCGAATTACAAAACTGGCACCTCGTGAACAGAGCGAAGAAGACCTTGCAAAATTATTCGAAAATTCTTTTCAGATTTATTAGAGCCTTCAGAAATTTTACAAATCAAGAAAAACTGCCCTGCTAGTTGTAAATAATACATTTATTATTTTTTATATCTTTGTTAAATAATGATTCATTACAATTTTACGTAAAATGTTTATTTTTATAGATAAAAACACAATTTTGTAAATAGTGTTCCATATGTTCTGTTTATTCAAAGTTGTATTACACACTTTATATGATAATTATAAGAAACACTTTGCTAAATTAATCGAAATCATTCGTTTAACGACAATAGGTTAATCTGGTAGCATCCTGTTTAGAATTAAATTTTAATTGAATCAAACAAAATGTATTTTTCAAGCCGATAATTTTTTTATTTTAAATAAACAAAATTATTTCTTTAACCGTATAATTGTGCATTAATTTTGTTCATTAAAGAAAAAAATATATCGTTCAGAAATTTTGTCACTTAATTTCAAAAAATTCTGATTGATTCAAGTCTTGATAAATTTAATCAATTCAGTCAACCAAAGTGCAGTTAACCAAAGTAATTTCAATAAATAAATTTTTAAAATCAATAAATATTTTTCGGTTGTTTGGCGCAATGGAATAAAAATGTTAACAATACAATAATAAATATAAATACAAAAAATAACACGAAAATAAATTATAAGGTCATTTTAAAAACTATCTTTGTACAATTTTTGTCCTTAAATCAATCTTGTTTGAGACCTTTTAGCATCTTTTAAATTTGGGGATAATTGATTTTAAAAGATGCAAAAGCTCAAGAGATTACTTAAGTAAAAAAAAAATTATATTTCAGCTCCTTTTTTAAATTGAAAAACTAAGAGAAGATTGTAAATGGATTATTGTACCAAAGACTAGGTGGAAAATATTCCTTTAATAATTGTGTTCCAGTAAAGAATAAGCTAACAGCTTTCGATCTTCCTTTTTCGTTAAAAAATACATACGCCTGTTTGATTCTGGAAACATTTCTCGCATTTCTGAAAAAATAGGTAAAATTAATCACATAAAAATTACAAAAGTTATCTTTAAAAGGATAACAACTAGCAATTACAAAATCATTAGTATTATTTTTTTTCCATAAGGAGATGTAAAACATTAAAAAATTGTTCAAAAACTTATTTGGTTAGTAAGCTAACAAAAATGTATTTATTTATTTTTTAATTGTGTTATATAAAATTGTAAAAAACTTACTCCTCAAATAAGTCATAATTGATTTGATCATAGTCATTCATGAATTCTTTGTGAAAGTCTATGACCTTAAAACAAGATGTTTTATTTCCAATGATGTCGTAGTTATTGAAACTTAACTGCCGTATATTGAAACAAACTAGAGTGCTGTATTTTTCGAACTGTGTTACAAAAGATACATTAGCTAAAGGTGGAATCGTTCCAATTGTTATTGCAGATTTTGGAAGTTTAAAATCAACTTCCAAAATGTGTAGTAGTTCTAAGTAATCCTTCTCCATTTGTTCCAAGCTTCTTCCCTAAATTAATTAAAGTTCACAATTACAAAGTGTTGCGAATTTTTAACTTTTTTTGCTTATTAAAATAATAAATAACAATAATTGATGAACAAGAATGGATATTATCAATGTTTAAACAAATTATTATTATTTAATTAATTAATTAAATACGTGCCTTATAAATGTCAGCAGAACCTAACATTATTGTAACTTTGTTCGACATTGATTGGATACTTCTTAGTCTATTTGTACAATCTTTGATTGTTTGTCCTGAGATGCAGAGACCATAATCTAATAATAATTTTTCTGAAAATTTTATTTTTATTTATTTGTTTGTCAATTATTTTTTTTTAGGCGTACAAAGTCGTTTCTATTTGTCTAGCATTAATATTAATTAATTACGTATTACTTATTAATATTAATATTTAATATTAATAATACTAATAACATATTATACAATACCAGTATTAGTGCCAACGTTAAAATATTAAAATAAAACATACGTTTTCGAAAGTTGCGTATCTTAAAGTAGACGGTGTAACCAGTTAAAAAAGATATTTAATTTTTAAAGGAAACTTACTTTTTTTTTCTTTTTTCAAAGATTGACAATCTAAACATCTAATTGCCATTTGAAGAAAAAAATCATCTCCAATCAACTGTTGTCCATTTAGAATAGGTTCATGCATATCCTGTGAAAGAAAAATAAAAAATAATTAGTATTATTCCATAAAAAGGAACAATTATTATTATTGAGCCAGAATTCGTGATCCTAAAAATGTTTATACCAAATGAAAAATTTTTTAAATTTTTTTTACAAAAGTTATTGCAAAATGAAAATTTTAAACACGTTTTAAATAAAAGCTGATATTTCGCATGAGATTTCCGATTTAAATGTACCTTGGATAAAATCAAACGGCATAAAACAAACTTCCACTCAGAGTTCGAAAATTTAAAAAAAGATTTATTCATAGTTTGTTTATAAATTGTTTATAAACAATTAATTGTTTTGAATGTTGTAAACCTTTTAATAATTGGGAAAAGATATTAAAATACACTTATCGTGTATTTTGGCATATTTATTTAACACCTAGAATAATAAAGAAAAACAGAAAACTAAAAAATAATATCTATTTTCGATCGAACGAATTTCTCATGAAATGGCCAAAAAAAAATATAATCGCTCGTCAATTTTCTCAATGATTTCGATTTCTTAGAGTTTTGAGTGTATTTTAATATATTTTTTAAATTAATTTTAAAAAGGTTTTTAAAAGGTCCAGAACATTTAAAACAATTAATTGTTTATAAACAATTTAAAAACAAATTATGAATTTTTTTTTAAATTTTCGAACTGTGAGCCGAAGTCTTATTTCAGAAATATAAACTTTAAAAATAAGTGTTAAAATTGAAAATAAAATCCAATCAATTTATAAATTAATGATGTTAATATTATTATTATTTTTACTATTTTAACTCTCTTGAGAATAAAAATAAAATTTAAAAATTTATGTTAAATTAATCTATGTCATATATAATTAAATCATTGAAAATATAATTTTTGTGAAAGTAATTATAATTCGCTTACCTTAGATTCATTTTGATTAAAATTAACATGAGAACGCTTCGAGTTTAGACTTTCGAAAGAAGAGTTGCTACTGTAATACGACTCTATTAGAAAATATAATTTTATATTAGTTATTATACGATCAAATATTAAATAATATAATAGACGCTATATCAGAAAAGGGACCTAAGAAGCAAAAATTTTAAGGTTATATTTTTGGAATAAAAATCCACAAAGAGGATCAATAGTCAAACTATTGATGTTTAAAACATTCATTTCATCCAAAATATTCAGTAACAACTGATTTTGATTATGAAACATTAGAAATAAGAAACTTCTATTCAAAATTTTTAAAACTATCACTGAACATAACCCAAAATTTTTTGCTTCTTAGATTCCTTTCTTCAAATTATGATTTAACACTACCGGCCAAAATTGTGGGACCACTTACAAAAATGTGATTAAAAACATGATTGTTTTAAAATGTTGATAACTCTGTCAGATATTAGAGAAATTACATTTTTGATATACCATTGGAAAGCTTATAAAAATTTGCTGTTAAATAGTCCTATTTTAAAGCTTTTTCGATTAATAGAAACGGAGATTCAATATGATAAAGACAGGTGAATTTTTCCTTTTTTTTAATTTTCATTGTTCAAGTTTGGTGAGCTGCATTTTCTAGAAAAGTAATTGGAAAAATGTCAAATTAATCTTAATAAAACCTTAAACTTTTAACTTTAAAATAAGCTAAAGAAAACTTAAATATCTTGACTGGTTCTAAAGTTATGAGAAAATGTATGATACGAAAAAACGCAACGATTCTAGTGCCCGCTCCACTTTTCACTGCCGAGAGGCAAGGCAAGAAAGAAATTATTGCGTTTTGTTCTTTATATACATTTACTTATAACTTTTGAACTAGTGAAGATATTTTAATTTTCTTTGGTTTATTTTAAAGCTAATATTTCAAGGTTTATGTTAGCTTAATTTCAAATTTTTCCAATTACTTTTCTAGAAAATGTAGCCCATCAAACTTGAACAACGAAAATTCACAAAAAACGAAATATCCACCTGTCTTTATTACATTGAATCTCTGTTTCTATTTACCAAAAAATCGTTAATATAGGACCATTTAACGGAGAATTTTATAAGCTTTCTAATGAAAAAAATTTATAAAAAATGTCATTTCTCTAATATCTGACAGAGTTGTCAACATTTTAAAACAGTCATGTTTTTAATCCCATTTTTGTAAGTGGTCCTACAATTTTGATCTCCTCTGATATACGTAGAGTAACATATTTTTCACATTGACTCGAAATTTCTTAAATCTATAATTTGAACTGTTTTAAAACATAATAAAAACAATATTTCGGTCTTGAAAATATATGTTTTTTAAATCTATGCTAAAAGTCTGTTACTGATCATGTTATTAAAAAATTTTAAACCAAATTGTTTATTAATTTAGAAAAAATGAATACTAATAATGGTTTTATGCCTTTTTAACAATTATCTGATTAATAAATCATTATTTTAAAAAATAATTTCAATTTATTAAAAAATTCTTTATAAATAATAAGTTTTGTTAAAATATTTAATAAGCAATAATTGTTTACCATTTGAAGAGTAGTCGAAATTAATTGGCGTGCTCCTTTTGTTTTTAAAAGGAATTTGTCGTTCTGTTTTATAAGGCACATATCTGTTTTCTTTCTTCTCATTCTGAAAAATATGTTAATTATTATAAATACAAAAAAATTAATAAATTTTAACTTTAACAATTGATCATTCAGGTTTTTGCAAGTAGCAAAATTTTTTAGTTTATTAAACTGTATTAATTTAGTTTTAAAGTGCTTTACAGAATTATATACCTTTCTGTCCATTTTCCAATTATTAAAATTTGCTGACTCAGGTTTCTTTATAGGGTTCACAGTATAAACACTTTCACCCTGTGAGTTTTTAATAATTTTTATTTCAGGATAATTTCTTAGAAAGTTGAAGAGACTTTTGTAGCCTAATTTGAGATATGGAATAGATTCACCATGTGTCCATTGATTATAAACATCTAAAATTAAAAATACATATTATGACGGAAGCAATGTTATAATGTTAGGGATTATTATGATAATTATATAAATATATTTATTAGTAATAAATGTAATAAATAAAAAAAGAAATTTATCATTAAATACCTTCAAGGTTGTCAATTTTTATGTTACCATCCTCAGATGAAAATATGATGGCTTTAATAATGTTTATAACGCCTTTTTCGAGCTGCATGATTAGTTTCGCTTGGTTTATTCTATACTGACTAAAATAATTCATTACGATGAGTAATTAAGTACTAGGCATACGAAACAATGTATATTTATATTTTGAATATAACACAAGCTTATCATTCATATTTTCCAAAGGAAAACTTTTTCATTTCTTATTTTCCCTCTCTATTTATATAAATTTATTTTCAAATAAATAATTATATTATACTATTAATTATAATTTAAGTTTTCCTTAAACGAAAAAATTGAACTTTATAATTTATTTAGTTAACAATCTTGAATAAACTTTTCATTTAATTTTCTATACCAACCTTTTTTCTGCCTTTGCCTACGTTCATGACATAAATCAATTTAAACAATTTTTTGACGTATAACTTAGCCTCCTTTCGAAATTTTTTTCAGTTAAAGATTTTATTTAAATTATCAAAATGGCGAAAATAGGAATAAATGGTTTCGGACGAATTGGAAGAATGTGTTTACGAATATGTTTAGAGAAAAATTTGGAAGTAATAAAAAAATTCAATTATCCAATAATTTAGATAAACTTGTAAAATTTGACGTTGGTATTAAAATAAATAAATGTATTATATAAATTTTTAAATTAATTGAAAATTCTTGATTAACAAAACATATACGAATTTGAATTAAAAACGAATACGTAATTGACAATTTCTATAGGTGAATCATATAAACGATCCTTTCATTGATACTGATTACATGATATATTTACTAAAATATGACTCAACCCATGGACCCTTTACTGAGCCGATTGAATGCGATGCTGGAACAATTGTCATTGGTGGTAACTATTTCTTCTCTTTTTATATAAAAAAAAAAAAAATTTCTACAAACTCATTGCACTTTTTCTACACTTCAATTACTTTGAAAATAGTTTGTTAATTAATATTAAAATCCAGTAAATTTTGACAGTTAGAATAAACGGTAAAGATTTTTTTACGCTGATTAAATACAGAGTAATCATTATTTTTTCAATGTGTATTAATTATTTGCTTGAGAGAGACGGATAACAACTTCAAATGAGAAAGATCCCTGCAAACTTAATTGGTCCGATGTCAATGTGACTTTCGTAATTGAAGCAACTGGAATTTTTACTACTCTAGAAAAAGCTGGGGTGAGTTAAAAAGCTTAAAAATATATAAAATAAATGTACAAAAAATCATAATAAGAAAAAAAAATTATGTTTATTAAAAAAAAAGCATTAAAGGAGAAACTCTAAATGGCCAAAACTTTGAAATTGTCCCACAGACCCACCCAAAAATGAAAAAAAAAATTGAAAAACAAAATAATTTTTTTTCTATTGTTCTATTTGCTTAAAATATTTTTAATAACAATGAAGTATATATTATTCTGATATTTTTACAGGCTGCTATAAACATAATCTATAATAATAATCTTCAAGATTAGTTAATTTTTTCTTTCATTCATTCTTTCATTCTGTCCACACCTAAAATTTGTCACATAGATATTTTTTCTTTTAAATCAGATACTTTTTAAAAAATGCATTCAAATTGATTAAAATTTAAATTTATAAATATCAGTTCAGTATTTTTTTAAAATTTCAATTTATGAAGGGTATGGTGACCGTAAAATAACCTCAAACTAAGAAATGGTTTTTATAACATATACAAAAATATAATCAAATAATTTAATTTTATACAATTTTGAAAGATCTAGTTATACAATTGTCAGAAAAAAATAGATTTAGCATAAATTTGTTGTCAAATAATAATTATTAAACATTTTGCGTTTTTTCTTTCAGCTCAGAGAAAATTTAATTTTGATAAACAATAGCTTATTTTACTCTTTGAAAAATTCTCTACAATCGTAATCATTTTAATATTGTAAAAATTTTGTTGATAACAAATTATTATATAAATAAAATTTGTATTATTTAAAATTTTTTAACAACAAACTTTTAATAATATTAAAATGATTATGATTGTAGAGAATATTTTAAAGAGTAAAATGAGCTATGATTTGTCAAAATTGGATAAAAAATGCGATTTTTCTCTAAGCTGAAAGAAAAAACACAAAATGTTAAATAATTATTATTTGACAACAAATTTAGGCTAAATCTATTTTTTACTGACAATCGTACAACTAGATCTTTCAAAATTGTATAAACTTTTAAATTTGATTATATTTTTGCTTACGTAAAAAAGCATTACTTGGTTTGAGTTTATTTTATGGTCACCACCCTCCTTAAATCTTCAATCTTCAATTTACTTCTTTAATTTTTAATTATTTTCTTCAATTTTCAATTGCATCCTTCGTTTTTCAATTATTTTATTCAAAATAAAATAATTCCTGCATTTTCTCAATTATCAATTATTTTCTTTAAATTTCCATTCAATTCTTTAATTTCCCATTTGTTTCTTCAATTTTTAATTATTTTTTTCAATTTTCAAAAATTTTGTTTAATTTTCAATTATATTTATCAATTTTCAATTAATTTTTTGAAAAATTAATTAATTCTCGCATTTTTTCAACTATCAATTATTTTCTTTTAATACAATTCTTCAATAATTTCTAATTGATTTATTTAATTTTCATTTATTTTCTACAATTTTCCCCATAATTTTCATTAGTTTTCAATTGGCAGTTTATTATTCTCCTTCAATTTTAAGAATATTCATTAATTATAAAGAAAATTTTTTTATAAATACCGATTATTCTCACGATTTTTCGAATTTTTTTTTTTCAATTGTTAATTATTTTTTTTAATAATAAATTATTTTTGTCATATTGTAATTTTTTTTCTGTTTATAAATTATTTTCTTGAATTTTCTATTTTTTAATTCTTTAATTTCCCGTTTATTTCTTCAATTTTTAATTATTTTTTTCAATTATCAAATATTTTCTCCTATTTTCAATTATTTTTATCGATTTTCAATGGTTTCCTCAATATTCAATAATTCTCGCCTTTTTTCTAATATTTTTTTCGATTATTATTAAGTTTCTTTAATTTTTAATGCAATTGTTCAATTAGTTTCTTCAATTTTTAATTCTATTCTTCAGTTTCAATTGGTTTCTTCTATATTCATTAATTCTCGGTATTTTTCAATTTTTAAGTATATTCCCCAAATTTCAATTAAATTCTTCATTTTTCAATGCTTTCTTCAGTTTTCAATTATTTTTTTCAATTTTAATCATTATTTTCTATTTGAATCCAGTTGTCAAATGTGTAATTATTTCCAACAATTATTCCTATAATAATTATAGGAAATTAAGTTTCCCATTTATTTCTTCAATTTTTAATCATTTTCTTCAATTCTCAAAAATTTTATTTAATTTCCAATTTTTTTTCAGATTTTCAATTCATTCCTTAATGTTAATTATTTATCTTATTTTCTCAATTATAAATTATTTTTTTTCAATAGAATTCTTCAATTTCCAATTGATTTCTTTAATTTTCATTAATTTTCTACAAATTTTTCCATAATTTTCATCACTGAAAAAAATGTTTAGTCACATCAACAAAAATTTGGTTGAGACAACCAAATTTTTGTTACTATGACTAAAAATTTGGTTGAGCCAACAAAATTTTTGTTGATATGACTAAACATTTTTTTCAGTGATCAGTTTTCTATTGGCAATTTATTACATATTCTTCAATTTTATGAATATTCATTAATATAATTTTTTTTTGTACGAATGCCGATTATTCTCACTATTTTTAGAATTGTTTTTAATAGTTAATTATTTTCGTCATATTGTAATTTTTCTTTTAATTATCCATTATTTTCTTATAAATTCCATTTAATTCTTGAATCTTCAATTATTTCTTTAATTTTTAATTATTTTCTTCAATTTTCAATTGCATATTTCTTTTTTCAATTATTTTATTCAAAATTAAATAATTCTCGAATTTTCTCAATTATCAAGCATTTTTTTTTAAATTTCAATACAATTCCTCAATTTCCAATTGATTTCTTTAATTTTCATTTATTTTTTCCATTATTTTTATCAGTTTTCAATTAACAATTTATTATTCTCCTTTAATTTTATGATTATTCATAAATTTAAAAATTTTTTTGGATCGAATACCGATTATTCACACCATTTTTCGCATATTTTTTCAATTGTTAATTTTTCTTTTTTTTTAATAGTTCATTATTATAGTCAACATTTAATTATTTTCGTAATATTGTAATTTTTCTTTCAAATTATCAATTATTTTCTTGAAATTTCCATTCAATTCTTTAATTTCCCATTTATTTCTTCAATTTTTAATTAGTTTCTTCAATCTTCAAAAATTTTGTTTAATTGGCAAGTATTTTTTTCGAGTTTCAATTAATTCCTTAATGTTAATTATTTCTCGCATTTTCTCAATTTTATATATATTGTTATGTCCGGAAGGGACTAACTACAATTATATAATTTTAATATTATACCCCTGTTTTATTTACAAACCCAGCAGGATTTGAACTAAGGGAACAGGGCAAAAGAAAGTCCACTGAACAAGCATCAATTGGATTATATAATTCTCAAACATTTATTTTATTGAATACAATTTTTAGAGGAGTAAGAGAAGGAAGATGAGAGGAGAAATCCCTTGTTTTGTATCCTTGGTTGTTTTTTAAGAAATCGTCATTCACTGAAACAATGAATGATATTTAGCTAGGGAAATTATTTTGCTCGTGATAAAAGCCGAGTAAAATTCTTAACTTACTGTGTTTAATAGTTGAAGAATGTCTCAGTTGAATTCTCTGAATATACAGAGTGATCGTTCAAGATGTGTAGGAAGAAGGGTCGATGAGATTTATTAGCTTCGCAGGTTCGTGCTCTCCGGGAGAAAAATAGAAATAGGCCGCGACTCAATTCAAATGAAGTAAGGCAGTGCGTAGGTGTTGTTCTCCACTATCCCAATAGCATGTTTATATATATCAGCACGAAGGTGAAACCTGGTCCTTCCTCAAGTAATTGGTGAACGATCGAAGACAGCTGGCTCGATGATTTACAATTTTACTGTTCAATAAACTGTTTACTGTTTTTGGACACAACGATTAAAGTCAAGGGTTAGAAGGATTTAAATTGTTAAAGGGTTAAAGGATTGGAAATTGTTACTGACAAATTATGTCAGGAGTTCTTACACCTTCACTAGATTCACAGTTTCACTTAATCTCTATACCAACAGTACTCCAATTTTACAATTATAATATTATGATAAGTTTCTCACTCACTACAACACGTAAATAATTATTCGCAACCGACACAGTACGAATTGACAATATTAACCGCAGAAATATGTTGCGATAAGTGTGAGAACTATGTTTGAATATAAGACTCAGAATTGTAGACTATGCTACCAGTCAATCTTTACAGAAAGTGAACCGGAGGTGACCGTGGCGAAGCAAGAACTGATTTTTAAATGACAGGTTTGATTATAGCGAGTTCCTCGAAGTCACAATTTAACAAATCAATTCCATATAATTATGGAGTAGAATTAGATTATTTAACTCGACCAACAATGACTGATAGATATAATGTTGCCGAGATATAAGATTTATATTGGCGCGTTACGAGACCGATACTGGGGAGATACAATATTCGCGGAGCTTAAGAAACTTCGTTGCGACTCCGGTGATGGTAGCTGAGGAACTGATTTTTGGTTTTGCTTAATTATTAAAGAAACCTCGGTTCTCTGTATTTTCATCCCTTCCAGGATTTAGCGTGGGTTTCATGAAAAACGCAGAGAAAATCATACATCCCACGCGAAAAAGGGTGCTACACCTGAGGGTTGCATATCCGCATCCGGTTGGTCAATTAAACCTTCGAAAAAACAAATATTATTTAGACAAGGGGAGAGTTTGATCTCATAAATCTGTCTTAGCTCCCCTCGGTCATTTACCAAATCCCAAATTCTCAAACTCGTCAAGATTCAAGTATTGATTTTTAGAAAAATTCAAGAATGTAGTATGATATTTCTGTGGCTGAAAGGCATAACATCATAACTAACATTTTATCGAATTTGAGATAACATCAAGTTTGAGTTTATTTAATAATGTTTTTTAAAGTTCCATAACAGAACAGTGATTTAAATGTTTATTTACGTAGAAAATAATTAATAACACAACAGCATAACTGCATTCAAATCGAAAAAAAGAATTGATATTCTTCTTTGAAGCGTTTATATTTTATTAAAATTGATAAACAGATGTAAAATCTACACTAGAAAATAGGATACAATGCCAAACACCAAAAATATTGGTTGGTTTTTCGAATTTTACAAAACCAAGAAAATAAACAAAAACAGGTTTTTCTCAAAACTATGAAAATGCAGTTATGTTATTCTGCCTTTCAGCCGCAGATTTGTAAAGTTCATTGGCATCTGAACTCAACAAGTCACGGGGACGTGACACCTCCCCCCTTTTAAATTCGGAAAATAGAAATAAAATTGAAAATTTTTCGAATTCAAATCCCGAATTTAAGTTAAACTGAAATTTGAGAATTTAGCATTTTTAGAGAAATACCACTTACAATAGTTTAGAGAGTACAATTTGAGAGTTTTAAGTGACCAACCTCAAAAATTTATTATACTGCAAGATTACAATAATTTTTATTTATGAATAACAATATTATTCAATATGCCACACAATACACACAATTTTGATTAACATTTTACTTTTATATATATTTTAAAGACAATAATCTTTAAAGAAAATTTTTGTATATACGCACAAAAGAAAGAGAGAACGAGAAAAAAAATTGAATTCATTTAAATGAAGACACACACAACATCAACAAACTATATATACGCGGACATTAAGACGCCCTTCCCCCCTTACGGGAAGAATACGAAAGAGAAGCTTGAGAATTCGATATTTTGTAACACACATATTTTTTTAGAAACTCTCTATATTTGTTTCCTAGATATACTATGTGTTTGATACTCAATTATTTTTAGATTATTATGAAATGATTATGTATGGATGCATATAAAACTTTTTCCGTTTCTCGGTATACATGACTAGACTCACACTCATATACATGTAATCATATATTGATTTAAATTAACACACAGTCATTTTGCATAATTTTTATATAAATATTGTAAGAATATCAAGAAGGTTAAATTTTTCCTAATTTTAAGTGATTATTATTCTCCTTAATTAATTCATCATACCAATCATAGTATCGTACTTTAAATTCTGAACTAAATAATTTGCTACAGAATTCGCAAAAAACTTTTATGACTTACAATTCTCAATTTCATTGATAAAAGGTCTCTTAAGATTCGCAACTTCATTTGTCTCAAAACTTATTTCGATTTTTAAACAACTAGCTTTATCATGATTTCCGAATAAGTAGATCGAAAAGGGTTTAATTTTTCGCATATTTTAAATAACATTATATATAGTAAAATTTATATAATTAACTTTTCTAAGCTGGATTAAATAAATTATTTATTAAATATTGATAAAATGTTAAATATCGACGCACAGATATTTATATACGGTTTAGGACTACATATATCTTCGAAAACACACATACACATGTATAAATAAAATGTTTAAATTGCTTAGAAAAAATTACCTTTCATCGTTACGAGCCTCATTTTACTTGTTTATTACTCGCTTAATTAATGGAGTAATATTATTTGGATTTAAATTTGTTATTTTACCGAACAGGTGTAAAAACTTTCAATAATTATTTTATGTATGTCTACTCAAAATCTTATTTCATTCCATATAGTTTTTGCTTTTATGAACAATAACATTGTGTAACTACATGATACCGGGAATAACATTTCTGACAGGATATTAGCCATCTAAATAGCTTTACTTTCTCAAAATTTTGAGTAGGATTCAAATCATCTTCAGTATATGATTCACAAAGTTCATATCGATTTAATATTTTATCAAGCATTTTGGTAGCTAATTCTTTCATTGTTTCGCTGTTTTTACTCCCAGCAGGTATACTTATTTTTAGAAAATTCGTTTCTATTTGAATGGAACAGGTTGAAACTTCTATAGTTTCCATTGGATTCGAGAGAAAATATTCAAGTTTCGTAAACCCGTAATCAGCACTTAGGTTGTTTAATTTAATTATCGGGCAAATGTTGTTTGTATTCATTTTCAAAGTGAATTTATTTATTATTATACTTAAGATCACGTATGAATTTATTTTTACTTGTATAACGAAGTTCAATCTTTGTTAAAAACAAAATTGAAGGAAATTCTGGATAAGTGAGTGATAAGATTGAAATTCGTTTCTGTTTAAAAATAATAGAAAACAGAGGATTTGATTTAGGAAGTTTAGAGGAGAAAAAGAAGTTATATTTTGAAATTTTAAAAATTGACTCGTATTAAAGTATATGTAGTTAATATAACCAATGTTTATATGGAAAAGAATTTTGTATTATCTGAATTCTCTTTTTATTTTTTTATTTTACTTCAAACTTGTGTCCATAGTGATTTTGAACGAAAGATTCTAATTTATTTATATAGTGAATACTTTTATTTTATTTTATTTGACAATTAGCTAATACTTCCTCTGAGAGATTTGATTTTTCATTAGATCATTTGTAAAAAAAATTTATTGATAATTCCTGTAATTGGAATGTGATTTAAAGGAATTTTTCCTGCTTTTGAAAATATTAAATTTTTAATAGTTTCTTTAGAAAATTCTTTAGATTAATTTATATATGCTAATGAATTTTTTTGTATCATTGATAAGATATTGAAATCACAATTACTTCTTAAATGCTGAAAAAACATAGAACTTTCGAAACTTGCTCGGACTTCTTTAATTATTGTTGAAGTGTTGCACATATTGTCTTCAATTTTAAATTAGCAAGATTTAAATCAAGGGACATTTAACGTGAAAAAATTGTTATCACTAATTTCAATATATTTATGGATAAAAAAGTTAGGTTAGTTAATAAATTCATCGCTTCCAGTTCCACCTGCAAAAGAAAATACATTTTATTAGTATGATTGTTCTATTTTAATTATAAACTATTAAAGAATAAAACTTAAATAATAAAAGTTAAAGCTTGCGCTAATTATATATATATTTTTTGTTGTTGAAAGAATGATAATTATTCTTAGATTTGTTATTACAGATATACCTTTATAATCAACATTCTGGAAAAGTAAGTTAAGTTTATTAAAGCAAAAGACAAATAGATTAGAATAGTTCTAACGCATGACCATGAAATAGAAAATTTTACTTATTTTTATATATTTTATTTTTTATTTTTGGTTAGAATGCTGAATATGTGATAATCTAAGTCTATTAATATGAACGATTTTGGGCACTTTACTTAAATTTATTTTAATATTTCCTTTGCCTAAAATCTCTAAAACTTCATGTGGACCAGTGTATTGATCGCCTAATTTACCAGGTTTAGGTCCTTGTAAGAGAAATACGCTATCGCCAAGCTTAAAATTTTGCGGATTGATTTTACGGTCATAGTATGTTTTTGATTTTTCTTTCGCACCAATTAAATTGTTTCGCGCTAAAAATTGAATTTCATGTAATTTAGTTACTAGATTTACCAAATAATCATCATACGTTTTTAACTTTTCTTCTGGAAGTAAAGGTTGACTGGACGGTAATCTTGCTAAACGACCAAAAACTAATTCATATGGCGTGCATTTAGTTCCTTCGTGAACACTAGTATTATACGAAAAAGTTGCTAATTCTAGCCAATCATCCCATTGCGAAATTTTGCTAACAAATTGTTTTAAATATTCTGCTAAAACATGATGCGATCTTTCTAACGAACCATTTGATTGTGGATGAAAAGCTGTTGTTTTGATTCTTCACAATTATTTGTTTCAGGATTAGATTTCTTTGATTTCATTTTCAGTTTTTCGCGATCAATTTCACCATCACTTGATTTAGTATACACAGAATTAGTATTTTCACTTTTTTGATTCTTCATTATTTCATTTGATTTAGTACCCGATTTAAGATTTCGATTTTCACTTGATTCACTTGACTTCATATTCACTGACTTAGAATTTTTATTCACTGGATTTCGACTTACACTTGATTTATTCGACTTAATGTTCGCAGATTTAAAATTATCACTCACTAGATTTCGATCACCATTTAATTCACTTGATTTAGTACTCATAGTTTTAGGATTTATTTTAACTGGATTTCGATCATTTTTTAATTCACTTGATTCAATATTCACAGATTTAGGATTTATTTTCACTAGATTACGTTTCCGACCTGACTTACTTAACTTATTTTTCACAGATTTAGTATTTTTATTTAGCTTCTCATTTTTTCCTTGATTTAGTTTCTTCAATTGTCGTCTAGTTACCACTTTACAATCAGAGTTTTCTTCTTTGTTATATAATTCTTTAGACAGATCATAATCAAATTCTTCGTAGCAATTTAAATCTTCTTCTTCATTTTCAAGATTTATATAATTTTCTTCATTCTCGTCATTTTTATCTTCATCTTCATTTTTATCATCATTGTCATCATCATATTCATTGTCAGTATTCTCAACTCCCGAACCAAATAATTCATGCTCATCTTCATCTGTATCTTCTTCTTCAAATAAGTATTCAAATAGATTATTTGTTTCATCTTCTGCTATTTCAATTATTGGCTTCACTTCATCATTTTTATTATTAAATTCTCTTGGAATCATTCTTTTTGCAATATTAACAGGGTTTCTAGATAACGCATCCGCATTGACATTCATTTTTCCGGATTTATGAATCATTTTAAAATCATACTCTGCTAATTTAAGTTTCCATCTTGTTACACGAGAACAAGGATCGCTTGAATTTTTAAACCATAGCAGAGGTTTATGGTCTGTAACAATTTTAAATTTCCTACCATACAGAAAATGTCTAAAATGTAAAACACAATACACAATTGCCAAGGCTTCCTTATTATAAGTATCATATTTTACTTCATGCTCATTTAAAGATCTAGAAGCGTAAGCAATTGGTTTGTCCTTTCCTATCTCGCCTTGAGACAAAATTCCACCGATTGCAAAACCCGAAGCGTCAGTGGTTAAAATAAAGGGTTTATCAAAATCAGGTCTTATCAAGAGAGGTTCTTCGCAAAGTTCATCTTTTAAAATTTCAAAAGCTTTTTGTTGTTTATCGCCCCACTTAAAAGGCATATCTTTCTTTAATAATTGAGTTAAAGGTCCTGATTTCTTTGGAAATTTTTCAATAAAACGCCGATAATAACCTGCTAAACCTAAAAATTGTTTAATGTTTTTAACAGTTTTCGGAATCGGAAAATTTCTGACTGCAGAAAGCTTTTTTGGATCTGGTCTTACCCCATCTTTATCAATAATGTGTCCTAAATAAACAACTTCTGGTCGAAGAAATTCACATTTATCTGGCTATAATTTTAAATTTGCTGCTTCTAAACGATTCATAAAATTATCAAATTTTATTTGATGTTCTTCTAAAGAATTTGCAAAAATAACGACATCGTCTAAATAAACAAATAGTTCCGTTCCAATTAATCCAGATAGACACGAGTTCATTAACCTTTGAAAACAACTTGGAGCATCTTTAAGTCCGAATGGCATACGATCAAATTCATAATGACCATAAGGTGTAGAGAAAGCAGTTTTATGAGAATCTTTGGCACTCATTTTAATTTGATGAAAACCGGAAGCTAAGTCAAAAACAGAAAAGTATTGCGCATTCCAGAGAGTTTCAAAAACTTCATTTATATTAGGCAACGGGAAAAAGTCAGTAATAGTTTTTTCATTTAATTTACGAAAATCGAGTACCATTCGCCATTTTTTATTACCTTGCGAATCATCTTTCTTTGGTACAATCCAAACTGCAGTATTATACGGAGATTGGGAGGGTTTAATGATTTTATTTTCAATTAATTCATTTGTTTGTCTTAAAAGTTCTTCTTTATGTACAGGTGGAAATCGATATTAACGCGTGAATACAGGTTCTTCATCTTTAGTCGGAATATTATGTTCTAAAACGTTTGTAGCTGTAAGATATTCACCTGGTAAATGAAATCTATTAGAATATTTTTCAATTAAAGCTTCTACATATTTTAACTCTTCCGGTCTTAAATGATCCAAGCGAAGTAAATCTAAAATTTGTTCAACTCTTTCTTTACCTGAAATCTTTTTAAAAGCATATTGTTCATGATTTGAAACTGAGGTAGAAAAGAAACTATCTAAAAGTTTTTCGACTGAATCGCAATTGATTTTAGATTTTTGTGGTTTTATTTGTTTAATTTCATTTTTCATTTCTTTAAATGCTTCGAATTCTTGTAATTTTATTCTAGGTATTTGAACTTTAATTGGTTCGGAGTGAGTATTCGCGACTTTAATATATGCTTTTCCCTGATTATTTGTGACAATTGCGTTACCCATAAATACACCTGGATTTGTGGTTACTAAAGGAATATAACCTTCTTTTACTTCCGTATTTTCAACTATCATGTGCATACCTGTAATAGATCTGGGTGGCAAAATTATTGTATCTTGAAGTGAAAAAGAATAAAATTGACCGTTTACTTCTAAACATTTTTCTGCATAATTAATTTTTACATTATTATCTGTGAAAAATTCTGAGCCTAATACTCCATCTTCTTCGACAGGTACTTCATCAGGTATTATGTAAAATGTAGTTAAATATCCGAAAGTTTCTAATTTAACTTGTCCCAAAGTATGTACAGGGTGTTCATTAATTCCAGTAAGCTGTATTTTCCTAGAAGTGTTAACCTGCATTAAAGAGTTAATTCCTTTACTTTTAATTAAATTTAAGCCTGCCCCTGTATAAATCATCATATGAACTGGATTTTCAATTTCTTTTAAATTAATAAAAACTGATGGAATCATATTACCCTTACTGAAATTAAATTTAATACTTTCTGCTGATTTTTTGATTTTAATTTCAGGTGCATTTAATCCTGACTCACCTGTCCTGTTACCCTTAAATTGACCGTTATTATATTCAAAATCATTATTTCTTCTGAACTGATAATTGTTACCCCTGAATTGATTATTATTTGCTCCGAATTGATTATTACTCCTAAATTGATCATTATTACCCCTGAATTGGTTGTTATCTCTGAATCGATTATTATATTCTCTGCGCCTACAATCTTTTAATAAATGCCCCGGTTTTTTACAATAGTTACATGTTACATTGTTTCTGTTATTAAAAGATGCATTTGAAAAATTAGGAGAAAAATTAGATCTGAAATTTGGTGATTGTTGCGAAGGTCTCCATGAATTTCCACGATTTGGAGAAAAATTTTGTGTGCGTGATGGGGATTCCCATCGACCTTGAGGTAATGGAGAATTTGCTCGATTTTGAAAGTTTCTGTCCCCATTCCAGGATGAAAAATTTCTACCACGATTTTGAAAATTTTGATTATTAGTAAATCTTCGACAAGTGGCAGCACTATGACCTTGCAAATTACAGATTTGACAAACCACAGTCTCTATTTTTGCAAAAGTAACCTTAGATTCGTTTGGTTCATTTGCCCTATATTTTCCTTTTCTAAGCTCGTTACTAGCACTTATTCTTCTTTCAACCTCAATAGCTTTGTTTGTAGCTTCGTTAAAAATCAACACGTCTGGAATTCGAATTTTTATTTCTGGTTTTAACCCTCTTCGAAAACATTGAATTAGATCTTTTTCGAGAGATTCAAAAAAAGTTTTATCCAAAGTCCCTTTATTATTTATTCGATGTGCTTCATAGATTTGATCGGCAATTTCCTTTACTCGATTCGCGTATGATAAAACCGTTTCATTGTCCCACATATAAATGTTCCCTAATTTGCCTTGTAATTGATAAACACTTTTCCGCGGTAAATAAATTTTTCTTAATTGATCCGTTAATTCTTTAATTGTTTCAAAAGTTAATCCATAAATTCCCCTTCTAGCCTCTCCAATTAATTTACCACGAATTAATTTTATTAAGTTTTCCTCTACTTGAGGTGTCTCTGGAATAATTTGTTTTGCCTCATCGCACCCCTCTATAAAAGCTGAAAGAGAGATATTTTTACCATCAAACACTGGCACTACTTCCAACGCATCTCTTAAAGACACTTGTTGATTGTACGGTACACTCATTGTATTAGAAGAATTATCTGCTCCTGAGTTATTGATTTTAGGATGTTTAGAATTAAAGTTTTCTTCTTCAGGAGTATTTTGTAAATTTTAAATTGATTCTAAATTTTGTGACATATTTTTTAATTAATTTATTTCATCGGTTTTGTTATCAAATGTATTATCCTTTAATGAATTTCGCAAAATTTCTCTTAATTCTGTTATTTAGTCTGAATAAGATTTTTTAGGAGTTGAAAATTTTAAACTGTTATTAGGGTTAAATATTGTTTCATCAAATCTATTACTTGAGAAACTACAAGATGGTTCCTCAGTATTGATATTACTATTTTCTACTCTTTTTACTGGTGGTGAATGAACAACTTTAGGATTTTTGGATTCCCCAAAATTTATAAAAGTTTGATTTTTTTGCTGGTCTGCTAGAGCTTTAGTTTTACTTCTAGTTTGACGGTCACTTTTCGTATTTTTATTTTTATCACTCATAAATGACATTGAAAAATTTAGTTTGCCCAAAGCTCGGACACAGAAAAATACAAGAACAAGCAGGAAAATCATTCATGAATAGATATTTAAACGATTGCAAAACCAAGGATTCAGACTTTATTATAGAAAATTTAATTTTCTCATAAACGACTTAATAAGTTTACTAATTTGATCATCAAGACAAGTCTAGTGCTTAAATATCATAAACAATATTTTTTTTTTAATTCTTTCCAATAAATATAGAATCGTATATGATAAAATATCCTTTTATTACAAAAATTCTTCAGCCTTCAAAATTTCGTACTAATAAAATTTACGTAATTTTGGCTTCAACTTGATTTAATAAATTTTCAAAATATTTGGAAAATTCTTTTTGAGTTTTAAATTTTCGAACTTTTATCTGATTTATTACACTTATTGAATTATATCGCTTTTGTGCCTTTTTTCCATCTCGAGATCTAAACGGTTTTTCTTGCTTTTCATTGAACATATTCACTAGAAAACATTTTTTATCAAATTTTTAGAAAAAATAAAAATTTGAAATAATCTATTTATTTTAAAACTTTCTTATATGCACTTTGATATTCTAGTTCCAAAATATTAAGTAAATAAAAATAAAAATTTTCTCAAATGTAAATTTTACAAAAAAAAGAAAATTTAAATAAGGAAGTTTTAGAGCTTTTGATTCGCTGCCGAAAGGCGATTCCTCAATTGCTCTTAGAAATGTTTCGTCTGCCGAAAGGCTAAAAAACGCTTCTATTCTTTTCCAAATTTAAATGATTAATAAGGAATATTTCGAATTTTTGATTCGCAGCCGAAAGGCGATCTCACGTTTTCTATGTTTTTCTAATATTAATAAAGAGAAACTTATTACTTGTTCAATATTCAATTTTATTAAAAGAATTTAAAATAAGAATTCAATACAAGCTGAATGCACAATAACGAGATAATTTTGTAATTCGAAATTTATAACTTGAATATTTAATCATTTTCTTTGATATCAATTATGCTGAAATTTGAAAATTTAGTAACACACTTGATATTAGAATTCTCTGAAATATTGTTTATGCTGAAATTGGAAAGATTAGTAGTTACAGAGAAAATCAGAATTAAAGATCAATAGTTTCTCTTAAAAATATGTTGGATTTTTTCTCTCTTATTTTTTTTATTCAAAACTTTAGAAATGATTTTAATGTAAATATTTTTTTCGGATTTTTCCTCTCAACCTTTTAGCATTGTTCAGTTTCTTTTCTTTCTTGTTTCCCGGCCGATGCACCAAAAATTTAAGAATGTAGTATGATATTTGTAAAGTTCATTGGCATCTGAACTCAACAAGTCACGGGGACGTGACAATATTTTATGAATATTCATTAAAATAATTTTTTTTTGTAGGAATGTCGATATATTCTCACCATTTTTAGAAATTTTTTTAATAGTTAATTATTTTCATTATATTGTAATTTTTATTTTAATTATCAATTATTTTCTTGAAAATTCCATTTACTTCTTTAATTTCCAATTTATTTCTTTAATTTTTAATTATTTTCATTAATTTTCCAAAATTTTGTTTAATTTACAATTATTTTTTTCGATTTTCAATTAATTCCTTAATGCTAATTATTTCTCGAATTTCCTCAATTATCAATTATTTTCTTTCAATACAATTCTTCAATTTCCGAATGATTTCTTTAATTTTCATTAGTTTTCTACAATTTTTTCTATAATTTTCATCAGTTTTCAATTGTCAATTTATTATATATTCTTCTTCAATTTTATGAATATTCATTAATCAATTAATTTAATCAATTATCATTAAGTTTCTTAAATTTTAAATCCAATTTTTTAATTATTTTCTTTAATTTATATTTCCATTGTTCAATTTTTAATTGTTTTCTTCTACATTCATTAATTGTCGGCTTTTTTTCAATTTTTAAGTATGTTCCACAAATTTCAATTTTAATCTTCAATTTTTAATTGCTTTCTTCAATTTTCAATTATTTTTTTCAATATTGATTATTTTTTTCGATTTTCAATCCAGTTGTTAAATGTGCAATTATTTCCAACAGTAATTTCTGTAATTTTCTTAATTTTTCAATTTGCAATTACTTTCTTTTAATTTAATATTTCTTATTTAATTTGTACAATTATTTTTTTTAATTGCCTATTAATCTATAGTCACTTCTCGAATTTTGTTTCTACTTGACAATAATTTCCGTAATTTTTAACATATTTTCTTCAATTTTTCAACTATTTCCTTCAATTATTAATTATTTCTTATTTCCCTCAATTTTCAATTATTTCCTACAATTTTTTTAAATTTTAATTATTATCTTAATATTTTATAATTATTCTTTGATTCTTTTTAGATTATTTTTGTGGTTGTCTATTAATCTAGCCATTTTTTTAATATTGTTGTCAATTGTCAGTTATTTTCGTCATTTCGTAATTCTTTTCAATTATCTATTACTTTTTTAAATTTTAGTTTAATTCTTAAATTTTCAATTCATTTCCTTAATTTTTTTTTTTCTTTAATTTTAATTATTTTTTTCCATTTTCAATCCAGTTGTTTAATTTGCAATTATTTCCAACAGTAATTTCTGTAATTTTTATTATTATTTAAAATTATTTTGTTTAAATTTGATATTTATTGTTTAATTTTTAAAACTATTCTTTTCAATTGTGTAAACAAATTTTTTTAGTTTTAATTGGTGTTTTTTAGAAGTTTTTTGAGATTATTTTAAAAATTATATCTAATCTGGTAATTCTGACTTAAGATTCACATTCATTGGAGAAAAATACATAGGAGTACATTAGTGCATAGTGTCTCGGCCAAAAGAAATTTTTTGTTGTTGTTTTTATTAGTGTTTTTGAAAATTTTTGAGATTTTGTTTTTTGAGATTAACTCAAAAATTTTTGATAGCAATTCTGTCTTCGGAGTCGGATTCAGGGGAGAAAAATACGTAAAAAGTGTATAGTGTCTCAACTAAAGAAGTTTTTTTTGTGTGATCGTTTTTAACTTTTAGTAAATTAAAAATCGGATGATTTTGCTATTGTATCCTACATGAGAAAGCAAATTTTTTTGCTTGCATGAAGCAAAATGTTTACGAAATAAACATAATTTTCAACTTTTTTTTTAAATACTGATATAATAAATCACTTTTAATATTATTTTGATTATTATTTTCACGAAATCAGCGTCATTTGGATGCTGGGGCAAAACGGGTCATCATCACTGCACCTTCTGTGGATGCACCAATGTATGTTTATGGAGTGAATCATAAATGTTATACGCCAAAAAAAGGAGGACAAGTAGTTTCTGCAACTTCCTGCACATCAAATTGTGCCGCTCCTCTAATCAAGCTTATGAATGACAATTTCAAGGTAGATCAGGCAATGATCACAACAATTCATGCTGTAACTGCCACACAGAAAACTTTGGATGGTCCATGTGGAAAAGTTAGTCAACGTGATTAAAATTGTATTGAATATTATTTCAAAGGAAAGTTTCCTTTAATTACGCAGAAAATAAAAAATTTTATTTTCAGATACATTGCCTATAAGAATAACAAAATCAAAAAATTCCGAAATGTAACTATCAGCCAAAATTGTGCGCATAAAAAAGGGATTAAAAACATGACCGTCTGAAAATGTTGATAACTTTGTTAGAAATTAGCCAAAATAAGTTTTTTATACACCATTGGAAAGCTTATAAAATTTTCCGAAAATGGTCATATTCTAAAGCTTTTTTGATTAATAGAAACGGAGATTCAATTTGGTAAACACGGGTGAATTTTTCATTTTTTGTGAATTTTCATTGTTCAAGTTTGGTGGGCTGCATTTTCTAGAAAAGTAATTGGAAAACTTTTAAATTAAGTTAACATAAACCTTGAACTATTAGCTTTAAAATAAGCTAAAGAAAATTAAAATATCTTGACTGGTTCAAAAGTTATAAGTAAATGTATGATACGAAAAAACGCAACGATTCTAGTGGCTCGCTCCACTTTTGGCTGCCGAGGGGCGAGGCAACAAAGAAATTATTGCGTTTTGTTCTTTATATACATTTACTTATAACTTTTGAACCAGCCAAGATATTTTAATTTTCTTTGGCTTATTTTAAAGCTAATAGTTCAAGGTTTATGTTAGCTTAATTTTAAAATTTTCCAATTACTTTTCTAGAAAATGGAGCCCACCAAACTTGAACAATGAAAATTAAAAAAAAGGAAAAATTCACCTGTGTTTACCAAATTAAATCTCCGTTTCTATTAATCGAAAAAGCTTTAGAATATGACCATTTTCGGCAAATTTTATAAGCTTTTCAATGGTGTATAAAAAAATTCATTTCTCTAATATCTGACAGAGTTATCAACATTTTAAATCGGTCATGTTTTTAATCACATTTTTGTAAGTGGTCCCACAATTTAGCCGATAGTGTAACTTTATTTGATCATTTTTGATACTTATAAATAATAAAAATTATAGAAGTGGAGAGACGGACGTGGATGTCTACAGAACATCATTCCAACATCAACTGGAGCAGCCAAATGCGTAGCAAAAGTTATTCCCGAGTTGAGAGAAAAAATAACAGCTTTAGCTTTTAGAGTTCCTGTGGCTAATGTTTCAGTTTGTGACATAACTTTCAAGTAAGAACACTGAGAAAAAACTTTTCTTGTGCCAATGCAAAAATGCATTGGATCAAGTATGAATTATGCTTATAATCGGTCCTAGTATAAAATATTGTAGACTCAAGAATTTGAGGTTATGTTAAACTGTTTTGCGCATGACAGAAGCAGACGAAAATTAATATAATAAATTAAGAATAAACAATGTCGTCCAATTAAAAATTTGATGTAAATTCTCAAGGTTGCATGAAGAAGCAACTTATGAAGATGTAAAAAAGTGCATGAAGACTGCCTCAGAGGAAGAGATGAAGAATATTCTTGCTTATGTCGAAGAAGATTGCGTTTCGTCAGATTTCAATCATTCTCCGTATTCTTGCATATTCGATGCGAAAGCTGGCATTCCACAAACGAATAATTTTATGAAAGTGGTCGCATGGTAATTTTTAGATGCTTCTATGAAAGATTAAAATAATATTGTATAAGGGAGTGACGACAACAATAGGGTACTTTTCTGAATGAGTCATTTCATTTTATTTTTTTTTTTTTAGAAAAACATGATTATGTAATAATTATAGTTTGGTTATCTCCTTCCATGCTATTATTATCCTTCCTGTAATCGCCTTAATGTCTTTATTCAGACCATAACATTATATATTTTTTTTTTTTAGGTACGACAATGAATACGGTTATGCTCATCGAGTCATTGACTTACTTAATTACATGTACGATGTGGAGTTTAAAAATGGAAAAGCTTCCAACACTGTTTCCGCCGAGGAATAGACATATTATATAATTTAAAAATAATAATTTTTGTAAATTCGTACATTTATTCATTTATGTTTATTAGTACGTTATTATTTGGTAAACCTTTTGTTGGCAAACTTTTTCCGAATATAGTAATTTTTTAAAATTTGTAAAATGTTACATTCTTATTACAGATAAATATCTTTAAAAAATTTAATGTAAAATAAAATGGGACAAATGTTTAGAAAAAATATAAATTTTGTAAAATATGTACACTACCGGACAAAATTGTGAGACCAGTTACAAAAATGGGAATAAAAACATGACCGTCTTAAAATGTTGATAACTCTGTCAAATATTAGCAAATTAAAAATTTTCACAGACCATTGGAAAGCTTATAAAATTTGCCGATGAATGGTTCTATTTTAAAGCTTTCCGATTAATAGAAATGGATATTCAATGTGATAAAAACAGGTGGATTTTTCATTTTTTGTGAATTTTCATTGTTTAAGTTTGGTGGGCTGCATTTTCTAGAAAAGTAATTGGAAAATTTTTTAATTAAGCTAAATTAAACCTTGAACTATTAGCTTTAAAATAAGCCAAAGAAAACTTAATTATCTTGATTGGTTCAAAAGTTATAACTAAATGTATAAAAAAAACGCAACGAGACAATGAAAATAAAACATGGATCGTAAAATTTGAGAAACTATCAATTTACATAATATGTAAAAATGCCAACTTCACAATTTCGTTTTTGTTCAAAAGTTTAAAGAAATCATGAATTGTAAAATTAAGGAAAAAAAGTTCGAGCTTTATTTTACATATAAAAATGTATATATTTTTTATTAAATGAAAAATTTTTTTTTAGTTACCATTTATAAAGCATATCATTTTTTTCGTTGTTACAAATTTAAATATTTTTATTGTAGAAAACATTCTGAAATGTAAATTATTACTAGCAACGCGCACCAAACTTTTAATTATTGTCGTTGGTCATTTCAAACTATAAGTTTTTGAAAATTCAAATACTTAATGGAAATTACGAAATTGAAGAATATATCTGAAAAATGACGATAATAATTGACGGTTGAAAAGAAATTCGAAAAATGACTACTTAAGGACGTTGGAACCCGAAGCTGAGAGTGGCGTAGAAACACTTTTTCCTCCTTTGCTCGAAAATTTCCCTTTTATGAATTTTTTTTAGAAACACTGGACACTTTTTCAAAAAAAGGGCTATGGTAGACAAAAGTATTTAAGATAAGGAATTTTTTAAACATTTGTTTTATGCAAACAAATGTGCCTACAATAAGCGTCAAAATTAACTCCTGTTTTGACATTGCAAGATTTTCCGTAAAAGATGGCCGCCGCTCGTCAGCTGGGCACAGGCTACGTGACATAGGACTCAAGTGAGATGGCGGCGGCCATCTTTTACGGAAAATCTTGCAATGTCAAAACAGGAGTTAATCTTGACGCTTGTAGGCACATTTGTTTGTATAAAACAAATGTTTAAAAAATTCCTTATCTCAAATACTTTTGTCTACCATAGCCCTTTTTTTGAACAAGTGTCCAGTGTTTCTAAAAAAAATTCATAAAAGGGAAATTTTCGAGCAAAGGAGGAAAAAGTGTTTCTACGCCACTCGCAGCTTTCGGGTTCCAACGTCCAATTGAAAGGAATAGTTTAGAAAATTAAAGAATAAATATTAAATTTAAACAAAATAGTTAAAAATTTATAGGAATAACTGTTGAAAAAATTGCAAATTCAACAACTAGATTGAAAGTCGAAAAAAATAATTGAAATTGAAAAAAATAATAAAAAGTTGAGGAAATAAATTGAAAAATTAAGAATTAAATTAAAATTTGAAAAAATAATTGATAACTGGAACAAAAATTGCAAAATGACGAAAATATTTGACAGTTAAAAACAAAATTCGAAAAATAACTAGATTAATAGACAACTGAAAAAAATAATTGAAAAATTCAACAAGAAATAATAAATTTAAAGAAAATAATTGAAAATTGAAAAATTAAGAAAATTGAAGGAATAATTCTTGGAAATAATTGCACATTTAACAACTGGATTAAAAATCGAAAAAAAATAATTAAAATTTAAAAAAAGATAATTAAAAATAGAAGAAAGCAATTAAAAATTGAAGAATTTAATATAAATTAATTGAATATACTTAAAAATTAAAGAATGGAAATAAAAATTAGAGAATGGAATTTAAAATTAAAGAAAATAATTAAACAATTAAATTTAAAATTAAAGAAACTTAATGATAATGGAAAACGATAAAAATAATTGAAAATTAAAGAAAATATTTGAGAATTGAAGAAATAAATTGAAAATTAAAGAATTAAATGGAAATATCAAGAAAATAATTGATAATTAAAAAATAAAATTACAATATGACGAAAATAATAACCTATTAAAAAAAAATTATTAACAAATGAAAAAAAATCGAAGAATGATGAAAATAATCGGGATTAAAATTTTTTTTTTAATTAATGATTAATTAATTGAAATTGGAAAAAGTAATTGAAAAAGGCTGACATTTTATGAATATAGAAGAAAATATTTGAAAACTGAAATAAAAATTAACGAAAGCAATTAAAAATTAAAGAAAATAAATGAATAATTGTATTTAAAATTAAAGAAACTTAAAGATAATTAAAAAAATAGATAAAAGGAGATAATTTTTTAATTTTAAAGAAAATAATAATTGAAAATTAAAATGTGGAATTTAAATTTGGAGAAAATAACTGAGAATTGAAAAGCATAGTTAAAAATCAAAGAATACTTATAAAATTTAAAGACAATAATTAAAAATTGAAAGAACTGTAGGAAATAATTGAAAACTGCGAAAAATAATTAATAATTGAAGGAAATAGGTGAAAAATTAAGAGAATAAGTAAAAAATTGAAGAACATAAGTGAAAAATAACGATGATAATTACGAATTTAATACAAAATTCGAAAAATGACTACATTAATAGACAACTGAAAAAAATAATTGAAAAAATTAAACAAGAAATATTATATTTGAAGAGAATAATTGAAAATTAAAAAATTAAGGAAATTATAAGAATAAGTGTTGGGAATAACTGCACATTTAACAAGTGGATTAAAAATCGAAAAAAATAATTAAAATTGGAAAAAATTATTGAAAATTTAAGAAAGCAATTGAAAATTGAAGAATGCAATTAAAATTTGCAGAATATACAAAAAAAAAATTGGAAACAGTAATTAAAAAAAGCCAAGAATAAATAAATATAGAAGAAAATAATTGAAAACTGAAAAATAAAAATTGAAGAATGCTAAAAAGTAAAGAAAATAAATGAATAATATTGTATTTAAAATTAAAGAAGCTTAAAGATAATAAAAAAAAATATAGATAAAAGGAGATAATTTTTTAATTTTAATGAAAATAATTGAAAATTAAAATGTGGAATTTAAATTTGAAGAAAACAACTGAGAATTCAAAAGTATAGTTAAAAATCAAAGAATAATTGAAAACAAAACTCGAAAAATGACTAGATTAATAGACAACTGAAAAAAATAATTGAAAAAATTAAACAAGAAATATTATATTTGAAGAAAATAATTGCAAATTGAAAAATTAATAAAATTATAAGAATAAGAATTTGGAATAAATGCACATTTAACAACTGGATTAAAAATAAAAAAAAAATTAAAATTGGAAAATATTATTGAAAATTGAAGAAAACAATTAAAATTTACACAATATACTAAAAATTGGAAAAAGTAATAGAAAAAAGCCAAGAATTAATAAATATAGAAAAAAAACAATTGAAAACTGAAACATGGAAATAAAAATTGAAGAATGGAATTAAAAATTTTTAAAAATAATTGAATAATTGTATTTAAAATTTAAGAAACTTGAAGATAATAAAAAAAAATAATATAAAAAGGCGATAATTTGTTAATTTTAAAGAAAATAATTGATAATTAAATGTGGAATTTAAATTTGAAGATAATAACTTAGAGTTAAAGGGAATAGTTGTAGAATTGAGTAATTAAATAGAAATTTAAAAACAATTTTAATCCGTGAAAAAAATAATTGATAAAATCCGAGAATTATTATTGAATATTGAGGAATTGGAAAATCGATAAAAATAATTGAAACTTCAAGAGTATATTTGAGAATTGAAAACAATAATAAAAAATTGAAAAAATAAATTGGAAATAAAAGAAATTAATGTAATTTTCAAATAATTGATAGTTAAAAGAATAATTATAATATGAAAAGAATAAATAAATATTGACGAAAATAACTAAAAATTAAAAAAAAAATTAGAAAAATAGTAAGAATGTACAGTGCCATCCATCAGGATTTGTCGACCCATCAGAATTTTTGTCTTTACAAAAAGTTTTACATTTTGTTAACTAATAAAGATAAAACAATAAATGAGGACTTTTTTTTAAAGCTTTTGTGCTTTACTTTTAGGATATTTAATAACAGAAAGAAAAAAAAATTTTATTACTTAATTAATATTAACAATAGTCAAAAAATTACATTTTTTTTTTGTAAATTTCAAACTGATGTATTATTTACACAGATCATCACAGTTTATTGGCAGATAATGCATTTGAAAGATAAAATTTTATTACCTTCAAAACTAATTTTCAAAAATTGTTCTACGATTTTTTTTAACATAGATATAGGTAATTGTTTAAAAAAACATAACTTTTTTTTAAATTATGCAAAGTCCAGAACGGTTGATTTTGGGGAAAAAATTATTCAGAAAAAAAATGTGCCTTCTTATGTGTAGAATCAGAAAAAAAATATTTAAAATTAAAAAAAAAATTTTTTTTACTATATTTTGAGTTTTTTTAAAATAGGGTAAAAAAAATTTTTTGTTCTTCAATTTTAAATATTTTTTTCTGATTCTACACATAAGAAGGCACATTTTTGTTCTTAATAATTTTTTTCCCAAAATCAACCGTTCTGGACTTATGCATAATTTAAAAAAAGTGCTGTTTTTTTAAACAATTACCTATATCTATGTTAAAAAAAAATTGTAGAACAATTTTTGAAAATTCGTTTTAAAGGTGATAAAATTACCTTTCAAATGCATTATCTGCCAATAAACTGTGATGATCTGTTTGAAAAATACATTAGTTTGAAAATTACCAAAGATATGGAATTTTTTGACTATTGTTAATATTAATTAAGTAATAAAAAATTTGTTCTTTCTTTCTGTCATTAAATATCCCAATAGTAGAGCATATAAGCTTTAAAAAATATAATTATAAAATGATTAGACACGGTGATTTTTTTTCTTTTCAATGATATAATTGACGGTATTTCCTTCTTTATTATTATATTACTTATTATTCTACTATTATAGTAAAAAGCAATTAATAATTAGATATATGAAATAAAACCTCATAATATGATTTATAATTAATTGAAAGATAATTTTTCTTCATTTAAACGAGGCGCCAAACGAAGCGTCGATAATTTTTCCGCCACGTGACACTTTCCACGAACCAATAAAAAACGAAACCTTCCGCGCATCCGCACAAGTTGGTCGCCGGTTATATTACCGTTTTCTGCCCTTCAAATGACACTGTTCCTGTGGTTATCATAGTGTACGGTTGTGTTACTCAGTAAGTACTAATTTTTCTTAAAGTCATTTATTTCCAAAAATAGTCCCATTTTTTTCAATCCTTATTAACATCAGTTTCGTAATTTTCATCCCTTCCCAAAAACCCGGATTATATGCCTTCTGTAATTGATATTTCTAACGAAAATCTCGTGTCATTTCATTCTAACTAGACCACAGCGGGTGTGATTCTTTTTTCTCAAGTACACGTAATTTTTTTACGATGCTAGATACCTGCTATTTGTGACGTCAATAATTTCCAACTTTAGCAAATCAGTTGCATCCGATGACTCAATACTAACTGGAATTTAAAATACTATTTAATTTTCTTTCCTATCAGCTTGTGAAAATTTTCAGTTACGTATAACCGTGTGAATCTTTCATTTTTTGATTCTTGAGTTGGAAATGTATTAAATAATCTCTTATTATTAAATCATTATCTATAACAAGTTATACAACTCGAGTTATGAACTAAACTATTTTTATTTGGCACTTACTTTTTTTGCTCTTGACATCCAAACATTGTTCTCGCTTGGCAACTGATTTAACCGAATTCTTCACTCGATTTATTTTAATGTCACGTGGCTTGTACCGAATTCCGTATCATAAATGATTGATTTTTTCCGGTTTATGACAGATTATTGTATGCAATTAAATCTTAATGTTTAACTCGTAACCAATTAAACGGTGTTGAATAAAAAAATAAATTTAGAATAGGAAATAACTTTTTTTAGAAAAAGTTCTTTTAATTTAGTATTTTCACGATTCGTCTTTCGAACGTTCCTAAGATAATATTAGTCTCATAGGAAAAAATCAATGAACATAAAATCGTGGGAGAGATTTTTTAACCTGAAATTTGAGGTTATATATATAGACATAAGCTTTATTTTCAATTGTATTATTAAATAAAAAATACTAAATTGATTAAAACACTATTCCTGTAAATTAAGTGCAATTAAATCGTTTTCATGATATGATGCAATTTTTACCTACAATTAATTTCTTATTTTATATTTTATTCTTCTCGTATGAAATTTTACAATAAAATAAGAAACATTTTAATTTATTTCAGAATAAAAGTTTTTAGATTTTTCCCAATTTTTAACGGAAATATCGATCGGCCTCTTTATAGTTTCACCTTGAAGGGAATACGGTCAGACCTATTTCAAGGTCATGGTGGGGGTTGACTATGACCTTGCGCGACCTTTAAAAATATTTCAATTTCTAAATTTTGTATTTTTGAACCTATACAAATTTTTTAACTACTAATATATCATACAATTCACTCTTTTGTAATAATTGACTTAAATTTGGATTAATAATTAATTCGAATGAGGATTTTTAATATTGTTAAATAATTTATCTTCGATTAATTAAATTCATTAGTATTATATAAAAATAATATTATTCCGTCCTTGAGCAAGCTGCTTGTTCGATTATTGATTATTCGCATAAGCATCATATCTACCGAAAATATACCTTATAATATAATTATATAATGTCGCTGAAATACTTCTTTTACCTCCCCTTACTTAAGCACGACAAATAAAAAATACTTTTTTTTAATATGTAAGTAATATACTATCCTATATTCCTTAGAAAAATAAAAGTTAAAAAATATGTTTAATCAGGAGCAAACTTGTAAATTTTTGTCATCTACACACTTATTATTGACCGGCGGAGGGAGGGGGGAGAAGAGAAATAAAACAATATTAAATTAAAGAGTTTCTTAATTATCGTAATTATTGTAACGCAAAAGTTGAACTAAAAAACATCAAAATTAAAGAATGCGAAAATTTCGAACTTTATGAATTTTTATCTCGTAAATTAAAAATGATATTTTTCTTCAAAACCAGAGTTTGGAATCGTAAATTTACTGGAAAATATAAAAAATAATTTAATATTTTGATAGGATAAGGCGTACTGAAGATATTCACAAAAATCTTAAAAATAAAGGTGGTAATCTGGGTTACCACTATGCCGCAAAGGGTTAATAAACAAATTATTAAAATTATATGAAATTTGTGAAAATCATTACAAATTAAAAAAAAAAAAAATTAAAAATTGACAAACTTGATTGAAATTTGAGAAAAATAATTGAAAAATGATTAAAACATTGAAAAGTGTATACAATAACTTAGATTTGACATAATAAATGAAAATTTAGGATATAAATTGAAAAAAAATTAATATGTCTAATTAAAAGGTGGGCAAAATAAATACAAAAAGATAAAAGAAAATTAAAATTGAAAAAACTAATTGAAAAATCAGATAAATAATTGAAAATTTAGAAACTCAATTAAAGATAAAGTTTGAAGAAATTGATTTCAAGTGATAACAATAATAATTGAAAATTGAAGAAAATTATTAAAATTTGAGAAAAATATTTTAAAATCTAAGAAATTAATTGAAGAATAATGAAAGCAATAAAAACTCCAAGAAAATATGTACAAAGTAATAAAAATAATGAAAAATTAAAGACAATAATTTTAGTTTGTTAAAAATAATTGAAAAAATTACAACATACAGTTATAATAAAAGAAAATTATTGCAGAATAATAAAAATAAATGTGAATTGAAAAAATAACTGAGATTAGAGATAAATAATAAAAAAAAGTTAGAGAATTTAATAAATAATAAATGAAAATGACAAAAACTAATTTACAAATGATAAAAATAATTTATAATTGAAGAATTTAATAAAAATGTGTGAAAAAATAATTGTAAAAATTACAGAACAGATTTGAGATAAACAAGACTACTTGAAAAAGGATAAAAATAATTGAAAACTAAAGTTAATTATGGAAATTTAAGAACTCAAATTAAGAAAATTACACAATTTATTTGATGTAAAAGAAAGTGATTTAAAATCCTAGAACATTATTGAAATATTTGAAAAATACAAAAAAAAAACTCATATTTTGTAAAAATAATTAAAAGTTAATTAATAAATAATGAAACTAATTTGATATTGAAGGAAATCATTTAAACTGAAGAAGTTTTATTTGAAAAAGTTAAAGAAAATAATTGAAACTTGCAGAAATTTGGAATTTAAAAATTAGGGGAAAAATTGAAAAATAATGAGAATCGTTAAAGAAAATTTTTGAAAAATGATAAAAATAGTTGAAAAAAAATAATATTAAAAAATACAGAATATTTGTAAAGTAAATGTACCACAAAATGATTTCAAGAATTTTAAATTCAGGAAAATAATTACAACATTATAGAAATAATCGAAAATTTATTAAAGAAAATGAAAATTTCAGATATATTATTGAAATTTTCGGAATCAGTCAACAAAGATTCAAAATAATATAAAAATTGTAAAAATAATGCAAAAGAAAAAAAAATTAAAAATTGACGAAGTATTTGAAATTTGAGAAAAAAAATTGAAGAATGATTAAAACATTAAAAAATGGATGCAATAACTTAAATTTGGGGTACTAAGTGAAAATTTAGGAAATTTATTGAAAAATAATTAATATATCTAATTAAAAGGTGGAGAAAATAATTGCAAAAAAATAAAAGAAAATAAAAATTGAAAAAAATAATTGAAAAATGAGATAAATAATTAAAATTTTAGGAATTCAATTGAGGAATGAAATTTGAGAATAACTAAAATTTGAAGAAATTGATTGCAAAATGATAACAATAATAATTCAAAATTGAAGAAAATTATTAAAATTTGAGAAAAATATTTTAAAATCTAGGAAATTAATTGAAGAATAATGAAAGTAATAAAAACTCCAAGTAGATATTTGCAAAGTAATGAAAAGAATAAAAAATTGAAGACAATAATTTTAGTTTGTTAAAAATAATTGAAAAAATTACAACATATAGTTATAAATAATAAAAGAAAATAATTGCAGAATGATAAAAATAATTGTAAATTGAAAAAATAACTAGAATTTGAGATAAATGATAAAAAAAATCGAAAATAAATCAAAAAATAATTGAAAGAATTACAGAATATATCTGAGATAATAAGACTACAATTTCAATTATAGGTATATTTTTTTTTCCAACTTCAATTAATTTGAAATTTTATTAATTAAAAATTTAAGTAATCCTTGCTTGGAGAATAATAAATTTTAATTTATTTAAAAATTTCTTCAATTTTTAACAATTCTTTTCTATTATGATTTCAATTATTTGCTACAATTTTCATCTATTTTTATCATATTATTTACAATTTTTCTTTTAATTCTAATTGTTTAATTTTTCCTCTAAATTATAAATTCAATTTCCGCAAGTTTCAAATTTTTTCTTTAATTTTTTCAAATAAATTGATTGACGAAATTTTTACTTGAAAACTAAATTTTACTAAATGAACGAATTATTAGGAATTAGGAAATTATCTACAGAATGTCAAATAAATGTTAGTTTTCTTTATTCACAATTATTTAAGCACTTTTTATGAATCAGTGTGAATTCCAACTAGTGTTCTAAAATTCTCGGTAAAATATAATCCGAGAAGGAAGGGAAGAAAATTGCGGTAAATTACCGAGAAGACGAGAATTTATGAGAATTAACGAGAATATTTGTTTTTATGGTTTTTAAATTTGGTTTTATGCTTTAATTATATTATTTTATAATAAATAGGTTAAAGAAAATGCATAGAAGAGTTATTTAAATTTTAATTATATAATTTATTAATTATATTATATAATTGAAACAATGAATATGTACATAAAACTGTAAGATCAACGTTTCTATAAACAATTAAACATATATCACACTTTTAACAGTATTGAAACAGTCTTTGCGATTTGCACTTTCCGTTAAAATTTAAATAATAGGAAAAAAGAGATAGCCATGCCAAAGTCATTGAAAAAGTTACTTTAAGATTAATTTTATTGAATGACTTAAATCTATAAAAATCTGGTAACTCTCTATAATATTCTTAAGTTTACGCCCAACAATAAATGAATGCGAAAAGTAAAATAGAATAGACCAATCAAAAAAGGTATTCCAATGTGACAAATTACTTGATTCGTCTATTCTATTTCACTATTCCTCCAATCCACTGAATGTGTACAAATTCTAGTCATTTAAACAGTTTTTGAATCTTCTCATAAATTCTCCGAGAAAAAACGATCCGGTAATTTACCGCAATCTTCTTTCTCTTCTTGACGTAAATTACCGCCTTTGGAACACTAATTCCAACAGTAGATAATCCATTATAGGACTGTCAGAACTTGAGGTTATGTTTGATAGCATTTTCTTGTTTTCAAAAACTCAACCTTCCAATATTGCTAAAACATTCGGTGTTGTTCGGGTTGGTTAGGCATGACAAGAATTCTCGTATTTCTAATATTTTATTTAATTACTAAAGAATAAACAACTTTTATGTTGACAAATTGATTTTATTTTCAAGAATACTTATTAAGGAAATGTATTACGGCTAAAAATATATGTATATAATATATAAATTTTTATGCATCCTCATTTAATTTCATTTCATTGAGTTTAAAGACTAAAGAGCGATAACTTACCCAACACTGATAATGTAGAAGTATTAAGAATATCTAAAGATAGTGAATTTTAATTTCAAATGCTCTGAATCTGTGTGACCTAATTAATTAATTACAATGATACACATTATCAGAATCTTAACCTTCATCACACAACTTAGATTCTAAATATTTTGAATTAGCATAAGCAAACATTAACTGTATCATTTTCCTTTTCAGATTCAAAAACAACAAACATGAGTAAAATTGGAATTAACGGATTCGGCCGTATTGGTCGTTTGGTTTTGAGGGCCTCCATTGAGAAAGGAGCAACGGTATTTTTAATTTTTGTATTATGTTCTTTAATATAGAGAAAGTTTATTGATATTTTAGCTACAACTTGTATGTTTATTGAAAATAAAATCTGATAGATCAGAGTGATACACGGGAAACTTTTTATCTGCAGGTTGTTGCTGTTAATGACCCTTTCATTGGATTAGACTACATGGTCTACATGTTTAAATATGACTCGACACACGGTAAATTCAAGGGAGAAATCAAGGCCGAAGATGGTTGCTTGGTTGTCAATGGCAACAAAATCAAGGTCTTCAGTGAACGCGATCCCAAGGCTATTCCCTGGAGTTCAGCTGGTGCTGAATATGTTGTAGAATCCACCGGTGTCTTCACCACAATCGACAAAGCTTCGGTTAGAATTCAAAAACTAATAATTCTAACTAAAACTTAAATTTGTTTTCTAATTGCTCGCTATTTGTTCATTGCAGGCTCATTTAGAAGGAGGTGCTAAGAAAGTTATCATCTCGGCTCCTTCCGCTGATGCACCCATGTACGTTGTAGGTGTTAATCTTGACGCTTATGACCCAACCGCCAAGGTTGTCTCCAATGCTTCCTGCACCACCAACTGTTTGGCTCCTCTCGCTAAAGTCATTCATGACAATTTTGAAATTGTTGAAGGTCTGATGACCACCGTTCATGCAACAACTGCTACCCAAAAAACAGTTGACGGACCCTCTGGAAAGGTTGGTTTAAACCTGACAATTCAACAAAAATCCATTGTAGATACAGGGTTGCCACATTCAGGGATTTTCATCAAAAGTACTGGACAAATGCAAAGAATCTCTAAAATCAATGAAAAATTCAGGGTGTCTACTAACCGGGAAAACCGGGAATTAACAGGGAATTCTCCGTTAAACCGGGAATTTTTTTTTTCTAACACACGCACCGAAAATACAATCTTTCTTACCTGTGAAGAGGTCAGAAAGTGAGTCTTTCCCGGCGACAGGGAGGGAATGTTATATTTCTTCCCCATGACGTCATTGACAGGGAGGGAATGTACATTCCCTCCCAGTGACATCATTAACAAGGAAACAAGTGTTTCATCATAAATCCTTATGAGAAATAGAGTTTTATGACAATTATGCATGCGGAATTGTTTTTTATGATAATGGCGCATGCGGAATGGACAGAAGCCCAAGCGCATTTTCTGCTGGTTGTCACTCTGCGAATGTTAACTAATTTTTATCAGCAAATGTTTTTATACTTTCGGTATACGTGTGTTAGAAAAAATAGTACGTGCAACACGGGAGAAAAGTGATTATCGACTCGTGTGTTTGCATCTCTCGCCTTCGGCTCGTGCTACAAACTCACACTCGCGAAATCACTCACTTTCCTCCCTAGTTGCACAATATACTATTCTGGGATAATAAATTCTTTTCAATTTTAATTATTTTCTTCAACTATAAATTATTTTTGTTTGAATAGCCAATTATTTGATTCAATTTTCAATTATTTTCATCAATTTTTAATTTTTTTCTTCAGATCTCAATTATTTCCTTCAATTTTTAATTATTTAATTTAATATTCAATAATTCTCGACTTTTTTCAAGTATTTTTTTCAATTATCATTTATTTATTTCACATCTCAATAACTCCTCCATTTTTCAATTATTTTCTTCTATCATCAATAATTCTCGGCTTTTTTCAATTATCAATTATGTTTTCGAAACTTGAATTCAATTCATCAATTATTATTCAACAATTTTCATAAAATCACATTTTCTTCAATTTCAAATTATTTTCAACAATTTTTAATTAATTTCTTCAAATTACAATTACATTCTTCATTTTTTATTGTATTTTTCAAATTCTATAATTCCTGGGTTGTTTAATTTCTTTTTTCTTCTACTTTCAATCCCATTGTTCAATTCTTGAAATATTTTCTTTAATATTCTCAATTATAATTTTCGATATTCAATCCATTCTTTAATTTTCAATTGTTTTTTTTTTTTATTATTCAATAACTCTAGGCTTTTTTTTTAAATTCTCAATTATTTTCTTCAATTTCCAATTTTTTTCTTAAATTTCAATTATTTTCTAAAATTTCCAATTATTTTTTCATATTTCTTTCAGTTTTTCAATTTCTTCTCAATTTTCTTCAATATTTAACAATTCTCAGCTTTTTTAAATTATGTTTTTCTTTCAATTTTTATTTAAATTGAGAATTTTTAAATTATTTTCATCAAGAAAATAACTGAGAATTAAGGAGAATAGTTCTAGAATTGAATAATTGAATTGAAATTTTAAAATAATTTTTATGAGTGAGAAAATAGTTGAAAAAATCCGAGAATTATTTCAATTTTCAATTTCTTCTCAATTTTCTTCAATATTTAACAATTCTCAGCTTTTTTAAATTATGTTTTTCTTTCAATTTTTATTTAAATTGAGAATTTTTAAATTATTTTCACCAATTCGCAATTATTTCCGTCGATATCTAATTTTTTCTGCTGTTTCCAAAAATTGTATTTAATTTTTAAGTACTTTCTTCAATTCTCAATTATTTTCTTCAATTTCCAATTTTTTTCTTAAATTTCAATTATTTTCTTCAATTTCCAATTATTTTTTCATATTTCTTTCAATTTTCAATTTCTTCTCAATTTTCTTCAATATTTAACAATTCTCAGCTTTTTTAAATTATGTTTTTCTTTCAATTTTTATTTAAATTGAGAATTTTTAAATTATTTTCATCAAGAAAATAACTGAGAATTAAGGAGAATAGTTCTAGAATTGAATAATTGAATTGAAATTTTAAAACAATTTTTATGAGTGAGAAAATAGTTGAAAAAATCCTAGAATTATTTCAATTTTCAATTTCTTCTCAATTTTCTTCAATATTTAACAATTCTCAGCTTTTTTAAATTATGTTTTTCTTTCAATTTTTATTTAAATTGAGAATTTTAAAAGTATTTTCACCAATTCGCAATTATTTCCGTCGATATCTAATTTTTTCTGCTGTTTCCAAAAATTGTATTTAATTTTTAAGTACTTTCTTCAATTTTTAATTATTTTCTTCAATTTTGTATTATTTTCTTTAATTTTTAATTATTTTGTTCAATTTTCAATTGTTTGTTTCAATATTCAGTAATCTCGACTTTTTTCAATTAGGTTTTTATTTCAATTATCAGTTATTTATTTCATGTTTCCAAACCTCCTTCAATTTTCAATAATTTTCTTCTACATGTTTTCAATTTAATTGTTCAATTGTTCAATTATTTTTTTCAATTCTCAATTAATTTCTTTAAATAACAATACTATTCTTTGATTTTTAATACTTTCTTCAATATTAAATAATTCCTGGCAGTTTCCATTTTTTTTTAATTATAAATTATTTTCTTCTTTTTTCAATCCAATTGTTCAGTAAGTTTCTTTAATTCTCAATTATTGTATTCGAATTTCAATTTTATTTCTCAATTTTCAATTATGTTTCTTTTTTTAATATTTAATAATTCTGTGTTTTTCCGATTTCAATTTCATTATTTAATTTTCAATTTATTTCTTCAATTTTGTATTATTATTTAAAATTATTTTTTTGGATTTTCTATCTAGTTGACCAATTTTCAATTATATTCTTTGAATTTAATAACCATTGTTCAATTTTTTCAATTATTGTTCAATTGTAGATTAATATTTACTTTTTTTTTAAATTTTGTTTCTGATTGTCAAATATCTTTGTCATTGTTTAATTATTTCTTTCCATTATTAATTATTTCTTTTCATTATTAATTGTTTCTTTTAATTCTTAATTATTATTTTTTGTAAAGTTTAATATTTAATTCTTTAATTCTCAATTATTTTCTTCAATTATCAACTGTTATCTTCAATTTTTTTAGCTATTTGTAGGCCTATTTATACTTAAAATAAATTTTAAGTTAACAAGAGAAAAAACCGGGAAAAACCCGGAAATGACCGTGAATTTTGTGGGACGAAATTAGTAGACACCCTGTTCCTTATTTGTTATTATTATATTACTTATTAGTCTATTTTTGTAATAAAAGGCAATTAATTTCAGCTTTGAGCTATCTCTAAATGTTAATTAATTTAAAAAAGGGGTATTTTTTGCGCTAAGAATAATCCTAGGGGGTGTAACATAAAAAATAAATTCTTTTTGGACCACTCTAATAATTAATAATCTATTTTTCTTAAATTTGCAGTTGTGGAGAGATGGACGTGGTGCCGCGCAAAATATCATTCCCGCAGCAACTGGAGCGGCTAAGGCTGTAGGAAAAGTAATTCCATCCTTGAACGGAAAATTAACTGGAATGGCTTTCCGTGTTCCGGTCGCTAATGTCTCAGTGGTTGACTTGACAGTACGTCTTGGCAAGCCAGCAACCTACGATCAAATCAAGGCCAAGGTAAAGGAAGCCGCGGCCGCGGGTGGTGCTCTCCACGGAATCTTGGGATACACCGAAGATGAAGTCGTCTCCTCCGATTTTATTGGTGATACCCACTCCAGTATCTTTGACGCCAAAGCTGGAATTCCTTTGAACGATCAATTTGTGAAACTCATCTCGTGGTACGACAACGAGTTCGGCTACTCCAGTCGCGTTATCGATCTTATCAAATTCATGCAAACCAAAGATCAGTAAATTGCAGAAATTAGAGTTTGAATGACTCCTCGTTAAATTTGTTCATACGGCAGCGAAATGGTCGTCATTTCAAGCCAACGTCCGCAAGGACAATTTACAAATTCTGGTCACAATAAAATAGTAAAGTTTTAAAAAGTCAAGGAAAAAGCGAAGATAAACTTGGCAATTTTCGCCTCCCCTGTTACATTAAAAAAAAAAGATTAATAATAATTAGACAGTTGCTGTTATGATGGTTAGATTCAAATTTTCTTGATTATTGTAATTCTTGCTTTTATTTCTCTTTGGATTTGTCATGTTGTGACTTTGTGCAAGCAGTGTATCTTTGTTATTGTAAAGTTATCTTTCGTTTCGCAGTTCTTTGTAAATTGTAAACTATGTTGCATCGAGTTTGCAGTTCGCTATGTCATTAAGATTCTTTTTCATCAGATCGTCGATTTAAATAAACGTTATTTTAACGTGAACTTGTCTTATTATTTATACCCTTGTTTACGGACAATGTATTAAGTTAAGTGTCAAAATGATAAGTTTTTGGATCGTACTATATCTGAAAATGACAATAATTACAACAAAAATTTCTACATCTAAAATATTATTTGAGTTATTAAATATTAATTCATTAATTAATATTTTTATTTTCGTTTCAATATATACCTACTTTTAAAAAGGGTTTCGAGTTTCTTTATTATATTATTGATTTGTAAATTATTTTTTTGACAATAGCAAGGTAAATCCTGGCGGATTAGAAAAAAAAATTAAAATTTGAAAAATTAATTGAAAAAAAACAATACCAAATAACGGAAATAATAGACAATAATTGAAAACAAAATTCAAAAAATGGACACATTAATTATACACAAAGGAACAAAATAATTTTAAAAATCATAGAATAATTATAAAATTTTAAGATAATAATTGAAAATTGAAAAAATTGTAGGAAATAATTGAAAATTGCGGAAAACAATTAATAATTTATGGAAATAGTTGAAAAAGAACGAAAATAATTAAAAAATTGAAGAAAATATGTGGAAATTGAAGAAAATAATCATCAATTGAAAACAAAATTTAAAAAATGACTAGATTAATACACAACTGACCAAAATAATTTAAAAATTCAAGAAACAATTGTAAAATTTTAAGATAATGATTGAAAATTGAAAAAATTGGAGGAAATTATTGAAAATTGAGGAAAATATTTAATAATTAAAGGAAATAGTTGAAAAATGACGAGAATAATAATTGAAGAAAATATGTGTTAAACAAGAAATATTACAGTTTTAAGAAACTAATTGCAAATTGGAAAAGCAAGAAAATTATAGGAATAATTCTGTGGCTGAAAGGCATAACATCATAACTAACATTTTATCGAATTTGAGATAACATCAGATTTGAGTTAATTTAGTAATGCTTTTTAAAGTTTCATAACAGTAAAGTGATTTAAATGTTTATTTACGTAGAAAATAATTAATAACACAACAGCATAACTGCATTCAAATCGAAAAAAAGAATTGATATTCTTTTTTAAAGCGTTTATATTTTATTAAAATTGATAAACAGATGTAAAAACTACACTAGAAAATAGGATACAATGCCAAACACCAAAAATATTGGTTGATTTTTCGATTTTACAAAACCAAGAAAATAAACAAAAACAGGTTTTTCTCAAAACTATGAAAATGCAGTTATGTTATTCTGCCTTTCAGCCACAGAATTGTTGGAAATAATTGCACATTTAACAACTGAATTGAAAATCGAAAAAAAATGGATATTGAAGACAATAATAAATGATTGAGGAAATAAATTGAAAATTTAAGAATTAAATTAAAATTTGAAAAATAAAAGTATAATTATAAATTTTTTTAAATACTAATTGAAAATTGAAAAAATTGTAGGAAATAATTAAAAATTGCGAAAATAATTAATAATTGAAGGAATTAGTTGAAAAATGACGAAAATAATTGAAAAATTGAAGAAAATATGTGAAAAACGACAAAAATAATTGTCAGTTGAAAACAAAATTCAAAGAATGACTAGATTAATAGACAACTGAAAAAAAAATTGCAAAAATTAAATAAGAAATATTAAATTTACAGAAAATAATTGCAAATTGAAAAATTAATAGAAATATAAGAATAATTGTTGGAAATAATTTCACATTTAACAACTGAATTAAAAAACGAAATAAATAAATAAAATTGAAAAAAATAATTTATAATTGAAGAAAGCAATTAAAGATTGAAGAATGGAATTGAAATTTAAATAAAATACTTAAAAATTGAGAAGGCTGGCGTAGATGTAAAGCTAATTGTTATTAATGAATATAGAAGAAAACAATTGAAAACTGAAGAATGGAAATAAAAATTGAAGAACTGAATTAAAAATTGAAGAATATAATTGAGCAATTGTATTTAAAATTGAAGAAACTTAATGATAATCGAAACAAAAATAGAAAAAAGGCGATAATTTTTTAATATTAAAAAAAATAATTGAAAATTAGAAAGTTAAATTTAAATTTGAAGAAAATAGATAAAAATTGAAGAGAATAATTCTAGAATTGAATAATTGAATTGAAATTTATAAAAAAATTTTATGAGTAAAAAAAATCAAAAATATCCGAGAATTATTCAATATTAAGGAAGTAATTTAAAATTGATAAAAATAATTGAAAATTAAAGAATATATTTGTGAATTGAAGAAAATATTTGAAAATTGAAGAAAGAAATTGGATGTTAAAGAATTAAATGGAAGTTTCAAGAAAATAATTGATAATTAAAAGAAAAATTACAATATGATGAAAATAATTTACTATTAAAAGAAATAATTGACAATTAAAAAAAGAATCAAAAAGTGGCGAGAATAAACGCATATTTGAACAATTTTTTTTTTAAATATATGATAAATCATAAAATTGAATGAGAGTAATAAATTTTCAATTGAAAACTGATGAAAATTATATGGAAAACATTGTAGAAAATAAATGAAAATTGAAGAATTGTACCTATTGAAATTTCAAGAAAATAATTGAGAAAACGCGAGAATTATTGAATATTGAATAAAATAATTGAAAAACGAAAAATGTAATTGAAAATTGAAGAATATAATTGAGAATTGAAGAAAATAATTGAAAATTAAAGAAATAATTTGAAGATTAAAGAATTAAATTGAAATTTTAAGAAAATAATTAATAATTGAATGCAAAATTACAAAATCACTAAAATAATTAAATATTAAAGAAAATAATTGATTAATTAGGTAATTTAATTAGGAAATAAATAAGTTTAATTTGCATAAGCATTAAAAATGAAGTATTTTGAGATCTAGAATACAACATTCGTTTAAAGAAATTTAATTTAGTAGGTGTTTTTTTAATAAAAATAACGTTGAAAGTTTTAAACCAACAAAAAATTTTAATCAATAAAATGTGAAATAATTATTTTAAAATAGGGTTTAAGAGACTTAAAAAATATTTAAAAATTCTGCTTGTTTTCTTTTCAATTATATAATAATATATTTGAGAATTAAAAAAAATAATTAAAAATTGAAGAAATAAATTGGATAATAAAGAATTAAATGGAAATTTCAAGAAAATAATTGATAATTAAAAGAAAAATTACAATATGACGAAAATAATTTACTATTAAAAGAAATAATTGACAATTAAAAAAAAGAATCAAAAAGTGGCGAGAATAAACGCATATTTGAACAATTTTTTTTTTAAATATATGATAAATCATAAAATTGAATGAGAGTAATAAATTTTCAATTGAAAACTGATGAAAATTATATGGAAAACATTGTAGAAAATAAATGAAAATTGAAGAATTGTACCTATTGAAATTTCAAGAAAATAATTGAGAAAACGCGAAAATTATTGAACATTGAATAAAATAATTGAAAAACGAAAAATGTAATTGAAAATTGAAGAATATAATTGAGAATTGAAGAAAATAATTGAAAATTAAAGAAATAATTTGAAGATTAAAGAATTAAATTGAAATTTTAAGAAAATAATTGATAATTGAAAGAAAAATTACAAACTCGCTAAAAATAATTAAATATTAATGAAAATAATTGATTAATTAGGTAAAAAAAAATAACGTTAGAAGTTTTAAAACAACCAAGAATGTTAATCATTAAAAAATGAAAAAATTATTTTAAAATGGTGTTTAAGATACTTAAAAAATATTTAAAAATTCTGCTTGTTTTCTTTTCAATGTTATAATAATTGATGATATTTCCTTATTAGGACTTTGTTAGTAAATCCTGAGATCAGTTTCTACATTTTTTATATTTTTTAATATAAATTTCACATTTGAGACAAACGCAATCAGGTTTGTCCCAATTTGCTTTTTTCTGATCCGCCAGGGAGTGGAAATAAAGTTTAAAAGTTTGGAATGTTTTAATTTGTTTTTTTTTATTTTCAAAAGTTACATTTATTTATAAAAAATTTCATTTTAAGAATAAGGTTATTGCTTATTTGCCAACGAAACATCCATATGATTGAAGAAATAATTAATATAAATTAATTAAAAGAATTAACATATAACATATGTTATGTATTGAAAAATTAATCGAAATCTAAATTGCAATTCTTTAACTTCGACCAAAAAAACTCAACTTCACTATTTACTAGATGTTTTTATATCTATAAAAAATTTGAAGGAGTCACAACCTCAAAAAATTAACAACTTGTTTGTTAGAATTTCGTTAACCTTTCAATTTTATTCAGCTTTTGTCAAAATTAAATATTGAAAGTTTCTAAACATGTGCAATGTCGGACTAAATGGTTTTGGCCGCATCAGTCGTATGGTTTTGAGAGCTTCCGTTGAACAAACTGTTAAAGTACAAATTTTTGCTCTTATATACTAAATATCAATAGAATTTAAAAAAAATGTTCTTCAATCAAGTAAAATTGATTATTCAAGGAAACTTAATATAATATTAATTAAAATTATAAATTTGCAGATAGTTGCCATCAATGAACCTTTTGCCAGCGTCGAATACATGGCACATATGTTCAAATATGATTCATCACATAATAGATTCAAAGGAGAAGTCAAGGCAGAAAACGGTTGTTTAATAGTCAATTGCAACAAAATTCAAGTCTTTAAGGAAACGGATCCTAAAAAAATTCCCTGGAAAGATGCTTGTGTGGATTATGTTATCGAATCTTCCGGCGCCTTCACTGACGTTGAAAAAGCTTCGGTAGGTAATTGAACAAGGTCATCAGCGGTCAGGGAATTTTTGTTTTAAGGCTATTTTGAACACCCTGTTAAAGCCCAAAATTTCACAGAAAGCATTATTAATTTTGCCGTTGAATTATATACCAAAAAAGCTTTTTAGGAGTGAGAAGACCCTGGCGGATTAAGCGCCAACAAAGTTTTGATCACATTCGTCTGCGTTCATCTCAAATGTGAAATTTATATTAAAAAATATTAAAAATGTAGAAACTGATCTCAGGATTTACTAACAAAGTCCTAATAAATGTTTTTATCCAGTAACTTAAGACAGGGCGTCTACCGAAACATGATTTTCAAATTCCCGGTTTTCACGGATGTAAAATCACATTTTTCCCGGATTTCTTTTATGTATGATTAATATAGCTATAATATTAAAATAGTGAAAAAAAATTAAGTGCGTAACATACAAGTTTTTAAGGTAAAATTGATCTTTGAAGAAAATAGTTCCAAAATGTCAAAAAATAATAGAAATATGAAGAAACAAAATGAAAGATGACAAAACTAATTAAAAATTAAGTAAATAATTAAAAATTTGAAGAAAAGACTTGGAAAATGACAAAAATAATTGAAAAATGGAAAACAAAATAAAAATTTGATGTCAATATATAATTAAAAAATTGGAGAAAAAAATTGACCATGAATGAAAATAATTAAATAATTAAAACATCATAAAATTGATAGAAATTTAAAAAAAAATACTTAAAAAATGATAAAAATAATTAAAATTCAAAAAAAAATTGAGAAATGAGAAAAATAATTGAAAATTACAAAAATAATCAAAAAATGGAACAAATAGTCGAGAAATGACAAAAATAATTGAACCTTGAAAAAAAAATGAAAGATGATAAAACTAATTTAAAATTATGTAAAAAATTTATGATTTGAAAAAAGACGTAAAAAATGACATAAATAATTGAAAAATGGAGAAACAAAATAAAAATTAGAAATTAATAATTGAAAAATTGAAGATAAAAATTGAAGTTTAAAGAAAATAATTAAATAATGACAAAATAATTGCAAAATCCCAAAAAATTTGAAATTTGAAGAAAATACTTGAAAAATGATAAAAATAATTAAAATTAAAAATAAAAAGCAATTGAGAAAAATAATTGAAAAATAAAAAAAAAATGTAGATTAAAGTAAGAACTTAAAGAATCCATGACAATAATTTAAAGATAAAAGAAAATAAACACAAAATTTGGAGAAAGTAATAAAACTACGTCGAAAATATTGACAATAATTTAGAAATTACTAAATTAAGTGAACATTTTTAAAAAACAATTAAAAATTACAAAAATAATTGAAAATAGGAAAAAATAGTCGAGAAATGACAAAAATAATTGAAATTTGAAGAAAGTAAATTGAGAAATTACAAAAAATGTAAATTTGAATATAATATATGAAAAATAACAAAAATGATAAAAATTTGAGATAAATAATTGAATAATGACATGAATGATTGATAACTGGTGTAAATAATTAAAAGAATGTAAAATTGAAAAAAAAAATTCAAATTTAAAAAAAGAATAATTGTCAATTGGTGTAAAGTATTTAAAAATTATTGATACATAATAATAAAATTATTGAAGAAAATTGCTAAAATTTGAAGAAAAAAATTGAAAACTGTGTAATAAATTGAGAAATTGAAGACCATAAAAAAAAGATTGAAAATAATTATTGAAATTTGATAAAAATAATTTTTAAATGTTAAAACTAGTAGAAATATGCAGAAAATAATTAAAAAATGATAAAAATAATTTAAAATTGATGGAAAAATTGAAAGACTACGAAAGTAATTGACAATACTGGATTAAAAATTAAAAATTTGTAGACATTAATTAAAAAATTGAAAAAGTAATTAAAATTAGAGGAAACTATATAATTAAACAATGTCAAAATTTATTGAAATTTGAAGAACATAATTGTTTATAATAATAACACTAGTTTACAGCCAAAATGTACATTTAATGCCACTATTTTTTTTATGTACTATGGTTCTCTAAACTAAAATATTACATTAAGAAATTTTTCTATGGATAGGTTTTCGAAATATGAATTTTTAAAATTTTTTTACGTTTTTTTCGTAGGGGACTTCACGTTTTAGGCCGTATCTCGAGTTACAGACGTCCGATTAAGTTTTTCTAGGTGTCAAATTAAAGGTAATCAAATTCCAAACAATCGCTTTTCACATTATTTTTCAATCGATTAAATATTTTAAGTGATATAGTCCAAAAAAAAATAGAAAATTTGAGTTTTTGGCCCAAAATCTGAAAAACAAATTCATTCTACCGCCATGCAAAAATAGAAAACGTCAAATTATGTCCAGTTTTAAATTTTTTACATATATGGCTCACTTTTGAGAAGAAAAAAAATGTATGGATAAAAACAATCTATGGGTAATTATTGAAGTTATAAGCCAGGGTACTGAAATCCTCTTTTTACGCCATTTCGGTATTTTACCTCCTTTTATAGTGATTATGTTGATTAATTTAATGAATACAATATCTAATTAGAAAATGGACTTTTTTCACAGATTTCAAATAATTTTCAGTGCTTTACTTATTCAAATTTGACTGAAAAATTTTTTGGAGTTTTTGACAAAAATTTCTGAAAAGCATAAATTGTATTATATTACACAAAGTAGTTAAGAATATTTTTCTTTAATGGGAAATCAAAGAAAATTGATTCTTTTTTAATTTATAAGGAGAAAAACCATTGGCTTTCGTCTGAGGGCTGCTGCGGACATATTTAAAAAAAAATTAATTTCATATTTCTATATCTAATTTCAAACTTTTTCATCTATTAACGAACAAAATTCAACAAATCTGTTTCAACTTGTCAAAAAAGCAGATTTTAATCAATTTATGCCCCTTCAAAAATTTTTGTCAAAAACTCCAAAATTTTTCATTCAAATATTTTTTATTTTCTATATTTCTAAATCTAATTTCAAACTTTTTTATCTATTAACGAACAAAATTCAACAAAAATTAAACCTCTGCGCATCTGATTCAACTTGTCAAAAAAGCAGATTTTAATCAATTTATGCCTCTTCAGATATTTTTGTCAAAAAGTCAAAAAAAATTTTCAGACAAATATTTTTTATTTTCTATATTTCTAAACCTAATTTCAAACTTTTTTTATCTATTAACGATCAAAATTCAACAAAAATTGAACCACTGCGCATCTGATGCAACTTGTCAAAGAAGCAAATTTTAATCAATTTATGCCTCTTCAGATATTTTTGTCAAAAACTCCAAAAAAATTTTCAGACAAATATTTTTTATTTTCTATATTTCTAAATCTAATTTCAAAATTTTTTATCTATTAACGAACAAAATTCAACAAAAATTAAACCTCTGCGCATCTGATTCAACTTGTCAAAAAAGCAGATTTTAATCAATTTATGCCTCTCCAGAAATTTTTGTCAAAAACTCCAAAAAAATTTTCATTCAAATATCATTTCTTTTTTATATTTCTATATCTAATTTGAAACTTTTTCATCTATTAACGAACAAAATTCACCAAAAATTGAATCTCTGCGCATCTGATTTAACTTGTCAAAAAAGCAGATTTTAATCAATTTATGCCTCTCCAGAAATTTTTGTCAAAAACTCCAAAAAAATTTTCAGACAAATATTTTTTATTTTCTATATTTCTAAATATAATTTCAAACTTTTTTATCTATTAACGAACAAAATTCAACAAAAATTGAACCACTGCGCATCTGATGCAACTTGTCAAAGAAGCAAATTTTAATCAATTTATGCCTCTCCAGAAATTTTTGTCAAAAACTCCAAAAAAATTTTCATTCAAATATCATTTCTTTTTTATATTTCTATATCTAATTTGAAACTTTTTCATCTATTAACGATAAAATTCAACAAAAATTGAACCTCTGCGCATCTGATTCAACTTGTCAAAAAAGCAGATTTTAATCAACTTATGCCTCTTCAGAAATTTTTGTCAAAAACTCCAAATAATTTTTCAGTCAAATATTATTTATTTTTCACATTTCTATATCTAATTTGAAACTTTTTCATCTATTAACGAACAAAATTCAACAAATCTGTTTCAACTTGTCAAAAAAGCAGATTTTAATCTATTTATGCCTCTTCAGAAATTTTTGTCAAAAACTCCAAAAAAATTTTCAGTCAAATTTGAATTAGTAAAGCACTGAAAATTATTTGAAATCTGTGAAAAAAGTCCATTTTCTAATTAGATATTGTATTCATTAAATTAATCAACATAGTCACTATAAAAGGAGGTAAAATACCGAAATGGCGTAAAACGAGGATTTCAGTACCCTGGCTTATAACTTTAATAATTACCCATAGATTTTTTTCATCCATACATCTTTTTCTTCCTAAAAGTGAGCCATATATTTAAAAAATTTAAAACTGGACATAATTTAACGCTTTCTATTTTTGCATGGCGGTAGAATGAATTTGTTTTTCAGATTTTGGGCCAAAAACTCAAATTTTCTATTTTTTTTGTTGGACTATATCACTTAAAATATTTAACCGATTGAAAAATAATGTTAAAAGCGATTGTTTGGAATTTGATTACCTTTAATTTGACACTTAGAAAAACTCAATCGGACTTCTGTAACTCGAGATATGGCCTAAAACGTGAAATCACCTCCGAAAAAAACGTAAGAAAATTTTAAAAATTCATATTTCGAAAACCTATCCATAGAAAAATTTCTTAATGTCATTTTTAATTAACGAGAAGCTTAGTACATAAGAAAAAAATAGTGACATTGAATGTACATAATTTTTTTTTTTTTTTTTTGTAAACTAGTGTAATAGATAATTATTATTTTTCTAAGAAAGTGAGAAAAGTAATTTTTTTTAAAGTCATGAATTACCACCGAGTAACAATATGTTTGAAGTGAATTTGAGCAATTTTGCAAAATATGTCTGCCAAATTGGATCCGCCATTTTGAATTTTGAAAAATTGGTAAATCTGATATCGTTTTCACAATCAGAGACTTTGAAAACGAGTAATAAGTTTCAAGCGAATTTGAAGAATTGTGAAAACGAATTAGCTGAAATTTTTAGAAATTCCCGGATATAATTTTTTTTCCCGGCAATTTCCCGGCCGAACTAAAATCCCGGCAAATTCCCGGAATTCCCGGTGAGTAGACACCCTGTTACGAAAAAAAAGAATAGTAATTTCCGTGAAAATCTAACCTCATTTGTTCTTAGCATGCGTCGTGTTAGATTTTCGTAGAAATTATTATTATCTCGACTAAAAAAAGAAAAACGGACAAATTCCGAACTAAACTGTCCGATTCTATCCGAAATTAATCCGGAACAGTTCGAAATGTTACCGGTACAAATTTCAAAATCGGGTTCCAGTGGCTTTGTTCGTAATTTATATATATATATGGTAGTCGATTCCGAAATTATTTACAAAGTGAAGCCGTTTCCTGTCCGATTACGTCTGGAATGTGTCCTGCACAAATTTCGAATTCTGGATTCTAATATGTTACTTTATACCACATTAATTCCGGATTTCACCGGTTGTTTACAACCGGATATCACCGAACTCAATTTGGATTTTATACGACCAGATTCTTTTAATCTGCAAGAGGATAATTTTAACTACCGAGTGAGTGGTTTAATATAATAATAAAAAATTTTCTTTTGTTTCAGGGTCATTTAGAAGGAAAGGTCAAGAAGGTCATCATTTCGGCACCATCTAAAGATGCACCTATGTTCGTTGTTGGTGTTAACCTGGATTCGTACGATCCATGTACCAAAGTCGTTTCAAATGCTTCCTGCACTACCAATTGTCTAGCTCCTCTTGCCAAAGTTATTAACGACAATTTCGAAATTGTAGAGGGACTAATGACTACAGTTCACGCAGTCACTGCCACCCAAAAAACCGTAGACGTGCTTTCTGAAAAAGTATCTGTTTTCTTCACTTATTATCTATGTTACGGTAAAAGTACAGAATTGGTAAATGCGAGAAATTTTTAAATTGATGTCAACATTACGTACATTTACCATGTAAAGTTTAATTTGTATCTCATTGAAATGTTTACAAATGTTTACATTTACCAACCAACGGTAAATTTACCAGTCATTGTACAATCCAAGAAATCTGGGAAATTAAAAAGGATCTTGATTCACTAGACTAAAAGAATAAAAATAATTTAAGAGCTATGAAAAATTTCAGGATTGGCGATCAGGTCGTGGTGCTTTCCAAAATATCATCCCAACTTCAACCGGTGCGGCAAAAGCTGTAGGAAAGGTAATTCCTAGCTTGGAAGGTAAGTTGACTGGAATGGCTTTTCGAGTTCCAGTGGCGAATGTTTCGGTAGTCGATCTGACAGTGCGACTGGGAAAAGCAACCAGTTTAGAAGACATCAAGGCTAAGATAAAAGAAGCTACATGTGAAGGAAGTCCTCTCCATGGAATTTTAGGTTATACGGAAGAAGAAGTGGTCTCTTCTGACTTCATGACCAGCACTTACTCAAGCGTCTTTGACGCCAAGGCCAGTATCGCTTTGAATAATCAGTTCGTCAAGTTGATTTCTTGGTATGATAATGAATACGGCTACTCCTCACGACTCATTGATCTTATCAAATTTATAAAAAGCAAGGAACAATAACATGTCAACTTGGTGGAAATTGAAAAATAAATTAGTTTTGTAAAAAAGAAATGTATCGGTTTATAAATTACTATTTCATTTATTTTCAAAAACTTCATTGTATTTATTTTAAAAAAAACTATAAGAAAAATCACATATTTGATTGTTTTCTAAAAAAGACATCTTTGTCACAGAATTATAAATCGTTTATTAAAAGCAAATCTCTTTTTCTCGTTGTTTCGTAATTAGAAAAGATACTCTAGACTAGGAGAGTGTATAAAGTTTGTAGAAAGAAAATTAGGCCGATTTGAGGACTTGAGGATTTACGACACCAGTGACACTATACTCTTTGGATTTTCCTGACAATGCCAAAAATTGCTCGGCTACCTCCATGGCAACTCTTTGCTGTGCTTCAGCTGTGCTCGCACCTATAATTAAATTGTCAATTATCATCTGTTTAAAAGTGTAAATTGTGACACGCTCTCTTCGGAGCGTGTCTAATACATTATTTTTTAATAATTCGCTAGATACCCTCTTGACATTGCAGACGTTTTTAGAAATTAATCATGCTGCACTAAAATTGATATTGTAATAAAAATATATTAACCTAAATGAGGAGTTGCAACTACTTTGGGGTGTTTGATAAGCTCTAGAGTAATAGGATTTTTTGGTGGTTCTTCCATATAAACATCCAAACCAGCACCGCCACAATGGCCACTCTTTATAGAATTTAGTAAATCTTCTTCATTGATTATTCCTCCTCTTGCTGCGTTGACTATATAAACTCCTTTTTTACATTTTCCTAGGGTTGTGGTATTGATTAAATCTAAAACCAGAGGAAATTGTCTGTAGAAAAACATAATCTTTGACATGTTAATTGTTTAAAATGATTTTCCTAACTTCTCTTTAGCTTTTCTCTTATCTAATTACCTCACTTAACTCTTTCCTTGTCCATTCCCATACAATAATCATAATACCCTCTCATACACACGTCTTCCTTTACCATCATCTTCTATATATCCAGCACTTGTATCCAGTCTTTCTCCTCAAATCCATACACAATTATTCTTCCCCATTCATCCAATATCTACAAGCACTCATACCTCCCTTCATCCTTTATTTCACCACTCTATTCCACTTCTTCTCCTTCCTTAATTGCCTTAACTCCTTTGGATCACCCTCACTCTTAATCATATTGTACTACCTATTATATTTTGATTCCACAACCTTACTCCATCCTTCATATTCTTCTGTTAATGATTTCTCTACTTCCTCCCATGCTTTCACCCCTTTATGTACCTTCTTTTATAACCTCCTCTCTAATCTTCTCCCTTCTTCCCACTTTGATAACTCTGCCACAACCTCTCTAATCTCTTTCTTTAATCTGCCCCATCAGAATTGCGCTATTCCACATCCTTTTTTAAGCCTATATTTCTCTTCCAGATTCCACGCTCCATTTTTCGGTCCCATTACCATTTTTACTCAATCTATCTCCTCCCTTAACATGGATTCCAGACATTTACTATTCACTCCAAATGTCCATGTCAAAAGTCTCTCGTGCATTCCTTTCACTTCCTTTACTTTCGGCCACCCCCAAATCTCCACTCCGTAGCTGAATACCGACCATACCAACGTATCGAACAACCAATTCCTTCTCCTCTAGTCATTCTAAAACATTCTCTTAACAATCCCTCATACCTGTCCCATCACTTTACTCGCTCTCTCTATCCCTCTAGGATTTTTGTTCAAACATAATAACTCCATTATATTTGAACCAAAATCCTAGGTAGCAAAACTCACTCACTTCCTCCACCTCCTTACCACACATTCTCCACCCTTCTTCCATTTTATCTCTAAATCTCATCATCTTCGTCTCTTCTATGTTAACCCATAAATCTTTTTCTCTGACTGCGGGACGTAAAGTCGACCTCTTGCGTGTCCGTTACGTCCCTTTCTGAGAGGCTCGGGGAACGTTAGGTGGACGTAATCTAGCATTGAGTCCATCTTACGTCCCGCCGTTTTGCCAGGGGACATATTTCGGTCACATGAATTTTCTCCAAAAGCCAATTAACCGAAATTTCATTGTCCGAATTTGTAATTTTAAATTTAAATTTCGGTCAATTGGGTTTTGGAGGAAATGTAGGCGACCCAGCCAAAGAAAGAATTCTTTTAATTCCCCAAAAGTATTTCCCCATTACACTTCTTCGCAAGTCTTTCAGGGTGTCTACTAATAACGTCCCACAAAATTCCCGGTCATTTCCCGGTTTCTGTTCCTATTTTTCCCGGTTTTTTCTCTTGTTAACTTAAAATTTATTTTAAGTATAAATAGACCTATAAATGGTTACAAAAATTGAATAAAACAGTTGATAAATGAAGAAAATAATTGAAATTCTAAGAAAATAATTGAGAATTGAAGAATTAAATATTAAAATTTACAAAAAATAATAATTAAGAATTAAAAGAAACAATTAATAATGAAAAGAAATAATTAATAATAGAAAGAAATAATTGAACAATGACAAAGATATTTAACAATTAGAAACAAAATTAAAAAAAAAGTAAATATTAATCTACAATTGAACAATAATTAAAAAAATTGAACAATGGTAATTAAATTTAAAGAATATAATTGAAAATTGGTCAACTAGATAGCAAATCCACAAAAAAAATTTAATATTTAAGTTAATAATTCAAAATTGAAGAAAAAAATTAAAAATTAAATAATCAAATTGAAATCAGAAAAACACAAAATTATTAAATATTAAAAAAAAAGAATTGAAAATTAAGAAATAAAATTGAAATTCGAATACATTAATTGAGAATTAAAGAAAATTACTAAAAAATTGGATTGAAAAAAGAAGAAAATAATTTATATTTAAAAAAAAAGGAAAATGACAGGAATTATTTAATATTGAAGTAAACATTAAAAATTGAAGAAAGAATTGTTATTTAAAGAAATTAATTGAGAATTGGAAAAAATAATTGTACAATTAAATTGAAAATAAAAGAAAATTATTGAAAATTGAAGGAGGTTTTGAAACATGAAATAAATAACTGATAATTGAAAAAAAAATAGTTAAAAAAAAGTCGAGATTACTGAATATTGAAACAAACAATTGAAAATTGAAAAAAAAAATAATTGAAAATTGAAGAAAATAATTAAAAATTGAAGAAAGTACTTAAAAATTAAAAACAATATTTGAAAACAGCAGAAAAATTTAGAAATCGACGGAAATAATTGCGAATTGATGAGAATAATTTAAAAATTCTCAATTTAAATAAGAATTGAAACAAAACCATAATTTAAAAAAGCTGAGAATTGTTAAATATTGAAGAAAATTGAGAAGAAATTGAAAATTGAAAGAAGTTGAGAAATTAAAAGAAATATGAAAAAATAATTGGAAATTGAAGAAAATAATTGAAATTTAAGAAAAAAATTGGAATTTGAAGAAAATAATTGAGAATTTAAAAAAAATCATTGTAAAAAGCCTAGAGTTATTGAATATTAAAAAAAACTGGAAATTAAAGAATGGAATTGAATGTCGAAAATTATAATTGAGAATTAAAGAAAATAATTGAAGAATTAAACAATGGGATTGAAAGTAGAAGAAAATAAGTGATAATTGAAGAAAAAAGAAATTGAACAACCCAGGAATTATAGAATTTGAAGAAATTAATTAAAAATTGTAGAAAATAATTTGACATTGAAGAAAATGTGGTTTTATGAAAATTGTTGAATAACAATTGATGAATTGAATTTAAGTTTCAAAAACATAATTGATAATTGAAAAAAAATATTGAAAAACGCCGAGAATTATTGATTATAGAAGAAAATAATTGAAAAATGGAGGAGTTATTGAGATGTGAAATAAATAAATGATAATTAAAAAAAATAGTTGAAAAAGTCGAGAATTATTGAATATTAAATTAAATAATTAAAAATTGAAGGAAATAGTTGAGATCTGAAGAAAATAATTAAAAATTGAAGAAAATAATTGAAAATTGAAGAAATTATTGAAAATTGAATCAAATAATTTTTAATTGAAAAAATAATTTAGGGTTGAAGAAAATAATTAAAATTTAAGAAAAAAATTGAAAATTGAAGAAAATAATTGAGAATTAAAAAAAATCATTGTAAAAAGCCTAGAGTTATTGAATATTGAATAAAACAATTGAAAATTAAAGAATGGAATTGAATGTCAAAAATTATAATTGAGAATTAAAGAAAATAGGTAATTCAAAAAAAAAGAAATTAAACAACCCAGGAATTATAGAATTTGAAAAAAACAATAAAAAATGAAGAATGTAATTGTAATTTGAAGAAATTAATAAAAAATTGTAGAAAATAATTTGAAATTGAAGAAAATGTGGTTTTATGAAAATTGTTGAATAATAATTGATGAATTGAATTCAAGTTTCAAAAACATAATTGATAATTGAAAAAAAATATTGAAAAAAGCCGAGAATTAGTGATTATAGAAGAAAATAATTGAAAAATGGAGGAGTTATTGAGATGTGAAATAAATAAATGATAATTAAAAAAAGGCAAGAATTATTGAATATTAAATTAAATAATTAAAAATTGAAGGTTAATAGTTGAGATGTGAAGAAAATAATTAAAAATTGATGAAAATAATTAAAAATTGAAGAAAATAATTGAAAATTGAATCAAATAATTGGCAATAAAAAATAAAAAAATTTATAGTTGAAGAAAATAATTAAAAATTGATTAAAATAATTGAAAATCGTAGAAAATATTTCAGAATTAAATAAATTAATTAGAAATTGATGAAAATAATTGAAAATTGAAGAAAATAATTGTCAATTGAAGGAAATAGAAAGAAAATCGAAGAAAATAATTGAGAAATGAAGAAATAATTTTAAATTAATGAAAATAATTCCAAATGGAAGAAAATAATTGAGAATTGTAGAAAATTATTGGAAATTGAAGAAAATAATTGAAAATTGAAAAGAATTTATTATCCCAGAAAAAAAATTCCCGGTTATTTCCCGGTTAGTAGACACCCTGAGTCTTTCTAAGTAGTTACTTAACTTACTCTTTGTTTGAGGAATAAGTGGAGTGTGCACTGTGATGTAATCAGCAACAGGCCAAATTTCATCTAATGTGGCTTTTTGTATTCCCAATTCTTTGGCATCTTCGTCCTGAAGTAAAGGATCAAAAGCAATAATCTTCATTCCAAAGGATTTCATTCTGATTGCAACTTCCCGACCGATACGTCCCATTCCGACAACTCCGAGGGTTTTCCCAAACAGTTCAAAACCGGAATACAATTTGCGATCCCATCGTCCTTCTTTTAAAGATTGACTGGCTTGGACGACATTTCGAGCCAGTGAAGATATCAGGGCGCAGGTTAATTCGCATGCACTAATACTGTTGGCAGCTGGTGTGCTGTTGATAAAAATATAAAATTAATGAAAAACAATTTTATTTTATTCAAGGAATCGAATCTGACTAGTGAACAAATTTTGTCTTGCGATATTTTGCATTATTTAGAAACTCTATTTATCAGATTGCCATTTGTCCAAATGTTTAACCTCTTAAAACTCCATTTACCATAATATATTTAACCTCTCGAATTTTCATTTGTTAGAACAATTAGCTAACCGAAACTGTTTTTATCAGAGTTTTAAACTTCCCAAATAAAAAAATTCCAGAATTTGTATTTGTCTGACACACGGAATGTAGAATTTCTAAAAGAGCTCGCTGATTGGCCGGTAATATTTCCGGAAAGATTACCAGCCAATTAGATAGCTCCTTTAGGAACTCTACTTTCCGTATATCGGGCAAATGCACAATCTGGAATTTTTGTATTTGGGAAGGTTAAGATTCTGATAAAAACAGTTTCGGTTAGCTAATTGTTCTGGCAAATAATGAATCTGATAAATACAATTTCTGAGACATATATATTCGAGAATTTAAACATTCTGACAAATGTAAATTCGAGAGGTTAAATATTCTGATAATATGTTAAATATTTTTTAAATTTTCAAGATTTTGCTCCCAAATAATAGAATGATTAATAATTTTTCATGATTACACATTATTTAAAAATATCTTAATTACTATAACAATTTTAATAACAATTATAAAAATAAAATAAATTTATTAATTTAAATATTGATAATCAACTTATTGAATTTATTTAAAACTATTATTCCAATAATTATATTAACTTTTTTAGCTATCCCTGCCTTTTTCTATCCCTTTTTCTAGCCTGCCTGATTTGAAATAAATTTGATCTCAGTAAGTTTTATAAAATATTTTTCAAAAGTATTTCTTAATGATATAACAGAAATTCATAAATTAAACATTTTTGCAATTCGTTTTTGAAATATTTCTACAAGATATTTAAAATTGATCTTTTAAACTTTATTCTAATTACGAAAATATAATACTTACTTTAAAACAATAATTCCTTTCTTGGTAGCAGCAGGAACATCAATGTTATCAACTCCAGTTCCAGCTCTTCCAACAACTTTTAGATTGGAAACAGATTCCAAAACTTCAGCTGTTACTTTAGTCTCTGACCTAACAATTAAAGCTTGATGATTCTAAAAAAAAAATTTAATTTGAAAAAGTGTATTTTTTATGAATTAAGTAGAAATGACAATATATTTAGTTAATTTAATTTGTATAAATAAAATCAGAGTTTTCTCTGCACATTGCCTAAAACCTCACAATTTAAAAATAAATAGTTTTTAAGCATTAAGAAATATAAAATGGATTTTAAAAAACATCAGGTCTGTCTGTCTGTCTGTCTGTCACAAAACTTTGAACCATCACATTTTTAGGACTGATGAATAATCGAATTTAAATTAATCTGAATATTTTGAACGAAATTGCAAATGTCAAAATAAATACTTGACAGAAAGATTTTAGCACAAATTTTAAAATAGATCAATTCCAATTTTTTTTTTAAAATTATATTTCTATCTGTTTTTCACTTCAAGAAAATTAAAATTTAATAAAAGGGAAATTCTGGCACTTCAAGATTCGACACACTTTAAATTCTGATAAATCAGAATTCTGCTTAATTTAAATTCGATTCTTAAAATGAATTCAATTTTTTTTTTACTGAAAATTTTGTGTAACTCTCTGAAGTTCACGGATGAATCATTACATATTGTGAACATTAAAATCAATTAAAACCTAATGCCACTTAAGTCAATTGAGTTAAATGAAATAAAATTAGAAAGTCTAACTAAAAATAAAGTGATAATAATTAAAATGTTTTTATAGATTCTTTTAATTAATGATTAATTAAACAATCATTAATGGAGACTATAATTTGAATGTATTTATCACTTGGTGTGATAATAATATAATATACTAATGTCTAAATATTATTTACGTACAATAAAAATTATAATTATTAAATTGATAATTATTGAATTACCTCCAGCTCCTTAATAAGTTCATCTTTCGGTAATTTATATTTTTCCGTCACTTGAATTCCATGACTGGTTAAAAGTTTAATACAGGATTCGTCCACAGGATCACTTACGAGAACACTTTTGATTTCAACAGACATGATTATCCTAAAAAAAAAACATTAATAAATAAAATAAATTGAAATAAAAAAGAAAAATATAAAATATTTATTTTTATTTTACACCAGTATCTTTTCCACAAAACAAAAATTACATATATCTAAAAAAATATTTTCCAATACAATTTTTAATTTATCTAAAAAAAAAAATATATATTTTTGAAACTTTTCTCCATCAGTTTAATTTTATCATCTTATCTTCCATTTTATATCAACACATCACATAAATTTTATCTGCAGATAAAATAAAATGTGATATCCAGAAAGTTGACCTTTTTCTAAAAAAATCAATGATTTTCAGAAAATTCAAATTAAACAAGTATTCAAGTCAGCGATAAATTCCTGCTTGCTTTTTCGACCTTGAATTAAATTAGATAGATGTGTGAAAATATATAATACTTGACATTTGATATTACCAGTAAACCTATTACGAATCAGCTTTTTCCCCATTGAATTTCTTTCATAGTTTGATTAAAAAATAATGTTTAAGTTTAAAAATAGTATTACTTCAAACAGATATATATGAATTAGTAAAAATCTCCGATAATAAAATAAAAAATTTACATTATTTCCCAATTCCCATTGTTCGTCAATTTTTAATTCACACATATATTTAATTTTCGATATCTCTTATCAGATTTAAATCAACTAATCTAATCAAATCAATATTGGTACAGACTTTTATAAAAAGCAACCATGTTCAGATTTTGACAAAAATTAAAAAAAAATTTAGAGGTTTTTCTTTTTCTAAATTTTTCAGAATTTTCAAATTAAATAAAAATAAATCAAACGAAAATACATTTAAGAATAGAAGCAAAAATTAAAGAAAATGTATATTTAAACGATAAAGAATAAAATATAAATATATAATTTAACTTAATTATTTATTTGCATGTACCTTAAAAATTTAGTCGCAGGTAAAAAATTCGTTTTCTGACCCAGAGAGAAATTGTTTTTAAATTTTGAAAAGCCGCAGTAACTTTGAGACTTCTGGATCCTTTTCAATTCCAACTGAGAATCCAGACAGACTACAGATTCAGGTTTTAAATTGTTAGAGTTCGCCGATGTCCCCTCTACATCCAGCCACGTCATAACCGGTGATTGGAGTGGAATGTTGTCTGGAGAAATGTTTCAGAGCCTTCCTGGCTCAGTGACTGGAATGAAAATTCTAAAACGAGTCTCAATTATAAACTCTATATTAAAATACGATTTTCCAATCATCAACATCATGAATTTAACAATTAAAATCAAACAATTACAAAATTGAAAGAAAAACTTAACTTTAACTAAATAAAAAATTAAATTAAATAAAATAAATTTAACAACAGCAAAAAATAAATAAATACTGTAAATTTTTGTGTTTCAGAAAATAAGGGTGTGTTTAAAAAATCAAAAAAGTCCAATTCTTTATACAACATTAATGTCTATTTCTTCAGCTTCACCTCTCGTTGATTAAACCCATAGAGAATCTATATTACACGTAATTACAATTTTTGAAAAGTTGCATGCAACTATGTAAATATTTATATATTATTATATAATGTTAAAAATTACAAAAAGTATGATACACGTAATTTCGAAATTAAATCGCGAAAGTATAAATTATATATTTATAATGAATTTGCCCCTGCAAGAATTAGGAGCGCACGAAATTATAAATTGAAATTCGAGTGAAAAAGCGATGACGAAGATACAATTTAACAAAATATCACATCGCATTGTATGGCACAGAAACGTTTAATAAAATTTAAACGCACTATTTGCAATTCTTTCAATGTATAGATAGATATATAACGAACTTATTCCTCGTTAAAGGCAAAGAATTGTTTTATTATTAAAATTGATAAAAATTTACAATTTCAAAATCAATCCTACTCTTGCTAAATTCCTCTTTATAAATTTCTATCGAATTTATAATTTACAGTTCTGTATATGTTACATTTTCATAAAAAGACCTTATCTGAAATTGATAAAAATTTTACATTTCCACTAAAAAAAAAAAAAAATCCACTTTACAAGTCGTTTAGTGCCTTTGGAAAAGTAAACCAATAAATTATTAACATCCAGAAATACGCACTTTTTAAATACAATTTTTAGCGAATTTGTTTAATACATTCCAAAATTACAAAAAATTTTAACCCTATCGTTTGTAATGTAAAATTATTTGCTCTTTCAAAATTCAATATGGCGCCTCTAAAATGTCGGCTCAATCCCAAAAATGTTGATTTTTCAATTCTCATGCTTAAGAAAAAATTAAATTTTAAATATAACCTTTAATAAATTAAAGGTTTTTAATCTTCCTATTTTGATAATTGTAAAAACTAAATTATAATAATATGTCCAAATCTCCATTCTTATAATACACCTAAATTTTTCTAATTTTCTAATTTTACAAAAACCGAGGAAATTTAAAAAAGAATATATTAAAACAATTTTGAGAGAATGGAAAAATGTTTAATAGAAAAATGTAAGGAAAAATTCTAGCCACTTAAAAAATACAAAGCTTCCTTCGTGAGGAAGTAAAAATTATTTTAAAAAATTAGGAAATTATAAAAAAATGTAAGAAAAAATAAGAATACTCTATACATTTTTTGAAAAAATGGAGAACTATAAAAACAAATGCAATAGTTTCAAAAAAGGACCATTTCTAAAAAATATAAAGAAGATACTTTTTCTATGAGGAACGAATTTATAATAATTTCAAAGAATGAAAAATAAAATTATGATAGAAAGAAAAAATGGACAAAAGAATTGAAAACATATTTACAAGGTCAACGTATTTAAAATTAAATTTTCTTCTTAGGAATGAGGACATTTACAAAATCTAAATTAACATGCAAAACAATTAATTTTTTAAAGAACCCTATTTTTCAATTTACGTACAGCATTAAAATTAAAAAATTAGATTAATTGAGAATTGGGATTTACTTAAACTAGAAAAATTCTAAGTAATTAAAATCGATTAAAGTTTGACTTGAAAAAAAGTAGACAGTCTGTGAATCCTGAAGGTTTTTCTTAATTCTGTGTAACATTTATTAATGTTAAATGTAAACAAATTTTAAACTTGTAAACTCAACAAATTTCAAGTTTGAAATTTTTCGGAAATTATTATTTTACATAAATCTTTTTTTAAGGCAGTTCTCTGTATTGACATAACCTCAAAACTAGAAAGTGGAATTTCACGCAAAATAAAAATATTATTAAAAATAATTTTACAATATTTTGAATAACCTAGTTGTAAATTTTTCAGAAAAAATTGGATTAAACCAAAATTTGTTGTCAAATAATAATTAATTAACATTTTATGTTTTTTCTTAAAATCTAGTTAAAATCTGCCATTTTCATCCAATTTTGACAAATAATAGCTCATTTCTCTTTTTGAAACATTCTCTACATTTTTATTTTTCAGATTTCGTTAGATAGGTAATATTTTGTTTAAAAAATATATAAAAAACCAATTTTATTTATTTGATAATTTTTAGATGACACATTATTCAACAAAATCAAACAAATAAAATTGTAGAAAATGTTTCAAAAAGCAAAATAAGATATTATTTGTTAAACAAAAGGATCTTTCAAAATTTTATAAAATCAGTTTCAATAATATTTTTATTTTCCGTGAAAAACCTTTTTCTAGTTTGAGTTTATGTCAATGAAGAGAATGTCCTTAAGGATTATAAAAGTATCCAAAAATTATAGAAATTAAAAAAAATTCCCAAATAGGTATTTTCCGGTTTTCTTAGTGTCATAATTTTTTTGGTTTTACAATTTTAACGCTACTCAGATTTAAAATTATTGTATTCACTATACTGAATACAAAGTTTTTAAAATTAATTTATGACAGATAGATTTGTATCTTTGTCCAATTTTGAAAGAATAAATAAATAATAAGGTTAAAATATTCTTTTTGGGTCTGTAGCAAATAAAACATAAACGCTCGAAATTATTTAAAAACTGCATCTCTTTGGTTATTAATAATTTAAAAACTAAAACTATAAATGCAGAATGTTTAATCGTTTTGTATAATTCACGATTAAGATAGATTGCTATAATAATAATTCGTATTTAAGTTAAAATTCATTATAATATTTTACAAAAAATGTCGAAAAAATTAAATCAGAAAAAAAGCCGCTCTTAATAATTGCGAGTTTCGATTAAGTTGATTGATTATTATCATAATATGAAAATAAACTTCATCATTAATAGAGAATAGAGTTCTATCGGTCTTAACCATTTTGTAAAGCTTAAAATTGTTCTAAACTAATTAATAACAATTGTAAAACTTAATCAAGAAAGTAACATCGTTTAACGTGCGTTCAAATGTACAAATATTGAGAATTAGGTGCTGATAGTTTCAAATAACTAAAATTAATCATAAATTTTAAAGAAATTCGATAATATCCTATTGAGTGATTAAAAATTAATTATAAATTATATTAAATAAATAAACACATTTCTGGTTATATGAATGAAAAAGACACAAAACGAAAGAGAAAATAATTCAATAGATCACTTTTTTTTCTTTTTCATTGTTTGCTACTTTTTCGTCGTAAATGCAAAACGATAAAATATTTGATAATAGAATCAATTTCCGGTAATTAATAGACTAGCTAACAAATTAAATAATCAGACTGTAATATTAAAAATTACAAAAAAAAAAAGAAACAAAAAACAAATGCGAGCTGGACTAATAAAAGTGAAGAAACTTAAAAATAAAGGGAAGATTGACGTAGGGATCATGTTAATAATAAAAGTTTCGCACGCAAATTAATTCGTTCTTGAAGAGCACCAGCTAATTCTTTCGTTAATTCTTCACAAACTTGCCTCAATTCGGCATTTTTCTCGCGCAATTCCTGTAAAGTTAAATTACTGCTATCTTCTGTCTCATCTTTTCCGGCTTCTTCTTGACCGGCCTCGCGCTCTGAAAGGACCAAACCTAGATTGAAATCAATCCAACGATTAATAAAAAGTTTCTTTTCCGTCGATTGGACTTACTTGGACTAGGTTTTCTGTAGATATGAAACGCACCACAAACACCGGCGAATTGTTGAGAAGCAATGCTCTCGATGGTTTGAGTTTCGGTCACCTCTGGCTTTGCAGTAAATTGAGAAAAATCAGCGACAAATCCTTGACAATCGCTTGCTGTTCTAGTCTCGCCCTCGCTTCTTTGGCCAACCAATTTCCGTGGAGAAGTCTGCAATTTAATTAGCATTTTAACAATTGACAGTATCTTTTTCTTTTAATTTAAAGAGAAAACTTTTAAGTAAATTTAACATACGACAGTTAGCAGCAAAAGTACAAAAATACAAATTAATTAAGACTTTTGTCTAGACAATATTTTTTAATGAATAGAATAATTAGAATAATTATAAAATTTTAAGACAATAACTGGAATTTGAAAAAATTGCAAAAAATAATTGAAAATTTCAGGAAAGTAATTAATAATTGAAAAATGACGAGGATAATTGAAAAATTAAAGGAAATATCTAAAAAATGACTAAAAAATTTGACAATTGAAAACAAAATTCGAAAAATGACTAGATTAATAGACAACTAAAAAAAAAATAATTGAAAAAATTAAACGAGAAATATTAAATTTAAAGAAAATAATTGCAATTTGAAAAAATAAGAAAATTATACAGGAATAATTGTAATTAAATGTACATTGAACAACTGGATTGAAAATCTAAAAAAAAATAATTAAAATTGAAGAATGGAATTGAAATTTGAAAAAAAAATTAAACATTAAAAAGTAATTGAAAAAAGCCAAGATTTATTGGATGTAGAAAAAAATAATCAGGGTGTCTACTAATTTCGTCCCACAAAATTCCCGGTCATTTCCCGGTTTTTCCCGGTTTTTGTTCCTATTTTTCCCGGTTTTTTCTCTTGTTAACTTAAAATTTATTTTAAGTATAAATAAACCTACAAATGGATACAAAAATTGAAGATAACAATTGATAATTGAAGAAAATAATTGAGAATTGAAGAATTAAATATTAAACTTTACAAAAAATAATAATTAAGAATTTTAAAAGAAACAATTAATAATGAAAAGAAATAATTAATAATGGAAAGAAATAATTGAACAATGACAAAGATATTTGACAATTAGAAACAAAATTAAAAAAAAAGTAAATATTAATCTACGATTGAACAATAATTAAAAAAATTGAACAATGGTAATTAAATTTAAAGAATATAATTGAAAATTGGTCAACTAGATAGAAAATCAAAAAAAAAATTTAATATTTAAGTTAATACTTTAAAATTGAAGAAATAAATTGAAAATTAAATAATCAAATTGAAATCAGAAAAACACAGAATTATTGAATATTAAAAAAAAACAATTGAAAATTAAGAAATAAAATTGAAATTCGAATACAATAATTGAGAATTAAAGAAAATTACTGAACAATTGGACTGAAAAAAGAAGAAAATAATTTATATTTAAAAAAAAATGGAAAATGACAGGAATTATTTAATATTGAAGAAAACATTAAAAATTGAAGAATAGAATTGTTATTTAATGAAATTAATTGAGAATTGAAAAAAGTAATTGAACAATTGAACAATTGAACAATTAAATTGAAAATAGATGAAAAATATTTAAAAATTAAAGGAGGTTTTGAAACTTGAAATAAATAACTAATAATTGAAAAAAAAGTAATTGAAGAAAGTCGAGATTACTGAATATTGAAACAAACAATTGAAAATTGAACAAAATAATTAAAAATTAAAGAAAATAATTGAAAATTGAAGAAAATAATTGCAAATTGAAGAAAGTACTTAAAAATTAAAGACAATATTTGAAAACAGCAGAAAAATGTAGAAATCGACGGAATAAATTGCGAATTGATGAAAATAATTTAAAAATTATCAATTTAAATTAAAATTGAAAGAAAAACATAATTTGAATAATTTCAACATAATTGTAAAAAAATTGAAAATTGAAAGAAATACGAACAATTAATTGAAAATTGAAGAAAATAATTAAAATTTAAGAAAAAAATTGAAAATTGAAGAAATTAATTGAGAATTAAAAAAAATCATTTTAAAAAGCCTAGAGTTATTGAATATTGAAAAAAACAATTGAAAATTGAAGAATGGAATGAAATGTCGAAAATTATAATTGAGAATTAAAGAAAATAATTCAAGAATTCAACAATTGGATTAAAAGTAGAAAAAAATAAGTTAGTGATAATTGAAGAAAAAAGAAATTGAATAACCCAGGAATTATAGAATTTGAAGAAAGTAATTAAAAATTGTAGAAAATAACTTGAAATTGAAGAAAATTTGATTTTATGAAAATTGTTGAATAATAATTGATGAATTGAATTGAAGTTTCAAAATCATAATTGATAATTGAAAAAAAATATTGAAAAAAGCCGAGAATTATTGATTATAGAAGAAAATAATTGAAAATTGGAGGAGTTATTGAGATGTGAAATAAATACATGATAATTGAAAAAAGGCAAGAATTATTGAATATTAAATTAAATAATTAAAAATTAAAGGAAATAATTGAAATCAGAAGAAAATAATTAAAAATTGATGAAAATGATTGAAAATTGAAGAAAATAATTGAAAATTGTATCAAATAATTGGAAATTGAAAAAAATAATTTAGAGTTGAAGAAAATTAATAAAAATTGATTTAAATAATTGAAAATCGTAGAAAATATTTCAGAATTAAAGAAATTAATTAGAACTTGATGAAAATAATTGAAAATGGAAAAAAATAATTGGCAATTGAAGAAAATAGTAGAAAATAAAAGAAAATAATTGAGAAATGAAGAAATAATTTGAAATTAATGTAAATAATTCAAAATCTTAGAAAATAATTGAGAATTGTAGAAAATAATTGGAAATTTTTGAGGTAGTTGAATAATTGAAGAATTGAATTGAAGCTTCAAGAACGTAATCGATAATTGAAAAAAAATATTGATAAAAGCCGAGAATTATTGAATATAGAAGAAAATAATTGAAATATGATGAAAATAATTGATAATTGAAGAAAAATTCGAAAACTGGAGAGAAAATTCGACAACAGAGCAAAATAATTGAAAAAAAATTAAAAAATAATTATAAAATTTAAGAAAAATAATTGTAAAATGACGGAAATAATGAACAATTGGAAACAAAATTTGAAAAATGACTAGGTAAATAGACAGCAAAACAAAATAACTAAAAAAGATTATAGCAAATAATTGAAAGTGTGGAAAATAATAAATAATTGATAGAAATGATTGAAAAATGACGAAAAAAATTGACAATTGAAAATAAAATTCGAAAAATGACTAGATTAATAGACAACTAAAAAAAAAAAATTAAACAAGAAATATTAAATTTAAAGAAAATAATTGCAAATAAGAAAATTAAGAAAATTATAGGAAAAATTGTTGGGAATAATTGCACATTGAGCAATTGGATTGAAAATCGAAAAAAATAATTAAAATTAAAGAAAATAATTGAACTGAAAAGTGGAATTGAAATAAGAAAAATTTTATTTTTAGCGAAAATAAGTGAACAATATTGAATTTAAAATAAAAGAAACATATTAATAGTCGAAAAAAATAATTGTAAAAAGGCGACAATTTTTTAGAAAATTGACAAGTGGAATTGAAATTTGAAGAAAATAATTGAAATTGAAGAAAATAATTAAAATTGAAGAAATAAATGGAAAATGAAAGAATTAAAAAGAAATTTTAAGAAAATAAAAAAAATTACAAAATTACGAAAATAATTTAGAAATGAGGAAAATAATTTTCAATTGAAAATAAAATTCGAAAACTGGCGAGAATATTAGACAACAAGACGAAATAATTTAAAAGTTAAAGAATAATTATAAAATTTTGAAAAGAATAAATGAGAATTTACAAAATTGTAGAAAATAATAGAAAATTGAAGAAAATAACTAATAATTGAAAAATAATGAGAATAATTGCAAAACTGAAGAAAATATTTGAAAAATAACGTAAATATTTGACAATTGAAAACAAATATGGCTAAATTAATATACAATTGGTAAAACTAATTAAAAAATTAAATATTAAATTTAAACTAAATAATTGAAAATTTAAAAATTCTGGATATTATAGGGAATAATTGATGAAAATAATTGCAAATCAAAAAAAATAATTGAACAATTGAATTTTAAATTCAAACATTGATAAACGAAAGGAATAATTGACAAAAGGCAAAAATTTTTTAATAAAAAAAAATTGAAAATTAAAAAATGGAATTGAAATTTAAAGAAAATAATTTAGTTGTAGAATTGAATTGAAAATTTAAATTAATTTTTGTGTTTCGACAAAATGATTGAAAATTAAATTAAATAATTTAAAATTGAAGAAAATAACGAAAATTGAAGAAATAAATTGAAAATTAAAGAATTAAATAGAGTTTTTTAGAATAATTCATAATTGAAAGAGAAATTACAAAATGACGAAAATAATTAAATATTAAGGAAAATACTTGATAGTTAAAAAAAATTCGATAAATGGCGAGAAAAATCGATAATAGAACAAAATTATTGAAAAAATTAAAGAATAATTACAAAATTAAAGAGAAAATTAAATTGTCAATTGAAAACTAAAGAAAATTATGGAAAAAATTGTAGGAAATGTGTGGAAATTGAAGAAAATAATTAAAGAATTGTATTGAAATTTGACAATATAATTGTATAAATATAATTGATAATTGAAAAAAGGCGAGAATTATTGAATATTGAACATAATTGAATAAAATAATTAAAAAAGAAAAATTACAAAATGACGAAAATAAGTAAATAGTAAAGAAAATAGTTTAGAAATGACTACACAAAAATTCCACGACAATACCATGTTTTCCAGAACCGTAACAACCCTGAATAAAATGTACGTTAATTAAAAAAAAAAAAAAAAAAAAGTTTAAAACCCCTGGGTCAAGATTCCAGGGATATTTGCCCCCATAATATTATTTAACGTTTCTTTTATTTATTGAAAAAAAGTAAAATGTTTTTTACTTTTTTTTTTACATACTTAATAGAATTAAATATAATACTTTTATTGTTACTAAAGTAAAAAATTAAAATATTTATTAAGATACTATTAAATAATCTTTATTTATATTTATTTAAATTATTAATAAAATGTTACGTAAAATTCGTAATTTTATTAAATGTAGCACCTATTAAATATTAAATTTATATACCTACTGATATTAACAACATGAATTTATAATTGTGAATTATCACAACTTTTTTAATTTCATGTCAATAATAAAAATATTTTACTATAATCATACAAAGTTTTATGTTTTATGAGAATATATTTTAAATTTAACCGTAAAAATTTTTTTTTATTAATTCGTTAAAAACATATTTTTATAATAAATTTATTGTTATTCAAAATAAATATTTATAATTTAATAAATAACAATTTATTTTTAATTAATAATAAAAGTATTTACATTTAGAAATATTAATTGTTTTATTTAAATACTTAAGAAAAGATTTTCTACTAATAGAAGTACCTACATTCAAATAAAAAGCTTCTAGTCACATGTTTTTGAATGTGAATCTATATTGAAAGCAAGTTATGCAAGATTTCCACGTTTTTTACGTAATTTATTTTTTTTTAATAAATTGAACTACATACAAATAACTTCATATTTCTCCTTCAAATAATAAATTACTCACATACTTTTTACGTTCTTATATTTTCTTCTTGATTTATAATATTATAATGAATAAGTAATTTTAATAATCTAAAAATTTCTGAATTGATTGCGTTGTACCTGAGCAAAAATAATTTTTATTACAAATACTAGCAACATCAAAGCGCGCTCCGGCGCGCGAGAAACGTTGCATTGTTTTTAGTCATTGCATTTTTTCAAATGCAAATAAGATTAATAAATTAATTAAATTTGTTATTCAATTATAATTAAATTAATGTTTTTGATAAACATAACTTTCATTGTATGCGAAGTAAAACTGCTGCCGTCTTCAAGAATAAATTAGAGAAATAAGTAAAAGTACTTATGTAAATAAAAAGTGTTTTAAAAAAACACGAATTTTTAAATTTTAAATTTAAAAATTATTTATTTATTTTTAATATTTTATTTTTGGAATATTTATGTTAAAAAAATAGTCTTTTGGACAAACTGTATTCAAACTTCTATAAATTATACCAACTATAATTATTCCAAAATTCTGTTGCGGAAAATTTCTTATTCATAATTTCTTACTTAAGGGCATGTGATGGAGTATGACGTCACTGATATAGGCAAAAATTGTCCGTAACTTTTCTCTTAAAGTATTGAATATTTTGTCATGAAACTTGGTAGAATTACTTAAAATATCATTAGAAAGGTCTCTCTGACCCAAATTTGTTTAAATTTTGGCTCAAAATTAATTTTTGAGAAATTTTCGAAAAATATAAAATTTTTTAAAAATCACTTTTCATCCAAAAATCAAATAAATTTGGGTCAGAGAGACCTTCCTAATGATATTTTAAGTAATTCTACCAAGTTTCGTGACAAAATATTCAATATTTAAAGAGAAAAGTTACGGACAATTTTTGCCTATATCAGTGACGTCATAATCCATCACATGCCCTTAAATAATACAAATTAGTAATTATCAGTAATTATTCTATATTATTTATTACAGACTTTACTTAATTTAAATTTTTATTCTTAAAAAATTCTATCAATTTAAATTTTAATTTTTCCAAATTTAAAACTTATTTGTCGATATTGCTGGATATTTGAAACAATTTTAAGAAATACTTGAGAAGACTACTTTAATTGACTTTAAATATTTTTTTATTAAACGAAAGAAAATGTTAAACTTACAATTCCTGGAGATACTCTTGGAGGTACAAGAGGAGGAGCACCTAGAAAACTCTGGCCATTTTTTCCTGGAAAAATAAAAGAAATCAATTAGCAGTGTATTCTAAGAAATACAAATTACAAAAAAATATTGAAATAGAATTCTTGTGCGATATTTTAATCAATTTGTTACTTACCAAAAATCATTCCGATTATTTCTAGAGCATGTTTGAAAAAACTGAGTAAATAATCTCTAGGGTCAACAACTCAAAAATTATTCTGTATTTGTTTTTTATTACATCCTCATTTTTATAATGACAGTATGCATTTCTTAATAATTCTAGATATTTAAAAGAATTGTATATTTAAATTTATATTGTTAAAAAATGAATTGGAATAAATTATAATTTACTGAAGAGTAAAATTATTTTTACAAAATCTGGTATATAGGTATTACAGAAGATTTCAAAATCCTGTAAGATAATTAAAATATGTTTTTCATTCTGAGTAATTTTTTCAGAAATTTGCCATTATTTAGAAATATTACAAAATATTTTTAAAATGCTTGAAAGTACTTGAGGATATTTAAAGAAATTTTAGATGATTTATCAGGTTTTATTTGTTGAGTTCTAAGATATTTTTTCTATGAAAAGGAGTAAAGACATTTTTATGAGGAAACGATATGATGATGATATAATGATAAACTCTTGTAAATGTCAAAATGAACACAAAGTGAATAAAAATTTCTGAAATATGCCGATTTTAATTAATAATTTTCATTTTGCAAAAAAGCATAATTTATTGAATATGTACAACATTATTTATTTGTTTCTTTTTATATTTGCAATTTTTAAGAAAATAGCATATTGTTTTTAAAACAGAGTTTTCAGTGATCTTGAAAATCTGAAATTCTTCTTGAACTTTTTTTTACCTTGGAAACCTAAAAATCATTCTCAATTATAAAATAAATTCAAGCTTCAAAAGTATAATAAATTTAAATTTGTTAAAAAATGTTTTCAATTTTTAATTATTATTTTGAAATTTTTATTTTTTTCTATTTTCATAAATTTTTTATTTCCGCTATCAATTATTTTGATAATTTTCAATTATTTTCAGTACTTTTTAATTAGTGTTTGAACAAAATTTTAATTTTCAAACAAAATATTGTTTTTAAATATCAAAAAAATTTATTTTCTAATTTTTAATAATATACAATTATATAATTTTAGATCCTAAATTAGACCAGAAAAAAATTGACACCCTTCAGAAAAAGAAGTTGTAATTTTGTTGGAAGGTTTTTGAAAATCCAACTCCTTCCACAATTCTTACTATTTTCGAACGTCAATTTTTTACGGGCATTTTTGCAATTTTCAACATAATTACGTATGAATATAAAAAACTTTTGATTTAAAAAAATAATTAAAAATTTTAAAACCTTTCAAACAAAATTTTCTTTTAATTTTATTACTGTATAAGATAATTTTAAATCCAAAATGTTTCTAGAAAAAAATCTTGCACTTTTTCAACTTTTAAAAGGAAAATATATGTGAAGATTTTCTGAATGGAAAAAGAGAATATATATATTCATCAGAATAAAAATCTGACAATTTTGTAATTTTTAGAATTATTTGCGTAACTTTCAAGAATTTCGACCGCCATATTGGATCGGCCATTTTGAATTTTAAAAGTTGGTATACAGATTCATAACAAGTAATGCCCTAATCTGAAAATATAACTTTGTCAGTCTTCCTGGAAATGATTTGTACAAAATTTTGTAATTTCAGTTGTGATTACTTTTAAAAAATACGAAAATAACCAAATTTAGTCTCTTAAAGCACAGCCGCTATTTTGAATTTTTTAAATGCGTCAAAGATTTCAAATTCTGTGATACTTGAAGTTTTAGGTCACCAAGTTGCATATATGCAGTTGTACTTTCTTTACTACCCATTATTATTAAAAATTTAATATTAAATTTATTACAATTTTAAAACTTTTAATCTTGTACCGTTACACAACCCATCATTGATACTTAAATTTCTTATCAACATTACAATTGCTCCAACCTTCAAAATTAATTTATGAAATTTTTTCTTTTTTTAAATATTAGTCTGATCCGTTAAATTTGAACCATAAAGTTTGGTACAACAGGATGTCTACTAATTTCGTCCCACAAAATTCCCGGTCATTTCCCGGTTTTTGTTCCTATTTTTCCCGGTTTTTTCTCTTGTTAACTTAAAATTTATTTTAAATATAAATAGACCTACAAATGGCTACAAAAATTGAATATAACAGTTGATAATTGAAGAAAATAATTGAAATTCAAAGAAAATAATTGAGAATTGAAGAATTAAATATTAAACTTTACAAAAAATAATAATTAATAATATTAAATTCAAAGAATATAATTAAAAATTGGTCAACTAGATAGAAAATCCAAAAAAATAATTTAATATTTAAGTTAATAATTCAAAATTGAAGAAATAAATTGAAAATAATATAATCAAATTGAAATCAGAAAAACACAGAATTATTGAATATTAAAAAAAAAACAATTGAAAATTGAGAAATAAAATTGAAATTCGAATACAATAATTGAGAATTAAAGAAAATTACTGAACAATTGGATTGAAGGAGGTTTTGAAACATAAAATAAATAACTGATAATTGAAAAAAAAATAATTGAAAAAAGTCGAGATTACTGAATACTGAAACAAACAATTGGAAATTGAACAGAATAATTCAAAATTAAAGAAAATTATTGAAAATTGAAGAAAATAATTAAAAATTGAAGGAAGTACTTAAAAATTAAATACAATATTTGGAAACAGCAGAAAAATTTAGAAATCGACGGAAATAATTGCGAATTGATGAAAATAATTTAAAAATTCTCAATTTAAATAAAAATTGAAAGAAAAACATAATTTAAAAAAGCTGAGATTTGTTAAATATTGAAGAAAATTGAGAAGAAATTGAAAATTGAAAGAAATTGAGAAACTGAAAGAATTATGAAAAAATAATTGGAAATTGAAGAAAATAATTGAAATTTAAGAAAAAAATTGGAATTTGAAGAAAATAATTGAGAATTTAAAAAAAATCATTGTAAAAAGCCTAGAGTTATTGAATATTAAAAAAAAAAATTTGAAAATTAAAGAATGAAATTGAATGTCGAAAATTATAATTGAGAATTAAAGAAAATAATTCAAGAATTGAAGAATGGGATTGAAAGTAGAAGACAATAAGTGATAATTGAAGAAAAAAGAAATTGAACAACCCAGGACTTATAGAATTTGAAAAAAAAAACAATAAAAAGTGAAGAATGTAATTGTAATTTGAAGAAATTAATTAAAAATTGTAGAAAATAATTTGGAATTGAAGAAAATGTGATTTTATAAAAATTGTTGAATAACAATTGATGAATTGAATTTAAATTTCAAAAACATAATTGATAATTGAAAAAAAATATTGAAAAACGCCGAGAATTATTGATTATAGAAGAAAATAATTGAAAAATGGAGGAGTTATTGAGATGTGAAATAAATAAATGATAATTGAAAAAAATAGTTGAAAAAGTCGAGAATTATTGAATATTAAATTAAATAATTAAAAATTGAAGGAAATAGTTGAGATCTGAAGAAAATAATTAAAAATTGAAGAAAATAATTGAATCAAATAATTGGCAATTCAAAAAAATAATTTATAGTTGAAGAAAATAATTATCAATTGATTAAAATAATTGAAAATCGTAGAAAATATTTCAGAATTAAATAAATTAATTAGAAATTGATGAAAATAATTGAAAATTGAAGAAAATAATTGGCAATCGAAGAAAATAGTAGAAATATCGAAGAAAATAATTGAGAAATGAATTTGAATGATAATGAAGAAATAATTTCAAATTAATGAAAATAATTCCAAATGAAAGAAAATAATTGAGAATTGTAAAAAATAATTGGAAATTGAAGAAAATAATTGAAAATTAAAAAGAATTTATTATCCCAGAAAAAAAATTCCCGGTTTGATGGAAAATTCCCGGTTTTTCCCGGTCAATTTAAATTCACGGTTTTCCCGGTTTTTCCGGTTAGTAGACACCCTGTACAAATATCGTTTGTTTTCCAATCTTCAGGTATATAAAAAGAATTTATTTTACCTTTGCCTATTTCTAAAAAGAATTTTGAATAATCTATATAAGATGTACTCATATTTTTTCTAAATGAAAAAATTTTAATTTTGACCAAAGATGTGAAAATTTTATTGACTCTTGAATTATAGTTTTTCTACTACCATTTTTGATTACTGGCAAAATTTATCGAAAATCTCCTCCTAGTATTATTAATTTTCCAGCAGAAAGTATACTTTCGATTCTACAACAATCCCTTAAAGTAAAGTCTACTATTTTTAAAACTTTTTTCAGCATCATAGAAGCTTTGATCCAGATGATGACATCATCTTTTAATTTACGTTTATCTGAATCTAACTTCAAAAACCTGGTTTCAATATTTGACAAATCTAATGGTAATCTAAAAGTTCTATGACTTGTCATACCAGCAGGTATGTAGTGCAGGTAGTAAAATAGTTGGAATTCCTGTCCATGCCAATTTCAAGGCATTTTCAGGTTCGGGTAATCAAAAATGTGAGCATGGCAAATTTTCTAATTTTAATATTTTATTTGTTTTATTTAATGCCCTTATTTCATGATTATTCATGAACAAAAAAATGGTTTAAACTTATTCCAAACATTATATTGTGAAGGTAAATTGTCAGCAATAAGAAACCACGCAAAAAATTTTCTTAATTTCTTAGGCATCTGTTAGAAGCTTCCTCATAAATGCTAAATACTTGACTATCAATTTCTATTAATCCCAAAGCTACAGCTGCACTTTAAAAAGAATCAGGTTATATTTTCGTATGTTTAGCATTGAAGTAGTATTTCTTTCCAAATTGTATTATTAAAGACAAGATTAATCGATCTTGGGAAGGTTAGATAAAAATAAAAAACTCCAAGAACTTGATATGTTCTTAACTCTTCAAAAGATGTTGCACCTTTGACTCGATTTAAAAATTAACTCACACTCTTCATTCTTGTTGGTTGGATGGCGAAATCTTTTTATAATATAGAGATATATAATCCTCTGATTATTTAACTCTATGTTTATAACTATATTATAATTTTATACCGGTCGCTTATGACCTCTTCTGTTCCACAACGACCTTAAATAAATAAAATAAAAATTCCGGCTCGTATTTCAGAAATTTTTACTCAAGTACAACTTGACTTGGGTTTAAAACCTGAATAAACTAAAACAAGTCTCACCCAATTTATTGAGATCAAGACTAGAGCTCCTGGTGTGTGTCCTGTAAGGTCTAGGAGGAGGAGGAGGTGGTGGTTCCTTTTTCGGCGTGACAATAACACTCTCTTCCGGAGGCGGCGGTGGCTTCTTGGCAAGAGGTCTTTGAACTAAAGTTGTCGAAGGTATCTGTAGTTCATCATCACCCAAATTGTGTACAGTCCCATTACCGCCATTGGCGCTGGATGCTAGGATTGCCGCTTCCGGCGTCAGTCTCAGGGGCACAGGATGCAAAATTTTAGGATCTCTTTCCACAGCGGCCTTTTGAAAGTCAAAGTTCACAGGCTTGGGACCTGGACTCGTCAATGATCCAGTTCCTGTTGGCGAGTCCACAAACTTTGTCCACTCTTTACTCTTGTCCTTGCTATTTGCCGAACAGGAAGCATCCGCTGGCACGTTATTTGTTTTCTGCGCCGTCAGAGGAATCGACAAGGACGGAGGCAAAACATCCGGCAGAGGAATGTGATTTCTTCTCAAAACAACTAAATGCATCGCCACATAAAATTCCTGAAGACTCAGGGCTCCGTCTCTTGTGACGTCCGCCAGTTGCCAAATGCGCCGTAATTCTGCAACTGGTAGGCGAGATTTTTCAAAGAATGTTCGAGCTACAGGTCCAGCCAGCAGACCTTCAGGATCCGATTGCAAAAGTGCAAATTGAGCCGCGTAGTATTCCCTCTGTTCATCGTTGATTGTCCACACCTCCTCTGGAGGAAATCCATCTCCTTCTGCCTCGCCGTCGTCGCTACTGTGGCGCTCGGAACTTTCTTCCTCGGTTCCAAGAAGCTGACGTTGTTCCTCGGAGACCAGAAGGCCCTGCCAACCACCCGAGACGGTATTGTGAATTGCTTCGCTGCCCAGAATTCCCTCGTTTCGCTCCTGAGTCACGCTGTTTGTCGGGGTTGGGGAATCCGTACTTCCTCCAGTTTCTCGGGGAGATTCTGCCTCACTCTCACTTTCAGTGGTACTCTCAGGCACACGATTGCCGGATCTGTTTTTCATGGCTCGTGTTGATTCCGCGGTTCGTTTTGATACTTCTTCATTCGACCATGTGAATCTCGGGAGAGCAATTTCGTCCAGAAGTGACGTTACGGAATCTAGATTGACTTCTAGTCCTGCCTGGTGTGCTGCCACTAATTTTAAAACCACGTAGAACTGTTTCCGGCCAAGATTACTGTTTTTCGTTCCACCGCAAATTTCGATGATCTGCAAAAATTAAAATAATTCAAAATTAATTAATTACATTTATTTATTATTGTTTTTCAATATCATTTAGTTATTATAATTTAAATAAATTCGTCAATTAAGGAGTTTTGTAACATTTTTAATGACGCTCAAGTGCGCAACGTTTCTGAGAAACGAACAAAAAGAATAAATTAGAAAAAATATATTTTTAAAACTTTTCTGGACAAATAAAGTTTTATTATTTAGCTAATTCAATGAATAATTAATCATATTTACCCATAAATTTTAAGTATAATTTACAAAAATTTTGTTCGTTTCTCAAAAACGTTGCGCACTTCAGCGTCATATTTTTAAGTCTAAAAATAGAAGGTTTTTAAAACGATTCTTGCATCTAAGTTTTAAAATGTAATAGATAAAAAGTTTCTACATGTTATTGTGTATGTCAAGAACTATTAAAAAAAAAAAAATTGCGATTTTGAAAAGTATGAGTGTCTTCTTTCTACAGAGGGCGCTTTTTTCATTGGTAAAAATTACTTTCATTTATGGTTACCACTGTAGCTCATCACAGACTCATCTCAAATAAAAAAATCAAATAGTATTTCCAAATAGACAAATTAATACAGGTCCTAAACCTCGAACTACTCAAAAAAATTAAAAGTGCAAAAAATGAGAAGATTTTGAATCCAAAAAAGTTTTCGAGTTATGATGGTAACCATTTTGAAAAATAGTGTTATGAGAAAAACGCGTTTAAAGTTTTGATTTTGTTAAATAATTTAAGTTTGTGAAAAAATAACGATCTAATATTTTAACAACATATTCTTAATATAATTTTCTATGGAAAATTGAGGAATTTTATTTTTTTATTTTTGATGCAAAAAAGTAAAAACAACCCTTGGGGGTCGTCCATAAATTACGTCACACATTAAGGGGAGAGGGAGAGGTTGGTTGAATTGTGACATCACACTTTTTTTTATTTTATTTTTATTTTTATTAAATAAATGTTTGTATATAAACATTTAGTGCTTTTTCACTTTTATTACTGCTTTCAATGTAATTTTATAATACTGCTCAAATGCCTTTTTTTAAACTATAAAATTTTTTATAATATATATTTTATTTTAAATTAAAAGCTATTTTACTAAATAAAACCCGAAATATTAAACAAAATGCTTATAAAAACAATATACATATGTGGATTCTAGATTTGTTTTAAATAATGCATCAATCGGGTAATTGAAAAATGATGAAAATAGTTAACATTTTATAAAATTAATGAAAAAATAATTACAAATTAGTGAGAATAATTGAAATCTGATAAAAATAATTGAAAATTGTGGAAAATAGTTTAAAAATAATAAAAACAGTTAAAAATTGGAAAAAAAAATTGAAAAATTACGAAAATAATTAACAATTCATGAAATTAATTAAAAAATAATAAAAAAAATTAGAAAATTAAGAAAAAAATTGAAAAAGGATCAAAATAATAAGGAATTTATTAAATTAATAAAAAAAATTATTAACAACGTTAAAAATGAAGGCAAATAATTGAAAAATGATTTTAGAATATAAAATTTAAAGACACTAATTGAAATTCGAAGTAAATTATTGGAAGTATATGGCATTAATTGAAAAATAATAAAAGAACGATAATATGAAATTGGAGGAGAAATTAATTTTAAAATGATAAAAACAATTAAAAATTGAAGATAATAATTAAGAAATTTAAAAATGGGTCAATCAATTGAAAAATAATTAAAATAATTGAGAATTGGATAAAACAATTGAAAAATGGTAAAAATAATTAACAATTCAGGAAATTGAAAAAAAAAAATTTAATAATGAAAAAATTAAAAATTGAGACAAATATTTGAAAAATGATATAAATAATTAACAATCCATGAAACTAATATAAAGATAATAAAAAAATTAAAAATGGAGAAATTAATTAAAAAATTGTGTTAAATATTGAAAATTGAAATAAATAATAATTGATATTATACATAAATAATTGGAAGTTTAAGAAATTAATAAAAACAATAATGAAAATAATTTAAAATTGGAGAAAAAATTGAATAATAATAAAAATATTTACCAATTGATGATTTTAATGAAAAATTTATAAACAAAATTAAAAATGAAGTCAAATAATTAAAAAATAAGGAAAACAATTTAAAATTGGAAAAATTAATTTTAAAAAATAGATAAAAACAATTGCGAAATTGGAAAAAATAATTTAAAAAGTACAAAAATAATTAACAATTCATGAAACTATTTTTAAAATAATTTAAAATTGAGGTAATTAATTAAAAAATGATAAAAATAATTGACAAATCAGGAAATAATTAAAATCTGACAAAAGTAATTGAAAAATACTATTAATTTTTAAGTTTTAATTCCGGTAATCAAATGTGTGGAAGAACATAAATGTAATTTAAAGAAATTATTTTTCAATTTATGAAAATAATTGATAAACGAAAAAAGAAACTGAAAATAAACAAGAATAAATTTAATAAATAAAATAAGGATCCTAATTCATTATTGAGGAAAATAATGTAATAGTAAAAAAAATAATTTAAGAAGAATATAATAATAATTTTTGCAAGTGAGTTTTAAATTTGAGGAAAAAATTAAAAAAATAGAAAATTATTGTAAATAATTGATTTAGTAAATTTTACTCTTGCTCTAAAGATTCTTAATCTTTTCAATTTTATATATGTATTCAAAAATTTAAATCTTAATTCACAATGTTTTTTTTATGTCTTTTGAAAAAAGATTCATCTTTAAGAGTTCAAAATACAAAAATTTCTATACTTTAAAGTGTAGAATAAAAAAATTTCAATAATAATTTTTCAACAAAATTTTTAATAGGAGGGGGGGTCAAGAAAATGTGACGTAATTTTAAAGGGGGTTTTACAAATTGTGACAAGGGGGAAAAGGGGGGAGGGTCGAAAAAAAGAGAAAAAAGGTGTGACGTAATTTATGGATTTAATTTATAATTTAACTCATATTTTAATTTGTTCGAACTTTTCAATTTCAATTAATTTAAATTCAAATGCATATTAATTAATGAAAAATAATTAAGTAATATTAATTATTTTCCATTTTCACAATAATTCTTTATTAATTCTTACAATATTTCTAAAAAAAACTTCACTTTTTCGAAACTGTTTAATTTTTATTTTATAATTTCTTATTTTTACAAAATTTTAAGATTTTTTTTATTTGTCTTTTTATTTTAGGATTTTCTTTAATTTTTTTTCTTTTTATGCAAATTATTTATTATTGTTTTACGCAATTTTGTTATTATAATATTCACTAAACTTATTTCGTTAATTTTTATAATTATTTCCATATTTATAAAAATAAAGGCACTTATTTTTTTTATAAATTTATTCAATTTATTTTCACATCTTGTCTATTTTTTGTGAGATTTTTTGCAAACTTACTTATTCTTTCATAAATTTTTTAGATTTTCTTTATTTTTCTAAATTTATTGTTGGACTTATTTTAAGTGTAATATTATAAAACTGTTTTTGGTTTGATTTGCATAAACTTTTTTATTTTTGAAGGATTTTTAAACTTCTTTTGTGGACTTTTTACACATATACATTTTTTTTATTTTATTTTTATTAATTCTAATATTTTAAGTAGATTCTAACCGACTTTTATTAATTTTTGTACTTTTTACATTTGTTTCCTATTTATTTAATTTTCTTGATTTTTCACTATTTTTTTAGTCTTTCCAAGCGTTTTAAGTAATTCTTTAATTTTTGTCATCATTTTTACATTTCTTAGAAACATTTTCCCTTCTTTTAAATTGTTTAGTTTTTATCTTATAATTACGAATTTTTGAAAACATTTATTCGATGCTTTTGTCTACAATTTTTAAATTCCTCAATTTTCTACTTTTTTGAAAACTTTTATTCTTTTATTTTACATTACGTAAAGTTAATCTTGTACCAAATATTCTCATTTTAACATCGATTTTCTATTTCACAAAATTTCTTATCTTTTAATTTTTTTTTTAATTTTCCAAAATTTTATTCATTCTTCTTTTATTCAATTTGTAAAATAATTCTCCAATTTTTCTAATTTGAAATTTTGTTCTCTTCAGTAATACATTTTAACTTTTCTTTAATTATCTTCTTATTTATTTTTTTACTTTAAAAACAATGTTCGTTAATAATCGAATGTTTTGAAAAGAGTTTCTACATTTTTATACATTTTTATGCCCCTGTTTCATTCTTGTGTTATTTTCTAAATTTTTTCTTCATTTCTTTAATAATGTCCATAACATTAATTATTTAAAAGAAGTTTCTCATTTTTTTTTAATAGACTGTTATTTTATGTTCTTACATACTTACTTCTTTTTTAATTTATTATTCTTTCTCTCCTTCACCTAATTTTCTTAATTTTGCCATCATATGAATTTGAAGATATTTTTTTGAAATTTTCTCATTTATTCGTCATAATTTATTTGATTTTGATTAAATGTTTCACTCCTCATTATTTCTTAATAAATTTTCTCAGTTTAAAAAATAAACTATACTTATATACAAATAAGTTGTTTCTTCAGGAGCAAGAAACATAACCCCAAAACTAATACTCAATATTTATCTTGTTTCTTAAAAAAAAACTTTAAAATAATGCTATAGAAATATAATCAAAGGTACAAAATATCAATAATTATCGTACAAAACACTAAACAAATGAAGAAAACACAAAAAGAAAATTATTGGTTAAAATAGTGAAATAATTAATAAACCACAGAAGGAATCGATAGAAGGAAAGAGAAGTAGATAATTCGTTGTTCTGATTATAGAATTTGTACCTTTAATGTGATATTACGTGACAAATTTGCAGATCTGAGCAATTCGGCGACCTTGACCATCGACACAGAATCGGTGTCAGAATTTTCGCAACAATAGATGAAAATGTCACCGTAATATCTGTGCTCGGTTTCTGTAAGTTGCAAATTTGAAATTGAGACCGATTCCCAATCCATTTTTCTCTGATATGTCACAAGTTATTTAATCCTAGAACACTAATTTATCGCCAATTTGACACGAATTTTTACCACAACCGAATACACGTATATTCCAAATGTCCGTCTTTGGCGGTAACCTAACCTCAAAAAAAAACTCGTCTGTTTATAATTCACTACTTACACACTGAATAAATTTGTGATCAATAGAATTGAAAAAAATTTGAATTGCAAACGAATTTGAAATACGAGTTACATTAAATCAAAATATCAACAAGTGTCTTTTATTTCGAAACATATTTCGTTACTGAACTGCACTTTCAATTTATTGACAATTTCTAACTAAAATCATTTTCAAAACTGTTAATGCAAAAGTTAAAATACGCAAAATTTCACGAAATAGAGGATTAACGTATTCTTTTTGAATTTAAGGGACAAATTACAGAAATTTGGATCGAAAAATTTTGACATTTGTACTTGGCTTGTCATCGCGGATTAAACTCATTAAACTGTCAAACGAAATATGGCCCCTGGAGAAAGGCAACCTTTTACAATCACTTAACTGATTTGTAGAAAGGTTTTATGATATTCAAAATTGTGAAATAAATAAAATTTAACGAAAAAGAAGATTAATGAATTCTTTCTGAATTTAATTAATAATTTACAGAAATTGTGATCTAAAATAATATTGACAATATTTGTCATCGCTGCTTAAATTAACGAACGAAATATGGCCCCTGAAGGAAGGCAACCGATTGTAATCAACTTAACTGACTTGTAAAATTAAAATTTAACGAAATAGAAGATTAATTAATTCTTTGTGAATTTAATGATTAATTTACAGAAATTTTGATCTAAAATAATTTGTACAATTTGTACTAGGCTTATTTTTAAATTTATTTAAATTTAAATTTAACAAATTTAATTCAAATTGAAATTTTAAAATTTAGTCTTTGTATTATTATTCTTTTTGTTTCCGCCTTTTCAAAATTGTTAATAAAAAAGTTTGATAAATATAAAAAGTGAATTAATTACAAATTATTAATTATTAAATTATATTAACTATTAATTAACTGTTGGAAATAATTCCAAATTGAATAACTAAATTGAAAATCGAAAAAAAAATAATTTAAATTGAAGCAAATAATAAAAAAATTAAGGAAATAAATTGAAAATTTGAAGAAAAAATTACAAAATTACGAAAATAATAAATGACTATTGAAAACAAAATTCAAAAAATGGCTTAGATATTAATACATAACAGAACAAAATAGTGTAAAAAATCAAACAAGAATTACAAAATTTTAAGATAATAATTGAAAATTGCGGAAAATAATTAATAATTGAAGAAAATAGTGAGAAAATGACGAAAATAATTGAAGAATTGAAAAAAATATGTGGAAAATGACAAAACCAATTGTCAATTAAAAATAAAATTCGGAAAATGACTAGATTAATAATCAACTGAAAAAAATAATTAATAAAAAAATAAACAAGAAATATTCAATTTAGAGAAAAAAATTGAAAATTAAAAAATAGAAATAGTTGTTGGCAATAATTATTGCACATTTAACAACTGAATTAAAAAACAAAATGAATAAATAAAATTGAAGAAACTAATTTAAAATTAAAGAAATAAATTGTAAATTTAAGAATTAAATTAAATTTTGTGAAATAAAGAATAATTATAAAATTTTTAGATAATAATTGAGAATTGAAATAAGTGTAGGAAATATTTAAAAATTGCGGAAAATAATTAATGACTAATGGAAATAGTTGAAAAATGACGGAAATAATTGAAAAATTGAAGAAAAAATACGAAAACGGACAAAAATTATAATAGACAATTCAAAACAAAATTCCAAAAAATGACTAGATTAATACACAACTGAATTTTTTTTTTTTAATTTAAACAAGAAATATTCAATTTACAGAAAATAATTTCGAATTGAAAAATTGGAATAATTGTTGGATATAATTTAACATTTAATAACTGAATTAAAAATAGTAATAAATAAATGAATTTGAAAAAAATAATTTAAAATTGAAGAAATAAATTGTAAATTTAAGAAATAAATTAAAATTTGAGAAATCAAGGAATAATTTAAAAATTTTTAGATAATAATTCAAAATTGAAATAACTGTAGAAAATAATTCAAAATTGCAAAAAATAATTAATAATTGAAGGAAATAGTTTGAAAAATGACGAAAATAATTAAAAAATTGAAGAAAATATATGAAAAATGTCGAAAATTGTAATAGACATTTGAAAATAAAATTCGAAAAATGACTAGATTAATAGAAAACTAAAAAAAAAATTTTTTAATTAAATATTCAATATTCAATTTACATAATATAATTTAAAATTGAAAAATTGGAATAATTGTTGGAAATAATTTCACATTTAATAACTGAATTAAAAAACGAAATGAATAAATAAAGTTGAAAAAACAATTTAAAATTGAAGAAATAAACTGTAAATTTAAGAATTAAATTAATTTTGAGAATTTAAAGAATAATTATAAAATTGTAAGACAATAATTGAAAATTAATATAATTGTAGGAAATAATTAAACATTGCGGAAAATAATTAATAATTGAAGGAAATAGTTGAAAATTGACGAAAATAATTGAAAAATTGAAGATAATATACGAAAAACGTCGAAAATAATAATAGACAATTAAAAATAAAATTCGAAAAATGACTAGATTAATAGAAAACAAAAAAAAAATTTTTTAAATTAAATATTCAATATTCAATTTACATAAAATAATTGAAAATTGAAAAATTGGAATAATTGTTGGAAATAATTGCACATTTAATAACTGAATTAAAAAACGAAATGAATAAATGAAGTTGAAAAAATAATTTAAAATTGAAAAAAGAAACTGTAAATTTAAGAATTAAATTAATTTTGAGAAATCAAAGAAAATATGTAAGATAATAATAGAAAATTAATATAATTGTAGGAAATAACTAAACATTGCGGAAAATAATTAATAATTGAAGGAAATAGTTGAAAATTGACGAAAATAATTGAAAAATTGAAAAAAATATATGAAGAAAGACGAAAATACTAATAGACAATTAAAAATAAAATTCGAAAAATGACTAGATTAATAGAAAAATAAAAAAAAAAAATTTAAATTAAATATTCAATATTCAGTTTACAGAAAATAATTGCAAATTGAAAAAATTGGAACAATTGTTGGAAATAATTTCCCATTTAATAAATAACTGAATTAAAAAACAAAATGAATAAATAAAGTTGGAAAAAATAATTTAAAATTGAAGAAATAAATTGTAAATTTAAGAATTAAATTAAAATTTGAGAAATCAAAGAATAATTATAAAATTGTAGGATAATAATTGAAAATTAATATAATTGTAGAAAATAATTAAAAATTGCAAAAAATAAAAATTAATAATTGAAGGAAATAGTTGAAAAATGACGAAAATAATTTAAAAATTGAAGAAAATATATGAAAAACGTCGAAAATAGTAATAGATAATTGAAAATAAATTTTTAAAAATGACTAGATTAATAAAAAAACTAAAAAAAATTTTTTTAAATTAATTATTCAATATTCAGTTTACATAAAATAATTGAAAATTGAAAAATTGGAATAATTGTTGGAAATAATTTCACATTTAATAACTGAATTAAAAAACGAAATAATAAAATAAAATTAAAAAAAAGTAATTTTAAATTGAAGAAAGCGTTTAAAGATTGAAGAATGGAATTGAAATTTAAATAAAATACTTAAAAATTGAGGAAGGCTGGTGTAGATGTTATGCTAATTGTTTCATCAAGAAAATAAATTTTAATTCTACTGAAAAATTGAATAAAGTAATTGAAAAAGGACAAGAATTATTAATGAATATAGAAAAAAACGATTGAAAAATAAAGAATGAAAGTCAAAATTGAAGAATGGATTTAAAAATTAAAGAAACTTGATGATAATCGAAAAAAATAGAAAAAAGGCGATAATTTTTTTAATATTATAGAAAATAATTGAAAATTGAAAAGTGGAATATAAATTTTGAAGAAAATAACTAAGAATTAAAGAGGATAGTTCTAGAATTGAATAATTATATTGAAATTTTAAAACAATTTTTAAGGGTAAAAAAATGATTGATAAAATCCGAGAATTATTTAATATTCAGGAATTAATTGAAAATCGATAAAAATAATTGAAAATTAATGAAAATATTTGAGAATTGAAGAAAATAATTAAAAATTGAAGAAATAAATTGGAAATTAATAAATTAAATGGAAATTTCAAGAAAATAATTTATTATTAAGAGAAAAATTACAATACGATGAAAATAACTATCAATTTTGAAAAACTGTTTGAAAAATGGTGAGAATAAACGCATTCTAACAAAATTTTTTATAAAAATTAGTGAATAATTATAAAATTGAACGAGAATAATAAATTGTCAATTTGAAAACTGATGAAAATTATGGAAACAAATCTAGAAAATAAATGAAAATAGAATAATTGTATTGAAATTTTAAGAAAATAATTGATAATTGAGAAAACGCGCAAATTATTTAATATTCAATAAAATAATTGAAAAACGAAGAATGCAATTGAAAATTGAAGAAAATAATAAAAAATTGAATTAAATTAAATTGGAGATTAAATTGCAATTTTAATAAAAAAAGTTGATAATTTACAGAAAAATTACAAAATATAATGAAATGATTAAAAATTAGTTGAAGAATTATTTCATGATATTAATTTTTTATTTAGCACATTTTCTAGCGACTTTTAAAAAGGCGTCCATCTTGGTGGCCATTTTCTTTAGATCGACAATTTTAACCATTAGAAAAATTCCTTTAAAAAATGTCTGTTCAAAATAAAATTTTATATCTGTGGTCGATTTTATTTTCCAAAATATTCGCATTTTTCTAAAGGAGGTTCAGATTTTATATTTTTGTATTACTAAAAAACAAATTATTTATTTATTTTTATCATAAATTTTATCGTAAGTAAAAACAAAAAATAATCTGTTTTCTAATTTTTAAAATTGACTAAAAATAAAATTATATTATCAGTATTATTCTTGTGCTTAAACGTAAACGAACGTAAAAAAAATGAGGTTATTCACAATTTAAAAAGTATCGCATTCTTATAATTTTGTATTTGAGTCACATAGGTTAAATATATAATTGCATTATATATAATACAAGTTTATTTTACAATAAATTACTTTGAAATTAATTTTGATCATTAAATATTGTTTAGAAACAAACGTATGATTACTTTAAACACCTGCAGATTGTGAATCTTGGCTATGAATAAATTTTAAAATTTCTTTTGTATAGAGTATGCAGAGATCCCAAATAAACAGGGTGGAATTTGTGAAACAACAGGTCTGAAAAAGAATAAAAATCACATATAATATTTGGTTAAGAAAAATAAATAAATAAAATTAAAAAAGTAGAAATAATTATATTATATGTTTCATGTTTAATACTTACGGCTGCAATTAGTAACAAAGAGTTGCCAATTAGGTTATATTGTAACGAAGAAATGAAGAAGGCATTCATTGCTAAATATCCGCAAATAATGCTGAGGGAACACGAACAAACATACAAAAAGTTTTCCTAAAAAAAAAATATTTCAAAAATTATTTAATTATTCTAAATTCTTTTAGTATTAAAGAAATTATTGTATTTATTTCAATCATTATTTTATACACTGTTATAAAAAGTTGTTAATTAATTCATTGTTTTAATATATGCGTGTGAAGAGTTTTTTTATTGAAATAATATTAAAAATATAAAATATGATTATATACTTACAAAATAATACCAAACACTTCTATTTAATTTTTTCTTCAAATGACATGCTTTTGCCAAAATCACAATAATTAGAGAAATAGTTATAATCAAGGCAGTGAATCTAAAGAAAACATATCCATTGAACAATGCCTTGAATAATTCTTGGTCAAATTCTTCTTTCTCTGTGTTTTTAAGAAGGTTAAAGTAAATTACGAAATAAAAATAAAAATACAACAAAGTAGCCATTAAAGTGAATATCTGAAAATAAAATTAATTAACATGATTACATTAATTTTATTAATATATCCCAAACGGATAGAAAATAGTTTATAAATTTTAGTACAATTTTTTTGCAAATGCAAAATTCTAGAAATTGTAGCAATTTCTTTCACACAAAATAATGGTTGCGAGAAAATGAAAAATTGCCATTTTGCCTGTCAAAACTTTTTACACAAATATTGCTTGGATATTAGAATTACTTAAAATAACATTAAGGTCTGTCTGACTCAAATTTGCTTAAATTTTTCCATATAATTAATTTTTAACATTTCTAATTAATAGCGTATTTGTTAAAATATAATTTTAAGACCAAACTCAAACAAAATTGGGTCAGACAAATTTTCCTAATGATATTTTAAGTAATTCTACAAAGTTTGGCGTCAATATGTTTAGTATTTTAGGAGAAAGTTTATGGACAAATTTCACCTATACCAGTGACGTAATTCTCAAACTTCCATAATTTTTAATCAATGAGAAAATAAAAAAGTATTGTTTACTTTTTCCATATTATAGTATCATACAAAAAAAAATAAATAAATTAAAAATCGTTTTAAATAGTTTTGCAAGCAGAATGTTTCTCATTATAATTAATATTTATTAAACAATATATATATATATATATATATATAACATAATATTTCCCTTGCAGTGGCGTAACTAAAAGAGCAAAGGGCCCTGGGACAAAGAAAAAAAAGGCCCCAAAAATAATGTAATTATTTTCTTTTTTTAAACACATATTGTGTGTTTTTTTCAATTACTTCTCTCAAAATTTTATTTACTGTTTTCAACATATCATCATTAATATATTGTCATCATACTATTTAAATTATTTTTCACAATCTTGAATTATTTTAAACATTTTAAAATTATGTTTCCTATTTTGAATTAATTTTATAATTCTTAAATTATTTTCTTCGATTGTTAATTATTATTCTTCTTTTTCTCAACTGATTTTCTAAGATTTTTAAGTATTTTTTTAAAATTTCAATTATTTTAATAATTTTTCAATTATATGTTCGACTTTTTAATAATTCTCTTTAATTAAAAAGATTTTAAGTAATTTTGTAATTATCTTCTTTTTTTTAAACGTATATTCTATGATTTTTTCAATTATTTCACACAAATTTTTTTTACTGTTTTTAATTTTTGATGATTAAATTATTTTCAGTATATTTAATTTTTTTTAAAATTTAAAATTAATTTTATCATTTTTTAATTATTTTCCTCGATTTTAATTATTTTTCTCATTTCCTAAAATTATTTTCTAAGATTTTTAAGTATTTTTCTAAAATTTTAATTATTTTCTACAATTTTCAATTAGGTATTTCCATTTGTTTTCATAATTTCCAATTTTTTTTATTAATTATCGTGAATTTGAATTATTTTCAGCTTTCTTAAATTCTGTTCTCCAATTTTTATAGTTATTCTTACTTCTTTTAAATGATTTTTCAAACTTTAATTATTTTTTTTATTTCAAAAAATTTCTGTAATTTTTTTAATTATTTCACTCAAATGTCATTTATTTTTTACTTTTCATTGTTTGGATCACATTTCAATTATTTATTTCAAATTTTAAATTTTAAAATCATTTTATCAATTATATTTCAACATTTATTTTCTCAAATTTAAAATTTCTTCATTTGTTTAATTATTTAAAAAATTTTAAACTACTTTTCTGACATTCCCATTATTTCCTTCCATTTTCAATTATTTATATTATTTTTTCTATTATTTTCTTCAGTTTATAATTATTTTCATTAATTTGGCATTATTTAAAAAAAATTTAATCATTTATCCGAAATCTCGATTATTTTCATCAATTTTCATAATTTCTGCGATTTTGTCATTATTCTCTTTAATTATTCTTTTTAAAAAATGTTAAGTAATTTCGTATTTTTTTTTTATAAATATATTGTTTGTTTTTTTCAATTATTTCACTCAAATTTTTTTTACTGTTTTTAATTTTTCATAATTAAATTATTTTCAACATATTTAATTTTTTTTCAGCTTTGAATTAATTTTATCATTTTTTAATTATTTTTCTCATTTTCTAAAATTATTTCCTAAGATTTTTAAGTATTTTTCTAAAATTTTAATTATTTTCTTCAATTTTTAATTAGGTACTTTCATTTGTTTTCATAATTTCCAATTTTTTTTTATTACTTATCATGAATTTTACTTATTTTTAGCTTTCTTCAATTCTGACCTCCAATTTTTAGTTATTCTCATTTCATTTAATTGATTTATCAAACTTTAATTATTTTTTTTATTTAAAAAAATTTCTGTACTTTTTTTAATTGTTTCACACAAATGTCATTTATTTTTTACAACTTCATCATTGTGTGGATGACATTTCAATTGTTTATTTCAATTTTTAATTATTTTGTTCACTTTTTAATTCTTTTTATTATTTTGTAATTATTATCTCCATCTGTTAGTATTTTTATTATTTCCTAATTAATTTCCTAAATTTTCAGTTATTATCTCAAATTTAGATTATTGTCATCTATTTTCCATAATATAACGATTTTTTCATTATTTTCTTTTGCTTAAAAATAAATTATGCAATTTTTTATTATTTTCTTCAATTTATAATTATTTTAATTAAATTGGCATTATTTTGAAAAAAATTTAATTATTTATCCGAAATCTCAATTATTTCCATCAATTTCCGTTATATCTACGATTTTGTAATTATTCTCTTAATAAAATTGTAAGTAATTTCGTAATTCTACTTTTTTTTATAAATATATTGTTTGTTTTTTTTTTAATTATTTCTCTCATATTTTATTTACTGTCTTCAATTTTTCATACTTAAATTATTTTCATGATATTTCAATTATTTTTTTCAATTTTAAATATTTTTATCATTTTGCAATTATTTTCCTCGATTGTTAATTATTATTCTCATTTTCAAAAATAATTTTCTAAGATTTTTAAGTGTTTTTCTAAAATTTCAATTATTTTCTTCAATTTTCAATTAGGTACTTTCATTTGTTTTCATAATTTCCAATTTTTTTTTTATAAATTATCGTAAATTTCAATTACTTTTAGCTACCTTCAATTCTTTTCTCCAATTTTTAGTTATTTTCTTTTTTTTCAATTGATTTCTAAGATCTTCATGTATTTTTTTCAAATTTCAATTATTTTTTTTATTTAAATTTGTGTATTTTTTTAAATTATTTCACATAAATGTCATTTATTTTTTACAGCTTATTATTGTGTGTATCATATTTCAATTATTTTCTTCAAGTATCAAAATTTAAAATCTTTTTTCAATTATTTTCCAAAATTTATTTCCATCAATTTCCAATTCTTTTTATTTGCTTTATAGTTTTTTCTAAAATTTTAAACTATTTATCTGCCATTTCAATTATTTTATTCAATTTTCTATTATTTATTATTATTTTTTTTTGAATTATTTTCTTTAATTTTGGATTACTTACGTTCTTTTTCATAATTTCCAAAATGATTCTAATTATTTCTGTTCAATTAAAACTTGTTCTCTTCAATTTTAAAATATGTTTATCTTTTTCCATTTATTTTCTCTAATTTTTAATTATTTTCTTTTATTTTTATGAATTCCTGAAGGTTTTAAGTATTTTTCAGAAATTTTCTTTCACTTTCCTTTATTTAAAATATTTTATGTAATTTTTTCAATTTTAATTTATTTATCTCAATTTTCAATCATTTTTTTTTTCTATTTCCAATTATTTTCTCTAATTTTTCATTATTCAATTTTTTCCAATTTACTTTTAAGATTTTCAAGTATTTTTTTGAAAGTTAAAATTATTTTCTTTATTATTCTTTTTAATTCTAAAGTATTATACATTTTTTCCTAAATAAATATTTATTCTATTTATGTATATTGATTTTTAAATATTATATTTAAAATTTTATAATTGTTGATAACATAAGATGTAGAAACTAGAAATTGCTTCAATTAATAAGGTTTTTGGATTTTTTTATATTTTTTTTTTAATAAGGGTCTATTAGGGTTGACCAAGGTCCACAGTTATGCCACTGTTCCCTTGAATGGATTAATATTATTCACTTTGAAATAAAATTGAATAAATTTTGTTACTTACCAATTCAGATAATTTTAGTCCAGTCATTGCTTTTACATACAGATATTTTTCTTCTGGAAGTTTATATGGCACAGAATTAGCCTTTGTTATTGTGTATATCGTCATTTTAAATTCGAATTTAAATTTTCGTATTTTTCGACTATTATTTCTTTTTTGTATTTCACTAGAAAATCGTTATTGATAGCTGAGAGAAATATTTAAAACTGGGGGACAGTGGACGAAGATTGCAAATAATGAGCTTGAGTTTAGAACATTAAATAATAATTATTAAAATCTCGTCATTTAAAATCAAATTACAAATTTTGAGGCAAAACTCATAGTCAGGTGATTCACATAATGGACTTATAATTACTTAATAATGACAGTTCCTAAAAATATCGAAATTATCAATTTGGTAAAAGACCAGTTTCTTTGAAATGTTTTTAAAATTTTTTGTAAAGAATTTACTTATTTCTTATATTTCCAGAAATTTTAAATTGACAAATGTTTCTTTAAAATTTGTGTTTATAATTATTATTCGTAAATGATATTTTATTTTATTTTTAATTATTATTTTAATTATATTGATTTAATTATTGATTAGAAATTTATGAAGAATTTCCCTCTATAATAACAATTATCTTGGTTTCGAAAAAAGTATTATATGTTTTACTCAAAAGAAGATAAACATCAGTTTTTGTCATTAAATGTAATACTTCAGACCAATCAAAGTACAAACAAAAACCATTGTAAAAATTTTTGTTGCGTCACATTGCTCTATGTTTTGTTTCTGATAAAATCTTATGGGTTATTTAAAACGATATTTTTTCTAAAAGTATTTATTTGTTTATAAATTAATGTCTGTAGTTTATTTCTGAGTTATAATTTAGAATTGTCTTTTCTTAAATCAATTCAATTTTATTCACAGTTTCTCCCACAGATAACAACAATATTAAAGAAATATAAAAATAAATATATTTGTTTATTGACGTTTCTTTCAATTTCTTCGGCAAATCAAAATGTTTCTTATTTCCAAGAAGTAGATTAACTGCATTAAGAAGCTGAATATCTGAAAAATTAACATATATCTTTAAATTTCAAAAGAAAGAAAAAATTTAAAGATGAAAATTACTTACCACCAACGTTGAGACGGGGTACACAATATAAAAATGATAAGCAAAAATGATTGTAAAAGTAATCCAAATATACGAAAGACACATAAATGTGCAAAATGCCAAGTCCTAAATTAAATTTAAAACAAATTAAAATCATTATTATTTGTGTATATTTTAAAATTCTTATGTAGCATAAGTCTAGAAATTATCACTTCTTTTACAAAATATTTATTATGGTGAACACAACTGACCCATTTGAGAAGTTTCTTGTCAGAATCACTATTTGGATCTTTAACGTAATTTCCAATTAAAATTAATGTACCACAGAATCCAAATATGCAAACGATTCGTGAAGAAATATCAAATACGTAAGAAACTTGATTAAGTCGTATTTCTAAGAACAAAATGTACATTGCACTAAAAAGCTGGAATAAGAATGAATTTTAAAAGAACGATGTTTAAATATAATATATATATAATAACAAGAATTTGTTATTAACAAATTTGTTAATTTTTTATAAACTTTCGAAAAACCACCTTATGATACGCTCTTTCCTTATGTTGGCGTCTGCGCGGAAGTTCGTCGCCATGGCAACCATCTTTTGCGCAGACGCGAACATAAGGAAAGAGATCTATGCCCAGTGGCGTAACTGGGAGGGCAAGGGCCCCAGGGAAAAAAAGAAAAATAAGGCCCCAATTATTAAATAATAATAATCTCCGTAAACTCCTGAAGTTAGTTAGTATTTATATTTATTCATCTTTTTCTGTCCACGTTTAAAAAACTGAAGTGAAGTTAGTCTTAGTCCCTTAGTTATTTTATTGATTTTGACTCTCTTTATCAGGAAATATTTTGAAATTTGAATTGAAAGAATAAGGTAACATTTTTCGTTAGTGTCCTGTTGTGCTGGTTTTTAATTGTCATTTGTGTAAAAAAAAAGTTTCGAAAAATGCTTTAAAAATTTATTATGGTTTTTGAAGAAGTTTAAAATATATACACATGCAATTAATTTCCTAAATTTTCAGTTATTATCTCAAATTTAGATTATTGTCATCAATTCTCCATTATATAAGGATTTTTTAAATATTTTCTTTTGCTTAAAAATAAATTCTGCAATTTTTCTTGATTTTCATCAATTTATAATTATATTCATTATTTTGCCATTACTTTTAAAAATTTCAATTATTTATCCCATGTTGCAATTATTTTTATCAATTTTCGTTATTTCTGCGATTTTTTAATTATTTTCTTTAATAAAAATATTTTGTAAGTAATTTTGCAATTATTATTTTTTTTAAACATATATTCAATGATTTTTTCAATTATCTCTCTCAAATTTTATTGAGTGTTTTCAATTTTTCATATTTAAATTATTTTCATCATAATTCAATTTTCTTACTCAATCTTAAATTATTTTCAGCATATTTCAATTATTTTTTTCAATTTTTAATTAATTTTATCATTTTTCAATTATTTATCTCAATTTTTAATTATTATTCTCATTTTCTAAAATTATTTTCTAAGATTTTTAAGTATTTTTCTGAAAATTTAAATATTTTGTTCTATTTCTAATTATTTTCAATTGTTATCAGAACTTCAAATTTTTTTGATTAATTATCGTAAATTTCAATTATTTTTAGCTTTCCTCCAGACTTTTCTCCAATTTTTAGTTTTTTCTCATTTTATAAAATAAATTTCTGAAATTTTCTAAGTATTTTTCTCCAATTTCTATTATTTTCTTCAATTTTTAATTATTTTTCTTTGTTTTCATAATTTCCAAAAAATTTTATTAATTATCGTAAATTTCATCTATTTTTAGCATTCTTCCAGTCTTTTCTCCAATTTTTAGTTATTCTCATTATCTAAAATTATTTTCTAAGAATTTAAGAAAATTTTTCTAATATTTCAATTGTTTTCTTCAATTTTTAATTATTTTTATTTGTTTTCATAATTTCCAAAAGATTTTATTAATTATCTTAAATTTCAATTACGTTTAGGTTATTTCTTTATTTCTTTTCTCCAATTTTTAGTTATTTTCTATTTTTTTAAATTGATTTCTAAGATCTTTATGTATTTTTTAAAATTTCAATTATTTTTTCTTTATTTAAAAAAATTCTGTAGTTTTTTCAATTATCACAGTTAAATGTCATTTATTTTTTACAACTTATCATTGTTTGTATCATATATTTTAATTATTTTCGGCAAGTTATAAAATTTAAAAACATTTTTCAATTATTTTCCAAAATTTGTTTCCATCAATTTTCAATTTTTTACATTTGTTTCATAATTTCAAAAATTTTTAACTATTTATCTGACTTTTCAATTATTTCATTATTTATAATATTTTTTATATTATTTTCTTCAATTTATAAATACTTTCGTTCTTTTTCTCGTTCTTTTTCATAATTGCCAAAAGTTTTTACTTATCATTTTAACTTATCATTGTTTGTATCATATTTTAATTATTTTCGGCAAGTTATAAAATTTGAAAACATTTTTCAATTATTTTCCAAATTTTATTTCTTTCAATTTTCAATTCTTTATTATCGTAAAATTCAATTACTTTTAGCTTTCTTCCAGACTTTTCTCCAATTTTTAGTTTTTCTCATTTTATAAAATAAATTTCTAAAATTTTTTTAGTATTACTTTTTAATTATTATCAAGTTAAAAAATTTAACAAAAATTTTCAATTATTTTCCAAAACTTATTTCCTTCAATTCTCAATTCTTTACATTTGTTTCATAATTTCAAAATGTTTTAACTATTTATCTGACTTTTCAATTATTTCATTATTTATATAACTTTTTATATTATTTTCTTCAATTTTCAATTAGTTTCATTCTTTTTTTCGTTCTTTTTTATAATTGACAAAAAGTTTTTACTTATTTCTCTTTAATTAAAACTAATTCTGTTCAATGTTAAATATTTTTTATCTTTTTTCATTTATTTTCTCTAATTTTTAATTATTTTCTTTTATTTCAATGAACTTCTGAAAGTTTAAAGTATTTTTCTCAAATTTTGTTTAACTTTCTTTAATTTCAAATATTTTATGTAATTTGTTTAATTATTTTTTTTAATTTTAATTTATTTATCTCAATTTTTAACCATGTTTTTTCAATTTTCAATTATTTTCTCTAATTTTTCATTATTTACTTTTGTTTTAATTTACGTTTGAGATTTTTAAGTATTTTTCTCAAATTTAAATTATTTTCTTTATGTTTAAAACATTTTTATTATTGTTTAAATTACTTTCCCCAATTTTTAATCGATTTCATTTTTTTTCCAATTAATTTGCAAATTTTGCAACTATTTTGTTTAATTTCAATTATATTTTGCAATTCTTTTTAACTCTAAACCATTATAAATTTTGTCCTAAATAAATATTTATTTTATTTATATTAATTGCTTTTTAAATATTATATTTAAAATATTTATTTCATCTTATTAGATAAATATTATTTACCGATTTGTTATATTTATTATTATATTTTATAATTTCTAAAATGAATGAAGAACTAATCCCGCGCTGGCACTTGTTTTATTTTGCTAGTTATTATTAATTAAATAATAATAATCTCCGTAATTAAAAAAAATTAAATACAGTTTGAATTAGTCTGTAACTGTTTTTTTTAACCATTTTTGAAGTTCCGAAACTTTTATCAAGTTTGCTGCAAGTTTGAAAACTTCCGGAAAGGTTGCGATTCTGAATTTAATTTTTTCAAATATCAATTATTCTCTTCAGTCTTTGAATTATTGTCAAGAATATTTAAATTTATTACACAAGTTTTCATTCAATTCTGTCATTTTTCAATTATTTTCTCAACATTTCAATTTTTTTTTCTATCTTTAAATTATTGACAGGAGTATTCAAATTTTCAATACTAATTTCAATTCTACTTTTGTTTATTTAATTTCGATTAATTTTCTTCAAATTTCAATTACTTTTGTCATTATTCAAGTATTTTTGTCATTTTACGATTATTTTCTTCATATTTCTATTATTTTTGCAATGTTAGAATTATTTTCTACAAATTTCAATTATTATTTTATTCAAATTATTGAATGCGACATATTAATATTTAATATAGTAATTATTATTGTTATATCGAATTTTAATATTATTGTTACTTTAAATACATTTTTAAATTTTATGTTGTAATGGACTTTTGCCTGTAAATAAATAAATAAATAAATAAATTTTGATTGCCATGAATTTTTAAATTTATTTTATTAGTTTTTAATTATTTTCTACAAATTTTAATCATTTTCTTTATTATTTTTATTCTTGTCATGAGTTTATTAAATTTGTATTGTTTTAAAATGAATATCGACAAATTTCAATTATTTTTTTCAAACTTCAATTATTCTCAATAAATTTTTTATTTATACACCAGCTTTCAATTATTTATGTCATTATTCAATCAGTTTCTTAAAATTTCAATTTTTTGGTCAATTTTTCAAGTATAGTCTTTAAATTTTTAATTTTATGCAACAGCTATCAATTATTATTTTCAAATTACAATTATTTTTTTTATTGTTTAACTATCTTCTTGTAATTTCAAATATTTTTGAAACTTTTCAATTATTGTTTTTAAATTTCAATTGTGTTCTTCAATCTTAAAATTATTGTCAGGAATATCCAAAATTTTTACACAAAATCAATTCACTTTCGTTATTTTTCAATTATTTTTTCAAATTTCAATTACTTTTGTCATTACTCAATTATTTTTTTTATTTTCCAATTATTTTTCTCATATTTTTGTTATTTTTGCCATTTGTGAATTACTTTTTACAAATTGCAATTATTTTATTCAATTTTTATTTATTGTCACGAACTTTTAAATTTCTTACACCTGTTTTCAATTATTTTCATCATTATTTTTATTATTGTTACGAATTTATTAATTTTTTTACACCTCTTTCAATTATTTTCTTCAAACTTTAATTATTTTTTTCATATTTAAATTTTTTTGTCATTTTTGAATAATTCTCTTCAAATTGCAATTATTGTCTTCAAATTTCAATTAATTTCTTCAACTTTCAATTATTTTCCCCAAACTTATACTTTTTTTTTTAACTTTACAATTATTGTCTATAACTTTTTAATTTTTACACCAGTTTTGAATTATTTATTTCAATATTTCAATTGTTTTGTCAAGTTTTTAAGTATTTTCTTCAAATTTAAAAATTTTTTTAAAATTATCAATCATTTTTGTCATTTCTTAATTATTTTTCCCAGTTACAACTATTTTTAACAATATTAAAATATTTTTGACATTTTGGAATTATTTTCTTTTAAATCTTTCTACTAATTGTCATGAATTGATTATCTTTTAAATATCAGTTTTCAATTATTTATGTCATTATTCAATTAGTTTATTTACATTTTAATTATATCGTCAATTTTTCAATTATTTTATACAATTTTTCAAATAATGTATACAATTTTTAAATTTTTTATTTGATTTTTGAATATATTTCTCATTTTTCATGAATTTTTTTTTAAATTTTAGTTATTTTCTTGAAAATTCTATTATTTTTCATTAATTATAGTTTAATTCCTAAAATAAATGGAAAACTAATCTCGCGCTTGCGCGCGTTATATTTTGCTAGTTATATATAATAATTTACAAGTTTAATAAATTAATTAATTCATCCATTTATTCTGTCCACATCTGAAATTTGTCAATAAATTTTTTTTTCTTTTTGAATTTAAAATTTTAAATCGTATTTCACCTTTTCAAAATGTTTTTAAATTTTAAATTTACAGCAATTTTAATTTCTTCAAATTTCAGTTAATGTGAACTTGAATTGATTAAAAGTTCAATTAATTCATGTTTCAAAATTACTAAATTTGAAGTAATTTAAAAATTTTTTCGATTATTAATAATTTTTTTCTATTATGATATAAATTATTTAAACTATAATTTTGTACTATTTTTATCATTTTTCAATTATTTTCTGTAACTTCTAATTATTTTTTTAAATTGTTTCTCTAATTCTTAAATTCACTTCCTTCAAATTTCTTCAAATTTTGTTAAGTTTTTTCAATCACTTTTTTAATATTAATTATTTCTCCCTCGACATTAAATCAATTTAACTACTTATTCCTAATTTTTATATTATTCGTCGCAAATTTAAATTAGTTTTTTTAATTTACCATTATTTTTGTCATTTTACAATTATTACTTTCAATTTTTAATCATTTTCATAATTTTTTAATTAATTTCCTCAACTTTCAAATATTTCAAATAATTATTTTGTTCAATTTTCATTTTCTTCTATTATTTTGCAATTATTTTATCCATCATTTAATATTTTCATTATTTTTCAATTAAGTTCCGAAATTTTCATTTATCATCTCAAATTTAGATTATTGTCATCAATTTTCCATGTTTTCAACGATTTTTCAATTATGTTCTTAAGCTGAAAAATAAATTCTGCATTTTTCTATTATTTTCTTCAATTTTTAATTATTTTAATTATTTTTGCATAATTTTCCAAAATTGAATTTATTTATCTAAAATTTCAATTATTTTCAACAGTCTTTGATTATTTCTGCGATTTTCTAATTATTCTCTTTAAATAAAAAGTTTTAAATAAATTTGTAATTATTTTATTTCTTTAAACACATATTGTGTGTTTTTTTCAATTATTTCTCTCAAATTTTATTTACTGTTTTCAATATATCATAAGTAATATATTGTCATCATACTATTTCAATTATTTTTCACAATCTTGAATTATTTTAAGCATTTTAAAATTATGTTTCCTATTTGGAATTAATTTTATAATTCTTAAATTATTTTCTTCGATTGTTAATTATTATTCTCATTTTTTAACTTATTTTCTAAGATTTTGAAGTATTTTTCTAAAATTTCAATTATTTTCATAATTTTTCAATTATTTGTTCGACTTTTTAATAATTCTCTTTAATTAAAAGGATTTTAAGTAATTTTGTAATTATCTTCTTTTTTTTAAACGTATATTCTATGATTTTTTCAATTATTTCACTCAACTTTTTTTACTGTTTTTAATTTTTCATATTTAAATTATTTTCAGCATATTTCAATTTTTTTTTTTAATTTTGAAATAATTTTATCATTTTTTAATTATTTTCCTCGATTTTAATTATTTTTCTCACTTTCTAAAATTATTTTCTAAGATTTTTAAGTATTTTTATAAAATTTTAATTATTTTCTGCAATTTTCAATTAGGTATTTTCATTTGGTTTCATAATTCCCAATTTTTTTTATTAATTATCGTAAATTTTAATTATTTTCAGCTTTCTTCAATTCTGTTCTCCAACTTTTATAGTTATTCTCATTTCTTTTAAATAATTTTTCAAACTTTAATTATTTTTTGTATTAAAAAAAAATTTCAGAAATTTTTTAAATTATTTCACTCAAATGGCATTTATTTTTTACAACCTATCATTGTTTGGATCAAATTTTAATTATGTATTTTAAGTTTCGAATTTTAAAATCATTTTATCAATTCTTTTTTATCATTCATTTCATTTGTTTAATTATTTTAAAAATTTTGAACTACGTTTCTGACATTTACATTATTTCAATCAATTTTCAATTATTTATATTTATTTATTTATTTATTTAAAAATTACAAACGGGCTTACATAATTACTATGCCCTTTAAGATGGTAAAAATAAAAAATTATGTATAAAAATCGGTAGTAATTAACAAAAATAATTATAAACGATATATTACTTTATGTTTATATTATATTATAAACGATTATATTATTTTTTATATTATTTACTTCAATTTTGGATTACTTTCGTTCTTTTTCGTAATTTCCAAACAGATTTGAATTGTTTCATTTTTTTTGAAAATTGTTCTGCTCAATTTTAAATTTTGTTTATATTTTTTAACGTATTTTCTCTAATTTTTAATTTGCCGGCAACATTCATTAAAATTGGTTTTGAATATAATATATGGCATATTTTTATGCTGGGCATTATTTCGAATTTTCTAATAATAACAGAGAAAAACGAGTGTCAAAAGTGTCCTGTTTCTGAAAACATTAAATTTCATAAATTCACAACTTCTGTAATTTTCACTAAATAAAAAAATAACAAAATACGTGTTTCCTTATTTTTCATATAAAATCAGAAAAAAAAAATTATTTCAAGCAAAAACAATTTTTGAATGAAAATGTCACGTGGAATATCCCATATATTGAATTTTAAAAATTTGGCACCAGATTCGTAATTAACAGCCTAAAAATAAACAAGACAGAATTTGACACAGAAATTGTCGTTTTAAAATATCCCAAATCACAGATGGGCAAATTGCCACTTCAAATTTCAAATGTACAATGTATGTACACCTGTTTAGTAGGTCAAGTACTATGTAATAAATCTTTCCTAAATTATAGATAAACATATATACTACTCTCTTGAGAGCATCAAACAAAAAAATTACGCTTCTCAATAGTATCCACATTATTTAAAAATTTCAAAATCATACGAAAATTAAAGTTTTATTATTTTAATATAATGTAATAAAATAATTAATAATTTTTTTTTATAATAAGTCAATACAAAAAAATTAAGTAATACAAAATTAATAATAGATAATTAAATAATAATAAAAGAATAAATAACACTATTTTGAGGGTAAACGCGTTTACTCTTTCAATTAGTAAAATATGATCCTGAAATAGTTATTTTTCACTATTTCAGATTTAGAGCGAGTATGATCATAAAATTTTCTCAAACTTACCATTTCTAAGATTTTTATCATAATTATATTCTTAGTTGTTACTTTCTCAGAATGTAATTCAGAATTGACAACAGAACTCTCATTTCTGTCCATGGAAATTTTTATCACATTTTGATTATTATTTTTCAATTGCATACAATTTAAGGTATTTAACGGATTTAATTCTTTCTTTTTTTCCAATATCTCGACAAAATTAAATTCAATATCTAGCAGTTCATTGAACACCAAATTTCTTTCCCGGGGAATCAGTTTGCTCATTTGTAATTTGAACTTTTCTATAATTTTTTTCAGACTCCAGATCAGATTTATACATTTTTCTCGCGTCATGTCTGCTGACAACTGAGACCTAATTTCGGTCAACTCCGACCTCATTTCTTCACTACTAATTAAATTTTCCGAAACACTTTTTGTCCATACTGTTGTTTCACATGAATTATTATAAATACCAGAAACATTTAAATCGGTATTTTTCGCTTCTGCGACAACTCCGAGAATTCGAGATAAATCTCCGTCAAGAACAGAAAGTAGAGAGTTTAAATTTTGCAATGATTTGACATTTTCTTTTTCAGCAGCAGTCAGATTCGCATTTAATGTTTCCAATGTAACACCCAGTGGATAATTTTGTTCAACTTTATTAATTTCTGAAATGAATAGATCATTCGAATAAGGCGGTGGCAATTCATTGTTCATTGGAACAAGAATTGGTGCTGATGTGCTAAAAATAAAATCAACTGACGTCAATGGTACAGGTGGACACGAGGAGTCATTACTTTTTGATGATCTTGACCCTTCAGACGGTGTTAATTGTTCATCTTTTATTAACATTCTGAAATAATTTAGTTAAAGTCAAGAATCAAATTATAAAAATACAAATATCATTGTTGTGTGTCAACTCCCGAAAATCCGAATCAATCAACATTAGTTCTTTTAGTGAATTTCTTCTCTTTCCGAATGTTTGAAACAAATTTTTAATATTGAGAAACAAACAAAATCCAAACCAAAGAGCAATTATAAAATAGCTTTCTTTCGTTGTTTTATGTTACGATTAAAAATTAGAGTACTTACATAATAAATTTTTAAGGAAAAAATAACGATTTTGTTGTTGTACCGATCTTAAGTTGAAAAACTGAAAATCGTTTATTAAATGATACGATTCTTCGTTGAAAGCGTTAACTACTGCTGTTCATAACTAAAACTACAAGGTTTTTTACTTCTCTAAAAATACACATAAACTTTTCTCAATGTTTACTTGTGGAGTGGGGCATTGGATTATGAAACTAAAAGCGTCCTTTAACAAAATTATCTATAGACTGATTTAATTGTCATTCTTGCATAAGGTAAAGGCAACAAATTATTATCTATTACTTATTATGTCAAAAGCAATATTAAATAATATTTTCATTAATTTAATAGTTATTAATAATGATCTACTTTTTGGGTTCCTGTAAATATAAAATAATGGATTACAGTCAGAAAATAAATGTTTGAATCAATATCTTTCACAATATTTTAAGTCCCCTAACGCAGCTAGAGAGAGAGAATTTGACAAGGGACTTAAAAAAAAATGATGCCAGTTTCCCCAAATAAAACAACTTTAAATAAAAATTATACTTTTTTTTTATTTTTTTATATCATGATTTGAAGGGGAAATAAAACAAATCGTGTATATCGTTTAAACAGGTAATGTTAATAAGGGACAGGAAAAATAAAAGAAGAAAGTAAATTTCACGAATTTATTTTCAAAAAGTTTCTTAAAAACTGTGATTTGTAGTTTTTGTACATTTTCTTACAATTTTTAGAATTTCGTTTCAAATAACAACGATTTATCAGGTATCATCTCCTGTAACATGTTCGAATTAAAATAAGCGCATTTCCTGCATAGCATCCCATGGCAACAAATCCGAAGATCTGAAAAAGCAAAAACAAGAGCAATGTTTTCATATTTTCTGCCTCCACCCGGAAAAGTGATCAAGGTACCAAAAATAAAATTTTTTTGGTTAAAATATAATTAATTAATTCTGCGATAGAGTTATGTTCTTTGAACATTTCTGAACAGTAAAATAGTTCGTCAATTGAAAAATATTATTTTTTTTATCGATTTTATAGCAAATTTACGAAAAAGTGATGTTTTTCTAAAAATGCATGGAAAAATTCCTTTGTCTAGAGGCATGTGTTGATAATGCTTGATTTGGTTCAAACTTGCAGGAAAATTTTTTGTTGGTATCTTGATCAATTTTCCGGGTGGAGAACAAAGATTTAAAAATATTGCCTATGTTGCGAAATGAAAATTATGTTCTGTTTCATATAATTTTTTTATTTTTGAGAAAATGTTAATTTGCTAAAATAATTTACCACTGCAATAGAAGGTCCATTTTTTTTCACTTCCATGTGCCACAATAATAAGGAAGTTGAGATACACATTATAATTGTCCATATCACGCAGAAAAAAGTGTCCTAAAATTTTATAAATTTTACTAATAAAATAAAATGCGCGCCAGCGCGCGATTAGTTTTTCATACATTTTAGAAATTATAAAATACAATAATAAACATAACAAATCGGTAAATAATATTTATCTAATAAAAAGAAATAAATATTTTAAATATAATATTTAATAATCAATTAATATAAATAAAAAAAATATTTATTTAGGACAAAATTTATAATGGTTTAGAATTTAAAAGAATTGCAAAAAATAATTGAAATTAAATAAAATAATTGCAAATTTTGCAAATTAATTGAAAAAAAAAATGAAATCAATTAAAAATTAGGGAAAGTAATTTAAACAATCATAAAAATGTATTAAACATAAAGAAAATAATTTAAATTTGAGAAAAATACTTAAGAATCTTAAAAGTAAATTAAAAGATTAAAACAAAATTGAATAATGAAAAATTAGAGAAAATAATTGAAAATTGAAAAAACATGGTTATAAATTGAGACAAATAAATTAAAATTAAAAAGAATAATTGAAATTTACGATAATTCATAAAAAAAATTTGAAATTAAGAAAACAAATGAAAGGACCTAATTGAAAATTGAAGAAAATAATTGAAATTTTAGAAAAATACTTAAAAATCTTAGAAAATAATTTTAGAAAATGAGAATAATAATTAACAATCGAGGAAAATAATTGAAAAATGATAAAATTATTTAAAATTAAAAAAATAATTGAAATATGATGAAAATAATTTAAGTATGAAAAATTGAAGATAGTTAATAAAATATGAGAGAAATAATTGAAAAAAAACAAACAATATATGTATAAAAAAAATATAATTACAAAATTACTTAAAATTTTTTAAAGAGAATAATTACAAAATCGTAGAAATAACGAAAATTGATGAAAATAATTGAGATTTCGGATAAATAATTGAATTTTTTTCTAAATAATGCCAATTTAATGAAAATAATTATAAATTGAAGAAAATAATAGAAAAATTGCATAATTTATTTTTAAGCAAAAGAAAATAATGAAAAAATCGTTATATTATGGAAAATAGATGACAATAATCTAAATTTGAGATAATAACTGAAAATTTAGGAAATTAATTAAAAAATAATAAAAATACTAAAAGATGGAGATAATAATTACAAAATAATAAAAAGAAATAAAAAGTGAATAAAAATAATTAAAAATTGAAGAAACTAAATTATGTAAAATAATTGAAAAATGTTTTTAAATTTTAAAACATGACGAAAATAATTAAAATATGATACAAACAATGATAAGTTGTGAAAAATAAATGACATTTAAGTGTAATAATTGAAAAAACTACAGAATTTTTTTTAAATAAAGAAAAAATAATTTAAATTTTGAAAAAAATACATGAAGATCTTAGAAATCAATAAAAAAAAAGAAAATAACTGAAAATTGGAGTAAAGAATTGAAAAAATAAGCTAAAAGTAATTGAAATTTACGATAATTAATAAACAAATTTTGAAATTATGAAAACACATAAAAATAATTAAAAATTGAAGAAAACAATTGAAATTTTAGAAAAATTCTTAAAAATCTTGGAAAATCATTTTCAAAAATGAGAATAACTAAAAATTGGAGAAAAGACTGGAAGGATGCTAAAAATAATTGAAATTTATGATAATTAATAAACATTTTTTGAAAACTATGAAAACGAATAAAAATAACTAAAAATTGAAAAAAAATAATAGAAATTTGAGAAAAATGCTTTAAAAAATTATAGGAATTAATTTTATAAAATGAGAGAAACTAAAAATTGGAGAAAAGTCTGGAAGAAAGCTAAAAATAATTGAAATTTACGATAATTAATAAAAAAAATTTAAAAATTATGAAAACAAATAAAAATAACTAAAAATTGAAGAAAATAATTGAAATTTTAGAAAAAGGATTAAAAAAATTATAGGAACTAATTTTATAAAACGAGAAAAACTAAAAATTGGAGAAAAGTCCGAAAGAAAGCTAAAAATAATTGAAATTTACGATAATTAATAAAAACAAAAGTTTGAAATTCTGATAACAAATTAAAATAATCAGAAATTGAAGAAAATAAATTTTGGAAAATAGTTGAAAAATGTTTTTAAATTTTAAAACTTCACGAAAATAATTAAAATATGATACAAACAATGATAAGTTGTAAAAAATAAATGACAGGACTTTTTTTAAATAAAGAAAAAATAATTGAAATTTGAAAAAAATACGTAAAGATCTTAGAAATCAATTAAAAAAAAAAGAAAATAACTAAAAATTGGAGAAATGAATTGAAGAAATAAGCTAAAAGTAATTGAAATTTACGATAATTAATAAACAAATTTTGAAATTATGAAAACAAATAAAAATAATTAAAAATTGAAGAATACAATTGAAATTTTAGAAAAATTCTTAAAAATCTTAGAAAATAATTTTAGAAAATGAGAATAACTATAAATTGGAAGAAAGACTTAAGGAATGCTAAAAATAATTGAAATTTACGATATTTAATAAAATCTTTTGGAAATTATGAAAACAAAGAAAAATAGTTAAAAATTGAAGAAAATAATAGAAATTTGAACAAAATACTTAGAAAATTTTAGAAATTTATTTTATAAAATGAGTGAAACTGAAAATAGGAGAAAAACCTGGAAGAAAGCTAAAAATAATTGAAATTTACGATAATTAATAAAAAAAATTTGAAGTTCTGATAACAAATGAAAATAATTAGAAATTGAAGAAAATATTTGAATTTTCAGAAAAATACTTAAAATCTTAGAAAATAATTCTAGAAAATGAGAATAATAATTAACAATCTAGAAAAATAATTGAAAAATGATAAAATTAATTAAAAATTGAAAAAAATAATTGAAATATGCTGAAAATCATTTAAGATTGAGAATGAAAATTGAATTATGATGAAAATAATTTAAATATGAAAAATTGAAAACATTCAATAAAATTTGAGAGAAATAACTGAAAAAATCATCGAATATATGTTGAAAAAAAGAAGATAATTACAAAATGAATTAAAAAAATTTTAATTAAAGAGAATAATTAAAAAAATCGCAGAAATAACGAAAATTGATGAAAATAATTGCAATATCGGATAAATAATTGAAATTTTTAAAAGTAATGCCAAAATAATGAATATAATTATAAATTGATGAAAATCAAAAAAAATTTGAGAATTTATTTTTAAGCAAAAGAAAATATTTAAAAAATCGTTATATAATGGAAAATTGATGACAATAATCTAAATTTGAGATAATAACTGAAAATTTAGGAAATTAATTGCATGTGTATATATTTTAAACTTCTTCAAAAACCATAATAAATTTTTAAAGCATTTTTCGAAACTTTTTTTTTACACAAATGACAATTAAAAACCTGCACAACAAAATAAAATAACAAAATAATCACAGACCAACTCTACAAACTCCGAATCAATTTGAAAATAAATTCTTGAACATCCCATGCTCCAAAGACTGACTCTACAAACTCCAACTAAACATGAAAATAAAATCTTCAAAATCCATTTTCTTCATAGACAGACTCTAAAAAGGCTGACTAAATATAACAATGAAATCCTGAAATTCTGATGCTTCACATATTGACCCTAAAAACACTGGCTAAACATGAAAATAAATTAATTTAAAAGCGATCGACTTTCTAAAGTTCGACTAAACATGAAAATACATTCTTCAATATCCAATGTTCCACAGACCGACTCTACAAACTTTGACTAAACATAAAAATAAGTTAATCAAAGTCTAATCCTTCACCTACCGATTTTACCAACTCCAACTAATCACGAAAATAAGTTCTTCAAAACCAGATTGACTTTACAAACGTCTCCTAAACAGGATATTAAATTTTTAAAATCTGATCGACTCTACAAACTTAAACACGAAAAAAAGTTCTTCAAAATCCAATTCCTTCACTCACCGACTCTAAAAACGACAAATAAACATAAAAAAGGATTCTTGAAAATTTGGTGCTTCACAGACCGACTCAACAAACTCCAAAAAACATAAAAATAAAATCTTCAAATTCCAATTCCTTCATAGACCGCTTTTGCAAACGCTGACTAAACACAAAATTGAATTTCTGAACTTCCGATGCTTCACAAACTGACTCTACAAACTCGGACTAAACAATAAAATAAGTTAACTCATTCAACTCAGCGATAAATAAATTCCAACAAATATTACAAAACTTACTTATTGAAGATAATCACATTCATTTAACTCACTTAGAAGAACAATTAATAAAAAAAGAAAACTTGTCGAAAAACATCTTACCAATTGATACTTCTAATGAAATATTCGATTCTCAATCTGAAAATAATTTTCGACAAAAACAAAATGTCAACAAAACTCTTCAACAAAAATTTGTAAAAGTATACAAAGAGAAGGAAATAATAGAAACAAGCAAAAATAAAAATACTTGGTTCAAAAACTTAACATCCACTGAAATTCCCCAAAACATTATAGACGTAGTTTCCCTAGGTCAAAAATTTAGTCCGTCCCATGATATAAACACTAAGACAATAATTGAACACATTAAATCTATTGAACAATTTATAAAATTTAATAAAATAAATCAAAACGAAGCAGACAACTTACGAAATCAATTAACAAAAAATATAGATATTTTCAAAAACAAAACAAAACATATAACCATCAACGATAGAATCTTTGCAAAAAAGTTAATTGAGACAAAAAAAATTTATAAAATCCCATGATGATATTATTTTTACAATGGCTGACAAAGGTAACACTACTGTTGCAATTGAAAAATCTGACTATTTTAAAAAAATGACTACACTACTATCTGACAAAAATATATATAATGAAATAAAAAATAACCCACTTAAAACATTACAAACAGACACTTACATGATTCTGACAGATTGGAATGAAAACAACTTTCTTAACAGAAAATATTACAATGATGACCTAAGACAAACCGATACAAATGTTGACAAAAAATTAATAAAAAATAGCTTTATAAGACGCTACAGAAAAATTACTAATTACTCTAACATCCCCCTTGATGACTTACTAAATGTAACAGACTTCCTTATGGACAACACCTATTTTAAGTTCAATGACCGATATTATCAACAAACATTTGGTACACCAATGTGATCTCCCATCTGAGATTTATTTGCATAATGGACGATTTGGAAACTGAATGTATAAATGCATTATCCTTTGAACCAATATTTTACCATAGATATGTTGACGATATTATTACATGTATACCAAAAGACAAGATTAACGAAATTTTACACATTTTTAATAACTACAATGAACGTCTTCAATTTACCAATGACATCGAAATATTTATTTATTTATTTATTTATTTATTTAATTATGATAAAGTTCCTAGGGCTAATTAGCCCTCAATGGAACATAAATACAAAAATAGCTTGCAAAAATATGTACAAGGCCTAAATTGACTAGGTTACATATTTACCTATTTGCGTACAGAAAAATGATTGCATATCTACACACATACACAGATCCGCGCTCATATACACATATATCAACAAAAATTACAAGACCTGGTTACCAATAGGTGATCTCAAAGATCGTGCTTTCGTAATTGAATAAAAAGTTGAAAAAAAGAATCTTAAATAAATGGTGGGTAGAAGCATCTCTAATACTAGAGGGTATTTTGTTCCAAAGCCGAGTACCTCTAACAATAAATGAACGCTGGAATTTACATGTGCGATGGGAAGGTACTTTTAATATCGAGGGTCTATTACGAAGCATACGGGAATCTGATACATTATTAGATCTAAATTCGAAATATTCAAAAAGATACTCGGGAACTCTGTTTTGAAAAATGGAGAAAAGGAGATTGCCCATAAAGAACTGTCTCCTCTTTGCCACATTCAGAAGTCCGGCTTTGATTCTAAAGGGAGTGATATGCGTATCTTTAGAGATCTTAAAAATAAAACGAATACATGCATTAAGAGTCCTTTCCAGTTTGTTATTAAGTTCATCTGAGATTTCATCATAAACTATACATCCAAAATCAAAATAGGGAAGGATAAGACTCTTAACGAGAAGTAGCCGAGTAGAAATTGGCAAAGAGTCCCTGTTTCTATACAGTTGTCTAAGTGTAACATATGATTTGCGACTAATCTCAAGAACATGCTCCTTCCAAGACAGTGAACTATTAAGGATCATACCAAGATCTTTTACCGTCTCTTGGAAAACAATTGCCGACCCTCCTAGATGCAGTGGATTAAGAGCATTTAAGCCTTCAATGTTAAAATTCTTGGGTGTGTTAAATATAATGGCTTGGGTTTTAGCTGGATTTAATAAGAGTCTATTTTCCCTCGACCATCTGACAATTAAATCCATATCTGACTGCATATTAATAAGCAAAGTTGACAATTTAGATAGGGACCCAGAAATATAAAACTTAAAATCATCAGCAAATTTATGATATTTACAATAGATTAGTTGGCTACCGAGATCTGAAATGTATAGATTAAATAGCAACGGGGCAAGAGAGGAGCCCTGAGGGACACCGCACTTAGTATTGGCTTAATCTGAGAGCTCTCCTATGCTGTTTAACACTCTATGCTTGTGTGACTCCAAGTAAGACTTGAACCAGTTGAGGACAGATTTTGACAATTTGAAAGTACTTAATTTGTTCAGCAATAAGTTATGATCGATTAAATCAAATGCCTTAGAAAAATCAAGAAAGACTGCAAGAGTTATTTCCTTGGATTCCATGGCAAATTTAATGTCCGTAGTAAATTTAAGAGAAGCTGTAGTAGTACTATGATTGTGACGAAATCCAGATTGGAAAGGATCAAGCAGATTATTATTAATATAAGGAATTGAGTCAGCTGTAAATGGACAATCTTTTCCAGAGGCTTAGATAAAGTGCTGACTATTGAGATAGGTCTAAATTCCGACACAGATAATGGACTTGTTTTTTTAGGGATAGGTCTAATTGTTGCTGCCTTCCATACCCTAGGAAACACACCCACTTGGAGAGAGTAGTTGTAGATATGGAGTAGAACTGGGAAAATAATGGGAAGGGAAATTTTAATCATATTTAGAGAAATACCATCGGAACCAATAGCATTAGTTTTAATTTCTGAAAGGGCTTTGATTAAAGATTCAGGGGAAATATCAATAAAAAAGAAATTGGAGTCATGAAAAGGGATAACGTCATTTAAGGGAAGCAAAGGAGATGAAGAGTATATCGGCTCAATAGTAAAACTGTTAAGGAATAAATTTATTGGAAAGTTATGGTCCACAGAATTAGCTTTAGATGAGATAGTCTTTAGCTTTAGATGAGATAATCTTTAGAAATAAATGAAAAAATTAATTTCCTTGACATCTGTTTAATCCGATCGAACAACAAACTAATTACTAATTAGTACACAAAACCCACCTTTTCTTGACGTATATTAAATTTTAATTCAAACCACCCTTTCTCACAAAAAATTGCAATAATTTATAATTTAGTAGACAGAGCAATTAAATTAGCTAACAAAAAATTTCATAATAATAACCTAAAAATCATAAAAAACATACTTATTAATAATGATTACCCTAACCACATTATCAAAAAATACACTAAAAAAAGACAAGCCAATTAGCAGAGTCGGACTATAAAGAAGTTGGATTTGAAAGACTTTAATTTCATGTTATTTAGTCAGAGTTTGTAGGGTCCGTCGGTTGATGGTCGGGTTTTGGTTAGTTTGGATACTTTAGACAAAGTAGGTTTTGGTGAATTGGTTTATGAAATTATTTATATTATATATATTATATTTATCTTCTTTAAACCACATGTTATTTACTTTATTTAAAGAGTTAGCCAAGTCAATTGATAACCATACAATAAATTTGCTGATTTGCGAGATTCGCGTCTTTTGGTTTCGATTAAATGAAGACTTTCACAATAGCTATATAGGTAGCAGATGTACCTTTAAAGATCTCTGCTTACAGAATTATTTGAGGATTCTCGTCAAAAAGGATGCAGAGATAGATCTAAGAAAATTCATCCACCTTCTTTTCCCTCATAAATTGTTCTCTCATTACATACATATAATCTGCTTTTTATTTAATTTGCGTAAATATACTTACGAATGAACACACAGTGGGATCAAGTTCATTAATATTGGTAGGTACGGAGATCATCAAGAAACACGCTGAGATTGCAAATCCTAGCATACTAGTCACGTTGTAAAAAGTAGTTGTTTCATAATCTGAAGGTTCCGTTGTCAGTTTAAGAAAAAAGAAACCAAAAATACTGAAAATCTGAAAATTCAAATAAGTTCTTGTACAAAGAAATATAAATTAAAAACGTAGTATATAAAAGCAACATCTGGAATAAATGTTCGAAGTTCTATCATTACCATAATAATGACTCAAAAAATGAACCTACCATTTGACAAATTTTTAACGACCTGGAGCAAACATTTGCGAATCGAGTCGATTGTGACTCAATCTCGTTCCTTATAGAAATAATTTGAGCTTCAGTTTGAGCAATTCTTAGCTTCATTCGATGTGAGCAAATGTTCTTAATTCCTACAACTTTCTCAAAAATATCCTCCTTATCGGAATTCGTCATTTTGTGGTAATAACTTTTTGTTGTTGTCACAGCGTTGTTTATTGCTGCCATAAACATTTCCCTGTCTTCAACCGATGATGATCCAGTAAATGACGATTCTATTTTCCACAAAGCTCTCATAACTTCCTCTTTCTCTGAATCAGTCAAACCCACTTTGCTTGACTCATCTACAATTTCATTTGGATGTGTTAAAGTGGATCTTCTGCTGTCGAGAAAATTCAATGCGTCAAATCCATTAGAAATGCATACTTCAGTTTCGAAAAATTCTGCACTTGGCGTATAAGACATATTTGGCAAAAGAATCGATGTTACTGGTGTTGCCAACATATCTGCCATTCGAATTCCTACTGATGGTACCGCCATTTTTGCTGTTCTACAACAATAAAATAATTATTACTTTTCACTATAATAATTAAACATTTATACAAACAATCCGGTTCTGCTGAATTTTTTGTTCAGTTTTTAGAGATTTTATTTTTATTTCATAGAATATAAGTTTCATGTGACAATGTAACATTAGCTGTTAAGAAAATTATTCGAAACAAAATGATCTAAATAAGGGAACAAGTTAATCTTAACGTTTTTTGTTGTTGTTGAAAATTTAAAATATCAAAGATTTTTTGACCTGTCTTTCTAATTAGCTAAATATGAAAGTCAACAAGTTTCGGATAACAATCCTCTCAGCGAAAATAAAATCATGCTATTATTTGGACGCCCTTGACATGCACCAAAATAGAAAATCTACAGAAACATGTAGAATGGAATAAGATACTTACCAACTGTTAGGATTAGTAGAGATTTGTTGATTCTAATTGAAAACCACTTGTTTTTCGTTGGATCTTAATCTTATTTAATATCGATAATAAATTAATTCAAATTCCTTTTTATGTAAACGTTTTAAAAAAAAACTGCTTTCCAATAAATGCTGTTAATGTCCAATTTGATAAATGGACAATAAAGTGATTGTTTAAACGTGTGTTTTTCGCGATGCTAATACGAGCTACTGAGTGTTTTTAAAATTTACTGATGCCGAGACGTTTGATTCTCTCTGTTACAAAAATAGAGTTCTCGAGCACGTGCGTATTGTGTACATTTTCAGCTGAAGATGTAGGAAACCCCCAGCAGCTTTGCCCTACAAAATAAACTTTCCTAATTGACTGCCAAGTTGTTAATTATCCTGATCAATGATCTTTCCATAAAAGACAAAAATAACAACATAGTACAAAGGAATGAAAAAAAAACCAAAACAGTGATTAATCTTTTTGTATGGGTATTATAGTTGAAAATGTTGTGATAAATTTAACATGAAATTAAGCAACTATCACCTAAATTGGCGTCTTGCTGCTCCCAATCGACGTTATATTTTCTCTCAAATTATCACGAATTATATTTCTAGAATTTTAATTTCAAAAACTTTTACGAAAAATTCATGACCGTTTCGAGTTTAATATCTCGCACAAGAGAGTATTTTGATGTTTCCTCAAAAGTTCGGCAATCAAGTTTCAATATTCCGAAAATGTCACGCAATATTTTGAAAACATTTTCAGAGCTTTCAATGCTGTGTGGGTGTCATATCTGGATCATGATGTAGACGACTAGAACGATACTCTCGTAAAATATAACTCCGAATATCTGAACGAAATTTATTTAAAAAAAAAGAATTCTTTGAGAAGCTCTACAGCTGTTTTAATTTCTTATCTGTTGAAGTTTCGCAAATTTTCCTAACTCAGAGTCAGGAATTGAATTAGTCAATTTGAACTAGTTCACAGTCAATGAAAAATTAATTTACTTACTGACGTTATTTTAATGAACAATAAAAATTTCTGTTAAAAATTTTATTTTTACATTAGAGAATGTTAATAAACATCAGGAAAATGATTTTTATGTTGAACATTTTCAACTATGAAAAAACAGCTTTTGAAAATTAATTATTCACATTCTTTTAATAGCGTTCACTTGATCTTGCGTGCTATCCACACAAAATTCGATAACCAAAAACCTTTGGACTACTACCTCGAACTGTATTTGTTTAATTTATAAACAGTAGTAGTAATTTAAGATCAAGCTAAAAGCTATAATTATTAAGTGTGAATGTGTAATCTCAACGACTTAATTTCGCTTTATCTCATTAATTTGCGATAATAAAGTTTGTATGAAAATCATTCATTAATTCAGTGGTCGGCTACTTGTCTCAAGATGAAGGTTATTGCTCTCTTTATTTTCATTGCTTTGGCTATAAGTCTATCACAACAGATGGTGCAACTCAGTGAGTATTTCAACATTTTCTTAAGTGAAGATACTATTTTTTATTATTGCTAGTCATAATTTAATAAATAATTTTTTTAAGTAAATGTAGTACATTTCCAAAATTTGTATTATTTATTTTCCCTCCCGTCCCGAATTTAACTTAATGTACAACTTAAACTTTAAAGACCTTAAATTAATGCAAAAAATAACAAAATAATTTTTTTAGTAAAATGTCCTGAAAACTTTGAGCCACTGAAAAATCCGGATCAAATTTGTGCGAGAGTGACTTGCGTATCTGCCCAAAAATTGGACATAGTCAGGTGAAGAGTATTTAAAAATAATAATAATTAATTAAACTTTCTTAAGCTGATAAATTTAATTATTATACTGAATTTTTTATATTATAGTTTAGGTTACACAGACATTTATTATTTATGACATTGATTTAATAATTATTTTAATATTAATTTCTTGGAGAAAACTCGAAAGTTGGATTAGTTTATGCAAAGTGAAAACGTTATTAAAAATTTAACGTAAAAAAAAAGGTTTAATTGTTGCCAGGTGTCCAGAATACAAATGTCCAGAAGGAAAGCAAATTGACTTCAAGGAAGCTGATAATACAAAAGAATACCCTGACTGCTGTGGAGGACCAGTTTGTGAAACGTAATTATATCTGCAATAATATGATACTTTAAGTTGAACGTTCGATTTTATTAAAAAAAAGAGGGTCGTTTTTCATCTGTAAAAAGAAAACTTTTGCATAAAAAAATCAATCTTTCGATTAAAGACTAGATTATTATGTAGGGGAGTGCGCCCCAAGTTGGACACCCTTTCGATTTATTGCTGTAGAATCCAAACCAAATAAAAAACATTAAAATGTTTTATTTCGGATGAAAGTACAATTTATAAGGTAATTTATGGCCACAGGGATAAAATTTTATTTTGAACATAAATATTTTTTAAAGCATTTTTTCTAATTGTTAAAATTTTCGGTCTAAAAAAAAGTGACCTCAAGATGGACACCCTCTTAAAAGTCTCTAAAAATTGTAGTAAATAAAAAATAAACATCGTGTAACAATTTTTAAACTAATTTTTTAATCATTTTAAGTTTTCTATTATGATTTAAATTACTTAAACTATAATTTTGTACTATTTTTATCATTTTTCAATTTTTTTCTGCAACTTCTAATTATTTTTAAATTGTTTCTCTAATTCTTAAATTCACTTCCTACAAATTTCTTCAAATTTTGTTTAGGTTTTTCAATCACTTTTTTAATTTTAATTATTTCTCTCTCGACATTAAATCAATTTAACTACTTATTCCTAATTTTTATATTATTAGTCGTAATTTTAAATTAGTTCTTTTAATTCACCATTATTTCTGTCATTTTACAATTATTATTTTCAATTCTTAATCATTTTAATAATTTTTTAATTAATTTCCTCAACTTTCAAATATTTCAAATAATTATTTTGTTCAATTTTCATTTTTTTCTATTATTTTGCAATTATTTTCTCCATCTTAAATATAAAAAATATTTCTTAATATCTTTCAATATTTTCATTATTTTTCAATTAAGTTCAAAAATTTTCAGTTATCAGCTCAAATTTAGATTATTGGCATCAATTTTCAATGTTTTCAAAGATTTTTCAATTATTTTCTTAAGCGGAAAAATAAATTCTGCATTTTTCTATTATTTTCTTCAATTTCTAATTATTTTAATTGTTTTTGCATAATTTTCAAAAATTGCATTTATTTACCTGAAGTTTCAATTATTTTCAACAGTTTTCGATTATTTCTGCGTTTATTTATTTATTTTCTTTAAATAAAAAGTTTTAAGTAAATTTGTAATTATTTTCTTTTTTCAAGCACATATTGTGTGTTTTTTTCAATTATTTCTTTCAACTTTTATTTACTGTTTTCTATATATCATATTTAAATTATTTTCATCATACTATTTCAATTATTTTTCACAATCTTACATTATTTTTAGCATTTTTAAATTATTTTTTTCAATTTTGAATTAATTTTATAATTCTTTTATTATTTCCTTCGATTGTTAATTATTATTCTCATTTTCTCAACTTATTTTTTAAGATTTTTAGGTATTTTTCTAAAATTTCAATTATTTTCATTAATTTTTAATTATTTCTGCGACTTTTTAATTATTCTCTTTAATTAAAAAATTTTAAGTAATTTTGTAATTATCTTAATTTTTTAAACATAATTCTATGATTTTTCAATTGTTTCACGCAAATTTTATTTACTGTTTTTAATTTTTCATATTTAAATTATTTTCAGCATATTTATTTATGCTTTTTATGTAAATAAATAAATAAATAAATATTTAATTTTTTTTCTAAATAAATTTTTTTTTACTGTTTTTAAGTTTTCATAATTTAATTATTTTCAGCATATTTTTTTTTCAATTTTAAATTAATTTTATCATTTTTTAATTATTTTCCTCAATTTTAATTATTTTCCTCAATTTTAATTATTTTTCTCATTTTCTAAAATTATTTTCTAAGATCTTTAAGTATTTTTCTAAAATTTCCATTTTGTTTTCTTCAATTTTTAATTAGGTACTTTTACTTGTTTTCATAATTTTCAATTTTTTTTATTAATTATCGTGAATTTAAATTATTTTCAGCTTTCTTCAATTCTATTCTCCAATTTTTAGTTATTCGCATTTCTTTTAAATGATTTTTCAAATTTCAATTATTTTTTTTTATTTAAAAAAATTTTTGTAATTTCTTTAATTATTTCACTCAAATGTCATTTTTTTACAACTTATCAGTGTTTGGATCACATTCCAATTATTTATTTCAAGTTTTAAATTTTAAAATCATTTTATCAATTAATTTTCAACAATTATTTCCTCAAATTAAAAATTTTTTTATTTGTTTAATTATTTCAAAAATTTTAAATTACTTTTCTGATATTTCCATTATTTCATTCAATTTTCAATTATTTATATTATTTTTTATATTATTTTCTTTAATTTATAATTATTTTCATTAATTTTGCATTATTTAGAAAAAAAATTTAATTATTTATCCGAAATCTTAATTATTTACATCAATGTTCGTTATTTCTGCGATTTTGTAATTATTCTCTTTAATTATTCTCTTTAAAAAATGTTAAGTAATTTTGTATTTCTTTTTATAAATATATTGTTTGTTTTTTTCAATTATTTCACTCAAATTTTTTTTACTGTTTTTTATTTTTCATAATTAAATTATTTTCAGCATATTTAATTTTTTTTCAATTTTGAATTAATTTTATCATTTTTTAAATTATTTTCCTTGATTTTAATTAATATTTTTATTTTCTAAAATTATTTTCTAAAATTTTTAAGTATTTTTCTAAAATTTTAATTATTTTCTTCAATTTTCAATTAGGTACTTTGATTTGTTTTCATAATTTCCAATTTTTTTTTATTAATTATCCTGAATTTGAAACTTTCTTCAATTCTGTTCCTCAATTTTAAGTAATTCTCATTTCTTTTAATTGATTTTTCACTTTAATTATTTTCTTTTTTTAAAAAAATTTCTTTAATTTCTTCAATTATTTCACTCAAATGTCATGTATTTTTTTTTACAACTTATCATTGTTTGGATCACATTTCAGTTATTTATTACAAGTTTCAAATTTTAAAATCATTTTATCAATTATTTTTCAACATTTATTTCCTAAATTTTTTTAATTTTTCATTTGTTTCATTATTTCAAAAATGAAACTACTTTCTGACATTTCCATTATTTCATTCAATTTTCAATTATTTATAAGATATTCTATATTATTTCTTCAATTTTGGATTACTTTCGTTCTTCTTCATAATTTCTAAAAAGATTTTAATTAATTCATTTTATTTAAAAATTGTTTTCCTCAATTTAAATTATGTTTATATTTTTTTACTTATTTTCTCTAATTTTTAATTATTTTCTTTTTTCTTCAATGAACTTCTGAAAGTTTTAAGTATTTTTATGTATTTTTCTCGAACTTTTCTTCATTTAAAATAAATTATGTAATTTATTAAATTATTTTCTCTAATTTTAATGAGTTTTTTTTTTAATTTTATATTATTTATCTTAATTTTTAAATATTTTTACACTTTAAGTTAAGTAACAACTGTTAAAAGTTTATAAATTAATTATCAACTGCTTCTTCTAACACATTTTTTATCGCACAAGAAATTTCGATCAACTTTTGTCTTTAAAAAAAATTATTATCTTACATTTTGGAGCCAATTTTACGCGAAAAATCGGAATTCACCATTTCAAAAGTTAAGTATGATCAGAAAATTTTTTTTTCTTCGGCTTAAGCTCATTAAACTTTTCCCAGTAACATGAAGATAATTTTACACGAAGTGAAACTTTTATTTACATTAGTTTTAATTAAGCTAGATTAAGCTAAACTTATCTAGATAAAATCCTGTGTTTTTCAATTGTTTTATCAATTGATTTATCAAATTAGGCTAGAATCGTAAAATTGAAATAATCCGTGTTTTCATGAAAAATTAGCCATTTTATAAATTTTTTTTTAAATTAAAAATTTTAAAACCCATACGATAGAGTGTTTAAAATTACAAAAAAAGGAGAATTAAAATTGTCGACAGAAATTAGTAAAAATTGTAAAACAAGTTAAATTTAATAATAAATATTTTTAGGGAAAAATTGGGTAGATTAAAGATTTGTTGTTAAATCATAATTATTTAATATATTAATTTCGATTGAATTTCTTTAAATTTAGTAAAAAATTGTATTTTTATCCATTTTTGAAAAACAAAAATTCATTTTGCTTTCTAAAACATCTCTTTATAATTCAGTTTGATGAAATGCCTTATATTAGTAATATTTTATTCAAAAGTTATTATAAACAATAAGACTTGTGTTTTACATATTTCTTATACAACTTGTTATTTAATAAACTCCAAGAAATAAAATTGTAAAGAGTGTTTCAAAGAGAAAAATGAGCTATTTTTGATCAAAATTGGATAATTTTAAACATTTAGCTTTCTAAACACTTTGATTTAATTTATAAAAATGAGTTCTAAAATTAAAATAATTGGTTTAATTTCATCGTTTATTTTTGGGTAAATTGCCTACTTGCTATAAAACTTCTAATCAAGATACGTACGATACGGAAAATCTCTCGTCTTACGTGTATTTAGATGTAGAAACTAAATGTCAAGTTGTTACTGCTTCTGTATAGAAAATCAGTGTTCCAATAAATTAATTATTGCATTTATATTAATAATAATTATAATAATTGTGCATGCTCAGAAAAAATACGTACGAGTGCGAGAGTTACGTGAGTCACGTGATTATAAAATAATCATGGCGGATTAACCTGTCACATTTGGCATTGAATGTTAAATTTGAGGTTTTCTTTCTAAAACTTACGCTATTTTAAAGCAAGCAGGTATTTTTGTAATTTATTACAGTGTTTAATTTAATTTTGTAAGTTATTTTATAATTGTAGTAGAAATAGGGTTATGTAAATAATATTGAATAACTTCGTTACTAAAAATAACTAAGGTTTAATATATTTCTAAACTGATTACATACATTTTTCTAATTATAATATACACATTACTTTATAATAATAGATCGAAGTATCAAAATCAAGAAAAAAATAATTATCATTAACAAATTTAGAGAGATAATATTGTTTTATCAAATTCATAAAAAAAGTATTTATTTTGAATTGTATACTTAAATGTAATTATTCTTCATTAATAATTGAATAAAAATAATAAAAATTACATATTTTATCAAAATTAAGAACATTGTCGAAAAAGCCAAGAAATTCTTTTGTTATGAATTTTAAAAATATTTTGAGCTTTTAACTACATATATTTTTTCCCATTATCTTTGTATCTTTGGTTACTTTCTATGTATTTTTTAAATATTTGAAATTCAACAGTAATAACAAAATTTTCATGTAAAGTTTTGTAATGTTAAGATTTTTAAATAACGCATGTATATACCACGCAATAAAATATAAAAGATTACTTTCAAATTAATATATTTGCTGAATGACAGTCTCAAATCCTTGACTTTTCGATGGCATCATATTTTGTACTTCTTTCATGTACAGTCCTAAAAATTGTCATTGATAAAGTAATCATGTGAACAATTATATAGATTATTTAAAATATAATAATTTTGATTTGGTATTTTAAAAAATTCCTGTGTCCAAAATTAAACCTAATTTTGAAAAATCGAAAATCTTAACGATTACAGAGTTTTCTCTATAAGAAAATAAAAAAATAAATAATAAATAATAAACAAAATAATCGATCAAAGAAGTTTTCTTTATGTATAAATTATAACTATTTGTGGATCGTCATTTAACAAACACATTAATTGAAGATATTTTTTTAATTCAAACCATTATTTGCAAATATTTGTTTTAGGTAAACCAATTTTTCGTTGTATAAAACAGAAAAACTGTTAAGTACATAATTAACTTCTATTCATGCGTAAAAACATTTCTATTTTTCATACACATAATATAAAATGACAGCATTCATAAAATGATTCATATTCTTCATTAAATTCTTTTTATATCACATTTACAATCCCGGAATAAACATTCAACGTTTTTCCATTTCAATTCTTTAATTATTATTCTAAAAATAGGTCATTCTTCTAATAGTATTTAATCCCTGTCATCCTGTGAAACACGGTTAGAAAAGTTATTAAAGTTTTGGGATGGACTTTACCGAGTGTGATTTCACTAAGGTAGATGTTTCTAACATAATTGAAAGTTGGTACTACCATTTCATAAATTATTTTCATATTAAAAAAATCAATTAACATTTAGAATTTTTGAAATAATTATAGAATAATATACAATGTATAACAACAAGTAAAGGATCCTTTTTACAAATTCTTGATTTATTTTATTTTTAGTTTATATTAGTTAGATTATAATCCATTCAAAATGTTCAAAATAAGTCTTTAATATCATCGAAATTATTTTTCTTGTAGCAGAAGAAAATCATGTAAATAAGAGACATTTATCTCTCGATTTGTAAATAACCTTTAGAATTAAATTAATCAGACTTCAGAAGTCGCTTAGAAAAGCGATATATATTATTTTTGGAATAATACTTTAGTGAGTAAATAAACTAGTGAAAAGTGTGAACTTTTGTGACAATATAAACCAGTTTCTATTATTTTTACAAGGTCACAAAATGTTCTCCCTTTTATCTTTCCCAGAATCCTCTACATAACAACGTTAATCAATTTTATATTACTTTTTATTAAAAACAGTTTCCGGTCAATTAGCACAGCAAATGTATTCTTAACCCAGAAAGTTGGGCTTTCGCAATCCTAGTAAAAAAAAATGTGTATTTTTCTAAAAAAAAAAAAAAAAAATTGTTCTTAAAAAATTATGATGCAACCGTCACTTATGGCGTTTAAGTCATAAGAACGAGTCCAATGATCATTTGGGTCATTACTGTTGCCAACAGAAGAGTCGGTACCATTATAGGCTTCGCTTGCAGGCTGATTCCACCCTCTAAAATTATCACAAACTTTACTATCTTCTCGTCCCACTTGTAACTCTTTGTTCCGTTGTACCATTACTCTGCAGTTTAAGCACGCTTCAATTCCATACAGAGTCATTAACGCGAATCCGTAGATCTAAAAAGAAAAAATTTATATAATAATTATTATAAAATATAATGAAAATAATTTTTGAAATATAGGGAGTCGATTGGGTAGCTTTAACATTATCCTATTTTCCACTTTTCACCTGTCATTTTTTTTAGTTAACTTATCAATTTTAGATAGACATAAATTTTGTAATATTAATTTTGTTTAAATTGAGCGTAATGGAAAATTAACAATTGCCGTCATAAATTTATCAACGCTGTAAAAATTCGACCCTTGAATTAAACAATTCTGATTAGACAAAATTCCGACCTGCGTCGGGTAGAAGCACATGGCGATTTCAAATTAATTATCATTACATGATACAAAAATAATAGCGAGCCGCTTACCAGAAAACGAAGACTCGTCGTGACAAACACCACTAATTCTCAGAATTTAAAATTCAAACAATATTTTTCCTAAAGTCCGCCATCAGGGATGTTAAAACAATTATAAAATACGTGAACTTAATTTCACGACCACTCAAGACGAAGGCACAACCAGAAAGGAAGATGGTGGCGATAATTTGGGGTCTTGTCTTGTGCCATCCGCCCTTCACCTGTTAGCCATCCTTTTTACTTATTGGTAACTTGGATTCTTAATCGATGTCAAAACCATCAGATGTCCCTTGCTGTGCGAATTTGGCCCAAACTTACTCGTCGAGAGATTTTTGTAAAGTGTGAATCTCATCCGCTAAACGCTCTCGGTTTACAGCCCCTGCCGCTCTCCCGACTAGAACTGGCGTAGCGCATAGCAGTTTTCTTTAGACCGTCTTCCTAGGCGTTTGACGGCATAGTTTAATAAAAATAACAAAATAAACATTTTTAGTAACCGATTTTCTAACAAAAACGACCCCGGAAGAGCACGGAAATTCAAATGATTCACTCACCCTTCAGAGAGGAGCAAATAATAACAATAAGTTATCTCTTAAATAGGAAGCTTTTGCTCCCTGGTTGCGCGAATCCGCGACGGGCTCCTTCAAAAGTTAGTAAGATGACAAATAATGTGTCAGAATCAATCTGCCACGGTATAAATTAAATCATTAATTAATTCAAATGATCTGACTTTTATATCTTACTTTTACACTGATACGATGAGTGATAGAAAAAGAAAAATTCTGGTAGGTTTTACACTGGTCATTTTCCTCGACGAAATTTTACTCCCTTTGGACATAAGGCAAGATGAGTTCTTTATGTATACCATATTAGTGTCGGAAAAGATAATACAATAAATACCATGAGTATGACTTTTTGTAACAATAGTGGCTATCCTGACAAGCGGTTCAAAAATTTTCATTCTGATCTTAAACTAGGAGATTTGAGAAACGTAAAAGCGAAACTATAGAAAGTCCTATTTCACTTATGAGATTGTAGAATTGTCCATGAACAAAATCTCATGGAAAGTAAATTTAAGGCACTTAAGACCTCACATGATGACATGGATGGTCAAACATCATTTGGACATATGCGGAGGATTAATGAATTAGTTTGACAGATGCTGACCAGTAAGAGTGCAGTCTTTTGTAGCAATATATCATCTAACACTGAAGGCTGTGCTCTAATTGGATGATATATGTTCAACTATTTTTCTAATATTACGTATGCCGTACGTGACTTCATTCTTATTCATCCTGTTACTTGGTTTGACACACATGTATTCAGAGTGAGTTGTCAATGCACAATAGAGAGAGGCGAATGGAAATTGGATCAATCTTCTGATTTTTGAAAAAGAACCATATGTGCACCCACCAATCACTATGAAACGGGATTTATTTTCTTCGTGTTAAAAATATTAGGTACTATAAATGTTTATGATTGAAGTAAACTTCTTCTACCAAAGATTATTATTAAGATCATCTGACCTAGGTACTGTAAATTTCTTAGTTTTAGCAACTGCATTTCTCATCTTCGAAACAATAGGTGGGTATTCGGTTTTCCCCCGTCAGATAGTCACTCAGAAAAAAGGAGGTTAAGTCGAAATAATATAACGACAGACTACAGCTAAAAACGCGCTTCTGATTTCTCCGTTTTCTCTCACTGCAAAGATCACATTGAACCTTGACCAACTTAACTTCGGAATCTGTAGAACCTCTATTCACAGAAAAGAACTGAAATATGCTCGATCAAAGCGATTTGGGAATTTCCTAAATCTACTGATTCCCACAGGGCGGTAAGACCCTGCAGACCCTCGGTTCCCAAACAGCAGTAGTTACTCCACATCGACAACGGAGAAGTACCTACTGGGACCTTTCCAATCCCTAACAGCTAAGTAGGCTGCTACCTGAGTTGAGACCGTAACTCACACGTCGTGATTGGTAGGAGTTCTGTGATCCCGATCATGTTAAATAACATTCAAAGGATCCGTCACTCCTTCCAACCGCTAGCCCCAAGCGATGTGAGCTGTTACCACTACCACCAAGAGTCCAACCCAGTGGGATACGTCATAGATGTTCTGAACGACACCACCCAATCTAAGGTGTCTTCACCGTGCCCATAAATGAATGAGATTAAGATTACCAAATCCGCTGTGAAGCTTTTGAAGGGGGCGCGAACATCGCTCAACTAAAGCGGTCATGAATTTGGCGTCTATAAAGTGCAGGCGTCAATTGCTGATGCCTGTGCGCTGGACGTCAGACTCATTGTCATGGGCAGTAATATAGTTGGAGGTTTCTCAAATGATGGCTTTAAGACACTGGGTGCCCTCCTAGTGACTAAAGCTTTATGCACATATCGGAGCTCTGTGTGGCTTGACCGTATTTTCTCCTAGGCTTGTCTAGGACTCAAATGGATAGTTTCAAGTTTAAATTAAATGACCAAGATAGACGCCCAGATGACAAATCACAGGCATCGAGTGTTGCTGGCCGTAATGAAGCAGGCGCAGGTCCATCGTTTTTTAAGGTGGAGGACCATCATAAGTCCTGACGAGGAAAAACGGTTGAAGTGCAAAAGGTTACTAGCGGCAGAGGCCGATACTTTCAGAGATATGAAGATTGAGCATCAAAAATGCTGGAGATAAAAATGGTCCGAAAGACCTTTGTGAACGAAAGGTCTACTAAGGGCATCCTTCTCTTACATTAAGAAGGAGGTTCGGATAGAAAGCGTTTTATAGTTGACGAGGCTTTAAAAGAAATTGCTACCGTCAGGACTCTGTGTGACCAGAGGATAACTCTGGAAACCCAAGATATTGACGGACTAACAGAGAACGAGGAGGTAGTTGTTGTTCATGCGAGCTTTACAGCCTCATTGAAGATAACGGTCTTAGGGACGAATAGACGTGGAGTGAAGTTGGCGATCGAAGTCCCCGTAAGGACGAAGCATCAAGCTTGAGAAGGTTGAGAGGGTGAAGAAGGGCTACTTTAGCTAACAGATGGAGGCTTATGGTGACCAGATACCATAGGTGCTTGGAATATAGCCACAAAAAGTCAGGGTTCACGGGAGTGGACAGATCATCTGCATATTATAAGTGCGGAGAATCTGGTCATACCCTTGCAGAATGCAGTAAAGAGGCTTAAGTGAGGCCAATACAACTGCAGAAACGACTCATGAGGCAGGTTCAAGAGGGTTTTGGAACAAGTGAAGACAGAAGAGGTGCTAAGGCGTAGCAGCTTGATGGCCACCTGAGTGGCTTAGCAAGAAAACGCGGACAGAGAAAGCTACTTCCTCCTGAAGTGTTTTTAGAAAGAATTGACGGGTCATCGAGATTCTTCAACTCCACCACGTACGGGTTAAGGATCTCAATGTCCATCAATGATAATAGATGCCGTTGAATTGGGAACAAGCTACTTTGACGACGGCATTGGGATATGGGTTACGTGCTAGAAACAGGAGTGATACAGGGAGTGGTCTCAAGATTCCTAGTAAGATTATATATTTAGCGGGTCGCGTCGGCGCAATTCGCCCGCATAACCCTGTTGTCCATATAAGTCTACATACTTAAAAAAAATTCATAACGGTAAAGTAGTAGAAAATCTTGTTTTCGGTAAAATAAGTTATGATTGCTTTCATACTAAATCCTTTTTTAAACTTAAGAGTAAGAATACATATAATAGAAATTGTTAATAATTCTAGAAACTCTCAAGTAGGTGAAAAAAGGAAAGTGCAAATTGCATGTGTCTGTACGGAAATCAACCAATTTAAAAGCAGTGTAAAAAAAATTGCAGATTAGTGGCAATCATTTATTATAAATTTTACGTACTGGTGCTTTACTGGAATCATTTTTAAAAATTCCACTGCTATTTGCTAGGAAACATGATGCTGCTAAAAACGCACAAGCCCATAGTATACAGAATACGTATTCCTGAAACAAAGAATAACATTCGCGCGTTTTTATCCAAGAGACGATACTTAAGGGGAGGTTCCTGTCAGGATCCTTGATCTTTATCCGCCGACGGAGTTGGACCGTAATCCTGATAAGGTTAGCTTCATTAAGAGGTTCCCGTCTTCGAAATTTGATCAAGGCGCCGAGACTTGCACCACCTAGACGACTATGCAGAATCAAGAATCTTGCTCCAGGGCGCTTCCTTGATCAAGGTTCTAAACAAGAATCGACAAATTCCTGCCGATGAAGAGCTCCCCAGGTCAGGATGAAGTCACTTGTTTAGTACTATGTTCAACCGGTTTATTAAATACATTGACATTCCCAGGCATTTGGTCCATCCAGCGACCAAACACAATCAATTCGGCTAGCGTAAAAGTTGCTGTTTCATGGGTCACCTAAACAGCATCCTTCCAATAGAACAGGGTTAAATAAAACATTAAATCTCGCAGTAATTTTTACCATACCGGTGTCTCAGTTTTGCGTCCGGGTTATTAAATAACCTCAAAATTTACAGATATAGGCCGCGTTATCCTGAAGCAGATTCGGATCAACCAGCGACGGTCTCCACATCCCGGTTTTAGTTCCATCTTGCCTTCGATTTCTTTTATTGGCATACAAAATGCGTTTATGGTAATTATAACAAGTAGACTTGTTCTTTTAGTTCTCTCGTTATTTATTATTCATAAAAATCCGTTTTTATTTACTATTATTATTATGTCCATTTTATTTCGATTTTTATAATTGTATAAATTCAAAGTTTAGTTTTTTTTTCTTTTACGAGGAATTGTTTAATTTTAGTTTATTCTTTCTACACTACTGCTCGCATTTGTATTTTTTTGAAGCTCTAGAGCATACCGTGCAATCAAAAATTCCGTTTCAAGATAAACGCGTCTAAAGATCTAAGAAGTAAAAATTCATATTCAACGTTATTTTTTGACAACTTACATCTAATCAGCTATTCCTGTACCATATAGGGTATTTTTATTTTTCCTCAAAAAGCACGTTTTTTTTTATTTGAATAAAATTTGTTGAATTTGTTGACACGAACCCGTGTATCTCGAAAACTATATCATATATAAATATATCCTTTCTCCCACTTATTCTTGACAACATATGGATAAAAATTGATCAAAAAAAAAATTGATTTTTTTTTTCGATTCGAACGGGAACCTCCCCTTAAGCATGTAAAACACTGTGACTGATGACCTCTAAATTAATATTTGATTACCATCTCATAATTAGGACATTTAACTTACAATAATGATTAATTGTAAAAATACTCACAAATGGAAGAACTGTAATACATGGTTTCTTGAAAGCACCACAGGCATATAATCCTAACAAGCAACCGGTAATTGTAAGTCCAAGGGATGATACTAAACTAAAACATATTCCAGGTGTAGTATTCGCAAAAGGCGATTCTCTCACTGTAATAAAACTAATGATGTTAAGCACCTGTGAAATAAATATTTTCTTAATTATTTTCATGTATTAGATACAATAATAATTAATAATAATACGAGTTACATTAAAATTCTCCTAAATTGATTTTCTGTTAAATATGACAAAATTCTATTAAATTAAAATTTCGAGGTGTATTTCCAAATGAGGGTCACCTACGATTTTTCTATTAGGCCCGTATATTAACGAATTTTCACACGCTGATTACGAATATCATAATGAAAATTGAGACAAATTTAGTTAATGGTTAAACCCTTGAAAAATGTATAAAAATTGTAATTTTTTATCATATCTCTTTAAATAAAATTAATTTAGAAATATATTTCAGACAAAATTTGTAGTCCTCGTCAGCATACATATTTTATGTACCACAAATTTCTCATTGAAATAAACAGTTTACGAGAAAAATGCAACACTAAAAATGGTGTTACGTATTTCTAAACAAAATGAATATCAAGAGTTTCTTGTAATTAGGTAATAATTTTTTACAGGATTTGATAGAAAATAAGTTTTTTCACGAAGTGAAAATAAAAATATTATTATTCATGAACATTTTTAGTGTTTTATATACGGAACAGTAAAAGAGATTTTAATTACGTGTCAATTGTGTTTAGTATTAAGGTGATTTTTATGCTATGAAAACTTTAATCAATATATATATATATATATATACATGCCATTTCTGCAATTTTTACAATTATCACCCCACTATTCACTGGTGACATATGCATTGTGTGTTTTAGGCTGTCATTTTCATTCCTATCTGATCTAGGAATTGAATCCACAACTGTCAATTCTAATGGATGATTAGTAGTATTTATGGATGATCCACTTTCGGGAACTATTGTTGTTTGGTATACAGGTAATTCTGCAACTGGTGTTGTCGGTGATGCTGCTGGCTCACTAACATCTTTAAATTCTATAGCCATTTTCTTAGTGCTATTAATAAAAAAAATATGATTATATTATTATCAAATAATACTATTAAGACGCATTTACATAGTTAAAAAATATTTTCATATTATCCATAAGTAGAAAACAAAAACGAAAATTGTATACACATTTCCATATACTTCAAGTATAATCAATGTATGTGCCTCTTAAATACAATTATTAAAATTAAAGCATTATTATATGATTCAATTACTTAAAAAAAAATACAAACAAAAATAAAGTTCTGTGTATTTATTTTTATCACTTCGAATACAATAGCATGTAATACAATGAAATTAAACAAAATAATAAATAGCAATAACAATTGTACAAATTCAACTCACTTGAAACTTACAACGGGAAATAAAAATTCTTCTCAATGCTCTTGTCCGTTTTGTAGTTTTTTCATTTTTCCTTTAATTTAAAAAGATGTCAAGAAACGTGATAAGAGCAGCTGATGAAAAATCACGAAATCTTCATGACTGCGGATGCGCAAAATAAGGTCATTCATGTCTTCTTATAGCGACATTCTGAATGAAAAACTGCAAATGTACGACAATAACAATTTAATGTAAAATATTAATTTGCAATGTACAAGTGAGTATATTACATGATGCTATTTACTGTTTTTAATTGGAAGACCCAAACAACACGTATCCGCATTGAGATTATAACTGAAAGAACAACGCCCTCTCCCTATACCACTTTTCTTTATCCTTGTTAATTTTACACACGAAAAAGAGACAGAAAGGTCGGTCGTGAAAGTTACTAGAATCAACAGGAGACTCAGACTCAACCCTAAAGATAATCGATACTGAGCTTTTCCTTCATAGGGATATTGTACTTTGACTATAAACTAGTTACAAGTTTCGATTGGTAAAATGCAAAATTCAAAATTTTTAAATTTCTGCAAAATAGTAATTTTTACGATTTTATAAGGTTGATTGGGAAAAAAATTGTTGCAAAAATTGAGTATAATATAATGTTTAATGTATGTTAAAATAATACATTCTAAAATTTTACATAAACTTATTCAATAGTTTGTATTATATTTTATATCTTTTTCCACTTGTACATATAATATTTCTTTAAAAACTTTTAAGAATCTTTTAAATTGTTTTTTTTTTTTTGTTACAAATTTCAGAAGCTTGTTTATATTATATTATATACCTATACTCTGACTCTATTAGTGCAATTTAATTATATTGATTACTTTTTTGGACGGACATTGTAGCACCATTTCAAGATTCTTAGAGAGACATTTAAAATTTCACAAGCAATTTCGTTACAATTTTCAATAATTTTTTCATTATTCTTATTTTTCGTTCGACAAAAGTTCTTCTAATGATATTTTTTAAAAATTTAAATGCAGAATGAAGAAGCGAACACTTTGGCGATTATAACCAATAAATATGATAATATTTTTATAATATACAATAATTCTAATAACAATAAAATGCATTCTTTTATTTGCGTTTAACTTATTATACTTTGAGCGTTCTGAAGGAAAAGCGCATTGTGCTTGTACTACATAATTATTTATTAGCCTTTTAGTTGTAAGTTTAATATATCACAGACTTTTTTTTAATTTTTAAGTTTCCAAAGAAAGTCTAGTCCATAGATTGTCATGCCAAAAAGTATGTAAATCTGGAATAAAAAATTGTTATAATAAAGAAAAACGTTTGCAAACATTACTAAAAATGAATATATTAATTATAAAATACATTTATTATTCTTTCGAAAAGTAGAATTTTTTTGTGTATCTTTCATTTGTTTTGCATATTTACCCCGATTCCAGAAAGGGAAACCAAATATGCAGTTAGAGCACAGCCAGTGGCACTAAAGGCACAGAAAATGCAGTCCTGAAATGTGCATAAATGATTGGAACACATTTATAATAAGACCTAAAATTATTATAAATTAGTAAAGCAAAGACACTTTAAAATTCAACTCTGGTGGTTAGTGTTTCAAGAAAATATTTATGTCCCGTTATTTGAGTGACAATTATACAAATTAAAACTTATGTTCGAATTTTAAAAATTTCTTATATTACAGTTTAATCAAAAGTGTATACAAATTTCTTATCAATAAAAAACAGATTTGACAACTTTTTAAATTTCTTACCAGAATGCGCACATTTCGTGATCTATTAGAATCACACCAATAGAATCCTAAGAAGCATGTAGAGATGATTCCAATTAATTCAAAAAACAGGACAAACAATCGACGATTAAGTGAACGTTTCGAATCAGTAACTTGGATAAAAACCGTAACACTTAATGCCTGCAATAAAAATATAACATTACAATATTCTCAAAAATTAAAACATATTTTAATAGTTGCAAACAATTTGTTTATATTTAAATTCAACTACTCTTTTATAAAGTAAACAAGCCAAAGATTATGTTTATTTCATGAAAATTTTAATTCTACGTCAGCAAGAATATTTATTTTCTCATGAAGGAAGCAACATAGTAATTTTTTAAAAATTTATAATTTCAATTTTTTTTATTAAAAGTTGTCATACCACTTCAACAATTTTCAGTCCTATTGTTACAATATTGCTGCACCATTCAGATTCAATTTGAGTGAATCCATAACCTTTTGTTTTTTCTTCGTTTCTCATTTTGTTAATTTTTCTTATCTCTGACAAAAATTCTTCTTTTTCTGAATTGGTCAGTCTTGCTTCAACATCATGCAACAATTCTATTACTTCATCCTCTGCTTGAGAAAAATTCTTCTTTTCTTCCTGAGTTCTCCATAAAGCATTGGCCCTCATTTTTGACAAAGTGCTTAAAATTTCACTTCTTTCACTTTCGGTTAAACCCGTTCTGTATTCTATTTCATCGATTGAAGGAGCAGAGGGGATTTCTGGATAAAGTCGCTTGGTCAAGGGGAATTTTACATCATCCTCATCTGCTGATTCAGAAGCATATGGGGGAGGTTCTATGTAATATGAAGGAGAAGTTTCCAATTGAGGAGAAGCATTCTTTATATATTCAGATAAGCTTGGTGAATAAGGCGGAGGATTTCTATCGAATGACAAACTTGTTCGATAAGGAGGTGGCACTATTTTATGTGATTCTGATTCAGAAGAATCTGGCAAATAAGATGGAAGAAATCCTACTTCTGCAGAAACTTCTGTTTCACTAGGCTCGGCGTCTCCCATTTTTCACAAAACGCTTCTTTCTGAGGAAGTAAATACATTAAACAATTCAGATTTGGAATTTTATTTTAATTTTAAAACAGAATCATTTACAACAATATATGGATCAAAATTACGAGGAGTATGAATATTCCCTAAAACCCATTAAGCCTAAATCACATTCAGCCTAAAACCATATAGCCTAAATCCCATTTAACCTAAATTGCATTCAACCTAAAACGTATTTAACATAAAACTCATTTAACTTAAATATCGTTTAACCTAAAATGCATTGAGCCTAAAATTTATTTAACCTGAATCTCATTTAACCTAAATCTCATTTAACCTAAATCCCATTTAACCTAAAACGAATTCAGCCTAAAACTCATTTCACATAAATCCCATTTAACCTTAAATCCATTTAACCCAAAATTCATTCAGCCCAAATCCGAATTATCCTAAAATGCATTTAGCCCATTTCTTATTTGAGCTACATCCCATTTACCCTAAATTCCACTTAACCTAAAATGCATTCAGTTTAAAACCCATTTAACCTAAATTCCATTTAACCTAAATCCCATTTAACCTAAAATCCATTTGACATAAAATTCATTCAGCCTAAATTTTATTTAACCTAAATTGCATTCAGTATAAAACCCATTTAACCTAAAACTCATTTAACCTAAATCCCATTCAACCTGAATTCCATTTAACCTAAATTGCATTCAGCCTAAAATCCATTTAACCTAAACCTCATTATTAACCTAAATCTCGTTTAACCTAAAATACATTCAGCCTAAAATTTATTCAACCTAAATCTGATTTAACCAAAATACCATTCAACCTAAAATGCATTCAGTCTAAATCTCATTTAATTTCTATAAAATTCAAAAATAATTTATTGTATAATGTTAAATCAAGAAAAATAGAAAGTAAAATAATAATTATATTAGTACGTAGCAAATGATGAGATCTTATACAATTTTCAAAATAATCAATCTTTGCAAGTGTAATTAAATGTTTGTCAATTCTGACATTTTTAGGTTAGGTTGCGAAGAATCTTAATAAGTTTTAAGAAAAGATTTCAAAGTTATGGTGTATAATTTGTCATTATCCTTAAACTTCATTAATTTCATCATGAGACACACGTAAACACCATTGTTACCTAAATTCCATTTAACCTAATCTACTTTAACCTTAATATCATTTAAGCAAAATCACATTAAACCTAAAATACATTCAGCCTAAAAAACATTTACCATAAATCGCATCTACCCTCAAATCCACTTAACCTAAAATTCAATTAGCCTAAAATGCATGTAGCAAAATTTTTATTTAACGTAAATCTCATATAACCTAAATTCCACTTAACCTGAATTGCATTCAGCCTAAAACTGATTTAACCTAAATACCATTTAACATAAAATATATTTAACCTACAATTCATTCAGCCTAAAATGGATTTAGCCTAATTCTTATTTAAGCTAAATCCCATTTAACATAAATTTCACTAAACCTAAAATGCATTTAGCCTAAAACCCATTAAACCTAAATCACATTTAACCTAAAATGCATTCAGCCTAAATTCCATTTAACATAAAATTCATTCAGCCTAAACCCCACTTAACCTAAAATTCATTCAGCCTAAAATGCATTAGGCCTAACTCTTATTTAAGCTTGATCCCATTCAACCTGAATTTCATTTAATCTAAAGCCGATTTAACCTGAAATTCATTAAACCTAAATCCCATTTAACCTACCATGCTTTCAGCCTAAAACTCATTTAACATAATTAGCAAAATCACATTAAACCTAAAATACATTCAGCCTCAAAAACATTTAACATAAATCCCATCTACCCTAAAATCCATTTAACTAAAAATTCAATTAGCCTAAAATGCATTAAGCAAAATTTTTATTTAACGTAAATCGCATATAACCTAAATTCAACTTAACCTAAATTGCATTCAGTAAATCTCAAATAACCTAAATTCCACTTAACCTAAAATGCATTAAATGGCATAAAAACCATTTAAATTTAATCTCATTTAACATAAATGCCATTTAACCTAAAATCTATTTAACCTAAAATCCATTCAGCCTAAAATGCATTAGGCCTAACTCTTATTTAGGCTTGATCCCATTCAACCTGAATTCCATTTAACTTACCATGCTTTCAGCCTAAAACTCATTTAACATAATTCTCTTTTAATCTAAAATCCATTTAACCTAAATCTCATTAAACCTTAATATCATTTAAGCAAAATCACATTAAACCTAAAATACATTCAGCCTGAAAAACATTTAACATGAATCCCATCTGCCCTAAAATCCATTTAACTAAAAATTTAATTAGCCTAACATGCATTTAGCAAAATTTTTATTTAACGTAAATCTCATATAACCTAAATGCCACTTAACCTAAAATATATTAAATGGCATAAAAACCATTTAAATTCAATCACATTTAACCTAAAATGCATTTAGCCTAAATCCCATTTAACCTAAAATTTATTCGGCCTAAATCTTATTTAAACTAAATCCCATTCATCCTAAAATGAATTCAGCCTAAAACTCATTTAACATAAATCCCATTTAACCTAAAACCTATTTAACCTAAAATTCATTCAGCCTAAAATGCATTAGGCCTAACTCTTATTTAAGCTTGATCCCATTCAACCTGAATTCCATTTAACCTAAAGCCGATTTAACCTGAAATTCATTAAACCTAAATCCCATTTAACTTACCATGCTTTCAGCCTAAAACTCATTTAACATAATTCTCTTTTAATCTAAAATCCATTTAACCTAAATCTCATTAAACCTTAATATCATTTAAGCAAAATCACATTAAACCTAAAATACATTCAGCCTCAAAAACATTTAACATAAATCACATCTACCCTAAAATCCATTTAACCTAAAATTCATTCTGCCTAAATTTAATTTAACCTAAATTCCATTTAACTTAAATCCCATTGAACATAAATCCCATTTAAACTAAAATTCATTTAGCCTAAATCACATTTAACCTATAACTCGTTTAACCTGAATCCCATTTATCCTAAAATGCATTCTACCTAAATCTCATTTAAATGAGATTCAGGCTGAATGAATTTTAGGTTAAAAATGAGGTAGGCTGAATGTATTTTAGGTAAAATAGGATTTAGGGTATATGAGATTTATCTTTAATGGGTTTTAGGCTGAATGACTTTTAGGGTAAAAGGGATTTAAGTTAAATGAGTTTTAGCTTAAATGGGTTTTAGGTTGATTGCATTTTAGGTTAAATGGTATTTAGGTTAAATAAGATTTAGGCTGAATGTATTTTAGATTAAATGGGATTCAGGTTAAATGTGAATTAAGTTAAATGAGATTTAGGTTAAATAGAATTTAAGTTAAACGGGATTTAGGATAAAGGAGATTTAGGCTAAATGAATTTTAGGTTTAATGGGATTTATACGGAATGCATTTTTGGTTAAATGGGATTTATGTTCTATGGCATTTGGATTAAATGAGATTTAGGTTAAATGAATGTATAATGCTGAATGCATTTTAAGTTAAATGTGATTTAGGGTTAATGAGTTTTAGGTTAAATGGGTTTTAGGCTGAATGCAATTTACGTCCAACGGTATTTAGGTTAATTAAGATTTAGGCTAAATGCATTTTAGGTTAAATGGGATTAAGGCTGAATGTATTTTAGGTTAAATGGGATTTAGGCTAAATGAGTTTTAGGCTGAATATATTGTAGGTTAAATGGGATTTAGGCTAGATGGGTTTTAGGGAAAATTCATGATCCTTAAAATTTCTAAAATAGCCTGTAAAATCTGTTCTATTTATTGCGTCTGTTTATTAAATTGTTCTTAATGTTAGTGAAAGTTTAAATATATATAAATAGGTGATTGTTGAATTTGAATATTTAAGAAAATATTTTTCATTGATATTTTGTATTGATTGTGATTTTGTTTTGGATATCGTTTTGTACTTCAAAAGCAATTTTAATCAGTAGGGTCATTTTCGATGGCGCTTTTCATTTGTTATATTTGCAGCTGGTACCGTTTGCGTTATATTTGACAGAATCTACGGCGCCGGTTATTTATCAGAGCAATCAAAGTGTCTGAGGTCCTTGCTTAATTTTAAAAGCAATTAACGTGTTCATTAAATTAAAATTGTGAAGTTTACTATGTTTTTAAAATCCACAACGTTGAAGAAAAATTTTAGTTTATACAAATCAGTTCCATAAAAAGGAACAAAAATTTAAAACTAATACCTAACCTTAAAATTGTGTGCGCAATATATAATGTCTTTAATTTATTAAAATTTAATTGAAAAATAAAATTATGAATTAGAAAGTTTTGTTTTCTTTTCTGGCGTATGATTCACTTCATGTTAAAATCTATAGAAAATGTGGATTTTTCTAAACAAAAACTTTGACTTATGTAAAACCGGTAACTTTTATCAAACATTTTTGAAACCCTCCTGCTTATTGCAATTAGAAAAATTGTATTGCTCTAACTAATCAATTAATCAAAACATCTTAATCATTCTAAAACTAACCGAAAATTAAATTAAAAATTTACAGTTTCTATTAAAACATATTTTTCAAAAGTAAAATAAATATGTATTTACCTTAATTACTTTGAGCTATTTTAGCCCAATCTTGGATAAAGATGACTAATGATAGGAAAACTGGAAAACCTCAATAAGAAAAATATTCAAAAAGAGTTTATAGGGTTTTTAAAAACAGCACTAAATACAGCTGCTTCTAAGAGTGGTATATCACGTTTTACTGACGAAGTGAATCGATAAACTTCCATAAGGCTCCCGTATCCGCTGCTGAATAAAAAAATACTTTATATGGAAAATATTGTTGTTTTTTTTGCTCCTTGGATTTTAACATTTATTTTCAACATTAGCAAATATATACATTTTAAAATAAAGAATCTAACAGATTTGCTATAATTTTTCCTGTATTCAGTACAAAAGTAGGACAAGAAAGTTTATTGATCTCACACATTTTCTGCAATTGTTTCTCCTGAATGATCCTTATGCATATCCTTTTGTATAATCACTTGTTTAACACTATTTAAGGAAATAAAAAAAATAAATATTTTAAAATTTTTCTTTCATACCAATATGGCTTGTTTTAAAATAAAAATCAAATTTGTAATTTGTTCATAAACATAGCATTTATTTCTTTATTCATACTTTACAATAATTTCATTACAAAAGTTATTAAAAATAATTTATGGCATAATGGATATATAGATTATAACCTTAATTTCTGAGATTTTTCCTGTAGAAAAACGTAAAGGTTTTTAAGTCTTCAAAATCTCAGAGCTCCTTTTACTCTTATTGTTATAAACAAATGAGATTAAACCATCAATCAATATCCTTGATAATTTTGCCATAAAAACACATCTAAATGGTCACTTTTATACGTCATAAAATAATTTATTTAAAATTTTTAATTCTGAATGCAGATGTTAAACAAATATATATTGAACTAGAGGTAAAACTTTAATGTCTATTTTTCTCTAATAAAATTTCTAAATAATAGCAAAAATGTTAATTTTATAATATATTCAAAGTTAGAACATTGGCGCGAGTAAAATCATTTTGTAAAAAATATCATTGTTGACACTTCTACTGAAAAATATAACATGAAAATATGAAATTTCTATTTCAAAAGTCAAAATCATGCATTTGGATTATATCTCTTATTTCCGATTATGTGTACCCTAATCACTAATAAATTTTATATTCAGGTAATACTACATAACACATAATAATTTCAAGGTCTTTTACAAAGATAATTTTTTTTAAATTTTGAACATCATATAATATACATCATAGAAAAATATGCTTTATGTCTTTTTTTTTATTTAAAATTTCTTTTGTTTTTTTCTTTTTACTTATTTACAGAAAATGTGATGCTATAGTGAGGTAGTTTTGTTTCCTTATGAATTATGACAGATAAATTGGAAACGCATTAATATTTCAAAACCTTTGCTAAACAGAATTTCCAAAGAAGTGATGAGATTAATAAGTTAGAAATTATATAATTTACTGAAACTTTCGTTTCTTCGATTTTTATTTTAGTAATTTTAAATCCTTTGGAAATTCCGAATAATAAGTTTTTGAGAATATTCATAAGTTTCAAAATCTTTTTTATTATTCATTTCAGTCGCCATAATCTCCACCACCATAATCTCCTCCACCATAATCTCCGCCACCATAATCTCCTCCACCAGAATCACCTCCACCATAATCCCCACCACCAGAATAACCTCCACCATAATCTTCAATAACAGAATTACAACCTCCATAATTTTCACTGACATAATCTCTACCTTCAGGATCGCAACCTCCATAGTCCTCCCCACTGTTATCTTTGTCATTATCATCAGCTCTATCATCATTATCATTTTCCACTTCATTATCAAAAATATCGTCAGTCTGGTTTGAGTAATTTTGACTGAGAGTGTAATTGACTCCGGCCGGCAAAGCATGACTACTGGAATTGTACTCATTCGTTGTATAGTGATACTTTTGTACTACAGTGGGACTATAATAATGATTTTGTGAAAAATCGTTTGAGTGATGTGAATTTGATAAACTGTTGGTTTGTCTTGATTTTGGTCTTTGCATTGAACTTGCTGTTTCAATTGTTGGTAATTTTTCAGAAGAACTAATTTTACAAAAAGGAATAACTGTGAAGATTAGATCCAAAATGTAAACGACTCCCATTGAATAACTTAGAATCTATAAAATAAGAAGAAGTCATTAACTATAATCTCCAAATAATGCATTTTACTTTACATAAATATATAAAAAATAATTACTATTATTGTGTCGTTGGTTCCAGAGTTTACAAAAAGATATCCCATAGCAAATAATAAACTGCAGGTAATATTCTGAAATAAAAATTGATTTATAAAGTCTAATAAGTTGAAAAGCACTTGTTTGAAAGATAACAGAGACACAAATTAGAATAAAATTACTTACAAATAAAAAAAATAATGATAATAACAACATCCAAGATTCGATATTTTATCGACGTAACCTGTCAATGGCTTGGATTGATTACCGAAAAGCATTTAACTCTATAAGTTACATGAAAGTAAAAAGCTAAAATTTTTTTCCTCCTTTTTCTAAAAGGTGATAAGATTTCGAGTAAAATGAGACTAAGAAAAAGTGATTTGGTTAATATTTCAGTTAGAAAATCTTGAAAAAGTGTGATTTGGAATGTTTCATAAAAATTAAAATCACTTCTGAAATAATAAAGATTTTTTTATGTTCTTAGGTTCATTTTAAAGGTAACTTTCTTTAGAATTGATATTATTATATTATTATATATGTTTAAAAAGAACACCTCCTTGTCAAAAATAATTATAACCATTATAAATTTTTAAATTGAACAATAATTACGAATATTATACATTCAAATTATTTTTTCATTAATTATTTTCAATTTTCTTTAGTATTATTTAATAAAATATATAATGAAAAACGTCATTTTTAAACAATTCATTTGCAATAAATAATAAAATTTAAATAATATAATTCCCATCATCTCATAAAAGTATAATAAATTTTTTTTTAATATTATTGAATTGTTTTCAAAATAAACTTAAAAATTTTCACTTATCTTTAATTTAACATTAGTTTCTATAAAATCTTGAAAAACTGTATCTACAAATTCTTACAACATAATAATTAATTATCCATTAAAATTTTAAAAATTATCTTTCCAATTTCAAAAATTCTTTTGGACAAGACCATCATTAAAATAATTGTCATTGAAAGTTTTTGTTAACTTTGTAAGTTTTATTTCAGAAATTCTGTATCCGAAATATTAGTTAAAATAATAATCATTAAATGAATAATAATTAAATATTAAATTGAACTTATAATTATGGATTGTTTAACTAAATTATTTGTTTATTAATAATTCTTTATAATTATTTAAACGTTAATGATTTAAATGTAAAGTAATTAACTATAACTTTTTTGCAATTAATAACAAAGTTACAATTTTATACTATTATTAGTACCTAAAAGGTAGTTCAATGAAAATTATTTTAACAATGGTCTTGACTAAAAGATTTTTAAAATTAAAAATATAATTTTTAAATTTTTAAAGAACAATTAATTAATATGCTAACAATAATTTGTGGATACAGTTTTTAAAGATTTTCTGGAAAGTTTTGTTACTTTAAAGTTAAGTGAAAATTATAAAGTTTATTTTGAAAAAATTTCAAAAATATGAAAAACGAATTTATTAAAGGTTTATGAAATAATGGGATTTATATTATTTAAATTTATATTGGTTATAATTATTTTTCACAAGGAAGATTTCGTTTAAAAAAAAATATATATATAATTTAAAATAATAATAACAAAATTTAACAAGTGATGTGAAGTAACTTGAAAAATTTTGAAATAGTAATCAGATACAACATAACATCACAGTTTCATTGAAAACTCGAAAACGGATTAACTTTTTTTAATTTTCTAAAGTTTATTTTGAAGATGAAATTATAACGCACATTTTTACGTTAAAAAAATTTTATTATTATATTTTCCTAGATTTTTTCAAGTGTTGATAAGTTCTTGGGAATTTACTATGCTTTAATTTTAAAAGAAATTGTAAATCGGTTAAAAATAACGACCATTCAAACTTTTTGAACATTTTTTTACACTTTTTCCTCACTGTGGAGAGTCTTATAATAATCTATATATATAAAGTTACATAAAAAACAAACTTACAACAGGGTAGGACAAAAATTCGTTGCAGGCTGCATTTAACATTGTTAAACCGATTGTAAAAATAAGTGAGGTTATAACGAATGGATAAAAATAACCCATATTCACTTGTTTTTTGTAGATGTGACAATTGATGAATATATACATTCCAGTAATCTGAAAAAGATTGATAACTTCTCATTATTGAATCATTACTATATTTACTATTTGACTTGAAAAATTGAATCCGATTTAAACAAATATAATAAATTGTTCAATCTCCAAATCAGAATTAGTAGTTTTATTAATTTAGGTTTTTAATTTTGCAACTTTTTTCCTTTAAGGCCAGGTTACTCTGAACAATTTTGAAAAAATCGAAATTTTTTTTTGCATTAATTGCTACTGAATACTCGTAGAAATATAGTATAGAATTAGTCCCAAAGGTCAGCAAGACCGAGAAGCAGGTACAAAAGAGTGGGGAGCAAGGTGCTTTGCTGATAGGGTCAAAAACAGACGTGTTGATCGAGCTGAGGTAGAAGCTACTGAAGCACACAGAACTGCTTTAAGAAATGCAAGAATTCTTCAGAATAATGCTTACGAAGACGAGGAAGGAATTGTGTATGCAGCTGGATGGATATGTAGGTAAAATTCACTTTTTTACGATTTTTCACGAATAAAAACTTTGAACTGATTTTTCTCCGAACCACGTTTTTTCGCATGGATGACACTCTTATTTCAAAACTATTGCACTTATCGATATGAACCAAACGGCATTTTACTCTTTAGATGTCTGGCTCTGGCCTCAAGCAGAACCAGAAATATTCATTATTATTTAAAAAAGTTATAAACAATTAAAAGTGAAAAATAAGGTTGAAAAAATTCAAAAGTCCGCCATTTTGTTTTTTTTTCATTGAAAATATTTCATTCTGCTTGAGGCCATAGCCAATTCGATACAGAACATGAAACCGTTTTGTTTTATGCTTTCAGATAATTTTTTTCCAAGAAATTATGTCATCCATCTACGAAGTAGAGAACTTTCAGCAGTCATTTTCAAGACCGCCATTTAAAAAAAAAAAAAAATTCAAGTAACTTCATGTATGTACTATTATATGTAAAAAAACTTATTACTTAACATTTTTTGTATTATAAATAAAATGTATTGAAAAAAATCACGTTTTTCAAAGTAAGCTGGCCTTAAGATAATAACATATAACTTACAATTGCAATGCACTTTAAAAATATTGTCGTAAGTTTAGTATCACATTTTTTCTTCTGTTTTATTTTTCTAATTTTGATTTTTCGATTTATCCAAGCCTGTCTTTCTTTTTTGATGTCGCTCACGACAGTTAAATAATCATCCTTTTCAGTTTGCGTTAGCCTGGTTTTAGCAATCAGCAATAATTCATAAATTCTTTTTTCAGCTGACAACATCGCTGTCCCACCTTCAACTTTGTATACATTATTTCTCATCTTCTCGAATTCTTCAATAATCTCATTTCTTTCAGAATCTGTTATGCCTATTTTATACTCAATTTCATCAATAGTCGGTGCAGATGCTATTTTTTTGGTACTATTTTCAGAAACATTTGCAGCTTCCGATGATTTTCCTGAATTAGAAGGAATAATTGGAGTTTCCAATAATTCATCAGTCGGAGTAGGTGGAGTGACATTTATCGACACTAAGGGTTGACAAGGATAAGGAGGACCTAAGTTAAGAAAAGAATCTTTACAAATTCGATAAAAAATGAATTACTTTTGTTATTTTATAATATTATGTAAAAAATGTTATTATAATTTATAATCAGTTTAAAGAAGCGATTTTTTAAACATATTATTACACTAGTTTACAAAAAAAAAAAATTTTATGTACATTCAATGTCACTATTTTTTTCTTATGTACTAAGCTTCTCGTTACTTAAAAATGACATTAAGAAATTTTTCTATGGATAGGTTTTCGAAAAATGAATTTTTAAAATTTTTTTACGTTTTTTTCGGAGGTGACTTCACGTCTTAGGCCGTATCTCGAGTTACAAAAGTCCGATTGAGTTTTTCTAAGTGTCAAATTAAAGGTAATTAAATTCCAAACAATCGCTTTTAACATTATTTTTCAATCGGTTAAATATTTTAAGTGATATAGTCCAAAAAAAATAGAAAATTTGAGTTTTTGGCCCAAAATCTGAAAAACAAATTCATTCTACCGCCATGCAAAGATAGAAAGCGTTAAATTATGTCCAGTTTTAAATTTTTTACATATATGGCTCACTTTTAAGAAGAAAAAAATGTATGGATGAAAACAATCTATGGGTAATTATTGAAGTTATAAGTCAGGGTACTGAAATTCTCGTTTTACGCCATTTCGGTATTTTACCTCCTTTTATAGTGATTATGTTGATTAATTTAATGAATACAATATCTAATTAGAAAATGGACTTTTTTCACAGATTTCAAATAATTTTCAGTGCTTTACTAATTCAAATTGGACTGAAAAATTTTTTGGAGTTTTTGACAAAAATTTCTGAAGAGGCATAAATAGATTAAAATCTGCTTTTTTGACTAGTTGAATCAGATGCGCAGAGGTGAAATTTTTGTTGAATTTTGTTCGTTAATAGATGAAAAAGTTTCAAATTAGATATAGAAATATGAAAAATAAATGATATTTGACTGAAAAATTTTTTGGAGTTTTTGACAAAAATTTCTGGAGAGGCATAAATTGATTAAAATCTGCTTTTTTGACAAGTAGAATCAGATGCGCAGAGGTTTAATTTTTGTTGAATTTTGTTCGTTAATAGACAAAAAAGTTTGAAATTAGATATAGAAATGTGAAAAATAAATGATATTTGACTGAAAAATTTTTTTGGAGTTTTTGACAAAAATTTCTGGAGAGGCATAAATTGATTAAAATCTGCTTTTTTGACAAGTTGCATCAGATGCGCAGTGGTTCAATTATTGTTGAATTTTGTTCGTTAATAGATAAAAAAGTTTGAAATTAGATATAGAAATGTGAAAAATAAATGATATTTGACTGAAAAATTATTTGGAGTTTTTGACAAAAATATCTGAAGAGGCATAAATTGATTAAAATTTGCTTCTTTGACAAGTTGCATCAGATGCGCAGTGGTTCAATTATTGTTGAATTTTGTTCGTAAATAGATAAAAAAGTTTGAAATTAGATTTAGAAATATAGAAAATAAAAAATATTTGTCTGAAAATATTTTTGGAGTTTTTGACAAAAATTTCTGGAGAGGCATAAATTGATTAAAATCTGCTTTTTTGACAAGTTGCATCAGATGCGCAGTGGTTCAATTATTGTTGAATTTTGTTCGTTAATAGATGAAAAAGTTTGAAATAAGATATAGAAATATGAAAAATAAATGATATTTGACTAAAAAATGTTTTGGAGTTTTTGACAAAAATTTTTGAAGAGGCATAAGTTGATTAAAATTTGCTTTTTTGAAAAGTGTAATCAGATGCGCAGTGGTTCAATTTTTGTTAAATTTTGTTCGTTAATAGATGAAAAAGTTTGAAATAAGATACAGAAATATGAAAAATAAATGATATTTGACCAAAAAATGTTTTGGAGTTTTTGACAAAAATTTCTGAAGAGGCATAAATTGATTAAAATCTGCTTTTTTGACAAGTTGAAACAGATTTGTTGAATTTTGTTCGTTAATAGATGAAAAAGTTTGAAATTAGATATAGAAATATGAAATTAATTTTTTTTTTTTAAGTATGTCCGCAGCAGCCCTCAGACCGAATTTAATGGTTTTTCTCCTTATAAATTAAAAAAGAATCAATTTTCTTAGATTTCCCATTAAAGAAAAATATTCTTAACTACTTTGTGTAATATAATACAATTTATGCTTTTCAGAAATTTTTGTCAAAAACTCCAAAAAAATTTTCGTCAAATTTGAATTAATAAAGCACTGAAAATTAATTGAAATCTGTGAAAAAAGTCTATTTTCTAATTAGATATTGTATTCATTAAATTAATCAACATAATCACTATAAAAGGAGGTAAAATACCGAAATGGCGTAAAACGAGAATTTCAGTACCCTGGCTTATAACTTCAATAATTACCCATAGATTGTTTTCATCCATACATTTTTTTCTTCTTAAAAATGAGCCATATATGTAAAAAATTTAAAACTGGACATAATTTGACGTTTTCTATTTTTGCATGGCGGTAGAATGAATTTGTTTTTCAGATTTTGGGCCAAAAACTCAAATTTTCTATTTTTTTTTTGGACTATATCACTTAAAATATTTAACCGATTGAAAAATAATGTTAAAAGCGATTGTTTGGAATTTGATTTCCTTTAATTTGACACCTAGAAAAACTTAATCGGACGTCTGTAACTCGAGATACGGCCTAAAACGTGAAGTCACCTCCGAAAAAAACGTAAAAAAATTTTAAAAATTCATATTTCGGAAACCTATCCATAGAAAAATTTCTTAACGTCATTTTTAAGTTTAGAGAACCATAGTACATAAAAAAAATAGTGGCATTAAATGTACATTTTGGCTGTAAACTAGTGTTATCAAGACGATATATAGAATATCTGTATTGCTTTCTATTTCCAAATAATAAAGAAGAATTTTAAATTGGTATTCTTTTCAATAATGTTTAGAGAAGGTGTATTTTCTCTGTGTTGGATACCTGAGTTCAAAACTTTCAGACAGACAATTTTCTTTATTTATATGTGACGCTCCACGGTGAAAGAGACCTTAGCTGCAAAACATTTGATTTTGAATTTTTATTATGAGTCGATAGAATTTGAGTGGCGTAACTTTTAAGGGTAAAAGTGGGACAATGCCCCGGGGCCCTTGGTCAACCCTAATAGATCTTTATTTTTGAAAATAAATTTTTATAATTAAATAAATTAAATTTTGCAAATTAATTAAAAAAAAAAAAAAACGAAATCAATTAAAAATTGGAAAAAGTAATTTAAAAATCATTGAAATGTTTCAACAATAAAGACAATAATTTAAATTTGAGAACAATATTTTAAAATCTTAAAAATAAATTGAAAAAAATTGTATAATGAAAAATTAGAGAAAATATTTGAAAATTAAGATAAATATTATAAAATTAAAAAAAAATCATTAAAATTTGAGAACATAATTGAAAAAATTGCATAGTTTATTTTAAATGAAGAAAAGTTAAAGAAAAATTCAGAAAAATACTTAAAACTTTAAGAAGTTCATTAAAGAAAAAAAAAATTATTCAAAATTAGAGAAAATAAGTAAAAAAATATATACATAATTTAAAATTGAGGAGAACAATTTTTAAATAAAATTAAATAATTGAAATTTGTTTGGAAATTATTAAAATAAACGAAAGTAATCCAAAATTGAAGAAAATAATATACAAAATAATATAAATAATTGAAAATTGAATGAAATAATGGAAATTTCAGAAAAGTAGTTTAAAATTGAGGGTCCGGATTTCATAAGGTGTTACGCGTGACTTTCGTTGGCCCCTCGTTCAGTGAGTTCTCGCTGAACGCGGGGCCTACGTTAGTCACGCGTAACACCTTATGGAATCCGGACCCTCAATTGTTGAAATAATGAAACAAATGAAAAAATTAAAAATTTAAGAAAGTAAATGTTAAAAAATAATTAAAACAATGATTTTTAAATTTAAAACTAGAAATAAATAATTGAAATGTGATCCAAACAATAAGTTGTAAAAAATAAATGATATTTGAGTGATATATTTGAAAAAATCATAGAATATATGTTTAAAAAAAAGAAGATAATTACAAAAATACTTAAAATTTTTTAATTAAAGAGAATTATTAAAAAGTCGTACAAATAATTGAAAAATGATGAAAATAATTGAAATTTTAGAAAAATGATTCACAATCTTAGAAAATAGTTTTAGAAAATGAGAAAAACAATTAAAATCGAGAAAAATAATTAAAAAATAATAAAATTAATTCAAAATTGAAAAAAATTAAATATGTTAAAAATAATTTAAATATGAAAAATTAAAAACAGTAAAAAAAATTTGAGTAAAATAATTAAAAAAATCATAGAATATAATTATGTTTAAAAAAAAGATAATTACGAAAATACTTAAAATTTTTTAATTAAAGAGAATTATTGAAAAGTCGTACAAATAATTGAAAAATGATGAAAATAATTGGAATTTTAGAAAAATACTTTACAATCTTAGAAAATAAGTTGAGAAAATGAGAATTATAATTAACAAAGGAAAAAAATAATTGAATAATTATAAAATTAATTCAAAAGTGTGAAAAAAATTAAAAACGCTGAAAATGTTTAATTCTAAATTATAAAAAATTTCAAATATGCTGAAAATAATTTAAATATGAAAAATTAAAAACAATAAAAAAAATTTGAGTGATATAATTGAAAAAATCATAGAATATATGTTTAAAAAAAATAATTACGGAAATGCTTAAAATTTTTTAATTAAGGGCATGTGATGAAGAATTACGTCACTGGTATAGGCAAAATTTGTCCGTAAACTTTCTCTTAAAATAATAAATATTTTTACATCAAACTTTATGGAATTACTTAAAATATCATTAAGATGGTCTCTCTGACCCAAATTTGTTTAAATTTTGCCTTAAAATTAATTTTTAAAAAATTAGCTGATTTTCGAAAAATTAAAAAAAATTAATTTTAAGTCAAAATTTAAATAAATTTGGGTCAGAGAGACCATCTTAATGATATTTTAAGTAATTCCAAAAAGTTTAGTGTCAAAACGTTTATTATTTTAAGAGAAAGTTTACGGACAAATTTTGCCTATATCAGTGACGTCATTCTTCATCACATGCCCTTAAAGAGAATTTTTAAAAAGTCGTACAAATAATTGAAAAATGATAAAAATAATTGAAATTTTAAAAAAATACTTCACAATCTTAGAAAATAAGTTGAGGAAATGAGAATTATAATTAACAATCAAAGAAAATAATTGAATAATTATAAAATTAATTCAAAAGTGTAAAAAAAATTAGAAACGCTGAAAATAATTTAAGATTGTTAAAAATAATTAAAATATGATGAAAATAATTTAAATATGATATATTGAAGACAGTTGATAAAATTTGAGAGAAATAATTAAAAAAAACACACAATATGTATTAAAAAAAAAAACATATTTAATATGTATTAAAATATTCGTAATTGTATTCAATTACGAAAATACTTAAAATTTGTTAATTAAAGAGAATTATTAAAAAGTCACACAAATAATTAAAAAATGATGAAAATAATTGAAATTTTAGAAAAATACTTCACAATCTTAGAAAATAATTTTAGAAAATGAGAAAGACAATTAAAATCGAAAAAAATAATAAAAAAATAATAAAATTAATTCAAAATTGAAAAAAAATTGAATTATGCTGAAAATAATTTAAATATGTAAAATTGAAAACAGTAAAAAAATTTGAGTAAAATAATTAGAAAAATCATAGAATATATGTTTAAAAAAAAGGTAATTACAAAAATACTTAAAATTTTTTAATTAAAGAGAATTATTAAAATCGTACAAATAATTGAAAAATGATGAAAATAATTGAAATTTTAGAAAAATACTTCACAATCTGAGAAAATAAGTTAAGAAAATGAGAATAATAATTAACAAAGGAAAAAAATAATTGAATAATTATAAAATTAATTCAAAAGTGTGAAAAAATAATCAAAAATGCTGGAAATAATTTAAGATTGTGAAAAATAATTAAAATATGATGAAAATAATTTAAATATGATAAATTGAAAACAGTAAATAAAATTTGAGAGAAATAATTGAAAAAAAATTATGAAAAAACATTATGAAAATGATTAAGAATGGAAAATAATAAATGCAAACGAACTAAAATAATGGAAAAATAAAAAAAGTAGTTTAAATTTGCGACGAATAATATAAAAATTAGGAATAAATACTTAAAATTGATTTAATGTCGAGGGAGAAATAATTAAAATTAAAAATGTGATTGAAAAAACTAAACGAAATTTGAAGAAATTTGAAGAAAGTAAATTTAAGAATTAGAGAAAAAAATTAAAAACAATTAGAAGTTTCAGAAAATAATTGAAAAATGATAAAAATAGTACAAAATTGTAGTTTAAGTATTTTAAATCGTAATAGAAAAGGATTATTAACAGTCGAAGAAATTTTTAAATTACTTTAAATTTAGTACTTCTGTAACGTGAATTAACTGAACTTTTTATCAATGCAAGTTCACATTAACTGAAATTTGAAAAAATTAAAATTGCTATAAATTTAAAAACACTTTGAAAAGGTGAAATATGATTTGAAATTTGAAATTTTAAAAGAAAAAACATCTAGTGACAAATTTCAGATGTGGACAAGAAGTAATGGATGAATTAATTAATTAATTAAACTTGTAAATTATTATATATATATATATAATCGGAGCCCTATTATCCTTTTTGCCCTGGGGCCCTTGTCCTCCTAGTTACGCCACTGTTAGTTTTTGTGTTATTAGCGATGAAACATAGGGATAACATAACAATAACAAAGGCAGGCTCATCTTCAAACGGCCGCCCTGAAAAATTCATTTCTTGCAGCTAAGTTTCCTTTCACCGTGGAGCGTCACATATTTTGTCACTAATTTGAACAGATTGGACAGAAGTTCTGTTTTTATTCTTTACAGGAAAATGCATAGGAAAAATCGTGTATTAAAACTGTATTTAAAAAGTAATATTCTAAATTTACCAGTACTTGACGAAGAATTTGTATTTAAATATTCATTTGGTAAATAAGATGGTAAAAATCCAATGCTCCTTTTGTCAGTAGGAGACATTTTTGGCTCAGAAAACTTTCCGTTGTTCGACATTATCACAGGTTTTTCTGAAAACATTAAATTTATACATTATTATTATTATTATTATTATTTTCCATAATTTATTTTCCATTAAAATTTTTTAAAAATAATTAGGTATTCTAATCAGCTAGATTTAGATTTGGAAACTTCTCTTTCGTTCAATGATTTAAAAAATTACCTGAACTAAAATTTAAAAGGATAAATTGAAATACTTAATTATTAGTATTTTATTACTTAATTTTTAGATTCTCAATAATTTAAAAAAACCAATGCATTTATTTTTATGCTTTTTTTTTAATACTCGGAAAGAAAATAAGATTACAAATTTTACTAAAATGTTTAACAATTTATGGAAAAAGTGCCAAGAAGCGAAATTTTCATTCAAGAAATCTCAAGCTTTAAAAAATCATTCGAAACATTATATATTAAGTGAATCTTTCACATAATTTGTAGCAATAAATTAAATTCAATTTTTTTATAGTTTGACATTCAATTATCATCATTTTCACAAAGTATGTTAAATTTTATTCTTCAATCCGTTTTCTTCGAATCTCCGATTCACGAAGAAATTCATCAATAAGTTTCTATTTCCAGGGATTATTTTTTTGTTTATAATTATAAGGGTAAAATTGATAAAACATTGAAATCGCTTTAAAAAAATTTATCGTTTTTGATGAATTTTAAGAAATCAGTAGAAGATAATGAAAAGTATACTTTTCAGTTTTAGGCAACTGTGACGCAAGTAATAGAGTTATATCTTGAGTTACATTAAATATATTGCCTTGAATAGGCAATCGGTTATCACGAAAAAATAAGTAATAAACATAAAACTCACAATCTTATTAAAATATAATATTTCAAATTACACATTTTTCTCTTACAAATATAAACAACATTTTCTTTTTATATATATATTAAAAAACTTACTTTGAAAAACAGCGTTAAAAACATAAAAAATTTCCTTTCTTCTTGATTAAATTAACCAGAATTTGATGGAATATAATTTATTTTTCTACCCATTTTCTATATTGATCGACTACAAGAATAATTACAGTTTTTTTTTAAGTTTTCATTTTTACAATTGTTTTTTCTTTACAAATGTATTTTAAAATTAAAAAATCATTGAAGTCAATGAAAAATTGGGCAATGTACACTCACACTATATGTATACATTTAATACTGAAAGTTGAGTCTTTGACACATTATACCAACAGTGTATTTTGTGTTTTCGAGGTCACAAAGGAAATAGAAAAGCTGTGAACTATCTATAGGCATAGTATTTCCCTCTAGAGAAAAAAATGACAGTTTCTTCAGTTCATCTCCCACGTAGTATATCTATATATGTTGATAAAACAGTTTTAAAGTATTATAGGTAATAGGTATTCTTAAAAATTTTCTTTAAAATTGACTAGAATAGTTTTTAACTTAAAGATGTTATAAAAAAATGTTTTAAAGTTCAATTGAAAAAATATGTATCTTAACTGCGGTTCAAGTCAGAAAACATTGAAAAATTGAAAAATTAAATTTTAATTCAGTTTTTAAATACATAACAGTTTCTTTCCAATTTATATTAAAAGTGTAAAAATAAAAAAACATCAAAATTCTTGAGATTGCAAAATCATTTAACAATCTTAGAAATAAATTAATAATGAATTTTTAAACAAATGAATGTTAAAAATTAAATAAGATTATATTGGGAGTAAACAAAAATAGTAGTGTTTATTGATATAGAAGCGTCCTACATTTTCGACTACCTTCGACATACGGTTTTTTCAAAAAGTATAATTTATTATATTAATTTTATTCTGCTTATCTAATTTTAATTTCTATATTTTATAATCGTGTTAATTACTATTTATGATAAATATATATGACAAAATACAAACAATTTGATTTAATTAATATATGAAAAAAATTTGATTTTTGATTATTGTATAAGTTATGTATGTTTTGATATTATAAAAAAGTATTTCTAATGAATAATTATATACATGATAATTATAGTTTGTATATAATAATGTTTTTTTGATTATAATCAAATTTGGAGTATTTAAAGAATTATATATTCACTAAAAAAACAGTATGTAAAGTTTCTTATTTTAATTTAAAAATACATGTACACAAGCATATAGGACATTAATACATGAACTATTTTATATGATTGTTTTAAAAGATAACTTACTAAATTAAAGTGTATTAATATTTTGTACATTTGATTATAACCTAAAAATTTTTTCTTTACAATAAATATGAATTTTCTTTAACGCTTAATTATTCTATTTCATCATTTCTTTATTCTTCTTAATTTTAAACGTTCTTTAAGACTATTCATGTTTGATAATTTAACCACAACACTTGACTTTCAAAAATTTTAAATAACTTAATGAGTCCAATAACTGGATCACAATAACTAGATCTACAATTTTTTCGAGTCTAATAATTGGAGTAAGTGGTTTATCTGTTTTTTTTCCTTATATTCTTTAAAATTTTAAGTATTTAACTCCAATAACATTCAAACAGTTAATATAAAAAGTCATGAGAATTTCATTATTTTATAAATCATTCTTATTTTAAAAGTACTATAAATTTAAATTATAATATAAACCATCAACTTAATTGTTTTCCGATACGCTCAATAATCCACTACAATTTCCCATCGAGAACGGATTACAATTCCTTTTTTTATTTGTAGGAAAAATTAATAAAAAGAGTAAAAATGTCACTTCTGAAAAATACGTTAGTCCGACGATATATCCTAGGTACTGAAAAATAAATTACGTTAAAATTATTAAAAATGGTTATTCAATTCATTAGAAATTTTAAACCATTTTAAATTTAAAAATATGCCACAATACTTGTACATATTTAATATTATTTGACTGAAATATTATAGAATTGAATTAAATTACCAATGGTGTAGTGCTACTATTTAAATAGTCGAACATCATGTACACACAGGAAAATATAGAGCAGATAAACAAATCCTGAAAGTAATGAATCCAAAATTGTTTCTATTACAAATTCTCGCTTAAGTATTATTATAATTGTATAAAAATAGCATCGCTTAAAAAATATATTAGGGTACACTATACCGGCCACAATTGTGGAACCACCAATTTTGAGATGTATGAAAAATTTCTTTAAAACTAAAAACTATGTCAACTAAAATTTTGTTATTCTTATTTCTCAAAAGCTAATAAAATTCTAAGGAGAATAAAATCTAATAGAAGTTATTTAGTTAATATTGACATTAGATTTAATTGAATAATTACATAAATAATTTTTAGACAATAGTTGAAAAATAAAAAACAATAATAGAATTTTCAAGAAAATAATTAAAACTTGAAAAAAAAAAAATTTAAAAATATCAAAAAATGTTTATGTGTAGAAAACAGTTGAAAAATGACAAAAATAACTAAAATTTTGAAAAAAAATTAATAGAAAATGAGAAATATATTCAAAAAATGGAGTAAAATATTAAAAATTTAATACATTAATATTGAAAAATTGTATAAAATAATTGAAAAATTAACGATATAATTAAACGAAGAAACTAATTGAATAATGACATATATAATTGTAACCTGATCTTCAAAAGTTAATAAATTCATGAAAATAATAAAAAGATTGAAGAAAATGACATTGAAAGAAAATAATTCCAAAATGTCAAAAGTATTTGAATATATTGACAAAAATAATTGTAATTTGAAAAAATAATTGATAATTGGTTTAAAAAATTTAAATTTGATGACGACACTTGAAAACTTGACGAAATAATTTAAATATTAAGAAAATAATTAAATAATAAAAAGTAATTCAAATCTGATTTAAAAATTACAAATTTCTAGACAATAATTGAAAAGTTGATAAAAATATTAGAAGTTTGAGGAAAAAAATTGAAATTTGAAGAGAATAATTCAAAAAAAGTCAAAAAAATTTGAATACGTAAAAAGTAATTAAAGTTTGAAGAAAATAATTGAAAAAGGCGTAAAAAGTTAATAAATTCGTGCCAATAAAAAAATTGATTAAAATAATAATTAAAATTTGAAAAAAATAATTTTAAAAAGGCAAAAATAACAAAAATATGAAGAAAATAATTGGAAAATGACAAAAATAATTGAATAATGACAAAAGTAATTGAAAGTTGAAGAAAATAATTGAAAAATAACAAAAGTGAATTGAAACTTGTGTTGAAAATTTAGAAATTCCTGACAATAATTTGAAGATTGAAGAACATAACTGAAATTTTAAGAAAATAATTGAAAAGTTTCAAAAATAACTGAAATTACAAGAATATAATTGAACAGTAACAAAAATAATTGTAATTTGAAAAAACTACTTGATAACTGGTGCATGAAATTAACAATTTGAAGACAATACTTAAAAAATTGATCTAACAATTCAAATTTCAAGAAATTAATTAAATAATGACATAAATAATTGAAAGTTAGTGTATAAATAAAAAATTTATAGAAAATAATTGAAATTTGTTAAAAATAATAGTTTCCATTTCAAATCATACAGGCCGAAAATGTTCAAAATTCAAAATCAGGTTTAACAGGCGTAGGGTGTTTGACGTAGGGTGTCTACTAATTTCGTCCCACAAAATTCCCGGTTTTTTCTCTTGTTAACTTAAAATATATTTTAAGTATAAATAGACCTACAAATAGCTACAAAAATTGAAGATAACAGTTGATAATTGAAGAAAATAATTGAAATTCAAAGAAAATAATTGAGAATTAAAGAATTAAATAATAAAATTTACAAAAAATAATAATTAAGAATTAAAAGAAACAATTATTAATGAATAGAAATAATTAATAATGGAAAGAAATAATTGAACAATGACAAAGATATTTGACAATTAGAATCAAAATTAAAAAAAAAAAAGGAAATATTAATCGACAATTGAACAATAATTGAAAAAATTGAAATTCAAAAAATATAATTGAAAATTGGTCAACTAGATAGAAAATCAAAAAAAAAAATTCAAAATTTAAGTTAATAATTCAAAATTGAAGAAATAAATTGAAAATTTAATAATGAAATTGAAATCAGAAAAACACAGAATTATTGAATATTAAAAAAAAAAACAATTAAAAATTGAGAAATAAAATTGAAATTCGAAGACAATCATGGAGAATTAAAGAAAATTACTGAACATTTGGATAGAAAAACGAAGAAAATATATATAATTAAAAAAAATGTAAAATGCCAGGAATTATTTAATATTGAAGAAAACATTAAAAATTGAAGAATAGAATTGTTATTTAAAGAAATTAATTGAGAATTGAAAAAAATAATTAAACAATTAAATTGAAAATAGAAGAAAATTATTGAAAATTGAAGTAGGTTTTGAAACATGATAAAAGTAACTAATAATTGAAAAAAAATAATTGAAAAAAGTCGAGATTACTGAATATTGAAACAAACAATTGAAAATTGAACGAAATAATTAAAAATTAAAGAAACTAATTGGAAATTGAAGAAAATAATTGAAAATTGAAGAAGGTACTAAAAAATTGAAGACAATATTTGAAAACAGCAGAAAAATTTAAAAATCGACGGAAATAATTGCGAATTGACGAAAATAATTTAAAAATTATCAATTTACATAAAATTGAAAGAAAAACATAATTTAAAGAAGCTGAGAATTGTTGAATATTGAAGAAAATTGAGAAGAAATTGAAAATTGAAAGAAATTGAGAAATTGAAGGAAATATGAAAAAATAATTGGAAATTGAAGAAAATAATTGAGAATTAAAAAAAATATCATTGTAAAAAGCCTAGAGTTATGGAATATTGAAAAAAAAACAATTGAAAATTGAAGAATGAAATTGAATGTCGAAAATTATAATTGAGAATTAAAGAAAATAATCCAAGATTTGAACAATTGTATTTAAAGTAGAAGAAAATAAGTGATAATTGAAGAAAAAAAAAATTGAACAACCCAGGACTTATAGAATTTGAAGAAAACAATAAAATATGAAAATTGTAATTGAAATTTGAAGAAATTAATTAAAAATTGTAGAAAATAATTTGAAATTGCAGAAAATGTGATTTTATGAAAATTGTTGAATACTAATTAAAGAATTGAATTGAAGTTTCAAAAACATAATTGATAGTTAAAAAAAATATTGAAAAAAGTCGAGAATTATTGAATATTGAATTAAATAATTAAAAATTGAAGGAAATAATTTATTTATTTATTTATTTATCACAAAAACAATAATTGAGATCTGAAGAAAATAATTAAAAATTGATGAAAGTAATAAAAAATTAATGAAAATAATTGAAAATTGAATGAAATAATTGGCAATTGAAAAAAATAATTTAGAGTTGAAAAAAAAAATTTAAAATTGATTAAAATAATTAAAGCTAGTAAAAAATATTTCAGAAGTAAAGAAATTAATTAGAAATTGATGAAAATAATTGAAAAGTGAAGAAAATAATTGAAAATTGAATAAAATAATTGTCCATATAAAAAAATCTAGAGTTGAAGAAAAGAATTAAAAATTGATTAAAATAATTGAAAATCGTAGAAAATATTTCAGAAGTAAAGAAATTAATTAGAAATTGATGAAAATAATTGAAAATTGAAGAAAGTAGTAGAAAATCAAAGAAAATAATTCAGAAATGAAGAAATAATTTGAAATCAATAAAAATAATTCAATATGGAAGAAAATAATTGAAAATTGAAACAAATTTTTGGCAATTGAAAAAAATAATTTAAAGTTGAAGAAAAAACTTAAAAATTGATTAAAATAATTGAAAACTGTAGAAAATATTTCAGAAGGAAAGAAATTAATTAGAAATTGATAAAAATAATTGAAAACTGAAGAAAATATTTGAAAATTGAATCAAATAATTGGCAATTGAAAAAAATAATTTAGAGTTGAAGAAAAAAATTAAAAATTGAAACAAACAATTGGAAATTAAACAAAATAATTAAAAATTAAAGAAAGTAATTGAAAATTAAAGAAAATAATTGAAAATTAAAGAAAGTACTTAAAAATTAAAGACAATATTTGAAAACTGCAGAAAAATTTAAAAATCGACGGAAATAATTGCGAATTGGCGAAAATAATTTAAAAAATATTAATTTACATAAAATTGAAAGAAAAACATAATTTAAAAAAGCTGAGAATTGTTGGATATTGAAAAAAATTTAGAAGAAATTAAAAATTGAAAGATATTGAGAAATTGAAAGAAATATGAAAAAATAATTGAAAATTAAATCAAATAATTGGCAATTGAAAAAAATAATTTAGAGTTGAAGAAACAAATTTAAAATTGATTAAAATAATTGAAGCTCGTAGAAAATATTTCAGAAGTAAAGAAATTAATTAGAAATTGATGAAAATAATTTATTTATTTATTTATTTATTTATCACAAAAACAATAATTGAGATCTGAAGAAAATAATTAAAAATTGATGAAAGTAATAAAAAATTAATGAAAATAATTGAAAATTGAATGAAATAATTGGCAATTGAAAAAAATAATTTAGAGTTGAAGAAAAAAATTTAAAATTGATTAAAATAATTAAAGCTAGTAAAAAATATTTCAGAAGTAAAGAAATTAATTAGAAATTGATGAAAATAATTGAAAAGTGAAGAAAATAATTGAAAATTGAATAAAATAATTGTCCATATAAAAAAATCTAGAGTTGAAGAAAAGAATTAAAAATTGATTAAAATAATTGAAAATCGTAGAAAATATTTCAGAAGTAAAGAAATTAATTAGAAATTGATGAAAATAATTGAAAATTGAAGAAAGTAGTAGAAAATCAAAGAAAATAATTCAGAAATGAAGAAATAATTTGAAATCAATAAAAATAATTCAATATGGAAGAAAATAATTGAAAATTGAAACAAATTTTTGGCAATTGAAAAAAATAATTTAAAGTTGAAGAAAAAAATTAAAAATTGATTAAAATAATTGAAAACTGTAGAAAATATTTCAGAAGGAAAGAAATTAATTAGAAATTGATAAAAATAATTGAAAACTGAAGAAAATATTTGAAAATTGAATCAAATAATTGGCAATTGAAAAAAATAATTTAGAGTTGAAGAAAAAAATTAAAAATTGAAACAAACAATTGGAAATTAAACAAAATAATTAAAAATTAAAGAAAGTAATTGAAAATTAAAGAAAATAATTGAAAATTAAAGAAAGTACTTAAAAATTAAAGACAATATTTGAAAACTGCAGAAAAATTTAAAAATCGACGGAAATAATTGCGAATTGACGAAAATAATTTAAAAATTATCAATTTACATAAAATTGAAAGAAAAACATAATTTAAAAAAGCTGAAAATTGTTGAATATTGAAGAAAATTGAGAAGAAATAGAAACTTGAAGGAAATTGAGAAATTGAAAAAAATATGAAAAAATAATTGGAAATTGAAGAAAATAATTGAAATTTAAGAAAAAAGTTGTAAATTGAAGAAAATAATTAAGAATTGAAAAAAATATCAAGGTAAAAAGCCTAGAGTTATTGAATGTTGAAAAAAAAATTGAAAATTGAAGAATGAAATTGTATGTCAAAAATTATAATTAAGAATTAAAGAAGATAATTCAAGAATTGAACTATTGGATTTAGAGTAGAAGAAAATAAGTGATAATTGAAGAAAAAAGAAATTGAACAAGCGGGAAATTATAGAATTTGAAGAAAACAATTAAAAAAATGAAGAATGTAATTGTAATTTGAAGAAATTATTTAATAGTGGTAAAAAATAATTTAAAATTGAAGAAAATTTGATTTTATGAATATTTTTGAATACTAATTAATGAATTGAATTGAAGTTTCAAAAACATAATTAATAATAAAAAAAATATTTAAAAAGACGAGAATTATTAAATATTGAATTAAATAATTAAAAATTGAAGGAAATAGTTTATTTATTTATTTATTTATCACAAAAATAATAATTGAGATCTGAAGAAAATAATTAAAAATTCATGAAAATAATTGAAATTTGATTAAAATAATTTAAAATCGTAGAAAATATTTCAGCAGTAAAGAAATTAATGAAAATAATTGAAAATTGAAGAAAATAATTGTCAATTGAAGAAAATAGTAGAAAATCGGAGAAAATAATTGAGAAATGAAGAAATAATTTGAAATTAATGTAAATAATTCAAAATCTTAGAAAATAATTGAGAATTGTAGAAAATAATTGGAAATTGAAGAAAATAATTGAGTGTTGAAGAAAATAATTGTGGATTTCTGAAAATAGTTGAATAATTGAAGAATTGAATTGAAGCTTCAGGAACGTAATCGATAATTGAAAAAAAAATTTTGAAAAAAGCCGAGAATTATTGAATATCGAAGAAAATAAATGAAATATGATGAAAATAACTGATAATTGAAAGCACACAATAGAATTGACCATAATTATATAAACTATTATGCAATGTACACTCTAATAAAAAAACTGAAGTTCTAGCTACATTTTTTCTTAATAATTTGACTTTTTCATGTTTAATGGCGATCATTGTTTCTGCGGTATTGTTAGCGTTAAGAAAAAAAGATAGTAGACAAACATCTGTATTTCATGAGAATATATTATATTATGTTTTAATTTTTAATGTATGTTTTCTATTTTTCAATTGCATAATTGTCGCATAATTACACAAAATTAAAACGCATAATCAGATTGGTTTAAAATGCATAAAAAAAATTTTTAATTTATTTTAACTTCCAAAAGGTAAGATACGCTTTAAAATTATCACGATTATATTTGACTCGTACCGAGCAGTAGACAAACAAAACAACTCAAATTCTTATAATAAAAATCAACACAAATTTTTAGTGGACCGTTTGGAAAATGTGATTTATATTAAATTTTAAACAAAATTTTCAACTTTGCAGAAAACATTTTTCACATATTTTCTTGTGTCGAATTAACAGAAAGTTTTGAGTGTAACGTTTGGGACATGTAAAATATGTTAAATTTTACACAAAATTTTTATAATATACTATTTTTGTGCTGTAGCAAATTTTGTAAAATATTTTAATTGTCCATCTCCCGCGGACTTACCCTACACATGTTAATAATTAATTGAATACTAGGAAATTTTAACCAATTACCAAAGTTAAAATAGCTGTTCTCGACTTGTGGTAAAAGGTATAAATTATTATAAAAAGTGTTGCTATACACATTGTGAGAATGATGTATGGAATGGCAAAACTTGCAACGTCCTTGATTTCTCCACTACTGTAGGCTAATATGAAGACACTTTCCAATCCCTTAAAAATAATAAATAAAAAATTAATTAAATTTGAATTTTAATTATTGAACACGAGGTAAATAATGATCAAATATTGACGTACTACTTCAGAAAATTTCATGGCTATTGATAAGGCATTTGTCATATTTCTCCTACTTTCTTCATCAGATAACTCCTCAACTTCTCTGTCTTTTAAGTTTTGTCCTTGACTATTAATATTTGTTACCCGTGCTTCTACTGTTTCCATATCTAAAAATGTAAAACTAATTTTCTGCTTTCTTTTTGCAAATACATAAAAAAATAATTTATAAAACTTTTATTGATGAAAAAACGATCTCTTTACTGCATTACTTTATTTTAAATCAAATATTTTAATTTTTACACTTATTATAATATTAGATTATAAATTAATTTTTAGTTTAATCCATTTCATATGATATTGTTGTTTGTTGTAATGCAGAATTGTTAATCAAAAAATATTTTCTCACTGGACTATATGCTGCTGAGGACTACTTTAAAAAATTGTATTTTTGGTTTTTTAACAATATTAAATCAACAACTCACCTGTATAAATTAATAAGTAGTTATTATTTTCTATTATGTTTTGTTAATATTTGGCGAGGATTTCAAATTTTGATTACTTTATTAAGGAAAACTGCATGTAAATTCAAAAGAATTTATATGTCTTCAGGAGAATAACTGAGGAATAAGTACAAGAAACTTTTGAAATTTCTCATCACCCACTAATTTTGTATATATTTGCTTTCATAAATATAATGTGAATAAAAATTCTAACTATGTATTTTATCACATTTTTTCATTTAAGTAAGTGGCAGTATTTTACATTCCATTAAGTAATTTTATATTAAATTATAAGGAGACATTTATCCATTCGCCCATTTATCGATTTGCTTATTTCCTTTCAATTAGGTTAATAACGGTAATCAAGTATATGAAAAATTTTTATTGATTTTTTCCCAGAAACATTTCAAGGGGGCCCGCCACCTTCATTTTCAATAGATCAAAATATACGTTGCTCCGAGGTGCCAACTTTTTTTCTCACATAATTTTTTATTTAGAGTTATGATATAGGGGAGAGTGGCCATCAATGTACCAGTTTTTTCAATGAACCATTTCAATTTTCTCAGAAACAATTAAATAAAAATTCTCCTAATTTTAAATATAAATGAAGTTTGTGTAAACACACTACGTCTATAAATTTGAGACGTGTGGATTTATTCTTTACAGAGAAAACTGGAAAAAACTGTTTTTGATGTACTGAAGAAAAAATTTACCTAAAATACAAACACGTTTTTTAATTGAAATAAGGCCATTTAAAAATAAATGTACTTACGATTTATTTTGTTTTGGGCCTTAATTACAATATTTTAATGAGATAAAGATTTTGAAATATTAGATTAAGTTATAAAAAACCATTTTTGTTGCAAATGTCATGTTGATTCAATGTACCGGGGAACAATGAACCACCTGGAATTTTAGTGTATTTTCGATTTCCAGAGTGGTATGCTTGATTATAAAACTAGGCATGCGTACAGCATGTTACAGCGATTGTTATCAGTACTTTTCTCAAAATAGCAAAACTAAAATGCCATTTTAGCTAGTTAACTTAAATTTGAGGTATATTTATGTTATACATTATCAATTAGAAAGTGTTAAGTAACAATTTTTTATAGTATTTGATAGAAAATAAGTTTTTTTACAAAGTGAAAATTGCAATATTATTATTGTTGAACATTTTTAGTATTTTTATAGAGGTGGTTCATTGTGTACCCAGGTTGTTGAAAATGAAAATAGCTTGTTACTTTAGAAAAATCCAAAATTTTATTATTTAATCAAAATAAATCGCGTATAATATGTGTGCATTACCTAGATAAGTGTTGTAGTTTTATATAGATGCAAAGAAGGGCTTGAAATTGGTAAAATTCAATAAGTACTATGACCTTGAAAAAAACCCGGTACATTGATAGGCACTCTCCCCTACTAACAAAAATAGAAAAAAAATTATGATCATTTTAAAATAATTATTTTTTGAAAGAATTACAAGTTTTAGAAATCCACCGTTGATTTCGGAGAATCATTAAAAAAGCTTGTAAAAAGATTGGAAATTAAAAATAGTTTAAAATATGGAAGCGATTCAATATTGAAGGAAAGATACTAATGACATTTCAAGTTTTTTCTTAAGGATGTTAATATTTTTTCTAGAATAATTAAAAAAAAATCAAATTAAAAAATCAAAAATTAAAAAAATAAATGTTTGACTATGAAAAATATTCTATTGTTAAAAAATTAATGTTTTTTAAAATCTACGCCCTAGAATGTGCAGAGTACTTAAAAGAGAGAAGAAAAGATGTGTTTGTTTTAAGAATAAATTTTTATTTTAAAACAAACACAAGATTGTTGTATAACAAAATAATTATGATTTAATTATGATTTCAATTAGTTTTATATTTTTAATTTGACAAGAAAACTTGATAAATTATAGAAAGTTCTTAAAAGAAATGTTTTAAAACTTATTTTTTCGAAACATTGATTTTAAAAAAGAAAAATGTTTTGCGAAAAGTTGACATATTGAGTTTTTTGAAGGTTAAAAATGAGCATGTGGAATCTTTGGAGAGCGACTGTACTTAATTTAGAATAAATTTTCATTTTTATATAAGATTGACGGTATCAAATGGAAGATAAGACATAAATTATGTATAATTATTTTTAACTTGGGGTGTAAATAGCTATACATATTGACTCATATCAAGAATAACTTTTATTATGTGCAACGCTAAATCAAATATTGATGTTTTTTATTAGATTTTTCTCAAACTTTTCTCCCGATTTATATTCTATTCAGCATTCTCTTTCTGCTTTCGTTAAACTTGATTCTTCATCTAACTGTAGTTATTAATTCGAAATTATTTTTTCAGAATGCAAGAAATTCTATGTCGTCCTTATTAGCGGAGACATGATTCTTTCATTTTTATCAATATATTATACTAATCTTCCTTTTTTCATAAGGGGCCGTCCATAAATTACGTAAGGTCTTTTGAGTAGGAGGGCAAATAAAATATTTTTCTATTCTAACTTATATAGGTGACCCTTTATTTTCAAACTAGGTAAAAAGGTGAATTTTCTCCCTTAAAAAGGTGACAAAAAAGTGAGGTCCCTGAACAGAATCTGATATTAGATTTTAAAAATCAGTCATTTTCAATTTTTAAAATCTAATGTCAAAATCGTGCTCAACGAACTTAAAAATGGTACAAGAAATTGTATGACATTTTACTCATTTTAACAAGTTTTTCGCAAACCTTATCGATTTTTTTAGAAAAATTGTTCGACATATTAAATCGTCCATTTTGAATTTTTAAAATCTAATGTCAAATTCTTGTTCAGCGACCTCAAAAACCTTGATAGAAAAAGCTGTAAGCGAATTATATGACATTTTACCCATTTTCGGCTTGGTTGATAACTAAAGTTACTTCAAAGATCCTTGACTGAGGTTAAACAATTTTTTAAAAATCTGAAAAAAATTGACACTTATTTTATCACTAAATAAAAGGTTTTTATAATGTATAATATATCTCTGTGTGTATACCGCATTATACCGCCATCTGGATGATGTAGATAATTTGGAGTTTTAACGAAATTTAAGCTTCTTATTGTTAGTTAATGAACGACAATTTGCATGTGTGTGTTGATAGTGAGTATTATAAATGCAATCGTTAATTGACTGATACGGAAAATTTCCTTTTGGAAGATGTGTGCAATCATACGTACTCAGATATAAAGAAGACAGCTTCTGAAAGCAGCATTAATCTGTCGTCCACATTATTCCTCTGTTCAGTTTTCAACTTGATGTTATTGCTTTTAGACTTACCATTTAATTACTTTTACTAAAATAGATTCTGTATGTGATAAAACAAGCTGTCAGTTTTGTGTTGCGCTAAATAATTTAGTCAGAAAAGACTTTCTTCTTAAATCTTAAGGTGGGTCAGTTGAATTTAAAAATTTTAATATTTTTTAACTATTTTAGTTATTTTTTCTATAAAATCTTTAAAAGCATAAGTGAAAGAAAACGCGCATTCTTAAATTATTTTCTGTTTTAAAAAAATTCTTAATTTTTCAGATTATTAAACAAAATAATCATAATAAAAACAATGACACTAGTTGTACGAGTTATAAGTGGCTTTTGATACATTATCATAATTGTAAAATCAGTTTATTTAAACATCGTTTTAAAAATGACAAGAGATACACAAGTGACTGACATAATTGAGACCAGGAAAAGTAAAGAACCATCACCTATCGGCTTTTTTCCAGCATATTTACCAAATTCTTCCAAGGAAAATGGTTTGAAAAGTGATCGGTTAGATTCTCCCCCATATCCTGTGGATGCATCGTCCTGTGGGAGTTTTCCTATTCCTGTTCCTTGTTCTGTCTTGTTTTCTTCAAACGGAAAAAATAATTTATCAGATATAAAATTAAATGATTTTTCTTCCACATCACAAGTGCCACCTTCAGCACCAACGATTATCAACCTTGATGAAAGAAAAGGGTTGACCAATTTTGAAAGACAAGAAGTAGAAAAAGCGTTATCGAATCTGGAAAGTAATATGATGGTGCAGTCAAATGAAGGAAGGAGAGAATTTAAAAAAGAGTATCAGAAAGTAGTATCAATAATTGATAGTATTAGATCCAAGCTGACCGCGGAAGAACAGAATGATTTTGATAACAGAATCGTAAAAATTAATGAAAATAGAAAAAAGTATATAAGAAGTGATGAGTTACAACAGACTGATGAACCAATTGATAAAAATGACACAAGTGATGAAGTAAATGAAGGGAATACTAAATGTTCGTTTGACATATCTTCATTACTACCCAAATTTCCACAACTGGTAATAATTGATTTCAATGAAGTTCCGAAAACGGCCTTTCTCCGATTCAATGAAACTTGGTATAAAAATAAAGTTTTCTGAATTTTTCTTGATAAATAATAATAAAGAGAGCAGAACATAACATGTCTCATATAATACTACAGACCATCCTCAAACATTAATTATACTCTCGGGTTTACAACATGCTTCTTTAAAAGTCAGAATAAATAACAAAGAACGTGACAGCTATATTCTGGCAAAATATATTTGGAACCAAATGAGAGGCAGTTTTCGGAACTGCATCTTTTGAGTTTTGCAAATGCAGCTTACATACTTTTTAATTAGATCATGTTAACATTTCTTAATTCTTCAATGCAGGTAAATACAAAACTATATTCTAAGAAGTTTTGACATGATTTTATTTTTTTTTATTGTTAAAAAATACAAAAATGGTATCAATGTGATAGGTTTCATAGCACTTTTATAGTTTACAAAGGATAGTTTATTCTTATTACAAAATTTAGAATACGTCAAATTTTTTCACACGTTGTAAACACAAATTGCAGAATTAGTTAAGATACCGTCGGGAACTGCACTAAAAACTTTCCCGATGTCAACTGTATAAAGGCCAAAACAAAACTGAACTGCACAATCGCATCTGACCGACAGAAAAGAAGGGAGGACGAGATCCCAGGATCTTTAAACTCTATTTAAGATTTTATGACAGATTGCTTGGCATAGGGGCATATTTCTTTGTATGGGGAAAATGTCGATTGGGTTACAAAAAATCTAATCCAAAATATCCAATCCAAAAGATCTAATCCAAAAGATGCAAAAACTTAGAAGATCCAATCCAAAAGGTCCAAAAAATTATTAAGATCCAAAATGGAAAAATTGTAATAAATTTGATCTTGCATATAAAAAATACTTTTCAAATAATTGAGTAGCTTATTTACTTCTAAATTTAATTTAATTGTAAATTTTATTCAATTTCTGTTCATTATCCTCATACTTAACGATCATCTTATGATTGTCCAGTTTTGTCTAATGTTCTAATCGTTGGTTTGTTTGTATTTAGTTATTGGCTTGCTATTCATTTACATAGTCAGTCAAGTCTAAACTTGACTACCACTTGCATTTGTAAAAAACAAGTATTTTACACCACATTTTTACTTTGTTAATTTTTTGTTGAATGTATCATTCTTTTTTTATAACTCTTTACATTTATAGAAGGTAATATTTGATCGCTCTCCATTGTTAATAATAAGACAAAGATTTATTGATCCATGGGAGCCAAATTCTAAATGTAAACACACACTTAAAAATTATAACATCTGTACTATTCCCAAAATTGTAAAATCCTTAAATAATGTTGTAAAATTAGGCAAGGATTCGCCAGATAAGTGGAATAAATGTGGTGTTGTTTACAAAATTCCGTGTAAAAATTGTAACGCTGTTCATTATGTCGAAACTAAAAGAATCCTTAAAAAAACGAGTGTCTGAACATGCAAGTAACAATAATCCGAATTTTGTCATTAACGCTCATTGTAATAAAAACAATCACGAATTGGATTTTAAAAGTACTGTAATTGTTGACTATGAACGTGATTGGAGAAAACGAGTGTTGTCAGAAATGATTTTTATTAACCATGATCCGAACAGCGTTAATAAAAAAGATAACATCGACGGTTTAAACAAAATTTATAAGCAACTTTTGCAAAAGAATTTTCCAATTTGTAATCTTCGCTCTCTTTTAATTTAATTCAGTTTGTCCTTGGCCTAGGACAAGTAAACATATCTCTTGACAATTTCACAGCTTGTGATGTTTTAATTTTATAACTTTTTCGGTTCGAGGTAAAAATCTTCTCTTTTTTACAGTTAGGTGTGTTAGTTCGTGTTAAAAAAAATTCTTATTAAACGTGATATATATTATGTTTTTAGCCTGAAGAGGTCAACGAAATGTTGACGAAACGTTGTCAATAAAGACTTTATGTCTTTTTATTTAATGTGTTAGTGCTTCCTTTACATACACAATTTGCCTCCCATGGATCAATAAATCTTTGTCTTATTCTTAACATTTATATTTGTTTCATATATTAAATATTAGTAATTAGGTAATAATAATAAAAATTATTTGACCTCTCTTTTGGCCTATACGACTTTTTTTTATTATTAAAAATGCGTTTTACGCGTTTCGATGCAAAATATTACGTCCTCTTCAGAAACTATAATCAAATATAATATTTTAGATTGTGGAAATCACGAATTAAAGTATAAATCTGTTACAAAAAATTATAAATTCAAAAAGATTGTGAAGATTGAAAATCTTTCATACAAAAACAATTATTTAAAATAATATTAACATACCATTAATTCAATATGAAAATTCTTATATCGGAAAATAAAAATTCCATAGATTGTTAAGTTTAAAAAATTTTTATTAATTAATAAAATTGTTTTTAAGAATATATTTTAAAATAAATACCTGAATAATTAAAATCCATAAAAGAATAATTCTCTGTCAATAAAAGTCACAAAGTTTTAACGTTACTATATAAATATTTGTTATGATTTAACATTACTTTAATTTTATTTTAGGACAGAGAACAAAACTAGTTTTATAAAAAAACATTTTAAAATTTCCACAATAGTTATACTAACAACTTTTTTTAAAGTTAAAAATCAGTTTAAGCTCCGAGAGTACTTTGTCTACTATATGGAATTGTAACCAAGAACAGACGAAAATCACATTAAATATCTTGTTTATGAAAACTTTGTTCTAATTAATTTTATTTATAGTCATTAAGATGAAAACAAAAATACAAATAGTTAGGAATTGAATGGAAATTTTACGAACTTGCTATTAAATTTAAATAAATTGGACTTAAGTTTTGAACATCTGTTCTCAAATTTATGGGATTTTTATTTTTTACAATAAAAAACATTTCTAAAATTAATCTCTTCATAAGACAATTTTCATGTTATAAAATTTTAACATTTTTAGATGAGAAGTCAAATTTGTGATTCGCAGTCTTTACAATTTATTTGATAGATTAAACCCTTTTTTAAACTTGCAAACATAATCCTTAGGTAGTCTAAAAAGTATAAAGTTTAATCTGGTTTCTGATTATAAAATACCTCTTTTATATTATATTTTTTAAAAATTCTAAAAGCACTTGTTTCAAATTCTTTTACATATGGTAAAACGACAATTCTAGAAAAGTCTTTTTATTATTTTTGTTCTAATATGTCTGTTTTACACGATTCTAATCTTTCATTAATATATTTAAAAAAAAAGTTTTGGATATTATTAGTCTTTTAACAACTCCTAAATTTTATTTTTGGATCTTTTGAAATTTTGGACTTTTTGTACCTTTGAACCTTTTGTTCTGCTGGCATTTTTAATATTTGGACATTTTGAATTGAATCTTTTATATTGGATGTTTTGTACCTATAACATCAACTTAACCATATTGGACTGATTTTAAACCTGTGTTGCTTACGATACTTTTTATTCTAAAGGAACAAACAAGGCGATTTTAAATATCTGCGGACAAGGTCTAAATACTTTCACTTGTTTGTTGGTATAAACGAGCATCAAATCGCCAATTCAGTTGATAGCTGAGAAACATGTAATTTCAGTTAAAAGTTGAAGAACGTGCCATTTCAGTATATTAAAAATTTTCTTTCATTTTAGGTTGATCAAAATATGACAATAAGGTTTTTTATTGTCAGTAATTCTTTTTTTAAATTTAATTTAAATTTTGAATAGTTAACTCTAGAGTATAAACTTTAATATTTTTTTTTATTTTCCTTAAATTTCAGTCAAAATAAAATAAACAAAAAACTTGACAGCCAATATGACACGTCCATCAACTCTTAACTGGACCCTTTAAACAGTAAACAAGTTATTGAACATTTATTAACTTTTATTGTTATTTGGTATACTACAAATGTTTACAAAACTATTATTATAATTTATATTATTTTAAATTTAGAAAATAATTAAAGTAATGAAAATAACTGTTTTGTACATTTTAGGTCGTCGATACAGTCATTTGCGTAAAAGGAACATTGAAGGGATTAACGACTGTTTCGGGAGCAACATATTTTACAATTTCATTGAGTGCAGCACTTTTCACAACATATTATTTAATATTATTTTGTACCTGTAGGCGAACCAAACGAACTCGTATTTCTGCAAGTGTTTTGCAACTTTTTTCAAAACACCCTAAACTTTGAATCAGTCAAATTTGACTGATGAACTAATGAAGTCGTTTATAAATAATTTTCTTTCCATGTGTCAGTACCATTTGACTGGTTTAAAGTTACAGAGAAACATTTTTGTGAAAGAAAATCTAAGTAATAATTTTATATTTTTAGGAATTTTTACACAGTCTGGTATGCACCATTATTTTCTTGGTCGTCTCTTGTTGTCCTATAGATGATGAGCAGCTGAGGGTGATTATAAATACTTTTTATATATTGAAATTCTGTTTGAAATACCTTTAATCGTGTGCATTAAATTCAATTTTTCATTTCATCTTAGCGTATTAAAATAATTTGAATTTATATTGTTTTTGTATTTTTATTATTTTATACTTTTATTTGTGTTACTTTTACTATTTTTAGGCATTTGGCTTTCTAGCATCTGTTCCGTATGGAAGTGAAGTATGTTGGAAATGTTGGAATATTTTGTTTAAAAAAAAGTTTCAATGATCTGTCGCCTAACCCACCTAAAAAGACTGCATTCTTAATTATTATGGATGAACAATAGAGTAATGTAAGGACTTTTATATGCATATTTTTATAAATTACTTATTTCATTTAATAAACTGATTGTTTAATGTAAATAAATGTGTATTATTTAAAAAAAATTTACTAATATAATATTTTCTATATAAAACAAGTTATGAAGAGTTCGTGTGAAAGTCGAGCACTTTCTGTGTTACAATGCGAAATCTTCCATAGACCTTTTCAAGAAAAAATGTATAACATAACGTCAGACATTTTAAACTAATAAATAAATTGTTTTCAATCAATCATAAATAAATATAATACTAATTGTCAAATTAAATGCCAAAAAGAAAAATTAAAATCATCCATTAAACTAGAACCTTGTAACCCACGAATCAATTCATTTTAAAATCAAGAAATGTTGATTGAATCCTCGGTTTCTCGACACGCATCTCCTCATTAACAAGAATATAGATTTGTTTTCTTTGATTAACAATGTTATGTCCCCGTGCCTTCTCTGGCCTTCTTTGCCTCTTCTACCACCACTGAAATAGCGTCGACGGTGGATCTTTGCGAAAACCGTATTTGTTTTCTGATAGATTATTTTCGTCAGTCAGAAGACCCTAAAATCTCTGCAAAATCATACCCTTTAGAAGTTTATCCATTGTGTCCAGAAGATAAATCGTCGGAGCTACTGCAATACTGCGAATCTACACTTGGTTAATACCGCGTGTCTACAAATCCTTTAAGGCCTACTTTTAATGAAATTTACATTGCATTATAGCACGTAAGGAATTTGTAGATACTCAGTATTAACCAAGTGTAGATTCGCGGTATTGGAATAGCTCCGACGATATGATTCCATAGGATGACGTTTTACCTAGGGGCTTGTCTCCTTTCCTGAGAAGATCTGACTTTTGCTTTTTCCAGTTCATAAAGAACCTTCCTGCTCTGAGGCAATCGTTTAAAGGGTTAAGAAGAGTTTAGGCTATACATCGATCACCAATTTCAGAATCTCGTTGGGTATTCTATCCCTCCCTGGAGCCTTGCGAGGCTTTAACCTCTTTCCCGCAACTCTTAGTTCCTCCAGCGTGAAAATATCTTTGCTACGTACTAGACAAGAAGAATAGTCCTCTCGAGAACGGTTCCACATATGGGAATAAGGCTCTTATGATCTGTCGGACACAATTAGGTTTGTCGAGACCAGGGGTCTGTTGTTTAACAACCAAATTCTTGGTCACAACGCTAGTCCTCATGGGTCGTGTTCAATGTCGCTGATTAAGTCTTTCTAGCACTTCCGTTGACTACGTCTTACTCCCTACTTAAAAGTCTCTCTTCCTTTGTGTCATTCTTGCTCTAACAAGGAGTCCCTCTTTCAGCGGGTGTATCTCCGTCTCGCTTTATTGTACCCTATTCTCAATATTTCCAGTTTATTTATTTATTTTATTTATTTATTTCAAAGAAAGTTCCTAGGGCTAGTAAGCCCTCTATGGAACAGATCATACAGACTAATAATAACATGACCATAAAAAGAATACAATAATCATGTAAAAGTAAAGCAAAATCGATGTAACAACAGTAAAGTAATATAACGAAACAATAAGAATATCAAAATGAAAATATAATAATCATTATAATAGAGATCATAGAATGAAAAGAAAAAAATAACAATAATGATAATAATAATAAATAGGCAGCCAGCAAAACTACTCATTCATTCAAATTAACATTCTTGTTCTCGAGCAATGTATTAAGACAACCATTTAACATACGTAACAATTATAATTACCAATATGTAATCTCAAAAACAGAGTTAGATGTTGAACTTAAAAATTTTCTAAAAAGTAGTTTAAAAAACTGCTTTGAGTTTGCATCTCTAATAAACTGAGGAACTTTGTTCCATAATCGCGTACCTCTGATAACAAACGAACGTTGATATTTACTAGTACGATGAAATGGTACTTTCAGAATAGAATTTCTCTCTCTTAAGTTATGTCCGCTGCTTAAATTAGAGTTTTTATATTCGAAGTATCTAAACAGGTAATCAGGAACTCCAGTTTTAAGAATAGAGTAAATCAAGTTACCCATAAAAAACTGCCTTCTTTTTGCCACATTCAACAAACCAGCCTTAACCCTATGCTGTGTAATATGCTCACCTTTATTAAGATTATAAATAAATCTAACACATGCGTTGAGTGTTTTCTCTAGTTTATTATTAAGATTATCAGTAATATCGTCATACACCAGACAACCATAGTCAAAATAGGGAAGAATCAAGCTTTTTATCAGTAAAATATCGTTCCACCAGTACGTTGAGTTCTTCCTGGAGCAATTGCGTCTACGTCAGTGCATGGAATAGGTGCAAGCTGCAATCACATCACGCTTCCCGGTACGCACCCTCTCTTCAATCGTTTCCGGTTCCCTTACCTAGCCAAGTTTGGAGTTCTTCCAGGTACTTTATTGCCTTATTTCAATCGAGCTTACTGATGTTCCATGAAGGGTTCTTACTAAGGCTACCGGGTCTTTTGCCTCTCACAACCTCTTCCATCAAAATAACGAGCTCAAAATCCTTGTGGCCAACTAGCCGAGGCAATTGTGAGATCCAAAATTCATCCTGAATCGCCTCGTCAAAATGTAAAAATGCAGAAATGTAGTCTTGGTTCGCTACGACCAGGTCATTTCTGGCCACAATTTCGCTTATCAAATTGCCCGTCCTGTCTAAACAGGTTTCTCTCCACTCAGGACACTTACCATTAAAGTCTCCCGTTATAAGGGTACTCCTGACAAAACCCCCCTCTGAATAGCCGTTAAAAAGATGAGATATGTCGTGGACTTCCCCTTGCCAAGGTTAATTTGAAGACACCTCAGCTCTTCCCTTTTAACATAAAATTTCAATTATCGATTTTTAATAATCATTTCATGTTGAATGAAGGTAATGATTACGCTGAAACTGGGGCACGACGCGCTGTATAGGTAACCGTGTATTGCCTCTCAGTGCTGAGCGTCAAGAGAAAAATCATCATAACTTCTGACCTACTGCAAGTTTCCGACTTTTTTTTAAATTACTTGCAATAAAACAAGGAATCCTAATTTCCTGAAAAAAATGCGGAATTTGACAGAGAAGTTTATTTTATTTTCCTTTGTTTATAATAATTGTTGCTATTTTAAGCAAATTAGGTGCCACTTTAAATGAATAAGTTTCATTCCAAAGCATGACTACTGTATGTTACTCATACCAATTTTTATCAAAATCTATCAAATAGAACGGTAGAAAATAATTTATTACTAAATTGATGTTTAAAAATTGTTTAAACAATAGCTCATGAATAAATTGAAATTTTGCAAAAAAAAACTTCAGGATCACCTTTTGTTTCGAAAATACTACAAAATTAGTGATTAAACGTGTGATTGATACAAAAGAATAATCAGAAACCGAATTCATCATGATTAGAAAGATTATCGTTTAAAATTGAGAAATCATCGTTTCAAAGTGTTTTGAAATATTGACAATTATTTATTTCTAATAATCTTTAAATAATGCTAATTTAATTAAACTAGATTTTCAAAACCGAGTTCAAAACCTTCCAAATACTTTATTAAATATCATTTTGCTACTTTAACGAATATTATTTCGTTTATGTCACTAGATTGTTTTGTTTATATATAGAAACAATTTCAACTGATAAATGTACAATTTCATAAATAAAAGTTAATTTTAGTTCCCCTCTGTAGATTGCAGCTTTCTTGACAACCTTTGACTTTCAAAATTAAAAATTAATCTTCACAACAATGCAATTGAGCAAAGATTTGATTCATTAGTCACTATTTTATATATGCATGAACAAGATTGGTACCTACATGTATATCAGATTCATATTAAATACTAATATTAATTATAAGTTATTAAAAAATTAAAAAAATAGAGACAGAAACGGATTTAGAATTAGTTTTTAATCATTAATTATTAATAATGCTTTAAACCTTTTTTTAAATTTGAGCATTAGATTCTTTGTGTATCTTCAATGTACATCTTAGTTAAATAAATATTAAAGAACACCTGACAGGGATCTGAAGCCCTGAAAAAATGTTACATCAGTAGTATTAAGGAGTGTTTAATATTAGTACTAGTAATTCCAATTATATTCTGAGCTTCTATTTTGCTCACACGCACATACGCAAGTACACTTTATAGTTCAGTGTACAAGAGTTTAGAAAATGGTTTATTAGGAATTTTTATGTATTTTAAGTATTCGATAAGAATATACTGAGAATATTGTTTTTTTGTTAAAATCGTAACTAATTTCCACCTATACATGGGATCATTTCGACGGATGTCTGTTTTTAACATTGATATAGATATATTATTACAGAAATTTTATTTCAGAAAAACAAAACTTTATTGAAATGACCATATTCTGCCCCTTTTTTATTAAATGTCGCTTCTTAACAGTTGTCGGGGAGGGTTTTTTATATGTTTATTTTATTACATATAATCTTGATATTTCGTCATTGAAAGAAAAACGTATTTTTTTAAAAATTAGTCCTTTTAGCATTTAAATCAAAATTTAAATTTTAAAGAAAGAAGGTAATCAAATTAAATACAATAAATTAAAATTGTATAATCTATGTTTACTTAAGTTTTGCTTTAATATCTTTTTATGGCAAATTTCTCTTAATTTTTGTTAATGTACAGTGACACGTAATTTCATGTTACGCTCTTATATTCTTTGATATTGCATTCTGTATGCTTGTTTTTCTAGGTGTGTCAGATGGATTACAAGGTTAACAGTTAATAGATAAATTTTTTATTTTATTTATTTTTTTTTTTCAAAATATAAAAATTTTTAAATAGGTAAAAAAATGAAATGATTTGGAACGATGGGATACGTAACTATTATTTAGAACACAAATTACTTCCTTTTTATATATCGTTTATTTTTTAACGAAGTGAAATTATGCTATGCTCTGAATTGGCTCGCCAGAGCGAAGGTTCTCAAGATATATTCACTTATGCTGGGAAACTAGATTATAGACCTTAAATTTAATTTGTTTAATTTCTACTGTCGCTTTGGGATAGGTATAGTCAGTAAAACTCTCCAGATTTCTATTATTAAGGAATAACAAAAAAAATATATATTGAACCAAAGTAATAAAAATGTACAAAAATCATATACACTAGAACTTCTATCGAGCGGAGTTCTATCGAGTGGAAACAGTAGGCAATTCACGGGACGAGGGGAGAAGAAAGAAGTTGAGCTCCATTCATTTAACACGTCAAGGTGACCTTTCATATCGAGTGGACACTCACCCGAGATGTTCGCTCGATAGAAGTTCTAGTGTAATATAAACTGAATATAATTATCAAAGAATATAAAGCAAATGTAAAGAATTTAACAATAATATATATATATATATATATGAAAATAAATCACATAAAATTGATGTAGATTACACAATAAAATCAAACAATCTAATTCTTCTAGAATTATCCGGAATAATCGGTCGAGGATTGAATCGGTAAACTCCGTTTCCATTACAATATAAATTACGGACGTACCGCTAAAAAATATTGCCGCCGTCATTCACCGTGGTGTTAAAATAAAATCAGCCATCTAGACACGTCTAGTCGATTCCCGGATACGTAAACTGAAATTAATTATCAGGTAAGACACTAAATTAATTAATTCATTTTTACGTTAATTACGCGTTTTAGTCCGGTAAAAAACCATTAAATTTGAACGCGTAATTTCAGGTGCGCGGTGAATTTATCTGGAGAACAGTTAAGTAAATGCGGGTGTTCACCGAGCATAGTCTGTTCTCCAATGACGTAGCAAAGGGTAAGCCCATGTGACAATCTACGTCTATGATACTGTGCGGGAGATTTAAAATTGTTTCGAACACTTTCCTACGTCATAAGTGTTCTTACAATTTTCTAGAACTTCCTGACCATTCGTGGTGGACCACGACGATGATCAAAAAGATTTGTCACGAAGTGACTTTACTCCAGTCAGAATTCCTTAGCCTACGTAGTAGATGTCCAGAATTTTATCGTGCCTGAGATATTTCTTAAAATCTAATGTTAAAATACGACTCATAGATTTCAAATGTTTGGCTACCAATAGCTTATAATTAAGGTATCAGAAATAAGAAATGTGATTTTTATTTTTTGAAAACTTTTTGTAGAAAGGGTCATAACTTCTGTTTGAATTAATACTTTTTAATTCGACGAAGCCAAAGTTTAAGTAGTAATAAAATACATATTAGAACCTTAAGTTTTGCTTCAATCAATCAAGCTGTTTTTAAGTGATCCCGAAACAAAATTAAGCTGACATATGCACATTAATAAGTACTTCTTATACACACATGCAGACGTCAAATTTTCAACAAGCATAGATTGTTAGTGTTACATATAATAAATCTATGTTATGCTTTTGTTGCGTCCCAGGTCAAGGCGATAATACATATTTCTGAATATTGAAATAAATGAATCTAATAGGAGAATAGTTAGCTGACTATGTCAGGTTGGTAAAGCCGGATGTTTATTTTTTGTGGATTTGTTGCGTTATTATTCCCGAAGGAAAAGTTATTAATTGAATAATTAGACAAGATTTCCAATGACACTATTTATTATAAATCAGTGTGAGAACAGTTTAATATTACATAAAAGAATACATAGAACAATTTATAGTAATTTAAATTTGATACTATAAGGTAGATCAAATAAGTATTGTATGTGTCTTGCAGTATGACATCTCTGCTCTACTTGAATTCCGAAAGTAAAAATTTATTAGTACAATAATATTATAATCAATTTGATACTACACGCGTTTGACAGTGACACCTCTATTTCTGTTCAATTTGAAATTGTGTAAATTTTAATAGAATAATCGCTTAATTTACTTACAATTACCTCCAATAACAGGAGGACAAGAAGAAAAGGTAGTATCTCGTTGTTGACAATGTCGTATTTGACGAGATACTGCAATAATACTGACTTAGGGTGAAAATCACTGATTTGTCACACCATTACAGTTACAATGTATTTCCCGAAATTGATGTCTCATAATTATTTTATTAACAGAAATACATTAGAGTTACGACGGTGAATCTAAATCTCTTAACCCGACTCACACTACAAGCCATGACATTTAAATACTGTTAAAATTGCAAGACTTAGAGACTTTCTAATAAAACCCGGCTCACAAATTAGGCGACTTCAATGTATACTGTCATAAAATGCAAGTCTTATGCGAAGAAAAGATTGCAGACTGCAATAAGAAAAGATAGCAACTTAGGTTGCTAATTTTTCATGTTCACATCGAACCTTTGGTTTTGTTTTGATATCTTGCAATTTCTTAGTTAAACCATTAGGAAATTCTTAGAAATATTGGTTATAATTTGTTTTGCTTATATAAGTAGGAAGCGAACGTGTGATTATTTAAGAAAGTCACGTACATTCTTTGTAATTGTTGAAACGTGATATTAGGTTACTTATTAAACTTATAATCACACCTAGGCTTCCAATGTTATGGAAATCTAATTTAGTTCATAAACCATGATCTTATTCAATGGTCAGCGGATCAAGCGAAACATTGCTAGGATTTAAAGACTAGGGAATCTAAACACTATTTTAGTCCCATGTACGTTTGCATTTTCATGAAGGTAGTGAATTCTTTCCTTTGTGCAGCTGTTAAAACATGTCAAAGATGCAGTGCAATTAACATAAGTTATAAGCTATTATTTAATTTATTAGCCAGCAAATCAATGAACCATTCACAGACTTCTGACACTTGGGATCTTAAAATAATCCAATTTTCTCATTTACTTTTGCATTTTTGTTTATAATGCAATTTTTCTTCCCTTTTGCAGATGTTAAAACATATCAAAAGATTCCGCGAATTTGGCAAATGTGCTCAACCTGTTGATAAGCAGCTGAGAGTTTAATTTTGTATATAGTGTCTTAAGTTTTAAAATTTTTATAATATAGTTTTTAGAATGTAACACTTTTACTTTAAGATTATAATAATCTTATTTTTTTATCTAAATGCTTACATTCTTTTATTTTCTCTAACTTAGTTTCTTCTAATTTAATTGAGCGTACTTAGTTCTTAAAACTTTAGAAAAAGTTTTATTTATTTATTTATTTGTCTATAAACGGGCTTACAATAATAAATGGCCCCTTTGTACAAAGTACTGAGGAAGCATTCACAAATTACGTAACGGTTTTTAGGGGGGGGGGTCAATCAGTTTATTACGACCAGCAGAAAAAATGGCGCTAATGTATGTAACGACGTGTTACATCAGAGAGGGGAAAGGGGTCAAAATTTGTCAAAAAAAACGTTACGTAATATGTAAATGTTCCCTGAGTAACAGAAAATAATAAAAAAATAAAAAATTAAACAAACTTAATTAATAAATGTTCGGTTTTTAATGTACTGATTAATAGCTCAATTAATTAACATTATTAAATAATTTAATTAATTTAATTTGTCGCATTTGACACATTAGGCTTTGAATAAAACTAGAAAAAAGAAGGGCGCGCGATGCGCGCTCTTTGTACTATATTTCATGAAAGAGATTTGAAACCTAATACACCTAGTATAAAATTAACGATAGGCCAAGACCTTGTTCAATATTGGTGGCCAAGGCTACCAACATATCATGCAATTTTAGTCCAATTTTAGTTCACTGATTCCCTTTTACTACTCTGCCATGCAATTTAAGAAAATTTGTAATTTAGATTATCGTTGAGATCGATAGTTTCTAACATTTTTGAGGATTAAGTGAAATACCAAGTCGTTATTCTGATTATGCTCATAGTGCACTATTATGAACTATTATGACATATTATGAAATACTATTTCTTCAATAGGAAGAAAACATCTAAATCAAAGAAATTGCATTTGTTAAAAGATTCAACTCCTCGAACTTGTATTTGTCCGAACTTCTGCATCCACCGAACTTGCATTTGTTGAAACATTGAATGACATTAATTAAGAGGTTGTTTTAGTGATGTATTACCACAGCACGTGGTCGAGTCCCACACGAACAAGTGCGTAAATGCATTTTTTCCTCTCCTAAACAAGTTTTGTATAAAAAAAAAATAAATAAATAAAAAAAATAATAACAGTTAACATAACGTCGACAATGACATCTGTCGTGCATGTAAACAATATGCGGAGACTATCAGTCATATTCTAAGTGCGTTTCCGAAGTAGGCATGTTACAGGTATGTGGAAAGACACAATGCTGCGCTTCAGTTGTTGTATTATCACGTTCGACACCAGTATGGTATTTTTATTCTCCAAAACAGTTTATTTATGAACTAAGAACAATATGTATTTCCTGCACACCAATTTATCCACTTAACTTTAAATTCTTTAACATAATGGGAACGTAGAACACTTAACACTTAATTGAAACTTTATAAATAATATATAATTTCTGCGGAGCACTACTTTCTATGTCCACGCTTAGAGATATCTTGCTTACAACTGCTAGGTCACCGTTTTCCTCGGCCCCTTAGCCTGGGATTTTCCACCGCCGTCTGTTCTTTTCCAGACAATAACTAGGCAGGGAAATTTTATTGCATCAGATTATGGTCTGTTTTAACCGTATTGTTCTCTCGGCCCAGTGGCCTTGAGTGTACAGGTAACATACTCCACCACAGTATGGATTGTTTTGGACAATCATACTTACTGAGAGGCTGGCTGTATCAGGGCTACCTTCACGGCGGGTCTTTTTAAAATGTGGCCATTACTCGTGCGAACTCCAACTACACGAACCCGTCCATCCTCTCCTGGGTATGTTGCGGTTATTATTCCCTTTATCCATGTATTCCTGGGGGTATTGCCATCTACGATAAAGACTACATCGCCCACTGCTGAGGGCTTTACCTTTTGATTCCAGCATTTCCTAAGGTGTAGATTAGGCAGATATTCTTTGGTCCAGCGAACCCAGAACATGTCTGCTAATCGTTGTCCAATTCGCCATTGTTTTCTTAGGTTCAAGTCAGCATCCGTAAACTTTCCTTCGGGTATAGTCCCTGAGGAGGTGCCGATAAGAAGTAGTTGGGAGTAAGACTTTCTGGGTCCCTATGGGCCACAGACACGCGAGTCAACGGACGGCTATTCAGTGTGTGCTCCACCTCAGCCATCAATGTCAGTAATGTTTCGTCTTTGGGTGCTCTTTCTTTCAAGATGGCTGATAGCGCAACCTTAACGCTTCTTATCATACGCTCCCATGCACCTCCCAGGTGCAGCTGGAGGTATGAATTGCCAGGTAATTCCGTGATTCGCTGCGTGGTCTTCAATTCGCCCATTATCTATTTCTGACACCGCCTTCCTTAATTCCGTCTCAGTTCCTCTCAGGTTTGTGCCATTATCGCAATATATTTCGGCTGGCGTACTGCGACGAGAACACATACGCCTAATAGCCATGATAGCTGAGTCTGCTGAGAGAGAATGTGCAACTTCTATGTGGATGGCTCGAACCGTCAAACAGGTGAAAAGTACTCCCCATCGTTTTTCACGTCGTCGACCAACTGTGACCATCATAGGACCAAAGTAATCGAGTCCATAACTTGTGAATGCTTTTTCTTTAATGTTAATCCGTGCAATCGGTTAGGTTCCTATCCGAGGTGCTTGAGGCTGCGTTTTTTTAATTCGGCACTGCTGACACCGCGATACAACGTCCTTTACGACAGGTCTAATCTTTATAATCCAATATTGCTGCCGCAACTCATTTACCACCGCCTCGGTGAATCCGTGTTGTACCTTTTCGTGCTGATGCTGGATCAATAGTTTCGTATATTTGTGTTTTCCGTCTAGTATCACTGGGAATTTGGTTTCACGATTAATCCCTTTTGCTGATCCTAATCTACTATCAATTTTGAGAATTCCTTGATCGAGGATTAGCGGTAATGCACTTAATCGGCTATTCTTTGAAATCGGATGGCCAGCGTGTATCCCGTCAATTTCTTCTTTAAATGTATCCCATTGAGATTTTTTAATCCACATGTACTCTGCTTGCTTTAAATCTTCTGCGGTTGGTTTCAACCTTAATTTACCAATCCATATCCTAGGAACTATGTACAACCATGCGGTACTTCTAATAAGGCGTAACCATTTTGAGAAGCGATTAACATCTGGGAGTTCGGGTTTTCTATAATGCTCCGTTATTTGTAGGCAAGTTAACTTTCTTTCAGGTTCATTTCCGTCTGAGATCATATTCACAACGAGTGGAGGCCAGTGATTGTCCGTCTTCCTTAGGAACTTAGGCCCTTTTAGCCATTTTGATAAAAAAAAAAGTGTCATGTACTTTTGACCGGAATACCCTAGCCCTATGTATATTGACGCGCTGAACACGAATCCGAAGTCAGTTTTGCTCCATCACGTCAGGATTTTTTCCTAACCTCAAAATCAATAAAATGACACTTTTTGTTCATTAGCATGTGAACCCGACTTAACATTAATACATGCCTAGGGCGAATAGAAAGCTTGGATTGTGACCTTTAAAACGCTTTTTTAAAAATTGTTCTACTATGATTTTTAACGAAGTTATGATGTTTTATTTAAAATCATTTTTTTCCATTACACCATACCACATCAATAATTGAAGTGTTATTTACATTTGGAAAAAATTTATATTTTAAATAAAACATCATAACTTCGTTAAAAATCATCGTAGAACAATTTTTAAAAAAGCGTTTTAAAGGTCACAATCCAAGCTTTCTATTCGCCCTAGGCATGTATTAATGTTAAGTCGGGTTCACATGCTAATGAACAAAAAGTGTCATTTTATTGATTTTGAGGTGAGAAAAAAATCCTGACGTGATGGAGCAAAATGGACTTCGGATTCGTGTTCAGCGCGTCAAAATACATAGGGCTCAGGTATTCCGGTCAAAAGTACATAACACTTTTTTTTTTGTGGGGCTGTGTAATTGCTCGCTTATTTTTCCCCGATCTCTAGTGGCTGCGTCAGCTGGATTGTCTTTTGTTCTTACTCATCTCCACTCGCTTGGATTGGTTAATTCATTTATTTCTCCAAGACGATGCGTGACAAACGCTTGGTGTTTTTGCGGGTCTCCATTTATCCAAGCTAACACGTTTCTCGAGTCTGTCCAAAAGTAGCGTTGATCTACCTTAATCTTGTGTACTTCCATTACATGGTTTGCTAGTCTACTACCTATTAGAGCTCCTTGAAGCTTCAGTCTTGGTATAGACGTTGGCTTTAATAGGGCTACACGGCTTTTACCTACTATATACGATACCTCCGCTTCTTTGTCTAGATAAGTCATTCTCCAGTATACGGCCGCTGAGTACGCTTTCTCACTTGCGTCACTGAACGTATGTAGTTCAAGTCTCACGGGCTTTTCTCGACTTTCTTTGTAGCACCTTGGTATAGACGCTTTCTTGACCTCTTCTATCTTGTTGATCCAGCGTTGCCATTTCTCGAAGTCAGTCTTATTTAACTCTTCATCCCAATCGATCCCGCTTTTCCATACGCTTTGGAGAAGAATTTTTGCTGCAATGTGATACGGACTCAGCATCCCTAGTGGGTCAAACACCGACATGATCACCTGGAGCATTTTACGTTTAGTCGGTGTTTCAGTACCTTTTACTATGTCCACTGGGATTTTTTTGAAACTTAAATCAAATGTTATCATGTCCTTTTCTGTATCCCATATTAAGCCAAGTGTCTTGTGAGCGTTTCCGTCGAGTCTTTGCAGATTAGTTGATCCCTTTGCTATTGAAGAAGGTTCCAATGCGGCTAGAGCTCTATCACTATTGCAGGCCCAGTTTCGTATTTAAAACCCACCCCTTTGGTGGATGGTAGTGACTTGCTTAATTCTATTAATTGCCTCTTCTTCGTTTTCCGTGCTATCTAGATAGTCATCTACATAGTGTTTGTTTGTGATCGCGATCACAGCTTCGGGGTACTTCTCTTCAAATTCTTTGGCGTTTTTATTTTTTACGTATTGCCCCATGTGTGGGGACGATTTAGCTCCAAATATCATTGATGTCATCTCATAAGTAGATGGTTCCTCTGTTCTATCCCACCTGCGTCACAGAAACCTTAGTGAACTTTGGTCCTCTTCACGGATCTTTACTTGTAGGAACATTTCTTTGATGTCACCTATGAACGTGATTGCTTCCATCCGAAATTGCAAAAGTACACTAAGTAATGGACTTACTATATCAGGCCCGGCCAACAGCTGATCATTTAAGGAGACCCCATCGACCTTAGCTGCGGCATCGAATACGAGGCGCAGTTTGTTTGGTTTATTCGGATTTGTAGTTCCGAAGTGAGCTAGATACCACGAGCGATCACTCTCTTCAATTGGACGTTACACCTTTTTTGCATAGTTTGATTGGATCAGGTTGTCGATTTCACGAGCATATCGCCTTCCATATTTGACTTTTCTGTCCATTCTTCGTTCGATGGCCTCCTGTCTATTCATCGCGTATCTTTTGCTATTTGGCATTTTCCCATTGTCAATTTTCCATAGGAGTCCTGATTCCCAATTTTTTTTGCCGATTCTCCTCGTGGTGTTTTCCAGTATCTTGTTTACCCGTTCGGTCTCTTTACTATCTTTGCTCTTTAATTTTATTCCAATAGATTCAAGGCTAAAGTAATATTTAACCATTCGTTGAAGTTCGTTTTCGATATCGTTTTCTTTACTGTCATTTTTACCACTATTCGTCAGATGACCAACATGACCCGTACTTACTTTATAGGGTGTTGTTATCATATTCCCATGAATTGACCAGCCTAGCGGAGTTAGAGATGCTACTGGTTCATACGGCGATGTCACTCGTATGTCTTTTGGTATTAGTAAATGACTGTTGTCTTGCATAATCAATATTTTAGATCTCGCTTGATAGTAGCTCTCCAGTGCTAAAAACTTGATATGATCATAGCGATTGATGTCTTTTCCAAGTAGACTTTGTCTGGGTAACCTTAGATCGTCTATAGTGTGTGCGTCTCTTACGGTATGTATGTGGTTCCCTTTGTTCATGGGGTCCCCGATATCAAATTTTACCGTTTGGCGTCTTTTAACAACTATCTCAGTCCCCTTGACTGCTTGTAATCGTAGTACTGTTCTCGTACCATGTAGCCCTATTTGTTGTGCAAGTTTTGAATCTATTAGGGTTGATCCGCCATCCAGCATGGCGTATGTAATTAGACTCACCTTCGGACCGCGTACTACCACTGAAATTATTTTAAGGAGCACTAGTCAGGATGGAGACTTTGTTTCTCTCTCTTCTTGGGTAACGAGTACGGCCTTTCGCGCTCCTCCTTGTGAAAATGCACCATGTATCAGCGTATGGTGGCTTTTGGTGCATCCACGTACTTCGCACCCCGGTGCACGAAAATCTCGGTTGTAATGAGTACTAGCCAAGCAACGATAACACAACCTTTTATCTCTTATCCAGTCCATACGGCTCAGTTTAGTTAATTTTGCAAATGACTCACATTCCCCGATTCGGTGACTCCCCTCTTCACAAAATGAGCATCTTTCTTCTGATTCCAGGTCAACAACCTTTGTACGTTTAGATTCTAGTGATGCATTACGTGTTGCTTCAGTCGTATGTAAAACCGTTCGTTTCCTGTTATTATTTCCTCGCATATAGGCTGAATTACCTAGTCGATCTCTGACGCTCGGTTTTGGCGGATTGTTTTGTTCTTTAGACGTTTTGTAAAACAATTCGCTAGTCCCTGCTTTGCAAGACATTTCTGCTTCCTCGAAGAGAAAATCCGATAGCGCTAGAAGCGTTGATTCCGCCTCGCGCTCGTTGGTACGTAAAAATCTATGGTAAAGCTGAATCATACATGATGGCAGCTTTTTAAGTATTTCGTTGGTTAAGTCGGGGCTGTATAGATATCCAAAATGATTGGCAGATTGTAAGGCCGCGACGCAGTTCTTAACTTTAGTAGCAAATACCACAATTCCTACTTTTCGTCTATAAGAGGTAATTCATGTAGATTCTCTACTATTATTTTAGCTACGATTCCAGGGTTTCCAAAGCGCATTTGTAGGATTCTCATCATCTCGTCCGTATTTTCGGCTGCCATCATTACTGATGCCACGGCTTCTCGAGCATCCGCTTTCAATGATTCGTACAGCCTCATTAAGTTGTCTTGATCAGTTAACCCCCCCGTTTTCGTTGACTGCTCAAAGGCTCTTTTGAATGCAGGCCATTCCAGCACGTTGCCATCAAAGTCAGGAAGTTTCTTACTCATAGTCATATGACCTATGAGTTTGTTCGTGAGGGCTTCTGATTGTTCAGTTTTCTCTTGGGTATTCTTTCCGGTTTGTGCACGGTCATTTCCCGCTTTACGTTGAAAACTTGTTTGTATGTCTAGATGCGAGACTACTTCGTCGGGCTCTAACGGTGCTCTTGAGTGTCGTCGACCTTGGGATAACCACCCTTGTAGTTAAGACTGTCTTTCTTGGTCTTTGTCTTCGTCAGGGCTATTTGTATTGTCTGATTCTATACCTGCTATTTCGGTGTCAATTCTTTTCAGTTCTCTCAGATATTGCTGGCAAGCAATCGTACGCGCTTCTTTAGCTCGTCGTTCCATTGATTGTCTTTGCCGGTACTGTTGGTTAGATTCTGTATTGAAGTAGCCTTTATACCCGGCTTGATTTCCTGGATGATGATGAATACTTCTCCTGTCATCACGATGCTCACTTCTGCTTCTAGTCCTGTGATTTGCACTGGTATGGCCTTCTCGACTAGTCACGACTAGACATGAACTTTGATGTTCATGCCTACTACCATTTGTCATGTATCCTGTGGATCTACCTGTGGATGATGATTCCCGTTGGTAGCGACTAGTACCCTGTGGTCGCCGCAGTTCCCTTAAATTTCTTGATGACTGATTTATGCCAGGTCCTTCATCCCGTGGAGGAACTTGCTGAGATTCTATTCTCGTTCCAGTTGCTCCAGCCCCCCGTACTGGAAGAACCACATTTACTACACTACGAACACGTGGGTGACTTACCCCGCCATCCGTGTCATTTCTATCACTTTGTGAATTAGAACTTAGTCCCATTTGGATCGTCGACTCGTCACCCCGTGACTCTTGATCTCTACCCCGTAGAGATCTTCCATCGGTACCCAAGCGCCGTGCCTGGGTGCCTTCCAATAAGACACTCCTGTTTCGATCTTGTCTACGACCCCGTCCATGGCCACGTGCTCGACCCCGTCCACGTGCCATTTTTATTATCCTTGCACAGTCAAAATTGCCCGGCGCCTCCACCAATTTTATTCTCCAAAACAGTTTATTTATGAACTAAGAACAATATGTATTTCCTGCACACCCATTTATCCACTTAACTTTAAATTCTTTAACATAATGAGAACGTAGAACACTTAACACTTAATTGAAACTTTATAAATAATATATTATTTCTGCAGAGCACTACTTTCTGCGGAGCACTACTTTCTATGTCCACACTTAGAGATATCTTGCTTACAACTGCTAGGTCACAGTTTTCCTCGGCCCCTTAGCCTGGGATTTTCCACCGCCGTCTGTTCTTTTCCAGACAATAACTAGGCAGGGAAATTTTATTGCATCAGATTATGGTCTGTTTTAACCGTATTGTTCTCTCGGCCCAGTGGCCTTGAGTGTACAGGTAACATACTCCACCACAGTATGGATTGTTTTGGACAATCATACTTACTGAGAGGCTGGCTGTATCAGGGCTACCTTCACGGCGGGTCTTTTTAAAATGTGGCCATTACTCGTGCGAACTCCAACTACACGAACCCGTCCATCCTCTCCTGGGTATGTTGCGGTTATTATTCCCTTTATCCATGTATTCCTGGGGGTATTGCCATCTACGATAAAGACTACATCGCCCACTGCTGAGGGCTTTACCTCTTGATTCCAGCATTTCCTAAGGTGTAGATTAGGCAGATATTTTTTGGTCCAGCGAACCCAGAACATGTCTGCTAATCGTTGTCCGATTCGCCATTGTTTTCTTAGGTTCAAGTCAGCATCCGTAAACTTTCCTTCGGGTATAGTCCCTGAGGAGGTGCCGATAAGGAAGTATAGATAAAGAACCCATCTTGCCGTATGCCGAAGTGTATCAGGAGTCCGTAGTGGAAAATGATCAGTGTAAAATCTACTGGAACTCCTCTTTTTCCACCACTCATCGTATCAGTGCCAATAAGTCTGTTATAGTACTCCAAGATCATAAAAGTAAGATCATTTGCTTGATTGAGTTCTTGGCCCCAGCTGAGAATATCATTCAAAAGGGGGAGGTGAAGCGGACGAAGTATCAAGAGCTCATGTTCGAATAGAGTCGAATGCATTCAGGTTATAAGGTCCGATTGAATGTTTTTTTAATTGGTTGTTTTGGAGGGATTTAAGCTTCATTTCTAAACCAGTTAAAGAAGATTTCAGGCTGCGAGCGCCAGACTGATGCGTTGGGGGTTCGCATGCAAAAGGCTATTCTTCTGAACTCTCTGAATCTAGTTCCGCACCACTGTTCACTATAAGATCTTATTCGGTAACTCTAAGAAAGCATCCAACAACGTCCTTTACCACCACTTAAGAACATCGGCAGCTATGGATGAGAACAGCAGTGTAAGAAACATGAAGATCGTCTTGAGTAAATAAATCACGCTCTTGCTTACCTTCCAGGACGGATGGAGTAGGAGCAGATGGAGTAAGTACAGCAAGAATGGGAGAGGTTGTTTTAGTGAGGTATTACCACAACACGTAGTCGAGACCCACGCAAACAATTGCGTAAATGCATTTTTTCCTCTCCTAAACTTGTTTTGTAAAAAAAAAGTTAAAAATATATTTGAAATATTCTACAGCTCTTTTGCTCATCTAATTTTTACACTCAATATATCCAGTTTTATTTGACTTTATAGAAAATAAATCTTATAAAAAGAATGAGTTGTCTGTTTTTGTTTCAATGAACGAAAAATTGGTATCTATGTTAATATGATTTAATTAAAAATTATCCCTATAACAAGATATATTGTTTATTTGTTTTATTTGTCACCTGTTAATTTGTCCTTACCACACGTATTTATATCTATTTTCAGTTTTATATTTAAGAATGATTAGTTGCCCCTTTTTGACCTGTTTCATTTACTTCTCTTTACATAAGGTAATGTTACCATGAGTTGACCGCTTAAGCTCTTTTTCGAATAAATTCTTTAGGAAAGTAAATTAATCGTACTTCTCTATTCCAAGCTTTAGTTAAGAGCCCAAGATAAGAGTTTATACCATGAGAGCTTTGATTAGGAAAAGGTCAGAAAATAAAAAAAATGTCAAGAAATTGCAAAAATTCTTTAATATTTTAAATTTCTTCCAGTAAATTATCTTATTTTCACACCCTGTTATTTTATACCTACTTAAAAATCACAAAAAATATTAAAAAATAACATAAAATATAGTTAAAAACAAGTTTATTTTCAATTTATGTCCATAAAAATATTTTAAATTGACATTAAAAAAAATAAAAATTAAACGGTTTACTCAAGATTATAAACAAAGGTCTATTCAAGGAATTCAACACTATGTTTACGCTTCAGAATCACTTCATTAATATAATTGTATATTAAGATTAACGGATAAAAATTTATAAACTTTTATTTCTTTAAATCTTTATGCAAACTTTAATTAACAATGAGAAATAACATTTAATTTATTTCAGTAAAGCATTTTTGTAATTGAGTATTGTAATTTTTTGAGTATTGAATATTTTAAATTTCTAGTTTGTTTATCTCCAGGCTGCTTCGACAACTGAGGCGCTACCTGACCTAGAGTTGCGTAAATTAAATATCGAGTTCGCCAACCTGCTTAATTTGTTTTGCAATTCATTTGTCGTTCTATTCGTTTCTAAATAGATATTCTCTTATAGATCCTTTCATATAAGTTTCCATAGGTTTACTTCGTCCTATTTTTTAAATTTATAATGTAGTTTTTTAAAAATTTTATATCAAAATAACCATATTTCTTTATTTATTTCCGATTTAGATCACTCCTACTATTTCATATGGTTCTCTATCAATTTACTAAAAATAAGAAAAGCCATTTACAATTATTTATTTATTTAGTTAAGGTCTTTTATTTCATATCTGAATAATTTTTATTTTCTTTAATTAAAACCTATTAAATGTGACAAACTTCTGCATTCCATTTATTAGTCAGCAATTCTTTAAAGTAAGTAATTCTGGTATTTATTTCTCGTTTACTTGTCACCTGATGTGCTAACTGATGACGTATCGCGTTTCTTCAAGTTCAAGTTTACGACTTAAATGAATTTGTAATTTGGCATTTTGTTTTATCTGTTTATGATTCGTTCTCTTTAAGGACATGTAGAATGCGCCAATTTCAAATGATTCGTTATAATATTTTCCACAAATTTAGAATTAAAATTAAACATCAAACGGACTAAACGCCAATGCGTCTAGGTTCCATTTAATACTTAGTTTAATTTAATTAAAAATTGTTTTGTATTTTTCTAGAAAATTGGTGAAAAATTTGAATTTGAAAGTTGGCGCATTCCACATGACCTTAATTCACGAAAGGAATATTAACTGACTTACTTATTTTTGGTTCATTTATTATTTTTGTTAAGTAAGTCTTTTTATATTTAAAGAGAAAACTAATTGTTCTTACTACTTCTATTATATTTGTTAATCCTGCGGCCTATTTTCTTTCTTTCGATGTCATAAACCGTTATTCCTAATACTTTAAGTGAAGTTCATTCGAGATTATATAAGTGCTCGTGTGTTTATAATAATATGAGTAAAGAAAGAAAATTTCATTGTTAAGGGTGGTAATGATCTATTCACACGAGACGACTCATATTATCTCGAATCCCAATTGAATTGCCATTAAGGTAAGATACTTTAATACTTTCATTATATTTTGACGTCTTTTTTATCTAGATACTTTTGTTATAGTTTTTTTGTTGTTTTCATATAGAAACTAAATTTTTTTTTCAATTTAAGTTGTTCTTGTCATAAAGAGGCAAGTGTATATTATATACATTTGGCAAAACGTCGACAGCGTAGAAAGAGAGTAGAATTCGTGTCTTAGATGGTGGTAACAAGGAAACATAGGCAGAGTTAAATTTGAAGACATTGAATGACGATATATTGATATTACAAGGACCTTTAAACACTTCTCAAAATAAACAAAAACTTAACAATTTCAGGCAACTGCTACGCAACAAAAATGTTAAGAGGATTAGTGAGTGCGTATTCTCAAAACTGCATTGATTAAGAAAATTAAAAATCTTGTATGTAAGTAATTCCTGAATAATATCCAATAGTTATTAACTTTATGATCGAGAATAGAGAATATTTAAATAAGAAAAAATCGTCTTGATAACCTGAAATCAAAGTATAAAAGATATTATATAGTTATACATATATAGCAGTATATTTCGTTTGTAAGTGATTCTCCGCGTAGGGGATAATTCCACAAGATAAGCATTTAGAAACAGCTGTTTTAAATTTAAATTAATTTACACCTTTTCTTTAAAGCAAAACGTCAATGAAGTGAAACTAGTAATTTGTGGGACAAAATAGTGATATTTTGATTCCCTATATGAATTTTCAATGTTACTTTTAGTAAAAATATTGTTATGCTGTTTGCTGTTCTACCGCTTAAATTGCTGAAGGAAAATTTGTGTAAAATTAATGCCCTGAACCTATCCAGAAGGACAACATATATAAGCGATTCTTCTGAAAGTGCCTCTTTTCACCGGTTTTTTGTTTTTTATTATTTCTGCAATATCTACGCAATATTATTTATTGTCACCTTACCTAGTCAATAAATACCTAACCTACTAAATAAAGGGTAAATGGTGACTGTAAAAATCGCCAATAATTAGTAATGAACAGATTGTACAAAGTTAATCGAAATAAATTTCAATTAAAAATTGTAAACCAAAATTTGGATTGTGGTTGGGTAAATTATTAATTAAATGACTGATTCAATTAAAGTAGAACAACTAATGAATGTTTATTTATCCAATAGTATATTCACGGCTAAAACCAATCTCAGTAAATAAATAAAGAACTCTGTTTAACATTTAAATAGTTTATAAAAAACTTTAAAAAATTTACAATTAATCATTTGCTAAAATCAATTATAAAATAAGATGAATGTCATCTATCGCGTTTCTGTCACTCTTGGAGACTAACGGAGAACATTTCCCCGAATTCTTACAGTTCTTCCAAGAATTACGAATTACATTTAAGAAAAGACGGCCAACAAGAGTAGTCTATTGACAGGCGCTCAATTTTAATATTCACATTTAACACCTTCAACACATTCAATAATGCTCGCCTCGTAATTATACGAAATAAATTAAAGAAAGAACAAAATTATTATTATTACAATAAATTGTGGTTTTATCCGCCCGCCATAACCCATTAAATTTAAACAATTGAAGCACATCACATATCCCTGCAAATAGACGTTACGCCGACAAGCCAGCCCGAGAGAAACCAGTAATAGGTAAACAGGCGCAGCCGGTGTAACTTACGCCACAAGAGGGCAAATCAACTAAAATCTTCCCAAGACGTGTATACTCGAACACGTCTATATAAGACGTGCACGCGATAGATAAATACCTTATTTGATACAGAACGGCATAGTGTGCGTACTCTGTCCGACTGGGAATCTACACTGAGGTGTGATTCTTATAATAAGACAAAACTCTATACCTTAGATTGCGATCAAGGTAAAACGGCGAACTGCGGTAAACCGTCGAGACTTAGGGAAAATTTCCTTATTAATACCCTTAATGCGAATTATAAAATCAAATCTTTTTCTTTTTAAAATATTTAAAATTGCGAGAGTAATTTTGAATATAAAAAATACAATCCTTAAAAACTGAATTTAATTCAGTCAAGAATAACTTCTGTGAAGAGAGTCTAGAGATATCTCAATATAAAGTTGTATTTCACTTTCAACTAAGAGTCGATGGTGAATTTGTTAAGCTTTCAGTAGTTATAGCTGAGCAAAGACAGCCCTGAGACTCAATTTAAAAAACTACTAGTTGAAAGGCGTAAATGCTTCACAATCTCTTCACTGTCATTGGATTTAATAGAAAGCACACATATTTTACTAATCGGGCTAATAAATTCAGAACTGACAGATTTTACTTTAACAACACGAATAAGATTTTCTGGACCCGGATTACATTCAACAATACGACCTAATAGCCAATGAGCAGAGGGTAAATCATCTTGTTTTAATAAAACTAAATCACCAACAGATGCATTTGGCATCAGAGAAGACCATTCATATCTCCTCTGTAGACTTTGTAAATAATCAACTGCTCCTATTCTCCAAAAAATTTCTGAAATTCGTTGAATGGATTCCCATCTGTTTAACCCATTGTAACAATTTGTTGGTTTTTAATTATTACTTAAAATTTATTTAAATTATATATACTACAAAATACTACACAATTTTCAAATATTTGGCAGTTAATATTAAGGCGATTTCTATGAAACCATTTTATTAATATTTACTTATTAAATTAAACAAACCAAAATTTCAGAAGCTATTTTTCAAATAAATCTTAAAGAATCAATTACTAAACCTAAATGAAAATTTAAACAACGGCCTCAAGGAAAACACAATATTTCGAAATAATCTATGAATTTATTGAGAGTGAGACATTATTTCCACAATAACACAGCACCTATACTCATTCGCACACAAGATATAAATTGTAATTAGAATATTGTGATTTGACATTCAAATTCCTTATTTTATCAATAATACAGTATATGGTTTTTTAATAAAGAAATCACAGTCAATTAAACTTTATAAAATGTCAGAAAAAATTGTATAACTTACAGGAGTAAGAACAAAAATAAAAATATCAATTTCATTTAAAGAAAATCAGTCAAAGATAACTTATGCTTTGTACCAAAGTGTTATTTTCTATATAAAATTATGAAAAACTGAAATTATCACACCTCACTCACTCTGATAAATTATATCACAATTATAGAAGACTCATCAAAGAGCGGGGAAACTGGCTGACGGAAACGACGGTAATCCTCCACGGAGAACCTGAGATTTCTCTTTTCCTTGAATCACCACTCTCTTTTTGGGATATAGTCATGAAAATAATTCAATGATTTTCTCGATTCTTTACTTTGATTTCCAGAAAACTCCAGAAAAGATGAAAAGATAACTCTGCTCAATTGTCTCTTTGACCTGTACACGAATAAATTCGACCCACTTAAACAAATTATATAAAAATATTTTTAAATAAATAACAAAATTTGTAAAGTTTTCTCTATTCTTTTTGTATAGCTTATTTTAGACCTTTATAATAAATTTAACAAAGATTGAATTAAACCTTAAAGGTTAAAGGTTAAAGTGCCCAAAGTGCGGCGCGGATCCCCAGCCAGCTTCCAGGTGTGATAATCGATTAATAACCAATTAATCTACACTATTGGACGTGAGTTCAGAGTTGCTTCTATACGAGCGAGCAAAGTAGAAAATTCTTAAAACGTAAATTTATGTTTTCCGACAATTCGACGCAAATGATTTTTTTTGCTCTTAACACCCGCTTCCCACAATTTACCAAAATGTGGAGCATTAGGTAGGACAAAATGGTACGACGTACCTTAAAATGTCAGCTGATTTCGCAAATCTTTATCGCATCTCAAGTCCCTTATATGTCTGTTTAATTTGTTTGCAGCTCCCACAAAATTCTTACCATTATCACTATAAATGTGAGCAGGTTGGAAAAAAGTCGATTTTTAGACAAAATTCTCCTTATCGCTCAATTCTTAACCGATTTTAACTTTTTTTTTAAATACTCGGAAGGATTTTTACTTTAACTACTAACTGCGATAAATTTAAATTTAAAAAAACTAAACTAAAAACTCGTGTTAACTGAGACTTAGCCGAACTAAATTATATTTTCTTTCTGATGAAGACGTATGATTAAGTTTACTTTGTTTTTTGGGGGTTACTGAAACCCAATCTGAAGTTCACTACACCGCAACATATATGAATTATAACATACCCTAAAAAAAAGACAAATTTTATGTGGAAAAGAAACATTGTTACATATTGACGGATTTTCTTCAAATTTGGTGTCCATGTGTTTTTGAGGTCACTGAATACGAATATGAAGTCAAATTTGCATAATTAAAAATTTCGGATCAAGTATGACGATTGATTTTTTTAAAAACTACAATATATAAAATTTTATTTCTGATGAGGAAGTCTCAATCTAAAGTCAATTTAAATTTTATGTGTCAAACAGACATTGTTAAATATTGACGGATTTTATTCATATGTGGTGTCCATGTGTTTTTGGGATCACTGAATATGAATATGAAGACCAATTTTCATGATTAAAAATGGCGTATCAAGTATGGTAATCGATTTTTGAAAAAAATGTAAAATTTTTTACAAACCTTGATATCCAGTGGTTTCTGTGGTTGCTAATAACGAATCTGAAGTCAGATTTGAAAATTTTTAAAACTTGAATATAGAACATGGCTAACAAAAAATTTTAAGAAATGACTTATGTAATCAAAACTTTGTCAGGGTGGCACAAAAATTTCAATCTCAAAATTCCCTGATTTTTCCCTGACTTTTTCCAGACTAATTTTTCATTTTCCCTGACAAACAATTTAACAGATTTTTTAAATCTTGCTTTATTTATTTGGAATTTGAAGTAACAAAATCATGAATTTTTAATTGTGGTTCCTTCAAGAAAAATATCCCTGACATTTAAAGATGTCTTTTTTAAAATCCCTGACTTTCCCTGACTATTAAAATTCCCTCACTTTTCCCTGATTTCCAGTTTTTCCTTGAGCTGCGGCCAACCTGTTTGTAGCTTGATGTTCTTTTAGTATCCGACTAAAAATTTGATCAAAGTTTTAAAAAAATGTCTTATTTAATTAAAACTTAATATTTAGGTAATTGCTAAATATATAATAAGAAATTATGAATAAAAATTTAAAAAAGAGAATTTAAATCCGCCATTTTTAATTATGCAAATTGGACTTCATATTCGTATTCAGTGACCCCAAAAACACATACACTAAATATGAAGAAAATCCATCAATATTTTACAAAGTTTGTTTGCCATATAAAATTTGTTCTTTTTTTGAGGTTATGTTAAAATTCTGATTTGGTGCGGTAAAGTCGACTTTAGATTGGGTTTTAGCAACCCCAAAAACAAAAAGTTAACAGTATCAGACTTCCTCATCATAAATAAAATTTTAATTATTTGCATTTTTTTCAAATATCGATCGTCATACTTGATCCGCCATTTTTAATTATGCAAATTGGACTTTATATTGGTATTTAGTGACCCCAAAAATACATGGACACCAAATTTGAAGAAAGTCCGTCAATATTTAACAATGTTTCTTTTCCACATAAGATTTTTCCTTTTTTTTTTGAGGTTATGTTATAATTCAGATATGTTGCGGTATAGTGAACTTCAGATTGTGTTTCAGCTACCCCCAAAACACAAAGTAAACTTAATCTATAACAAATGAGATTAATTCGTCTAACTAAGACGAATGTGCATCGTCTCAATGTTAAATTATTTTAATTAAAATCCACTCTCCATGCTGAATTAAAATTTGGAAAATAAAGGGAGATTCCGCCGAAACTCACACCGCAATGCGGACGTTGAGACGGGACAAACGAAAAAGTTAGAATTCAACTCACCACCAAATATCCTCAAATCTGAATCTCTCAAAATTTCGTCCTAGAGGAAACTCCTGGACTTCTTCAATAAACCCACTCCTCTCCATCTCTCTCCTTCGGCCACCACGGACACCTCGAACTCTTGCAGTCAAACCCATGGAAAGACGTCACCTGAAAGAAAGGTTCGAGCTTTTCCGCTGACCTTCGCGCTTCTTCGTGAAGCTGACCTACACCAATCAGAATCGACGACTTAACAAAGGACAACAATAGGAAAACGCTGACCAAAAAGACATGTAAACTGCTATCCTGCCTCACAGACAAAAATCAATAATCGGCCTCAGGCCCGTATATATATATATATATATGTGACACTCCGGTAGAGAAGGGTCTTATCGCTGAAAGAGCAAATTTTTAAGGACGGGCGGGCAAAGAGAAGAAAGAAAAATTGAGACGCTTAACATGCCTATGTTTAAAGCTTCATCACAAGAAAACTAATTGCAGGAATTAAATTTTGATTTTTGGAACTCAAAAAGCAACTCAAAAACTATCAATTACTATAAAAATATCAAAAGAACTAATTGTTAATTTCATGGGACAATCGTTCAAAGAAAATCCAAAAAATGCTATACGCTTAGCACGTCAAGGTTTGAAGCCTTATAACAAAAAGTGTAATCAATAAAATTTTTTTTTGAAACATGGAAATGAAACAACAACTTAAAAATTATCTTTTAGCATAAAAAACTGAAAATTGATTTTTTCTGCGATAGGTCCCTTCTCTCGCGGAGCGTCACATATATATATCCAATCAAACTGATATCTTTTCTATTTAATTTAAATTAGATAAAATAAAGATATTTCTAAGGGAAGGCAGCTAAAAATATATGTTGACGATATATATTGTCACAAATCATAGGTCTTCATCAGAAAGAAATAGTAGGGCCAAGGCCAGAAAGTTGGATTTCCTGATGTGCGTGATATAAAGGCCGAGGCGAAACCGAGGCTTTTCATCACGCACAACAGGGCATCCAACTTTTTTGCCGTGTGTCGTATACGATTTTTCTTCGACCCCAGCCGAAAGTACGTTCAAAAAGTACAGAAAATATTCAGTGGATTACTGCTACTAGCTTGCTGTCAACCATATTTGTTTACTATTCTTACATCTGTGGCCTACTTCAGCGCGTTCTACTGGCCACCTTGCATAGCGTCTTGCAAAATGTTCCTCGATCAGCTGAATAATTGCATGGAAATTCGGACTGCCCGTTCGACTTTTGCAAAACCGAGGCGAAGCCGAGGTTTTTGCTGGTCGGTGCGGGCATCAACAAAAGTAAAAACATAAAATAAGGTAAGTATCATGTCAGTCGTTTACAATTTTTATTTATTTTTATTTTAATAGGCACAGCCTTTTCAGCATATAATTTGTCAAAACATCAGAGACAATTCGTTATTGTTTTGTTTCTTTTTGACAGATGATTAACAATATATTTTTACTTATTTTAAGTTATATGTGACTGATATGATACTTACCTGAAAAGGATTTTTAATGCTTTTTTTGTGAATATTGCTCGATTAGTAAACTGCACACAGTTCCTGTCAAAAATCGCAACATATGCCCTATGATGAAGTTTACAATGATACCGAGCCACAAAATATCGTAGCCAATCAGAGCGCACGAGATCTCGAGCAGGTCACAAAAGTCGCTGTTCCTGGAGCAAAATTTCGCCAGAAAGAGCGTACTTTCGGATAGGGGATGAAGAAAATATAATTTAGTTCGGTTAAGTCTCAGTTAACACGATTTTTTTATTTTAGTTTTTTGAAATTGAAATTTATCGCAGTTAATAGTTAAGGTAAAAATCCTTCCGAGTATTTAAAAAAAAAATAGGTTAAAATCGGTTAAGAATTGAGCAATAAGGAGAATTTTGTCCAAAAAATCGACTTTTTTCCCACTGTGCCACGTCGCTATACAAAACGCTGTAATGCAGCTAAAAAGGCTGCTAAAGTTAGATCGAAAACCAATTTTTAAGAATTTTTTTACACAATGATCTTGCCCTTAATATCCTATAATTTCAACGCAAAGTATGTAAGGTCAACTGTGTTCCTCCGTGTAAGCGTCGAATATGAGCAGGAGACACGATCATTTCACTAAGTTTATATTTGGGTAAGATTATAGGATGCTTTTCATTATATGCTACTAGCTTTCGAGCCCGCCTTTGGCGTGCATCGAAATCTAGTGGCGTGCCATCAACAGTATTTTTTGACCAAAAGTATTTTCTGACAGAAAGTATTTTTTAAAAGCATGCATTTTCCGACAAAAAGTATTTTTTTACAAAAATTATTTTCATGCAGGTGATGGAAATAAACTTGGGTGTTTTTCCGAAAAGCTTGAACCTCAAATCTTTTTGATACTTCGTATGCTTACGTAATTTGATGCACTGATTACAAAAACCATAGTGAAAATTGGCGCAAATTTGAATTTCATGGTAAAAAAGATGTATAAAGAATCATAATAATTTTGGTTGTTTGGATTTATCTCTTTAAATATTGCAAATATAAAAACCAAATTTATACAAAAAATGTAGATCTCATTAAAAAACACATTTTATGTTTGAAGCATTTTTTACTGAAACCAATTAGTTTACGACATAATTGCAAAAAGCATAAATCACCATAAATGTGACCAAATACCCACATTATATTAATATTAAATTACCTACAGTCGTAATTACGTTATTAAATTACGTTACATTACGTCCATTACGTAACATTACATTTATTACGTAATATCGTAAAATTACGTACAATTATGTAATAACGTCAAAATTACGTAATTTTCGTGCAGTAATTACGAAAATCATATTGAAAAAATTGTAAGCTTTATCATTATTATGATAAATACTTTAAAAACCAACACAACTATTGGTTTTCCCACGCTGTCTACATTACACTTTCAGTATGGCACCCCAACCCCCCGGTATTTTGTCCAAGACACGGAGGGGTTAGGGGCGAGCCCTAAACAACAAACCAACTCTAACGATTACACAAAAATACGTAAATTACGTTATAAATAACGTATTTATGATGATTTCTAGTTTTTTGCATTTTTCTTCAAAACAATGCACATTTTACCATAGAAATGAGCTAGTCGCCAATTTTCACTGCGATTTTCGTAATCAGGGCATAAAATTTCGGATGAACTTCCGAAAAGCTCGAACCTCAAATCTTTTTGATACTTCGTATACTTATGTAATTTGATGCTCTGATTACGAAAATCGTAGTCAAAATTGGCGACTAGCTCATCTTTATGGTAAAAACCATAAAAGAACCATGAATATAATGGTTTTTTGCATTTATTTCAGTAAATTAAAAAAATATAAAAAAATGTTTTAGATAAAAGTTGTAGGTCTCATCGAAATACACATTTTATGTTTCTTACATTTTTTTCCAAATGTGCATAGTTTTGAAGAAACATGTAAAAAACTAGAAATCACCATAATACGTTATTTATAACGTAATTTACGTATTTTTATGTAATCTTTTAAGTTGGTTTGTTATTGGGGGGGGCTTCGCCCCCCGAAAGGGCTAGTCCCCTAACTCCCCTATGTCTTGAACAATATAGGGGGGGGGGAGGGGGTTGGGGTGCCATACTGAAAGTGGAATGTAGACAGCGGTGGGAAAACCTATAGTTGTGTTGGTTTTTAAAGTATTTATCATAAAAATGATCAAGTTTGCAATTTTTTAAATGTGATTTTCGTAATTACAGCATGAAAATTACGTAAATCACGTAATTTTACGTTATTACGTAATGGTACGTAATAAATGTAATGTTACGTAATGAAAGTAACATTACGTAATGACGGTAACATTACGTAATGACGGTAATGTAATAACGCAATTACGACTGTAGGCAATTTAATATTGATATAATGTGGGTATTTCGTTACATTTATGGTGATTTATGTTTTTTGCAATTATTTCGTAAACTAATTGGTTTCAGTAAAAAATGCATTAAACATAAAATGTGTATTTTAATGAGATCTACATCTTTTGTATAAATTTGTTTTTTATATTTGCAATATTTAAAGAGATAAATGGAAAAAACCAAAATTTTCATGATTCTTTACACATCTTTTTCACTATGAAATTCAAATTTGCGCTAATTTTCACTATGATTTTCGTAATCAGCGCATCAAATTACGTAAGTATACGAAGTATCAAAAAGATTGGAGGTTCGAGCTTTTCGGAAGTACACCCAAAATGTCATAAGTATACAAAGTATCAAAAAGATTTAAAGTTCGAACTTTCGGGAAGTTTATCCACAAATTTTTCTAAGCAACATAATTCTCTTTCAAAAATTATTAAATTCTAATATCCTTTATTGGATATACTTCCGATTAGCACATATTTTCGATATCTTTGAAAATTCGTTACTTACGAATTTTGATGTGCTGATTACGGATATCATAATCAAAATTGGCGCCAATTTTATTATAATGTAAAAAATAAAAATCTACCATAATTCACAGTTTTTTGCCGTTATCTAATAAAATATTCTTAATTTTAAAAAATATTTTAAACAAAAATTGTAGATCTGATAAAAATACGCATTTCATGCGCTATGAGTTCTTTTATCGAAATAAATATTCTTCAAAAAAAAAAAAAAAATAGATAGGGTTCTATAACACATATGCATGTACTGCTTTCAGCGCAGCGTATGTATAAACCGGAAGGTAGGTTTTTTATAAAGTTAGGATTAATTTTACGAAATGAAAAATATCATAAAAGTTGGAAGTCAAGTATTCTACATTGTTACCATTGGGTCAAAGCGTTATAAAGAGTTGGGTTTTTCATAAACGGATAAGGTTAAGAAAAGGTTGGGGCGACATTATAACTGTAAATTTTTTTAAAACAAATAATCATAAAAAGTGTCATAAAAAGTGTAATTTTTTAAACGCATATGAGGAGTTGGGATGCTATAAAAAGTGGAACCCCGATTTTGATATAATTTAGAATATCTTTTATTAAACTTCACACCCCAGATAGCATCAGAATTTCTCGAAAATTTCCTGGAAGTTTCCTATTGTAATGTCTGGAATTACCAAAGGAAGTCTCCAGGAAACTTCCTGAACATAGCGAAATATCCCCCTCCTGGAAAGTTTTCCTCGCAAACATCCCGGAAACCCTTCCTTAGAATCTTTCCGTAAACATCCCTTGGAAACTTATTGGAAACTTCTCGAAAACTTCCCTTGGAAATTTGCTGGAAATTCGCCAGAGACTTCGTTTGGAAACTTCTCTCAAACATTCCTTTTAAACTTCCTGGAAACTTCCCGGATACATTCATTGGAAACTTCCCGAAAACATCCCCTGGAATCTTTCCAGAAACTTCCCTTGGAAATTTCCGGGGAACCTTCCGGAAACATTTTTTAGGAACTTCCTAAAGTTTTCGCGTAGACTTTTTTTGGAAACTTTCAGGAAACATCTTTTGGAAACTGTCCAGATACTTTCCGGAAACTTCCTTTAAAAACTTCCCTTTGAAACTTTTAGTTATTTTTCTTAAACTTTAATGATAAATAAATTTTTAAAAAAAAGTTGCTAATTTTTCTTTAGAATGCTGACAATTTAACAGTGAGGTGTACTATTAAATAATTATCAATTAATCTCATTTAAAGAGATTTGCTATGATAGATTTTAAAAATTACAAAATCGTGTATTACAAAAATTATTTATTATTCAAATTAAAAAAAAACAGTAACTGCAAAGTTTCAACGCAAGCATGAAGTAGTATAAGGAGGCCCCACTCTCATGAAAACTTTAAGCAGATTTACCCGTTTCTCTTACAAATTAGCGAAAGTGGAGAACCAAGCGAGATAATTTGAAACTTCGAAATTTCGTCTGTTACAATGGGTTTTCGTCTGCTAAACAAGTCACGTGACCCGCCTGATCACTCAGCTGTTTGTAGGCAGCCATTTGCAAAAAGCATTTCAAGTGTGTTAGTAATTTTGCATGTACACAAAACTTCATGAACGCAAGTTTTCAAATGAATTATCCGAGGGAAGTTTCCGGGAAGGTTCCAGGAAGTTTGCAAGGGAATTTTTCAAGGGAATCTCTCCCGATGTTTCTGAGAAGTTTCCAATTGAAGTTTTTGGAAAGTTCCCAAGAGAAACTTACTATGAGAAACTTTCCGAAAATTAAGGTGCTATTACCAATAAGAATATTCTCACATGTAAAAGAATATTCAACTTTTCTATGACTCAATATTATTCAATAAATAATAGGATATTGTGGAAAGAAAATGGTTTTTAAAATTACATGTTTTCTCTTTTCTTAACTTAACCTCAATTTAAACAGATAAATGATGGGTTGAAGTGCCATAATAAGTTCAATTTTTATTAGGGGTACCGGGGGACTGGGGTGCTATAATAAACTGAATTCTTTTTAAAATGATACAGGGTTAGGGTGTTATAAAAAGTAGAAACTGTTTTTAAATTAAAATACATAGATAGAACATTTTCTTTAGGAAAATATAGCTAACTATAGACAATTTTCATGGTCGTTAACACGTTTTTGTATTTTTGTTTAGAAAACTATTAACTATTTGTCAAAAGTATATACATCATAAAATGTCTATTTTTATTAGATCTATAACTATTGTCTAAATAACGTTTTTTACAATCCTTATAAATAATATTTTAAATATTTTATTAGATTTAACAAAAAAAAACGTGTATTATTGTACTATTTTATATTTTTTACGGTTAACTATTTAAACTGGGGTCCTGTCACGTAATTTTAAAAACAAAACCGAAGACGGCACAGAAAACGCAAGTTCAATTTGCAAATTTTTTTGTGAAATGTCAGTTTGACTTTGTGATCATTATGATCATTGTTTATATTTTGAAATCGTCGTGATATTGTTTGGGGTTAATAGAATTTTCAAAACTTATTTAATTTATAAAATAAAAATAAATTAATAAATTAATGTGGAGAAAACTAAAAAGAAGAAGACTAAATGTTGAAGTGTAGTGACAGAAGAAAGAAGGAAACCTGGAAAAATAAAATTTATACTGGAATAAAAAAACAACTAAGAAAAAATTATAAATTAATTCTTAAATTATTAAATAAAAAATATTATTTATTGTTTTATAAACATTGTAAAACGATTAATAATATTTTTGATTGATATAAATATTGTTAATTTAACTAGATTATTAAAAATAAGATCCATTTACATTTTCTATTTGATTAGCCTAGTCAAATTTAATCAATAAATATATTATGCATTTTGAATTAAAAAAATAATAAAATGTATTAAATTATAAATTTATGTTACTTTAAATTTCTTAAATAAACCATAATTTTCAATTAACTTTCGAATTCTTTTTCTTTGATAATATTTCTTTTAATTTTAATGTTTGATAATGAAGGAAGGTAACCAAGGACTTAGCTCAGTTGGTTAAAGTCCTCAACTCTGTGGTCGCGCCAAGTCCAGCTTGCTTGGTTCGCGCTCCGGGAAACCTGGGATTTTTTCCGGGTCGGGAGGTAACTTCATTTGGTAGTTTTGACGTCAAGGTATAATGATGTGCACGGTCGGTAATTGACATATGCAGATCACTAGAACTCGACTGTCGATAAACCGGTTGTACTCAGGAGAGGTTTTTCTACAGTTTTCTCTCTCCACTGGCGAGCAAACCCAATATTGGGTTGTCCAGGCAAATGCAAATACTCCTAAAATTCAAGCCGTTCTGTAGACGCAAAAACTTGGTACTTCTGTTTAAAGTACTATTTCACGGAAATTTCTCGGTAATCACTAGAGAGTGCGAGAACCTCTCTTCTTTAGAATGACCACAAAAATTGTGGTTAAAATCAAGTAAAATTTTAAATTATTCACGTTGGAGGATAGCATAAAATAAATACTAAATATATAAATTATAAATATAAATTGATTTAATCTTTCCTTATTATAAAATATTTAATTCATAAGAATTAGTTTCAAAACAGAGAATCTAAAAATTAAATTCAAAATTACTTTATACTTTATATTATAATAATATATTTATTTCTTAATTCAAAACATACAATATTTAATGATTTAAGCTAACTAAAAAGAAAAATGTAAACTTATCTTATTTTTAAAAATCTAGTTAAATTAACAATCTTTATAACAATTAAAAATACTAATTAATTTATTAATTTATTTCTACTTTATAAATTTAATAAACTTTTGAAATTCTATTAACCACAAACACTATCGCGACGATTTCAAAATATAAACAATAATCATAATGATCACAAAGTCTAACTGACATTTCGCAAAAAAATTTGAAAATCGAACTTGCGTTTTCGTTATCGTTTTCGGTTTAGTTTTCAAAATTACGTGATAAGACCCCTGTAATAGTTTTATTAAAAATTAACTCCATTGATTAATTTCGACGTTGCTCAAACAAAGAGAATTCTGCTTAACTGATACTTTAGAGTTTTTGTAGTTTTTTATAAATCGAAAACAGCACACGGAAAAAATTAGTTCTAGAATTATTCTAGAATTTGTTCAAGAACTGTGGATACGGGAATAATTCGTCAATTTGTTGAAAACAATTTAATAATAATTCTAGAATTTTGTAAGTATTTTTACAATGAAATTCAAAGTATTCTTATTAGCGACGCTTTTGGAAGATCTCTAACCCTTCGTTCTAAAAGTTCTGGAACTGTTATAGAAGACGAAGCACGCGGACCAAGCACTATATAGCGCTTAGTTCACTCAAATATGTTTTCACTCTTCAGTAATTCAACTACGTACTAAGCTCAGTTGGACAAAGCGGAGATTTTGTAGTCCCAAGGAACTGAGTTCGAGTACTCGCGGAGGAAAATTTTTTTATCGAATTTTAAAAATTTTCTCTTCAATAACGAGTTCCAGAATTCTTAATACGAGTTTCGAAAGTCTTCTTGAAGTAAATTCTAAATATTCTATCTAGAAAAACTCTTCAGAATATTTCAAAGAATTCATAATAAAAACCTCGGAATTATTCCTGTATCCACAGTTCTTAAACAAATTCTAAAATAATTCGGGTACTATTTTTTTCCGTGTAAGTGATCACCCGTAGCATTGGCCATGAAGAAAATCGATTATGGATAAATAATTATCATTCTTGAAAGAACCCTGAAAAAATGTTTTTTTAATTGTTTTTAATTCTGAATTAGTTGTAACCAACTCACTTGAGTCCTTCTCTAACAAATCCTTAGTAGCGCTTAAAAGACAAAAAGACTCCTCCCACCATAAAGAATAATTGACTAGTTTTTTTGACATTAAACTCGACATAACTCGATTAGCTACAAAAGTATTCAACGTGGATGAATGCTTTGCTAACCACGCGAGAACATCATTAGAATCTGAATATCAAAAGCATCGTAGGTTGTCACAGTTCATATTTTTAAATACAAATTTTAAAAGTTTAGTCAAAAGCACAGCTGAGCATAATTCTAATCTAGGAATACTTCCTGACGAAACCTTTGCGGTGGACATGATTACTCACAAACTATTAACCCGATCAACATCAAATTTATACCACTTATTAATTATCTCAAAAACTAGGGGGTGAACGAAGGATTTGAAATTTAAAAAAAAAAATTAGGAGCAAAAAATCGAATATTTAAAAGTGTCAAAAATCGAACTTCTTGGTAAAACCGTCGTCATTTTTTTTTAATTTCCAATTTTGGCGAACCCTTCGTTCAATCCCTAGATATTGCAATATACTACTGAAATTTTTTTAAATTTTGATTTCAGATGAAGCATTTTCGACTTATCATTTCCAACGCAAAACACCTTAAAGAAAATGCTTTCCAGGAAAACAGCGTTTACGTTAAACATGATTCGAGCTTATCTGCTCCCAAACTGAAATCAATTTCCGTTTCATTAAACGGATCTGAATCAGCTAATTTTAACTCCGGAATTTTTGAATCATCCCACTGAACCGGTTTAGAAGGAGGTCTATATGAATCAGGCCTATACAAAACTAAAGCATGCAATTATGCAAAGTTTTACAACCTTTTTTATTAGGAAGAAACTGTAAATGCGCCAATTTCTTTGCGGAACCAGCCGACATACTTCCAATTGATCCATTTGAACCCTGATCCAAAAAAATTCTGAATTGACATCTTTTACCATTTTCAACTTTAACATTAACGAGAGCTGTAGCTAAAAGAGTACTATAAAAAAGAGGCGGCTTTGAATTTAAGGAATGAAAGACTTCTGGATTATTTTTTATTGAAACTTGAAGCGCGTTGTAACAAGTGAAATCCCTCCCCATTACTACTGCCCTGCTCACTAGCCATTGCGTTTTGACTCGATGTTGCAAAAATACCATTATTTTCAATTTTAAAATCCATATGTAAGAGAGTATTATGTTTGCTATGACATTTGGCACAATTAATTTTACTATAGCAAAACTGTGGCCTATGACCAGGAACAAGACAATTAAAACAACAACGATTTTCCATTGCCATTTATTTACGTTTTTCTATTGGTAAACTTTTAAATTGTAAACATTTAAGTAACATGTGATTTTCTTTACAAAAAAGACACTTGAAATTAGCAGATGCAGTATGATTTTTAAAAAACCCGATTTTAAGTTTTTATTTTTCTCTGATGAATTTTTTGCTAATTAAATAGATTCTAATGCACAAATTCGTGATAATAAAAATCCATCGAGTTGTTGATAAGTTGGAAAATCAGGAGTTGCACCTAACTGTATCTCCCACTCCGTAAGCAAATTATTATCAAGTTTTCTGGAAACAATAAAAACTATTAAATCATTCGATTCTGCTACCATTCGTAAATTTTTAGAGCCTCTAAAGATTCGTTTGTTCTATCTCGAAGTAATTTTAAACCTTCTACGACATTGTTGCTAATACAGGGAATATCTATAAATGATTGAATTTGCGCTGTGATCAAAGCTCTATTATTATTATACCGACCTTTCACTCCCACATGATGGAAAAAACCAAATCGTGTTCTGTAACCCAATCTGTTAACTTTGTCTGTACCTTAGCTCTTTAATTTTCTTTACCTGTTTAAAGACCATTCTTAATCAAGCGCACTTTCTAAAACCTGACACATGACACGTTTCCGTTGTTGTGCTGGGCTTATCCGTGCACAAGAAGTAGAACGCCTCTTTACTGCATTCAGCAAGGGTGTGTCTATAATCCTGGAACCAATAGCACCTGCTGACCATGAACCTCCTCAGAATCTGGCAGCTTAAAAAACCCATCTTTACTTGTTTAATCAGGTCGAGGTTTGCAACTTCGTCCTGGTAAGCGACCACGATGGCCAACTTCACTCCACGTTGGTTCGGCTTCAAGACCGTCACCTGTCTCTTTTCTCAGGGAGTTTGTAAAAGCTTATCACGAACAGCAACTAGCTTCTCGTTTCTGTTAGACCGTGAAGGTCTCGGATTTCCAAAGTTACTTTCTGGTCACCCGGTGTCCAAGATGATGAAGCGTACGTCTGTCATCTGCAGACTTGAAATACCAGCATTGGTTTACTGTTCGGTATAAAGGTTTCATGGTAATCTTAAAAGGTGGTACTTGCTACTTTTATGCTTTTTCTTGTCTTCAGGTGCCCTTACCTTTAGAGGAAGGAACTTTACCTCTTCCTTATTCCTCCTGGTCTCGGTCTTTAAAGAAGATCGATCTTCCGGGCCCTATTTCTGTTTTCGGACTGTTTCAATGTAAGTAAAAAAAAAACATTAAGAAATGTTATTTTTTACCCTTGCTTCAGAACACAAGGATATTTTGCGCATGAAATTATTTATTTATATGAAATGCGTTTTTTAAAAATTCAAGGGACATTAAATTATGCTTTACGCGGAGAATCGCTTTTATATTATTTATTTCCTAAAAATATTAATCTTAAAAGAAATGAATTATTACTAATCGTCACTTTAATTAACAAAGCTTGAAACTCCACTTTTGGTCAAAAAATACTTTTTAATGTAATTCTAAGCATTTTCCCTGAATAAATACATATTTAAAAAGACATAATTTTACACAATAAATAATGTCAAAAAATCATAATTGAAAATCGCGAAATGTACAGGAATTAATGTTGCATCTCAACAGTTTTCTTGCTCTCCTGTAAAGTTGCGTCAAATGGAGTTACGAGGTTTACTTATTAAGGTGACGTAATGATGTCTTATGTATTAATAAAACATAAGCTTTGCTTATAAAATCAACAAGAATGCTTTAAAACTTTAAAATTTTTAAATTATTTACTGTGGTAAAGACGTCTAGTGACAAGATGAAAGTTTTACCAATTTTAATATTACACTCTCTCGAATTTCTAAGCATCAGTAGATACAATGTTTTCCTTACTTTTAACGTTGTATCATACCATTCAAAATCATAGCTAAAATAATATTAAGATTAAGTTTACAACTATATCACTTAACTATTGTTCCAATTATTTACTTTTCACTTACATGTAATTAGTTAACTGAGAAGTTTGACTTTGCACTATTTGTCCAGATAAACAATTAAAAAATAAGTGAGTAATTTGTCCAGAAATAGTAAACAGTCCTCGGAGTACAACTGGCAAGTTGTCTTTGCTTTCAATGATCTATGGAAAATATAAGTTATTATGAAACAATGTATTAAATAATTTGACTAATCAAACAAATCAAATTTCTAATTCATTTATGAGTTAAAACAGTTTCTTTAAAATGCAGGAACTGAATCTTTTTTTTTATATTCTATTACAAGTAAAATATTTATGAAAAGCGTTTACCATGTAACCGAAGAAACTCACGATCAGTATCATCAACCCCATCATAGAAAACAAAAGCAATGAATAGGCTTCGTTTAGTTGATCAATCAGACTAATAATACAAAAGAAAAAAATGTTGTTAAATTTAATGCATATCTTTTTATTCTCAATATTTCATGCTAAGGATAAACAATTTAATTTTTCCAACACCTGAGCGCGAAGTGAAATTAAGAGGTTAGTTGAAAGACGTCGAATGTTTTGATTTTTCGATCCATGGCGCGTTAGTTGTCGAAATTATTTCGACTATTGGTTACCTGATCTCTACACGGAAGGAAATCTGTTACCTTTAACGCATGGAGACCTAACCTTCGCTAATCACAACTGAAGCGCCATGTTTTTGTTGCATAAATTCATGAATTAATAGTAAGGCAAAGTTTTGTACACAAATAGTAAACACCTCATTACTAATATCGTTTTGCAGTGGAGATGATAGCGCAAGTCAATTTCGGATACACCGAGCCCGTGCGCTTTTCGCACGACCTTCCTTGCATTTGTTTCAAAGTACCATGAACGACAAATAACCTGGTACCAGAAAGGTACGATTTTCGTGAAAAATTGCTACTGTCATATACTTTTCTTGCATCATAAACAACCATGCAAAAATGTCAACCGTTCATCATGCGATTTGAGTAAGAAATTTCTCTGGGTGTAGATATCGAAGTAAATATTGTTCAACTCTGCACACGCGCATTGAATTCTTATAAATAATTTGATCTTCTTCACAGCCACGACAAACTCATAATCCGGAGAGTGGAGAGTAAGAACCAGCAACAAACTAAGAATTTAAATTAAACCACATCATAACAAATTTATTAAATTAAAACCATTTCAAAAGGTTACAAGAAATCAAAAGTAGCCGGCCGCATGGCACGGCCATTTAAAAAAAGACGCGCACTGAACACTGACTCTAAATTTAATGTCTATTATTAAAAATCGATTCCATCACTGAAACACAAATAAATTGTTAATATAAGAGCTCACCTGGGTGAGAACAATGGCCACGAAAGGAGCCCCGTCAGTAGTATTAATTACATCTTTACAAAGAAAGTTATACACTTTAATAATTCATGACCATACGGACGAATACACCAGTTAAGAATCTCGACGATAGCGAGAACGCATTGTCAAGTCAATATGCGGCGATACATGCGCCGCGGTGCCGCTCTCAGGAATCACATTTCAAAATCGAACGGCAATCGAACGAGGAATGTAAATCAGGTGTAGTGGATCATCTTCTGGTCCTGGCACTCTTGAGAAAACAGGACTCACATCCGGACCATCGCACAAGACAAATAATTGTCCGATCTGACAAGTTGTCAGGTAAAAACCGGAAGTTTAAATAATAATATTATACAATCAATTTAATTTATTAAATACAAAATCAAAATAGAAGTGAATCTTAACATAACAAAATCTTAAGTTTGACAAGAATCAAAATAAATGTAAATTAATGTGAATTCTGAATTTTTAATAAAATTAGATAATGTAAACTTAAAATAATAACAAGCCCAAACCACCAAGTTTACATTAAGGCTGAACAATAGCCTGGAATTGATTTCAGACTAGTGTGTAATAATTTTTTTTTAAATTAAATTAAAAATATTGTGCGCGGCAACTTTTTACCGCGTCACAGTACAAACTGAATAGTTCAATATTTGCTGAGGTGTGACTTTCACGTTCGGAAAATAATTTGTTGATTTTAAAGTGTTGTATTTTTTTTAAGGATTTTAGTGTGAGTGTTTTAATCCCAAAGTTTCTTATACAAATTTAAACTTTTGAGATGGTTATTTTGTTACAAGGGTCTTCGCCTTCTTTCGCCTTTTACGTCTTATGCTGCTCTTGTGGGCTTGCCAGTGGTTTCTATTTTCATAATAATAATAAGTAAGTCATTTTTGATACAAATAAGTGTTAAATATTTTCTTTGGAACGCGGACACATCAAAGGATCTGGAAATAAATACATTCGTCATCTCTCAACAACCTCCAAGCCTCACTTTGTGCGCAGTTTTTGGAAAAAGTATCCCGTTGAATTATCTATTATTTACTTCAGGGGTATCACTACTCGAGGACTTTAGTAAATTGATATTTTCACTTAAATGTTGCTGTAATATTGTAAAAATAATATGTAGTTGGTCCTATAATAGAAGACAATTTCTAAAAACTCCAATTAATTATTGATTACAAAAATACATAACATAAAATTTGCGTAAAATGTATGTAATATATGGGGGATCGTTTCTCAATTGTCCAAGTCCAAAAATAAAAGTTATAGGATTGGCTTGATACTTTGGTAAATTGTTGTCCTTATAAAAGTAATAAATTCCTAAAATATTAATTAATTTTCTAAAAAAGTATAAAATGTAGTGGGGGTTGAAGTTTTGATATTTTATGTGACTGTCATTTTCAACTTCGTATAACATTAACAAAAATTTATGGATTATAATTTTTATAGTGAATTTTAAAGAATTTTTCATGTACTTTTCAATAGCCATTATTAAAGTTGCACCAAAAATTTTGCCATCTCTATTTTTCAAAATTAACGCTTATTTTTCAATTTTGACCCAGTTCTGTATTTTTATTTATTTTTTTATTTCCATTGGAAAGCTCAGGTTTTTCCAATAAAATGTGTAAATATAAAATTGGGACCGCCATAAGAGTTATAGAAAATTAAGAACAAACTAGACGCGGCTTACCCGCGCTTCTGCTTTAGTACTTGTGTGGTCCATAAATATAAAAGTCCGAAATGTTTTGATCCTATCCCCTAAAGTTTCAAAAGCGAAAAAAATACCCAAGTTCTGTTTTTTTAAATCGGACATTAATTAGGGGTATCTCAAACCCCTTGGAATTTTACATTGATTTTACAAAACAAGCTTTTTCGTAAATTCGCTATAAAATCCTAAAAAATCACTGAAAACTGCAATATAGCAAATAATATTTTAAAAATTCCTTAAAAACAATATTCCAAAATTTACTTAAGAATTCGTTAATATTAACTATTTTTTGTAGGATTGTAAACAACCCCCATTAATGCAAAGAAAATATATTTTTAGAGTTTTTAATTAATAGGTTTTTTAGCATTTTTCTATAAAATTGTTACATATTGTCAAGTTATGAATGTATTCAGATATTTTTATATTTTATTTATATCAGATATTTCATTGTTATTAATTATTAATTCTACAATAATTAATTCTACACCTACAAAGACACAATTTTTTCCTAACTTTACAAATTAAATTCAATTATCAGTTTCGATTTTTAAAATACAAGATGTATAATATACATATATAAACATACATATATATGTATATCGTTCACCCTATATGTATATCGTACTCAACTGTTTTTGAACATTTGGAAGTCGCATATCTTTTAAGAACAGGTTAGAAAGTACCACGAAGGAATAAGGAGACTGCACTCACTGATTTTTACGTGCCAAAATTCTGTCTTGGTTCACGTGTTGGAATTAACTCTGATATGAGTACGCATGCGCAGTACGCGATTACTTTCGATATATCGATGTATCGATACTTGTTTACATTAATAAACAGACCTCAAATATCAATTGACGTTTCGATTCCCGCCATAATAATTTTCTCTCTCATTCTACTTTTGGGAGCAACGAAGATAGCAACAGTGCGCTGCGCACGCGTACTCATATCAGAGTTAATTTCCAACAAGTGAACCAAGACAGAATTTTGGCATAGTTTCTACAGGGCTGAACACTACAGATCGGTCTCCTTATTATTCCTTCGTGGAAAGTACGTATCTTTAGTGGTACCCGACCATTCCCCCGAATCCATTCCCCCGAACATCTTTTTGCCCGAATGGACATTTCCCCGAATGTCCACTTTGCCGAAAAATTTTTCCCCGAATGCCTTTTTGCCGAACAGACAACATCCCGAAAAAAAATGAAAACAAAGATTTTAAATTAATCATTAAATATTTTTTAAACAGTTATATTTATTTAGTGTAAATATTTAAAACATTGTTACAATTTATAAATTTTATAAAAATAATTGTGATTATTTGTGTTGTTTAATACCGCGCGATGGGAAGATCTCATCAATTCGATGAGAAACAAAGGAATACCGCCCTACCTGTTGCGGATAATGAATAATTATCTTAGCGACAGGTGGGTAATATATGAGGGAGACACCTGCACTCTGAAGGAAGAGATGCAAAGAGGTGCCCCTCAAGGTTCTAGGATAGGACCATTCGTATGGAACGTCTCTTATGATGACTTCTTGCGAATGGGTCTACCCGAAGGTGCGGTGATCATCGGCTTCGCGGACGACGCGTTGATCGTATGCTCTGCCGAAACTGCAGAAGAGCTCGGTATCTTGGTGAACGAATGTCTGCGACGAACAAAGAGCTGGCTGGATGCCAGAGGTCTTCAAATGGCCCTGGACAAAACCGAAGCGCTCATGGTCACAGACAGACGTGGTTACGAACTTCCCCGGATCGAAGTAGACGGATTCGAGGTCAAGTGGAGCACGCATATAAAGTATCTTGGTGTACAACTCGACAAGTTCTTGAATTCTAAGCACCACATCGCTGTGGCTTCTGACAAAGCAGCAGAATGTGCACTTAACCTAGCCCGTATAATGCCGAACGTCGGTGGGCCCTTTGAAAAGAAAAGGAGATTGGTGGCGAGTGTGTTCCACTCAAAGCTGCTTTATGCAGCACCAGTGTGGGCTTCCCTCCCTGCAAATAGATAGAAGCAAGACCATCTTGGAAAAGATACTGTCCTCGCAAAGGATTATCACTAAGCGTATAATCTCTGCATATAGGACAGTATCTGCGAGTGCTGCTCAGGTCCTTGCCAGCGTCCCGCCGGCAGATCTTTTGGCGCAAGAAAGGGAGGAAATTTTCCTCCTTTTCAAAGATAGGATGTCCACCCGTTACACGGATGACAATAGACCCAGCAAGGGCCAAATTCGCCGAGATGCGAAAAGCAGACTCGTCGAAAGATGGCAAGCAAGATGGAGCGGGGATGAGAAGGGTCGATGGACATATCGGCTCATACCTACACTCGCCACCTGGATAGATCGAAAGCACGGAGTAGTCTCGTACTACCTCACCCAAGCGCTCTCGGGTCACGGGTGTTTTAACTCGTACCTGGAGTGCTTCAAAAGACGGGAAAGTTCAGAGTGTGCGTACTGCCAATCCCCAAAGGATGACGCAGAGCACACACTCTTTACATGTACACGATGGAACGCTCAGAGACGGCTCATGTTCGCCGGTGTAAACTGCGAAGTTACACCGGAGAACATGATTCTGTTAATGACCGAGTCCAAAGAGAATTGGCGACACATCGAGACCTTCATCCAACATGTTATGAGGGTTAAAGATCTCGATGGCCGTCAACAAAGGTAGTTCCCGTAGGTCGAGGAATGATATCGTTTAGGCGATAGAGGCGGGATATAAGACCACTCCTGATGGCGATACGTCAGTGAACTGGCTCTACCTGGGAGTGGTCTTAAGGTCCCAAATAAGGGTGTGTTTTTAGCGGGTCGGCAGAACATCGCCACCCCCGCATAACCCTGTAGTACGGGCTACAGGGTACCTGAAGGCAGGTTTTCACATCCTACGCGAAAAAAAAAAAAAAAAGATGAAAGAAGCAACAAGAAATTTGAACAGTTGGAAATACTTCAGTGCATGCATTTAAAATTCCTTTTTCGAAGTCACTCATAATTTTTTTCGGCGTGAAATTATCTATCCTGAAATCTAATGCTGTACCGCTCGCAAAACTTGACTATATTGTTCGGTTTCTTTGGAATACAGAAGAGCATAAACTAATGGTACAGCAACAATGTCTTTTTCCCCTCGCGTATTTCTCTTGCCAGTCTCCAGAACGGTAAAGACTTGGGTGTAACATGTATTCTCCAAGAAAAAGTTTATTCTTAGCCAATTGTGCCATAATTCACTTAAACTTGATTTACAAAATTTCGATTAGAAATATCAAAAATTCAGAACCTATCAGTTATAAAACTGTATTTCTTTACTACGGTTGCTAGGGTGATTTAAAATTAAAATAAAAGAGAGTTACCGCAACAATATATTTTCAAAAAACATTAAATTCGGGAAAATGCCCATTCGGGGAAATGAATTCGGGGGAAATGCATTCGGTAAAACGGTATTCGGGGAAAAAATTTTCGGCAAAGTGGACATTCGGGGAAATGTCCATTCGGGGAAATGGATTCGGGGGAATGTACGGGAATCAATGTCTGTTCATGGATATTAAAATTAAATATTCAGATATTAAAACTTAGTATCAAGATATTAATGTCTTGATATTCAAAGTTAATATCTAAGATATTAAAAATATTAATTTTCATGTCTAAAATATTAAGTTTGAATATATCCATTTTTCTCAGAGTACATATATGAGCTGTTTTCAAGCCTTTCCACAAAGATAAAAAATGTAATTTTAAGAGCTCAAGCACTGGCTAAGAAGATGGAGTCAAATGTGTCTATAAATCAAACCATTCGAAGTTTGTTGAAAGGAGCAGTAGACAAACTGGTTCTAGCACAGCAGAACATTCATAAATTGGAAAAATCGAAGCTAAAATGTATGCAAATAGCAGAGCAAAGAGTAAATAAAACTAAAATTTTACAAAATACCTCGAGTACAAGTAGCAACACAAGTGTGAGACAAAACAATCAAATCATGCCTGACGTTCAGAGTACCAATAATAACATCAATATTGACATAATAATAATAACATAAATTAAAACATAAATTAAGTTCTGATGAGGACAGCATTGCCTGTCGAAACGTCAAAAAAAGTGTTTTTTAACCTTTACTTTTAAATTTTTGACTGACTCGGAGAAATCACAAGAAAATCTTAGGTTTAACAGAGACAATGGAAATACTATTGATCCTTCAATCAGAACAAGGATCTATAATTTTAGAATATACGAGGGGGAGAAAGTTCACAAGTTTTGTGAACGTTTTGACCGAATTGTCCGAGAACACGAACTTAGTGACGATCCTCAGAAGCTTACAGATCAAGAAAAACGCTCTACATTTTATCAAGCAATATTCCGAGTCATGCCGAAATTAGACGTACCTATTCGGCTGTCATTACAACTAATGGCAAATAGATGAACATGAAAGCTTTGAGAAAATCTATGATTTAACTTTCAGAAGATAATGATGCCGACGCGTGAGACTTAGGTGTTCGAGAACCAGATGTATCCAGAGTCAACTTTTATTAATCCAAGAGCAACAAATCCAAGTGCTATAGATGTAACAGGTTTGGGCATTGGTAACAAGAGTGTTCATGGGCAGTATCAAATCTGTGGTTCTGCTACATCTGTAATAGGGAAACTGATCATAAGGGAGAAGATTGTCTAAGCAAATTTAAACGACGAGCTTAAGGACATAACAAAAGACCTTTAAGCAAAAATTTTGATTCATCCGGTCGTTCTTCCAAAAGGAGCAAGTTTTCAGAAGGCCAATATAATCAGTGTGGAGGTTCAGCTAATTCTAGAGGCGATCGAGTTCATATCAGAGGCTACAACATAAGCAAAGGGAATCATCGAGATTCAAGGAACGGCTCGACTGTCAGGAGAACTGAATACAATGTTCTGGACAACAACTCAGTTCTAGACGACGATAGGTATGATGACCATCCTGAGTGTGAAAAAAATCAAGGTAAGAGCAGGGACCTTCCCGAAATGATTGTGTCGTTTCGTGTTGTGTTCTGAACACGACACATTTCACCACATACTAAACGTGTTGTGTCCAGGACACAAAACATTTTAATCAATAAACGTGTTGTGTTCTGAACACGACACATTACATCACATACTTAACGTGTTGTGTCCAGGATACAACATATTTAAATTCGTAAACGTGTTGTGTTCTGAACACGACACATTTCACCACATGCTTAACGTGTTGAGTTCTGGACACAACACATAACAATCGATAAACTTGTTGTGTTCAGAACACAACATATTTTCACATCCCGTACCACAGTGGTTGGTGGAAGGTCGAACGGTACTCTTACTAAACTCAGGAGATTTGTCTAATCCAAAAAATTATAGACCGATAGCTTGTCTTAACACCTGTTACAAGCTATTTACTGGCATCCTAAAAGAAAGGATCTATAAGGATTAACATCTATAGAGCCAGTTTGGAGTACAATAAGTGAACAACGTGGGTGCAAAAGAGGCCTGGCGGGTTGTAGGGAGAACCTATTAATAGATAGGTGTGTGTCCCAAGACTCGATATTTTATCTACGCAGCCTGTCAATGGCTTGGATTGATTACCGTAAAGCATTCGACTCTACGAGTCATGAGCTGATCATCAAGCTCCTTGATTGCTTACAGGTACATCCAAGCATTGTAAGATTCTTGAAAGAGCTGATGCTCATGTGGAGGACAAGGTTTGTTATAACATCCAACAAACAGCAGATAATAACTAACATCATCTCTTTTAGGAGAAGAGTTTTCCAAGGTGACTCACTCAGTCCTCTACTTTTTTGTATCTCTCTTTTGCCTCTGTCTATTGTGCTTCGAAAAAATCGCTCTGGATACATGTGTGGCAAACCAAAAAATAGAGTCCATAAGATCAACCATCTGTTTCATATGGACGATCTTAAGCTCTATGAATCTAGTAGAGCTGAACTTAAGAATCTAGTTTTTGCAGTAGACAAGTATTCCAGAGCAATTGGAATGGAATTTTGATTGGATAAATGTGCCGTTTTCCACTTAAGTAAGGGAAGACGTGAAACATCTGAAACACCAAGCGACTCTGAGGATCTTCAGCTCATTGGTGGCAACGCCATTCATCATCTTGGTCAAGGAGACACATACGCATATCTTGGAATTCCACAAGCGGAGACTCAAGATGTGCGTCAGCTTAAAGATCATCTCCAAACAAAATATCGTGGTCTACTCAGAAAAATTTGGTCGTCCGAATTATCTGGGAAGAATAAGATATAAGCCACAAATACATTAGCCATTCCTTTGCTTCTCTATATCTATATGCCTCAAATTTACCTTCCGCGAGATCGGGGAGGAAGAGGTCTACTGAACTTAGAGTATCTTCATCGTAGAATCGTTTTGGCTGCTACATGCTCAATTATGAACAATGGAGATCCTCTTCAACAATTTGTTCACCATCATGAAATTACGAATTGTGGGGCATTCTTATATCATGCGGCAGAAAGAGCTGCGAATGAACTTCGTCTCCCATTTGACACTAGTAATGTGCAACATGGATTAGCATTGTTACCACCATTGATGCTTAAGGGCCGTGTCAAGGAAGCAGAACATGCGCTTCTATTACACGAACATAAGAGCAAATCTGTTCACAGACAATTCTACAATCTCATAAATGAAGTAGGATTGTCAGTTGGTTTAACCTTTTCGTTCCTTAAATCTGCTGGTTTAAGATCAGAGACTGAAGGATTTCTATTCGCCTGTCAGGATGGTGTAATTAATAGTTTGGTGTACCGCAGTCGTGTGATGCATATACCTGTCGACAATGACGTCTGTCGTGCAGTAAACAATATGCGGAGACACTTAGTCATATTCTAAGTGCGTGTCCGAAGTACGCGTGTTACAGGTATGTGGAAAAACAGAATGCTGCGCTTAAGGTGTTGTATTATCACCTTCGACACCAATATGGTATAGATAAAGAATCCATCTTGCCGTATGCCCAAGGGTATCAGGAGTCCGTAGTGGAAAATGACCAGTGTAAGATCTACTGGAACTTCTGTTTTTCCACCACTCATCGTATCAGTGCCAATAAGCCTGATATAGTTCTCCAGTATCATAAAAGTTAGATCATTTGTGTAATTGAGTTCTCGGCCTCAGCTGAGAACAACATCAATAGTAAGGAGGATGAGAAGCGGACCGAGTATCAAGAGCTCATGTTCGAATTGAGTCGAATGCACCCAGGTTATAAGGTTCGATTGAATGTTCTTTTAATTGGTTGTTTGGGAGGGATTAAAGATTCCTGGTTGCGAGCGCCAGGCAAATGCATTGGCGGTTCGCATGCAGAAGGAAGTCCTTCTGAACTCTCTCAATCTGGTTCGGCAGCACTGTTCACTTTAACATCTTATTCGGTAGCTCTAAAAAAGCATCCAACAACGTTCTCGACCACCGCTTAAGAACATCGGCGGTTATGGGCGAGGACAACAGTGCAAGAAACATGGAAAGCGTCTAGAGTAAGTGGATCACGCTCTAGCTAACCTTACATGATGAAGGGGAGTAGGAACGGATGGAGTAAGTAACGCAAGAATGAGAGAGGTTGTTTTAGTGCGGTATTGCCACGGCACGTGGTTGAGTCCCACACGAACAAGTGCGTAAAAGCATTTTTTCCTCTCCTAAACTTTTTTTGTAAAAAAAAAAAGTGTTATTAAGTGTTCAAAGTGTCTGAGGTTAAAAAATATGAGCCAATGAGATGAGATAAACATGAGACAAATGAGACAATAAAAAGACAATGAGATGAGATAAACAAAAGAGACAATGACAATTGTTTAGTGAGAATCGACTTTTGGGTCACTGGATTCGAGATTACTATCATCGAAATGAACTTTTTGTTTATGATAGTCTTAATGAAGAATGTTAAAATAAACATCAAAGAGAATATTTATGCAGGTCATATCCATTTAAACCTAATGTAGTTTTTTTAAGAGTACAACAACAACCAAATTTTGTTGATTGTGGTGTAAAAGCAATTGCGTTTGCTGTTTCTTTATATTTAAATATTAAACCTAAAAATGATGTATATAATCATGCATTAAGAAGAACTCATTTGTTTATAATGTTTGAAAAAAATGTGTTATCGCCTTTTGCGATAATTTTACAAAATTGTCAAAAACTTGGAATTGGCAATATGAAAGAAATAAAAAACAATAATTTACATTTAAGAAATAGAAAGGATGCAACAGAAAAGAGAAAATTAGATTTTCAAACTAATAAAGGCTTTACAGAAATTAAAGAAGATAGTAGAGGTCCTTTATTGCATAAAAAAATTTGACAGAGAAAAGTTGTTAATATTCCTGACCAAGAAACGAAAAAAAGCAGTAATAAATATAAAAAAATGTATTATAAAAGACCTAAGTTAAAAGGAGAGATGGAAAAGGGAGACAAATAACAAATATGGAAACTGTAAATAGTGACAGAAATTTAAATGTTTGTAAGAAAAAACATGTGGAAAATGCGTCAAATTCTAGTAAAGTAGTAAAAGAAGGTAATAATTATAAAATATTAGAAACAATAGTGGTAAGAAGATATTTTTTAGCAATTCTAATGAGAAAAGTATAAAAACTAGATCAGAATAACAGAAAGAATATTGTGAAAGGATGAAATTAAAACGAAAAAAATTAATAACAAAGAAACAGAAATATCAGTTATAGAAGATGTATGTTTAAATAGTGAAACAGATTTAAATTTCTCTAAAAAAAACTACATAGAAAGTGCTGTTAAAAAAGAAAAAAGAGATAATGATTCTAACAAATTAATCATTTCTAGCGATTGTAATGAGACAAGTAAAAAAAGACGTGCAGAATAATATCAAAAAGAATATAGTAAAAGGCCTAAATTAAAACGACAAATAATAATTGATGAGAATGAAAGAGAAATGTTACTTATTAAAGATGTAAGTAGGAAAACAGATTTCTATGTTTGTAGTAAGGAAAATGTTGTAGGTCAGTTAAAGTATCTTAAAGAAGTTGGAGGAGATGATAAGAATGAAAAATTAGAAAGAATAGTAAGCCATACAAAAATTGTTAACACCTCTAATCAGAAAATTAAAAAAAGTAGAGAAGAGTATTAAAAAAACTATTGTCAAAGATTGAAATTGATTGTGATCAGAAAATTAAAAAAAATCAAGCAGAATATCAAAAACAATATGGTCAAGGCTAAACATTTTGAGAAAGTTCAAAGGAAATTAACTTATAATGATTGTTGCAGTCATTGTGATGTATTGTTACCTTTAGAAAAATATCCTTATGAATTAAGAAAATTGTTAGATTGATCTCATAAGAAATCTAGCCATTTTAAGAATAATATAAGACTTCACAATAATTCATTTGCTGTTGCATATTTAAATGCCAATGTAGTTAATTTCAATAATAGAAGGCAGGGACCATTTTGTTATAAAATTCAAGGTCGAATTTATTATCAACAATTCCTTCTTTCCTGAAATTGATAATGATCCATCTTTTGGTCAATTATTCCTTTTCGATCCGAAAGAAGCAATTTGCTATAGATTAAACAAACATGACAACTTCGATGTGGATATATTATTTAGTATTGACAAATTATTGAGAGATTGTAACGCATATATACAAAGTCTTTTTTGATGATGTCTGAGATCGTTGAAGTGGAAACTGCGTAAGCAAAAAAAAAAAAATAATGAAGAAATTCCAGAATTACAACTAATGTTTACTTTAAAAAAAGGATTGGATAAAGGAAGGTACAATATTTTCAAAGGTGTATTAAAGTTTCTTCTATTTTTAATACAAATGCTAAAGGTTTAATACCAGAGTCTTCTGTAACGATTTATAATAAATCGATTAAACAATTGCAATTGGTTAGTCATTTGGGTCCAAATGTTGAACCTTGGATATTATTTAATCCTCTAGGATGCAATGGTTATAGTATCGATATGATTCGTACTGATAGTGACAAACGAACCAGGAATCAAATTGTGTCCAGATCTGCTTATATAAAATATAAAATAGGAGTAAGAAATCATACCTTTAAGACCATAGAGTTTGCTCAGTTGGTTAAGGTCCTGGACTCTGCAGTCGCGCCAAGTCAAACTTGCTTGGTTCGCGCCCCGGGGAGCTTTGGATTTTCTCAGCTCGTGAGGTAACTTTAGTGGTAGGTTTGATTTCGAGGTATAATGATTTGCACTGTCGGTAACTGACTTATGCAGATCATTAGAACTCGACTGTCGATAAACCGGTTGTACTCAGGAGAGGTCTTTCTACAATTTTCCTTCTTCACTGGCGAGTAAACCCAATGGGTGGTGCACGCAAATGCGAGTACTTCTACTTCAAAGTTGTTCTGTAGGCGCGTAATACTTGGTACTTCTGTTGAAAGTACTATTTCAACGGAAAATTTCCTCGTTGAACACATGTAAGTGCGACAAGCCAATAGAGAAGTGTATAATTAAAAAAAAAGATCATACCTTTAATCAATATTTCTATGGTGGAAGATTGTTTCGGCAATGGTTAGTTGATAATTATGACAAAGTTGAAAAAGTTAGGTTACAGTTTTGTAAAAATAATCAAACAAAATTAAGAAGTAAAACTTACATAATCAAGAAATTGAAAATAATGTACATGTTGGCAAGATGTTGATATTGCCTTTAATATTTGTAGGATCACCTTGTAAAATGTTAGAACAATATCAAGATGCAATGACCATTGCAGCTTTCTACGTATAGTAGACCAGATTTATTTACTACAATGACATGTGGTTCAAAATGGAAAGAAATTGAAGAACATTTATTACCTAATCAGTCAGCTTCTGATAGACCTTACATCGTAGCAAGAGTCTTTCATTTAAAAGTTAAAAAAATTAATTGAAACAATAGTAGATGATAAACTATTTGGAGAAGTGAAGTCTTATGTTTATGTTATTAAATTTCTAAAGCGCAGAGTACCACACATTTATTTATTGGTTATTTTGGAAGAAGGTTCTAAAATATTAAGAGCAGAGAGTGTTAATCGGTATATTTTAGCTAAGATTCCAACTGAACATGTTAATTCTCCATTACATAAAATTATAAAGCAATTATGCAGTATATGCAATTATATAGACGTCTTAACATAATTATAATGGATGTTTACTGTACCTCGTATCAATTATATTATATTATAATATATAGAAGAGAGGGACCCAAGTTGGACACCCTATCGATTTATTGCTGTAGAATCCAAACCGAATAAAATATATTAAAATGTTTTATACCGGATGAAAGTACAATTTATAAGGTAACTTATGGCCACAGAGATAAAATTTTATTTTGAACATAAACATTTTTTAAAGCATTTTTTCTAATTGTTAAAATTTTCGGTCTAAAAAAAAGTGGCCCCAAGATGGACACCTTCTTAAAAGTCTCTGAAAATGGTAGTAAATAAAAAATTAACATCGTGTAACAATTCTTGAACTAAGTTTTAATCATTTTACGGAATTTATCAAGAAATAAAATTTCTAAAAACTTCAATTTAATAGCTTAACAGTAAAAAGTAATAAAATATCGAAAAATATCAACATAATAAATTCTCTAACGATAAAATCACATTTTATGGTGGAAAATAAAATTTTTTAATTAATTAGCTCAAAAAATTATTGAAAAAAGTGTAAAATCGAAAATATGCAAAAAAATACATTGAGATTTTAGGCCTGTCCATCTTAGGGTACATGACACCATTTTTTAATCCCCAGTAAAAATATATATATGAATACTGAATTAGTTAAATCATTTTAGAATATTATTATACGATAAATAAAGAATATTATAACGTTCAGTACTCATTCTAAATCATAAATTTAAATAACTTTACCAACTTGAGAAAAAACTGTTACAAAACTTTTTTAGACACAAAATTACGTGGTATGCGTAGAAGAAAAACCAACTGGTTTTTTTTCTTCAAATGTGCATCAAAATTTTCGTCTTTACAAACAACAAAAATGACAATAAGGCGCTGTCACCTTAAACAAAAATTTTATACGAAATGTCCATCTTGGGGCCCACTCCTCTATAGACGTCTTAAAATATAAAATAATCAACAGTAAAATAATGTCTAAACTTACAATAACTATATTCTATTTCTATTTTTTCAACATTCTAAATGGTATGAGGTATATCATAACTTTCTATAATTATTCTTTATATTCTACATTTTATTCTTCATCTTTATTTTATTTTATTAATCGTCAATTAATCAAAATTTGAAAATTGGTATATTCGATGAATCAAAGATCACACCAATTTTAATTTATTCCAATGTTTTCTTATCATTAATTTTCTCTTTTTATTATATTATGTATTTCTTTCATTTCACATAATTATACATAAATGAAACATTGTTTTAAGAAATAATAAAATTTGGCGTGAGCTTTAGCGGGCGTTTTTTTCAAGTTATTAATTATAATGTAATTTCGTTGAATGTTAAGAATAAATACTAAAAAACCAGTTTTATAAAATTTTCAAAGAGCCAAATGACATTTTCTGACTAAGTGGATAGCATAATTATTTATTTTTCATAATAAATTACAAAGTCCGCAGTTTCCAGAACTAACCGTTCTCATTTGCAGGACTGTAAATACAATAAAATTTTTCGATTAAAATATTTTTCTTTATAATTTTTTGTTTAACATTCAACGATACAGTTTAAAAGCACTCACCAATTTTTCACAGTAAGAACTGAATCACAGAAACATACGAGTCAGATTTTGTTATACAACAAATTATACTAAAAAATATTTTAATAGAAAAATGTTATTGTATTTACAGTCCCTGAAGATAAGAACGGTTAGTTCTCGAAACGTCGGACTTTGCAATTTATTATAAAACATAAATAATTATTCAACCGACTTAGTCCGAAAGTGTCATTTGGCTTTTTAACAATTTAACAAATCTCGACCGTTAAATCTTCAAATAAGTTATTTATAGAAATGTGTTTTTGAAAAAACCATAATTTTTATACCCTAGCAGATAAATTAAATTTAGCTGCCTGAAATTACTCGAAAAAGAGTCCTCTTAAATCTATTTTATTATAATTGTTATATTGGCACATAAAATAAAAAAAATTATCGAATAATGGGCTCCTAAGTTCGAAATTTTCATTAAATGGCATCCTTAACGTGTGATTTTTAAGAAATAGTGAAACCTTAGCCAGAATTTAAAACTCCTGGGATCGGGCTTAAATTTGCATAAACTTTAGTCCTATTGAATACAACTTAACATTGCCAAATATTATTAATTTATATTTAAAATTATAAGATGTGTAGGGGATTGAAATTTTCATATTTTGTTATTATTATTAATAATAATAATCGCAAACTTCATTCTTTCATTTTTCATTCTGTCCACACCTGAAGTTTGACATTATAGATGTTTTTTGTTTTAAATCAATAACTTTTGAATAAATGTATTTTTATATTAATAATAGGATTTCTAATTTTATTTATTTAATTATTACTTCTCCTGAATCTAAATTTTAAATCAATTGTCAAATTTATATTTTATTTTTAATAATAATCATGTATTGCAATACAAACGTGTCTTATGTAAATCAACTTTTCCGATTTTAATAAAGAATCAAAACACTTTAAACATGATATGAAAATTAATGAATATTTTATATTATAATTTATAATAATGTATGAATAATATTCATAATAATATTTCGTTTTTTTAATTACTTCTAAAAAATACAATATAAATAAGAATAAAGAATGAAATATCGTGATGTAATTGGAAAAAAGCGAGCACTGTTTCCAAATATTTATTAAGACTTTTTAATGCCTTTTTATAATTTATTCCTCTTTAAAACATTTTCTTTCTTTGTTTTTAATTTAAAACTTTCTTCTCTAATTTAAATGAAAAATAAATATTAAATATTAAATATTAATATTAAATATTAAAAATAAAATATTAAATAAAAACCTGATTTTCAATGGAATTTTGTTTTGATGTTAGAGTTAAAGTTAATCCCTTAAAATTTCATATTAACTTCAAACCTAACATCAAAACAAAATTCCATTGAAAATCAGGTTAGTTTCACTTAATTTTTAATGTTAAATAAATTAGTAAAGAGACAAAACCCATTAAGTTTTTTTCGCTGAACATGTTTATAATTGTAATATTAACAAAACTCAAAAGGATTTTTATGTTTTCATTTTCTCCACAGAAGATATTCATAAAAGAAAAAGGAGATTTAAACACTGTGCTAAGAAGAGAAAATCACAGTTTAAGTATTTAGGTGAGTAATTTTCAAACAATATACATTTATTTAGTTATGTTATGTGAATATGTAACATAAAAAATACATATTACATATATTTTGCATTTTATAAAGGCTTTTACTACTTTGTTGTAAAATGGACCATTCATAACCCTGAAATCTATCGACTCTTTTAAAAATCAGTTTAAAGACAACTAAGATATTTTCAGCAATATAAAACCTTAAATGGGAATTAAATTGTGTACTAGAATGTTATATATTAATTTCAGGTTTTTTTCTCATCATCGAGCAACCGGTTCTAGACGATTTTCATTGAACTGACCCTAAAATTAAAAAAAAACTATTTATTAATAGAAGTTTTAATTAATAAAAAATAATTTAGAATCGATAAATGTAAATATTAATTGATTAAAATTTGAATTAAATTAAAGTTTTAATAGATTTAAAATTTACAAATTTCTATAAATTTTTATAATTATATGGGTTTAAGTTTAAAACACCTAAAAAATGTATTATTAGAATTTGAAAATATTTAAAGTTTATAATAATTCTAGCATAAATTTTTCAAAGTCAAACAATTAAAAGTTATAAATAATTCAAGTTTATTATTAATAAAATTTGAATAATTAATAGTTCATATACTAACTAAAGTTTGAAAAAATTTAAATTCATATTAATAAAATGAAGTTTAAAATTTTTAATTTAATTTAATTTGTGAAGGTAAAAGATTGGAATAATTTTTCCCACCATTAGGAATTAAAATAAAAATGCGTTATAAATCTTAAAACTTTGGTTATATTTAAATTTTGATTAATTCAAGTTTGAAACAATTTCAATTTGAATCGATAAAAGTTGGGAAATTTTTAATTTGGAAAAATAAAAAATATTGACAGAAATTTTGTAGAATGATCAGGGCCGGCTCAAGACTATCGCGGGCCTGAAGCACAAATTCATTTCTAGCCCCCCCCCCCCCAAATTTTGCAGAACGTAAACTAAAGTACAGAAAATGCAGAATTTTTTTGCAAGTTTCTATAATTCGTATATAAATGTATAGTTTTCACCTATAGTTACAGTGATAAAGCTGAATAAAGGCAAAAATTGTAGTTTATATCTTTATTAAACTAATAAAATTTATAAAAAATGTGACAAAATAAAAGAAATTTTGATTAAAAATATTCAATCAAAAAAATTTAAAACAAAGTAATCGGAAGCGTAGGACAGTGAAGAAACCCAAATTTTTAAATCATAGTCAACTTTGACTTTACCTTTTTAGGTTAAAAACCAATTATTATTATTTATTATTTTTTCCATAATCGGAAGGGATGAAGCAACATCTACAAAAAGGTTTCATGTGATAAAATGCTGCTAATCAAAAGTTCCTGGATTTTGGCACACTTTTTATCGAAATTCCCCATATAATGCAACGTTCCTAAACTTAGAAAAAAAGATAAATTTTAGAATAATTGTAGTATATATCTTTAGTAAACTAATTAAATTTCAATTATTTTGTAATAATTAACGTACAACGTTTCTGAGCTTAGAAAACCTATTTACAAACCTTACGTGGGATCTGATGTAGGATCTTAGGTAAGATCTTACCTAGTGTTCTAGGTAAGATTCTTGTGTGATTTCTTATGTAAGAAATTACGTAAGATCTTACGTTAGTTCTTATGTAATTTCCTATGTAAGTTTTTATGTTCTGCTAAGAGTAAAAAAATTTAAATTTCAAATTTTTAATTTTAAAAAATGTTATTTTTATAAATTAAATTAATTTTATCTTTTATATTTTAATAAAATTTTGAGGCATTTTAAAAAATATCTAAAAAATATTTTCAAAATGTCTAAAAGAAAATATTTTTAAAAACATATTAATAGTAAGGTCATTTATAACCATTCATAATAGTTTGACGCCCTTTTATTTATTATTAAAGGAAAGATGTCTTGTATCTTGTCCTTTTAAAATACTGATTTGCAAACCGAAGAAACAACGTCGCGGGATTATTCTGTTTCAAACCGTTCCAGCTGTGAAGTGTATACGTCACGTAGTTTGTTTACATTGTGCAAGGTTTCAAATAAAAGGTTATCAATTTAATAAATTACAAATTTTAAATAAAGTGTGGCGCCGTAAATAAATTTAAGATGCGAGGAGGATGAAAATTTAATGAATGTGTACACGGCAATTATAATATTGGTAAGTTTTTATAGAATTATTATGTTTAAACAATTTCACAAAAGTAAGGTTATTGTTTTGAAATATATTATATTCCATTTAGGGGCATGTGATGGACTATGACGTCACTGGTATAGGCGAATATTGTCCGCAACTTTTCTCTTTAAACATTGAATATTTTGTCACGAAACTTAGTAGAATTACTTAAAATATCATTAGAAAGGTCTCTCTGACCCAAATTTATTTAATTTTTGGGTCAAAAGTGATTTTTAAAAAAATTTTCAAAAATTAATTTTAAGCCAAAATTCAAACAAATTTGAGTCAAAGAGACCTTCCCAATGATATTTTAAGTCATTCTACCAAGTTTCATTACAAAATATTCAATACTTTAAGAGAAAAGTTACGGACAATTTTTGCCTATATCAGTGACGTCATACTCCATCACATGCCCTTAAATAATAATATTAATTTATCTAAATTATGTATTATTTATAATAAATAATTAACTTAATACTATACTTTTGAAACATCCTTTTTAATATTAATTTAATTAGTTTTGTTAATGTATAACTATAATTATATAAGAAACTTTTTTATTACATTGCAATTTTGAATATGGGGCAAATTTTCTCAAGTGTCCAGCGTCAAAATTAAAAATTGTTAGATCAGACTAATATTTGCACAAACTTTAGTGCTATGGGTAAGTACTTTAACCACCAAATATTATGCAATTTATTTTAAAATTGGTAAAAATTTTTTTTTTTAAATCAAAATTAAACCCTTTTTTTTCTTTTTTTTTTGTATCTTAAAAATTACTTATCAATTGTAAAATATCGTTCTTTTCTTTCCATTGGTCGAGTATATTCGGTTTTGTACGCAGGAGGATTAACCCCCCAAATATTTAAAAATATTCCGGAATATTGGAATATTTAAAAATATTCCAAATATTCCCCCAAATATTCCGTGGAATAAATTATTCTGAATTTTCTTTTGGATACACAACTATGTTATTTAATGTAAAGTTATAAATCATTTTGTATAAAATAAACATCAGTTTTATACTAACTTTAATATTCTCAGGTACACTGATGCACAAGATACAGCCCTCTCATATATTAAATCTTGATCGAGTAATTTTTCCAAAGTATCTTCGTTGGTTTGTATATTCTTTAACTTATAGCTAAAAGAAAGTAACATTTTAGTTCGGGTATTCGACGAAAATAAAAGGACTAAAAACTCTTCTTGCAAATTCAAATTAACTAATTATCTAATATTATATTAAATAAAGAAAATAAACAAAAAGGAGCATACAAATAGCTCTTGTTCTTACAATATTACATCTGTGCCTTAAATAATATTTTGTTATTAATACGAATTTTTCACGAGTGTGCAGTTTACTTTTTCTTTTATAAAACGACGATTTACAACGCAAATAGATCTACAATCTATTTCTATAGATTGTATATTGTACTATTACTTAAAGGTAAAATATTATTCCAACTTAACTTCGAAGTAAATATAAACTTCACGGTAAATCATTTTCTTATTTTCTGCTTGATTGCATTGTGTCAAATTTGTCAACAAAATAAATTGGCTAAACCAATTTTAAATTGAAATTAAATTGGATGGGATTAACAACCAGGCGGCGCTGCAGTCGACTTTGCCAGACAAGGAAAAGACAAATTGGGGCCAGGAAAAAAGGGGATTGTGCGCATTGGTAGTCACTGACATACGCAACGTGTTTAATACTGAGCGATGAGAGAATCTCATTGAGTCCCCCCAACAAGTTTGAATAGGAATCGTCCAAGGGATGTTAAAATGTTTGACAGTCAACAGTGATATTATGTCTCAACGTGCTTATAATCTCAAATATCAGTTAAAATGTAACTGTTCAGTCTATAATGTCTATAAAACATAGTCAATGCATTAGTATAAAAAGTTGTAGCACGTTTTATTCAAGTTTACTCATCCAAACCTAGAAAAATATAAACTCAGTGAAGATGAATGGAATTTATTAGATACAGTCAAAAAAGATCTCAGTTATTTCAAATACGTTGCGAAAATCGTATCGTCAGAGCAGGAATGTACTTTACCTTCTGCTGTTGTAGCATTCAATATGCTTATGGATAATATTAAACAAGTGATTTTTTAATTTGATAAAAAAGAAAATAGAAATGAAAACGATGAAAAATTATTACTAGCGATTCAAGCAAGTAGTGATAAAATCCTGAAACATTACCACAAATGCCATTGGATTTATTGCACATCCTTGATTTTAGATCCAAAACATAATGTATAAGGTTTCAAATCAACTTCGTGGGGAAAAGAGTGGAAGTCTGAATCAGTAAAGAAATTCGAAGAGTTAAACCGTAGAGATTATTATAAAAAAGGAGATTCAGAAATAAGTACAAAAACGATTTATGATAGTCTGAGAATCTCAAAAAGATCCTTGGCGTCAAGAACTAGATAAGTATTTAAAATCACCAAGGAAAGCAAAAGGTACGAAAATTTTGGAGTGGAAGAAAATGAACACTTGTATCAAAGTATATGTATATTTAGGTCTTAAACTTTGTTAAAAAAACGTAATGTGATATTAATCAGCACTAGTTTAAAATTTAACGATCTTGTTTAATTTTAAGAAAATACAAACATATTAACGGCAAAATTTTATAAGCCAAAAAATATTAATTATAAACAGAAATTACATGAATAATATACTACTTACGAACTGCTGTTTCCTTTAGTTATGTTAATTTAATAAAATACTGTAATCAGGAACTCTCATAGAGAGTTGATAGGGTCACGGGAAGCGCGAGAGATGCCGCGCCGTACCATACACGAGAGCTACTCAGATAATTCGCGCGCGGTAGCACTAATCAAACAGTGTCCTTTTAGATAATATTTTAGTAAGACGGAATTGGCGTCAAGTGTGACCTGGTCCAGAGCGGTAAAAATGAGCAAAATATCGTCACAACTATTTCTCGATTGTTATTAGGATGAAATCACATGAAACCTTCAAATGCTGCGTCATAATGAGAAAGAGAAAGACGTAAATATATCTTTGTCTCCCTCTCTCTCTTTACGACGCATCGTTTGACACATGCATGTGATTTCACCCTTAATGACTGTTGTAATATTTTTTTTAACACCTTGGTCGAAAGTACGAACATTCGTCATCGATTTCGAATCAGAAATCCTAACATCGCTGCCTTGACGGATGTACAGGCAACTGCATATATGCCGTCCTTCCAATTAGGCAATTGCGCAGTCTTCTTACTGCTGCGCACACTGAGAAAAAATTCTGTTTGAATCAAACATAATATGTTTGATTTAATAAATAAAAAGACATTTTGATCTTTTGTAGCCAAGACTAGACGTTTAGGTTTATAATTTGTTTTTCATTAGGTGGAAAATAAAAAAACAAAAAGCACTAAATACATGAATTAAAGGACAATCGGCCTTTATTCTCACGAGCAACGTTTCGTAAACATTTCGTTGACCTCCTCAGGCTGTAATTACGATATATTACACTTCAGTAAATTTTTAACACAAACAAACCACACTGTATAAATACACTTAAAAAGTTTTTACCTCTAAAACAGAATATGTCAAAGAATTTTTAAAACATAATTATCACCAAATGGTGAAACGTCAGACATTGAGAGCCAACGTTTACATTGAGAGCAAGAGACAAACTGTCGAAAATGAAAATATAAACTCAAGAAGGAACGAAAGTAATACAAAAATATATATACATAGATATAGACAAGTGCAAACATCAAAATAGAAATTAAATTAATAGGAAAACACGATGGATATCAAATTATTCAACGGAGAATTTTGATTGTAAAAGATGCTTGTAGTCTTTGTTTAAATTATAAAAGTTTTCTTTAATATTAATACTATTCGGGTCGTGATTAATAAAAATCATTTCGGAAATTGTACGCTTCCGGAAGTCCCGTTCGTAATCTACAATTTTCGTACCTTGAAAATCAAATTCATGATTGCTATTTTTACAATGAATGTTGATAAGGAAATTTGGATTTTAATTTTTGATATGCTCCCCAACTCGAGATTTAAGCAACCTTTTAGTTTCACCGTAGTATACAGCGGTACAATTTTTGCAAGGAATTTTATAAACTACTCCACATTTATTCCATTTGTCAACTGAATCCTTACCAAGCTTTACAATATTATTAAGAATCTTTTTTACTTTAGGAATAGTGCAAATGTTGTAATTTTTTAACTGTTCTTTACTTTTTGTATAAAATTGATTGTTGTTGAAAGAAATAACAATTTTTGGAATCAAAAATTAGAATCACGAATTTGTAGAGTTACAAAATCGGAAAATTGTAGAGTCACGATGATTTGAATTAGTAATGGTAAATTTGTAGAATCATCTATTTTTAAAATCGTAGTCACTAAATCGAAAAGCACGAAGACTTAAATTAGAAATTGTAAATTTGTGGAAAATACGTAGGGTTTCTACAGGGTGCATCGATATTTACATCTTTTTCCCCACCAATTTCGCAAAGGAAGGAAATGGGAGAAAAATACAAAGAAAGTACAAATTTGCCAATGGAAAAGCTGAATACAGATTTTTGACGTAAAAAAGGGAGAAGAAAATCTTCTTTATAGGGCGAAGATTATATGAGCTGTTCTCTCTGGTTCTCTCAAAGAACCACCTAAGTCAACTTAGGCTTTGAACAAAAAACTTAAATTAAACATATAGAAACAAATTACATGTATAGTTTACATAATTATTACCTTAACATTTTTTTAAAACTGATGATGCCTTATCGAATCACAAGTTTTGACAAAACAAATTTGAATAAAGTTATTCTAACTATTTTGAAAACATTTATTTATAACAAAGCACTTTAGTGGTTTTTCCGGCGAACTATAAAAATCGAAAAAAAATAACTATTTTGCTGAAATACACAAATTAAAATTATATATTTTACACACAAATTTTGTCTAAAATATTTTAAATAGTTGCAGGTACTAGCCAACGATTTTTAATTAATTTAAATAATCTTAGTTAACAAATAAATAACTTCAAAAGTTTCGCTTGCTTTCATTCCGTTTCTTTTGTGATATTAATTAGTTATTATTGGCCTAGAATTAAAATATAGAAGAAAATGTACGCAAAAAATTTTTAAATTGTTTAAACAATCTTAGTTAACAAATAAAGAACTTCAAAAATTTTCCTCACTTTGATTCCGTTTCTTTTGTAAAATTAATTATTTACTATGATTGAGCTAGAATTACTAGGTAATCTAAGTTTAGAATATTTTCGAAGTTCCTTAGTTAAATTATAATTGTTTAATCAACTTAAAGAATGTTCGCAAACATTTTAAACTGTATTATAACTCCTAGGGCAATAGTAATTAATTAATTAATTTATTTTTTTATTTATTAAAAAATATCGAAGTTCCTGGGGCTGACTAGCCGTTCAAGGAACAACTACAAAGTTGTCTTAATTAATAATAAACATATATATACATAACTAAAACTAAGGAAAAAAATAAAAGAAAAAAAATAATAATATAAAAAAATGGAACCATAATAACAATAATAATACTAAATAATAACCAAATTAACAATAATGTCAAAGAAAAATGCACATAATACTATTGTCTCTTATCATATCAATAATATAAAATAAACATTAGAATTTAAAATATAAATAAACAATTTACCAATACGTTATCTCGAACAGTTTACCATTCTCATTAAGTAGAAAATTAAAAAGCAGTCTTTTAAATATTTCCTGCTTTGAAACAGCTCTGATCCTCTGTGGCAATTTATTTCATAATCTAGCACCCCTAACCATAAAAGATCTTTGCATTTTACAGGTTCGATGTTGTGGTATAATTAAAACGGAGTTAATTTTTATGAGCCTATAGTTAGCCTATCTATCAGTATTCCTGAGTTCAAAAAAGTCATATAAGTAACTTGGAACCCCACTATTGAATATTGAAAACAGTAGATTTCAAATGAAATACTGTCTTCTCAATGCAACATTCAACAATCCAGCCTTAATTCTATATTGCGAAATGTGTTCAGACTTTGGTAGATTATAGATAAAGCGACTACACGCATTCAATGCTCTTTCGAGTTTATCATTTAAATTCTTAGTACAGTACTCTCTCACTAAGTGACCGAAAATGGGGCTGTAGGGAAATAAAATGGTTACTTATCGAGAGCCTTCACTCTTTACTGCATTATATGTAGATTTCATGTAAAAAAAATTGAATGTAAATAAACTCAGAAACGAAATAGTTCGCGGTAAATTTAAAATGACTGAAGAAAATATTTAAAAAATGTTTAGATATCTTTGTTGACTGAAAATTAAGAGTATAAAAAAAATAAAATCAAGGAGAGTCACTTGTCCACTCTTCACGGTGCACCAGAAGAAAGTTTAAATAAAAATGACTTGGCACTTCAAAATTCCTTTTGATTATGATTCTCAGATGAGCAAGGAATGTTTTTATATAAGACTTAAAATCAGTTATCGTGGCCCATTTAAAGAAAATTGAGTTTGATTGTTAAAATAGTGTTTTTATGGGTATCAGCGTACATATAATGCATAAATATAATATTAAACGAAGAAATGAATACATATATTTTAATAATATTTACAGTTACGTAACTAATCATAGTATATATAATTAAGTTTACTCCGAAGTGAGTGCTTTTTACTGTTTTGGAAGTATATTTGGCATGTTATTGTAAATAATGTTATTTAACCTTCTTTTTTGTAAAAGTGAACGCAAAAAGATTTTTCTGTAACATATCATTATAATTATAACATAATGTAATTGATATTCTATATTCATTATATATATTATTCAGACTATGTAAGTATAATTTGCGGAATATTAAACATTTACTTCTTACGTAGATATTTTTATAATTATAGTCGATTATATTATTCATTCATAAATAGCAATTATCGAATATGAAGCCAAAGAAACAGTATTTTAAAACTACAGGTAAAATAGGAACTGAAATCAAACTGATATTTCCTGATTTTAATGAGAAGGATTTACGATTACCTGCTATAATTTGTCAAGCTTGTAGACAAAAAATTATAAGAGCAAATGCAAATAATAGTAAAAAAAAATCTTCTAAACCGTTAAAAAGTGTGAGAAAACGATGTTCGACGTATTTAACTTTAATTGCTAAAGGTGTAAGCCATAAATGTAACGCAACTACACTCCAAAGAAATGTTCAAGAACAGACTTGAAACTTTCCAACATTATTACGGATTTGACTAATAACGCAAGCTATTGTCCATGTATTTGGTATGACGTGACAAAAAAATGATTTAAATTCGTGTGATACTCTAAGAACATCAGTAAGCTGTGTATCCAATTATAATAGTTGGTGTAGTCTTGGAAGGTTAAAAGGTAATGTAAAGGATTATAAAAATTGTATCCATCCACCTTTGTTTTATTCAGATGCCGATCAGTTGATTTTAGATGTGGTGCCTCCGCCTGAATTGCATCTTTTTTTAGGATGTGTCAATACGCTTTACACTAGCATATTCAAATTATATCCCAATACTGCAACAAAATGGGCGCAAGAATGTAACGTTCAAAGAAGCTATACAAACGGTGAAAATTTTTCGTTTGCAGGGAACGCATGTAAGGCCTTATTGATTAATGTTGACAAACTCCAGCGATTATGTGAAGTTGAACCTAAAGGTTTAATAGGTTGCACTGCATACGTAGACACTTTTCGAAAATTCAAAATAGTTGTTGACGATTGCTTTGCATTAGAGCTGAGGCCACAATGTGAAAAACGTATTAGCAAATTTCAAAAAAGTTACGAACTCTTGGGTATCTTGGTAACACCAAAGGTCCACATAATTTTCAACACGTTCCACAATTTTGTTCAAAACATAAAATGGGCCTTGGATTTTTTGCTGAACAATCAACGGAATCTGTTCATCATGATTTCAACGAAAAACTGAAAATATATAAAGTTTCGAAATGTAATGAAAACTACTTTGCTAAAATACTTTGAGCTGTAACTAGCTACAACAGTACATATTTATAAATCGAATGTATTTTACATTAGTGTTTATTTTAATGTACAAAAACTAATTGTACTTCTTAAATGTTCAAGTCATTTTCTTAATTGTTATTTTATTTATGTGTTTGGTAAATTATAATACCCATAGAACGCTAGTTTTACATTCTAACTGATTTTTTTTTAATTGACAACGTTAACTGGTTTTAAATCCTACATAAAAACATTCTTTTCTCATATAAGAATCAAAATCAAAAGGAATTTGGAAGTGCCAAAGTCATATTTATTTAAATTTCCTTCTCATATCCATAAATACACTATTTTTACAATCAAACTCAATATTCTTTAAATGGGCCACGATAACTGATTTTAAATCCTATATAAAAACATTCTTTACTCATCTGAGAATCATAATCAAAAGAAATTTTAAAATACCAAGTCATTTTTATTTAAACTTCCTCCTGGCGCACCGTGTTTTAACTCTTTCATATTGGCAATGTTTTTTAATATATATATAGTTTAGAGATCTAAAATTATCGTATCATAAAAAAAATAGGAATATAATTTTAACCAGCTTAGCTTCTGTATTCTTAAGAAAATTGTAATGTTTGAAATTTGAACTCCTTCCACAATTTTTTATAGGCTTTTTTTAGAATTCTGAAAAGCATTACTTTTTAGATTTTAAAAACTTTTGATTTTTTACAAAAACAAAAATTCTAAAGTCCATCAGAAAAAATGTTTGTTTTTAATTTTATAAATAAACACCTTTGTTATTTATTAACCAATAATTTTTCACTGCTCTGTTTTACTACATTAGGATTTAAGTTTATCGACTGCTTGATGATTCCTTCTATTGTGCTCATGAATAAGTATGCAATCATCTTTCAAGCTTTATGAAAATGTCTCTATGTCCTGGTTTTCATCAACTTTTGAATCAATTTTATTAAATAAATTTTTTCCGTGTATTCATTGAAAATAATATTTATCAAAAATTAACTACTTCTGATATCATACAATAATTACTTATATAAACATAAGAGTGTATAAATATAAGTTTTTTAAAGAAAATAATCCGAAAATCGAGGATAATAACTGAATAAACGTATGACGCCATTCGCGAAAAACATTGAAAATCTTAGATATTCAACGTGCTAAAAAACAACGAAAACCTAAAAAAAATTGAATGTTCAGTATTATATTCGTTATCACCGAATTCTAAAATATAAGACTATTATCTTCACATACAGAAAAAATGACAACAGACATTAATAATTGAGAAATAGCTGTGACGCCATTTTGCTGATTTTTTCCGCTCTGGGCTAGGTCACGTTTGACCTAATAAACAGTTAACAGTAGCCTTTATTCGGCTACAATGAACAAAGTGTTCACATACAGCACCTGCAAAGGCAGGTGCTACACCAATAACCTTTCTCGGCTACATTTAATTAAAAATTGGTTATATTTAGTCAACTTATTTTCTCAGTGCATCTCGTCAAAGTAGTTGAGTAATGAAAACGCTGATAAACAGCGGATAAATTTTTACAATATTATTATTATGTTACTCTCTAAATTGCTTAGTGTGAAAATTTCACTCTAATTTAGGAGTGAGATGTACATTCACTCCAGATCAAGTGAAAGTTCACTCTAAAAGAGTGAGATCGCTCACTCTAATGGAAAGAGTGCAGAAATTCACTCCAGTGATTGAAGCGAATATTCACTCCAAGACTTAGAGTGAATAGCTTAGTAGTTAGAGCGTTGGGCTTTAGGCCTGGGGCTCGCACGTTCGAGACCCTTCAGCGTCAAATATTTTAATTATATAAGTTTAGCGTTAGTATTAAGTTGTATGTTGTATTTGTAAATATGATATAAAAAAATGTTATAAAATAATATAAATAACAAATATCCTTGAGACTAAAAATACGAAAATACCACAGTACTGACAGAAAGTTACTAATTCAAGAGATTCAATATTTTTTTTTATTTATTATTTTTATTTTTTAAAAATAAGATATTATTCCTTTAAAGTTATAATGTTATGCAAATTTACAAAAGCTTTAATTTACCCAATCTAAATTGGAGTGTGAAATTTGATCTAAGTGGAATGAACCGCCATTTTAAATCAGCTAAAAAATTCACTGTAATTAGAGTGAACTCGTCACTCTATCTATAGAGTGAATAAATTCGCTCTTTCAATGAGTGAACATTTACTTCATATGGAGTGGCTCAATTTTCACTCTAAGAAATTTAGAGAGTAACGTTCTTCTTTGTGCTTTAGGATGTTTGTTTTTCTGTAGAGGCACATGCTCAGCAAACAATCTAGTGATTTATGTGAGTAATTTAGTAATGTGTTTGTTAAAACTTTTGTGGAATGCGGTGTTAAAGCTCTTTTTAGAATTTATTAACTTATACTATTATAGAATAATTTTGGAAAGTAGAGTGAAAGAGGAGTGAATATAAATTAATTTTATGTTAGTTTGAGTATTACCTTAAAATTTTTATCATTGCACTAACATGTTGTGAACAATAAAAGAGCAATGCATCAGAACATATAACAAGCAGAACTCCATATGAGGCAATCATAGAAATCCATACATAGAACATCGAATAATACTTGTAATGGTCGAAGAAGATATAATTAGCCTCAAGTGGAAATTGTCTGGTACGCGTTTCATTTAGTGGCAAAAAAATATCCATTACTCGTGGACTATATATTTGCAACAAGAAGATTAAAAATACCAATGATGTGTAACCTAAAAAAAATTATTGTATAATTATAATCAGCACGTTATAAATTAGCAATTGGGATTAGTGATGCACAATGATACGATATGTTCATTTTTTTGCTCGTAATTGATCGTTTGCGGAATGTTCAATTACTCATAAATCTTGTATTATCATTTGTTAATATCGTTTCATTTCACATCATTTTTCGTTGACGTTGATAGGATACGTCATATTCTTTAAAAACACGTTTTGAAAGTAGATTCAAAACGAAAACAGTAAACTTTTGCTACTTTATTTAGCTATTTACTTACTAGATATTTTACTTACTTAGTACTTTTCTACTAAAAATTAGTTTTTCTTTACTATTTAACACTAACCGATTTTCCTATAATTCATTAGTAAAAAATCACTAATATAAATTCAGAAAGTGGCCCTTAAATTATAAATATCTTAATAGATAATTTTAAATCTATTTTCTCTTTGATTTCTTTGAAGAAAATTGTTATTCTAGAAACTTTTGAAGTGAAATTCTCAATTAGATATACGCAAGTATGAGACCTAAATTTTGTTTACCGGGTATTGAAACGAAATTTTCACTTCATAAATAATAAAAATATATGTTTATTAAAGATTTCAGTAACCTCGGTTGATTCTTTAATGCGCGAACAAGGAACCAGCAGTAAGACACGAGCGCGAAGTGCACTGTGAATTTTACTTCGATACGGACGCCAAGTTAACAGGCGGAGATCGCGAAATATTCTAAGTCTCCAAATAGCGGTATTGATTATAAAACAACAGAATCAGATCTCCCTTTTCACCTCGGTATTGTCCAATCGCAGCGCGCTTCCCCGACATTTCGCTATCAGCCAATCCGCGCAAAGCATCCCCACTTTAAAGATAGGCGATCGCGGTCCACCGTCACTTCGAACAGAGCAGTCTCACTAGTAGGATCTCCTCTTCTAAGAGTGGTGTCACCACTAAGGGAACACCTCGTGCAATCGGCACGATACGACGACGCCACTAGAAACCAGCGGACGGGTTTCTCGACCAGAGATGCCAGGGAGCGAGGCCAAACGCATCTGCGCATGTCTGCGGAAAGTTCTGCCATTGGTCGAGATGAGCGGGATAGTTTGAAAAGGCTTTAATAAAACAATTTTAAATGAGGCCGCTCAATTCGACCAATGGCTGAACTTTTCGCAGACATGCGCAAATGCATTTGGTCTCGCTCCCTGGCACCTCTGTTTTTCGACTAGTGGCAACCGACGACGGAGACTCCAGCCTACGGACCGACTTTGCTTAAGCCGATCACTGCTGAGTCTCCAGCCGTACTCGCTTCTGACGTGTAGTTAGGAGAGCGACGCATCGATTTTTCGGCGCGTTTTGACGCCGCAGGAATTGATGAAAAATCCAGAGAACGAAGCTACAGTTTAATAAATAAAATTTACTTTTCTCTCATACATTTTTCCGTCTTTTCCTCTCACCTTTTCTTTATTTCGCGGTTAAATATTTTCTTTATATTCAATTCATATGATCATATTCTTTTTTAATATAAGGTTAACCAAATGAGAACAGCAGCCAAGCTGCTAAACAAAAAGCGAGCCAATCTCGTAAATTAATTTCTTTTTACATAAGGGGATAACATCAAAATAAAAGTCGTTTATTTAATTATTACTTTTTTTTAGTATTTTTTTTGTACGTTTAAAATCGAAAAGCCGGTATTTTAGAATGGCGAACCGCGTTTATAATCACGGCTTAAATTTTTATTTTTACGGGTATCGCTTTTTGAAATCTTTGTAGACGAATAACGTGATTTCGATGTAACGTAGCGATTATATTTTATATTTATTAAATTTATCACGAATATCTTTATACACTGTAATTTACATTAATTGTGATATTTCTAATCTACTAATCGTCATTTCGCAATAAATTATAAATTAAGAAATAAAATAAAGAAGGCCTATATATTTAAATATACATTTTAAAATTTTGTTGTAAAATTATAATGTTACGTGTATTACAAAATGCCTTTACCATAATTTAAAAAAAAAATTTTTTACTATCAATAGCCTTTTTGTTGTATAACACTATTTCGAAGCTCTTGATTTATTGAAATTTTAAAATTTATAGGTTAAATTGTTTGGAAACTGTCTTTCAAATTAATTTTTTTTGTTCAAACAGTTTAACCTATAAATTTTTATATTTCAATAAATCAAGAGCTTTGAAATAGTGTTATACAACAAAAAGGCTATTAACAGTAAAAGAAAGAATTTTTTACATTATGGAAAAGGCATTTTGTAATACCCGTAACATTAATTTTGCAACAAAAATTTAAAATGGAATTAATGTAAAATATATTGTATAAAGAGTTTAGTGATAAAATTAAATAAATATAATTTCTTGACTTGTATTATTTAATTTAATAATTACGTAAGAAATTAATAATTTGTATCTTAAAATTTTTCTAGGAAAATAATGAAAAAGGAAATTCAAATATTATTTAATGAATCTTAAAAACAATTTAATATAAATGATAATTTGAATACTAAAAAAGTTTTTTCTCGTAATGAATAAAAAAAATTATTATATGTTATATAAAATGAAAAATAGTAGTTTTAATTAACGAGAGAAATATGTTGAAATTTATTTACAGATTTATTTAAAAATTCTTGTAAGAGCTGCCAACCTAAAATAAAACAGACAAACGTCTTTCCTCGAAAAGGTATGTTCTTCAAATCTTTGCTGAAATGGTATGGTTTCCAACGCTTTTGCGAAACGGTATGTTTTTCAGTGAACTCGCGGAATGGTATGGTTTACCACCCAAGCGACGAAACAATGATCATAATAATCACAAAGGCAAACTGACATTTCACAAAAAAATTTGAAAATCGAACTTGCCTTTTCGTTTTCGGTTTCGTTTTCAAAAGTACGTGACAGGACCCTAGGTCACGATATTGCAGCAATTTTTTTTAACGCAATTTATGATTTTGGTATCAAAAAAAAGATTTAAGGAATAACCGTGGACAATAGCGGTTCCAACATCATTTTTATGTTGGAACTGACAGGCTTCCGTTTCCGGTACCGTAAAGTAGTGCACGCGTTTGTGAAGGGAAAATTGTTTTTAGTGAATTGTTCATTATTAATTAAGGGTGGGAAGTCGTATGATTGAAAAGTGCTGAGCAAGGTAAGGTGATTGTTTTAGAGAGAATGCATGTAGAAAATAGTGTGAATGTAAAACGTTAAGAAGGTAAAAGGAAAGTGTGAATTGTGAGGTTAGGTGGAAAGAGTGGGGAGTGAGTGTGAGAGATAGAGTGAGTGACGAGGAGAGCGAATGAAGTGTAGGTAAGGTAGGGATCTAGAATGGCGAAAGTTGACTCAAGTAGTACAGGCGGGAAAAGGTCGGAATTACAAAATTTTATAGGCGAGAAAGGAAGGGGAAAGGGCGGGAAAATTATGAAGTGTGAGGACTGCATCGATTTACTCGAGTTAGTAAAGATGTTGGTTAAAAGTTTTGATAGAGAATGGGCAGAAGTGTGGGACAAAATAGAGATTGTTAGGGACATAGAAGAAAAAAGAGATAGGCAGACTGAGGTAATAAAAAAGGAGATAGGCGGGATTAAAAGGAAGTTAAAAAAGTGGGAGGAAAATTGGAAAAAGGAAAAAGAAAATATGTGGAATAGAATGAATAGGTTAGAGAAAGAAATATCGGATTGGAGTGAGGAAAGTGGGGAAAAGGAGAATGGTGGATTAGAGGCTTTAGATATTGGGGAAAAGAAAGGAATAAGTAGAGAGAAGAATGGAGAAGTTAGAGACGATAATTTGGAAAGGAAAATGAAAGAGTTAGCAAGCCAGGTTGAGATTCTGGAGAAGGAAAAAAGAAAGAGGAACATCATAATTAGAGGTTTGAATGTAGGGTATAGGGAAAGCAAAGAGGAAGTAGAGAAATTGCTAGCAGGAATTGGGGCGAAGGTAACGATTAAAAAAGTTAAGGGAATTAGAGGAATAGATCAGGAGATGGCAAAATTATGGATAGTAGAGTTGGAAGATGAGGAGGACAAGTATGAGGTAATGAAATTAAGGGGAAGGTTGAAAGGTAGTGGGAAGAGAATAGATGAAGATAGAACATGGAGAGAGAGAAGAATAAGGTGGTTTTTGGAAGAGAAAGCGTGGGCAGAGAGAAGAAATGGAAGCGAAGTAAGGATGGGGAGAGATAGTGTCTGGGTGGACGGAATAAGATGGAAAGTGCGAGATGAGACAGGAGAGGTTATAAAAATATGAGTGGGTATAGGTGTATGGAGTGTATGGGTATGTTAATGTATTGAGGAAAGGTGGGGGTAATTAACGAAAGAGGAATAAATGGAGAAGTGAAAAAGAGAGGAGGATGAGTGATTGTGTAAAGAGTGAAAGGAAAAAAGAGAATTTTAAAATGTAAGAGGGTGGGCGATAAAAGGGTATAAAGTCAGATTTGGCAAAAGGAACGGGAAATGGAAGCCCAGGCACTTGGCAAATAAATGGTTAAAGTAGGTTAAGATGGCGTTTAGATTTAAGCAGTTTAGAATAATTGTAAATAGGTATTATAAAAAAGTTATTGTAATAGAAAAATGTAAAGGGAGCTAAGTAGATTAAGATATATGTAATTGAATCCTCGAACCCTGCGATATGTGCGGGGAGAGTAAAATAAAGTATATGTTGGAACTGACATTTCGGTACCTCCGAACAAAAGAAACCACTCTCGCGTTATATTCCTAATAACTCTTCTCTGACGTCGGTTGTCTAAAACAATCACTGTTAAAATAAACGTCAAAAAACCACACTTGGTTTTTCCAATTTTTCCAGGAAACTAATTTCTAAAGTTTCAGAAACTTATAAAGTTCAGAATCTCAATACAATATTGTATAGATTGGTGCATATTTAAGTAAGTCTATTTCAAATGCTGTTTTGATTTTAATTGAAACATTTTGACATTTTATTTAACCAAAAAAACGCAGTGATTGTTTTAGACGACCAACGTCAGAGAGGAGTTTTTAGGCGTATAACGCGAGAGTGGTTTGTTTTGCTCGGAGGTACCGATTTCTTATGGTTTTTGATCATAAAAATCATCAGTTTCAGTGTTACGCCCACATCGTAAACCTTGGAGTGCAAAATTTTTTAAAAGGTCTTAAACTTGCAGATAGTAAAGAATTTGAAAAACAAGAAGAATGAGAAGAAGAAGAAGAAGAAGAAGAAGTAGCAAAAAAAGAAGCGGAAGAATGACAGGGAAAGGAAGAGAGGACAAAAGAGAGCTTAGAAACTAATCAAAATGTGAACGAAGAAGAAAATTTTGATGGTTGCAACACACCAATTGCAAAATTGCGTAAACGTTTCAAGTTTCTAAAAAGGTCAGAACAGTTAGGGGAAAAATTGGAATATTGTTGTGCATCTAGTAACATCAAAATGCTTTTAACAAATGTTAATGTTTCTACAAGATTAAACCCTATATCAGATATGATCAGCTGAGGATTGAAAATGCAAGAAGGCATTCTTCTACTTGGTAATAAAATAATTACTTAAAGCCTTTGTCTATAGATTCTCCAGAATAGTTAATTCTTCAAAAAGCAAATGAATAGTTGCGATACTTTAAAATGCTATCTACAATTCTAGGTGGCGATAAATATGTTACTTTACCTTACGCCGTAGTTGGTTTTAATATACTTCTGGAAAAATTAGAAGAATCTATTACCAATTTAAATAGTAAGTCTGAACCAGTAAAGCAGCAAATTCAAAAAGCGCTTTAAAAAGCAAGAGAGAAATTAAAGAAACACTATAACAAAGCAACTGGGTCTATTGCGCAGAACTAATTTTGAACTCTAGGCACAAAATTGGACAATTGTAAAAAACATCATAGGGTCAAGAAATGTCTAAGTAACGTGAAACACATGACTAGGGGGTTTTTGGGGTCGCTAAATACGAATCTGACATTTGATTTTTAAAATTCAACATGACGGATCCAATATGGCAAATGGAAAATTAAAAATCTGCCGTATTTACTTGAAACACATTACACACGCGTTATCGGAGTCGCTTAATGTGAATCTGACATTAGTTTTTTTAAAATTTAAAATGGCGGACGAAAAATTAAAAATCTTCTGAATTTAATTGAAATATGTTATAAATATGTTATTTTAAATTCGATGTTATTCCTGATAACGTCGGATCTTTGCTGTTCAGAAAACATCCCTGGATATCCTAAGGATGTTTGATGGATATTTTCAGGATATCTGTCAGAACGAAAAATTTGATGATATATCCATTGGGTTTCATATGGATATCCCAGGAGATGTATAGGATATCCTGTTAGTATTCAGAAGTAACGTACGCTGAATATCCTGAGGATATTTCATGAATGTCCTAATGATATCCAAAAGATTTTCTTAAAACATGTTTAGAAAAATATGTTTTCAGGATATCTTACAGAAACGTCCGACATCTATCGAATACACTGTCCAACAAAATCAATCTTCATTTCTGCCCCAAGGTTTAAATACATCGCTTTCAAAAGATTTCTATACGCTGATTACTAATCCGTGAACGAAATTGCTCCATCACGTCAAGTTTTTTTAAAAAATAAAGGTTAAAAAGTAAAAAATTCGAATTTTCGATTATTTGACACTTTTAATAAAACTATTTTGAGACGTGCTATAACCTTGGATTTAGGCTTAATTTAAAGCTTAAATCATCAAAAACAGATTAAGAAAAAGAAAAGTTGAATCCATTTTTAAAGTTGAGCTGGAACTCAATTTTTCTGTAAGTTTATTTTTTACCATATCTGCAATTGTTCAAACACCCCATAACAGATTACACTAGTTTAAAATGATTTTGACCTGTGGAATTTGACTGTAAATTCTTATGTAAAATTTCTCCCTGAATCGAAATATGAAGTCAGACTTTAAGAAACTAGAACAGTTTTCAAGATATAGCCAAATTTCAAATTTTTGAATTGTTTAAAAAAGTGATTTCACTAAATTACAATTATTTTTGGAAGTTCTTAACCGATTTTAATTTCTTTTTTATTAAATTAAAGGTAGTTAAATTTCCTTTCAAAAGTATGTACAATTTTTTTCAATCAGATTGCCAGTTTAGCGTCTATTTATGAATTTGTTGAGAATTTTGCTTCATTTTTAACAAAATTGCACAAAAAAAGTGTTTTACTGTGTATTACGTCATCAAAAAACATTTTTATTTTCGGTTTCTTTTTTGGATGTCAATATGTCATCTTTTAGAAAGAAAATAAGCATTTGGTGATCAAATTTTGATTAAAAATGTAGAAGTTATAAGCATTGACGTGAAAATACAGAAAATCAATGTTTGACAAATTTTATGATTTTTGAACTATTTTAAGACTATTGTTCTGAAGAGTATAAAAAGATGATCAAAATGGAAAGTGGCATATTTTTATATTGGTTTTAACGTATTTATGAGATTATAAGAATTAAGCACAATAAATCAATTATAGTGTTGGTAATATTTTTATATTTTTTATACTTCTCGACACTATTTTTTAAGTTGGTGACACTTTGTTAGTAAAGCTATTTTTATTGTTTATGATTATTTACGGTAGCAGTAATCAAATTAAAAACATATTGTGTCCATTTATGAAAAAATAAGTAATGAAAAACGCAAATACAATTGCAAAAATGATCCTAACAAGTTCTGCTATGCCTGTGGAGAATATATTTTTGTGACACAGAAAAAGTTTACTGTTACTTTGCAAACTGCATATCGTTTATATTTCAAAGTTAATCCAGATAATCTTAATGAATCATGGACACCAAATGTTTTGTGCAATACATGTAGAACTACTGTGACTATGTGGATGGCTGGAACAAAGTAAGTAAAGTTTTATTAAGGTTTTTTGTAAATTTTTTTTAAAACGCCTTCAATAGTTGATGTTATTTTATTTTACCCTAGTCGCTACTTACCATTTGATGTTCCTGCAACTTGGCGAGAGCCAATGTGTCATGAAGTTGACTGTTATTTTTGTTTGTCCAAAATTAAACAATGTAGACGTCATCGAAGCACTAAGTATGCAGAGGCGCATTCTTACTTAAAACCGATTCCTCATTTACATGCAATTCCGTATCCTGTTTGTCCTAAGCAGAAGTACAAACTTGTTGATGATGTTGATGTACCTGAATCAAGTGAATTAAGCGACACTGATTTTGAACCAGAGAAAAAAGCAGTGCCTCTTACACAATGTGAACTTAATGACTGGATAAGAGATTTAGATCTGACGAAAGAAAAGTCTGAGATGTTGACATCACGCATGAAAGAACGAGGTTTTGTGACACCTGACTTTAAAATAACTTATTATAGAACTCGTCACGAGAGTTTTGCTACCTACTATTCAAAAAAAGATAACGTTTGTTTTTGCCACGACATAAACGGTTTGTTCAAAGAATTTGGCGAACCACATGATCCAACTGAATGGCGTTTATTAATTGATAGCAGTAAACTAAGTTTAAAAGCTGCTTTGTTACACCAAGGTAACAAGAAAACCTCAATTCTTGTGGCTCACGCTGTTGGTATGAAAGAATCTTATGAGTCAATGTCCTTACTGCTAGATCTAATCAAATATAAACAATATAACTGGAAAATCTGTTCTGATCTTAAAGTCCTTGCTATGTTAATTGGTTTGCAACAAGAGTACACAAAATACATGCGTTTTTTGTGCAAAAGGGGACAGTCGAGCACGTTGCGATCATTATGTTCGGACAGATTGGCCTGAGAGAATCAATTTTACTATAGGAAAAGAAAATGTCAAATTTGATCCTCTTGTCGAACAGGACAAAATCATCATTCCACCTTTACATGTAAAACTTGGTCTCTTTAAGAACCTTATGAAGGCTTTGCAAATAAGAAATGGTGCTGCATTTAGTTACTTTAAAAAATTATTTCCAAATTTATCTGATGCAAAGATAAAAGAAGGTGTATTTGTGGGGCCACAAATTAAAAAACTAATCACTGATGTTAAATTTCGTACAATTTTGTCAGCAGATGAGGCAAAACCATGGGATTCATTTTGCTTAACTGTTTCTTTCTTTTTGGGAAATGACAAAAGTCCAACTTACGAAAAAATTATCGAAGACTTGCTTATAAATTATAAGAACATAGGTATAATTTTCTAATTTTTCCATTTTTAACTTTCTAACTTTATTTAAATAAATTAATCACATTTCATCGACACAAGAGTAAGTACGTCCTTGATAATTCATTTCCTGCACTCCCACTTGGACTTTTTTTCTAACAATCTGGGCGCAGAAAGTGATGAACACAGAGAACGTTTTCACCAGGACATAAAAGTCATGGAACGTCGCTATCAAGACTTTTGGGACGAAGCAATGATAAATCAAACTTGAACTACTTTTAAAGTGCAAAATTTATTTAAATCTCAAACTGTGTTATATTTCGTTAAAAAATTATAAAATTGAATAAAAATGGATTTTCTGTATTTTCACGTCAATGCTTATAACTTCTACATTTTTAATCCAAATTTGATCACCAAAGGCTCATTTTCTTTCCAAAAGATTACACTTTGACATCAAAAGGAAACCGAAAGTAAAAATGTTTTTCGATGACGTAATACACAGTAAAAACACTTTTCTTTTTTGCAATTTTGTTAAAAATGAAGCAAAATTCTCAACAAATTCATAAATAGACGCTAAACTGATAATCTGATTGAAAAAAGTTGTATATACTTTTGATAGGAAATTTAACTACCTTTAATTTAATAAAAAAGACATTTAAATCGGATAAGTACTTCCGGATATAATTGTAATTTAGTAAACTTACTTTTTTTAAAAATTCAAAAAATTGAAATTTGGCTATATTTCGAAAACTGTTCTACTTTCTTAAAGTCTGACTTCATATTTCGATTCAGGGGAAAATTTTACATAAGAAATGACAGTCAAATGCTACAGGGCAAAAATTTTTTTTAATTTTGTAAACTAGTGTTATCAATTGCTTAAATGTGACAAGTGGTCTAAATATTAATGTTATCTGAAGCTTTTAAAATTTTTTCTTTTTTAATATCGGTTTCAATAAATTAGAACTTAATAAATTTAAATTTGTTTAATTAAATTAATTTATTAAATATATAGAATTAAATATTGCTTTTTAGGAAGTATTGCTTTACCCTCAAATTATGAATTGCGATTTTTTGACATATCTTAACATATTTCGACCTCTGAATGTCGAAAATAAAAGGACTATGTTTACGAAATTATAGACCCCTCAGGTGGACAAAATTGCGTAATATATATGAAAAAATTTTTAATATTTTATTCGTTTTATTTGTTAAAAACGCATCGATTGAGCTATTAGAGAACCCTTTAATGCAATTTAATCCAAAGTTATTAGCATTTTAAAAATCGAAAATTTTGAAAATCTTTTTTTTTAACAATTTTACTTTTATGCTTTATTACAAGCTTTAATATATTTTCATGATTATATAGGTAATTAAAGAACACATTGAATGAGCTATTTTCGAATCTTCTACTGTAATTTTGTTTCGAGTTATCAAGGTTTAAAAAATTAATCATTTTTATAAAAATTAAATTTTTTATGTTTTTTTGTGTTTTAAATAAATTTTATTAACAATAATTTCTGTTGTTTTGTAGACAATTCAAAAATGCATCAATTTGATTATTTAATATTTTTAGCTAGCTATTAATTAAAACTTAGTGATGTTTGTAGAAATCTCTATGAGGAAGCAATGTTTTCAAAAAATGAATACCAAAAATTACTCACACCAAATAAATACTTGAGGTACAACTTGACAGGGTTTTTTGCTCTATTTTTTATTTATTATTTATAAAGTTTTTATTATGAATCGAACATTAAAGTATTTACAAAATTTCTGAGTACACTATTAAATAAACATTTGTAAATTGTTTTTTAAAATATTTGATTAATTCATTGTGTATGTTTCAATCACTCATAACCATCTAGATCCAAAATTATGCCAGATAAAAATTGGCATTCCTAAGCAACGGGTTTCATTTCATTAGTTTTGAATTTCAAATACTGAATCCTTTCATAATTTTCATACTTTTGTATCACTAATTTCTTAATAGGTTTTTTGTACAGTTTTGAAAAACATGTATGGATTTTGACAACATTTGCCTTTTATAAAAATCAAAATTCTAAAATCTAACAGAAGATTTTTGTTTTAATTTTTAGCTGTAGTATCATTTTACTACTACTGTTTATAAAATTGTATTAATAGTTAGTAAATTTAGAGATTCCTTTAAAATAGAATTTTGATGAAGTAAATTAAAATTCTTTTAAATCAGACGGTTGCCATTAGAAAAATGGTATTTATTTGTTTACTAACATTAGTTTTTTTCTAATTTTATATTTTATAAAGTATTAATAAATGTTCCTCGTTTGAGTTTGTTTAAACTAAAGATAAACATAAAATTTTTTTGTAAAATAGTATATGTATTAATAGCACAGGCCCACAAAAAAAAAGTTTCGTGTACAGCAGACCAGACTAGTCATTCCCTATGTATTTTGACGCGCTGAACACGAATCCGAAGTCAGTTTTGCTCCATCACGTCAGGATTTTTTCCTAACCTCAAAATCAATAAAATGACACTTTTTGTTCATTAGCATGTGAACCCGACTTAACATTAATACATGCCTAGGGCCAATAGAAAGCTTGAATTATGACCTTTAAAACGCTTTTTTAGAAATTGTTCTACGATGATTTTTAACGAAGTTATGATGTTTTATTTAAAATCATTTTCTTCCATTACACCATACCACATCAATAATTAAAGTGTTATTTACATTTGGAAAAAATTTATATTTTAAGTAAAACATCATAACTTCGTTAAAAATCATCGTAGAACAATTTCTAAAAAAGCGTTTTAAAGGTCATAATTCAAGCTTTCTATTGGCCCTAGGCATGTATTAATGTTAAGTCGGGTTCACATGCTAATGAACAAAAAGTGTCATTTTACTGATTTTAAGGTTAGGAAAAAATCCTGACGTGATGGAGCAAAACTGACTTCGGATTCGTGTTCAGCGCGTCAAAATACATAGGGAATGACTAGTCTGGTCTGCTGTACACGAAACTTTTTTTTTTGTGGGGCTGTGTAGTTTTTAAGGCTATTTCAACGAAAAGTCAGAAAATAAAACTTTCAGTATTATGTTATAATTATAACATATTCAACGAAAAGTGAATTCGCTGATGTCTCTTCACTGACTTGCGCAATTATCCTACTCTGAATTAATTTTTTATATGTTGCATACATATTTATGCTAAAAACCTCTTTTGGGATAACTTTTTTTTTTAATTTTTCGCAAAACAATTTCACCAACCTATACACATTAGCAAAACCATCTTTAGCCTGAATATAGCTTAAATCGCTGATAAGCATAGCGCTACTTAGCTCAAATGCTAGCTCAGAATCCATATCCTATATTATTATTTAAATTACTTGCAACCTACTTAACATTATAAATAGAAGAATAAATCAGCATTAATTTTTCACCTAAAAATCTAAATCTAATGAGCAAAAATTATCAACATCAACTTAAATTTATTTTTGTAATGACTTTACTATATTATAAAAATGTTCACTTACATAAGTACACTGTCGTAACCAGTTTGCTTTTTTTTGCATGTTTCAGTAGAATCTCAAATTCATTTTTGTTTTTATAACTGATGTCAAAATCGTCTGACATATGACTCAATATCTTTGATACCTGGAATGCAAATTTGTGTAGGGGAGAGTCGACATGAATGAGACGTTTCAGTTTGTTAAAAAAAATATTTTTAAAAAATCTACTGAACTCTAAACATAAATTAAATTTGTGTATACTACGTTGAAATTTAGGCTATGTTAATTTATTATTTGTCCAAAAACTTATCAAAAAATGTAAGTCTTATTAAAAAGATCTGTTTCATTAATGTAAACTCTCTTCTATATTAAGTTAGAACTATAGAGACTTAAAATTTTACTTAATAACTCTCGTACACTTCCGTTTTGTTAAAAATTAAAAAAAGTAGCTAAGTGCTTTTTTTTAATAAATTAATATTTAATGGTATCGCAAAAACAATAAATTTTCAAATCCACATGGAGAGAAAAATTTTACTTTTGTAGCATGAAACTGCCTCGTACTTTTATAGCAGGAATCATCACTTTTCTATCAGAGTAAAATTGATTGCTTTCATAGCAATAAAAGTGTATACACTTCATAGGTAAGAAAATTTTACTGCAAAAGCAAGAGCTCAACGCATTCTGGCCGTAAAGCGAGTCAACGAGATTGGTGGAGAAAACCAAGTTGGCACCTAAATTTCCAGAAAAATTCCAGAAAGTTTCCCATGTCAAAGCCTACTAAATAAATATTCCTTAGACCTCACACCCCTTATAATCAAAAACAACTCTTATAAATTATTCTTTCTTAAATAATTTTAAAAAAATTTGGTAACCTCTTCCAACTATAGACATCTTTCCAAGTATCATTGGATCAAAGTAAAATAAAAAATAATCAAAAAACATTCCTTAAAAATGATCCCCTAAGAATTGTTTTTGCAAGGTAAAAATTATTCCTTGTGAAAACAATTAACAACATTTCTCTAACCTCCACTAGCTACAGAACTTTTTCCAACTATCATTAGATCAACATTTACCTTCGACCTGATGATTATGGTCAGCTCCACACCTAAATGGTTCCGTAATCCTCGGGAAACAGATTGGGCTGTCTATGGGATTGAGCTAAAAAAAGCGCTGTCGGGATTTCCGAAGAAAATCAGGGATACCGTGACTCTCGATAGCGCGGTGGAGATTTTTACGGAAGCCTTTCAAACGTCCTTTGAATGTAGTTGTATTCATACTTAACCTCATAGGGCTACTGGCACCTGTTGGTGGAATAATAAATTGAACAACCTAAGTAAGGAAACTAGGAGGTTGTTTAGATGTGCTAGATAGTCGCACGGAGGATAGTTGGGCCATCTATTCCAAGACAAGGAACAACTGTGAGAATGCAATTAGAAAGGTTAAACAAGATAGCTAGACTTCCTTTTGCTCCAATATAAACAAAGGAAAAGACGCGTCTAGACTGCATAATTTTCTTTCTAAAAATCCTGATTCAATCATGGTCACTATGAAATTACCCGATAGAACCTTCACTAAGTCGGAATAGGTGACATTGGCACATCTAATCCGGAAACACTTTCAGGGCTTTAAAAGGTCTGGTAGTGGTGATCCCGTATCCTGGCCGACGGTTGGTCTCCCGAAAGCTAATTATCATTCTCGGAGAAGGCTATTTAGTCCATACACGTCTCCTAAACCGGACGGCATCTCTCGCGTTCTTTTATAAAGGACGGGCGAAAGTGTAGTCGGACAGTTGGTAAGGCTTGCTAGGGCGAGTTTGACTCTGGGATATGTTCCATAGATTTGGAAGGGTACGAAAGTGGGTTTCATACCTAAAGCAGGCAGGATTGGTTACACCTCACTATAGTACTTTCAACCGATTAACCTTACATCTTTCGTATTAAAAACAGTGGAAAGACTAGTGGATAGATATATCTGCTGTGAGATCATGTCAAGACATCTGTTTCATATAGATCAACATGCCTATAGAACAGGACGCTCTGATTCCGGCTATCCACAGGGAGGAGTTATCTCACCTCTGCTGTGGTACCTGGTGATTGATGAGCGGGTTAAGTTACTTACAGAAAACGGCTTCCATGTAATTGGATACGCGGATGACGTATCCACGGACAATCCTGGTGATTGTCCGTGGCCAGCAGTTACAGGATCTATTTGGAATAGTAAAGCAGGCACTAAACCTTGTCGACAATTGGTGCTGACAAGTCAGCCTGTCCGTCAATCCAAAGAAAACTGAGGTTGTCGTCTTTACAAGACGCTATAAGTGGAAAGCCACACGCACGCTGAGACTCTCAGGACAAGCACTTCAACTGACAGCGCGAGCAAAGTATCTAGGAGTTATCCTGGATAGTAAACTGGCTTGGAATAAACACTTAGATGATAAGTGCAACAAATTCATGGCAGCCCTCTGGAAATGTAAAAGAGCCATCGGACATAGTTAGGGTTTAAAACCGGATACACTAATTGATTCTTTAAGGCGATTCTGCTTCCTAGGCTAACTTATGCATCTGTGGTCTGGTGGAGCAGAGTCGAATTGTTGTCGACTATTCATCGCCTTAAAAGTGTAAGGGGAATGGTCCTGAAAAGCATAACGGGGGCATTGGGTATTACCCTTATAATGTCCCTGGGTGTACTTCTAGGGCTGGAACCACTACACTTCACCATCAAAGCAGAGGCGGTTAATTCTGCCCTGAAAATAAATGGTGGATTTGGGCGGAAGTATGGCACAGGAAAGGGTTACTTGACGCTTCCTGATAGTTTGGTGGAAAAATCTGTCTTCAAATTGAGAAGAGATAGAATTGCTCCGCAGTGCCTCTCTGACAAAAAATATAAGATCAGTTTACCAACAAAAGAGGATTGGCAAAATGGACTCGTGGTTCTCTTCACTGACTGATATCTGGTTTAAATGGAAAAAATTGGTTCTAGAATTATTCTAGAATTTGTTCCAGAACTGTGGATACGGAAATAATTAAGCAATTTGTTAAAAACAATTTAATAATAATAATTCTAGAATTTTGTAGGTATTTTTACAATACTATTGCTATTGTGCAACAAATCGCCAAGCTGAGACTAACAGCTCTACGCTCCCATGGGTCCCAGGTCACTCTGGGATTAAGGGTAACGAGAAAGCGGATCGACTAGCAAAAACGGGTATCAGGAGCCATATTATTGGCGCTGACCTGCCTGTAAATGTCTCTAATGCAGTTTTGGCCATAGAATTCAAACAATGGCTACTTGCAGAACACCAAAAGGAGTGGAATGGCTATGCTGGTGACAGACAGACTAAGTCACTCCTTGGTAACACTATTAATCTGAAACGAGCTGCAGACTTCTGTAAGCACAGCAGGACAGATGCCAAGACCCTAACGCAAATATTAACTGACCATGGGGATCTTCGCTATCACCGACACAAACTGAGCGTCGTTAATGACCCCGAGTGTCGGAAGTGTGGGAAGGAGGATGAAACCTCTAACCATGTTCTCCGCCAGTGTCCTTCGCTAATCAGCGAACGACTTCACCTGACAGGAAAATCTTCCCTCGAGAATGCAAATATAGCTGCTAACACTGCGGCTTAGGTTCTCTCCTTGTGGAGGGGGCTCTGGGTTCTGAATTAGATAGCTTGTTTTTGGGGGGCGTAAAGGGATAACCCAAGCGATGTTGGTTGCATTTAACCATTCCCCTCTTGCTAATAATAATAAAAATCATTAGATACAAATAAAGTAAAAAATAATCATAAACAACCCTTAAAAATCATCACCTCAAAAATTATTTTTGCAAGTTAGATATTATTCTTTGTAAAATCTACCAAAGGAAAAGATTATTAAAAAGAATTATCATACAAACTGTAAAAAAGTGCACTAATCATTTGTAAAACCACATGTAAACTTTAACCCTTCGGTAGCACGAGTGAACATTGATTGATTAGGCAGTTCTTGTGCACAGCTCATTTTTTCCACATTTTAAAGCAAATAATATTGTAATATATAATAACCATGATATACCGGTTATATCTTGATGGATTAGATTCCCGTTATGAATTCTAAATTTTATTTCTTAGGTTTGCGCTTATTATAAGTTGTCCGTCATAATTGGAAGAAAATATGAAATTGTTTCAAATATCACTTTCTTATATATAAAATCAGCAGTGTCATGCGTGCCATTGGCCGCTATATAAATAGCGGTATGATTGCCATGGCCAATCTTTTAAAGTGTTATGATTTCTATTGGCTATATGCCATGAGAGCCTAATGTGTGCCATTGGGCAGTTGGATGTAAATTACGTGTGCCATTGGTCAGTTGAATGTAAGTGATGCCACTTATCGATTCATTTATTGGATCGTGGTTAGTTTTGTTTCTGCAGCTTCCTTGTTGTCTTGATTAACACGTGCTTAATTTTGCTTTGTAGCGTTTGCAGTTTTGTTTAGAAACTGATTTAAAAGTGATTGAAATGTGTGTGAAAAGTGATTCCTGGGTGAGGTATCAGTGTAGGAATTTTTCCGGTCAACTTCCTCTGAGAAGTTTACCTCAAAATGTGAAAATCGACTTCTCTGCATTACCCAAGTACCCAAGTGATATCCAGGTAATTTCTAATCAACTTTGCCAGAGAAGTTAACCTTAAAAGGTGCAAAATCGACTTCTCTAAAAAACTCAGGTAATTAAAAGATGTATAGGTCATTTTCGGTCAGCTTCTCCAGGAAAATATATCTTAAAATGGGAAAAGTCACTACTATGAAGGAGCTACGTATCCTACAGATGTCGAATTCATTTCCGGATAATTTTCTCGGGACAGTTAACATAAAAATGTGAAAATGAACCACTCTGAATAAACTAACATAAGTTTAAATGTTTTAAATATGGAGACCAAACGTCTCAAAATGACACATTTGTTTTGCAGTGTCGGTATGTTAATTTATTAAAATTTTATATTTTCACATTATGAGGTTAATTTCCCTGACGAAGTTAACCTGAAATAAAATGAACATCGGTTGGGTACTTAGGCCTTAACTGCTTTGCACTAATTCTTAGATCGAAAATTTTTTCTCATCGGAAGAACAATATTCCCTAAGTTTATCTTCAAGTATGCCACCGCGAAGGGTGATAACTTTTTCCTATATCTTGAAAAAAGGTGAAATTTCGTATCGCAAATATCTCCACGGTGGTCTTGAAGCAACTTTGAATGAAGGGTCTTAGCACATCATTTTTTTTTGCTGATTTGGGTTATTTGCATCATAAATAGTGTGTAAAAAATTTATAGTCCATAACTTGTCGAGCCGTTTTTTGAGAAAACTCATTTAAAAAAAAAATTACTCGTCTTGTATTAAAAATAATAAAAATTATAAGTGCTATAACGAATTTAGTGTTTCTCCTGAGAAAAAAGTATCCTACCAGTGAAGATGATAAGTCCCGTTAGGATCATCCGAAATCAAAAAACCAAAAATTATTATTTGTTAGTAGATTAGTAGCACTTAAACGATGCACATTTAAAAATAAAATTTTAATCTTTAATAGTGCTTTGAAGTAAGAATCGTGATTTTTGTTTAAAAAATGAATCATTTTATTTTCTTGAAACAAATTGTATACGTTGTAAGAAAAAGTCTTCTGTTCAAGTTCAAGCTTAGTATGTATAAAATATGTGTAGAAAATTTCAAAATGATCGGTGCGCTATTTTTTAAGATATGGTCTCCACCAACTCTGAAAATGTGGTTTTGAGAAAAGCGCGTTTAACCTTCGAGCTACCGCAGTGATTTGAAATCAGAATTTTATGTTCAAATTAACTTTTAGAGAGATTTTAGAAATTTTAGAGAATTTTTCTTGTATCGATTTAAAAATTTTGTGACAAACTTTCTAAGATACTGTACTTTAATAAAAAAAAAAAAAGAAAAAACTCGATTTTTTAAATTTTATGACCGCCTATGCTCCCTCAAGACACTTATTTTTGTCAACTTATGTAAATTATTATACAAGTTACAATACAGGAAAAATATAAAGAATTTGCCATCTAGTCACCATTTGAAAAAAAAATTAATAAATAAGAGTAATTTTTTTTAAAAATGAGTTTTCTTAAAAACGGCTCGGCAAGTTATGGACAATAAATTTTTTACACACTATTTATGATGTAAATAACCCAAATCAGCAAAAAAAAAATGATGTGCTAAAACCCTTCATTCAAAGTTGTTTCAAGACCACCGTGTCTCGTTATCTAGAGCATTAACTCAAAAAATACTTTATACTCATTTTATACAGATTAAAAAAAGTGAAAGTGTTTTAACGATTCTATGTCTCAAAATTTTTCTCCAAAAATTTTGTTTCTTATGAAAAAAAACAATCTGTATAGTAACTCGCTGTCATTTAATTTGATTAATTTTAAACATTTTTTAGATATTTATGATAGTCAAAAACAAAAAATTTTCAATTCTTATGTCTCCAATTTAAAATTTGCAGATTGCAAAATTTTTAAGTCATAAAACTTTTGGGTAATATAAACTATAAAAGAAAAAAAACAGCTTGGCGTTTTTGGACAATTTTAGAAACTAGGAACAAGCTAACACATTTATTTTTAGGATAAATACAAGTAATGAACAACTGATGCATGCCAATGAATTAATTAAAGTTCATAGTTCTTTTGTTGTCTTGGACATAATGTTCTAATTTTTGAAGCGTAGTATACTTCTAACGGTATAAAAGCAAAATAATTTTACTCCCATAGAAAAAAGAAGATGCCTGGTATAAAAGTACGAGACCGTTTCATGCTACAAAATTAAGGTGTTTCTCTCCGTACATTTTACGCTTAAAAATCACTACTTTTTAAATTTTCGCCCTGTTCGCCCCCTCTACAATTGAATATTGAGTTACAAAATTTTGTATATATATATATATTAATTATTCAATACTTTTAAACGATTTTTAACTACTTTTCTATTTTACACAAAAAACTGAATACATTTTTTATCCCTCAGGCACAAAAATGGCGCTTTTAGATACCTGAAAACAGCGACTGAAGTCACTCATTTGTTTAATTGTCAAATAATGACGTCTATTTTTACCCTTGGGCAAAAAAGAATTCATGACGCGTGTGTTTTTTGTCTTTGGTTAAAAATTGACGCCATTTTTACACAATTAAACAAATGGCTGCCTTTAACTCTTTGTTGCTGGTTGAATCCATTTCAAATCATGCAGACCGACTAACTTCAAGTTGTAGATTTAACTGCCACTGAAATATGTTATTCTTTATGAAAAATAAAGACACTCGTATTTTTTTATTTTTCAAAAAAATTATTTTTAACGAAGTTATGCGCATTTGAATTTTGAACCAGAAAACTCAAAAGAACAGTAAAAAAAATTTGTTTCGCTTGTAATTTTTTGGCTAATTTATATAATCAAATTATTTTTCTTGGGTCTTTTGAGTGGTCTTGTATTCTTCAAAATCCTATTTGAAATTTGTAAAAGGTTTCAAAATTAACGAAATGGGGGGTGATTTTCTGAAAATAAATAAGGTCCATTTTCTCAAAAACCCCAGCTTTTTTGTCTCAAAATTTTACCATAAATTCTTACTAATATGACAACTAATTCCCATAAGTTTCAAGCTTGCTAAACCATACTGGCAGCCAGGAGAATTTTTTTTTGAAAAATTTTTTTTTACTTGGTTTTGGATTGTTGGAGGGCAAGTTCAAAAACAAATGAAATGTTATGAATCAAACTGAAGTAAGTTTGTTTATAACCAACAATTATAGATTTAAGTAAAAGCATTTTCACAAAATTTCAAACTAATATTACCATAGGTTTAAAACATTAAACCCTGTAAAATTTCTTAATTTTAATATCATTAGAACTAATTAATATTTAATTCTTAGAAAACTTCGAAGAAAAATTGTTTTTTAAATGTTACGATTCTAATGGGAGCGTACTTTCGAGATTTTCTTTAAAATCAATTTGTTATCATATAAAATATATTTTAAGGAGGTTCTACCATATGACGATACTAGTCAAAACAGAGACCATTATTTTGTGGTTAGGTTTAAATTTAATTTTACTGATATACAATTAAACAATTGTATTTATTAACTTTATTAACTTTATTTACTTTTTAAATATGACTATTTTTCATGTGCGATCAAAATCAACATTTTAAAATATCAGAACGTCTGAACTGTATCGTGTAAAACGTGAAATATTTTTACAAATTAATTTATTGCAACTCTCACAGGAACCTATTGCCCTTTTTTAAATACAATATCGGTTCATTACATATCTGTGTTTAACTATACAAACTTTGATCACTATCCGGTCATTTAATAATTTTTAGTACGAAAATATATGTGACAGAGTAATGAATTCTCATAAGAATCAATGTTAAACAGGTTAAACAGTGAAAAAATATATCGATCATAACTTTTTTCCCAGGAACCTACAGGTCTCAAAAGTTTAACTACAAAATTTTAGAAACTTTATTTATCAGTACACTAAGTCTTATCAAAATCTGTTTGATTAATCGATTTACGGTAGAACTTCCTTAAAGGTACTTTAATTTAAAAGATTACTTAAAAGTTTTTGCTAACAGATAATATTATGATATTAATTCTTGTGAATTTATAATATTAGATAATTTATATATTTCAATAGACTTAATATTGTATAAATTCCAATTTGAAGAAATAAAGATTTTAAATTTTATTTTACGTTTTAACGTATTAAAAAGTGTTTTAATTCAAATTTATAAATGTTTTGAAATTTTCAGTATTTAAAAATAAGAAGCGTTTTTATACAGTAAAATTTGTAAATATATTTTTTGCATTTATTATAAATAACATTTCAAAATATAAAATAATTTTTTTTATTGCACATTAAACATTTATTTTAAGTGAACTTTGGATATATATTTAATATATGATTTAAAATACGTTTATTTAATTTTTTCAAAATCATGTTTTGCAGTTCGATAATCTATAATTGTTGGTTATAAACAAACTTACTTCAGTTTGATTCATAACATTTCATTTGTTTTTGAACTTGCCCTCCAACAATCCAAAACCAAGTAAAAAAATATTTTTCAAAAAAAAATTCTCCTGGCTGCCAGTATGGTTTAGCAAGCTTAAAACTTATGAGAATTAGTTGACATATTAGTAAGAATTTATTGTAAAATTTTGAGACAAAAAAAAGCTGGGGTTTTTGAGAAAATGGACCTTATTTATTTTCAGAAAATCACCCCCCATTTCGTTCATTTTGAAACTTTTTACAAATTTCAAATAGGATTTTGAAGAATACAAGACCACTCAAAAGACCCAAGAAAAATAATTTGATTATATAAATTAGCCAAAAAATTACAAGCGAAACAAATTTTTTTACTGTTCTTTTGAGTTTTCTGGTTCAAAATTCAAATGCGCATAACTTCGTTAAAAACAATTTTTTTGAAAAATAAAAAAATACGAGTGTCTTTATTTTTCATAAAGAATAACATATTTCAGTGGCAGTTAAATCTACAACTTGAAGTTAGTCGGTCTGCATGATTTGAAATGGATTCAACGTGCTTAATATACTATTTAGTCTTTTTAAGTCGACGAGTACTAAGTATATCGTTTTAGTTTCGTTAAAGACCGTTCAATGCTCCTAATGTCAATTTTCTGGCCAATAATGACGGACAGAACTAAAAATGATGTTAGTGTTTTCTTCAACAAATTTTAAAATATAATTTATTACTCGTAGTACCCATCGTGTTATAACATAAACAATTAATTTAAAAATTATTCTTACCGTTGAGAACTTTATCATTACAAAATACATGCCACTCAATGTTATAAACATCATTTCCAAGCCGACTAAAGAGTAACAAAAGTAGTCCATATCATTTCGTGCTTGATAACTACTTATTAACTGTCAAACATAAATTTTAATTAAGAATATTTATTAAAACAATTTTCACGTCGAAAATACATTATAAAAACTTTTTTGGTATAATACTATTTTTTTCTGTTGCTACAAATAATCTTTAAAATTTGTGTGTTCAAGATTTTAATACATCTGGGTAGAGAAAATACTTGCAACTGGAAATCTAATTTCTCACCTAATCTATGACAGTACGAGGAGCTTTTCACACAAGAAATCATGGATTTCCTAATTTTAGCGTCGAATAAATCATTGGTAATTTTTGGGAATCATTGGTAATCTTTGGGAATCATTGGGAATCCTTGGTAATCATACGGAAATCTATGTAGAAATTTCTTCTGTATACTTTTTAAATTTCTCAGAGAAGTTTTTTCAGTGGGTATTGCACTCAGCCTAACTGACGCGTAGTTGAAAACCGACAATTGACGTATAAATCCGAAGTTTAACGAAACTTTCTGAACCGTTCTAACTATAGCATGTAAGAGGTAATTGCCTATCCTCTGATCACGATTAAGCAATTATTCTTAATAAAACCGGAATATTCAAAATCATTAAAATGTTGAGACTTAAGACTTTAAAAATCAAGGGCGCCAGCTAAATAAAGTTTAATACTTAAACTATCATCATTTATGTTATTTAATTTATTTAACAAATTTATTTTTATGTTCACTTATTACTTTAATAACTCAAGAGCATGAATGACTGTTTCAGGAAATCAGGTTGCAGGTTCGGGGTTAGAAATGCCATTGTAAGATCAGATTAATTTACATGAATTGCCCCAAGTACGTCCAATAAAATTTATTGAACAACAACAAATAAAGGAATATTACATTGATTGGTTTTCGACAAATTTCATAAGTTTCAACTCAATATAAACTAAATTCCGCTACCGGAAAGGCTAAGCACATGTTCCGGAAGTACACAAGATACATTAATTTACTCAAGAATTAACTACAATAGTTGATAGAGCTTTTGCCATAATTCGGTATTTAATAATAAAAAAATAAAACTAGTTGTTGAGGACATCTGTCAGCTGCCATTCCGTGCACCGGAATAATACATTTATAACTTAGTAAGAGATATAAAAAACAACCACAATCCATAATAAGGCTGTCTTTCCCAGTTTATGAGGTTAGAGTCCGCAAATGGTACCAAATAAACAAAATTCCTGATTTCCAGAACCATTGTGGCACTCTGAAACTAGGCACTCACTGTCGATCCAAGCGCTCCGACAGCTGTCTCCCTCTGGTGGTCATCGCTAAATTCAATTCAAAATACAAACTAATTCTCCGCTCTTGTCCATTTTAAAATAGTCTATTCGCTCAGAAAACAAAAAAATAACAAATGAACTTAATTAGTAAACAAAATAAAAGAAATCGTTATAGTGTTCTTTTCCAGGTATATTGACTCTTGTTCCGAAAGAAATATGAGAATAACGCGACTTTAGTGACGTGAAAAATACAACGTCACAAACATTCTTCTCAGGTTATGTTTATCTTTTTTTTGTTTTGGCTGAATGCTCTGCAACAATTTTAACTACGATAATGCGATATTGGCAATATAACTAACACAAATCTAATTCTGTGAATGTTAGTTTTTTTTAAATTTTCCTTAAGTTACGAATGACAAGTTTTGTGATTCTTAATTTTATAACAATTTAAGACTAGGTCTTTTCCCTTTTTAAGCATTTTATTTTTTTACCTTTCTGAAAAAAGAAATAAAGATTTTACACGTGTTCTATCCTAAGTTTCATTTTTCATAATAAACAAAAATACATAAAAATATAGTTTTAGTTAGAAATTTGAGGTTATGTTGTGAATAACCAAAACCCGCTTGTGTACAGTAACTATTGTTAGAGATTTTATATTCGACATATTTTAATTATTGTATTTGCCGGTCTTAATCACGTGTTTTGAATTTGAACCGGAAAGGGCGTAAGTAGTAATAGAAGGTTCGAGAATATTCTAGAATGTTCGAGAATATTCTAGAATGTTAGAGAAACCGAAAGGTAATATGCGTCATTAGATTTTTCGGCAAGGAAAGGACGCGTGCGAAGTTCAGTTTTAGTCCGCAGGTCCTACGATAAGCGTGCAACGAGTAAGCAAAAAATTGTCAATGCGAGAGTTCGCGAAATACAAGCGTGTACTAAGTGGATGTTTAAATCCTGTGTTTTAAATGTTGTTTCTTAACAACGCTGTGTTGTTTGTTAATATTTAATAAACTTGTTGAATTGAATGGAGTTACACCTCAACTTTTATTTTACATTTATACTTCTTTAACACTATAAAAACTATTCTGTTTATTTTAATCTAAATATAATTGCAAAGTAGTATATTAAGCAACAAGGGATTAGAGGCAGCCATTTCTTTACGCTGATGTTTGTGTACGAGTGACAGTCGAGGGTAAAGAAAGTAGTCCCGAGACGTAAACGAGTAAACGTTTGATCGTCGCATGTATTCTGCGACACACAGACATTTTAAAATCCTATATTTCAATAGTGTTTCACTCGACCGACACGATCCAAAAACGAACGGAAAAACGATTTTGTATTGATTTGACAACTGAAATGTCATCTCGAATCGTATGTAAACCGATCGATCTGATCGATTAATTGAAATTCTAGTTAAAAAAATTGAAATTTTAACGTTAATGATATATAGCTCAAATTATTATTATCTGTAAAACGTGGATTTAAAATACGTTTTGAATAAAGTAAAAATGTTAATCTTGTTTATTTATAAATCCATATGGTTGGCTGGTTGGTTTTGTTAGTGACATGAAGGTCCTATTGAGGTCCAGCAATAATAATACACATTTTTACTCCAAAAGCTATTCACTGAAGCTAGCCCTTTGCAGCATAGTGATACCCCAGAGTGTCTTTCCACAAAAAAGTAGTAAATAAATGTTTAATGTTAACAAAATAAATGTTATAAACAAATAAACATAAAAAAGCGATTATTTTAGAATAAATGTAATTCTAAGTAAACAACAATACATAGTAAACTGACGATTATACCTAAAATGTTTTTGGGGTCCCTGATTACGATTTTCGTACTATTTTTTAAACATTTGAAATGGCGGATCCAATATGACGGACAAAAATGTTTAAGTTTCTTAAATTCGCTTGAAACTTGCTACTCGGGGCTTTCTGGGGTCGCAGATTGCGAATCTAAAGTCGGATTTTCGAAATTAAAAATGGCGGATCCAATATGGTGGACGAATATTTTGAAATACCTTGAATTCGCTTAAAACTTGTTACATGGAGGTTTTTGGGGTCGCTGATTCTGAATCTGAAATCCGATTTTCAAAATTCAAAATGGCGGATCCAATATGGTAGACGAAATTTTTGGAACTCCTTGAATTCGCTTGAAACTTGCTACTCGGGGGTTTCTGGGGTCGCTGATTACAAATCTAAAGTCCGACTTTCAAAATTCAAAATGTCCGATCCAATATAACGGACGAATTTATTGAAATTCCTTGCATTCACTTGAAACTTGTTACTCGGGGGTTTTTGGGGGCTCTGATTACGAATCTGGTGGAATATTTTTAAAATTAAAAATGGCGGATCCATTATGGCGAACGCAAAATCAAAAATCTATTAAGCATACTGGAAGCATTTTACTCAAGGATTTTTGGGGTCGCTTATAACAGATCTGGTGACACATTTTTGAAATTCAAAATTACGAGTCCAATATGGCGTCGAAAAAAACAAAACTTGATCTGATCCTCTAGAAGCTTGTTATTTGTGAATCTTTTTAGGTCGCTGACAACGTATCTGGTAAAATATATTTACAATTCAAAAAAGCTGATATAATTTGTCAGACGCAAAAACAAAAATCGATCGTTTACTCTTGTATCTTGTTTCTTGGGGGTTTTTGGGGTCACAGATAACATCTATATGCAAGATGAAAATTTCATGGTTGTTTTTTGCTTTTTCATTACGTTACCCGAAACTAACAAGGATGATGTACTATCTATGTTTAAGGTGCCGGATCTCCCCATAAGGGAGATTACTGTCCCTAAGCTCTCAACTTTTTACGGTCGGTCCTTTTACATTCGGATTTCCGCTTGCCGGGCTACTAAGGGAGCGAAGGGTTTTCTGTCAGGCTCAAGCCTACAGCACTCCACACACTACCAATTCTCACATAGAGGTAGGCTGCCCTCGATGCAAATCCCTTGGTTTAGGACGGGTGCTTTCCTCACCCTACGATTTCTGCACAATCAATGTCCGAGTTGGAACATGCAACTCACACACTAGTACATCAGGCACTGATTTCTTAACGTCAGTAAACACGTCAGACTCAAGCCTCCTTCAACACCTGACCCAAAAGCTCAGGCCAACCACTGCCACCACGATTCCGACCTCAAATGACCGAGGGAAGGTTCATGTTTTCCGGTCCACCCGGTCTTCCATGGTACCGTTTGGACCCAAGTACGGGTACTTAGGTTAAAAGCCATACCCACTTTCGATTTCCAGGATTTGAACATCCTAACTTGAAGTACATAGCCCCTTGGGCCCATCATCAAAGTGATCAACGTCCAAGAACCGTTCGAAGGACAAATCTAAGGACTTATTAGAGCAAGATATGCACCGCGACATCCATTAACCATTATTCCAGTCGAACTCCTCGCACTTTAGGGATCGGTTGACTTTTGGGATTTCGCTCATTGTTCAGGACTGCTTTGCAGTATATTTAGGCCGAAGCCAGACTATCTCTTAGCCACAACAGCTAAAGGAACGCGCCTCTGCACGAGGTATGCAAGGTGCTCATCACAGAGACACAAAAGCGTACATAAGCTAGTCTCTTCACAGATGTCACCACCAGCTAGACCTGGGGAAACCTCGGGATGGCCACACGCGTAGGGGTGATACCGAAGTACGTCTCCCCTGAGGTCACACAGCTGCCCACGGGGCTCATCGCCCTACCCTTCGAAGAAGGCGTGCCCTCATCCGCAACCTAGGGACGAGCTCTGTAGCCTTGTGTCTAGGCAGATCACGCAATCGTTTCCCATGGTCATCACTGCCGAGCAGTGAAGCCATGGTTCTATCGCTTCTTAGCTAGGTCTGTACTTATGTGGCACGCCACTAAGCGAGGCCGCCTTATTTTAATTGCTTATAATATCTGTAAAACAAAGCAATCATTTTTACCGTTGTTTAAAAAGTTGCTCGATGTCGTTCGAAAAAATGTACGAAACGATCGGAATTCAAACAATTGAAAAACTGAGATGCTCGCTTGAGAAAGTGACCGGATAAACAACGAAGTCGGTCGAAATAGGCGAATTTATCGTATCGTAGTGAAACACTAGATTTTTATCAAATTCAGTCGAAACTAAAGAGTTCTATATTACCATCAGTCTTGGCAGTCGTCAGTCTTGAGAATCACTGAGACAAACAGATTGAAAAAAATCTCTGATTTCTAGATTTCATGAGTGAAAAACCCCTCGAGACAGTATTCGTCTAGACTTGATGCACAGTGGGCTCATATATATTAGGGTGGCTATTATTTACCAAATTGAAAAGAACTTTTAGGCTCCCCTCTATGTCAAATCTTTGGCCAAAATTATGAAAAAATTCACTATAAAGAAATTGATATTAATTGAAACACCAACAAGTGATCTTGGGAAGGTAAAATTGAATAAAAATTCAATAATTACGTAAAATTAGCATAGCGACGTTTCGTTGGCTCAGGTTTGCCAACCTCCAATAAAGAGTTTTTATTTCACAGATCTTCAAAATACTCAAATAAGATTTTAAACTCATTAAAAGACAAAAATTTGGACTAAAAATAGTTAGCTGCAATACACGTACGTCAAACAGGTGATTTTTAAAGTATATAATGTTTGAATACGAGCCGAAGTCAAAATGATACTGACTCCAAAATAACAATTTTCAAAGTAAGTTTTGTTTCGAAATGATACTTTCTCACGTTATTATGTATGTATAAATGCAAAAATTAGAAATGTTATTTTGTACAAAATAACATTTACCTGTGTTTGTACAAAATAACAATGTATAAGGTACCTATGTTTTGTGTCAAAATGATACTGACTGAATGATACTCGCAAAAATTAGAAATGTTATTTTGTACTATTGCTAAAATTAAGAATTTTTAAGTTATAATATTTATATATTTGATGTAAATAAATTAATTAAATATCTAATATCTATTTAATAAATTAATTTAATTAATTTAAAGTTGAAATCTTTTTAAGTTTAGCAATTGTACAAAAGAACATTTCTGAGTTTAGAAAATGAACAATATAACATTTCTAATTTTTGCATTTATACAAAATAACGTCAGAAGTATCATTTCGACATTAAACTTACGTTGAAAATTGTTATTTTGGAGTCAGTATCATTTTGACTTCGGCTCATATGCAAACATTATACTCTAGAAAAATCACCTGTTTTAGGTACTTGTATCACAACTATTTTTGGTCCAAATTTTTGTCTTTAAATGTGTCTAAAATTTTATTAGAGAATATTAAAGATCTCTTAAATAACAACTCCCGATTGAACCCGATCTTTGATTTCTAAATTAAAATTTTTCTGAACTTTATGTCCTGCCAAAGGCTTGTGGCGATAGTAAGGCAATTTTATTAGGATAAGTTTTATTTTTCAGATATTAAAAACAATATATAAGATTATATGTGAGAATAATTCTCTTTCTTTTGGCCTGAACGGTTTTTTTTAGAAAGGATTTTTTAAAAAAACTTTGTTTTATAAAAAACTAAAAAGTCAATAATATTTTTTTCATTATTATTTTATTGACGCGTTTCGATGTAATATATCACATCCTGATCAGAACGTTTAAATCGTCAATTTTTAAATTATCCAGTCATTTTTTGGTTTCCATTGAGAGTCAAAAAATAATTTTACAAGTTTATCTTTATAAAAAATATAATTTTCTGAATTCCTAACCTAAATTTTACTACGAAAATATCTTGTCTCAAAATTTCAAATCTTTTGGATTTCTTAAAAAAAATTTAATTTTTTCAAAAAATTCCCCGTTTTAAAATTTAAAAAAACACCTTCATAGTTTTATTTGAAAACTTGTTATTTTATTATATTTAATAATAACAAGTTTTTAATTTTTATTGTCACATGATGGAAACTGACAGGTCAGGAGAATTATAGCGAATTTTTTCATAATTTGGACCAAAGATTTGATGAGGGGGGCCTAAAAGTTATCTTCAACTTGATAATTAAGAGTCACCTTAACATATATATATGTCGTAGGCAGTTTGTTAACCGCGGGCAGTTAGTAAAATGCCTGGATGAAAACAGACAATAAGCAAAAAACCTAGGCAGTTTACATACTGCCAAAGACGTTTCAGGCAATTAGAAAAATGTATTCATTGTCACAATTTTTTTTAATTACACCTTATTATAACCAGAAACCAAAAATTTTATGTAACTATTGTTTGTTGCAACAGTATACAGTAAGTAAGTACAAAAAATTTCAAAAAAATAAAAAATATTGTTTTTGAGAAAATTGAGATTTTTTTATTGTCAACAAATTGACATGTTATAAATTTTCAAAAATTTATAAATTTTTAAAGAGAAAGCATTAAATCATTACCAAAATAAAAAAAACGGAATAATTTATAGCGCTATAATTAGCCGAAATAAAGAGTTTTAGTATTTTCAACAACAACAAAAATTCTTGCTCTTTTCACGGTGTTTTAGCGCACATTAAACTTATTCAAAGTTTTTAAGAAAAAGCATCTAAAACATTAGTAATTAACTGATTCAATTTAAGAGAGAACAAATTGTTTTGCAAAGGTGCTATGTCAACAACCTTCCTCGGTTCCTTATCATCAAAAAGTGATTATATTTATTCATTTTATTTTCGCAGCGTACAAAAATATAATTAAAAAGCTCTTTCTGTCACTAATTTGTTTAAATTTTCTCTTAAAATTAATTTTTTCAAATTTCTGAAAATCAGCAAATTTTTGAAAAAATGTATTTTAACGCAAAACTGAAACAAATTTGAGACAGGCCCAAATTTGAGTTTTTAATAATATTTTAAGTAATTCTATAAAGTTTGGTGACAAAATACTTATTATTTTGGGAGAAAGCTTAGAGACAAATTTTGCCTAGATACCAGTGACGACATTCTTCATCATATGTCCTTAAGTCGTATTTTACTTTTCTTAGTCAAAAAAGATCAGTACACGGATTCCTCTTAGCGCCAGCGCTGTATAGTAAAAATTTTTGCTATTTAAAACCAAAAGCTTTAAATTTTTATGTATGAAATTGACTGTAAGTAAATAACATAATATTAACATGTTTAAACTTAAAGAAAAACAGATTGTAACATTGTATGAGAAAAATAAAATTCAACGTAATCCTACTAGATAGGGTTTAAACAATTTAAGAAATTGTTTATTATTTATTTAAATAACAATTGTCAAAGTAACGAAAAACATTGAGAAATTTGACAAAATACATTACAACTAATTCCTAATTTTACTTGTTTTATTTTGTTTAAGAAAATTCGAATGTAATTAAAGCACCTGAAAATATAATTATCAGAATACAAAATGGCGGATCCAAAATGCCGTACCAAAAGTATGATAATTTAGTCATTTTCGATAAATATTAATATATGTATAACATAGGGATACCACAATTAGAATATAGGCACAAGAATATTTAGGTGTGCAACTAAGTTCCGGGTGTTTAAAAAATATCTTCTTTATTTAAATATAAATATTTATTTAAATGATTTTGGTTCAATGTATAATTTTTTTAAGTTTAATTTCAATATATTAGAAATATCTGAAGTTTTTATTGCAATATATTTTATGTTTGAAGATAATTTTTTGTTTGTTTGATTAAGAACTAAATTTTGTTTAAAATAAACCAAATTTGTGTTAAAATGTAATTCAAATAAAATAAAAAATTACATGTTTGTTCTAAGTTAATTAAATATTTGTTTGTATTAAACAAAATGTTAATTTGCTTCTTTAGAAGACTCTGCTGGACATCGTGACAAGTGATCTATCTGATTCGACTTTTGTATTATATATATGTTTTATTAACTATACTTTGTGATAATATTGTTATTATAATGCGACAACAGATGTTTGTAATTGTTTTCGAGTTTTGTTTTCTTGTTAAGGTTCGTCGATGGTTTATAATAATGTAAAGGAGGGAAACGTGAAAGTTGCCTGGGTTTTATATTTTAAATTAAAAGTAATCTAAGCAAAGGTTAGATTTAACCTAAGTTTATTGCTATAGAGGCGGGTACTCGGTATAATGGGCGGACTCAAATGGTCTGTGTCCCATCGAGCTGCTTCTGAGAAGGAAAATAGCAATAAAATGAATTTTGTCGAGATGAAACGAGGTACTCGGTTTTTCGGGCAGACTGAGATGAGAGGGGAGGTCTGTGACCCGTCGAGCTGCTCTCTAAAAGGTAGAAAAAAGGAAAAACCAATAATAAACGAGAGAGCAAGGCAATTTTCTATCACGTGACCTGACCTGACCAAGAAAAAGGATCTGGGCGAGAATTTCTACCAGTGTACAATTCATGTATTTTGAGAACGGATCGGTCTCTTAACTCTTACTTTCTCTAAATAAATTTAATAATTTGAAGTGTTCTGTTTAATTATTCTTCATAAATAATTTAATTTGTGTTTTGTTTGACTAGTAATTATTATTACTTATCTTAAATTATCCTTTTATTTCTTTTTACATTATTAAACTCTCACAAGTGTAACACAAAAAATATAATTAAATCAAACATAGAAGATCAACCACAAAATTCGTTCAAATCAAACTTAATTATGTTTGACTGTATAACAAAGTGACATTAAGTTTAAATCTAAGATATTATGTTTAACTCAAACAAATTTTTTTCTCAGTGTAAAGTGCATTATTTAATATAATGCACACAAAGAAAAAATATATTAATTCACAGCCATCTAATTAGTAAAACTTTAAACTTTTCACTTCAAAATAAGTACAAAAAAAACTTAAATATCTTTACTGGTTCTAAAGTTATAAGAAAATGTATGATACGGAAAAACGCAACGATTCTAGTGCTCCCTCCACTTTTCTAGAAAATGTATCCCACCAAACTTGAACAATGAAAATTTACAAGAAACGAAAACTTTACGTGTCTTTATCACATTAAATCTCCGTTTCTATAATTTAAAGAAGCTTTAATGTATATATATATATATTGTAACGAGAATTCATAGAAATCCTCCATAAATGTAAATAACTTACTCGGAATTCGACAAAGCCTGAAACCATATTAAAAATAATCCGTGTAGCGATTTTTCAATGCAATTGAGCTCTCAACTATTTTTATGCCTATATTCTGATTGTGATATCCCAATCTTATATTAATGTTTAGCGAGTATGATTTTTCAATCTATTCCGTTATTTTAATATTTTATTTTATTTTTTTTTTATTGTTTTTATTTGCATATTTTAATATGAATATGCTTTTATCTTTTTAAAAGATGCAAATACAATTTTGAACGTTAAAAACAAAAATCTACGTAAGCCTACTAGGTCGTTTTGTCAACGATATCATCTCAGGTCTTTATGAAATAGAGTTATGTTGATTTTTATTTTTATTTCGCAAGGTTGTAATTGCTTCTTTTTTTTAAGTCGAAGCAGCTTACTATTACTATCTCTATTTGCAATGAATTCGATCTAATATTTTGATGATTTGGATGCTAAATAGCGAAAAGCGCTACCACAAAACTGTTGCTAGAAGGAATCCGTGCCTAGCTTTAGCACAGACGCTTTTACTAGTAGTGCTAATAGATTTTTCTTTTCACCATCCGCTGACCAGAAGCTTATATAATTATCTGCTGATCTGGAGATGTGGAAATCTTACATGATTTTTCTAGCGCCAGAAAGTTTTCCATACGAGACTAAAGTTAAAAATTAATTTTAAATACATACGCAAGGTACAGATACTGTAGTATATGCGATAGTACAAAGAAGTTGAATTAATCTTGCTTTTTTCCTATGCAAAGTAGGCCAATTTCCTGCAATCTTGAAAGCATATTGCACACTGCTAATGGAAGGTTCCATTAGTGGAGAAATTGTAATAAAATCTTGCATTACGGAAATTTAATGCAAAGAACTCTTTTTGAACCACCTTTGTGATTTTGATAATTATATTTGTTGACGATTGGGTGTTAAATAATTCTTAAGCATCAACACAAGTTGCTGTAAAAAATTTCATGTTAGTCATTATGAACCGTTCGCTCGAAGAAAGGCCTAAGTCGACTTGAGCCGTTTTTCAAAAGACTATCTTATTATACTAATTATCATCTAAACTTTAATATTCGATTGATATAATTCAGTTATGAACATTATTAAAGTTTTAATTAGAATTTGAAAGTAAGCTCCGGTCAAAAGTCGCGAGGCGACACAGTTAGCTTGCTAGATCATCACAGTGTCATGAATCTGGAATTTACTATTTAAAAATGTCTAGTGCCTCCAAATTTTGACCAAATTTATAGTTATATCAAAGGTTTAGAGTGCAAACCTGCTAACTCACAATTAGAAAAATTTACAGGAAGAACAAAAAACTTCACAAAAACAAAATTTGTTGATCTAGAACTACGCGAGTCGAAATATAGACCTTCATTTAAACCTCTGTACTGCTTAATAGAACCTCCATTACGCCTCCTAGATCTCATCACTCTTTTTAGCATCTCTTAAAATCTCTTTTGCATCTTCTACATCTTTTCACACTCTTATTGATTTTAAAATATATTAGAAACCCTCCATTCGACCTGTATAATTCTTAACTGTTTGTAAAAATATTAAAACCCTGTTTTCAACTTCAACAACATTTTGAAGCGTATTACTGACATCCTCATTTCAACCTCCAGAATTCTCGATTTTAATTTAAAACCTATTTAACTCTCTTTTAAACTTCGTAAAAAACTTAAACTTCATATTTTATATTAAGTTCTATAATAATAAGTTATGTATAATAGTAAATTGTAAAAATTAAAATGAAACATGAAAACAACCCATTTTAAGAGTTATAAAAGTCGGGAAATGACATTTTTATCATTTAACTGGTTTGTTGATTGTGGGGTATACGCGATTGCGTTTGCTGTTTTTTTATATTTAATATTAAACCTTAAAATGTTGTATATAATCATGCATTAATGAGAACTCATTTGTATATGATGTTTGAAAAAAATGTGTTATCTCCTTTTCCGATCATTTTACAAAATTGTATAAACTTGGAACATACAATATTGAAGAAATAAAAAACAATAATTTACCTGTGAGGAATGTAAAAGATGCGACACAGAAGAGAAAATTAGATTATCAAACTAATGACGGCTTAACAGAAATGAAAGGAGATAGAAGTAGTCCTTCATTACATACAAAAACAGGACAGAGAAAAGTTGTTAATATTTCTGACTAAGAAACTAAGAAAAAGCAGTACTAAATATAAAAAAATGTACTATAAAAGACCTAAGTTAAAAGGAGAGATGAGAAAGAGAGACAAATAACAAATATGGAAAGTGTAAATAGTGACAGAAATTTAAATGTTTGTAAGAAAAAATATGTGGAAAATGCGTCAAATTCTATAAAAGTAGTAAAAAAAGGTAATAATTATAAAGTATTAGAAACAATAGTAGTAAGAAGATATGTTTTTAGCAATTCTAATGAGAAAAGTAGAAAAACTAGAGCAGAATATCAGAAAGAATATTGGGAAAGGATTACACTCGAATCTCTCCATAACGACCTTCCGTATAACGAACGTTCTCTTTAACGAGCTCTGATTCTCTCCACAGAACGAGAAACGTTACCTCTCTTGCATCCCCACTTCTTACAAGAGAGATGCGCAGACTAAGATGCGCACTATCGATAGACAGAAAAGATCGTAGAGTAGGGCTACCCCTCTTTCTAGGCGGGGCATCGCAATAGAGGAATTCTAAACTCGCGAGCTTCTCGTTATGGAGAGATTCGAGTGTAATTAAAACAAAAAACATTGATAGAAAGTGCTGTTAAAGAAGAAAAGAGAGATAATAATTCTACCAAATTAATCATTTTTAGCGATTGTAATGTTACTTGTGAAAGATCTAAGTAGGGAAACAGATTTCTATGGTTGTAGTAAGGGAAATGTTAAAAGTCAGTCAAAGTATCTTAAAGAAGAGTAGCAGGAGATGATGAGAATGAGAAAGTTCAAAAAATAGTAAGTCAGACAAAAATTGTTAACACCTCTAATCAGAAAATTAAAAAAAGTAAAGCAGAATATCAAAAAATTTATACTCAAGAATTGAAATTGAAACAGAAGCTATGCTATCATAAGGATGAAAATAATGAAATACTATATTCAAGAGATATGCGGAAGAAAAATGTAACGATTTACATAGGCAAAAAATAGTCATTTATGAGAATGAAAATAACATTAATATTTGTGATTTTGCTAATGCAGAAAAAAAATATTAATAATATACATGTTCTAAGTTATAACGAACATTATCTTGGTAAATTGTCGTTTCTTTGCAAAAGATGCAAGGCTAAACATTTTAAGAAAGAAAAAGTTAAAAAGATATTAACTTATAATGATTGTTGCAGTCATGGTAGTGCATCGTTGCTTTCAGAAAAATACCCTCATAAATTAAGAAAATTGTTAGATTTGTTTTAGAATATGCAGGGCTCGGAATTTGGACAAAACAATTTATAAAAATTTGAAATCATTATATTGACATAAAAATAATTTTAAAAATTTTAATAAATATATTATATTGTTTTTTTCCGAAATTTTTTGACAATTACAACTTTGTTGTATTTTTTATATAGCTGTATTTGACATCAAGACGTTAGTTCTAATTTTTCTATCTTTTTTGGTCCAAATTTCAAGCCCTGTATATTTTAAGATAACAATTGCACGCTAATGCTTATGTAATAGTTTTATTCCTTAGAAAATTCCCTTGAAAACAAGCATGGGAACTTTATAAAAACCATCGTTATTTGGTCAGAAATTAAAATTTTTGTGAAACAGTAAAAATTCTACTTTTTTAAATATATTCCAATTAAAAGTAAACTAAGTCACTTCACGCAGATCTTATTTTCTTCAGAATTTCATCTACTTTTAGAAAATGAAAATAATTTTTTTTAATAATTATACTTTGTACGCTTAAAAAAGTTTTTCAATTCTTAAAAAATTGATGGACTGACAAATTCGGCCAGTACTGTATACATTTTAAGTCTTCGAAATTTTATGGCTTATCTATTTTATACATCTTTTAATTAGGTTTTAATAATTATAAAAAAAACACAATAATAGTTTTTTCTTTCAAGATTTATAATTATTATTATCTCATTTTCTCAAAAGAAACACAAATTTAATTCATAATTTAAGAATTAACTGCCAGAATTAGCAAAGGCAATATGCAAAAAGTGACGTTTTCAATGGAGTTAGCAGTTTAATTTTACAGATATGGAGTTAGCAGTTATTCTCATAGTACATTTTCAACAACTTCCGGCAGTAATTAAATTAAGTCACTTATCCAATCGATGTGTCATACTTTTATGTATCTATTGTAAAAAAATCTAAAATTATATAAAAAGTGGATTTAGCAGGTTTTCACTCTAAACCGTAGATATAATTAATAGTTTTAAAAGTTTAAATTTTTTTTTCATATTTGCTGTACTTTTAATTCTTTTTTCTTCATTTTTAGCAGATTTTTCAAGCGTACCCGCAGTCGAAAAAAATTTTATTTTTACAAAAAATAACATCTTTATTAAATTTTTAATAAAACATTTCGGTACCTCCGAACAAAAAAAAACCACTCTCGCGTTATACGCCTCAAAACTCCTCTCTGACGTCGGTTGTCTAAAACAACCACTGTTAAAATGAACTTCAAAAAACCACACTTTGTTTTTCCAATTTTTCCAGGAAACTAATTTCTAAAGTTTCAGAAACTTAAAAAATTCAAAATCTCAGTACAATACTGTATAGATTGGTGCATATTTAAGTTAGTCTATTTCAAATGCTGTTTTGATTTTAATTGAAACATTTTGACATTTCATTTAACCAAAAAAACGCAGTGGTTGTTTTAGACGACCAACGTCAGAGAGGAGTTTTTAGGCGTATAATGCGAAAGTGGTTTTTTTTGCTCAGAGGTACCGTTTTCTATTCAACGGAATTAATTTAGTTTCTTTGTCAGCAGTTTGATAAGGTCTGTAGCTCTCCATACAAATGTTAATGACCTCATCATATTCATTGGGCAAATTTATGAGTCAAAAACAAAAGGGTACCAACAACTGAATCTGTTCCCTATAGAAAAAAAACTAAATGTCATAGTATCGTTTAATGTACATTACAGATAATTCACAATATATCTGCAATTATCTTCTTCATAAGTATTACAAATTTTTTCTGGTTTCATATAGAACCCCAAACTAAGACAGTCAATCTTGGCACAAACATTGGCCTTATTTTGCACTGAGAAAAACGGATGTTTAAAGTTTGATGTTTAAATTTCAGATGTTTACCCCTAACATGCATGTGTTAAATCTTAACATCTTTAATCTTTTTAGAATGTTTGTAGGTAGCATCATTATATGTTTAAATTATGATGTTTGCCTTTAACATTTAAGATGTTTAGTTTTCATGTATGTGCAAGTGTGAATGTGAAGTGACAATTTACTTAATTAGATATATTGTTCTCTTAATATAATAATTGTATTAGAAAGGTTTTCCCCCACACAGCACGTCATATTGCAGCAACATTGCTAATCTTGCAGCAATGTTGCTAATCTTGCAGCAATATTGCTAATCTTGCAGCAATATTGCTAACCTTACAACAATATTGCCAACATTGCTGCAATCCCCCACGTGGTGTCACCTTGTCGTGGTGAAGGGGCTTAGGACCGGCCAGGCGCTTGCCCTTCGGAAGTCATCACTAGACGATCTAGGGTTGGCGCCCGATGGATGGGTTGTCTGTTCGATCTTTTAGGAGGGTGGTCCTATCGTTCATTCCGATCGGGTGGTCAACGCTGGCTTTATGGATTCTGGGGAAGGTTAAAGTCACGAAACGTATAACGTTTTCGGATTGGATGTAGAGGTGGAGATCGGTTCAATTGAACCAGGGCATAGCTTTCTTGTTGCGAACATGGCAAAAGCAGATGGATAAAAAGTGGGGACTGTTCCAGCATGGATAACTGCTTGGGAAAGAATGACCGAGTTGATGGAGAGGCAGGTTCTTGTCAGTGAGATGGTCAAAGAGGCATAAAGGGAACTGACAGAAATGCTGCTTTTTAACAACTCAAAAGCGGTTGTACAGGCTCTCAGAGACCAGGCAAAGACCGCGCTATCCGTTATTGGACAAGTCGTTGGCATGATCGCCACGGTCGCCTTCCTTAGGGAACCCGGCCCTTCTGCCTGGAGTCAAAAAAGGAGACAAGCGACTGGAACACCTCTCAAAAAAGCATCGAAAAAGGGAAAGAACTCCGACTCTCCAGAAAAGAAGGATTCGAAGAAGAGCACTTCTAGGCCGGAGAAGACAGCGACCCTCTCACAGGTAGCCGCAGCGAAGGAAAAGGCTCCTGAAGGCAATGGATTTCAGAAGTTCACCGATAGGTGAATTAATTGCCTCGGCAAAGCGAGGCAATTAATCTGTCGGCTAAGAAAACTCTTTCTTAAAAATAAGAAGGACCCAGCAGAACAAAGATCTCCTCGTTTTGAAAAAAGGAGGGGATACCTCCAAATTTTCAAAGGCCCTCACGGCAGTGGTGGGGAATAAGATGGACGTGAAAGTGTTTCAGAACATGAATTCTCTCGAAATAAGAGACGTCGATGAGACTACTACGGAGAAAGAGGTACTTTCTGTTCTAAAAGAGAGGCTTGAAAAAGCCGACCTTGAAGCAACATGTTGCTTGTTCAACCGACATGGGGTAACGAAGATGGCAGTTGTGCGCCTGCCCACACTGTGCCTGAACCAAAAAAAATCTGACAAAAATGGATCCAAAATCTGTTTGTTGGGGATGTTTCTGCATTATATCAGAAGTAAAAATCTGTTCAGAACAAAATCCTAGCTGCTGTTTTTTTTCGAGATATCAGTATTTCCGTTTAATGAATTTTTGGAATTTTTAAGAAACATTCAGTTTGTAACTTTATAACTACATGTAAGCAAACTAATTATGCAAAAAGTATCTTCAATTTTTTTTATATGCAAATACATGTTAGTACCTTTAAAATAAGATCTAAATAAAGAAAATTGTTTAATATTTGTGAAAGATATGGTGTTTTTGTATATTGAACTCAATTTAGCTTTGTTTTTGAACCAAGACAATAAAAATCACAATGAAAGTGTAGGAGAGGGTGGTTCCATACTGACCGGTCGTTCCACACTGATCCCTTAATGATTCTCAGATATTTCGTCATTAGACACAGGGCGGATTTAGGTAAAGTTTTCAAAAGGGGCGATATCTTTCTTATACAGATGTAATATTTTCGGGGGGGGGGGGGCTATTGCACCCACTGCTCACCAAGTGAAGCCTCCACTGGTTAGACAAACCGTCAATACCATCAAAAGAATACTTTCATAACTCTGACATTTTATCCATAGGTCTTAATCTCTTTGCTTTACTGTATTTTGAAGTTTTACGTAAAATTGGTTTTTTTGCAATAATATTTTTAGTTTTTGACCTATCTTGAATTTAAGTTAAAAAGGTTTCTTTGAGTTCAGGAATATTTAATTATAAGTTTTTTTGGTTTCTTATGTCATCAGCTTCAATGCACTGTATTCAAATTCTAACGCTTTTATTGATAAAGATCATCGGCAAGATATTATGTGAAAATAGTGGGGGTGGTTTGAAATCGGCCCCTCCTTTTTTGCATTGTAATTGTAATTAAATTATTTGTGATTTTCAGAAAAATTTAAAAATGTATTTTAATCAAAGAACAATAATTTAGTTAAGCTAATATAGCTCGTAAATAAGATCAGAATAAAAACATTCATTTTTGATTATAATGATAATTCACGGTGCTCTTGGATTAGGTTTAACCCAAAGGTGCCCCCAATCAAATTGTTCTCTTAATTCTTATTTTAGTATCAGAATTGAATAATTTGAGCTAAAAATGAAAATCTTCTATAGAAGGAATAAAAAGAAAACTCAATGTTTCTTATTTTTTTGTAGGTTAATTGTTCTAGCTACATCCAAAAGCACGTCACGGTTAAAATTTCAGTTTTAAATATTTGTACGTTCAGCTTAAGGGTCAATGATTTCTATGAAACCTGGTGAAAATGTAGTATTATATGACAGAAGTTTTGCCCAAAATATTTTTTGAAAATTTTTAAAATTGTGTTTTTTACAGGGTGTCAAAATTTTAAGTACCGTTTTTTTCAAAAACAAATATCTTTGTGGCGTTTTAATAAATTTTGTTCATACTTATGTTGTTTATAAATAATATACCAACACTTTGAACGTAATATAAAACAAAATTTTTTGTTTATTATAAACAAAAATTTAAAAAAAAAAAAAAGTTTATAAATTGATTTTATTTTTTTGATCAAAAGCACCCCTACGATTTATTTTCAATAACGATATTTCGTTTCCTTATTTTTTCCTCAGTTGATTAAAAAAAAAGTTCTAGAGACTTTAAAAACAACCGAGATATTGGACTTTTTGTGACGCGGCCTACGCTCTCTGAATTCAGGCATGCTTAACGCCGGGACACGGACGCATTTTTTCAATCATTTTCATCGTTAATTATTTTTATTATTAGTCATGTAAAAGGTTTTCAGAATAACATTTTCTTACGTAATTTTTATCGCTCTTTCATAATCCGTCATCATAATTGCAAAAAAATAAAATTCCAAAAAGCTATGACCACTTTTATGGAAAAAAAAATGCAAATGGTAAACGTTTTTTAATGGTGTTTTCTGAAATTGTGACGGCCATATCTTCTGATTAACTAAAGATAAAAGATTAATTAAACGACCGATTTGTAGGGGATTTTATAAGCTTTCAGATGAATATTATAATTTTTGCAGTTACAATAAAAGATAAAGTAAATAGGCTTAAAAACCAACAGAAAGCACTGTTTCTTGTTGTTTTTAGGGATTATAAAATTACTGATACTTATTTTTGGCATCACAATTGTATAAATCTTGCTTAAGTTGAACGTACAAATATTTTAATCTGCAATTATAACCGTGGGGTGGTTTTGGATGTAGCCAGAACAATTAACCTATAAAAAATTACGAAAAATTGAGTTTTATTTTTATTCCTTCCGAAGAAGATTTTTATTTTTGGCTCAAATTATTCAATTCTGATACTAAAATAAGAATTAAGAGTAAAATTTGATGGGAGGTCATCTTTGGGTTAAACTTAATCCAAGAGCACAGTGAATTCTTTTAATCTTATTTTAAAAAGGGCCTTAAAATTTATTTAAATAAAGTAAAAGTAATTTTAAATTATTCTAGATTCTCTCTGTAACTCCCGTTTAATAAGATCCAGAACCCCGGCAACCAGTGAGAACGTGGAAAAATGATTCCTTTACTGGAAAAAAATTTGACTTTAAACTTTTACTTTGCGAAAAGCATGCCTCAAAGCAAGAAGGAGATTTGACCGTTGTAACGGAGATCCTCTGCTGAAGGAGGCATATACAGAGGCTAAAAGAATTCTCAGGAAGAAGATACGCGCAGCGAAAAGGGGTCCATGGGGTCTAGTTTATGAAATCATTATGAAGAAATTGTTAACGAGGCAATAGAACCCCCGGTCTGGACAATCCCGATTGGGTCCGGCAAATTAAAAAGGCCTTGTTTCCTCCGGCAGAACCATGGCCTAGGATGGACTAGAGTAACTGTCAAGTCAGTAAGGATGAACTCTTTACTCTTACAGAATTACAGAGCAGGCAGTAGGTTGAAGCCAGACAAGGCGCCTGGAATCGATGGGATAGGCAATGAGATCCTTAAGCAAGTGATCGTTGCTTCACCCAAGATTCTTTTGGAATGATACAACAACTGCCTTAAGAGAGGAGAGTTCTTCCGTGATTGGAAAAGACAGATGCTGGTCCTCCTAAGGAAAGGAGAAAAACCTCTAGATAAAGTCTCATCTTGCAGGCCTATTTGCCTGTTAGATACGATGGGCAAACTTCTAGAGGACATGGTTCTGCAGAGAATGCAGCCTCACTCGACCGGTGAGAATAGTCTAACTGAAAATCAATGTGGTTTCCGTAAAAGCCTGTCCACAGTAGACGCTAACCAGAAGGCGGTGGACCTAGCCAGGGAAGGAAAAGACAAATTGACATACGCAACGCATTTAATACCGCGCGATAGAAAGGTCTCATCTTAAAGGCGCGGTGATCATCGGCTTCGCGGACAACGCGTTGATTGTATGCACTGCCGAAACTGCAGAAACCCTGGGCATATTGGTGAATGAATGTCTGAGACGGGCAAAGCGCTGGCTGGAAGACAGAGGCCTTTAAATGGCTCTGGAAAAGACCGAAGCGTTACTAGTCACAGACAGATGTGGTTATACAACCCCTGGTATCCAAATAGACAGATTCGAGGTCAAGTGGAGGAACCATATAAAATACTTAGGTGTAGAATTGGACAAATTTTTGAATTTGAAACATCACATATCCGTAGCATGTCAGAAGGCCGAACAGTTTTCGGCATGTTTAGCTCGACTAATGTCAAACATTAGGGGTCCTTTTGAATCAAAAAAGAGACTGGTTGCGAGTGTTGCCCTCTGAAAGCTGCTGTACGCAGCACCTGTATGGGCTCCTACGCTTCGAAAGGACAGAAGTAAAACCATCTGTAAAAAGATACTGTCCTCGCAAAGTAATGTTACTACAAGTATCATTTCGGCCTATCGAACAGTACCGACGTGTACGACCTAGCAAGGACCAAATTCGCCGAGATGCGAGAAGCAGACTCATCGACAGATGGCAAGAAAAATGGAACGGGGAAAAGACAGGCCGATGGACATATCGGCTGATACCAACACTCGCCCAAGCCATCACAGGGTACGGATGTTTCGGTTCATACCTCAAGCGATTCAAAAAGATTGACAGCCCGGAGTGTGTGTACTGCGGGTTTCCAGTGGACGATCCAGAACACCCACTCTTCAGCTGTAAGCGTTGGCACGCGGAGAGGCAGGTTATGTTCGCCTGTGTAAACCGCAAAGTTACACCACAGAACATGATCCTGCTTAGAACTCGATCTATCGAGGATTGGCAAACCGTCGAGACCTTCATACATTATGTAATGAGGGTCAAAGATCTTTACGGTCGTCAAAGATACGTGCGGAAAGTGCTAGTTGGTGTCCCCTCTTAAGGTTCCCAAATAAGGGTGTGTTTTTAGCGGGTCGGCAGAACATCGCCACCTTCGCATAAGCCTGCAGTACGGGCTACAGGGTACCTGAAGGCAGGTTTTCATATCCTACACAAAAAAACATTGTTGCAATATTGCTGCAACATTACGAACATTCTGTGATATGTTGACCATTGTTTACATTAATCAAAAGTTTGCATGTCCAAACTAATTAATATCGTAATCTTAAAGTTATAACCTAAAGTATATCTTGCGTTTGTTTTGTTTATTTGTTTGTTGTCAAGTATAAAATAGATGTGCGAGATTTATTAATCTTTCAGTACATTAAATATTCAGTATAATTATGTATTATTAATAAAGTAAAGTAAATTTATATAATTGTAGGTTACTCTCAAACTATAAGGTTGATTTTTATTGATTATTATTATCTCTAATAGACTGGTGGTTACCGCATTGGACTGGCAGCTGAAAGGACCCAGGTTCGAATCTTGATGACTCATAAGATTTTTCTGTTTTAGGTTTTGACTAATAATAAATTTCTATATCTTAAATTGTTTATATATATGTACACTGTTAAAAATTTCCACTAGAATTTGTTGTTACATGTGACAGAAAATTCTCTTAACTTGACAGAAATTTAACATAACTTAATTGATTCTGCGCATGCGTGAGGAAGATTGTGACAGAAATTTTTGTCACACGTATCAGAATTTATTTTCTGTACCACACATTTAGAATTTTTCGTCTTTGATGGTAATCTTAAACATATATTTGTTAACCCTAAACATCAATTTTTCTCAGTGTGTAAATCTAATATTGTCAATTCTAGTATCGGTTGAACATAAAATCAATATTGGAAACCCGAGTATTAGCTAGACTATACATGGGGCCGAACATCAGCCACGTTGAAAGGCTCGTAAATCCTTTCTCAGGTGCATGCATATACAATTAATATTGTGTATAGTTATTATTTCACTTACAATTTCCAAGTACATGAATCTGATTTATATACTAAGCATCAATATCCTTGGATATTTCAGATACTTATGTTTATCAAGGAAACCGGGACGACGAAATTATTGTGGACTTAAGGAGAACTCCACACTTGGAAAATTCCACATATGAAAAGTTGGAACTTTTAAATGTAGTATGAACTTTTTTTTTAATAGAGGTATCTCCCTTTCCAAATTGCGTAAGTAACTCCACACCTGGGGAAATTTTATTTCATCGACTCTGCAATAAAAACTCGTACACTATACTTTATGTCTATATTCTACAACCTATTATCAAAAGTGAAAAGTTGAAGAAATGCATTTACAAGGACGTCAATGATAATAAAGTTAAAACGAGAACATACACCTTTTAAACCCGAGTTTCTTTCTAACTAAATATATCTTTAAATACGCAGCACAATATTTAGGGCTATTTACATAAGTACAAACTCAAAATTACATCCCATAGAAATAGATGATTATAAGCCTTTTGTCACTTTACAACTAAAAGTTTCGTATAATTTAGAAAAAACTTTTTCAATTGCCTCTGACATGTGCTGAACGGATTAATTATTTAAAACTTCTAAAAAAGTTCCGAAGTAAAAACTGATAAAAAGAAATTATTATAGGTGCAAAATGTTAGGTAACTTTTTTCACAGTATTTATTTATTTGAATAGTACCTAGATGTATCTACTACTTCACTTTTTCCAATTTATTTCATTCGAAAGGCGACCAGCAAAGTATTAACTGGAATATATTTTTTAGAATCTGAGTCGCAGTTCAGAAATCATAAAACATAAAGTGGAATTTCGACATTAAGCTTGATTTATTTTAAGGTAATTCTACTTTCTCCTGTATTGGAACTTAACTAACATGGAAAGAGAATAAAAAGTTTTCTTATAATCATTGTAAATTGGCTTCTCACAGAAAAAGAAAGTAAAGAATGTTGAATAAATTTTTTTTCATCGAACAAACATATAGAAAATTAAAAAGAAAATTGTGCCCGAATGTTAGGGTGACCCAAAAAAGACCTATTTTTAATTTCTATCTCGCAATAAAAAATTAGTGATCTTTGGTGAAAAAAAAGGTAAGTATTTTTTAATATTTTTTTAAAACCATTTTTAGAAGTCGCGTAATTCAATTTTTCAGAAAAGCACTGATTTTTGCAATTACTTATCTCTTAAACACGTAAAATCAATTAATTAATAAAAAACAATTCCATCCATTAGTCATTCTATGAAAATGTAATTTTCATCAATTAATAAAATTATCTTCTTTCGGGTAATTATTCTCATTCAACTGCTGAAGGTTTGTGGAATTTAAACCAAAGGTATATGTTTGATTTGAAGGCTATACTATTGAATTCCAAAGATGAGATTTTACGATTTAAGTATAAAAATAGTGCGAAAAAGACAGTTAATTTTGATCCTAAGTGAAGTTGATGTGATTTTGTTTGAGATTGTTCTGCTGACTGTGTCACTTGGGATGGTGTGTTTGGAGTCACTGATCGCGAATCTAATGTCAAATGTAAAAAATTCAGAACAGTGGATGCAATATTAGGGTGGCCCAAAATAAAAAAATCGATTTTTATAAACCTTACCCCCCCCCCCCCAATTTTGTTCTTTGGCGAAAAATATGCGACACTCATTTTTTATTTTTTTATTTTTTAATATTAACCGCAAAGCCGTTGAAAATTACCATTGAATTCCCATAGGAAAAATGTACTTTTTCGTAAATTTGACATAAAATCGTGAAAAATTGACCTTTTTTTTCTGTAAACGATATTTTTGTTCCTGAATGTCCAAATAATAAAAGTCTGTCGTATATTTATTAAATAAATCATTTTAACTATTTTTTATGTGACTGTAAAAAAACCCATAAACGTAAAAAAACCTGGAATTTATTAAAAAAAATATTAATTATTATTTTAAATGCTTTTTCTTCATTCATTGATGTTGTTATCAAAATATATATTATTGTTTATGTTTTACCATGTTACATAATTTGTTTAAACAATTTATTGTTGTTATTTCCCTACAAAATGACAAATAAATCGAGCGTTTTTGCAATTTTCTTTAACTTTCTAACTTTAGACGCCTAATAAAAACATAAATTTATATTTATTTATGTTATATAAAAATTTATTATCAAATTAAGACGCTAACAAATGTTTAAACAATTAATTGTTGTTATTTATTAACTTTTTCAGAAATGCTTACAAAGAGTTATAGTTTTTTCTTAATTTTGCAACTTGCTTTTCTTGAATCAACCACATGTTAACAAATTAAATAAAATTATTATAAAAACAATTATTTAAACAAATTATTGTTGTTATATATAATTTTTTCAAAAACCACATGTTAACATGTTTTTTAACCACATGTTAATAAATTAAATAAAATTATTATAAAAACAATTATTTAAACAAATTATTGTTGTTATTTTTTTAACTTTTTCAAAAATGCTTATAAAGAGTTGTAGTTTTTTCTCAATTTTGCAAATTGATTTTATTAAACCAGCCACATGTTAATAAACACAATAAAATTATTATTTTAACAAATATTAAAACAAATTATTGTTTTTATTTATTAACTTTTTCAAAATTGTTTATAAAGAGTTGTAGTTTTTCGCAATTTTGCAAATTGTTTTTATTAAACCAACCACTTGTTAATAAAATTATTAAAATTATTATTATAACAATTAATTAAAAAACTTATTGTTGTTATTTATTAACTTTTCTTAAAATGCATTAAAAGAGTTGTAATTTATTCTTAATTTTGCAAATTACTTTTTGTCAACCACAATTTAAAAAAATTAATAAATTTTTAACATAAAAAATTTTTAAACAAACTGTTTAACTCTTTATTTAGCATTTATTAAAAATTTTATAAATAACAATAACAACTTGTTTAAATATTTGTTAGAATAATAATTTTAATAATTTTATTAACATGTGGTTGGTTTAATAAGATCAATTTTCAAAATTAAAAAAAACTACAACTCTTTATGAGCATTTTTGAAAAAGTTAAAAAATAACAACAATAATTTGTTTTAATAATTGTTATAATAATACTTTTTATTTATTTTATTAAATTGTGGTTGACTTAAGAAAAGTAATTTGCAAAATTAAGAATAAATTACAACTCTTTTAATGCAACAATAATTTGTTTAAATAATTGTTATAATAATAATTTTTATTTGTTTTATTAAAATGTGATTAGTTCAAAAAAAGCAATATTCAAAATTAAGAAAAACCTGCAACTTTGTTTAAGCATTTTTGAAGAAGTTATAATTAACAACAATAATTTTTTTTTAAATAATTGTTTTTATAATTATTTTATTTAATTTATTAACATGTGGTTGATTCAAGAAAAGCAAGTTGCAAAATTAAGAAAAAACTATAACTCTTTTTAAGCATTTCTGAAAAAGTTAATAAATAACAACAATTAATTGTTTAAACATTTGTTAGCGTCTTAATTTGATAATAAATTTTTATATAACATAAATAAATATAAATTTATGTTTTTATTAGGCGTCTAAAGTTAGAAAGTTAAAGAAAATTGCAAAAACGCTCGATTTATTTGTCATTTTGTAGGGAACTAACAACAATAAATTGTTTAAACAAATTATGTAACATGGTAAAACATAAACAATAATATATATTTTGATAATAACATCAATGAATGAAGAAAAAGCATTTAAAATAATAATTAATATTTTTTTTAATAAATTCCAGGTTTTTTTACGTTTATGGGTTTTTTTACAGTCACATAAATAATAGTTAAAATATTTTATTTATTAAATATACGACAGCTTTTTATTATTTAGACATTCATGAACAGAAATATCGTTTACAGAAAGAAAATGGTAAATTTTTCACGATTTTATGTCAAATTTACGAAAAAGTGCATTTTTCCTATGGGAATTCAATGGTAATTTTCAACGGCTTTGCGGCACGGGTTACTATTAAAAAATAAAAAATACGTATCTCATATTTTTCGCCAAAGAACAAAATTGGGGGGTAATGTTTATGAAAATCGAACTTTTTTTTTGGGCCACCCTAATGCAATATGGCAGGCGCATATTTTTTAAAAATGTTCAGCTGTTTAGGAAAAAAATGAAATCCCGATGCTGTGACCAATGAATCGACAATTCATTACTGTCACTCAAGAAATGGACATGAGTTTTCTTTTCTCTGTGAATTTTAATTACTTGTCACATTTCTGGCAACAACGCAAGTTATAATTACTTTTGTACAAAATTAAGTTGTCGTTTGCTTCGCATCAATCATTATTTATCAACTTTAACTTATATCTCTGCATTGATTTGCGTTTCCCAAGGCAGCAATATTTTATTTATTATTCCTTCAGCATCAGCAAAAAATCTGATCGATTTTCAAAATATGGCAGACGATATTTCGATTTGACATCAGATTCGTGATTACCCTGACAAAAGTATTGGATTAAATTTGAATCAGTTTAAATAAGTTTTAATCAGTATTCTTCCGGGTCATTCCGATATTAGTTTCCGAGCCAATCAGTTTTTATCCGAATCTAAAAATGGATGTAACTTGACGAAAAACTCTTTCCGAATCATTCCGAATTAATCCGTTTTATTTCGAAGCTAAATTTTAATCCGTTTGAATCACGTTATTTTTTTTTTTTTTTTTTTAATCTAATTGTGAACTAGAAAAAAAATACTGAAATTTGCGTTGTGCTGTAAAACCCAAAAAAATACCCCCCTCCCACTCGGAAAATATTGGACAAAAAAAAAATTTCCAAAAATTACCATCTATCTGCATCATAAATACCTCGAATTTACGCATAATTAACAAATAATTTTTTTTACCCTGATCACTTCATATGGAATCTCTTATATTTAGATTATGATTTCCGATTTCTGAGAATTTGTCAAGAATATAATTTATTGCTTCCTGAGTTAATTAATTATTTCTTTCAGGAACTTTTTAATTATGAAAAAGAATATGACATGGATAGATATAAAAAAAGGATAAAGAATAAAGAGGTTGTGCTAAAGAGCATTCAGTATTCATTTGAATTTCAACAAGTCAACATCTCGTTTGATAGATTATAAATAATCTATATAGATAGAGAGGTTGTGCTAAAGAGCGTCCTCAGTTTATTTCAAAACCTGCTAATGGTAGAGCGTGCACTCTCTGTTAAAACTCTCTCGATAAAAAGATGGAAATAAAGATGAATTTTGATAAATTGAACAAAATTGCAAAAGAAAATGTTTTTCCAGAAACAAAAAAATGAAGTGATCTTGTGTTAAATTAAGTTTACCTTCTTACTGATATGTATAAGCATCGTAAAAACAAAATTCGACGAGAGGATTTGTGCTAAAATTGAAAACCAGTTTTCAGTTTTTCTCCCAAACAGAATTTTCAATGCTGTGAATGAAAATAAAACATTACTACCTCATTTGCAAGAACTGATTTTAAGAGAAAAGCTAAGACTCAAGTATTCAGGAGGACAATATAATCACTTTGAATTAATAGAATTGTAAAAATATCTTGTATATCGACGTCCCAACTTATGCTCTTAACTACATTTAATTTAAATCCATCATTTACAAAACAAGCTATTATAGGAGTAAAATTTAGAAATGAAAGAAAGTTAACAAGTGTTTTAAAATTTATATCAAATCATCCTCGAAGCAACATTTCTTCTATTCTTCAAGATTGAAAAATGTTTAAAACTTATAATACTATGATTTCGGCATATTTTGACAGAAAAGAAAAACCACAAACCATAAATTGAAATAATTTTCGAATACGATTTGGAATCTTGTTTGGACGCAAAGCAGTAGCATTGGACAACGATGTATATCAGCCATTTATAATTAAGGAACCTTCTTTTAATATATTACAAGACTTGATTTTCTGCATTGATCAACGTTTTGAAAATTTATCAACTGTGCGTTTTAATAAAGTGTATAATTGTATTGTAAAATCTATTACTGAAAGTCTTTAAATATACTTAGTGAAAATGATATTAAATGTAAGATACAGACGTATTTTAGAAAGACATTTTGCAAATTTGAAAATAAAATATAACTTGTTGATATTATTACATATAATATTAACTATTTAACTAAAGACGTATGTGAAAGATTAAATAAATCTGTAGAAAAGTAATGAGAATAAATATGTTTATTAATCACAATAAAAAGAGTTGCAATTAATTTTCATTTATCCAACTATTCTACCAAGTAAATGTCTGAATATTTAACTTTTGAAATTTCTTGCTCATAAAAACATCCAGATACAGGATTGTCTTGATAATCGCTAAGAAGATATGTTATTTATTATTAAACTTAAGTTTTTTTATTAACATTCTTTACAGCACTCTTTTTATATATACATGAAGTAATAAAATATACACTAACGATGAACTGCAACATTTTTTTGTTTGATTTTAATAGTTCGATGTTTAGTGTCATTATAAAATAATATTAAATCAGATACAATGTCAATCCACTTATAATTTCCTCGCAAGCTCAATTGTATCCACATTTTATTTTTCAATGTACAATTATATCGCTCATAAACAGATGCTATTAAATTGCTAAATGTTGAGTACATGTTAACTAAATCGCTTTATAAGATTTTCAAAGTTTGATTTGTAAAATTCTTTTCCTTTGGTCACTTGTAAATTCTTTAGTACACGTCCTTCAATAAGAAACAGATTCCGTGGCTGCAGCAACATCTACAATTTTACACCTTTCATGGATTTTACAGGAATAGCCCAAGCAAATTTGGAAGAAAATCATTTATTTTCTTTTTATAAGGAATCATTTCAAATAAATCAGCTTGCCAGGTTTTTGTCAATGCCTCGAAACCTCAACATTTTTGCTGGTTTATGCAACTATTTAAATTTCAACTGTTTAATGTCCATTATGATTTTTTATTTTGTTCAAGAGCATTCAGTCCGTTGTGTATTTTACTCCATAAGAGTTACCTAAACCATTTTTTCTTTTATCAAACATTTGCAAATATAGACTTGTAATGTGAGGAGTTTTATTTTCAGAAACATGATTATCAGATGCACTATTCTCAGGTGGGTACTTATAATCGGAAGCTGTTCTAAATGACAATTTATTATTTTTTTCGTTTTGAATGAGTTCTTCTTCGTTATTTTAGAATCTTTATCAATTACTATAAATTCATACTTATTTTTATTCCAACATTAAGCACAAAGTTCTTTAAATTTTGTAAATGTCATGTGTGTATTTACATGATCATCATATATGTGATTTAGATTCATTTCATCTTATTTAAATAATACCAATAGATTCACATTATCTCTGATAAGATGTTTTGGAATGCGAGCATAAGTTTGACACAAATATAAAAAGAGTAAACTGCCTTATGTCGACCCGTAGCAAAGAATGCTATAATATTATCATGTTGCTCCTCACAAGCTACGCCATCAAATAAAAATATTGAGTTGAGTCGTGCTTCACTAGGTGTCACTACATCTGCATGTTCATTAAATGGATAGTATTCAACACCATCAACTGGTTCCAAAGCCTTTTCTACAAATTTATATTTTGGTTGATTTAAGGATTTTGAGTAGACATATATATTTTTTCAAATCTTAATCCATTTGAGTGTTTGGTAATAAGTTGCCATGACGATTTCTTTTACATTTTTAACTACTGAATCAAAATTAGCTACAGGTAGTTTGTCAGTTTCTGTTTCAAACTCTATATTTCTTCAGACTGACTGAAAAACTATAAATACTCTACTTATACTTATCAATTCTGTGGTCCAGCAACAAAGTTAGCTAAAATTCTTGCTCGTGGAGATCCAGGAATCAATTCCCTTGACATCGCTTGTAAAGAGAACGATATCGCTTATTCAAAAAATAGACAAAATATTGACGCCAGAAGCGCTGCTGACAAAATACTTGATGAAAAAGCTTGTCAACCTGTAATAGCTTCAGACGCTCGTTTTGGTAAAAAAACTGCTGCTTACGCAATAAAAAACACTATGAAAATGAAATCTAAACTTGAAGTGAGTTTAAAAAGGAAACCCTCATTAAGAAATATTATATCTGCAGCTAAGAAATCAATGATTCTAGATAATAATTTAAATACTGTAGTTAAATCTGCTCTACTTGGAGCACGTGCAGCTGTAAAGTGAAGTTACCTCACCGAGCTCTAACAAATGTAAATCATGTTAAATTTGAAAAAATCTTAAAAATTTCACATTTCCGGGATGTTTTTATGAGAATTGAGATACCAGTAAATGGACCTTAAAAATATGAGTCGGCTTTTATTTAAGATGATAAGGATGGTCCAGGAACTCATTAGTGTGCTTATAAAAAAATAATAAAAAATATATTAGGGTATTTCGGGTGAGTTGGAACACCAGGAGAGATAGTACGCTTGCTCTATCTTGGAAAATAATTTGTTAAATTTAATTTTAATTTTGTATGTAAGTGTTTAACAGTACTTAAACGAAATATAAAATGTATATTTGTCACTAGTAAAATTAAAAACAAATTTATAATCCATGGTAAATAAGATCGAGCGTTGCGAGAACTCAAAATTTTTTAGCTTTATATTATATGTATGTGCTTTTTTCTAATTATTAACGGATTTAAATTCAGTTCGTGTGAATTTAGGCAACTTTGGACATCTTTCTATGTGTATGTATAAGTAGCAATTTTTCATGAAACTGGGAATATATATTTTTTTATCCCACAGGCACAAACATGGCGCTTTTAGATGCCTGTAGGCAGGGTCTAAACGCATTCATTTGTTCGACAGTGTAAAAATGAACAGGTGATCCATGCATTTTTCCACCTTAGGGAAAAAATAGACGCCATTTTCATACGGTCAAACGGATGAACGCATTTAGACCCTAACCTACAGGCATTTAAAAGCACTTCGTTTGTGCCTTTGGAATAAAAAGTATCGTAAGCAACACGGGTTTAAAGTCAGTCCAATTTGTTTACAATGATGTTTGTGTTTCTGAGTGTGTTTTTGAAAGTTTATTGAAAGTAATAAATTGAATTTTTACGCGTAAAAAAAGTTACGAAATGCCATCCAGTGCATAAAATAAGGAAGTTTTCAGGTATTTAAAAACAAATTATCTAAAATGAAAGGAATTAATTTTTTCATAGTATTTGTTTTTTATTTGTCAATTTTCTATCATACATAGTTATTGAAAACGAGAAACAAACCATATTCCGTCTCACCCGGACAATTTCATCTCTCCCGGAAATGTCTTTTTTTAAAATTTCTTTTAAACTGAGAAAAAATGAAAGAAAATTTAGATGGCTTTACGAGCGAATGCGTGAGTGTTAATATTAAAGTATTTTACAAAATTTAGATTTTTTTTATCTAATTTCTTAGAATTTGCAGTAGTTTAAAAAAAGGTGTTCCAACTCTCCCGGACTGCCCTATTTTGATAGTTTCGGGAATATACGACCACTTTCGGAATTTATTGAATATTTAGGTGCCGGTAGCATAATGTTTAATCATGAAATATTTTAGAATTATAATAAGTTTGTATGTGGACATTTAAGTCATAAATTTCTATGTAATTAACTATAAAAGCAAGTTGATATTAAATTTCAAGTCAGTCAATCACTTGATTTCACAATAAACGAATCGCTAATATTAACGATAGAGGAGGTGGAGGCAAGACAGGGTACCTAAAGTTTGAAGCTCAATGAAACTAGTATTATCGATTCAAAAATATTTAATTTATTATAATAATAATCTTTGTCAATCAGTCTTCCATAAAAAAGTCTTATTTGGAGTATTTGTTGCACAATTAAATATAGAATTCGGAATAAGAAAAAAAATTAAAATTTTCCACTTTAAAAAACGTGGGGGCAAGATGGGGTACCCCCTGGGGGTGTTATTGATTTTATAAAATAAACTAAAAAACCAGTTTAATGCATAGTTTTAATTCTCTCATGTAAAATTAAATTACAAAACTAACATCAAAAAACAATAACTTTTATAATGGAAATAAACAAGTAGTCACCTGCTCCAGTTTTTTAAATGTTTTATTTACATAACCAAACGTTATATGTAAAATCACCAAAAAAGGACTTTTTCTCATAAAACAAAAAAATAATTGATTTTCAGTACCTTAACCTGCCCTCACTTCCTATACCCCGTCTTGTCCCCTCAGACAGAATTTCATTAAAAAAGTAATTTCTAAAAATTAAGTTTTAAAACGGAAATAAACAAGTTCTTAACTTCAAGTGTAATCATTGTTGAACATGAAAAAAATTATATAGTATATAAAATGTTGGGTAATATTGCAGAAGAAGAACCTTTCCGAATTTTTGATATTTTTTACGGGACAAATTTTTTTCCACATTTTTTAGTACCAAACTACAAAATCAAGCACTGGAAGTTAAAAAAGTTAAGTAATATTTTTTATTTTAAGAAAAACTTCAATTTTTTCAATATATTTGTGGCAATTTACTTACATGTACTAACAATCGATATTTATCCGAAGTTTTCAATGTTTTCGATTCCACTAAATTACTTTTTACTTTTTTAGGCACCAAAACAAATAATCCAGTGTGGAAGATTGAAAAATTTTAGCTGGCTTTTTCATTTTTACGAAAAGCTTCATTTTTTTATTTTAATCAAATTTCACTGATTTAATCAACTTTTTTGCTTAAACTACTTTTAAAATTTCAATGTCTGTTTTTGATTTATTGCTTAAGTGAATATTTACACTTTTAAAATTATTTTGACAAATGTAAACATGTTTAGTGTTGTATAGGAGACTGCAGTTACACGCAGAGGTGGGTAGCGATACGTTTTTCCAACTTGTCCATGTTTACGTAAGGATAAATACAGTTGCGGAGGATAGAGAGATCAAGGGAATAGAATAGACCAATCAGAAAATGCTTTCAAATAAGAGTAATTATTTAACTGGTTTATTCTATTCTCATAATATATATATAAAAATAATGAAATGACAATCATAAGACCAAACTAGAGGGGGGGTGACACTGTCAGCGGCACCCCACCCCCCTCTAATTTGGTCTTATGATTGTCATTTAATTATTTTTATATATATCGACGCCCCCCCCTTAATAACATGTTTATTAAAAAGCCAATGAAATAAAATGTTAATTTAAAAAACAGTCGAAAATCATTTTTATTAATAATTTTGTAAGATATGAATTATATTCAATTTTTTGTTTAATTAAATGTCTGTTGAAGTTGTGTGCCATAGAATGTTAATTGGGCCGAACGTACACTATAATGTTTATTTAATCAAATATATGCAATAACATTCTATTTCAATCTTCAATACTATATTATAAAGTTAATACAAGGCTATTTATACGTAAAAGAGGTATTCTTTTTTTAATCTTGTAATTAAAAAATACAATTCCGCTCAAATTTTTTATATTGTTTTAATTAATAATATTTTTTTAGTTAAAAATATTAAAACCTGAATTATCAATTAAATATAATTTGAAATGATTAAATAAAAATATTAAAATTAAAAAGTTGAATTTATCTACTGAAATTTCTTTTTTTTTAAACTTTGTCATTTCATTAAAATTTAATATTATTTTTCAAAAGTTAAACATATTCTTTTTTGAGAAATTTACTATTTTTTCCATTAACAAATTGTATTCAAAGTGAATTTTATCTAAATTCACAAGTGTATCTAAAATCACAGTGTATTAAGATTTTAATTACATATAGAAAAGAGAAATCGTCCACATAACCTCGTACATAACACAAAATTTTATATCAAGGATTAAAAAGGGAAACGAATTATTTGTTAATTGGAAACCAACCAGGTAAGTTTTTTGCTTACCTGTATAATTTAAAGTTCATGAGTTAAATATTAAAAATTATCATAATAGCTACTAATTGTACAATTTATAATATTTCTAAAATTATGTTTTAAATAAAAAGTTTAGAGTTCTATTTGATAATTTTATTTTCATTTGAAAAATGACCAAACACTGATTGCATGATAAAATTTTTGTGTTTTTTCTTGTTTTTAAATAAATAATATATTTTTTACAGTTTATACAGTTTGGAATCTTTTTTAGTTTTCATATCTTTGTTTCAATAATAATAATAATAATAATAATAATAATAATGTAAGTTTATATTATTTGCTTACCTGTATAGTTTAAAGTTCATTAATTAAATAATAAAAATTGTCTTCAAAGCTACTAAATAGTGCAATTGAACCGCCGGCGTTCAAAATTATGTTAAAACGAAGTCTTGATCATTTCTTCAAACTGGTGTGTTTGAAATATATATAAACATATTTTAAACTTAATTTTTTTAAATTTGTGAAGAACAATCAATAAGATTCTTTGTAATGGACTAGATAACATCACAATGATTACGACGAATTTTACACGCTTAAATCAATTCCTGAAAGAATAATGTTAAATTTGACAGATTTTCAATGCTTTGATTTATTTTTTGAGATTATTTTAAAGGTAAGGATTTTAATTTTTGATTTTTAGTTTAAAACATCAAAAATCTGTAAAAAAAATTAGTAACAAAGAACACTTTTTAGATGTAGTCAATTTGAGTCTTAATAAAATCAGTAAAATTCAACTACAGATGCAGAAATAACAATTTTTATCTTTTATTGAATCTACTACTATCCTATATAAGAAATCAGCTAGATTTAGGAAAAGGTATTTCAGAAGGTAAGAGAGAGTAAGACATAGAATTTACCTGCGATAGATAAAGGTAAGAACAGAGTGAGAAACCTTGAAAAGAGATGAAGAACGTGGATTAGATAAGGACACAACAGGGTGATGAACACGAAGAGAGAATAAAGTATATACTTTTCCTGCTATAGACAGAGACAACCATTGTGTGCGCGACGCATGAAGGATAGTTCACAATTACTGATTTTAAAAGGAAAATAAAAGGAAAAGAGAAGGTACCTGCGATAGATGAAGATAGGAATAGTTTGTGAAAAGATAAAGAGAGAAAGGTATAAGAAGTGTTTGGGATAGACAAAGATGGAATTAGGTAAGGGGGGTGTTCTTCGTTTTAGAAAGAGGCAGAGAGGGAGAGAAATAAAGAGAATAAGAAAAGAGAATTTTAGAACGGTGTGAAAATTCGAAGGCACCCTTGATGGTGTTCTTCGTTTAAGAGGGAGGGAGAGATAGAGAGAAATAAAGAGAATAAGATGTGAAAATTGGAAGGCATGCTTTACTTTTCATATATGATGTAACCAAACTTAAGTATTAAACTTAAAATTTATTGATAATTATTTATCGATTTTTTATAACCTTCAAGTGTCACTTAAAGAATAGGCTGTCTTCGATAAAAACACGTTTTAAATTAATTACTTTGCAATTTTTCATATATGATGTCACTAAACGTAAATATTAAATTTAAAATTTATTTCTAACAATTGTTTTAAAAAAATATTTATAACAATTGTTTAAAGAAATTATTGTGATTATCGATTTTTTCAATGTTTAAAAAATGAAGTTAATAACCTGCACAGCTAAAATTGTGATTATTTATTGATTTTTTCAACTGTTTAAAAAATGAATTTAGGAACCCGCATAGCTTAAAGTAAGCATAAAACTTGAAATTTATTTACATTCTTTAAATTTGTCACTTTTCTTATATGATGTAACGAAACGTAAGTATTAAATTTTAAATTTATGTATAATAACAATTGCTGAAACACATTATTGCTATTATTTATCGATCTTGCGGAAGCATTAAATTTCAAATTTATTTATAAATAACCATTTTTTGGGTGTTGGTTTGGTTTTTAAAACGTGTTTCTGTGAAATCTAACAAAATTCAATTATGTGAGGGGGGAATGGTTTGGTTTTTCAGGCTTTCAATTATTTATTTATAAGATTTTGAAGTATTTTTCTCAAATTTAAATTACTCTTTTTAATTTTAAAACATTTCTTTGATTTTTAGGGTTCCATACCGTAAGACGTAACTCTATTAAAATCGCTATGTATGTCTGCCCCCCCCCCCTAATTTTAAAACTATGTGAGCTAGAGACTTCAAATTTGGTAAACATATGTATGTTCACATTGAATTTACGAAAATAAAATGGAAAACGCGATTCGAGCTTATAAACATGGCAAAATCCAGCAAAAATCACAAATTTTGCCTTATTCACATGTAAAATTGACAGCGGTTTATTTTGTTGCTAATACCTGTCTTTATAGGCTTTAAAAAGTTGCAAAATTACAAAAAAGTTGCAACTCTCAAGTTTTTTTCAAAAAAATTGAATAAAAGGAAACCTAAGAAACCTCAGCATTAATGAAGGTTTATGCAATGGGACAAGATTATTGGTTTTAGCTTTATCAAATCATGTCATTAAATGCAAAATATTAACGGGAGATAAGCGTGGAAAAATTGTATTTATACATCGAATATTATTGTATTGTGAAAATGTTTATCCCTTTACATTTAAAAGAAGACAGTTTCCAATTAAACTAGCATTTGCTATGACTATAAACAAATCTCAAGGACAGACATTTCAGAAAATTGGAATTGATTTAAGAAAAGACGTATTTAATCATGGTCAATTGTATGTTGCATTATCAAGAGTTCGTTCATTTAATGGAGTTAAAGTTTACTTAGGAAATCAAAGAAGTAAAAAATGTATTAAGAATTATGTTTACAAAGAAATTTTGGAATAATATTAATTGTAAAAATAGAATATATATTATCGACATCTAATGTTAGTACAGGAGTAGTTTGTAGTATACTTCAAAATATTTAATAACAATGTTTGGCTGTGGATAATATTGTAAAACTACATATATAATGGAGGTAGAAAGTTTCTCTATTCGATATATTTGAACAAAAATAATTTTAAACTTAGAGTTTCAGAAACAATGAACAATAATTTGGTTTATATGAAAATTCTAGAACTATAAGGTAGAACATTCTTTGTACAATAAATAGTTAAAAATTTGTAGCTATGAAAAGGTAATTAATTTATCAACAACTTTCATAGCAAACTTGAAAATTCATAAAATTTTATTTCACAAATTTCTGTTAATAAGTAGAAGAATACAAGGAGTATGTATTCTATAATTCTTTAATTCATGTTTCCTTAAAAATCATACAATTTTCATAATGCTCCTTCTTAAAATAATATTATTAACGACGGAGTTAGCTTAGTTGGTTGGGGTTCTGACTACGCGGTCGCGCCAAGTCAAATTTGCTTGCTTCGCGGTCCATGGAGCCTGGGATTTTCCCAACTTTTGAAATATAATTTCAGTGGCAGGTATCACGTCGAAATATAGTGATTTGCACTGTCGGTAACCGACTTGTACAGCTTTTTATAATTCGACTGTCGTTATACCGTCTGTACTCAGCAAGATGTTTTTCTACAATTTTCCCTCTCCACTGGCGAATAAACCCAATACGAGGTGGTCCAGGCAAATGTGAATACTAAATTTCAAGCCGTCTTGTAGACCCAAAAATTCTGTTTAAGAAAATAATTAATGAAAGGAAATATTGAAGCGAAACACTTTTATGGGCGTAAGGCCGCAAAAGGAGTGTATAATGAATATAATTAATATAAATAAAAAAAATAAATAAATACAATAATATTTTATATATTTCTTTTAATAGCATTTACAATTATACGACTTTGCCAACAACAGATAAAAAATTTTATTACAGTAATGTGTTTATAACACAAACATTTACACTAATGTTATTACAAAAAATGTTTCTAAATCTTTTAATAGAAAAGTCATTATCAAATGTACAATTGATTTATAACAATTGTTGAAACATATGATTGTCATCTTTTTAAAGCAGAATTAGTAGTTTTCTATTATGAATTAATAAAATTCTTCACTCACTTTTCTCCACTTTATGTAGTAGAAAACTTATAATTCATAGTAAAAAACTACTAATCTTTTAATATAAAACAACTAATTTTTAGTGGAATCATTCATTTTCCTGTAATTTATACGTTAAACTACATATGCCTATCTTGGCGAGCGAGCGATAAACAAGAGAGACATCACTCTATCACTTGTGTAATAGTTATGTTCTTTCCTCATGAGCAGTGAGAACACAACGGGAACACAGCTCTTTGTTGTGTTTCGGTTGTGTTTCGTTCGCTCGACAGGGATATCAAATTGCAGAATTTTAAATTAAATACAATAAATAAATTAAAAGAATTTTTGCTTAAGAAATGACTGTTTCCCCATACTGCTATGGCTTTTTTTAGTAACGTTCAAAAACACAGAGACAACAAAAATAGGTATAATGTGATAGCTCGTACATTATGCTTAAAAGTTAGTCGACATTTTATTTATAAAAGTGAAAAAGGGATTACTGGAAAATTTCAAAACAAAATAAATTGTTATGATAAATAAATTGCTTTGAGAATATAATCCTCTAGGCAAACAGTTTCATTTCTATATTATTGTTACTCGGAACAAAGCAAACAATACTGAAAAGAATACGGTATGCTCATTAGACATATAGTTATAGTTGACAGTTGTTCTAGACATCAGAATACTATAGTACTGAATATTAAATACTGCATCGTTGTGTCACCCATTCGTTACATAACCTAATAATGTAACTCGTAGTATCGCTCGTCATATATATAAATAAAATACAAATACGATATTGCAGTATCTATATTAGTAATATCTTATACTTCATATAACCATAAGTCTGCAAGTACCGACAAATTGTTTCTTTCAGTGAAGACACTAAAGATCACAACTGAACTTCAAGGTTAACATTAGCCTTCATTTCTTCATTATCAAAAACGTTTTTTGCAAGTGTTATACATCTCTAAGCTACATTGAATAAAAAATTTGTTATATTCAGTGAATTCATTTTCTCAGTGTAAGAGCTGACAAGAATTTCGCGCGCGTAGCGCGCTTCTGAAGTTCTAGTAAGATAAATATCTTCAAATGGTGAATTTGATATATCCAAAATACGAAGGAAAAAAAGTTTAATCACATTATTTTAATAATACATTAATTTAAATTTAATTACAAACATCTTATTTACAACATAATTTAAGGAACATTATAAATTGTACAATTAGTATCTATTATGATAATTTTTAATATTTAACTCGGCTCCTAAATGAAAACACGTTATTCGCGAGTGCAGATAGAAAACACGTTATTTACAAAAACAAATAGAAAACGTCTTATTCAAAATGACAGTTGTTTGAAGGCTATGTCACAATTTTTATTAATGATTATTTTTAATGCATTAGCAAGTTATGAAAATTTTAATTAATTTAATTGTTCATAATATGTTAAATTAACATTGTATCATTAAAATATTTTATTTTGATATTTGATATTGGCTTAAATTAAATAGCAAAAGTTAAGAAAATTAGGTTACAAAATTTTTAGATAAGCTACGTGTTTTCTATTTGTTTTCGTGAATAAGGGTGCTTTCTATTTGTTTTCGCGAATAACGTGTTTTCATTTAGGAGCCATCGTCATGAACTTTAAAATATACAGGTAAGCGAAAAGTATGAACTTACATTTTTATTATTATTATTATTATTATTATTACACTGAGAAAACTCTGGACCGAATATCGCACGAGCGGTTTTTGCTTATTTTGCACATTATCACTGCGGGCGAGAATTGCACAAATCCATGCTAGTTTTTCACCGATCCGTGCGGTAGCCGCACGGGCCGTGCTAATATCGCATATCCTTATTGCTTTTTCTGATACAGTGTCTAATGCGAAGAACGAACCGTACGTATTCATGCGTTATTAGCAATAGATTTTTCTCAGTGTATTATTATCATCATTATTATTGTTATTGTTATACGACACATAATAATTTTTTAATTCAAATTTATTAAAATATATTACAATTTAGATAAAATTCACTTTGAATACAATTTTTTAATGGAAAAAATAATAAATTTCTCAAAAAAGAATATGTATAACTTTTGAAAAATAATATTAAATTTCAATGAAATGACAAAGTTTAAAAAAAAAAGAAATTTCAGTAGATAAATTCAACTTTTTAAATTTAATATTTTTATTTAATCATTTCAAATTATATTTAATTATTAATTCAGGTTTTAATATTTTTAACTAAAAAAATATTATTAATTAAAACAATATAAAAAATTTGAGCGGAATTGTATTTTTTAGGTACAAGATTAAAAAAAGAATACCTTTTTCACGTATATAGCCTTGTATTAACTTTATAATATAGTATTGAAGATTAAAATAGAATGTTATTGCATATATTTGATTAAATAAACATTATAGTGTTCGTTCGGCCCAATTAACATTCTATGGCCCACAACTTCAACAGACATTTAATTAAACAAACAATTGAATATAATTCATATCTTTCAAAATTATTAATAAAAATAATTTTCGACTATTTTTTAAATTAACATTTTATTTCATTGTCTTTTTAATAAACATGTTATCAACGGGGGGCGTCGATATGTATATATTTAACACTAATATTTATCTAAAAGAACTTACCACTGCATAATCAAAAGTAAGAATCAGTGTAAGAGTTCCTACTAGAAACAGTAGAAAGATTGATACAAATGAATTAATTTCATTCACTAATCTATAAAACAAAGAAAATGTTACATTAGTTTTTGTAAATTTATATCGCATATGTGAATTTTAGTAGCAATTTTCAAGAATTAAATATTTTAATCGACTAACGCCCAAGAAGACACAAATTTTACCAAAATTTTAAGGCTATTTCTTGTCAATAGAAAAAATTAAAAAAATTTTAAACATACCATTTTCAACGAAAAATTTATCGCTCTTTTAGATTCTGTTATCAAAATTTGTTTGTAACAAACATGTAAAAAGTTATAAACAACTATTTAATATAAAACAAGCTTTTTTTCTCAAAAAAGTTTTTTTAATAAATATTTTCATGTAAAACAAGAAAAGAGATTAAGTTAAATCATTCAAATATGGCGACTAAAGTGACTTTTTATTGTAAAATAATAGCCTAGTATACCAAATCTTCAAAAATTGGCTGAATTTGATAAAACTTAATACCCGTGGGTTTTTGGGGTCACTGAGTACGAATCTGAAGTCATTTCCCAAAAATTTAAAATGGTAGACCCAATATAGCAGACAAAAATTCAAATTTTAAATTAATTTTCACGAAACTCGGTACACAGAAGTTTTTGAGGTCTCTTAAACGAATCTGAAGTCATTTTTCAGACATTCAAAATGGCGGATCCAGTATGGTGGCCAAAAATAAAAAATTTCAATTTAATTTCATGAAACTTTGTATATAGAGGTTTCTGGGGTCTACGATTAAGAATCTGAAGTCATTTTTTAAAAATTCAAAATGCAGGATCCAATATAGCGGTCAAAAAAGAATAATTTCAATTTAATTTCATGCAACTCCGTATATATACACGGAGAGAAAAATCTAGCTTTTATAGCACGAAGTTTTCCCCTTCCTTTGTAGTAAGTGAATTCGAACTACAAAAGCAAGCGCTCCACTCTTTTATAGCGTGGACTCATGCGAAAATAGCACAAATTTTTACTCCAATAGCTTGAAGGGGCGTATACTGCAAAGGCAGGGATGAACTTCATGCTACAAAGGCAAGATTTTTTGCTCCGTGTACAAAAAACATTACTCGGTACTCAAAAATAAATATTTTTAAGTAAATTTTAAATCTATGTATACCAATTTTAAATCGCAGGTTGGTCCGGTTGACGAAGAATGCCTCCTATGTACCAAAATTCATGAAATTAAATTGAAATTTTTCAATTTTAACCGCTATATTGACTCTGCTATTTTGAATATTAAAAAAATGACTTCAGACCCGCAATCGGAGACCCCAAAAATCCCTATATACCAAGTTTCATGAAATTAAATTAAAATTTTTCATTTTCAAACGTCATATTGTATCTGCAATTTTGAATGTTTGAAAAATGAGTTCAGATTTGTTATCAAAGACCTCAAAAACCCCTATATATACCAAGTTACATGAAATTAAATTCGAATTTTTTAATTTCAACCGCTATATTGGCTTCGCTATTTTGAACCTTTAAAAAAATTACTTTTGATTCGTTATCAGAGATTCCAAAAACCTCTATATTCCAAATTTCATGAAATTAAATTGAAATTTTTATTTTTGACCGTCATATTGGATCCGCCATTTTGAACAAGAAAATTTCTTTTTTGAGAATGTTTGAAAGATGACGTTATGAGAGACCCTAAAAACCTCTATATTCCAAGTTTCGTAAAATTAAATTGAAATTTTTAAGTTTTGACCACCATATTGGATCTGCTATTTTAAAATTTCGTATATGTTTTTGCGAATATTTACAGCGAAAAACTTAAAGACACGATATTTTGATGCTTTAATTTAATCTCTTTTTTTGTTTCACATGAAAATATTGCTTAAAAAAACTTTTTTGAGAAAGAAATCGTGTTTTTTGTTAATTAATTGCTTATAACTTTTTACATATTTGTTATAAACAAATTTTAATAACAGAATCTGAAAGGACAATAAATTTGACGTTGAAAGTGGTTTGTTTAAAATTTTTAAAATTTTGGTTTTCTTGACAAGAAGTAGCCTTAAAATTTTCGGAGTTGCTAGTTAAAAATTTAAAGTCTGATTTTTAAAATTGAAAATGACAGACAATATGGGATGCAATATGGGGGACAAAGTTTTTAAAATTTACTGAACTCGCTTGAAACTTGTTACATTGAAGTTTTCGGGGTCGTTAATTTATACGAATCTGAAGTCCGATTTTTAAACTCCAAAACGATAGATCCATTATAATTATTTTGTGGCCTTTAGAAATGCCGAGCGATATAATGTTTCAAGTACACTGAGAAACTTGTGATTTTAATATCTGCTTTATTGCTTATTATTATGTACATTAAAATTTAAGAGTTTAGGGATAATCGAGATGTGGTTATAAAAACTAATACACTGTTTAAGAAAAGACGTTTTAGATGCAACAGTTGTATTTTTGATAAAAAGTAGTAAAAGTGTTATATACTTTATAAGACACAGAATTATATTACCTCTAAAAAATTTAAGAGATATGAAAATAAAGAATTGCAAGAATTATAAAACGTGTGTTAGAAACTTAATAGCATGAGGTGCGCGCGCAGTAAAAAGAAAAATGGCAGTATTTGTTTGACAGGTCAGAGATACAGATGCAAGTTCGTCTTTGATATTTGTATAGTTACAGGTATTCTGTATCTTTATAGTGGTATTTGACGAAATCTGTGTAAGGAACAACCTATACTATGATATATATATTACGCACACTTTTAAGCCTTAACTACAAACATATATAACATTTCGATGACGTCGAATAATCGCGCGCGTAGCTATAGAAAAGAGTGTTTTAACTTTACTTATATACTAACTAGCAAAAGTTTCATGTGGTTTGAGAAGTGATTTTTTACTAAATTGAAGTGAAAATGGTAATACTAATTAACATCTGTGTTCAGTATTCCGGATGATACGAAATTTTTCTAGAGATCGATTTTTTTTAAATATATTTTTGAATAAATATTGTGAAGTGATAGAATAGCTCATGAGACTTATGGCTGCTCGAAAAACTGTCGTAGAAAAAGTCTAATAAAATTTTAGACATGCCATAATAAATAGATCAAAATGTGTTAAAAATGAACATCGCTTTTTCACATTTACTTTTTTCTAACCTCAAATAATACTAATTCTAATTACATATATTAATTTTTTTCTCACGAAATTACAATAATAGAAAACAAGGTAACAAAATCTCTTTTTTTTTAAATAACTATTATGATCGAACCTCGATTATCCCTAAATTCTTACGTTTTATTACAAATATAGAAATTGAAAAAAGCAAAAACTGTAATTAAAAGTCTCTCAGTGTATAATCTTTTGGAAGACTTTGAGAAGTCTGCTTGATCTAATTATCAGATTTTAATCATTTAGTTGCCCTAAAAAGTCCAATTCATAAATTTCTAAGTACATCCTAATCAATAAAAATTTAATTTAATATTGCACAACTGCGAGAGGTTTAGGTACATTTGAGTACCTGAATATATGCAACTGTTTTTTTATGTTAAATTAAAAAAACGGGTGTGCTCTTTGAATTTTCGTAGTAGCATGTGCCACAGAATATCTCTTGACAAGTGATCGTTTAATTTTATCATGCTTCTGTCTATTTTTACAGTAGGGTTGTTAACTCAGTTAAAAATGACACTAAAAGAATTTTTATCCAGTGGCGTAACTGTTAAGGGGCAAAGTGGGGCAGTGTCCCCAGGCCCTTGAGCCTAGGGGACCCTTAATCAACCCTAATAGACCTTTAAAAAAAATTATAAAAAATTTACTAATTGTAGGTTTGACTAAATTAAACAACGCGCGGTTGCCCGCGATTAGTTTCTACACCTTGTGTTACAAACGATTATAAATATTTTAAATATGATATTTAAAAATAAATTTATATAAACAAATAAATAAATAATTATTCAGGACACAATTTATAAAATATTAGAACTAAAAAAAATTGCAAAAAATAATTGAAGTTAAACAAAATAATTTTAACCGATAAATTCTTTTTCACATATTCAAATTATACCGAGTGATAGCAGCAATAATATATATATTTTCATAATTATATATATTGACAACTATTAAAATAATTTAAAATTTTGCACATTAATTGAAAAAAAAAATAATGAAATTAATTAAGCGATTTAAGGAGTCCACCAATAATTGGCCTTTCTTCTTCCTATTTTCTTCCTTGGCATCGCGGCGTCACATGCGTTCTGCAGGGTAGTCGTGGTCGTAGTTACCATTTCCTCGGCGATTACCCGTATGTTCTTAAAGCTGTTTTTCATCTCTTCAAAGTGTCCGGGACTTAGTGACTTTAATGGTGACTCCACAATAGAGATTCGTGAACGTCGACGTTGATGGCAAAGCGTCGATGTCGACGCGTTGGTTGATGGTACTCAACCTTTTGGAAAAACTCTTGTCTTTTGCCGTATGTTTTATGTTCTTATACAACGTAAGAAGACACTACAAAATAAAAAATACGTAAGACATTTTCAAAAAGCACAGATTTGTCGCACACACGTCGAAGGGTACCAAGAAGACAGCGGGATGTAGAACATGGAACATAGGCAAAAACAGAGTTTTTCCGAAAGGTTGAGAACCATCTAACAACGCATCGAATCGTCGCTTTGCCATCATCGTCGACGTTCACAAATCTCTATTGTGGAATCACCATAAGAGGCTGAATGTGTCTAGCTTAGACACGTTCCAAATTAATAATGTTTGACAGGGTTGAGGTCTGACATCCAAATGCACTGGTGATCACTCGCCGTGTAAGTTTCTAATACTTTCCAGGACTTAATTGTGTTAACGACAATTTGTGAGGCCCTCGTCAGATCAATGATGGAGCCCTTAGTTTCCGCTTTGCGAAATGTCGTAGCATTGCCTTTGTTCAAGATAAAGAGGTTTAATCTTGCGGCCATGTCCAGTAAATCCTTGCCTCTAGCGTCCGTACAAGGTATTCCTTATTCAATCGCTTTCGCATTGAAGTCTCCAGCCACTAGTATGTCGCTATTAGCACTGACAATAAAATCCTGAAGAGAGGAAAGCTGCCTTCTGAACTCTGCTATCTTATCGTTGAATGATAAGTAGCCAGAGGCGTAGCTACGGGTGGGCAAAGTAGGCGACCGTCTAGGGCCTCGCGCCTACTTCCTGTGGATTTACGCCTTTTAGGACCTCGCGTTCCCTAAGAGTTTGTACTAAAAAGGGCCTCGCAAACGTCATGCTGACCACCCCTATAGTGGTTTGTTTAAGTGTTTTCCTACTGAAAACATCCGTCCATTTACACAGAGGTGTTCTAGGTTGCGTGTTCTGAAAAGGATCTCTTTTCTTCTTTTTAAGATCTGCGGTTGTCGAGGGACTGGGTGTTCCACTGTGTTCACGCGTATGTTTTTTTTCGGTCACCTTCGGATCCTCAGATGCAGAGGTGCTGGGAAAAACTAGCGGTTTAATCATGGGAGCTGTGCGCATCTGGATTCCTGCTTGGATATCCACTTTCTCTATTGACTCCTTGTGCACTGGTTGTACTTGTGCTAAATCGTTCTTCCAGTTCTTCCTGAATCGTTTAATATTGTTGAGACGGTCTTCGAATTCTTCGATTGCCTCCTTGACTTTGTTAAACATGTTCTTTTTTGTTTTGACTAACCTCTTCAGTCTCATTAGTGACGATTTAAAGACTTCTAATTTAAGGCCTTCCTTGATCCAAGCTTCAGATGACCACAATGAGATCGGGACTTCTGTGCTCGAAGCATTATTAAGTGTGGATGCCAAGCCATCTATCTCCATAGCAAAAGTGTTCTTGAGAGTTTAGATCCCATCAAAAACCGTGGATCCTGCACTGGCCACTGGGGATTTCATTCGATAGGATTCTCTTACTATTCATTATTTTAGGTAGTTTTAAATTGGGTGGGGTCGTTGGTCAGATCGAACAGACAACCGGTCCATCGTCCGCCAAGCCTATATCTAAACTACTCCAGGTCAATTTGGAAAATCAAGTAGACAGGAGTGTTCTATTCTTCCTAGAATCCATATCATCCACAGCTAACAAAGATGGTTAGCTCCAGAAAGAATTAAAATTAACATTATCCGCACAGGCATCTACTGCACCAAGTTCAGAACGGAGAGCACCCAAATTAACGGGGTCCCGTTTGTTCCTGGGTGCTAAAACTCGACAGATAATTGGAGTCAATGAGTTCTGGAAAGAGCCTAACTGGATTTCTCAAGTTTGAAATTGATTGGGTTCGTAGTTAACCTTTTTGGGTCAGAATTGGGTTTCCCAAATGTGCCCCATCTGGAAATCGTGAGTTTTAAAATAGCTTCAATTACAGCACAATCATCTTTTCCATAATTGCAGTAACATTATATGCATAACATAATCTGAAGAAGAGGATTTATGACACAATTTGTGTTTTTCTCTACATATAAACTTAACACTGAAAGGGTACATAGTCATGTATTTAGTTTATTTATAACAATATTTGAAAGTTGTGTACTTCTTAATAATTATAAACAGATTTTTTCCTACGATTGAGAAATTGACGTATTTATAATTAAGTAAGAGGGGAGAATCTGAGATTCGGGGGAATCGACGCTTTTCGTAACAGGGTAGAATTTTCATTAATTAGTCAGTTATGAGCTGTTGAATAAATATAATAGTATAATTTACATCACACTCTAAGAACGGTTGATGTATTTTAGAGGTATGTAAATTAGCAGTGTCAAATGGAGTATTTAAGTTAAGGTGAGAGCTATAGTAAATTGTTTAATTATTTTTTAGTGTGGTGTTTGTTTCTGGTCTATTAACTTGTTATTTCAAATTTAATGAAATCACAACCATGGAGTTAGTGAATTCAAAATCATTAATCCATTTTTGGAGATGATCGTTTGATGATATGAGGTTTTGTGGCTGAGGTGCAGATTTTAACTGATCCCCGAGAATTCTGCTAAAGGCAAAAAGCATAAAAACTTCGTTGAGGATCATCACTAATGTATCTTCTCCAATTTCTAGATAAATTAATTTTATTAATACAATTTTTCTTTATTATACTGTTTATTGTCGCTTATAATTGATCTAATTGGTCGGTTTTATTATTTTGTATATATATATTTGTATATGCGTTACAATCTCTTAATAATTTGTTAGTACTAAATAATATATTAACATCTAAGTTGTCATGTTTGTTTAATCTATAGCAAATTGCTTCTTTTGGATCTAACAGGAATAATTGATCAAAAGATGGATCATTATCAATTTCAGGAAATAGGAAATTGTTCATTTGATAATAAATTCGACCTTGAATAATTTATCAAAATGGTCCCCGCCTTCTATTATTGAAATTAACTACATTGGCATTTTAAGATGCAAAAGCAAATGAATTATGAAGTCTTATATTATTCCTAAAATGGCCATATCTTATGAGATCCATCTAACAATTTTTTTAATTCATGAGGGTATTTTTCTGAAGGCAACGATACACCACCATGACTGCAACAATAATTATAAGTTAATTTTTTTTAACTTTTTCTTTCTCAAAATGTTTAGTCTTGCATCTTTTGCAAAAAAACGACATTTTACCAAGATAATGTTCGTTATAACTTGGAACATGTATGATATTAATATTTTTTTCTTCATAAGCAAAATCACGAATTTCAATGTTGTTTTCATTCGCATAAATGACTCCATTTTTTCCTGTATGCTCCGAAACATCTATTTTTCATCATCGATTACAATTCTCTGTAATTTTAATCCTTTACTTTATTGTTTTTGTTATTTTGCGTGCCTTTTTTATTTTCTCATCACAAATTCTTACATCTTTCTCCTGCATATCTTTTGAATATAGTATTTTATTATTTTCATCCTTATCATGGCACATCTTCTGTTTCAATTTCAATCTTTGAAGACAGCCTTTTTTATATTCTGCTCTACTTTTTTTTTAATTTTCTGATTAGAGGTGTTAACAATTTTTGTCTGGTTCACTATTCTTTGTAATTTCTCATTCTTATCATCTCCTCCTACTTCTTTAAGGTACTTTAACTGCCTTTTAACATTTTTTGATATTCTCAAAGACTTTTTTTACTTGTCTCATTACAATCGCTAGAAATTATTAATTCGTCAGAATTATTATCTCTCTTTCCTTCTTTAACAGCACTATCTATGTGTTTTTTTTAGCAAAATTTAAATCTGTTTCACTACTTAAACATACATCTTACATAACTGATATTTCTGTTTCTTTGTTATCAATTCTTTTTTGTTTTAATTTCATCATTTCACTATATTCTTTCTGATATTCAGCTCTAGTTTTTCTACTTTTCTCATTAGCATTGCTCAAACATATCTTCTTACTACTATTGTTTCTAATATTTTATAATTATTACCTTCTTTTACTACTTAAATAGAATTTGACGCATTTTCCACATGTTTTTCTTACAAACATTTATATTCTGTCACTATTTACACTTTCCATATTTGTTAATTGTCTCTCTTTCCCATCTCTCCTTTTAACTTAGGTCTTTTACAATACATTTTTTCATATTTGGTACTGCTTTTTCTAGTTTCTTAGTCAGGAATATTAACAACTTTTTTCTTTCCTATTTTTGTATGTAATGAAGGACTACTACTATCTCCTTTCATTTCTGTAAAACCGTCATTAGTTTGAAAATCAAGTTTTCTCTTCTGTGTCGCATCTTTTACACTCCTCACATGTAAATTATTGTTGTTTATTTATTCGATATTGCCAATTCCAAGTTTATACAATTTTGTAGAATTATCCGAAAATGAGATGACACATATTTTCAAACATCATATACAAATGAGTTCTCACTAAAGCATGATTAGTTAGAAGCCAAACCTGACTTTTCACAAGTGTTTATTTCTGCTCAATTGCTCAACGTGTAATGTGTTCTTTGTAAGTGAAACTAAAGCGGCGCGCGCAGATTCTAACGGCTGACTGACAGACAACAAAGCGCTGTCAAACCGACAACAAATTCTTAATTATTAGCAAAGTTTAAAGAGTGCCCTTTGTTTTTCTTTTTCGATGTGAAAGAGCGTGACGTAAGGATTATTTTCATCTTTAAATTTTTCAATTTGGACACCACGGTCGTAAGTTATCTTAATTTGTTTAAATAACTTTTTTAATTAACAAAATATGTTAAAAATGCTTATAACACATTTTAATGGCCTTATTTTACTGAATTTTTTGCCACCAAGAAAACTTAATTATCTTTAACCGTTCAGAAGATATAGACATTTTAAAAAATGTAAACAAACTTCTTATTTTTTGAACTAATAATTGTTTTTATTTAAAACCTCGCGTTTTTGGAACATTTTAACACTAAGAATAAAAATACGAAGTTTCATTTCAATCCTTGGACCTACTCCGAAATGTTTTAAAAGACTCATGGACTCGCACTTATATACAACATTTTAGGATTAATATTAAAATATAAAGAATATTTGAATATGTGATTTATTCTTATTAATTGCTTTTATTTTATCTAACATTTCTGAATATCCTGTAATTTATTTTTGGAAACTACCACCTGATGCAAGTTCCAATAATTGCTGAAACTTATACATGGTGATTTCACGGAAAATGCCCTGCCCCAGAAATAAAATATGTCCAATCTGTTGCAAATTTTTTTTATGAGTTGTCCTATTGGATAGTAATTACCGCGCGACGCAGAATCGACGTCGGATCGCCGCGTCGACGCGAGCCCTTACAGTCGATCCTGCGTCGCGCGCATCATATTTAATTTCTCGAAAACGAAAAAAAACGCATTTTTGAAATTTTGGGTTCTTACAGGAAAAAACCTCAGCTTTCGTTTAAAAATATTTTTAAAAAAATTAAAAAGGCCCATCTTTGAGAAAAACTTAAATTTGTTTTTAATTTTGAAAAATCAAGGTCAAATTATTTAAAAAATATAAAATGGACATTTTCAATCGAAAGGTTATGCAAAAATCTACAAGAATCATGTCACATAAAATTTTTTTATCCATTCATTAAAACAGTAGAAATAGGAAAAGAAAAGTGAATTACCAAAAAACGCCAAACTTTTTCCCCCTCCCACTGCCCCAATTTTTTAAAAAATTTTAAAATATTTATAGGATAAATTACTATCCAATAGGATAAATCATAAAAAAAATTTGCAATAGATTGGACATATTTTATTTTTGGGGCAGGACATTTTCTGTAAAATCCACCACGTGTGGTTGTCATTTAGCATTTCGCAATTACGAATAATATCCTAATCTTTATCATTTAAATTGAAATATCTCTTCTTTAACTGAGAACTCATTTTTCAAAAACAACTTTCAAAAAAAAAAATTAACAAAAAATGAATTTTTTATGACTCACGATCTAACTCCATAATGACCTCTTTATCCTACATGTCATTAAAGTATCTTTATATTTCAAGCCTTAATGTTTTTTTGTTTCTGTATCTCATATGTTTATCTTATATCTATTTATCTCATATCATTATCTCATCTCTTTACCTGATCTCTCTTATTGTTTAACATGTTTATCTCATCTCATTGTGTCATGCTATTGTCTTATATTTTTACCTCATTTTTCTCATTGTCTCCTCGTTTATCTCATATCATAGTTTCATGTTATAATCTCATATCTTTATCTCCACTTCTTTTATATAATTATATTATTAAAACTTATTTTACACTGTAACGATTATAACGACGAATTATAATGTTTAGAAACATTATAATCACTTTATTATTTATTAAACATTCACAATTAATTTATTTATTAAACAGTTATCAATCACTTCTTTAATGAAATCACAATTACATTTTATGGACACTTTTAAAATTTCATAACACTAACTTAACTTACAGTTAATTTCTTTAATAAACACTTGTCGTTCACCGTATTAAGAACTATACAACACAAACTCTTAATAAACAAAGCATATTAATACTATACACTTTCACATTAAACACATTTCTGTTATAAACACTTAATAAAAAATACACTATAATAAGCATTCTTCACTTCCACATTATACACACTCAAGTTTTATTCATTAATAACTTTTACTTCCATGCACTTCTATACCACGCACTAATGTATTTATCTCTCTTTTTGTTATTTTCGTTAGAGCTTGAAAATTTTTCTAAAACCAATTATACACTCATTATGCAAGAGTTGACTCGAAAACCGATGAGCTTATTTAGTCTATTGTTCGTATTTAGAAAGAAAATTTTAAATTTGAAGAATATTTGAGTATTGAGGTAAAATTTTAAAATATAATTTATTTTCTTTCTTTTCAATAATACTCAAAAATTTTATCTCTTTTCCTAAAGCCATCAACCCTTATTACACAAGGGATTGCTCTAATGATGATGACTCTCTGCATGTAGTCTATTGTTTGTATTAAGAAATAAATTTTAAATTTCAAGGTAATTTGTATAATGAGCTAAGAAGTTATTGTAATTATTGTATAAATATTGTTTATTTAGTGTTTTATAGTATTTCACGGATTTAGATAATTATACAATGAGAACAAATGACTTATTTAAAGAACTGTCTTGTATTTCATATTAATTGATGCAAAGAAAAAAAATTTATAGCTGTAGATTTTGTGATATTCAGTATAAAGAGAATAGTACTCGATTTACTGAACACTTGATAAAGTGTACAAGAGCTCCACATCAAATTAAGGAAAGTATTGAATTTATGAGAGAAAAAGGCACAAGGGTATTAGAAAAAGAAAATTCTCTTCGTAACAGAGAATCATCAAAATCTAATTCAATTATGAATGATGTCAAGAAAGAAAATTTTCCAGTCTTTAGTATAATTTCTTACTTATTTTCTTTAAGAACATTATATAACAAAATCTTTTGAATATAATAAAACATTAAATTTTTTTCTAGTTGTGTCTAAAGAAACTCTTGGCTCGAGCCCTTTTTTGTAATAATATTCCTCTTTCCTGCATTCAAAGTGATGAGATAATTTATTTATTGGAAAGCTGCTCTCCAGGTTGCCCAATACCTAGTAAAGAGGAATTATCCGGACCTTTACTGCAAAATGAATTCGAAGCTACAAAAATTTCTGTCATGGAAAAACTTTCAAAATGTATGGCTTACGGTTTACTGATTAATAATAGGTATATTATACATATATTTTTTAAATGTGCTAGATAAATTAAGTAATCAATGAATTTTAAAATACTAATGTCTATAATATAATGTTCATTTTTAGGAATCTTGATGAAATACGAATATGTGCTTCGCTACTTGACTTATTTCTAATTTGTATTGAAAACAATTCTTCTATGTTATTGGAGAAGATAATTAATTCTTTACAAAAGAACTAAAAAAATGCATATGTATCATTGCCAATTATGATTTTACCTCAACAGAATGTTGGCAATTATTGTGCGACTACTTCGGAAGCGATGGACATCTTACAGTTCTTTATATCTCAAGATCTGATACTCTAAGAAATCTCCTTTTATAAATTCTACAATTAAGAACTTATGTTAATTTAAAACTGAAAATGGATAAAATATTTTTCGCTATTAAAAATAATGAAGTTTTCAAAAAAGAATTGAAAAATTCTTCTGAAAAACTGCGTGGAATCCCATTCTGTCTAAAAGATTCAGAAGAATCTCAAGATAATACAGAGAAGTTGTTAATGAATTTGAAAAAAACATTGCAATGTTTTTCTGTAATACACAGTTCAACTGAATGGATGGCTGAGGTGAAAACAGAAAAAAAATAGCCACACTATGATACACTTTGCGGCAATTATTTTAGATCTACGATTCAAAAGAATGGATAATGATTCTGAAGAATACTTTGGTGGAGAAAATTTTATAGTGAACTTTAACAGTATATTTCAAACTGGTATTCAGAATAAAATCTTAGAAGAATTGGAGAAATTTAAACTCGATAAGGACCATTGAAGAGACATACATTATTAAATGAATCAACTATGCAAAATCTTCGTATGTGGTGGAGCGGCAGATGCGAAGGGAGACTTTCCTGTAAAATTACCTGCGCAATTCTTTCTCTAAGAGCAAATTTTCCTTTGCAAAATACGTGAGCTGTTTGTTCGAATAACTACCTATTACGTAAAGTCATAAAAAACTTACTTACTATAAAGTGAAAAAGATATTTTTAATATTATTAAGAGGTTTTATACTTGTCTAACGTTATTTTTTAAACTTTTATGTGTTTAAATATGTAAGATCTCATAAAGGATTAATCTAAGAATTAATTTCTGAAAATAAATATAAAAACTGTTAGCCATTCATATTAATAAAGTTAAATTTTTTTAATTAGAATATTCAAAAGGCCAATAAAGAATTGTCAACTGATAATAGAGATTTTTTTATTACAAATTACCCATTCATAAAAAACATTAATTAACCTTTATTTACGATTGTTTGCAATTTATTCTTATTTATATTTTTACACACGTTCACATTGCAAGAAAAAGCATGAATCATCATTTTCGCTGTCCTCAATATCACCATCGATTGTTTCATCCATTTCATTCACATATTTCTTCTTTAAATCTGTGTGATTTTCTTGCAAAATTTGGTGCCTTTTCCAATAAAAACTACTTTTGTTGCTCTAGTTGTTGACGGTTTATTTTTTTTTTGTATGTATATGACTGAATGCACTGAAGCTTTTTTCTGTGGCTGCTGAGGTTGGAGGCATGGTTAAAATTGGAATAGCGACTTTTCGAAGCTCTATTTCACCACAAAATGTGTTCCACCAGATTGTTGAATTGTTTTTAATTTGATAATTCCATAACAACTCTGATACAAAAATTTTTTTTTTATTCATGTACAAATGTAATCCTTCGTCGATTTTTTTAATATCACATTTCAGAACAGCGCTGACTATGGATATATGTATACTTAAAACCCTCAAGTTTTTGTGTTTCGGTTAAAATTTTACTTTGAAAGTTTGGATGAAGAATGTTGGCAGCGTGGTGGATTGCGCTCATTATTCCAGATCCCCGATTGGAAACAATATTTGCAATTTTAATCTATTTAGCAGGAGATACAGGTGACAATGAAATATTTGCTTCAATATGGTCAGAAATCTTCTTAATAGCATTTGGAACTTTCCTAATAACAGATTTGTCTGACTCCAAAACTGTTATCTATTTTTTATTGGCTCTAGCAAAAACCATAATCGATCAACTTTAAAACAAAAAGTCTCCTTGCAAATAAGAGTTTTTATATTCAAAAAAAGATATTCTTGGACTAGTGAAGAGTTGGCAAGATCTACAGTAGCACCCCTACTATTTAGAACACTCTGAATAGCTGAATAGCAATATACAATGTAATACCACCTCGTTTTAACTGACAATAATAAGGCCATTATCTTGCCATATTTTTCAAGCTGAATAGCTTTCATCTGAAAAGCTGGAACAATGTAACACCACTTGTTTTAACTGATAATAATAAGGCCATTACCTTGCCATATTTTCAAGATGAATAACTTCCAATCTCTCTTTCAGAGAATTTAGAGTTTTAGAGTCTTCTTGCTTTTAACATAGCCACCTCATTGTCAGTGCAAACGCTTAAGCAACGAGATGTTCCACATTCCCGTATGGTCTCCTTTATTTTTGTGCATAGTATTCTCCAGTGTGATGATCCGTCTTGCTGTATCTCATACCTAAAATAAAGTAAATATTACTGCAATACGAACACCGCTTAATTTTGTTGTTTGTGAGTTCAAGTGATCGATTGTACTCAGCGTTTAACAAAGTTGTTGATAAAGCTTTTTACGTCGCAAGTTTAAAAGATGGTTTGAGGTCATTAAGAAAGTTAATCCAATTTGAGTCCTCAACCAAACTAAATGGTGAACCAGACGCATAAACTGCAAGGGCCAATTTTTTCTACAATCTAGTCTACAGGAAAGAGAATAGAATAATTAATTTAGTAAAAACGAAATTCCTTTCCGTGTTAATACATATGCGAGAGCAAAATTCAATCCTTGGATTCAATCCTTGTCTAGACAAAATGCTTCTACTATCACGACGATTTTATATTTCATTAAAAAGAATTTTATTTTAAGTTTTGATTTTGATATCTTGAACTGTTCTTGTTTGATTCGTTTGCAGGTCTTAGCCACTCGTTTTGAAACTAGTCCCTCATCCATTTTGTCCATTTTTATGGAAATCTTAAGTTGAATTTTTGTTTCCCTTGATCTTATGTTCCCATCTTCGGTCGTTGGCGTTGGTGTGTCGAGAACTTGTATGTTCTATGAAGGATGTTCTTCTTCCCGTTGAAGAGCTTCTTGTCCCCTTTTCCTCAGAAAGGATACTTGATCTCTTAGATACTGAGGCGTCACTTCTGCGTTTTGGGGGTACATATCGACCCATCGCATATGCAGCCTTAGCATATCTCCTCTTCTGCTTGGAGAACTGTTTTGCCAACATAACAAGATGTCCTTCCAAAGTTGGCCCGTCTATTTAAAACGCTCTCGAGCTTGTCCCGGGTCATTGCCTGTTCATTTCCTGGGTTCTGTCCTACTGCCACTCCCAACTGAACCCATATCTCTATCCGAGAAAGATATATTGTGAGTGGCACTGCGCCTTACAGTCGTCGTAACCGCAACTTCTCTGTGTAGGTGGTTAACCCAGCACTGAGTGGACAATTGTTTCGGATGCCCACCCCTATCTGACATTGGTCTGCCCCGGGTATTTGAATTGCCCGGTTCCCCCAAATCTAGGAGGATTTATCCTATCCGCTACCTGGGGAGGCGTTTGATTGGGATATCAGAAACCCCACCTTAAATGCCTCTTAAACACTTGGCCAAGTGTACCAAATATTTCCTTGGTGTTCGGAAAAGGGCATCTAAACTGACTCAGTCGGCCAGGCAATTCTTAGACATTTGGTAACGGACGTTACCATTTACCACAGAGATGTCGAGGATTATTATTATTTATATTTTTTATAATTAATTATTTATATTAATCTTTACGGCTAATTTTTTTCTTTATATTGTTTTCAAATATTACTTCAAAATATTATAACTTTAACCCATTAAGAACGGGATGTACACATTTTTGGCATGAAGTTTAAAGTTATATGTCGATACTTAAGACATATACAAAAATTTTTTTAATTATCGTTTTTTATGTCGCAAGAATCGCTCTTTCGTTTGGCGTTAAAGAAAAAACAAAAAAATGTTAATTAAAAAAGTTATGTACGATTCTTTATAAATAAACCCGATTTTTTCAGATTTTTTTTTTAGTTTTCCAATTTTTTTTATAACTTACTCCATTAGAACACCTCTCAATTATATAAATATCGGAGCAAGGATGCTCAAGCTATAACATACCGATATTGATAAAATTAAATTTTAAAATAGCGGCCATTCAATGGCGACAGAATTGGAATTTCTTTGCAAAATAGTCTTCTGGTGTACGAAATCGTTTAAACTTATTAAATTTTCCTAAATCTTGGTATCTGGGGGTTTTTCAGGTCGCTAATAACAAATTCAATGACAATTCATTCCTCCTTGCAAATGAACCGATTTCATTGGTTTTATATAAGGAGCAAGAAATTATCATTGCGAAAAGAAAAGATTGTAATGATAGGACTTTTTCTTAATTATTAAAGTTTGCTCCGGATTACGCTCGTCAGATTGTCCAGCGTTCATAACCTCGAAATTCAAATGGAATTTACAACCCAACGATGATTCTTAACTTAATTTCTAGCTGAAAATTAAAAGAAAAGCAAATACAAAGTAAATCTTGGCCTGCTGGCTGACATTTATCGTTAAAATAAATTTCATAATTTCTAAAGGACAGGTGTAGTCAGTTATAACTCAAATTATTCTTAATTTAAGGATAAGATAGAAATTATATTTAAACAAAAATAAAAATCAGCTTACAAAAAAAAGAAAAGAATTTAATAACAAATTTTAATATAAAATTTTAAACAATATACTTTATTCCGACAATATTAAACGATTTTTTCCAACAATCTTCTTTTTGATGCAACATGATCGGCTGCTTTGAACCAAAAATTGCCAGAACTAGAATTACTAAGCTTGGATCTGTAACAGAGATTTAATTTTCTTTTCCTAATCTTAGCAAAATAATTTTATTATTAAATAACCGAATTCGATATATTTAATTTCTTTCTCAGTTTTCTGGTTCAAACTTTCGACTTTATATTTTTACCCTTAAAATTTACAATTAACCGTATATAAAAATTCTACCACCCTCTACCGCCTATTTTCAACAGAACCCTCCAAGGGGAGAGTTGAATCTATTCTTTGGGTAGAGGGAGAGCGTACAAAAGGACCTATATTTTCTCTCTTTCTAGCCAAGAACTAAGAAAAACCTAGAATAATGCGGATCTACAACGCTATGGAAGGATCCAAAGACGCTGCAAATCTTCCTTTTCGTTCACCAGACTAAAGAGAAGGACCTCTGCTAGTTCGGTGAACGTCTAGGTAACCCTTCACCTTAAAGGTTCCGGATTTTCTGTGCGAGTCTTAGGAAAGAAGGATCTCTGCCTAATCCTCGCACGTTCTCAGGGGACAATCTGGTCTACTAGTAACCCAGGGCAAAGGGGAAATGTGGCGGAAGGACCCACGCACATCTCTTGGTTTACCTGAGCAGCCTAGTTTGGTATCGAGAAGGACCTCGAGTCCCAGCAACCAGACGACAGATAGTTATTAGCGCATGCAAAGTTCAAATTTCTAAATTCAATGGAAGTCGATCGGTGAGCTCTCCTGACGGATGATACGCGCTTGGACGTTCTATCATTAAAACCAAAAGTTCTTCCGTGCATACGTTGCGTTGTTTGTCAAATCGCTATCTTCAAAGGTTAAACTTGACTTTATTTACTTCGTACGATCTTGCACTGACAATATTCAAATATGTAAGACAATATTATTAGTATTTGTCCTGCTTTCAATAACTTTCGTAAAAAATATATTCTAGATAGTTTTTGGCGCTTAAAAAGCACAAGCAGTATTAACCCAAGCACTAACTCAGAGATTTATTCTTAGCATCATAAAGAAGTCTTATATTTATATTAAAATTAATTTTTGTGAATATAAAGCAGAGGATATTGTTACCATTTTGGCTGAATAATATAAAAATGGGCGTCGGCTGTCTAACGCCCTTGTTGCACCCAACGCTTCAATTGATAAGTTATTTCTTGAAGTTTATTACTTTTTAATAAAAAAAACCGATTTTTCGTAATTAGACCAGCAGTGTCCTGTTATTACTATGAAACTCATTAATACATTACTCAGGAAAAAAATTTATGGTTATAAAATCTCGATATATACTTTAGGAATTTATGATTGACTAAGACAGACTTTGAAATTTTCAATTTTTTCACTAAGAAAACCAACTTTTTTATATTTAGACGTTCCTACAGCCTATACTGCAGTACTGACTGGTACGATACTATTGAATGATGTTTATGGTGATAAAAACTCCATACATATTTCAGGAATTTACAATTGACTAATTATATTATGAAATATTTAATTTTTTTCACAAAATAAAATTCTTTTTTGATACTTAGACTAACCCGAAACCTATAATATTTAACCCTCTGCCTACGCTACAAAATCCACACTTTGGTGTCTAACCCCGTGATCGTTTTATGGACACGAAAGATGCATGTGTTGACAGCCGAGTTTCAGGATCGTAATCATAACAAAAGAACAAGATCTTTGTGCAAAGAAAGATTTGTAAATTAATTATAGAGAAATTATATTAAATTAAGAAAAAGATTATTTTTGAGATTTCATTTAATAAATATTGAAGTTTAACATGAAAATTATGCACAAACAAGGCTTAAGTTTAATAAAAAGTCGTCATGTATAACATAACCTTAAAAGTGAAATGTCAGAACTGTGAATAACAACTATTTATCTAAAAATTAAATAATCAGTAATTATATTGCTTTATAAACATAAATAATTATAGGCTGTAAATCTTTAAAAAATAATAACCTCAGAAGTCTCCAGAATTCTCGTATAATTGTTGAACCTATTTTTTAAACTTCACTCAGACAGGGCACCTGCGCCTCAATAAAGCTTATGGAATACGATCCTGTTCTGTTTAAATGATTTCAAATCGAACTGATACATTAATCTTTATGTAAATGAGTGCTGTCGTTGGTTAGTATCCTTCCATAAGTCCAAATAGACGATTTTAGACGATAACGGTCATTTGAGTAGGCAGAGGGTTAATGGATTTGATCCTATACTAAGTAATAACGTTAATGGTTTACGAACAAATTTTGCATTATCATCACATGTCCTTAAGGATTTTTTTATTGATCAGTTATATTTTAAAATTTATTATTTTATAATGAAAAATTTTATTTTTTGTAAGGGTAAAAAAAGTACCACTTTTAATGAGTACTGTATTTTATGGTTACAACTTTATGTATCTGAAACTATAACTTCCCTGTTAAAAGCGAAATCTGTTTAAATTAAATGTAAAATGTATTGTATAAGTAAAAGTACTTGTTTGAAATCTTGTTTTGTTAATTTTTCAGGCAACACGATCTTTCTTAAAAAAAAAACATTAACGTCAAGTTTTTGTAACTGTCTAAAAATTTGCTTCTTTCTTTGAGCTCATATTTATTTTAATCACTTTCTATTGCATACTTATAAATAATATCAATTATTCCTATAACACATACCCATTTTAAGAATAAACTTAAAATATTACAACCATTTCTAATTATTTTTGAAAATTTATTAGTATAATAGTACTTAGACATATGTAAGATACTAATTTTACATAAACATTAATTTACTCTTCAAACTGTCATTTCACAAATGATATTGACAATAGGAAAAATTTTTACTAGCGTAACTTTTTGCCATTTATTATTATTATTATTATTATTATTCTTTATAGGTTAAATCCAGGAGAGTTGGAACACATTTTTTTATCTACTACAAATTATATGGAATTAGATAAAAAAATCTAAATTTTGTAAAATACTTTAATATTAACATCCATACATTGGCTCGTAAGGCAGTTTTAATTTTCTTTCATTATTTCCCAGTTTGCAATAATTTTTGAAAAAAGAAGACAATTCCGGGTGTTCTTACGACGCTCGATCTTATTAACAATGGATTATAAATTTGTTTGTAATTTTGCTAGTTACAAATATACATTTTATATTTCTTTTACGTGCTGTTAAACACTGACATACAAAATTAAAATTAAATTTAACAAATTATTTTCCGAGATAGAGCAAGCGTACCATCTCTCCCGGTGTTCCAACTCACCCGGAATTATCCTAACATTTATTTATCACAGATTCTCTTCAAAAAAGATGATATGAATTTCCTTCTACGGTTTTTAAACAATGCCATTGCTGTCAGTATATATTTAGTATTTCTCTTTTACATTGGACAAATGTTTATAAACCAGAGTTCGCTATTGCCCAGAGACATGTAAGAAACGTTATTTTAAATTATATTAAATACTGTAAATATCTATTTTAATTTTACCATATTTTCACTTTTTTACAGATTCAGTGTTATTACCTTTTATTTTGTTAATTAAAAAATATGTTTTAGATTTGACTGTCAATGGTACTTGTATTCTGAAAGAGTGAAAAAGATGTTACATATAATGAATATAAAAAGTCAAAATTATAATGTCATCACTATTGGAAATGTGAGCTTTCTGACTTTAGGAACTTTTGCTAAGGTAATAATAATTAATTATTTTAATAACAACAATGAAAATTCATTTAAAATTTGTACTATTTATTTTTCTTGGACAGGTCGCAAAAACAATATTCTCCTATCTAAGTATTTTAAATACTATAATATAAATATCATAGAATATTAAAAAGTTAAATACTGAAAAAAAACATTTAATAAATTCGACAATATCTTATTATTGTGGGAATTCACATGGAAGCTAACAGTAATGACATCTGCCAGTTTAGAAACTTACAGTATACCTTCAGTTCGTCCGTACAAAGTAGAAAGATACATAAGTGTCATTTTTATTGAAATGAAGTTTTTTGTATCATTGGATTCGTAAAAAAGCTGCATCTAACTGTTTTAAAAAAATTAATAATTTTAATTATTTATTAAAAAAAAAATGTGTTTAAAAATAAGAAAATTTACAAGTATAACAAAATACAGATGAAAAGATACAGAAAGTACTTTGTTTTTAAATTTGTCGTAGAAATTGTCTACGGCACCAAAATGCAACAGAAAATGAACACAAAGTCGCTTGCGTATCTTTTAATATGCTGAAGAAACCTGAGAGAGATCTGAATTCACAACACAAAAAGACCGAGTGCACATATGTTTCTTCTTTTGTTGTAATTAATTTACAGGATGGATGAAATTTACAAATTAAGAAAAACTCGTCAATGCTAGGATTCCAGTGCTGTGTTGCACAATGGCGAAAAATGTAGGTACTTTTTCGTTTCAAATTACCCTATAGATATAGGTGTCAATTTTGATTCAAAATTGAACTTTTTTATAATTATAATTAAATTGTCTATCGATCTGTCAGGTTGTTTTTAAATTTTTATTTATTCAAACATTTTTTTAAATAACAAATTTTAAAAAAGTAACACGATCGTGAAAATTATTTTATCTCATGTTAAAGAATAAAAAAAATGTATTAGAAAACGTATTAAAATAGTTTTGGAATGCTTGGAATGTGCAAACAATAGTGCAACAACTCATTATATTATTATTATTTTATAATACAGTTGTTTCTTGGACACTGCCCATACAAAGGAGAGTTTCGATATTTCACATTAATAATACATAAGAATATAAATAAAAACAGTAGCAAATGCGAGTAGCTTGGGCATACTGGGAAAGTATGGAAGGGACTCTGGATCTCACTCAAATCGCATCGGACGCAATATTCAGTACTCGAAAACGACACCTTTTTCTTATATCCATTGATATAGTTAAATCTTGTATTTAATAGACGAAGTTGTGCGAACATCCGTTTATATTGTAAGGGGAGGCTTGAGCGAAGGTAAGGGGCGGCAGAAGTTCTTGATATTGGGGTAAGAGCGGGCAAAACAAGCTCTACTTGAGTTACTCAAGTCAAACAAATTTGCGCCACTACTAAGAAGACAGAAGCCTTCTAAGGGTCACCTAGGCCCCCGAGGGCTATATACCGGGCAGAGAGGAAGGAAGAAGAGAGAAGGGATAAAAGAGGAAGAAAATAGGAGGGTTAACGAAAACACTGCGTTGCCCACGATTACAACATAGACATTGTAATCCCGGGAAGGGAGGGATGTGGGAAAAATTACCTTTTAGCGGAGTCTGTGACATCCAAACGGAATTAGAAGACCCAAGTGTCCCTTTCGGGAAGGAGAAGTATTTAGCAACCCTTGTTAGTGCTCAGCAACAAGTTGCTGAACGCTCCCAAGGACAGTACCCGCGGGGAACCTCGTGGAGGCCCTTCTCCCAGCAACTGCCGTAGCAAGTGTGCTCACTCAGTACTAGGAATCGTAATAGGAGCAGTTTCGACGATCTGGACAGTGGCCCAATCTATTCTTTCAGATATGCTGCTTAAGTCGCCAGATCTCTACTCGGCCCAGTCTCTCATATTTCCTGGTCAACAACCAAGTTGTGGCTCCTTTACTTGGTTCACTTACTAACATGTACTGACAGAGGGGACGAGGCTCTGCGTTCCAGCGCGTTCCGTTACTACGTTCGATTCACCCTCAACGAGGCGTCTCGCCTTCCATAAGAGCGACCTGCTCTATCACTACGACTTCGGGCACGACCAGTGGCCAGAGAATCGGACTCCTCTAGAGAGTCATAGTGTCCTGGCACTGATCGGTACCGGTCTTCCGGGGATATGGGTCACCAGCGCAAGCCACTGGACCTACACGTTTCAGTGGACGGGATTGAACCAGAAACAGCCCCGTGCCGACCTACTCCTTTCGGTACCAAGTGATCAAGTACTGGCCCGCCCTCACCCTTAAGACTTTTCCGAAGTCCTAGGTGTGACACATACAGAACTCGTACCTTTCAGTCAGGAGAGTCACAGAGAACCTGCACCTCAACGCCAGGATGTTTTATTACACGAGCCTGTACCTGCCACCGTCCATTAACCATATACCTATTGGCTTCTTCACGTTGACACCAGGCGGTATTTTGGGACGTTTGATTCTTGTTACTGACTGTTCGCACAGCGCCCTCTAGCAAGCCAGAATGCCCCTTAACCACAACGAAAAGGGCAGCGCCGATCGCATGATCACTGCTAAAGCTCAGCCAGAGACGCGACAGTAGCTGAGGCTAATCTCTTATCGGATGGCCCTATCGGCTTAGCTCAGGCACAGCGGGGTCGCTAAACCCGTAATCAAATTCACGATTTGTGAACCTGATTCCTTGCGGAAAGTTACTCGAGTCAGCCAAATCTTTACTGAAAAGAGAAGTCTCATGTGACTTTAAGATTATAGGCCAAGCGTGAATATTCCGAACATGTACAAACTCCCGCCACCTCTCCTCCTCGTTACAAGTTAGAAAAAAAGTTTTAACTTTCAGCACCCAGTTGTTTCCATAATCCGCATAACGAACAACTAGGTCACACAGCCTTGCAAGACATAATTTAGGGTATCTATTTTCGTCCATACGATCAATCTTATTAGGCCACAAAAACGTGTCGGGAAAGACCCGCACTGATAGCGCAGTAACACCTGACTCAAGTCGAATTGCATAATTCGGCGTGTTTTTAGGTACTTTTAAAAGAGATTTGAAAAATCCCGTCTGAATTGTTTTTAAAAGATCTAGGTGATCCAGACCCCACAAAGAGACCCCATGAAAAATGGTACTCGTTACTAAGCTCATGTAAAGTTTTTGGAAATAGTAACATGAAATTTTTTTACAATCACTAAAGTAAATTATTTTCTTAAGATTTATTTTTGATTAAAACACAATTAACTTGCAAAACTCTGTTTACAAGTATTTAAAATTTAAATAACGGTGATAAACATATACCACGGTGCGCCTGAAATGTTTTTTTATGAAAGGATCTTGCACTCGAAATTTTTTTGTCGATTTTGAATCTGTGAGGTTCCTCGAGTATTTTAAGACCAAAAAAAAAAATCACTGGAGCCCTTTCTGAGAAACTTTGATTTTTTTTCAAAAAAACGAAAATACAATTTCTCTTAAAAAGTTTTCATTTTCTGAAAAAACTCATTATACAAAAGTTATAGATTATTTTTGTTGTGCAATCATATGTTCATGTTGTATAACAAGAATCGACAAGAAATATTCAGATGCTAGCACCTTTGGGCAAAGCTTTGGGTTAAATTTATTAAAAAACATTTTAAAAAATCAGGTTTCGTCGATTTTCATAGAAACTATTGATTATATAAAAAAAATGTTTGTATACAAATTTTTCTTTTTTTAATAGCTGGAACTTTTGAAAATAAAAATTTTTGAAGTTAAATTTAATTTTCATTTTTTTTTTTTAAATCAAAGTTTCTCAAAAAGGGCTCCAGCGATTATTTTCTTTTTGGTTTTAAAATACTCGAGGAACCTCACACATTCAAAATCCACAAGAAAATTTTGAGTGCAAAAACCTTTCATAAAAAACCATTTCAGGCGCACCGTGATACATATATAACATAATTATATATCTGTATACATCTTAACGCTCTCAAATATATGTAAATATATAAACGTTAGTTTCATTACAGAAAAAAAACAAATTTTTTAATTTAAATTTTTCATGCAATAAAATTAAGTACTTAAATCTTTTGGCAGTAATCATATTTTTAAAAAATGTTAATAATTTAGGTTTAATTTTCTTTTATGTGTCTTTATAGTCTTTACCACAATTTTTTTTTACAATATAATTGTATGTATAATCCAAGAACAAAACGTTGAAAATGTTTTGGAAAAAGAAAAATGTTGGAACTTTTTCTTAATTTTGCAACTTTTCAAGCCTATAAAAGCCTAATACTAAAAATAAACGAAAATCCCCAATTACAAAAATTGTTTACCAAAACCGCTCTTCGAAACTCTCTAGGCGAAAGGAAAAGGGCCAAACCACACAGCAAGGGACATCTAATGGAATCAAATATAAGTTTAATTCCTAATCACCGGTCAGAAGGAAGGAGGACTCAAGAGGAAAGATAGGGAAGGCACAAGACAAACCCCCAAATTATTGCCACAATCTTCCTTCCTGGTTGAGCCGTTGAGTTGAACGGTTATAAATTTTGAGTTCAAAAAGTTTCTGTAATTAGCAGCCATGATGGCGAGATCTTTTGTGACAAAGTATTATTAGTTAATCCAACTTGATTATTATTATTTTAGACTGGCAATTGTCACGACGAGTCTTCTCACACTGGTAAGCGGCTGGTTCTTTAGTTTAATCTTTATAAAAGAATGTGAAATCGCCATGTGCATTGGCCAGACTCAGCTCGGGTAAAATCAAGTTTAATAATCGTAAATTTAAATTGTCTTCCCAATAGTCTATGGATTTCTTTTTATAACCAATTTCTCACCTCCTTAAAAGAATAAAATTTCCATGCAATTAAATAAAATTGTCAGTTCTTTCTTTGATCAATTATTTTTGTATTAGAAACATTTTGCGGACAAATTTTCTCAAACTCGTCCAATCTCGCTGGAACGAATATTTAGAGGTATTTTGGGTCGCTGATTACGAATTTCGAGTCACTTTTTCAAAATTACAAAATTCAAAGTCCAAGATGGAAGACAATTTTTCTAAAACTCGTCCAATCTTGCTGGAACGAACATTTAGGGATATTTTGGGTCGCTGATTACGAATTTCGAGTCAGTTTTCAAAATTAAAAATCCAAGGTGTCAGACCATTTTTCTAAAACTTGTCGAATTTCGTTGGAACGAATTAAGAGGTATTTTTGGTCGCTGATTACAAATTTCGAGTCGGTTTTTCTAAAAATCACAATGATTGATCACAAATTTCGGACATAGTGTTTAAAACTTGTGAAATCTTGCTGGGAAGATTTAAACAAACGTCTTTTGTGTTTTCGATTACGAAGTTTTAGTCTGTTTTTTTCTAAAGTCCAAAATGACATATTTTTTTTTTTATATCCAGACACATTTTTAAAAATTTGTTAATTTCTTGTGGAACATAAATTTGAGTCATTCTAAGTTGATGATCACGAATTTCGAGTTATTTTTTCTATAATCCAAAACAGCGGATCTAATTTTGCAGACAGATATTGATATTACAAATAGAGCTCTCTGATGGGCCGGTAAGTTCAGGCGCGTGTTTAGGGAAAAGGTCAAGGGGGTCATGACCCCCCCTAAAAGAGTTAAATTTATATGCGAGTGAGAGAGATAGCGCTATAGTGTTATCTCTTTCTCTCTCATATATAACCTCCCCTAAAAACCTTGTCTGGACACGCGCCTGGGTAAGTTTCCGCAAAGATTACCGGCCAATCAGATAGCTCCATTTGTCTGGCAGATGAACATTCTACGTTTTTAATATTTGGGAAGTTTAAGAGTCTACTAAATGGAATTTCAGTCACTTAAATGTTCGGAACAATGTCAAATCTGATAAATACAACTTCTAAGAAATTTACATTCGAGAATTTAAACATTCTGACAAATGAAAATACAAGAGGTTAAATATTCTGAGAAATGGAATTTTGCGAGGTTAAATATTTCGACAAATGATAAATCTAAAAAAAACAGTATCTAGAAAATGCAAAAACGAAAAATTAAGTATTATGAGAAATGGAGTTACGAGAAATTAAATATTCAAGTAAACGGTAAGTCTGATGAATACAATATCTGCCAAATTCATATTTCAGAAATGAAATGATCTGAAAAATTAAGTTGCGGAAAATTGAATATAAGGACAAATTTCTGGAAAATGCATATTCAGGAAGGTTAATATTTCGACGAATAAAATTTCATGAAGTTAAATATTGAGACAAATGAAATTGCAGGAATTAAAATATTCGTATAAATAAATTTCGGTTATAAATAAATTTCGGCTTTGTAACTACAAAAGTTTTTAGAAAACATTTGCGAAAATAAGCAATGTAATAAGATAATAAAACATGCTAACAAAGACAACCTGCAACCACATTTTTGTTCTGCTTTGTCTCTAAATATTTTGAAAAAATTTTCAGCGCTGATTGATTGCACAATTCACTTCCCTCACTGATATTATTTTATTTATTTAACTATAGGTTACAAGTGACCCTCACTGTTGTATTGCATTTAAATAATTTCAACATATATTAGATGCATCCCTCGTTGCTGTAAAACATGACATTGCTGTTAATAAAAATTATAATGTCACTAGAACTCGTATTATTTGTACAGCTCGGACGTGTGTCCAAATTGGCAAGGTCACCTTGAAGTAAAACACACAAACATGCAGGACCGTGCGAAGAATTTTAGGCTTGTTCGGAAAAATAGAGCTTTAGTGACTGAGGGAAAGGATCCACCAATAGGTGCGCTCTGAATTGCTCGAGTCGAGCTGAACTTTTCCGCTCTCCCCTCGTCCCGCTTCAGCACCTATAATCTAATAAAAAGGTTTCGAATAAAATGAGTTCTGGTGTACTCCGTAAATAAATACTCCTCGCTGCTGCATTACTGATAATATTAATTATGAGCAATCAAAAATAAAAATGTTATTACAAATTATCAATAATAAGTAATTTTGTATTTATATAATACAAAAATAATACTTTAATCAAAACCACCCACATTCACCATCTTCGTTTTCATTCTTAATATTTAAAATAAAATATCCCCATGCTGATTTTTTTGCGTAATGTATATATATGAAGTGTCCCTCGCTGTTTCATAGATTAAAATAATTTCAACGCATGTCATATGCATCCCTAGCTGCTGTACAACATTACAATAATGATAATATTAATTATCAGCAATCAGTAAATAAAAATATTATCACAAATTATTAAGGAAAGTATATGCACTGTTATTTTATATTTATATAATACAAATAATATTTTAACAAAAACCACCAACATTCACCATATTCGTTTGTTTTCTTAATATACAAAATAAAATGTCCCACGCTGATTTTTAGTATAGTATGAATTCCTCGCTGCATTTTTGCATGTGTAGCACTGTAGGATAACTTTTGAGTCTATTTGACTCACTGATCAGTTCGAATGTCATGATACATAAAATAAACGTTGAAAATATCTTGCCATTACCAAGTTTATTTAGGAAACAATAGGAAAAGGATTTTTTATTCGCTCAAAAAACACTCCGAAACTTTTGTCATGTAAAAAAAATAATACGTTTCTCTTTTTTCGTTATGATTTGTTACTAAAGTATTACGTACGTCGAAGTGCGACTGTTATTGCAAGGTGAATATATGTTTTTAAACATGATTTCAAAACTTATTATAATCTATCGCGTACGTTACTTTTTGTCGATTTTGGAGAAAAAATGGTTTATTTTTCTATAAATGTGACTAGGTACAATACAATTTTCTTTGATAAGTGTAAAATTGTTTTACTTATAAATAAGTCAAAATTTCATTTATCATTAAGTAATATTTTCACTTTTATTTTTTAGATATATCTGAGATGATTTCACTTATTCATATATCTCAGCTCAGTTCACAAACAGTTTTTACATGTGCTTCCTAGTACCATTTTCGAGTATATATAACATTAAAATTGGTAATAATATTTGTATAAAATAAGATACTAACACTCGCTTTTGCTTATTAATTCATCTTTTCTAGAAGGATCAATCTCTCCTCCATTTTGTTCTTTTTTAAACGTCTCTTATGATGTTAAATGTTGATAGAGATAAATTTTCATACGAATGGCTTTTTCCATAAGAAGTGGAACTAAAACTTACATGTGTTCAAAATTGATTTTTTAATGGACTCTTGGCTGTAGAGAAAAAACAGAAAAAGTGATCCATCTCTCCTCGACTTACCTGCTTGTACTTTTTGAGATATTTTAGCCTTTTATGTCAAACAATGTAGAATTCTTTGATCTGGTCATCAATTGAGGCATCGGATCAAAGAATCAGCTCTCCGGTCGAAACGCGTAGAAATGTTGGCACCTAGAAAATTTTATGGCAAATTTTTTAAACTCAAAAAATTAATTCTTTTTTAATGCAGAGACGTTTAGAAACCAAAAGAACACATTTTTTCCTTTAAACTTTTTTCTGAAATGCATATTCTTAACAAAAAAACAAATAAAAAGTGAAAAATCTATTTTCACGAAATCAATTATTTTTTAATGATTTCATCGTCATATCTCGGCCAAATATTGTTAAAATTATTTAAAAATTGGTATAGTACTTTAGTATATTATAAGGATGACTACAGTTAAAACTAAAATCTTAAAAAATTTAATTATTTAATAATATTTAATAACAAAGTGATAAGTTAAAAAATACGCATTTATAATTTTATATGCTGTGAATTTTACGTTCTGTTGGAGACTAAGAAGACTTCAAGCGTAGAAGTTTTTTTGTTTATGATTGAAGAAGTTTTCTTCTTTAAAAAAAAAGTTAAAAAAAAAGCTTAAAACGAATTTTTAAATCACATTACATACAAGATGTGGAAGCCGGCAATTGACAGGAGTGGGAGAAGGACCTAAACGGTTGGGAAGGAGTATGGAGTTGTCGTGAAGTTAGTGTGGACAAGGCAGGACGTCGCTTCGGATACTTAAAGAGTGTATAGTTTAAAACATGAGTGTTTCGGATTGTTCAGTTATTATTAGTTTTGTGTTGCATATCAAATGTAATAGAATAGTTCTAAATAAACCATTGCATACCAGGGAAATGTGAATTAAGATTATTGATTATTAGGGTAGCACAAAGTGGCGACGAGGATTAACTGAAATCCAGCGTAAGTACTCAAAATATAAATAAAATAGTAAATAAAATAAATGAGCTTACTACGTACACAGAAGGCTTATGGCCCAATTTTAAATATTTTTGTGTGGAATGCACAGAAGGCTGGGAGCCAGTTGTAAATATTTTGTGTAAAATGCACAGATGGCTGTGAGCCAGTTTTAAATATTTTGTGTAAAATGCACAGATGGCTGTGAGCCAGTTTTAAATATTTTGTGTAAAATGCACAGATGTCTGTGAGCCAGTTTGAAAAATTTTTGTGTGAAATTCACAGAAGGCTATGAGCCAGTTTTAATTAATTGTATGCAAGGTGTGTAAAATACTTTCAGTTTATTTTTAGGAAAACTCATTAATTTTATTACATATTATTAATATACGTAGTTCGACCTTAAACAATTATATACAAGAACCTTTGTCATTTGTTATCTTTCAGAGACCACTTTAAAATTCTACTCAGCACAATGGATTACGCAGGTATAAGACCATTTCTCTGCGATAATCGAGACAAAGCTGTAATTAGGAGAGAGTGGGAGAAATGGCTTTGGTCAATGGAATTATACCTGGCATCAGAGGAAATAGTAGACCCAATCAAGAAGAGAAATAAATTGTTATATTTGGGTGAAGTACAACTTGAAGAGGTAGCATACTCCTTACCTAATGCCATTGTTTTTCCTGAGACTGAAGAAGATATTGATTTATTTAAAACATTGATAGACAAACTGACAGAATATTTTTCCCCTGTTCAAAACTCAACATTTGAAAGACATGTTTTTAGAAATGTCAAAGCAGAAAAAGGAGAAAATTTAAGTAAATTTTTACTGAAAATTAGACAACAGACATCAAAATGTTCATTTGGATCCAATGCACAAGAATCGACAGAAATTAGTTTGAAAGACAAATTGATTGACGGCTGGGCACCGACAGATCTCAAGAAACAGTTTTTAGAAAAGGAAGTACCTTGGATGAAGTAATCGAATTATGTAAAATACACGAACAAACGTGGCAACAGTCAAAACTCATGCATACGGGTAGTGTGCCAGGTACATCCACTATCAATAAAATTTCATTGTCAAATAAGCAAAATCAGAACTCTCCATGTTCCAGATGTGGTCGTCGCGGCCATTCAGCTAACGACAATTAATGTCCAGCTAAAAAGGTAAAATGTTTTAAATGCGGCTTTCAAGGTCATTTTTCACAGTGCTGCAGATCCAAAGGCGATAAAAGACAATCTGAACATCACGCCGATAAACTTTCTGGAAACAAGCATGGAAGAAAATTCAGAATTAGAGCAATCATTCAATAAAATGAAAAACTTTGATTGCTTTAAAATTGACGACAGATACCAACAGGGTAGACAATTAGATAGAGATGATCTAATTAAAGGCATAGTAGGTGGAACGCAAGTAACTATTCTTATAGATTCAGGAAGTACAGCCAATATTTTAACAAGTCAAGATTGGGAAAAATTACAGAACGGAAAAGCAGCAGTATGGGACATCGATGATAAGAGACATGATAATCTAATACCCTATGGTTCTTGTGGATCTCTACAAATTCTTCAGCGCTTACAAACCACACTTGCAGTTTCTAAAAGACGAGAAATTTTAGCTGACTTTTATGTAGATAAAAACGGTGATATTTCATTACTTGGGAAAGAATCCGCAAAACAACTAGGAATATTGAAACTGGGCCTTGACGCAAATATTAATCAAATTGGAAAAAAATCTGCATTTCCAAAAATTAAGAATGTAACCGTAAAATTGACTATTTACCCAAAAATAGAACCCGTGAAATAACCAGTAAGAAGGATCCCGGTAGCAGTCGAAGGTTAAGTAGAAGAAAAATTAAAAGAAGCTTTGGAAAGTAATATAATAGAGAAAGTAACAGGACCGAGCGACTGGATTTCTCCTATATAGTTGTTATTTTAAACCAGAAGATAACATCCGTATATGGTGGATTTCACGGAAAATTTACTGCCCCAAAAATAAAATATGTCCAATCTATTGCAAATTTTTAATATGAGTTGTCCTATTAAATAGTAATTTATCCTATAAAGATTTTAAAATTTTTTAAAAAATTGGGGCAGTGGAAGGGGGAAAAGTTTGGCATTTTTTGGTAATTCACTCTTCTTTTCCTATTTCCACTGCTTTAATGAATTGATCAAAAAATTTTATGTGACATGATTTTTGTAGATTTTTGCATAACCTTTCGATTGAAAAGGTCCATTTTATATTTTTTAAATAATTTAACATTGATTTTTCAAAATTAAAAATAAATTTGAGTTTTTCTCAAAGATAGGCCTTTTTAATTTTTTTAAAAATATTTTTAAACGTAAGCTAAGGTTTTTTCCTATAAGAACCTAAAATTTCAAAAATGCGTTTTTTTCGTTTTCGAGAAATAAAATGATGAATACCGCGCGACGCCGGATCGACTATAAGGGCTCGCGTCGACTCGGCGATTCGACATCGATCCGGCGTCGCGCAGTATTCATCATTTTATTTCTCGAATATCATTTTAAATAATTTTAACAATATTTGGCCGAGATATGACGATGAAATCATTAAAAAATAATTGATTTCGTGAAAATAGATTTTTCACTTTCATCTCCTCCCAATGGCAAGTCTTCCCAGGGCATCTCCTCCCAGTGGCAAGTCTGACAGGGGCATCTCTTCCCAAACACCGTTCAAGCTCATGCCACGCCCACCCAACCTTCAACCTTTAACTTGGCAACCTTGAGCAATTCTCACCAGCGCATCTCCACCCAAATAAAAATGTATAAATTCGTGGCAGTCTTAGGCAAGTCTCCCCAGGGCATCTCCTCTCAAGTGAGAATGTATGAATTTGTAGCAGTCTTTGGCTAGTCTTACAAAGGCATCTCCTCCCAACAAAGAATGTATGGATTTGTGGCAGTCTTGGGCAAGTCTTCCCGGGGCATCTCCTCCCAACTAGGAATGTACGGATTTGTGGCAGTCTTGGGCAAGTCTTCCACGGGCATCTCCTCCCAAGTAACAATGTATGGACTTGTAGCAGTCTTCGGCAAGTCTCCCCAGGGCATCACCTCCCAACTAAGAATGTATGAATTTGTAGCAGTCTTTGGCTAGTCTTCTCGGGGCATCTCCACCCAACGAAGAATGTATGGATTTGTGGCAGTCTTGGGCAAATCTTCCAAGGGCATTTCCTACCAAGTGAGAATGTATGGACTTAGGGCAGTCTTCGGCAAGTCTTCCCGGAGCATCTCCTTCCAACTAAAAATGTATGGATTTGAGGCAGTTTTGGGCAAATCTTCCAAGGGCATCTCCTACTAAGTGAGAATGTATGGACTTGTGGTAGTCTTGGGCAAGTCTTCGCGGGGCATCTCCTCCCAACAAAGAATGTATCGATTTGTAGCAGTCTTGAGAAAGTCTTCCCGGGTCATTTCCACCCAACTAAGAAAGTCTGCATGTGTGGCAGTCTTGGGCAAGTCTTTCAACGGCATCTCCTCCCCAGTGAGAATGTATGGACTTGTAGAATTCTTGGGCAAGTCTTCCCGGAGCATCTCATCCCAAATAAAAATGTATGGATTTGTGGCAGTCTTAGGCAAGTCTTCCAAGGGCATCTCCTACCAAGTGAGAATGTATGGACTTGGGGCAGTGTTAGGCAAGTCTTCCCGGATCATCTCCTTCCAACTAGGAATGGATGGATTTGTGGCAGTCTTAAGCAATTTTTCCCAGGGGATCGCCTCCCAACTGAAAAGGTGTGAATTTGTAGTAGTCTTTGGCAAGTCTTCCCGAGGCATCTCCTCCCAAATAAAAATGTATGGATTTGTGGCAGTCCTAGGCAAGTCTTCCAAGGGCGTCTCCTACTAAGTGAGAATGTATGGACTTGTGGCATTCTTGGGCAAGTCTTCGCGGGGAATCTCCTTCCAACTAGGAATGTATGGATTTGTGGCTGTCTTGAGCAAGTCTCCCCAGGTGATCTCCTTTCAACTAAGAATGTATGAATTTGTGGCAGTAGTTGGCAAGTCTTCCCGGGGCATCTCCTCCCAACAAAGAATGTATCGATTAGTAGCAGTCTTGGGCAAGTCTTCCCGGGTCATTTCGACCCAACTAAGAATGTCTGCATTTGTGGCAGTCTTGGGCAAGACTTTCAAAGGCATCTCCTCCCCAGTAAGAATGTATGGACTGGTAGAATTCTTGGGCAAGTCTTCCCGGAGCATCTCATCCCAAATAAAAATGTATGGATTTGTGGCAGTCTTAGGCAAGTCTTCCAAGGGCATCTCCTACCAAGTGAGAATGTATGTATCCATTCCTCCCAACTAGGAATGGATGGATTTTTGGCAGTCTTAAGCAATTTTTCCCAGGGGATCGCCTCCCAACTAAAAATGCATGAATTTGTAGCAGTCTTTGGCAAGTCTTCCCGGGGCATCTCCTCCCAACAATGAATGTCTGGATTTGTGTCAGTCTTGGGCAAGTCTTCCAAGAGCATCTTCTCATATACGAGAATGTATAAACTTGTAGAATTCGTGTGCAAGTCTTCTCGAGACATCATCTTCCAACTAAGAATGTATGGATATGTTGCAGTCTTGGGCAAGTCTTTCCGTGGCATTTCATCCTAAATCACAATGTATGGACTTGTAGCAGTCTTGGGCAAGTCTTCCCGTAGCATCTTCTTCCAAAAAAAATGTATGGACTTATAGCAGTTTTAGGCAAGTTGCCTAAGGGCATCTACTCTCGAATGAGAATGTGTGAACTTGTGGCAGCCTTGGGCACGTCTACCCGGGGCATCTCCTCCCAACAAGGAATGTATAGATTTGTGGCAGTCTTGGGCAAGGCATCCCGGGGGATCTCCTCCCAACAAAGAATGTATGAATTTGTGGCAGTCTTGGGCGAGCCTTACCGTGGCATTTCCTTCTAAAGCAGAATGTATGGACTCTCAGCAGTCTTGCGCATGTCTTCCTGGGGCATCTCCTCTCAAAAGAGTACGTATGGACTTGTGTCAGTCTTGGGCAAATCTTCATGAGCCATCTCCCCACAACTAAGAATGTATGTATTTGTGGCAGTCTTGTGCAAGTCTTTCCGGGGCCTTCCCTCCTAAATGAGAATTTATGGACTTGTAGCACTCTTGGGCAAGTCTTCTCAGGGCATCTCCTCCTAAGTGAGAATGTATGGACTTGTAGAGTTCTTGGGCAATTCTTTCCGGAGCGTCTCCTCCCAACTTAAAATGTATGGTTTTGTGTCAGTCTTAGGCAAATCTTTCCGGGGCATCTTCTTTCAACTAAGAATGTATGAATTAGTGGCAGTCTTGGGCAAGCCTTTCCAGGGCATCTCCTCCCAAGTGAGAATGTGTGGACTGGTGGCAGTCTTGGGCAAGTTTCCCTAGGGCCTATTTTCCCAAGTGAGATTGTTTGGACTTGTGGCAGCCGTGGGCAAGTGTTTCCTGGGAATATCCTTCCAACTAAAAATGTATAGATTTGTGGCAGTCTTAGGCAAGTCTTCTTAAAGCATCTCCTCCCAAGTGAGAATGTATGGACTTGTGACAGTCTTGGCTAAGTCTTCCCAGGGCATCGTACATGGACAAGTGGCAGTCATAAGAAAGTAATCCATATAATCTCACTTGGGAGGAGATGCCCTGGGAAGACTTGCCTAAAACTGCCACAAGTCCATACACTCTTAGTTGGAAGTAGATGCCTTGGGAAGACTTGCTAATGACTGTTACAAGTCCATACATTCTTACTTGGTAGGAGATGCCCTGGGAAGACTTGCCCAAGACTGCCACAAGTCCATACATTCTCGTTTGATAGGAGATGCCCTGGGGAGACTTGCCTGAGACTGACACGATTCTATACATTCTTATTTGGGAGGAGATGCCCTGGGAAGACTTGCTTATGAGTGTTACAAGTCCATACATTCTTACTTGGGAGGAGATGCCCCGAGAAGTCTTGCCTAAGTCTGCCACAAATTCATACATTCTTATTTGGGAGGAAATGCCTTGGGAAGACTAGCCAAAGACTGCCACAAGTCCATACATTTTAACTTGGGTGGAGATGCCCTGGGAAGACTTGCCCAAGACTAACACAAGTCCATACATTGTCACTTGGAAGTAGATGCCCTGGGGCACGGTGATCTTGAAATAATTTAAATGGCTTTGACACACACCTCTTACAAATCTTGAAAAAAAACTTTTCTGCATCATCTACTGAGTTGATTTCAACTAAAATTGATATTGCGTATTTGGACGATTTTTTTTTAAATTTCATTGTTTTTATCTATTCAAAAAAATATAAAGAATTTGAAGAAATTTTAGTAATGATTGCTTATTCTGTTAAATTAACTCAAAATAAAATGATAGTCGATACTAAAAAAATTAAAAGATAAGCAAAATAGTATTTAATTTTTAATAATTACTAAATTTATTCATTAATGATTTTAGTTATGTAAAAGTTATTGTATGTGCCTAATAATTTATTCTATCATTTAACTATAAGTCTATAGATATTACTAAAATATAATTACAGATTTTCCCGCGTACTCTGCAATACTGTTCTGTCGATAACGCAGTAAGTGTCCTTATCGGTGGAACAATTAGGAAACACACACAGTACTTCTTTGAGCTTACAAGTTTTGGCCTGTCGGCGACGTCTTAAAGTCTGTCAAAGAATGTTTATATATAAATTATTTAGAAATAATTCAAAATGAGTTTGAATAAGGATCATGCGTATTCGCACAGTGAAAATCGAAGGAGAGTGTGTATAATGTGTTTAAAAAAATTACATGGTTTAAAAGAATTGAGTGAAAATTTAATAAAGAAAATTCAAAATTTTGCCAGTTACAATGTTAAGAACGATGAACGATTGCCATCAGTAATTTGTTCCACGTGTAAAATTTCTGTGTACCAATCCAATAAAGGGGCCCGTATCATTTTGACACAAATTTTTTCGGGCAACTTGTTATATTGTACTCCCGAATATGAATGTTATATTCTACTCTTTCTGAAATCAAAAATTTTTAAGTTTTAATTATTCAATAATTGAAAATAAGTCTTTTACTTAATTAAGTCTTTTAATATTAATTTAATGTACTAAAATCAATTATTAAATAAATAAGGATTTAAAATCATTGATTATAGAAGGAGTAAAATATAACATTCATCTTCGGGAGTACAATATAACAAGTTGCCCGAAAAAATGTGTGTCAAAATGATACGGGGCCTAATAAAGAAAATAAAATTGTGAAATTTCCAGATTATTCACAATTTACGTATCCTTTAAAAACAACACGATCAAACGCAGAAGATATATGTACTTGTACTCTTTGTGAATTAGCAATACAAAATGGTTTGCAGTTTCGACAAAAAAACGCCAAAAAAGAAATACAAGTTAAAAAAGTGTGTACTAAGTGTTTGTCGGAATTAGGAAAAGGTAAGAAGCATAACTGTGTTAACTCAACGAAAATTACAAATATAATTAATGATGTTCAAAGCGAATTGACAATGAAAGAACAAGAGCACTTAGTTTGTAAAATAATTAAGAAGAAAGATCCGATGAATAACAAAGAACTAAAATTATCGCGCTCACATAGTAAAGCAATGCAAGTACAATTACGTTTGAAGACAACAATTAACTCAAATCAAAAAGTTAAGATCTTAACTGATGATATGTTAAAAATTAAATTAAATTTAGGCTTATCTGCTAATAATACTAAAAAGTTAGCATCATCATTACGTATAAGCCTGAATAATCGAAACTTATTTGAAAGCAATTTATCGGACCAGTTGCAAAAAAGGGCTCACATATTAGAAGATTATTTTACCGTGAAAAGCGGCGACTTTTTAAATCATAAAAACAATTAATCTTTTAGTACTACTAAAGATTTTGTGATCTGCAACAACGTTTCTAATTTGATAAACTTTGTCAAAACACGTCGAGATTTTAAAGATGTAATTTTGAAGATCGGATTAGATGGTGGTGGAGGGTTCTTCAAAATTTGCTCGTCAATATTAGAAAATTCTAAAGAATTGCAACGTGATGTTAACCAAAATAGACAACGCTACAAGGATGGAATCGCGTCTAACAAATTTAAGGACTCTGGTGTAAAAAAAATTTTTATCTTAGCAATAGTAGTAGGCACTCAAGAAAACTTTGAAAATGTTTCCTTTGTATGGAATCAATTGAATTTAAATTCACTTACTCAGTTCACTATTTCAACTGACTTAAAGTTGGCAAACATACTTTCGGGATTAATGAGTTGAGGGGCTGATAGTAAAAACAAGTTAAAAAATTATCGGGAGCAAAACGAAGTTAAAGTATTATCTATTTGGAAAAATGAAACAAATTACGCACTACGAGTAAAAACGAAACAAAAAGTTGTCAGAGTAAAAACGGAATAAGATTTCACTGGGCGCAAAAACCAGTTAGAATTTTGTCCCGTTTTTGCTCGAACTAATATTTGAATTCACTTTTGATTCCGCTTTAATTACGAACAGTTTATTTCTTTACTTATATTATATTCCTGTTATAAATTCTTATTTTAAATAATAATCGGATTAAAATAACTTATTAAAAAAGCTCATTTAGAACCAACATTAAACAAATAATAAAGATGTATTCAATATTTTCTGATTCGTTTTAAGATAAGAAATAAGATTTTTGTATCCATTAAGTTTAATTTTTAGCATGGAAAAAATGTTTGTCAAAAAACGTTTTTTTTCGATGAAAAAAGGTGCTCAAGGAAATTTGATTGGGTATTTTCTAAAATACCTGGGTCCAAAATTTTGATATTCATAAGCTTAACAAGTCATCCAAATTTTATTGGAATCCGTTGAAGCGTTCTCGAGATATCTTGTACACAAAAAACGGTATACACACACATACACACACATATATATATATATTTGGACACTTACTTAAGAATGAAAATTTACGCTTTTTAGATGAAAATAAGTCGATTTAAACTATTTTTGGAAAATCGAAAATCTTAACGATCACAAAGGTTCCTCTATGAGGAAGCAAAATACAGTATATTTGTGAAATAAAAGAAAGCACTTTATTACAAAATGAATCAAAAATTTTTAAGTTTAGGAAAATAATTACAAATAACATTATACATGCAAATAATCGGGAATTGAAGAAAATACCTAATGGCAATTTGAGATACCTAATTGACCTAATTGAAATTTGAGAAAAATGATTGAAGAATTAATAATACATTGAAAATTAAAGACGATAACTTAGATTTGAGATAATAAATGAGAATTTATAAAATTAATTGAAAAATAATTAATATGTCTAATTAAAAAGGTGGAGAAAAAAATTGCAAAAGGATCAAAGAAAATAAAAATTGAAAAAAATAATTGAAAAATGAGATAAATAATTGAAAACTTAGGAAATTAATGGAGGAATATTGAAAATAATTAAAAGTTGAAGAATTTGATTCCAAAATGATAACAATAATAATTGAAAATTAAAGAAAATTGTTAAAATTTGGGAAAAATATTTTAAAATATAGGAAATGAATTGAAGAATAATGAAAATAATAAAAAAAAACTCGAGAAAATATTTGCAAAGTAATAAAAATAATTAAAAATTAAAGACAATATTTTTAACTTGTGAAAAATAATTGAAAAAATTACAACACATATATTTGTAATAAAAGAAAATATTTGCATAATGATAAAAATAATTTTAAATTGAAATAATAATTGAATAATGATAATTAAAATTTATTGTGATAAATTATATAAAATTTAAAAATTATTTTAAAAACAATTGAAAATGACAAAAAGTAATTGAAAAATCATAGAAACAATCGCAAATCAAAGAAAATAATGAAAATTTGAGATAAATAATTGCAATTTTCGCTCTTAATCAAAAACCATTCAAAATAATATAAAATTTGTGAAAATCATTGCAAATTAAGAAAAAAAATTAAAAATTGTCGAAAGTATTTGAAATTTGAGAAAAATAATAATTAAAGAATGATTAAAACATTGAAAATTGGAGACGATAACTTAGATTTGAGATAATTAATAAAAATTTAGGAAATTAATTGAAAAATAATTAATATATCTACTTAAAATGGTGGAGTAAATAATTGCAAAAAGATAAAAGAAAATGAAAATTGACCGAAATATTTGATAAATAAGATAATTAATTGAAAATTTACGAATTTAATTATGATTTAATGATAATAATAGTGAGTATTATTTAAAATTGAAGAAATTTTTAGCTAAATAATAAGAATAAAAATTGAAAGTTGAAGAAAATTGTTAAAATTTGAGGAAAACATTTTAAAATTTAGGAAATTAATTGAAGAGTAATAAAATTAATAAAAAAATCAAGAAAATATTTGCAAAGTAATAAAAATAATTAAAATTTAAAGAAAATAATTATAGTTTGTGAAAAATAATTTAAAAAATTTCAAAATATATTTGTAACATAAGAAAATAATTGCAGAAAAATTAAAATAATTGTAAATTGAAAAAATATCTAGATTTGAGATAAATAATAAACTAGTTGAAAATTATGTCCATTTCATGAACATTTCGCTTCCAAGTAAGCCAAATAATTTGCTTCCTCATAGAGGAAGCAATAGTTTAATAATATAAAAGTTAATCGGAGAAGTTATTAAATAAAAATATATTAAATGCAAAAAAATGAAAAAACATTAATTATTTTACGAATTTTTGATCATATATAAAAGTTTTATAGGTCAATCGATTCGTTTTGAGATAAGGGATATGCTTTTTGTATTCCTTAAGTTTTATTTTTACCATGAAAAAATTTTTTGGCAAAAAACGATTTTTTTTTCGTTGATAAAATGTGCTCAACAAAAATTGTTTGGATATTTTCAAAAATCCCTGTGTCCAAATTTAGATATTCATGAGCTTAATAAGTCATCCAAATTTCATTGGAATCCGTTTAAGCATTCTCAAGATATCCTGTACACAAAAAATGCAACACTCACACATACACTCATATACATACATGCATACATACACACACACACAAATACATGCAGTTATCTGGACATTTGCTTAAAAATGAAAATTTACGCTTTTTAGATGAAAATGAGACGATTTAGGTTTTTTTTTGTAAAATCAAAAATTTTAACGATCACAAAGCTTCCTCCATAAGGAAGCAAAGATTAGAGAATTAATGAAAAAATAATTGAAAATGACAAAAAGCAATTAAAAATCAATTGAAAAATATATCTAATAAAAAAATAATTGATATAAATAATTGTAAATTGAAGAAAATAATAAAAATTTGTAAAAAATAATTGAAAAAATTAGAGACTATATTTGAGATGAACAAGACTACAATTACAATTATTTATTATAATTCTTTAAACGTTAGTTAATTTTAGATTTCATTGATTAAAATTTTAATTAATCCACTCTTTGATAATAAGATAAATTTTAAATTATTTAAAAATTTCTTCAATTTTTCGCAATTCTTTTTTTTTTTATGATTTTAATTATTTGCTACAATTTTCAACTATTTTTATCATTTTTCAACAATTTTCTATAATTTCTAATTATGTTCATAATTTTTCAATTTTTCCCCTAATTTTTTAATTTAATTTCCGTAAGTTTCAATTTTTTCCTTTAATTTTTTTAGATAAAACTTTTTCAATTATAATTATTTCCTTTAGTATCAAATTAGTTTCATTATTTATTAAGCTTTAGGGAAAACATTTTGCTTCGTTATTAGGAAAAGATGAAATTTAAAAGTTTTCTATTAAAAAAGGCTAATTCTGGCACTTGATGAAAACAAAACAATTTCACATTGCCTTTTTTAATAGAAATATTTTAAATGTAATAATTTCTAAACGAAGCAAAACACTTTCCTTAAATTTTAATAGCAATAAGAAAGTTATATTAATTTTAAAAAATATTCAAAACCTCAAATTTTTAGGAGCTTTAAACAAAAGTTATATTAAAAAAACCATCAAAATTTTTCCAAGTAGAAATTTTGTAAATTATTTTATTATTTTAAAGAAATAATTTTCCAAAATATAATTTCCATTATTTCTAGGATTAAAATAATGGGATTTATATTTCTGATGAGTTTTGATTTTTAAAGTAAAATAATTTTTTAATTATAACGTGTTGAATAAAAGTGCCACATTTAAGGTTACGAAATAACATCATGGACCTTACTCGGGACCTCATACTTTTGATTGATAACACCGCCAAAGAAAATAAATTTACTCCATAATGATACAGTTATTAAATTCATAAAATTTTGAAGTTTTATATTTCTAAAAACTTTTTTTTAATAGGTATGTCCGCGGCTGTTCTCAGACAAAAGTCAATGGTTTGACCCTTTTATAATAATTTTCAAACCGAATGTTAAACAACAACATTGAGTTTTAAAATTAGCATAAAAATTTCGCTAATTCTTATTTACATATATTAAACATTTGATTTAAGAGATACCTATTGACAGAAAAACTTGTTTGTGGTAGGTTTCTTTAAAAAATTCTTTTTTAATAATTTTTATCAAATATTAAATTTAGATTCTAAGAAAGAAGTCCTTGAAGACATTGTATAATAAAATTTTCAATATTAAAAGTTTTCTGAAAGAAATTATGTTAATGCGCAGAGATACTCAATAAAAAAACATTTAGTGCTAAGGAAAATATGTTTGAAGAATGTCGGCTCATATATTTTTAATTAATATCTTCGAGTAAAATAAAAAAAATTAAAAGTAATCGTAAAAACGAAACAAATTTTGACTAAAAGCAAAAACGGAATAGAAGGATATCCCGTTTTTGCCCTTAACTTCAAGCGATCCATTTTTCTTCGCAATTGATGATAATTTGTTTTTACGCTGAAACATAATTAACCCATTTTTGCTCCCACCATTTTTATATTCCGTTTTTCCTATCAGCCCCTCAGTTGTGCAAGCACATTTCCTTGCTTGTATTGTGAGACGTCTAAAAATCAATTAGAACAAAAAGGTAGTGATTGTACCATAGCAAATATCTCGCAAAATTTCGAAGATTTTAAACAAAATTGTTCTGTTAAAAAGTTTGCCAAGAACTATAAAAATTGTGTCAATTATCCTGTTTTTCAAAACGCTTTTAATGAAAGTACGAAAATCATAAACATTATACCTCCTCTTGAGTTACACTTGCTACTTGGAACATTATTCTGAACAATCAGTAGAATCTCTTCATACTGATTTCAATAATACATGGATAAAATACAAAGTTAAACAACAAGCTGTGACGTATTCCACATCCCTTTTCAACGCTTTTTGTGAATATAATAGTTGACATGTGTAATAAAAATCTTCAAATGCTTTAATTAATTTTCATATAAACATTATAATACAAAAAATTAAGTTACAGAATAAATTTATTTAATTTGAAAATATTGCGCAAAAATTTTTTGCTCTTAAAATATTTTAATAGCTTTTATGACAATTTTTTGATCAATTAAAGCAAAAAGTAGATTCCATTGGAAACTTTCAACTGATTAAATTTGCTAACATTCTATTTTGAGCAAACTTAACGACAAAAGAAATAATTTTTTTATTTTTCGCCAAAAAAATTCACATTTTTTTTTTAATTAAAGAAAAAATACAGTTTTGAAAAAATCGGCCCAATACGCGATTTTAATTTCAGTGGAAATTAACTCAGTAGATACTACACAAACGTTTTTTTTAAGATTTGGAAGAGGTGTGAGTCAAAGCCATTTAAATTATTTCAGAATCACCGGGGAGGAGACTTGCCCAAGACTGCCACATGTTCATAGATTCTCACTTCGGAGGAGATGCCCTGGCAAGACTTGCCTAAGACTGCCACAAATCCATACATTCTTAGTTGGGAGTAGATGCCCTGGGGAGACTTGCCCAAGACTGCCACAAGTCCATACATTCTCACTTGGGAGGAGATGCCCTGGGAAGACTTGCCCAAGACTGCCACAAGTTCATACATTCTCACTTGATAGGAGATGCCCTGGGAAGACTTGCCTAAGACTGCCACGAATCCATAGATTCTTATTTGGGAGGAGATGCGCTGGGGAGAATTGCCCAAGGTTGCCAGGTTGAAGGTTCGGTGGGCGTGGCATTAGCTTTAACAGTGTTTGGGAGGAGATGCTCCGGAGAGACTTGCCATTGGGAGGAGATGCCCTGGGAAGACTTGCCACTGGGAAGAGATGCCCTGGGAAGACTTGTCCTAGTGAGACTTGCCCGCTGTAGGCATGCAACAGTCTCCAGAAAAAAAGTTTAAAGGAAAAAAATGTGTCCTTTTGGTTTCTAAACAACTTTGCATTAAAGAAGAAATAATTTTTTTAGTTTAAAAAATTTGCCTTTAACATTTTTTAGGGGCCACCACTTTTAAGCGTTTTGAACGGACAGCTGGCTCGTTGATCCGAATCCTCAATTGATATTCTGTTTTCTTTATTTTTCCTGTAATATTCATGTTAAAATACACCATTGTTACAAATTTCAGCACTCTGTGTTAAATTGCTCAAACCGTAAGGGGGAGAATGGTTACTTTTAATGTATTTTTTGGCAAATGCTGGGTTTAATACTGTAGGGGGAGTTGGCTACTGTCGCAGGGGTCTCACTATTAAAGGTCCGCTTTAATACATCATTTCTGAAACCCTACAAAATGTTTATTTATATAGCATACAATTTATAAAATTTTATAAAAATGTTGAGCATAATTAATTGAAAAATAATAAGAATAAGTCTAAAGTGTGAAAAATAATTTAAAATTTGAGAAAAATGCTTTAACATTTTAGAAATTAATTAAAAAAAATATAAAAAATGTAAAAAATAATTTTAATAATAACAAAATTATTTGAAAAACAAAAATAAAATAATTGAAGAATTATTTAAAAAATAATGGAAAATTACAGAAAATAACTAAAAATTTGAGAAAATAGTTGAAAAATGATAAAAGCAATTTTAAATTAAAGAAGATAATTAAAATAATTAAACATTAGATAAATTAATGTAAAAATGAAGAAATAATGTCAAACTTAAAAAAATTATTAAAAATTGAGATTACAAGATATTACAAGATAAGTAATTGAAAATGTCAAAAGTAATTAAAGTTTGAGAGAAATAAGTGATAAAATTCAAAAATACCTATTTTTTTAAAATCAAAAATATAATTGCAGAATAACTCAAAAAATTGGAAATTTAAAAAAAATAATAAATTTTGACATACATTACTGAAATAATTAAAAACTAGCGTAATGAACCTCGCTCGCTGACGCTCGCTCGGTCATTAATATTAATTTAATTGTTTATTGATGTGGACATTTCATAAAATATTAGTAAACTTATTGTTAATTGAATGTTTAATATTTTTTTTACAAATTTTTTATATTTCAATAATTTTTATTGTTATGTTTTATTATTATTATATTGGAAAAAATAAATCTTGTAATATGTAATGTATTATTTACATCAATATTATGAAGCTATTAATTAATGTTGTCTAATTGAATTATCACTGATCGATTATAGGTACTAGTTGAGTATGAGTTCTATTATATTATTATTGCAAAATTTGAAGCTTGATAATCTAAACTATTTTTGTAAATGATCACAGAAAAAATATAAAAAATCTTAATGGATCTACATTTTTTTTTAAATTAAATTTTCGAATCTGAGTTTATTTCCGTTATGTTTCTATATTGGAATAATGTTTGTTTCCACATAGAAAAAGCTTTGTGATCGTTAAAATTTTCATTTATCCAAAAATAGTCTAAATCGACACATTGTCATTTAAATTATTTCGAAAAACTAATTATTTCAAAATGTAAGAAAAATATACTTAAAGTAGGATACAAAATAAAAAATTATTCTTAAAAAACAAATGAAAAAATTGCGCGTAGGTTTTTGTCGATTTAACACATGCGCAGTAGTTTTTTACAAACATTACACATGCGCAGTAGCTTTCTACAAACGTTAGGTATGCGCAGTGGTAAAAATCGTAACAAATAATGATTGTTTAGCAATTTCCACATGAATTGACATTAAAAAACATGTTAGCAAAAAAGTTTAATGCAATGTTTAAAACATATAATTTTAGAGACTAAATTGTACGCACAACATTTTACAAGTGGAGAAAAACGAAATTTTAATTTTCGTTGGAATTAAAAAAAAAAAAAAAAAAAAAAAAAAAAAAAAAAAAAAAAAAGCACCTTTGCGCATGTGCAGTTATCATGTTACCGTGTTACGCATGCGCAATAATAAGACGGAATTTACTGCGCACTTATTAAAAAAAGTATGCTATATGTAGTGAAAATTTAATTATCTGGTGAAGTACAGCACTGCGCATGCGTAATTTTTGAATTTAATTAGAGCACATGTGTGACTATGACTGTGCATGATTGCGCGTGTGTAACAGCAATACAAAACAACTGCGCATGTGAAATGTTTGTTTAGTAGTGCGCACGTTTACACAGCTGTGGTGCACTACTGCGCATGTGCAACAATATGTTGTTCATAAAAAAATGTTCAGTTTAACATGTTTGACACGAATAGTGCCAGTGCGCATTGTTACAAACTATAATAACATGGTGAAATGAACATTTTTGTAAGTAACCTATTGGAAAAAGTAGGTGAACTTTGAAGTCTGTACGACGATGAACGAAGTTTTTTCGGTATCGTATTAATATAATAGAAGATTACCACGTACAATTTTATGAATATTGGGAGAACTTTCAAACTAGTTATTCTCAATAAATAAGTAAATTTTTACAAAACTTTTTTAAACACTAATTATATGGAAGATTTTCTGACAGTATGTTAAATATTTATTACCCCCCCCCCCCCGGTACCCCTAGAAAATGGTTTTTAAAAGTATGAAAAATTGAAAACTTTCAGATCAAAATTTGTTACATTTTATAAACATTTTAAAGAAAAAAAGATTAAAATTAATAAAATTAAATACACTTTTAATGTTTTTATTATTTTTTATGTTCAATAATATAAATTTTTCTATTAAATTTCTTGAATTCCAATATTTAAATTGAATTTTGAATATTCTTTTCTATTATGGGTCATTAATTACAATAATAATGAAAAGAAAACAATTTTAACAAATTTTTTAAATAAAAGTACCTTTGCGCATGTGCAGATATCATGTTACCGTGTTACGCATGCGCAATAATAAGACGGAATTTACTGCGCACTTATTAAAAAAAGTATGCTATATGTAGTGAAAATTTAATTATCTGGTGAAGTACAGCACTGCGCATGCGTAATTTTTGAATTTAATTAGAGCACATGTGTGACTATGACTGTGCATGATTGCGCATGTGTAACAGCAATACAAAACAACTGCGCATGTGAAATGTTTGTTTAGTAGTGCGCACGTTTACACAGCTGTGGTGCACTACTGCGCATGTGCAACAATATGTTGTTCATAAAAAAATGTTCAGTTTAACATGTTTGACACGAATAGTGCCAGTGCGCATTGTTACAAACTATAATAACATGGTGAAATGAACATTTTTGTAAGTAACCTATTGGAAAAAGTAGGTGAACTTTGAAGTCTGTACGACGATGAACGAAGTTTTTTCGGTATCGTATTAATATAATAGAAGATTACCACGTACAATTTTATGAATATTGGGAGAACTTTCAAACTAGTTATTCTCAATAAATAAGTAAATTTTTACAAAACTTTTTTAAACACTAATTATATGGAAGATTTTCTGACAGTATGTTAAATATTTATTACCCCCCCCCCCCCCGGTACCCCTAGAAAATGGTTTTTAAAAGTATGAAAAATTGAAAACTTTCAGATCAAAATTTGTTACATTTTATAAACATTTTAAAGAAAAAAAGATTAAAATTAATAAAATTAAATACACTTTTAATGTTTTTATTATTTTTTATGTTCAATAATATAAATTTTTCTATTAAATTTCTTGAATTCCAATATTTAAATTGAATTTTGAATATTCTTTTCTATTATGGGTCATTAATTACAATAATAATGAAAAGAAAACAATTTTAACAAATTTTTTAAATAAAAGTACCTTTGCGCATGTGCAGATATCATGTTACCGTGTTACGCATGCGCAATAATAAGACGGAATTTACTGCGCACTTATTAAAAAAAGTATGCTATATGTAGTGAAAATTTAATTATCTGGTGAAGTACAGCACTGCGCATGCGTAATTTTTGAATTTAATTAGAGCACATGTGTGACTATGACTGTGCATGATTGCGCATGTGTAACAGCAATACAAAACAACTGCGCATGTGAAATGTTTGTTTAGTAGTGCGCACGTTTACACAGCTGTGGTGCACTACTGCGCATGTGCAACAATATGTTGTTCATAAAAAAATGTTCAGTTTAACATGTTTGACACGAATAGTGCCAGTGCGCATTGTTACAAACTATAATAACATGGTGAAATGAACATTTTTGTAAGTAACCTATTGGAAAAAGTAGGTGAACTTTGAAGTCTGTACGACGATGAACGAAGTTTTTTCGGTATCGTATTAATATAATAGAAGATTACCACGTACAATTTTATGAATATTGGGAGAACTTTCAAACTAGTTATTCTCAATAAATAAGTAAATTTTTACAAAACTTTTTTAAACACTAATTATATGGAAGATTTTCTGACAGTATGTTAAATATTTATTACCCCCCCCCCCCCCCCGGTACCCCTAGAAAATGGTTTTTAAAAGTATGAAAAATTGAAAACTTTCAGATCAAAATTTGTTACATTTTATAAACATTTTAAAGAAAAAAAGATTAAAATTAATAAAATTAAATACACTTTTAATGTTTTTATTATTTTTTATGTTCAATAATATAAATTTTTCTATTAAATTTCTTGAATTCCAATATTTAAATTGAATTTTGAATATTCTTTTCTATTATGGGTCATTAATTACAATAATAATGAAAAGAAAACAATTTTAACAAATTTTTTAAATAAAAGTACCTTTGCGCATGTGCAGATATCATGTTACCGTGTTACGCATGCGCAATAATAAGACGGAATTTACTGCGCACTTATTAAAAAAAGTATGCTATATGTAGTGAAAATTTAATTATCTGGTGAAGTACAGCACTGCGCATGCGTAATTTTTGAATTTAATTAGAGCACATGTGTGACTATGACTGTGCATGATTGCGCATGTGTAACAGCAATACAAAACAACTGCGCATGTGAAATGTTTGTTTAGTAGTGCGCACGTTTACACAGCTGTGGTGCACTACTGCGCATGTGCAACAATATGTTGTTCATAAAAAAATGTTCAGTTTAACATGTTTGACACGAATAGTGCCAGTGCGCATTGTTACAAACTATAATAACATGGTGAAATGAACATTTTTGTAAGTAACCTATTGGAAAAAGTAGGTGAACTTTGAAGTCTGTACGACGATGAACGAAGTTTTTTCGGTATCGTATTAATATAATAGAAGATTACAGCAAATAATTAAAAAAATTAAAAAAAGTAATTGAAATTAATAATAAGCAATTAAAATTTTTAAAAATTAAATTAAAAATAATTAAAATTTGGTGGAGAAATTGTAAAATGATACGTTAAAGTTTTTAGTTTGATAAATAAAGTCCCCTAAAGTAGCTATATTATCGGAACGTTTAAGGTCTGCCCACTACCAGCGAATAAACTTAACGTGCAATTCTACACTGAAAAAATTATGGTGCATCACCTGCACTTATAAGTACACCCGTTGTACTTAATGACTTACAAATTTTGCACATCATTAAAGTGCAGATGCTGTCTTATTTTGGTACAGATACTACCCCATAGAACTGTAATTGCCGTACCATGATAAGGTACGGAAGCAGTTACACTTTTTGGGACTGATATTATACTATAAAGTGGCTCAAATGTAGAAAAGAATTAAAATTTGAGAAAAAAAGGGCTTGCATTAAGAAACAAACTTCAATAAATGAATATTGAAAAACATAATCGTTATTTTTATGATTTAAAGAATTAAACAATTGTTGACTTCAATTAAAAATTAATTCAAAATTAGAGAACATAATTGGAAAATGATACAAAATCAATAAAATAATTGAAATTTAAGATAAATAATTAAAAAATTATGGAATATATTTTACATGAACGAAAATAATTTTAAAAATAATTAATGTCATTAAAAACTGATGAAAGTAATATAAATTTGACAAAAATAATTTAGAAAATTGCAGAATAGATTTAAAATAATATCAAATGACTTAAAGTGGAAGAATACGTTTTAAAAATAATTTAAAAAGTCGATTTAACCAGAAAAAAGTCAATTAAATAATTTGACAGATTTTAATTAGAATATAAAATAATTCTGTGATGAAACGTAGTATTTACTTTAGAAGTCTTAATAACAAAACAAATATCGACTAAATATGAGAGAAATTTTAATATTTATTATATTAATTTAGTTATAAAAATAACTCTAATGAGAAGTATTAACTCAATATGCTTAGGTTTACAGTAAAATTTTCTTGAAATGTAAAGGAAATAAATTACCGTTAACCGGGGCTATTTTGTGCACAAAACCGCTCTTTTTCCACTCTATGCTTTATTAAAATTCAAAATTTGGAAAAATAATGAATTTAACTATTCAGTTATGTTGTAGACATCCTTCTAAAGGTGTCTTACGAGTTGGCCGACAAGAAAAAAAATTTTGTCTGAGTTATAGAAACTCAAAGTTGTGCACAAAATAGCCCCACTGTTGCGAATATTTTGTGCATCAAAGTTTATTTATTTATAAACATGGGTAACAAAATTTTTATACCGTTTTTACTGTATAAAGTATTTTTTCTAGATAGTCTAGAGTGCAATAAATAAAAACAAAGCCAGAAATATTTTTTTTGTAGTAATTGTTTAACCAATTTGAAAGTAAAACACTGAAAATTTACAAAAATGTAAATTTACAAAAAAAAATTATTTTTTAAAGTAAATCTTACTTAATAAAACTTCTACTATAATAACTTGAGTTATTTGAAGAAAAAAAGTTTCAAAATTATCTTGAAAAGACTTTTAATTATTAAAGTTACTTTTTTGATGTTTTTACGGCACCGCGTGTAAAATTGAAATTTTATGCTTATTTCTAGTTTTTTATAACAAAAATAAGACAAAAATGTTTCAAAATTAAATTCTAAAGTATTTTTTACTAGATCGATATATGCGGGTCCGATATACGTGAGTTTTACTGTAATTTCATTTAGCACTCTCTGAAGTCTAGATATCAGAAAAAATTTATATCAAGTAGCAAAATTAAAAATAATTAAATAATAATAATAAATAAATAATAAATTAAACAAGTGAATATAAAGATTTTATTAATTAAAAACCTAACGTGCACAAGTAGCCACACTTGACGGAATTATTAAAAAATAACATCTTTTATAAAATTTCGAATAGTTTTACTATTTTAAATTATTCTGTTCTTTCTTCTTACTCTTATGTTTATTTTCTTTATCTTTAAATACAATTTAAATGAATTATTAAAAAAAAATGAAAAACGTGAATAAAAAATGTATTTTATACTAAAAAAGTAAAAATAGTCGCATTTTTTCTAAAAAAGTCTAAAAAAGTTGAAAGTCACATTATCCGAGCCCTGGTAATTAAAATAAATTTGTAAGAATATTTAACTTCCTGAAATTTTACTTCCTATTTAACAAATTCATTTGTTTTATTCATTTCATATATTTAACTTCCCGAATATGCATTTATCAGAAATTGTATTTATCAGAGATAATATTTGTCCAACAATTTAAAAAACCAAAATAATTGTCAAAATATTGAACGTATCCAAAATGCTTGTGTCATAAAAGTTATTTCTCAGATTTATCAGTTGATCGAATATTTAATTACCCCAATTTGCGTTTTGCAAATTGTTACATGATTTATAGTGAGGGGGTTTCTTCTAACGTTACTTCCTGGTGACAAACAGAGAGGGGGGGTCTAAAATGGGCTAAAATGTAGGCTTTTCTTTAAAAAGATAAAAATTTTGAACAAAAAAAGTATTTAGTGACAAATTCAAGTATGCTCAGAATTAATGAATAAATGAATGAAATATAAAGTGAAAATTTAAAATCTTGGAACATACCTTCATAAAACTACCTCACTGGTGGAACACAACTAAAAAATTAATTGATATAAGTCCAAAAATAATTAATACATTTATAAACGAATTTACATAACAATAACTAAAAAACATTTTACAGCTTTGTCTATTTTAAAGTCTGAAATTTAGTTCAGGTATTTAAATAATTAAATGACAAACGTAACTTGAAAAATTATGATGAGTATATTTATCAATCGACCATTAACTATCATTCAGTTCAGAAAAAAATGCATTCATATTAAGTAAGATTGACATAAACCCCCTGCCAAACACCATGTGATTTCGTAAGATTTTTCAAACACCCCTCCCCCCACGCCCCCTAATAAAAACTACGAATATAAAACATCCCGAATTATAATTTCAAACAAAACATCACTATTTAATTGAACATATGGTGGAAAGGAAAAAAGTAGCCTGAAATAAAATAAATTTAAAATATTTGAGATTTGATGTCTAAAAAAATTCAAAATATTAATACGAAGTAGTTGATTTTGAAAATAAAGGAAGTTGAAGAAAACTTCCATCAAAGAATATTTTTATAATTATATATGATAAAATTAAACATTTTTAAAAAAGTTAAATCTCTTAGAAATCTTTTTAATAAAAGAACTATTGTGAATATGGGAAGTAATTAATGTTAATATGCATTAAAAATCGAGTAAATTAAAATTCCTGGGTTTTTTCATGATATTCATGATATTTCTGGCAAATTTTTAAGTTCTTTTTATTCAAATCATGATTTAAATGCAAATGATCGGAGGACTTATATCAAATTGATTTAAATCTATTGCAGCCCTGCTTATTGCAAATGAAATATATAAAAAGAGATAAAAATATAAGATTAAAACTGTAGAATTTAATTACATTAATATGCAATTTTGGTTTTTGATCAAAACTAAAATGAAATAAAAACTATGTTTAATTAAACTAATGTGATTTTTAGCCACTTCAACTTCCACATGAATGTCAGAAAAGAACTATTTAATAATCAATGTTATTTATTTAATATATATATGAATTTACAAAGCTCTGTCTTTTATTAACGATATGAAAAATGTCGAAAATAATTGGCAGTCGAAAACAAAATTCGAAAAACGACTAGATTAGTAGACAACTGAAAAACATAATTGAAAAAATTAAACAATATTAAATTTAAACAAAATAGTTGCAAAAATATAGAAATATATGTTGCAAATAATTGCAAATTAAACAACAGGATTGAAAATAAAAAAAAAATTGAAACTGAAGAAAATAATAAGAAATTGAGGAAATAAAATTTAAAAAATGGCAAGATTAATACACAACCGAACAAAATAATCTAAAAATCAAAGAATTATTACAAAATTTTAAGAAATTGAAAGTAGAAAAATTGTAGGAAATAATTGAAAATTGAGGAAAATAATAAACAATTGAAGAGAATAGTTGAAAAATGACGAAAATAATTGTTACTTGAAAATAAATTCAATAAATGACTAGATTAATAGAGAACTGAAAAAAATAATTGTAAAAATTAAACAAGAAATATTAAATAAGATAAGATAAGATAATAGATTATTTGTAATAATTGTAAAATGTTTACAAATGAGTTCGCAAGTATACAAGATTTGGATTAGACACTATTTGGTTGTAAAAATACTAATCAATAAATAAACGGAAAAGGAAAAAGAAGACCCATATACAATATACACACTATTCGTTTAAAAAAAAAAGATCTTAATAGTAGAGCGTTGGTAACAAAATAAAAAACATTGTTGACTTGTTTTGTATTAAAAATCGTATATATGAACTTAAATAAACCTCTCTTAGAGATTCGAAAACTGGACAGCGCAACAGAAAATGTGAAATGTCTTCCCTTTCATTTAAGTTGCATATGGTGCATAAGTCCTCAGTATTCCAAGCGTATAGATTTTGGTTATATGTAAATTTTAATCTATTGGCATTAGAGATTCGAATTTGACTAAATATCCTAATTTTTTGTAAAGGTAGATTGAACGTAAGGTATTTCTCTCTTAAATTAAGTTGACTAAAATGTCGGTAGTTTAAATTATAATTCGAGTTCAAAACTCTCTCCATTGCTATACTGAGCTCGTTATTACACCATTTTTCCAATATGTTGTTTTTTTCTGCAATTATAATTTTAGGGTTGTTAAACTGTTGGTCCCAAAGGTGTTCAACACCTAGGTTTACAAGAAACATTTTGAGCTGCGCAGCCCAGTTGTAATGTAACGATACCACTCTCGTGCGTTCTAATTCACATAGTCTCGCAAAGCATCCCTTGACAAGCCTATCATCTGACATACACAAGATAATCGTCCACCAGTTTAGAATACGTTGAAATATTTTGACATTAGGAGATGGTATACTAGTTTCTAAGCGTACATAATGGTCCGGTGTGTTCTTTGGCCAACACAAAAGCAATTTTATGAAACGTGTCTGGTCGCAATCTACACTCCTAATGTAAGATAGGGACCACACCTCGGATACATAGAGTGTAGTGGCATTTTATATACTGTCTAAAAGGGTGATCAGAGCAGACCACGAGTTATTTTTATTTCTATATAGAATATTGCGAACTCGAGAAGTAGCCGTAAGCCCTTTTGCAATAGATAAATCTACTGCCCGGTTAAATTTTCCCGTTGAAGAGAAAGGTACGCCCAGATAGATTACCGACTCTGTGTATTGGATTATTTCACTTCCCCAATAAAGAGACTTTAGTTTTTTACATTTACCCGACCTTCTAAAGGGTATCACCCTTGTCTTTGAGGTGTTCAAAATGAGTCCATTGAGATCGCAATATTCCTTAAAAAATTTCAATTTGATCTGTGTGTCATGCCACGAGCACCCCAGTAAAACAATATCATCGGCAAACAGTAACATAATTATTTCGTTAAGACAATTTAATTTTAACCCTCGTACTCCTCTCTCCTCAAAAAATTAAATTATGTCGGCCAAAAATACAATGAATAACAGTGGGCTGAGGCTGTCGCCCTGCATCACACCTTCTGTCACCTCAATGCTCTCTGATTTGTTTTGTCCCAATTTGACCCTAAAATTGGCATCATCGTACAAACTCTTAAGAACTCTTACATATTTCCCTGATACTCCAAATTTAAATAGTTTTTCCCATAATTTTCCATGTTGTACCGAGTCAAAGGCTCTTTTGAGGTCTATAAAGACACCAAATACATAGTCTTTTTTTGTATCTAAATTTAAATGAATTATAGCTGTTAAAGTAAACAATTGATCTAAACAGCTACGATTAGACCTAAACCCAGTTTGTTCTTCGGGAATAATGCAGCAAGCCTCAGCCCTCTCGCTGAGCCTTTTAGCGAGGAGGGAAGTAAAAATTTTGGTTATGCCATCTAATAACGCGATGCCTCTGTAATTCAAGGGATCCGTGTGTTCCCTTTTTTTATACATCAATAACATATCTGAATGGAAAAAAAATTTTGGTACTTCTTCTTTCTCTAAAATTTTATTAAACAAATTTAGTAAATAGTAAACCCATTCTGATGGTAAATTTTTTAAAAATTCATTACTAATTTTATCCGGGCCTGGTGTCTTGTTATTTTTGCTTTTTGTAATAATTTTGCTTATATCTGATATGTGGAAATCACAGTCGAGAATAGGTTGCGTAACAGAGTAAAAAACAGAGTCAATAGTTTTTCTCATAGGATAAATCTTTTTATAAAAAACAGCCCAGGCGTCCAAGCCAATCATATTTTTCTGTGACTGCTTAAAATCAAAAATTTGCACTATTTTCCAAAATTCTTTACTACATTTCACATTATTTAATTTTAATAGAATTTCTTTATTAAACAATGTTTTAGCTTCTGAAATTATTTCTTTATAATAATCACGATCTCTTAAATAATTAGCTAGCGTTTCTGGGTTCGTTCTATCTTTTCTAAATTTTTTATAACTCCTATTCACTCTGTTCTTTGCCTTTCTGCATTTATAATCAAACCAAGGTTTTTTGGGCTGGAAATAAAAAACGTTATTCGTTTTACAACTAACAGACACCATTCCCGCCTTTCTAGCGCTGTCTATGATTGCTATTCTAAAATTTTCTAAAAGACGGTCTACAGTCTCACTGTTAAAATACAATAAATTAGAATTTGACATATACAAATGATAATCATATATTTTTAATTCGTCCCATTTTATTGATTTTATTGGTATATGGTCATAAACTAGACTCTCGGTAAAATTCACTCTGTTTTCCAGTTCAATATATACCAAAAAATGATCTGAACCTTCTGAAATTGATATTACATTCCAATCATATATTAGTCCTATCAAATCTACATCTAACCAAAATAGATCTATTACACTTTGGCACATTTTGGACGATTAGGTAAAATTTGCTGGGCAATCAGACCATCTTGCGTTCTACCATCTTGCCAATATGTGTCAAGGATCTAAAAATAATGCTTTATTTTTTTAAAACACTTTAGTTTTATTAAGAGGGATAAAATGCAAAAAAAAATCATGGAACTTTTGTCATGTTTTGTTTTTAAAATATGTCTTGAAAAAGCGTTTTAAATTTATTGATATACAGGTTTACTGTGTTGACAGAAAGTGAGGTTAAGTTTTACACTCTTTTTCTAAAACAAAATCTTTTATACACTTTGACGAAGAACATCATTATCGCATTTTCTAGACATTTGTTGAAAAAATAATATATCCATAAGTTTAATATAAATCCGTGCACATATTAAAAAATGATTTATTGAATTATTATTCATTACCGTTTAGAAAAAATCCCTTCAACAAAATTTTTCAAAAATTTTTTTTTTTTTAAATGAAGCCTAAAGGGTTAAGGAACGTATATTAATATGCCCTCTATAACCCCCTAAAATATTATTAAAAAATTCGTTACCGTTTCAAAAAAATCCCTTCAACAAAATTTTTCAAAAAATTTTTTTTTTTAAATGAAGTCTAAAGAGTTGAGGGACGTAGATTAATATGCCCTCTATCACCCCCTAAAATATTATTAAAAAATTCGTTACAATTTCGGAGAAACCCCTTCAACAAAAAATTTTTTCTCATATCAAAAAATCAGTCTCCGTAGCACATTCGAAAATAAAATTTTATCCCTGTGACCATAAGTTACCTTATAAATTGTACTTTCATCCGGTATAAAACATTTTAATATATTTTACTTGGTTTGGATTCTACAGCAATAAATCGAAAGGGTGTCCAACTTGGGGCTCTCTCCCCTACTTAAAAAATAATTTAATAAACATAATCGGCCTCGGATTTTTCAAGGGTTGCAATTCCGAAAGTAAACTTTATAAAAATAAAGTACTAATATAGATACAAACAATCACTAAGTTTTGTTGAAAAATATTCATTTGTTTATTTTCTGCAAACAATTGAATTTTAATGCACCAGATTTTTAAAACTTTTATTTCTCAGCAATGAATTGTACGATCTTGATGAATTTTATACACGCAACTGATAAAGGTTAGACGTTTGAAATTTTTTTTTTATTGTTGACAAACATTATTTATTGTAAAAAATAAGTTTTTAAGATGAAAAAAAATGAATAACTGAGTGTATTATGGATGTCTTTTGTAAATTTTATTTACTGAAACTCGAATTATATATATAAGTGATTAGATATCTTTATACCATCAGATTCGTAAAAATTTTCGGCATATAGTACTGTTGATAAAAGTATAAAAATCTTATTAAAAACTTCCAAAATACAATTTCAAATATTACAAGATATTGAAATATTAAAAATTAAGAGACTTAATTAAACAACAATTTGTATAATATAAAAAATGTAATACAGCTGATGTGAAATGCAAGTGAAAAAAGTATTATAAGTCGTTGAGCCTTTTTCTTTAAGTAAAATCATCTGAGAAAGCATTGTGTTACAATAAAATTCATTGTGTATTAAATAGTACATTAAAATGTACTATTAGATATATTATCTCTTAATTTTCGAGTTTAATAACAATTAAACAAAAAAAATCGGTGACTACAGAGTTGTTAAGAATTTAGTAAACTTTAATTTGAAAAAAACTTTAAATTCAGTTAATTATTATTACAACGACTCAAAGTACTTAGTATCTTTTTTATGTTGGATTTACTAATTGTGAAAATCTTATGTCCATTATTTAATAGAAATTGTTTGAATAATTAATTTTTTTACAAAATATAAAAGAGCACATCAAATTTACCCGAAAGATGATCTTGGATTAATTTAAAGAAATTAATACATTTTTTATTTTATACTAAAGTTCTAGGTAGAAACAGTTTTACTTGATTTACTCCGCTCGACTAAGATTGCACATATGTATCTTTTTATTTTCACGGCAGAGTTTAACTGGCGACTGTTTTTGTTCATCGAAAATTGACTACAACGTCAGGTATCAACAACTATAACGACATTTTGCGTTTAAATGTGAATGAAAATAATATATCCCCATATGTTCAAAGTATAAACATCGAATTTAATTTTTAAGAAGATTGTGTCAGTCAAAAACAATTTTTTGGAACCTTAAATTTTCTGCAAGATAATAAAAGATTGGTTTCAGAATATGTGTTGGGTCCTAATATGGGTTTTCCACCATTTTTTAAGATACTGAAAAACACAGATTTCTGCTTTATAAATACGTCATATTATTGTATCAAAACGTCGACTTATTTTCTAATCTTTCCAGTTAATTTTCGATTCTAAACTCTCATTTTAAGTTAAAAAATGTTTTTGTAGTTTCTGGTAAAAATAGAAAGAACCAATGAACCGATTGAAACAAAAATTGTCAGTTTATTAGGCGTTTACGGAACTTATCACAAAAAAAAACTAGCATAAAAATTGAGACTCTAAATAACTCGAAACTTTAAAAAAACAAAAACTCAAAAATCTCGAAATTATACAAACATATTTTAATCGCTAAAATGACAAGTAATAAAATATTATAAAAATTGCTAAGGAATGGAAAAAGTTCTTTATTTATGTAAAAAGCGAAAAGTATAATTTATAAATTCAGAGTCGAGCATAATGAACCTAACCTGAAATCACCTGATTGAAATAAATTGTATTAAAATATTCATATTTATACAGTTACTCAAAAGGTATTAAAATTAACTAAATTTGTTCCTTTAAAAAAGCATAAGAAGCAATGAAATATATTTCTGCAAAATGGCGTCTTTTCATTTGGAATAATAAAATGCATTAAATGTACAACAAACTATTCTTAATTTCAGGCTTTAAAAATACTTGGCACAATCAGGGATTTAGTAATATTAAAATGAATTAAATTTGACATTAAACTCCAGAAATTTTAACTCACTAATGCAAGGCTCCTTGTCGGGTGGCCGAAATTGCGCACGCAGGTATTTGAAAACATGTAATTAAAAATAACAAAAAAATTAAAATAATATTAATAGATACCTGACTAGTATTAAATTTAATAACAAGAATTAAAGTTTTAATTGAAAATGTCATAAAAAGCCAAAAAGTATACTTTATGAATATAATATATTTCACACGTTCAGAAACGAACATAATAAACATAACCTACCGAACGGCATTGGATGTTTCAGCAACCAAATAGCATGTAATATTGAAGCAACATTGCAGCAACATTACCGTGTAATATTGCTGCAATGTTTGAGCAGTATTGCTGCGTAAATTTGAAAAAAGATTTCATTAGTTTTTAAAAGTGGTACTTAGTAAAACTGACAATTCAAATTTCGTTTATTCTGTAGAAGTCAACTTATCTAAGTACCATTTGTAAAAATTAATTAGGCCTTTTTTCAATTTTACAAGACAATATTGCTGCAACGTTACTGCAACATTGCGGCAACATTTCTGCAACGTTGCTGTAACATTACCGCAACATTGCAACAACGTTGTAGCAAGATTGCCGCAATATTGCACCAACATTACACTGCATTGTTGCAGCAACATTACACTGCATTGTTGCAGCAACATTACACTGCATTGTTGCAGCAACATTACACTGCACATTGGCAACATTGCACGGCAATGTTGACTCCATATTACGTGCTATTTGGGAATATTGAAAAGGCTGCATAAATTCTAGAATAAGAAAATACAAATGAGTGATTTTTTCAATGTTTCAACGATTACACTATTTAATGTCCTTCGTATGTAATTATTTATTTAACAATTTTCAAAAAAAGAAATTTTTGATATACAATCTTACATGACCATCACGGTTAGATTAATATTATGAGAAGTTCAAGAAATTCTTTTTTCAACACTAAAATACCAGTTACGTAAATTTATTTATAATAAATGTTGTTAACAATATAAATTATGTAATATACTACTTTTCTCTATATTTCTCAGTGCATTCTTCAGAAATTGTGTAAAAAAAAATTATTATCAAATAAATTTGTAACATATTATGAGAATTGTTTATTATAATTATTATTAATAATCGAAAATTTTTAATATACAATATGTATTGGAACAACACAATCTTTTAGAAAAACGGAAGTCAATTTCATTAAAAAAAACTTAACAATTTGTAATAAAATATAAAAATTTAGAATTTATTTATATAAATGGTAAAATCAATTTAGTCATTGTTTATAGAAAATAGCGTTTTAAAATTGTTTATGACTTTAACTACAACTTTTAACAATTGTACTACCAATAAAAATCACTTTTTTAAAATTAAATAGCACTGGTGAGGATTTGTTTATAATCATTGTTTATAATTAATAAGGCGTGAGATCATTGAATTTTTTTCTATGAGTGTTATTACAATATTTAGTCGGGATACTAATTTGAATTTTATTATTTTTTTGTTTTCCATTAATGTCCTATTAAACAGTGTTTACCTATTCTTACCGATTTAAAATACCAATTTTACGCAAAGATAACAAATTAAAAATAAAAATATTTACTTTAAATATTAATATTTTTAAGGAAATAACAAGAACTATATATATATATTTGTACGTCCGTACAAAAACGAAAAGAAAATTTTGATTTTACAGCTGTAACATTTTCTCCAAAGGTAAGGGATTGAGGTGCGTTTACATGAAAAACCTTTAAGGTTGTAATCCCACTGGCAAAAAATTTAACCCGTTAATTTAATCATAATGCTTTATTGTTAAATTCTAAATAGATTTAAAACTGTGAAAAAAGGATTAAAATTAATATAGTTTTCTACTCAATGCAGTGTCATTTTTTAAACTTTTTGAAACCATTTTAACTCATATAAAAACCAATGATTCGTTTGGATTTTATTGAATTTTACATAACAATCTTACTTTAATACTGCAAGATTTTGATAGACTATTATCGCAGTTATCTTACCAGTTCTTTCAATTTTCATAAAATTTTCAGTTCCTAATGAATGCAAATGACAATATTTTTATTTATATTAAACAGACAATAGAACATTTTTTAAATTTAACAAAATTAATTTGTCAAAAAATAGATATTTTTTACTATCACCAGTATGTTTCTGCAGGTTAAAATTCTGAACAATACTTTAACTTATATCATAAAAAGCAGAATTTTTTGCTTAACTACTTTAATCATGATTATGATTTTGATGATAAATGTTCTCCTGTTGATGATTTTCATTCAAGTAACTAAGATTTAATATAGTTTCATTTCCTAAATTTCCATTGTTTAATTGACTTGGTACAATCATCACATTTCTGCTTGGGAATGCATTTCTGGAAACACTATCATAATTAGTACCACAATGTTGATTGAGATCAGAATCATTTCTGTCCTGGGTTAAATACCGAAAGTCTGTTTCTTGTTGTTGTATAATATAATTTCCTTCTACTTGATTATGTGACTTAAATGCCCACAAGCATTCTATTTGTACTAAATCCAGCGTGCAAGTAATGATCATTCCAAAGCACAAAACCTGTAAGTATTAAATAAGTTTTTTATTAGTATTTATAGAATATACATATGTGACGCTCCGCGAGAGAAGGGACCTATCGCGGAAAAAATCAATTTTGATTTTATTATGCTAAAAGATCATTTTTAAGCTGTTCTTTCATTTCCATGTTTCAAAAAAATTTTTTTTTTTAATTACACTTTTTGTTATAATGCTTCAAACCTAGGCGTACTAAGTGTATAGCATTTTTCGGTTTTTCTTTGAACGACCGTCCCGTGAAATTAACAATTAATTATTTTGAATTTTTTTATGGTAATTGATAGATTTTGAGTTGGTTTTTGAGTTCCAAAAATCAAAATTTGATTCCTGCAATTAGTTTTAACGTTTTCTTTCTTAGCGATAGGTCCCTTCTCTCGCGGAGCGTCACATATATATGCAAATAGGAGAAGAAAGCACTTAACTTAATTTTTATAAGCTTCATAAATTTTAAATCAATTGTATAAAATTTCCCTGTATAAAGTTTATAGTTTGCTGTACATTCCCCAATATGATATTTAAGTTTTTTACAAGATTTTTCTCTATATTTACCTTAATACGCATTACTTCAGTGGCTTTGAAATAACAATTGATTTTGAGAGACCAATTCTTATCCTATTTAAGTTTTTTTTTTAAATGAAAGTTAGTAAAATTGCGCATTGAATTGTCATCTAGGATTTTTTAATTAAATTTTCATTTTTTATTTATTATAAATTATTAAAAAGTGTAAAATTATTTTTTGTTTTTTTGTATTTCAAAGTGTATTTTTGTAAAAAATAATAAAAGTATTTGAATCAATGAATCAACGATCTAAAATTATCTTCCAGGAAGATAAAATTTGTTATTATATTTATAGAATTTGTTATAAAGAAAATAAGTAAACAAAAAGTTTCTTGTATTTAAAATAGAATATAAACTTTTCAAATCCAGTTAAATTGGAACAATTTTTATCCACTTAGTGTTTAGAAATGTGACTTGTGTTTATTAACAAGCACTATGTTACTTAATAAACAATTTAAAAAATATTTTTTACAGTATATGTTGAATGGCTAAACAATAATAGTATATAGTTTCTCGGATCATTAGATCCCAAGATATTAAATTTTCAATAAAGCACTGTCAAAGAATTCAATTGTTTATAACTAAATTTTTTTTTTTTTCGAAAAATTGTTTAACCAAATTGTTTAACCAAATGACAAAAATTTATAAAACCATCAGTAATCATTCAAATATTGACTCTAGGTATTTAAGTAGTTTGCTAAAAAAAACCTATAAAGAAACTATAACAAATCCATTTTCTGAATTTATCATTCTAACCGGAAAGATTCAAAAGCTATAATTAAATTGAAAGTTTAATGGTTTAAAGACACATTGTAGTTGAATATAAAATGGTTTTGAAGATCATTTCAAATTTCAAAAATATATACATATGTACTTACCATCATTTTAATAACTAATTATTTTACGAATAAAACTACATACAGGAAACTGGAGAAACACTGGATTTCAAACTACACCAGTTCCATCTGATCAAATACGCACCAAAGTTTGGCGCCTTTGTGGCGATGAGATTGAATTCTGACTTAGGGGATATTAGAATCAATAAACTTCCTTTCATGAAAACACTACATTTCTATACTTTGTCATCAGCGCCTATCAAATTTTGTATAAACAGATTTTATTTTATTTTATTCAATTCAGACTTAAAGTTAAAATTCATGAAAACTAATAAAAATGTTCAAATTCATAAATTTAGTAAACTACTAACAATCTAAATAGCATAACAGATTTCTAAAAAGTCCCTAGGATTAATGCTTGAAAAGTTTTTAAGAAAATTTTCTAAATTTTTATTAATTATTCAAAAATTTTAAATCCTTATTAAATTAAAAACCCAGAGAATCCAATAAAAATTATTTACTATAAATTAACTAGTTTTATAACATAAAAGTTTTCTGCAATGAATCTACGATTGATTTGTAAAAAGATTTTCAGAAAGTATTGAAAAATAAAGTTAATTTTTCATTGATTTTAAATTTAGACTTAAAGTTAAAATTCAGAGAACCTAATAAAAATGTTTAATTCCATATAAATTTAGTAAATTAACAATATAAAAAGCGTAACGGTTTTCAAGTGAAGTCCTAGGATTGATTTTTAAATCGTTCTTGCGAAAATTCTATTAATTCTTCAAAAAATTTAAGTTTTGTTAAAATAAAAACCCAGAGAATTACATAAAAATTATTAAATAAATAATTTTAGTAAATTAGCAAATCTAATGACATAAATGTTTTCTGAAAAGATTCCACGATTGATTTAAAGAATGTTTTTCAGAAAATATTCAAAAATTCGAAAAGTTCCCGAGTGCCGTCAAGTTTATATTGTTTATGTTCTTTATTATGTTATGGTAATAATATTCTCAATTTACTGAAATTATTAATTATATTGTTTTACTATCTTCCCTCAATTTTATCTTCAAAATTACAAATCAATAAAAAATTAAGTTTAATTTGGAATATTTCCTAATAACAATCGTCTAATAAATTAGTCTTGGGTTCTTTTTAAAAAAACATTTATGTTATTAAATTTGTTAATTTATCGAAATTCAATATTTTTTTTTAGGATTCTCTGGGCTTTTATTTTAATCAGGATTTATAATTTTTGGAAAATTAAATAAAAATTTAGAAAATTTTCCTAGGAACGTTTTACGAATAAATCCTAGGATTTTTTTAAAACACCGCTTTACTGTTTAGATTGTCAGTTTACTAAAATTATGTATTTAAACATTTTTTTTTTATATTCACTGAATTTTATTTTTAAAAGTCTGAATTTAAAATCGGTGAAAAATTAATTTTAGGTATTTTGAATAATTTCTGAGAATCGTTTTTTATATCAATTGTGGGATTATTTAGAAAACTTTTATGTTATTAAATTAGTTACATTATTTAAATTATTTAAATAATAATTTTTAAAAGATTCTCTCTTGTTTTTATTTTAATATAATAATTAATAGAAATCTAGAGAAGTTTCGTAAAAACGTTCTAAGAATCAATCCTTTATTTATTATTAAATTATCTGGGTTTTTTTATATGGATTTAACGTTTTTGAATAATTAACAAAAATCTAGTAAAATTTCTTAAACATTTTTTTAAAAATTAACCCTAGGGCTTTTTTAGAAATCTGTTATGCTATTTAGATTATTAATTTATTAAATTTATAAATTTGAACATTTTTATTAGGTTCTATGAATTTTAACTTTAAGTCTGAATTTAAAATCGATGAAAAATTAACTTTATTTTGAATAATTTTGGAGATTCGTTTTTTATATATCAATCGTGGGATTTTCTTACGTTAGAAAACTTTTATGTTATTAAATTAGTTAATTTATTGAAATTATTTAGTTAATCATTTTTATTAGATTCTATCTTACTTTTATTTTAATTAAGATTTAAAATTTGTGAAGAATTAATAAAAATCTAAAAAATTTTCGTAAAAGCGTTTTAAGAATAAATCCTAGAACTTTTTTTGAAAACCCTTACGCTCTATATAGATTGTTAATTTACTAAATTTATAAATTTAATCCTAGAGTGGTCAGTCAAAAAATTCCGAATTCTGCGGCCATTTGACAAAAAGCGTTAAAATTTTTATAGAAAAATAATGTCAAATAGAAAAATTCAAAAATTGTTTTCAACTTTAAGTAACTTTTATGATTAACAATAACAGAAAACTTTGAAAAAAAATATATTAGCATAGATTCGATTACCACGTACAAATCAAATTCAGAATTTGAGTCTTTAAATGATAAAGCTGAAAAAATATTTGTGAAATGAATGAGAATATTTCAAGATTATTATTCTTATGAATATATTTTTTCAATCATTTTCAGAGTATGCACATAACCTTAAAACAGAAATAAAATCTTTTATTTAAATAAAAGATTATATTATCTATAAACTTCCAGCAATATATACGTATTTGTTTATTTATTTATAATACATTATAATCATTGAATATTATAATAAGCCAATTTAATAGATTGCAAATAAGCTGTTTGCAGGATTTTTGAATTTTTAAAAGCTTCAATTATTTTTCTTAGCTTCAATGGAGTTGTGCAGTTGTACCATTTTGTCGACGACAGAAATGGACTTATGTCATTAAATTATTCAATATTTTCTATGTAAACGAATATTTTTAACATTTTACAATTATGAAACTTAAAAATCATGTCTAAATGTATAGAAATCTGATGTTATCTCAAAATCGAAAAAATAGGAGTTGTGCCACAAAAAATTTAAACCTTAAACACTTCTTATAAATCATAACTTCTGCATCTCTGTACCAACCATTTTGAAGGATACTTTAGTATGTATTACCTTCAATAGGCACCAAAATTAAAACCAATTTAATTCATTATTTTAAAAATAGTTATTTTAATTTCTGAATAAGTAGAAACAAAAATGTAAAGATCAATTCATGAAGTAAAGTTATATAATTACACAGATCTGCGAAATTAAGAACTTTTTTTATTTTTAATACAAAATTGAAGCTTGTTCAATGGGGTCAAAAAATCTACAAAAATCACCTCTTATTTTTTTTTTGTAACAGACATGAACGAAATTTTACAGACTTGTGTTATTAGTTTTAATCACAACAAGTCGCGTCTTCTCCTCCATAATCACAACCATCGTTATCGCTTACATTACTAGAAACACAACTATCTATGGTACCATAGTCATCATTATTAATATTATCATTGTTACTATCACAAACTTCAGGTTCATTGTCTTTGGCATTCTCGCAATTAATAATCCTAGATTCGCAGTCATTACTCTGACTAATTTCAAAAAAATCATCATTTTCCTTCTCCTCTTGATTTTGGAGATTAATGCTCTCTTCTAGATTTTCATCCAAAAAATCAAGATCCAATGCAGTCTCATATTGAGGATTGTCATTCGTCAGTGTACATGAGGTTACAATTGTTACACGCTTTTTAACTAGTTCATTTCCTGAAACACTACCATAACTAGCAGGATAATTTAATTTGAGACTATGACAATTTTTCTTTCTAGAAGAACTCTGAACATTTTCACTCAATTTTAATGTAGTTTGATTGTCTTCTGCTTTAATTTGTGACTTCCATTCGTACAAGAACATTATTCGTAAAAAGTCCATTACACAGATAATGGTCATTCCCAAACAACAGAACTGCAATTTTTAAGAAATAATAATAATTATTATTAATATAAATAGCAAAAAAATTAGTTTCTTGAAATAATTGCTTTTAACATTATTTGACTCTATTATTATAATCATAAAATATTTATTTCATAAAATTTAATCTAGAATTTGTTTCATTAAATTGCTTCATGAAAATTTGTGATATACAAAGGTCCAAAATATCGCAAGTTGAGATAAAAGCTTTTTAGCGTTGTGTATTGTTTTTTGTAGAAATAAACTTAAATTTTAGATTAATTGAATCGATAAATCATTTCGAATTAAGTATAATTATAGAGATTTTCTATATAAAATTGTTTGTATGTTTACTATTTACCATTATATAGGTTGATCTGGCCAACTGAAACATTGATGAAAAGATATATGCTAAAACGCATAAAATGCAATAGACTCTTTCCTGAAATGACAAAATTTTTTTTATAAAATGTTACAATAATTGTAGTAGTTCAAAAACATGTAAAGACTTACATATAAAAGCATCGACCGAGAAGGTTTGCGTCCAAATAAATATAGAATTAAAAAACAGGAAGTAAACATTCCCGTAACAAAACATAGGAGAATTAGAAGATGCGTTGAAATTTGATTATCTTTTCCTAATTTTTTGTTCTCTCCATATATCAATATGCCTATTATCTGTAAATTCATATAAACATATTAAACATCAACGCATAATTCTTATGAACAATTTAATGACTATACACAAGCTTTGTAGACAATTTTTTAAATTGTATTCAGGAATAAAAAATATTTCTACCAAAAAATTGCATTTTCATTTTTGTGCAGTGGCGTAACTGTTAAGGGGCAAAGTGGGTCAATGCCCCGGAGCCCTTGAACTCAGGGGGCCCTTGGTTAATCCCAATAAACCTTTATTATTAAAAATAAATTTATATAAATAAATAAAATAAATTAAATTTTGCAAATTAATTGAAAAAAAAAAAGAAATCAATCAAAAATTGGAAAAAGTAATTTGAAAAATTATTGAAATGTATTAAAAATTAAGAAAATAATTTAAATTTATTAAGAAAAATATTTTAAAAATCATTAAAACGTATTAAAAATTAAGAAATTAATTTAAATTTAAGAAAAATATTTTAAAAATCATTAAAATGTATTAAAAATTAAGAAAATAGTTTAAATTTAAGAAAAATATTTTAAAATCTTAGAAATAAATTGAAAATAATTGAATAATGAAAAATTAGTAAAAATATTTGAAAATTAAGATAAATAATATAAATTAAAAAAAAATCATTAAAATTTAAGAAAATATTTGCAAATTAAGATAAATAATATCAAATTAAAGAAACTCATTAAAATTTGAGAAAATGTTTGAAAAAATGACATCATTTATTTTAATAGAAGAAAAGTTACAGAAAAATTGAGAAAAATACTTAAAACTTTCAGAAGTTCATTGAAAAGAAAAGAAAATATTTAAAAATTAGAGAAAATAAGAAAAAAAATATAAACATAATTTAAAATTGAGGGGAACAATTTTTAAATAAAATTATTCAAATCTGTTTGGAAATTATGAAAAAGAACGAAAGTAATCGAAAATTGAAGAAAATAATCAAAATAATTGAAAATTGAATGAAATAATGGTAATTTCAGGAAAGTAGTTTAAAATTTTTGAAATAATGAAACAAATGAGAAAATTAAAAATTTAAGGAAATAAATGTTGAAAAATAATTGAAAAATGTATTTAAAATTTGAAACTTGAAATAAATAATTGAAATGTGATCCAAACAATGCTAAGTTGTTAAAGATAAATGACATTTCAGTAAAATAATTGAAAAAATTGCAGAACTTTTTTTAAATAAAAAAAATTATTAAAGTTTGATCAATTAAAATAAATGAGAATAAATAAAAATTGGAGAAAAGAATTGAAGAAAGCTAAAAATAATTGAAATTCACGATAATTAATTTAAAAAATTGGAAATTATGAAAACAAATAAAAATACCTAATTAAAAATTGAAGAAAATAATTGAAATTTTTGAAAAATACTTAAAAATCTTAGAAAATAATTTTAGAAAATGAGAAAAATATAATTAAAATCAAGGAAAACAATTAAAAAATGATAAAATTATTGCAAAATTGAAAAAAATAATTGAAATAAGCTGAAAATAATTTAAATATGAAACATTGAAAACAGTAAAAAAATTTGAGTGACATAATTGAAAAAATTATAGAATGTATGTTTACAAAAAAGAAAATAATTACATTACTTAAAATTTTTTAATTCAAGAAAATAATTAAAAAGTCGCAGAAAAAGTTGAAAACTGAAAAAAAGAATTGAAATTTTAGAAAAATGTATTTATTTATTTATTTATTTATTTACAAGTAGACGGGTCACGCCCTTTAACTATAGCTAGAACTTACAATCAATTAATCAATCAATCAACAATTAAGTTACAAAAATACTTAAAAATCTTAGAAAATAATTTTAGAAAATGAGAAAAATAATTAAAATCTATGAAAACAATTAAAAATTGATAAAATTATTTCAAAATTGAAAAAAATGATTGAAATATGCTAAAAATAATTTAAATATGAAAAAATTAAAACAGTAAAAAAAATTTGAGTGAAATAATTGAAAAAATCATAGAATGTATGTTTAAAAAAAGAAGATAATTACGAAATTACTTTTAAATTTTTTAATTAAAGAGAATAATTAAAAAGTCGCAGAAATAATTGAAAATTGATGAAAATTGTTGAAATTTTAGAAAAGTACTTAAAAATCTTAGAAAAAAAGTTGCAAAAATCAGAATAATAATTAACAGTCGAAGAAAATAATCAAATAATTATAAAATTAATTCAAAATTGTAAAAAATAATATAAAACTGATAAAAGTAATTTTAGATTGTGAAAAATAATTGAAATATGATGAAAATAATATAAATATGATATATTGAAAACAGTAAATAAAATAAGTTGAGAGAAATAATTGAAAAAAACACAGAATATGTGTTTAAAAAAAGAAAATAATTACAAATTAACTTAAAAACTTTTATTTAAAGAGAATAATTAAAAAATCGCAGAAATAATCGAAAAGTGTTGAAAATAATTGAAATTTCAGATAAGTAATTGCAATTTTTGAAAATTATGCAAAAATAATGAAAATAATTAGAAACTGAATGACTAGAAATTTCAGAACCTAATTGAAAAATAATGAAAATACTAAAAGATGGAGAAAATAATTGCAAAATAATAAAAAGAACTGAAAATTGAACAAAATAATTTTTTGAAATAGTTGAAAGTTCAGGGAGTTGATTAGGAAATTATGAAAATGAGTAAGAAGTGAAAATTCTAATTGCAAAATAACAAAAGTAATGGTAAATTAAAAAAACTAATTTAAATTTGCGACGAATAATATAAAAATTTAGGAATAAATAATTAAATTGATTTAATGAAATTTGAAGAAAGTAAATTTAAGAATTAGAGAAACATTTTCAAAATAATTAGAATTTGTAGAAATTAATTGAAAAATGATTAAAGTAGTACAAAATTGTAGTTTAAGTAATAATATAAATTATAATAGAAAAGAATGATTAAAAATCGAAGACATTTTTAAATTAACTTCAAATTTAGTACTTTTGAAACGTGAATTAATTGAACTTTTAATCAATACAAGTTCACGTTAACTGAAATTGGAAGAAATCAAAATTGCTATAAATTTACAATGTAAGAACATTTTAAAAAGGTGAAACATGATTTAAAATTTTTAATTTAAAAAGAAAAAAAAACAAGTATGTTCTAATATAATCTATATATATGTAAATCAAATTAGAATAATATCAGTACATTGCTTAGAACTTCAAATGTTTGCATAAATATTCGTTTTGAGCATCAAAGATTCCAAAAATGCTTATAAAAATTGCATGTCTGTCTGTCTGTCTGTTTGTGACATAACTTTATATGATCATAACATTGAAGATGCTGAACCTATTTTAATGAAACTTGACGATTCTATTAGATATTGGCCCAAATTAAGTATAATTTATAAACTTAAAGAACTATAGTTTATTTAATTAAGGGCATGTGATGGATTATGACGTCACTGGTATAGGCAATATTTGTTCGTAACTTTGCTCTTAAAATATTGAATATTTTGTCAAGAAACTTGGTAGAATTACTTAAAATATAATAAGGAAGGTCCTTCTGACCCAAATCTGATGAAATTTAGAAAATTTCTGAATAATATCAAATTGTTTAAAAATTAATTTTGAGCCAAAATCGAAACAAATTCGGGACAGACAGACCTGACAATGACATTTTAAGTAATTCTACCAAGTTTCGTGACAACAAATTCAATATTTTAAGTGAAAAGTTACGGACAAATTTTTCCCATACCAGTGACGTCATACACCGTAACATTCCCTTAAAACGAAAGATATGACAATTTTTAAAAAAAAAATTTAAATAAAAACATTTTTAACTACTTATGTTTCTACAGCTTGCTGTTAAATCGCAACTTTTGGGCGTAAATTAATTGTCATTCAAATTTTAAAAGTCAAAGCGTGCTATTATCAATTAAGTCTATATAAGTTTCAAAGTTTCATTGGAATGCCGGGAAGTTTTCTGTTTAATTTATAATTATTATAAATTCAACAAAAAAACTTTCCTTCATTTTTCTAATAGAATCAAATAAAAGAAAGTAGGTAGTAAAGTTGAACGTTATACTTACCAATTGGATACCTTTGAATAAAATCGACCAAACATCACAATAACATTCATTCAAATCCCCTTTATCTTGGTTAAATTTTTCATTTGCTTCAATGACACTTTTCTTCTTTTCATCTTGAAGCTTTTCCAAAAATGTACCATTTCTAATCGCTACAATTCTTTTAGCTTCGTTTATAAACTCTTCTTTTTCTTCTTCCGTTAATCTAGACTGTGCAGCGAGCAACGATTCTTTCAACTTTTGTTGGGCATTTGAAAACTTCTGTTTCTCTATTTCTGTTTTCCAATCTACTGATCGTTCCATTTGCGATATCAAATTTACTATATCCTTTCTTGCAGACAGTGTCAAAGCTATTTTATTATTTATCTCGTTACAAGATGGAGCTAATGGTGTTCTCGCAAATTCTGGGAGTGTGTTTGTGCAAAGATCATCAATAGGATTCAATAAAATTGAAGATTCTTTGGTACATCCTGGTCGTAAGTATAAGGGTAGATAACTTTTTTCATCTAATATAGAATACGAAGGAGGTTCTTGACTGTCTCTTTGAGAAATGACTGAAGAAGGAGCAGATTCAATCAAACCTGTTGCACCTACCTCTGTGCACGAGAATGATCCAGGATAAAATGTTTCAAATCCTATAGGTCTGGTATCTGTACTATTAGTTATCTTCTTTGATAATGAAGACATTCCCAATGTTGGAGATGATGTTATTGAACTTGGTGCTATTGATGAAGTTGATGTTCCGACAGATTTTGTGTTTTTAATCATGTTATCAGTCAACTAAAAAATTAACAAATATACCTACAATAAAAAATACTTGTTTCTTATATCTGAAAGAAGCTAAATTCATTTTATTATCAATATTTGAAGAATACTGTATAAGAAAACACATTATTTTCAAATAATATTTTTAAAAAACATTTTTTCAACAAGGTAAGTGAAGATTTAATTTGTAAAAGTGTACTGTCGTCATAGTTTTCATTTTTTTAAATTGAAATTTTAACGAAAATTGTATTTAAAATGAGAAAATTTTGTGCAACTGTATACATAATTTACAATTTTATAATCGATTAATTTGCAAATGTAATTGTTTGAAATAACTGAACGCACTTGTCTTCAAAATACACTGTAGCGCCGCCTGATCATTTTATTAAATGCACCCGAAAGTTTGGCGCCTTTGTGACTCTAGAAGATTGAGAGAATGACTGCTAGGGGATGTTTGAATCAATAAATTCCCTTCCATTAAAGTATTATCCTTACGCATAGTTGTCATCCTCTTACATCTATGAAATTTGAGATAGAATTACGTTTTATACTATAGTCAGAAAACCGACTATAAAAATAAAATTAGATTACAAAGACGTACATTTTCTAAGAAGCTGTAACGCATGCGCTAATTTATACATTTCATATGATGGTACATTTTCTGACTCAGATGATGGATGAAAATTTAAGTATTTTTTCAATGTATTTTTCAAAAAAATACAAAGGGACAAACAATTTTAAAAGATTATACTCTGATGCACCAACAATTTTTAAAATAAATAAAATTTTATATATATTATTTTTACTTTTATTTTAGAACATTGGTTTCTTTAAAAAAAAATCTCGGATTAAGTTATTATGGTTTATTATTTTCTGAAAGTTTCTGAGAAAATGCAGAGTTATATCCGGTTAATAAATGTTGATTTTCAAGGATTTTGTACCAAATTAATAAAAAAAAAATGGCTTTCTTTGTCATAGCAAATTTAATTACCTTTATCTGCTTCAAAATATCAGTTGATTTGAAATTAAAAAACTGGGGCTTTTTTATCTAAATTAAAATTATTAAAGTTCTATTTTCTTTAAACAAATTAGCACTTTTATATTATTATAAAAAAAAAAATAGTTTAACATTTAATTTAAATTTCAAAATTTATTTAACCCATACAAATGGTTGTTTAATTTATACAAGTTAATACAAGTTGTTTAATTTTTAATATATATTGAAAAGTAGATAAGTGAAGTGAATTAAAGTGAAGTATATATTAAAAAAATAGTTAGGGAATATAATACTAATTATTTTTAATAACTTATATCATATAATATAAAATAATATTTTACATCAACTTAATGTACATTCCAATATGGTATTTTAACAATCGTGTATAAAAATTCTTTAATTACTTCTTTTAATATCTTATTACTTAACTATTGATTAATAACGCTTCTCTAGGTACAATTATATATCTCGTATAAAATATTTAGGATTTTGACTATTTTCTAATAGAAGAATTTATAATAATTTAGGTATATAATATGTAGATATATGTAATTTAATAACATTCAGTCTGAGATTAGTTCATTTTCGTCAGAGGAAACGTGATAAAATTCGATACATAATTTTTTATTTTTCATGTGCCTACAATAACTATCGCTTGCATAACATATCATTGAGGTGTATCCACAAACCTGCAAAAATAAAATATTGTAAATCATCTCATTATAATATTATAATCTATAATAATAATCCGCAAGATTCATTCATTCATTCATTCATTCATTCTTGTCTGTCCGCACCTGAAGTTTGTCACTTAGATATTTTTTTGTTTTAAATCTTTTACGTTTGAAAAAATGTATCTTTAAATTAAAATTAGAGACTACTTTCATAAGAGTTAATTTAACTGCATTGACAGAAAATAAATTAATTAAAATATAGTTTGCTCTAAAATATTGAACTGAAATTTCCATACACTCAAATTTTTAGTAAATTAAAATTTAATTCTATCAATATAAGTTAACTTAAAATGTTCTTGTGATTAAATTGGAAATTGAGATCATTAAAATTTTGAAATAATTATTTTTAATGAAAATCTAAATTTGTAATTAAGAATCAATATATATTTAAGTTTTAATTTATTCAAGTTTGAATTCATCTAAATTTTTATTGGTTATTAGGCTTTAAATTATCTAAATTTTAATCAATCCTTGCATTTTTATTATTCTGATTATTAATAACTAGTCATTTAAACTTTTCACAATTTTAATTTTTTTTTGTATGATATAAATTTTACTTAATTTCAAATTCCATTAGACCCAATTTTCATTGATTCCAATTATAGTCTAAACTATTATTTTCAAAATTTTGACTGATTAAAGCTTTAATATACAATGACATTTTTTTGTATAATTAGAAGTTTTTATATAATGATTAATGTTAAAAATAGTTTAAATATGCATTATTAGATTTTGAAAATATGTAAAGTTTATAACAGTTCAAATTTGAATTACTTAAAATTTTTATTATTTAAAATTTTAAGGAATTTAAAAAAAATTAAATATAAGTCTTAAGACTTTAACAAATAAAAATTTGAATTAATTAAAGTTTAAATAAATTTGAGTCAACATTTCGTTGAAACTGTTTTAAGTTTGGAATTATTTTAAATTTGGAAAAATTAAAACTTGAATTGTTAAAACTTTTGAAGAATAGAAATAATCCTCAATAGAAATTTGGAACGATTGAAGTTATTATAAATTATAATAGTTTGAATACATTTTGTTCAAAAAACTATTCTTTCAACAAAAATATTTTAACTTTTTGTAATGTATCTACCTACGTTATTTTCTCCTTTTATTTATTTTTCTTATTATTTTTTCTTTTCTAAATATAAAATTGGAAAATTTGTGCTCTTTTAAAATATTTTTTATTTACTTTCACTTATTTGTTTATTTCTTGAAGTCGGCAGCAATTTCAATTTGCATAAAATAAAAGTTATATTTATCTAGAATATTAAGTTTATTTTAATTACAAATTTCATTAAATTATTATTTATCTTATTTGTACTTGCACAAATTTATAGTTGTAAATGACCAGAAACAATTCAATGTTTTTCAATGCTTATGTTATTATTTTCAACAGTTTTCAATATACAATTATTCTCTTTAAATTTTATAATTATTCTTTAATTTTTTTTAGATATTTTGTTCTATTGACGTTATTCTCGACATATAATATCAATTATTTTATTGAAATTTCAATACAATTCTTCAATTTTAATTTATTTTTTACAATTTTATCCATAATTTTCATCAGTTTTTAATTAACAATTTATTATTCTCCCTCAATTTTATGACTATTCATTAAATTAAAAAAAAATTCTAATCACGATTATTCTCACCATTCTTCGCTTTTTTCAATTGTTAATTATTTTTTTTAATAGTTAATTATTTTCGTTAAATTGTAATTTTATTTTAAATTTTATAATTATTTTTTAATTTCTTTAGATATTTTGTCCTGCTGTCGATTATTCTCGACAGATTAAAATTTTTTCTTTCAATTATAATTATTTTCCTCATTTCTAAATTATTGTCTTTAATATTTAACGATTTTAATCATTTTGTAAACTTCTTTTCAATTATCAATTATTTTATTGAAATTTCAATACAATTCTTCAATTTTCATTTATTTTCTACAATTTTATTTATAATTTTCAGCAGTTTTTAATTTACAATTTATTATTCACCTCCAATTTTATGATTATTCATTAATTAAAAAAAAAAACATTTTCTAATCTCGATTATTCTCACCATTCTTCAATTTTTTTTTCAATTGTTAATTATTTCTTTTAATAGTTCATTACTTTTGTCAATATTTCATTAATTTCGTCATATTGTAATTTTTCTTTTAATTATCGATTGTTTTCTTGAAATTTCCAATTAATTTCTTCAATTTTTAATTACTTTCTGCAATTCTCAAATATTTTCTTTAATTTTCAATTATTTTTATCGATTTTCCATTAATTCCTCAATATTAAATAATTCTCGGATTTTTTCAATTACTTTTTTCACTCATCAAAATCATTTTAAAATTTCAATGCAATTGTTGTTATTATTATTATTATTATCGCCTACTTTCTATTATTATTTTGATTATCATTAAAATTCTTTATTTTTTAAGTTAATTGTTCAATTATTTTCTTTAATTATTAATTTCATTCTTCAATTTTTAAGTATATTCCACAAATTTAATTTCAAATCTTCAATTTTTAATTGCTTTTTTCAATTTTTAATTATTTTTTTCGATTTTTAATCCGGTTGTTAAATGTGCAAATATTTCCAGCAATTATTCCTTCAATTTTCTTAATTTTTCAATTTGCAATTATTTTCTTTAAATTTAGTATTTCTTGTTTAATTTTTTGAATTATTTTTTTTAGTAGTCTATTACTCTATTCATTTTTCGAATTTTGTTTTCAATTGACAGTTATTTTCGTTACTTTTCACACATTTTCATGAATTTTTTAATTATTCTCGTCATTTTTCAACTATTTCTTTCAATTATTGATTATTTTCCGCAATTTTCAATTATTTTCTACAATTTTGTCAATGTTCTATTATTGTCTTAAAATTTTATAATTATTCTTTGATTATTCAAATTATTTTGTTTGGTTGTATATTAATTTAGACATTTTTTTTTTTTAATTTTTTTTTCAATTGTTGAATATTTTCGTCATTTTGTAATTTTTGTTCCAGTTATCAATTATTTTTTTCAAATTTTAATTTAATTCTTAAACTGTCAATTTATTTCCTCGACTTTCTATTTTTTTTTTTAAATTTTAATTATTTTTTCGATTTCTAATCCAGTTGTTCAATTTGCAATTATTTCGAACAGTTATTCCTATAATTTTTCAACTAGTTTGTTTAAATTTAATATTTATTTTTTAATTTTTTAAACTATTCATCTCAAATGTGTAATTATGTAGTCATTTATCGAATATTTTTTCAGCTGTCAATTATTTTCGTCATTTTTCATATATATTCTTCAATTTCGTAATTTCCATTATTTGTATTTGCAAAGATTTATAGTTTTAAATGACCAAGAACAATGGAAAGTTTGTCGCGCGTTAATGTTGCTAGTTTTCGTAATAATTTAATATTTATTATAACCGCGTAAAAAGATGCAATGACATTTTTCTGAAAATAAAAATTCTACAAAAATTCCAAGGGAATTCCATACGAAATTTCAAGAAATTTCCATGAAATCTTCTACGTGTCAAAATTGCTCTGTTTCTGAAAATGTTATATTTCATAAATACATAACTTCTGTAATTTTTATTCAATAAAAAAATAGAAAAATACGTTTTTCCTTATTTTTTGTATAAAATCAGAAAATAATTATTTCCAGGCAATAAAAATTTTTGAATGAAAATGTCACATGGAATGCCGAAAATACAGGTATGTATGTACAAAATAATAATTTTCTTGTTAAGTTTTGTATCAAAATGATATGTACTAACTAATATTATTATCTATTCACATTTAATGTCCATTTGCGCTTGCTATTGTTTTATTATTGACTTATTAATTTCTTTTAAATGTAATAAATGTTTATTAATTCCTATCATTATCTAATAATAATGTCTACTATTATCTATTGTATGACAAAAGCAATTCGAACTTTTATAACTTACAACTGAAATCATCATTGGATTGTTGAAAATTAAAAAAAGTGTAGTAAAAACTCCGTACAATGTGCTCCACAATATACAAAATGCCACATCCTAAAAAGTGTAAAAACTATATAAATAAAAGTTACTATTTCAATTTCTCTTAATATTTTTTTACGCCTAGTAAATTTTCTTACTTTCTGTTTTATACTTAGTTTTACAGTTATAAGTTTGCTTTTCATTATAACAAAAGCTATTAACTTTTTATAACAAAATTTTATTTTTTTCAGTTTCTATACAAAATATTTTCTAATATACAGTGACAAATAATAATAAATTAAATAATAAGTATATACTCTAACCAGAATGTTTTTCTGTTTATAAAAAAATTAACCAAATATAACACTTTTCATCTAGATATAAATGTATTTTCAACTGTAATATTAAAGTTAGGGATAAGTTGGATAAAATACTCATAAAAAGCTGTTAATTTTTTTATTTTTAAAAATTATTTAATGGTATTATTAAAAATATAAACTATCACACGCTAAAAGAAAAAAGATTTAATAAATTGAACGTAGAATAACTAATTATTATTTTCAAAGTATCTGAGGTAAAATTCTCTAATTTGGGTAAGTTGAGGGTAAGTTGCTGAGACCAAAATAATATACAAAAATGCGAGTAAAAGTCAAAATTAATTTTAAAAGAATGTATCTGCGTCCATGAGATAAAAATACATAATTTCTTAAATTACAAAATTTTAATTGGAAAGCATCATGTTCGTATATAATTATTTAATAATTTGTTTAAATAATAAACTGATAAAAATAGAACCATATTTATACCTTTATACCTATCTTTCTTCAATAAAAACAATTATGCTCAATATTTATATTTGACCAAAGAATAACAGATAGGCAAACTATAAGTTTTGATAAAGCAATACTTACAAATTTTTCCCCAGAAAATTCAAGTTTCCAATTTTTAACCGCTTGAAGCAGAGATTGCACAATAAACATTAATGTAAAAACTAATCCAAGTAGAGAAATTATAAAAAAACACAGATTTATAAAGTTACTCGGCATCGTTGAAATGCTGTGTTTTAAACACACTATGTCTGTACACTGAAATAGATAATTTTGATTAATGAAATTCTACAAATTATTGTATTTTTGCCAAATTCGATTATTATTTTTTAATACAGTAAAACCAAAACATTACTTTTCATTCAAAATAAAAGTGATATACATATATTATAATATAACAAGTTTTACGTAAAAGTCAAAAATTTAAATTAATTTTTGAAGTTATATGACTTTAAAAAGAAACAAAAGTTAACGATTTTTTATTTGTCAATTTGAAATTGATCTTCATAAAATATTGCCATTTAATAATTTTTAAAAGAAGTTTGATAAGTGAAAGCTGTATGACCAAAAGGCATAAAAATTGACAAAATAATAAAGAATTATCGTTCTTTGTAGTTAAAAAATGACAAACATTATTGAAAAGCACTATATTTACATATTATATATTATATATATATCTGAAATAATAATAATATTAATAATAGTAATAATAAAATACTCACAACTCTTAGCAGACATGCTTTGAATGAGCATAATTGAAAAAATTCAAACGAGTTTATATGAAAAAAATGAGAAAAGCTTTTGGAGTTTTTAACTTTCATATTTTCACCTTGTTGATTTATACTGTCTGACAACGTTTCATCCTTATTTTTCTCTATGAGAATTTGAGTCATTTTATTGTGTTTCAAAATAAAATGAAAAGATTAATTTCACAAAAAGTATGTCCTGTTAGACTTTATTACTAAGCGTTTAAGAGACTAAATGAATTTTAAATACATATTACATATCTGCAAAGAAACTGTACCAAACATTTAAAATATACTCTAGAGCACGTACTCATAACATTCCAAGAAAACAGAAGCAGATAGCGTCTTACTGCTGTGAAACTGAGTCATTATGCGAAATGCAAATCTTTGTACCACATTGTACGTGCAAAATTAGTTTTTTTGACATTATTTAGCTATCCTTCAAAATGTGCAAACATTATGCATTTCAAAATTGATTACGAAATATGTATGCATTATTGTTGTCATAAAGTCATTAGTCTCAAAGGCACATGTGTAAGCTGTTATCAAGGAGAGTGAAGATGGTAAAAATTGATAAACAATGAATGGATATGTTGTACAGTACTAAGGAACAAAAAATAAATAAATATAGGTGTTTTCTGTTTAATACTTAAGGGCATGTGATGGAGTATGACGTCACTGGTATAGGCAAAATTTGTCCGTAACTTTTCTCTTAAAATATTAAATATTTTGTCATGAAACTTGGTAGAATTACTTAAAATGACATTAGGAAGGTCTCTCAGACCCGAGTTTATTTGAATTTTTGCCCAAAATTAATTTTGGGAACTTTTCGAAAAATTGCAATATTTTTTAAAAATCAATTTTGAGCTAAAATTTAAACAAACTCGGATATGAGAGACCTTCTTAATGACATTTTAAGTAATTCTACCAAGTTTCATGACAAAATATTCAATACTTTAAGAGAAAAGTTAAGGACAAATTTTGCCTATACAAGTGACGTCATACTCCATCACATGCCCTTAACTAATTAAAAAACTAGAAATTTTTGTTATGAAATGTAAAAAAGTAATATAAGAGTTTAAAAGAAGTTTTAAATTCCATTTAATTGGAAGTTTCTGTTTCTAAGGATTTCTATTATTTCTATTATTAAAAAGGTCCCAGTTTTTTAATTTCAAATTAACTGATCAAGAAGAGTTTCTAGTCTTCTTGTAACTGATATATTTAGAAGCAAAATGAAGTCATAAAATTTTTCTATTTGTTTGCTGCAAGTTGGAAATATTAATAATTGCCTGATTAAAAATTAACCTTATAAATCAATTAATTTGTTCATACTCTAATTACATCGTCAATTTTTTAATTACAATTTACAAATACGTAAATTCTACACCTCTTTTCAATTATTTTTGTCATTTTTAAAGTACTTTTGTCAACTCTAAAGTAATATTGTCAATTTTCATGTATTTTTGCGATCCTGAATTGAATTTTTTCAAATATCAATTATTCACTTTAGTCTTTAAAATATTGTCATAAATATTTAAATTTATTACACAAGTTTTCATTTACTTCTGACATTTTTCTATTATTTACTCAAGACTTTAATTATTTTTTTATCTTTAAATTATTGCCAAGAATATTTAAATTTTCAACACCAGTTTCTATTCCACTTTTGTTAATTTTCAATAATTTTCTTCGAATTTTCATTACTTTTGTCATTATTCAAGTATTTTTGTCATTTTACGATTATCTTCTTCATATTTTTATTATTTTTGCAATTTAAGAATTATTTTCTACAAATTTTAATTATTATTTTATTCAAATTATTGAATGCAACCTATTAATGTTTAATGTAGTAATTATTATTGATATATCAAATTTTAGTTTTATTGTTACTTGAAATACTTTTTTAAATTTTATATTATAATGAGCTTTTGCCCGTAAATAAATAAATAAATAAATTCAATGTTTTATTGACATGAATTTTTAAAATTATATTAGTTTTCAATTACTTTCTACTAATTTCAATCATTTTGTTCATTATTTTTATTATTGTCATGAGTTTATTAAATTTGTACATTTTTTTCAATTCATTTTAACAAATTTCAATTATTTTCTTCACACTTAAATTATTCTCTATAAATTTTTTATTTATACACCAGCTTTCAATTATTTATGTCATTATTCAATCGGTTTCTTAAAATTTCAGTTGTTCTGTTAATTTCACAAGAATTGTCTTTAAATTTTTAATTTTATGCACCAGTTATCAAGTATTTTTTTCAAATTACATTTAATTTTTTTATTGTTCAATTATCTTCTTAAAATTTCAATTATTTTTGAAACTTTTCAATTATTTTTTTTTAATTTCAATTTTTAACTTTCGTTATTTTTCAATTATTTTCTTCAAATTTTAATTACTTTCGTCATTAAACAATTATTTTTGTCATTTTCCAATTATTTTTTTCATATTTTTGTTCATTTTGCCATTTTAAAATTATTTTTTACAAATTGCAATTATTTTATTCAATTTTTTTTATTGTCATAAACTTTTAAATTTCTTACACCGGTTTTTAATTATTTTCATTATTATTGTCTGGAATTTATTAATTTTTTTACACCTTTTTCAATTATTTTCTTCAAGCTTTAATTGTTTTATTCATCTTTGAATTTTTTTGCCATTTTTTAATTATTTTCTTCAAATTTCAATTATTGTCTTCAAATTCCAATTATTGTCTTCAAACTTCATTTAATTTCTTCAACTTTCAATTATTTTCCGCAAACTTATAATATTTTTTCGAGTTTTACAATTAGTTGCTATAATTTTTTAATTTTTACACCAGTTTTGAATTAGTTACTAGTTAGTTAGTTATTAGTTTATAATTAGTTGTATAATTAGTTATTTCAATTGTTTCGTCAAGTTTTCAAGTATTTTCTTCAAATTTAAATTTTTTTTTTAAAGTTATCAATTATTTTTGTAATTTTTCAATTATCTTTTTAAATTACAACTATTTTTGTCAATATTCAAATATTTTTGACATTTTGGAATTATTTTCATTATTTGTCATTTTCTTCAATCTTTTTATTATTTTCATAAAATTAACTTTTACAGATTAGTTTTCAATTATTTATGCCATTATTTAATTAGTTTCTTCACATTTTAATTATATCGTTAATTTTTCAATTATTTTATACAATTTTTAAATTAATGTATATAATTTTTTTTTTTACTTCATTTTTGAATATATTTCTCATTTTTCATTAATTTTTTTTTTCTAAATTTTAGTTATTTTTGTCATTGTTTAACTATTTTCTACACATATACATTTTTTTGATATCTTTTAATTATTTTTTTAAAAATTCTATTATTTTTTTAAATTTTTCAACTACTGTCTAAAAAATGTAATTTTTACACCAGCTTTTATAATTCTTTTTGTCATTATTCAATTAGTTTCTTCTTTTTTGACATTTTACATCTAAAAATGTCGGTTTCTTTATGTATACATTTTTGGTAATTTGTTTAAATTTTAAATAATTTGATAGTAAAAAAATCTTGACGTGATTGAGACAAACATAGGTACCGGATTTGGATTCAGATGTCAAATAATTGCCTTATAGATTATAGAATTTCATGGTTCAATATACCTTGAAGCAGAAAAAAAATTTTGTTGTCCTATGTTATTAATGAAATGTCGTCTCAATTGTTTATATTAAAAACAATATTTAAGTCAACAAAACAATATCAGATAAATATTTTCTAAATGAGTCTGGCAAATTCTTTAATTTTAATACTTTCTTCAATGCACAAAAATGTGAACATGCAATCATTTTATAAACAATATTCAATTGCTGGCGATTATAAAACTCTTTCTTCAATAACATTTTTATTGTATTAGTAATTTTTCATTTTAAAATCTGTGCATGTGGACGTTTTGAAAACAATTTTTTTAATGATGATATCATTTTGTTAAAAATTAATCAATAACGTTACATTCTAAAAAGGTTACTTAAAAATAATAACTTAAAGTCATTCATTTCAAAAATATATATTTTTTAGATATAAATTATAAAAGTTACTTAATTTTAACTTTATTAGCAATTAACATTATAATTGACACAATTTAATACTTCATCTTTCATATATAGAAGATAAATCATACAATACAGTCAATATAAACTTCATTTATTGTTTTACATTTAAAAATGGTCTGCGCAATTCACAATCTCAATAATTTTTAATCATTACAATACTTATAAAAAAGTCCAATTAAATTAAAATTATCAATTTCAACGTGAGAGTTTGTTAAATTAATATTTCTGCAGTATTTCTTTTACTGCAATTTTGTTCTTTTGCTGAAAATATTTATTATTCAACCTGATAAAATCTTTCTAGCTATTGCTTCTTATTTTAAGTATTAACCATATTGTATAGTAATATTACAAAATTAAGAACATGGTCAGCACCTTGTACTATTTTAAAAATCAAGTTTTGAAATTGAGGATCAAGTGATCATGTTGCTTCTAAATAATTTAGAAATTATCGTGAATTCTCGCATTGGCTGTATTAAGAAATATTATTTATCCTCTGAGTGATTGCTGATAATCCAGTTGCTACTGCAAACTATATTGATGATGATTCTGGTCGTGCAGTTAATAATGTTTACTTTTAATGATGAAATTTCTGATGATGAAAATCTTGATTGATGGGATATTAATAAATTAGATGGGACATTTTTTGACTCAGTCGATGAAGTAGCATCACTTTTTTTTCAATAAACTATATCTATGTTTATATACATATTGCTGCAATCTTTTAAATTCTTTGTAAAAAAAAAACATATTGAGAATTTAACAACCAGAGGAAAATGGATCTTATAAAAAATTGTTGGTCCAATCAAACATGTGCCAAAGTTTCCAATCACAATCTGTAAAAAATTAAAACAATTATGAAATTATAACTCTGCTATAATTTACTAACAATTATTATGAATTTTTATTTCAGTAATGTGGAAGATATTTCTTTAAATTGTATATTATTGATCGTTTTCCACGCAATTAGTAATTATTGTACTAGTTATAAAAAACAAAATAAAAATATTCATACATTTTTTATATGTACAAAAATAAAATCAATTTGGTCTGAAATTATTTTCTGCATCGACATTCATTTAGAAAATTATATTACACTTTTTTTTAAAGCTTTTATCTTCCACTTTTACAATATATCTCAAAATTTTCGTCAAAATTAAAATAAAAATAATGTTATTATTAAAATAATTTTTTTTACCAAATCATGACATTTTCATTACATACAAAACATTTCAAAGCTGATTCCTTTAAAACTCTTTTTTTAATTGTAATAGGTATGACAATTGTTTGCTAATATTTGCCCAATTTATAGACAATTGTTTTAAAAAATGCAGCTTTTTTTATATGTCACATTATATGTTATACATAGAACAAGAATCATCAGTCTTGTATTAATTTTTTTTTTTTTAATAGTATTATTTTTTAGTCGTCTTAGTTTACTTCTCCATTTTTATTAGAAACCGAAATCAAAAAACTTGTTAACACTTTTGAGATATTTCATACGAGAACATATCTTTAATTTTGCTCATATTTTGGAAAATATTGTGTTTAGGCTGCTAATTAAGTCTACCATATTTGAACTACAAATATTTAAAATTTATGAAGATATTCTCATTGACAAATATCATTGTTTTTTTCTTTTTCTCATAACTTTCTTCTTAATAAAAATAGAAAAAAAAAGGTTTGAGTGCTTTTTACGCAGAAAATGATAAAGTTTTAGATCAAAATTGTGAAAAGTAAAAGAGTTAATTTTTAATTAATTTATTTAAAAATTGCTTGAAAAATTTAAAATTATCAAATAATTAAACACTGTTACTCAAAAAATAGTAATTATTATTTCTACATAGTCTTTAATATGCAACAGTATTCTTTAAAGTAAAAAAGTAATTTTTTATTTTAAAGTGAGTAAATTGGTAAGAATTTTTTTATTAAATGTCTCTTTTAATTCTATATATAGTGTAGGGAAAATCCGCTAGACGATATTTACGCTTCTAGATAATAATATAACACACATATAGAGACAAATATATTTTTTTTCCACACTCAAGAAAGTTCACTATCATTAATTTAAATTCATTTATTTGTCAATATAAAAGCTAATTTTATTTTGCATCAAAAGTTTAGAAGCATGTTACTAATTTTCAAGATTTGTTTAATTTAAGCTCAATTATTATCAAAAGAATGAATCAACTCACTTATATTATCTTCCTACAGCGTTTTCCCATTCTAACTAAAGGCTGTTTACACCGAATTGGTACATCGATGATAGATCCAGCTTCCACTCGATTGTCGAAAGGAACAAAGTATTTATTTGAAACTTCTTTACTTTTATCCACAGAATGAGATGCGGACAGAGAGATAAGCAGCAATGTCACTATAAAAACAGATGAGAATCTCATGTTGTCTAAAGCTCGAATGGTACAAGCTCTCAGTTCTGACACAGCAGCACAAGCAATATTTATAAATTCAGAGCTGGATTAAGACTCACTGAGACCCGAGGTTTCTTCTTATTATAAACTTCTAATGAATAATGACAGATCATTGCTTCTCAAAATATTTCATTAAAGTTATTTCAAAACAAGATTTGCCATTTTTTAGTAATTTTTTTAGAATCACATTTTTATTTTACGCATTTCATTTTTAAAGCGAATTTTATAATCTTTTTATTCACATTTTTATTAAAAAAATGAATAAATTCTAAATTTGAACTCTGATGTATTTCGAAGTCCTCGAGCAGGTCAAGAGCAGATCAGATAAAATTTTTGTCATTTTGCAATTATTATTTTCAATTCTTCATCATTTTCATAATTTCTTAATTAATTTCCTCAATTTTCAAATATTTCAAATAATTACTTTGTTCAATTTTCATTTCTTTCTATTATTTTGCAATTATTTTCTCCATCTTTTAATATTTTCATTATTTTTCAATTAAGTTCCGAAATTTTCAGATATAACTCAAATTTAGATTATTTTCATCATTTTTCCATGTTTTAAACGATTTTTTAATTATTTTCTTATACTTAAAAATAAATTCTGTATTTTTTCTATTATTTTCTTCACTTTCTGATTATTTTCATTATTTTTGCATAATTTTCAAAAATTGCAATTATTTTTCTGAAATTTCAATTATTTTCAAGTTTTCGAATTTTCCTATTTTGTTAATTTTCCAATTTACCAATTTAAAATTTTTCACTTTTCCAATTTTCTAATTTGTCAATTTTCCAATAACCAAATCTCCAATGTCACAATTTACAAATTTTTTTACTTTGACAATTTTCCAATAACCAAATTTCCAATTTCTCAATTTACCAGTTTAAACAATTTTCTAATTTGCCAATCTTCCAGTTTATCAATTTTCAATTTCTCCAATTTTACAAAAACCACTTCTCTAATTCCCTAATTTGCCAAATTTCTAATAACCAAATCTGCAATGTCTCAAATTACCAGCTTACAAATTTTTTCAAATTACTAATTTTCTAATTTATCAATGTTTTTACTTTGCCAATTTTCCCATAACAATTTACATTTTTTCAATGTTTTCCAGTAACCTCTTTTCCTTTTTCATCAAAAAAATTCCAACTAAATTTAAATTTAAAGCTACCTGCTAACTCACTGTACCTATTTTATTATTATTTAGCCTAAATAATAATACTGTATGATATTTAAAAGTTTATTATTCTTCCACGCTAATGACAAAAAACAACATAATTTTAGCTCAATTTCGCCGAAAGTTGATTTTAAACCATTTTAATTGTTTAAACAATCGATTCAATTAAATTAATTAAACATTAATTACATTCCTTTTCCTTTTCCTAATTAAAAAGTTGTGAGCTTTTAAAATATTTTACATAGAAAATATAAAAAAAATTGTTTAAACAATTTAAAATTAATTTTTACACCGTTTAAAATCTCTTTTCTCATTTTCTCTCTCTCTCTACTCTTCCTTTAGAACCGCATACTGTGAACTCTCCTTGCGTTTCGAACGTTATTGTTAACTTTGTCTATCCAAGGTAAATTCTATACCTTATTCTCTCTTGCTGTTTATCACCCTATTGTTGTCTTTGTCTATTTCATATTCTTCATCTCTCGTTACGTTTCTCACTCTATTCTTGTCTTTATTTATCCCAGGTAAATTCTATAACTTATTCTCTCTTACTTTCTGAAACTATTCAACTATTCAATTATTTTTCAACATTTATTTCCTTAAATTTTTAATTTTTTTTATTTGTTTCATTATTTCAAAAATTGTAAACTACTTTTCTGACACTTCTATTATTTCATTCAATTTTCAATTATTTATATTACTTTCTTCAATTTTGGATTACTTTTGTTCTTTTTCATAATTTCCAAACGGATTTTAATTATTTCATTTTATTTAAAAATTGTTTTTTCTCAATTTTAAATTATGTTTATATTTTCTTACTTATTTTCTCTAATTTTTAATTATTTTCTTTTTTCTTCAATGAACTTCTGAAAGTTTTAAGTATTTTTCTGAATTTTTCTTTAACTTTTCTTTATTTAAAATAAATTATGTAATTTTTTCAATTATTTTCTTAAATTTTAATAATTTTTTTTTTAAGTTTTATCTTAATTTTCAAATATCTTCTGGGTGATTCTACATCAGAAATATCACAATCTGCAAGTGGTTCACAGAATTTAATGAAACTTGGTGAAATTGTAGTATAATATGAGAGAAATTAATCATCAAAAGGAATTTTCAAAATATCATAAATTGTAGGAGTTATAATACTCTGAATTTTGGTGCAACATTTTCTTAATTATTTTATATCTCGGTCAATTTTTAACCGATTTTGATGAGTCACCCACCAATTTCTTTATAAAATTGTGTATTTTTAGAAAATCATAAAGCAAAAAACAAAATTTATTATTTAGATAATAAAAAAGTGAAAATAAAACTTTATTTATATTTTTTTTCAATTTTGACCCAATTCTTTAATTTTTTAATTTTTTAATAATATTTCCCTTTATTTCATCTTTATTTTAAAATAAAGATCATCCTGGAGACTTTATTAGATCTTGTGATATCGTCCTTTTAGTATCATCATCTCAAAGAAAAATACTACGTAAATTTATGTTTTTACCTTCATTTGTTTTTTGATAGTTTTTTTAAATTAGAAACTATTTACTGTGAAGGTTTCTTTTCAATTTCTCTATTAAATAAAGTGAAAATCCAATAAAATTGTTATTCTATTAAGAGATTTAAAAATAATTATTAATTTTAAGTAAAAATAAAAACAGTTAATTAAATTATGGAAATTAAACAATTCAATGCAGAAAATATTTTCCTGCTAAAGAATTCTTCAAATTTTAAGTCCAAGTATTATAAAAACGAAAGCGATAGATTTTAGGACAATTATGTGAATTTGTATAGTATTAACTCAGTTATACATGTTTTGTTACAAATTTTTTAATATTAAAATTTTTTATTTAAGCAAAATTGCTTACTAAATAAATCATTGTATAAATATTTATTATATTATATTATAATTACATTGTTATTAAATAAATAATGATTTAACTACCTAATTTATTTAATTATATTAAAATTAATCATTATTTCCAAATCTATTAATAGAATAACAATTTTATTTGATTTTCATCGTATTTAATAGATAAATTGAAAAGAAATCTCCACAGTAAATAGTTTGTAATTTAAAAAAAATGTCGAAAAACAAATGAAGGTAAAAACATAAATTCACGTAGTATTTTTCTTTGAGATGATGATACTAAAAGGACGATATCACAAGATCTAATAAAGTCTCCAGGATGATCTTTATTTTAAAATAAAGATGAAATAAAGGGAAATATTATTAAAAAATTAAAAAATTAAAGAATTGGGTCAAAATTGAAAAAACATATAAATAAAGTTTTATTTTCACTTTTTTACTATCTAAATAATAAATTTTGTTTTTTGCTTTATGATTTTCTAATAATACACAATTTTATGAAGAAATTAGTGGGTGACTCATCAAAATCGGTTAAAAATTGACCGAGATATAAAATAATTAAGAAAATATTGCATCAAAATTCAAAATAGTATAACCCCTACAATTTATGATATTTTAAAAATTCCTTTTGCTGACTAATTTCTCTCATATTATACTACAATTTCACAAAGTTTCATTAAATTCTGTGAACCACTTGCAGATTGTGATATTTCTGACGTAGAATCACCCTTCTCCAATTTTGAATTATTCAATTTTTTTAAATTTATTTTTAAGATTTAAAAATATTTTTCTTAAATTTAATCGGTCGCATAAAAGTTACAGAAAGTGAAAATTTTATCCCAAAGGTCAATTTGTCACGAGTAATTTTGTATTCTGTTTCAAAATAAATTTTTTATAATAAGGAAAAATCGAATCAAATTCGGATGCTCTTTGTATCTATTTATTTATTTGATAGTTTCTAGGACTAATTAGGAACCGAGGAACCCTAGGAATCGAGATATACAAAAATAAAAAATTGTAATAGGTGGTAATAAAAATAAGAAAGTTGAAATAAAAATAATCTATTTATCTACCAGCGATAAATAGGTGTAATAAAAACAAGAAAGTTGAAATAAAAATAATCTATTTTTATCTACCAGCGAATTATTTACAAGGGTTGATAAAAAATGAGATCTGAATGTAAAAATATACATTTCCGGCTTTTATCGTATTAAAACACACAAGATATTCTTTAAAGTTACCTTATTATTTAATTTATATTCATTCATCTACAGACAAGCACTTCAATTAACATCACAACCTCCACAGTCAGCGTCACAATTCCCACAGTCACCTTCACAACCTCCACAGTCAGCGTCACAATTCCCACAGTCACCTTCACAACATCCACAATCTTCTTCGCAACATCCACAATCATCTTCACAACAGTTACAGGAGTTCCTGTCATTACACAAGAAGCAACACAATATGGTATCATTATTCACATTACTTGTATGACTATATGGACAACAACACCAAAACCCTGGATCACCTACAACGGGATCAGTATATGCAACGTTTTGAGTCATTACATTGTTTTTAATAGCACAATTTTCTGCTTGAGTACAATTGTTTGATTCAGTGGCAAATTTTTCTTGGTTTAAATAATCTAATCCATGAATATCAACAAGAAATTGTTTAATTGTATGCTCTAAATTGCTTACAGCAATTATTCTGAGATCTTGATGATTATTTTGAATTGTTATGTTAATATCCGATGTAGATAACTTTCTTTGACTGGACGGATATTTTTGATCAGTAGATTCACCTTGATTTAGAGAAACATTTTCAACGGAGATACTATTTCGATTTGTTGCATGTGGTAATGAATTTTTGTTATTTGCCTTATCACTTGTTTCTGTCACTAACTTTAATTGACAATCTACATTTGCGTTATTTTTCAAATTCGTTAACGTTACAGCACCTGTATGCTTACTTTTAATTCTATTGGAATTTGAATGGTTACATTTTAAACATCCTTGAAGAATGTACGTTGTCATTGAAATATATCCACAGATCTGAAAATTAAAAAAATTAAGTGTATAGCTAAGGTGGTTATCGAGTGACAATCAACAGGAATAAAATTTTTATTTATATCAGCTTTAAGCAATGAAAGACAGAATAAGTATATATATATATCATATCCCAGACAGAACCAAAAATTTTCTGACACTTTTCTGAATAGTAATGACTAAAAGAATAGTAATGTTGAAATGCGCAGCTCAGGAAAGCTTTGTTTAAGTAGCAAAATGTTCATTGATTAGAAGATGTTGAGAATCTAAGTTAACAGAATATTTTAATTTAATGTTTCTGAAGTATTCAACATTAAATGTAGCACAGTGGTCGATCTTGCTTTCTATTGGCATGAGCAGTAGCTCACAGCAAATTTGTTCGCTGTCCCTACATTTACAAACATATTTTGCAGGTTACCAACATTTCTCATATGTGGACATTTTGCTACTCTGAGCTGCGCATTTCAACATTCCAAACCATTCAGTGTAAGGTTCAAGAAAATTTCAGAAAATATCTGGTGCTATGTGGAAAGTGTAGTGTGTATTTTTATAAGGCTAAAACATTTTGACAAATACATAAAAAATTAATAAAATTGTTAATGAAATTCAATAAAAATTTTGTTGTTGTTAGGAAGCGTTCACAAATTACGTAAGGTTTTTTTTTCGGAAAATTTAAACCTACCCTCCACCCTCGTGGAACACGTCGTTACATACATTAGCGCCATTTTTATGCTGGACGTAACAAACTGCTTGAACCCCACCCCCAACCTTAAAAAACGATACGTAATTTGCGAAAACTCCCTTATATTAGCTTACCACGAGGCTAGGAGAAAACTCGTCTTGTGCAAAAATTAGAGTAGAAAAAATACCATAAAGCGTTGCCCACACGGAACAGAACATAATTTCCTAGAAATAAAAATAGAAAGCATTTGATATGAAAACTTTTCAAAATCTTACCACCACTGGTAAAAATGTCGATTTATTACAACAAATGAAATACGGAAATGAATTTGATAAAAACCCATACGGGTTTAGTGAGTGGCAGATCTAGACAAGGTTTTTCGAGGGAGTCTGACGTGAGAGAGAAATCTTATTCCTACAAAGAAGACTTTTTCTGATCATAATTTTCCAGTCCAGAATTTCCTTGATATTTTCTCACATAGATCTCGTTTAGCCTCGCCGTCTTGTACTACAAATTTTTTAAATTTTGACGAACCTAATTCTTTTTTGCAGATAACTCTCCCGATATTATACTTAAAAACCTTTATCAAATGAAATATAACGCGCTAGGACCTGACGGTATTTCCATTAAAATGATTCAAATCGTCCTCCCAGTTAATTTTCCGGTAATTGAAAATATTTGTAACTACTCACTACAAACTGGGACTTTTCCAGCATTATAGAAGAAAAGTTCAATTCAACCCATTCCTAAGGTTCAAAGCCCGCGGATAGCCCTTCCGATTTTAGGCCCATCTTCATCAAAACTATTGGATCATCAAAACTATCTAAACTATTGGAAAGGATAGTGTGCCAACAGTTGACCGCCTACTTGACTAAAAATAACTTATTTGACCCATTACAGTCTGGCTTTTGGTCCAAACATAACACATTTACTGCATCATTAAAACTCACTTCAGATATTAAACTCGCGATGGACTCCAAAAATATTACAGCAGCAGTGTTTTCTGATTTTTCAAAGGCATTTGATTTAGCAGATCATAATTTACTTATCTCTAAACTTAAATTGTTCAAAATTTCTGACTCTGTTAGATTTTGGTTCCGATCGTACCTTAGTGGTAGGTATCAGAGACTGGATACTAGCTAGGGCTATTCAGATTGGGATAAGGTCAGATGTGGGGTACCACAGGGTTTACCTCTAGCTCCGCTGTTATTTAATTTATATATCTCGGATCTGGGGGTGAACCTTCATTTCTGCAAGCATATAAAGTTTGCACATGACTTCAAACTCTATATCTCATAGAGTTTTGAGCTCGCACTGCCGGTTCTACTTGATAGAGTCCAATCTGATATTGACACTACGGTACTTTGTCTTGGAGAGAGAATGTTTTTTCTACCTATAGTGCTACGCCACACTGAGAAAAAATTTTGTTTGAATCAAACATAATATATTTGATTTAAACTTAATTTCACTTTGTTATACAGTCAAACATAATTAAGTTTGATTTGAACAAATTTAGTGGTTGATCATTTATGTTTGATTAAAAGATATTTTTTGTTTGATTCAAACAAAATTTTCATTTACATACTTTAAACAAAATATTATTTTTCATTTTAAACAAAGTAAATTTTATTTCAAATAAAAGAAATTTTTATTCTTATCATATTATCCTTTTTATTTTTAACACAAAATTTGTTTATTTTAAACACAAAATATGTTCCGCGATAGTTTAATTTTTGTTTGTTGCTTTCATATGATGTATCCTTTATGTTTGAGATTACTTTAAGTGTTGACATATAAACTATAAAAACCGAAGAAAATTACAATTTTCATTATAACTGCACACAATTCTGGAAATGTGGAACTTTGAATCAGTCTAATTTTAAAGAAAAATGCACAAAAGAAACAATATCTTTAGTATAAACTCACTTGTGCACAAAAGTTTTAATCACTTCAGATATACCTCAATTTTTCGATAAAATGATAACACTTACACTTTTAAGAAATCACTTTAATAAAAACAAAACCACTATTGTAAACATTTTTTTCCAAAAAAGCGACAAACACACTAGAAACGACGCGACGCGTTCATGTCTTGCAGAAAACGTAAACTAACGTCAGAATCAGTAACGACGCCATATTGAATGCGCAAAGACCTCTGCGCATTCAATATGTTTGAATCAAACATAAAATATATTTCTTTCAAGTATGAAGACTTCAGATACAAATTTGGTTTAATTTGAATAAAATTTAATTTTTAATCAAACAAACAGAAAATTATCTTCAAACATAAAATATATTTTAATCAAAACTTCAGATATTTCTAATATATTGAAATTAAACTTAAAAACATTATTCATTCAATCAAAATCATTCAAACAAATACTTATATTTAAATCAAGAAAATATTTTTCTCAGTGCACCCTTATAGAAATAGAGATTCGTTGATTATTCCGACCCGGCTGCTTTTAATGAAGACGCTTATTATTCTCCCCCTTTTTCATTATTGTTGACCCGTTTATTATGATATTGATTATGATATTATTATGATACTAGCAAAATAAAACGCGCGTAAGCGCGCGATTAGTTTTTCATACCTTTTAAAAATTATAAAATACAATAATAAATATAGCAAATCGGTAAATAATATTTATCTCATAAGAAGAAATAAATATTTTAAATATAATATTTAAAAATTAATAATTATAAATAAAATAAATATTTATTTAGGACAAAATTTATAATATTTTAGAATTAAAAAGAATTGCAAAAAATAATTGAAATTAAACAAAACAATTGTAAATTTCGCAAATTAATTAAAAAAAATAATGCAATCAAGTAATTTAAATTTGAGAAAAATACTTGAGAATCTTAAAAGTAAATTAAAATAAAATTGAATAATAATAAATTAGAGAAAATAATTGAAAATTGAAAAAACATGATTAAAAATTGAGATAAATAAATTAAAATTAAAAAACATGACTAAATTTTGAGAAAATAATGAAACAAATTACATAAAATATTTTAAGTAAAGGAAAGTTAAACAAAATTTGAGAAAAATACTTTTATCTTTCAGAAGTACATTGAAATAAAAGAAAGTAATGAAAAATTAGTGAAAATAAATGAAAAAATGAAAAAGATAAACATAATTTAAAATTGAACAGAACAAGTTTAATTTAATAGAAATAAGTAAAAACTTTTTGGCAATTATGAAAAAGAACGAAAAAAGGAGGCGCATGAATATTCCCTAAATCTCATTTAGCCTAAATCCCATTAAGCCTAAAATCAAAAAGCCTAAAACGCATTCAGCCAAAATTCCATTTAACCTAAATTGCATTTAACCTAAATTTCATTAAACCTAAATTTCATTAAACCAAATCGCGTTTAACCTAAATTTCATTTAACCTAAATCGCGTTTAACCTAAATTCCATTAAACCTAAATTTCATTTTACCTAAATCCCATTCAATCTAAATTCTATTTAACCTAAATCTCATTTAACCTAAATCTCATTTTACCGAAATTCCATTTAACCTAAATTCCATTTAACCTAAATTCCATTTAACCTAAATTCCATTTAACCTAAATCCCATTTAACCTAAATCCCATTTAACCTAAATTCCGTTTAACCTAAATCTCATTTAACCTAAATTCCATTTAACCTAAATCCCATTTAACCTAAAACACATTTAGTATAAATTCCATTTAACCCAAAATGCATTTAGCCTAAATCTCACTTCACCTAAATCCCATTTAACCTAAATCTCATTTAACCTAAATTCCACTTAACCGAAATCCCATTTAACCTAAAACGCATTTAGTCTAAATTCCATTTAACCTAAAATGCATTCAGCCTAAATCCCATTTAACCTAAATTCCGTTTAACCTAAATCTCATTTAACCTAAATTCCACTTAACCTAAATCCCATTTAACCTAAAAAGCATTTAGTCTAAATTCCATTTAACCTAAAATGCATTCAGCCTAAATCTCACTTCACCTAAATCCCATTTAACCTAAATCTCATTTAACCTAAATTCCACTTAATCTAAATCCCATTTAACCTAAAACGCATTTAGTCTAAATTCCATTTAACCTAAATTCCATTTAACCTAAAACGCATTGAGCATAAATCTCACTTCACCTAAATCCCATTGAACCTAAAAATTTTTTTAATTTAAGGATAAATATAGTTGAATCAAATATAGTTTTAGGTTAAATAGGATTTAGATGAAGTGAGATTTAGGCTCAATGCGTTTTAGGTTAAATGGAATTTAGGTTAAATGGAATTTAGACTAAATGCGTTTTAGGTTAAATGGGATTTAGATTAAGTGGAATTTAGGTTAAATGAGATTTAGGTTAAATGGGATTTAGGTGAAGTGAGATTTAGGCTGAATGCATTTTTGGTTAAATGGAATTTAGACTAAATGCGTTTTAGGTTAAATGGGATTTAGGTTAAGTGGAATTTAGGTTAAATGAGATTTAGGTTAAATGGGATTTAGGTGAAGTGAGATTTAGGCTGAATGCGTTTAAGGTTAAATGGAATTTAGGTTAAATGGGATTTAGGTTAAATGGAATTTAGGTTAAATGGGATTTAGGTTAAGTGGAATTTATGTTAAATGAGATTTAGGTTAAATCGGATTTAGGTGAAGTGAGATTTAGGCTGAATGCATTTTAGGTTAAATGGAATGTAGAATAAATGCGTTTTAGGTTAAATGGGATTTAGGTTAAGTGGAATTTAGGTTAAATGAGATTTAGGTTAAACGGAATTTATGTTAAATGGGATTTAGGCTGAATGCATTTTAGGTTAAATGGAATTTAGACTAAATGCGTTTTAGGTTAAATGGGATTTACGTTAAGTGGAATTTAGGTTAAATGAGATTTAGGTTAAATGGGATTTAGGTGAAGTGAGATTTTGGCTGAATGCATTTTAGGTTAAATGGAATTTATACTAAATGCGTTTTAGGTTAAATGGGATTTAGGTTAAATGGAATTTAGGTTAAATGAGATTTAGGTTAAACGGAATTTAGGTTAAATGGGATTTAGGTTAAATGGGATTTAGGTTAAATGGAATTTAGGTTAAATGGAATTTAGGTTAAATGGAATTTCGGTAAAATGAGATTTAGGTTAAATGAGATTTAGGTTAAATAGAATTTAGATTGAATGGGATTTAGGTAAAATGAAATTTAGGTTTAATGGAATTTAGGTTAAACGCGATTTAGGTTAAATGAAATTTAGGTTAAATGCAATTTAGATTAAATGGAATTTTGGCTGAATGCATTTTAGGCTTTTTGATTTTAGGCTTAATGGGATTTAGGCTAAATGAGATTTAGGGAATATTCATGCGCCTCGAAAAAAGAACGAAATTAATTGAAAGTTGAAGAAAATAATATAAAAAATAATATAAATAATTAAATAATTGATATGTCAGATAAATAGTTAAAATTTTTAAAACTATGAAACAAATGTAAAGAATTAAAAATTGAAGAAAATAAATTTTGGTAAATAATTGAAAAATGTTTTAAAATTTTAAAACTTGACGAAAATAATTAAAATAAGATATAAACAATGATAAGTTGTAAAAAATAAATGACATTTAAGGGCATGTGATGGAGAATGACGTCACTGGTATAAACAAAATTTATCCGTAAACTTTATTTTAAAATAATAAATATTTTTAAACCAAACTTTGTGAAAATACTTAAAATATCATTAAAAAGGTCTCTCTGACCGAAGTTTGTTTAAATTTTGCCTTAAGGGCATGTGATGGAGTATGACGTCACTGATATCCAGGCAAAAATTGTCCGTAACTTTTCTCTTAAAGTATTGAATATTTTGTCATGAAACTTGGTAGAATTACTTAAAATATCATTAGAAAGGAATCTCTGACACAAATTTGTTTAAATTTAGGCTCAAAATTAATTTTTGAGAAATTTTCGAAAAATATAAAATTTTTTAAAAATCACTTTTCATCCAAAAATCAAATAAATTTGGGTCAGAGAGACCTTCCTAATGATATTTTAAGTAATTCTACCAAGTTTCGTGACAAAATATTCAATATTTAAAGAGAAAAGTTACGGACAATTTTTGCCTATATCAGTGACGTCATAATCCATCACATGCCCTTAAAGTTCATTTTTAAAAAAATTAGCTGATTTTCGGAAAATTAAAAAAATGGATTTTTACTCAAAATTTAAACAAACTTGGGTCAGAGAAACCTTCTTAATGATATTTTAAGTAATTCCACAAAGATTGGTGTAAAAATATTTATTATTTTAGGAGAAAGTTTACGGACAAATTTTGCCTATATTAGTGACGTCATTCTCCATCACATGCCCTTAAGTGTGATAATTGAAAAAATTACAGAATTTTTTTAAAAAAAGAAAAAGTAATTGAAATTTGAAAAAATACATGAAGATCTTAGAAATCAATTAAACAAAAAGAAAATAACTAAAAATTGGAGAAAAGAATTGAAGAAATAAGCTAAAAATTGGTAATTGAAATTTACGATAATTAATCAAAAAAAAAAGTGAAATTATGAAAACAAAGGAAAATAATTAAAAATTGAAGAAAACAATTATTGAAATTTTTGAAAAATTCTTAAAAATCTTAGAAAATAATTTTAGAAAATGAGAATAATTAAAAATCAGAGAAAACACTGGAGGAATGCTACAAATAATTGAAATTTATGATAATTAATAAAATTTTTTGAAATTATGATAACAAATGAAAAATAATTAAAAATTGAAGAAAATATTTGAATTTTCAGAAAAATACTTTAAAATTTTAGAAATTAATTTTACAAAATGAGAAAAACTAAAAATTAGAGAAAAGTCTGGAAGAAAACTAAAAATAATTGAAATTTACGATAATTAATAAAAAAAATTTTAAATTATGAAAACAAAGGAAAATAATTGAAAATTGAAGAAAACAATTAAATATTTAGAGACATTCTTAAAAATCGTAGAAAGTAATTTTAAAAAATGAGAATAATTAAAAATTGGAGGAAAGACTGGAGGAATGCTAAAAATAATTGAAATTTACGATATTTAATAAAATTGTTTGGAAATTATGAAAACAAAGAAAAATAATTAAAAATTGAAGAAAATAATAGTAATTTGAGAAAAATACTTAAAAAAAATTTTAGAAACTTATTTTATAAAATGAGAAAAACTAAAAATTGGAGAAAAGTCTGGAAGAAAGCTAAAAATAATTAAAATTTACGATAATTTATAAAAAAAAAAAGTTTGAAATTCTGATAACAAATGTAAATAATTCAAAATTGAAGAAAATATTTGAATTTTCAGAAAAATACTTAAAAATCTTAGAAAATGAGAATAATAATTAACAATCCACGAAAATAATTAAAAAACGATAAAATTAATTCAAAATGAAAAAAAATAATTGAAATATGCTGAAAATAATTTAAGATTGAGAAAGAAAATTGAATTATGATGAAAATAATTTAAATATGAAAAATTGAAAACATTCAATAAAATTTGAGAGAAATATTCTGAAGAAATCATAGAGTATATGTTTAGAAAAAAATAATAATTACAAAATTACTTAAAAAATTTTAATTAAAGAGAATAATTAAAAAATTGCAGAAATAACGAAAATTGATGAGAATAATTGCAATATCGGATAAATAATTGGAATTTTTAAAAGTAATGACAAAATAATGAATATAATTATAAATTGATGAAAATCAAGAAAAATTGCAGAATTTATTTTTAAACTTCTTCAAAAACCATAATAAATTTTTGAAGCATTTTTCGAAACTTTTTTTTTACACAAATGACAATTAAAAACCAGCACAACATGACACTAACGAAAAAGGTTACCTTATTCTTTCAATTCAAATTTCAAAATATTTACTGATAAAGAGAGTCAAAATTAATAAAATAACAGGGACTAACTTCACTTCAGTTTTTAAAACGTGGACAGAAAAGATGAATAAATATAAATACGAACTATTTTCAGGAGTTTACGGAGATTATTATTATTTAATCTTAACAATAAATTGGAAAGATCTTCAAATTCCTGCATTCGTTTTGTTTATAATTTACCTAAGCATGATCATGTATCTAGCTTCAGGGCTCAGTCTGGATTGTTGAATATTGCTACCAGAAGGCAGTTATTTATGGGTAACCTGCTCTATTCAATTTTTCTAAACAAAGTCCCACTTTATTTATTTGAGCTTTTTGAATTTAAAAGTTTTGATGGGTCATTCCGCAATAATCATTTTACTTTGAAAATTCCTTTTCATCGAACCTATAAGCTTCAGAGCAGTTTTATTATAAGTGGAGTTCGTTTATGGAATAAGATCCCTGCTTCGATTAGAACTAGCCGAGGATAGTCTTGAAGTCCCTAATGACTTACAGGTAGTTCGTTCCACTGGTTAATTTTATAAGCTTGACATGTATCTAATTTTCAAGTCTCTGTTTTACGTTCTGACAAGATATCGTGATTTTTGTAATTGAGTTTTGTTTTTTTTTATCACCACAATTGATCGGATAGACAACTTCAGACGGTGCGGTGGTGTACATAGAAACTATATAAAGAAAACCCATAAATGAAACAGATAACAGAATTTAAAAAACCCGGATAAAACTTTGTTATAACCCGGAGATTATACGGGAACAAAAACGGATTTTAAAATTTTACAGAAAAAATACTTACGAATACATTTTTTCCACGTCTAAAGCAGTAACATGATAACATACAGCAAGTAAGTATCCATCCTATTGTAGTTACTGCTAGAAAAATTTGTGCTACTAACTCCAACTTTGGTAACATATTGAGCTTAATTAAGCAGAAAGTATCTAGTATCTGAAAATAGTACTCATGTATTAATTACGTATAATTACGTATAAATTACGTAAATGTGAACTTCCACACTGAACAGTTAGTGTCATAGTGCAAAAAATTGAAGTGAGATCATTTTTTGAAAAACTTTTAATTCCATAGTTTAACAAATTAAATATTTACCAATCGTAATAACATCAGGAATACCAATGATGCAAGGAGACAACCAGTTGGTGTACTAGCTTTTTTGTCCATACATCTGTCGTGCTTTCTTTGATTTTTTTTATTTCTTCTAAACTTTATCATTTCCTTTATCTCTTCGTTTATTACATTTGCATGTGTTAGAGAAATTCTCGAATTAATCTCCCTTACAGTATCATACATTTTTTCCAAAGACGTCGTTAATTTTTGTTCCTTGGCATCTTTTGATTTTGAATGATAGACATACACTTTTATCTCTCGTAAAATTGCTTTTAACGAACTCATTTCGAGTGGAGTAATACTGTCATTGGGACAAGAGTCAATCTGTGTAATTGGAGGCGCTGATGGAATATTAGTCAATACTTTATGTTGCTGACAAGATTCAGCAAATGAAGAATTTTGTTCTGGTTCAATGTTTGATAAAGGCGTTAAAGGAAAATTTTCAAATCCAATATTTGTTGATAATGCATTATTTGTAGGACTTGTTGGATTTTCAGTCGTGGTTAATGTTGTTACACTGGTTGGCGTTGTTCCCTCTGTTGTTGTAAGGGTTGTAAATGTAGATCCTGTTGGAACTGTGGATAATGAAGCCAAAGGCTGTATTGGTACATTATCTATGGAACCCTTCGCCATATTGTCCTATAAAACATTATTTCTTATTAAATTAATTTTAAAATTTCTACGAGAAATGTTTTTCATAATTTGAAAATAACAAATAATGGAAGGATCTTCTTCATGTGATCTATTTGGTAATGAGTCGAATTTTGAATGTATAGTGTACTTATATATAATATATGGTGTACCATTTTCAAAAATTCAACTATGCGAATCCAATATGGCGGATGAAGAAAATTAAAAATCGACAGATTCATTCAGTGGCGTAACTAGGAGGGCAAGGGCACCGGGGCAAATAGAAAAATAGGGCCCCAATTATATATAATAATTTACAAGTTTAATTAACTAATTCGTTCTGTCCACATTAGAATAAAAAATTTGTTTTTTAGACGTTATTAGTGATTGAAATTTTTAATAGCGCAAAATGAAAACATTTTTTTCTTGAGATATTCTCAACCGATTTTAAAAGTTAAAAAATCATTGTATTTGTCTTGAAACGTTGTTTTAAAAAATATTTTTTTTCTTAAGAATTTTATAATTTTTATCGTTTTTGAAATTATTTATTTAATGAATGTTAATAAAAAACAGCTATTCGCGTGTATTACGTAAAATTTTAAAATACAGTTGTATTCTTCATACTTTTTTGATAGTAATAAAACCGTTAAGAAAAAAAATGGCCCGGGATAAGAGACAAAGATATTAAATTTTTTTTCGGAGTACAAAGAACATTTTAGACTCAATTATATAGATCCGTTGTCAATAATAAAAACCATTGAAAACAAAAGAAAACTTAAACATAAAGAATTTTAAAACTTTCAATCACCACCTATGCAAAAAAAATGTAATATTGTCCCTAATAGCAGGAGAATTTTTTTTTTAACGGTATTATAGAATTTTACGTAATGCACGCAGAAACCTGTTTTTTATTAACATTTATTTAATAAATAGTTTAAAAAACGATAATAATGAAATATTCTTAAGAACAACAAATATTTTTAAAAACAACGTTTCCAGATAAATGAAATGGTTTTTTAACTTTTAACATCGGTTAAGAAGATCTCGAGAGAAAAAAGTTTTCATTTTGACCGATTAAAAATTTCAATCACTAATATCAAAAATTTTTTTTTACTCTAATAATTTTAGTGACTAATTTACATACTTTAAGGATAACAAAAATGATGTCTCATTAGAAACAGAATTTAAAAATTTTAGCCGATCCGCTTGGCGAAGCCGGACCCATTGATTAAAAGTTTAATTAATTCACGTTTAAAAAGTACTAAAGAAGTAATTTCTCTAATTCTTAAATTTACTTTCTTCAAACTTCTTCAATTTTTGTTTAGTTTCTTCACTTTTTTAATTCTAATTATTTCTCCCTTGAAATTAAATCAATTTAATAATTTATTCCGAATTTTTATATTATTTGTTGCAAATTTAAATTATTTTTTTTAATTTACCATTATTTTTGTCATTTTGCTATTATTATTTTCCATTTTTAATCATTTTCATAATTTCTTAATTAATTTCCTGAACTTTCAAATATTTAAAACAATTATTATGTTCAATTTTTATTTCTTTCTATTATTTTGTAATAATTATTTTCTCCAATTTTTAATATTTTCATTATTTTTCAATTAAGTTCCGAAATTTTTAGTTATCATCTCAAATTTAGATTATTGTCATTAATTTTTCATGCTTTAAACGATTTTTCAAATATTTTCTTATGCTGAAAATAAAATCTGCATATTTTCTATTATTTTCTTACACTTCTAATTTTTTAATTGTTTTTGCATAATTTTCCAAAATTGCATTTATTTATCTGAAATTTCATTTATTTTCAACAGTTTTCGATTATTTCTACGATTTTTTAAATATTCTCTTTAAATAAAATTTTTAACTAAATTTGTTATTATTTTCTTCTTTTAAACACATATTGTGTGTTTTTTTAAAATTATTCCTCTCAAATTCTATTTACTGTTTTCAATATATTATATTTAACTTATTTTCATCATATTTCAACTATTTTTTACAATCTTAAATTAATTTCAGCATTTTTAAATTATTTTTTTCAATTTTTAATGAATTTTATAATTATTCAATTATTTTCTTCGATTTTACTTATTATTCTGATTTACTCAACTTATTTTCTAAGATTTTGAAATATTTTTTTAAAATTTCAATTATTTTCTTCAATTTTCAATTATTTCTGCGACGTTTTCATTATTGTCTTTAATTAAAGAATTTTAAGGTATTTTGTAATTATCTTCTTTTTTAAACATATATTCTATGATTTTTTCAATTATTTCAATCAAATTTTTTTTACTGTTTTCAATTTTTCATGTTTGAATTATTTTTAGCATGTTTCAATTATTTTTTTCAATTTTGAATTAATTTAATCATTTTTTAATTACTTTCCTCGATTTTAATTATTTTTCTCATTTTCTAAAATTATTTTCTAAATGTTTTATTAATTATCGTGAATTTCAATTATTTTTAGCTTTCTTCAATACTTTTCTCCAATTTTGAGTTATTCTCATTTCTTTTAATTGATTTTTCAAACTTTAATTATTTTTTTATTTAAAAATATTTCTGTAATTTTTTTAATTACTTCACTCAAATGTCATTTATTGTTTACAACTTATCATTGTTTGGATCAAATTTCAATTATTTATTTCAAATTTCAAATTTTAAAATCATTTTTTCAATTTTTTTCAACATTTATTTCCTTAAATTTAAAATTTTTTCATTTGTTTCAACATTTCAAAAATTTTTAACTGCTTTTCTGACATTTCCATTATTTAATTCAATTTTCAATTATTTTTATTATTTTTATATTATTTTCTTAAATTTTGGATTACTTTCGTTCTTTTTCATAATTTCCAAAAAGTTTTTAATTATTTCATTTTATTTAAAAATTGTTCTCCTCAATTTTTAATTATGTTTGTATTTTTTTAGTCATTTTCTCTAATTTTTAATTATTTTCTTTCTTCTTCAATGATCTTTTGAAAGTTTTAAGTATTTTACTGAATTTTTTTTTAACTTTTCTTCATTTAGAATAAACTATGTAATTTTTCAATTATTTTCTCAAATTTTAATGATTTTTTTTTTAATTTATTATTATTTATCTTAATTTTCAAATATTTTCTGTAATTTTTCATTATTACATTTTTTTCAATTTATTTTTAAGATTTAAAATATTTATCTTGCTCTTTAACAGTTACGTCACTGGATTCATTTGAAAATCGCTATTCGAGGTTTCTGGGAACACTGACAGCGAATTTAAAGTTGATTTTAAAAAATTCAAAATGGCGAATCTAATATGGTGGACGAATTTTTTAATAATCGTTAAATATACTTGAAACTCGCTAGTCGGGGGTTTTTGGGGATGCTGATAGCGAATTTAAAGTTGATTTTCAAAAACTTAAAATGGCGATTGTAATATGGTGGTCGAATTTTTTAATAATCGTTCTGTCAAATGAATATTCTGGTATTTAAAAATTCGATTAACCTAAAATTCTGTAAGATAAAAATTATTCTAAATTAAAATTCGTTTAAATTGGAATTCTTTCAAATGAAAAGTTGATTAAAAGGATTTCTGTAAAATGACAATTCTGTTAAATATAAATTCAGTGACCTAAAAATTCTGTTAGTTTAAAATTCGGATTAATTTATGTTCGATTGAAAAGATATTTGAAAATGTGGAATTTCGACTAAAAGAAGATTCTTCCTAATGAAATTCTATGAAATAAATATTCTAAATAATTAATTTTAGAACATCATACGTCCCAGTACTGTCAGTTGAATAGTTTTTTTTTTCTTTTTTCTAAAAACTGACAAACTTTTAAGTGTGAAAAAAGGAAAATATTAGGGTTTCGCAAAAGAAGTGTGTGCATGGAACCCTAAAATAGAAAGAAGTCTTTTTACACACTTCTGTCTTTTTTAAATTTATTTAAAATACAAACGGAAGTTTATTCTTTTCATTATTTGGGGCTATGCTTCCGGCTTTACGGTAAAAGGTACACAAGACAAAATTTATTGCGTATTACGCTAATAACAAGAAGAAATTAAATCACAACCTTTTTTGTAAACAAATACTTAATTTAAAAAAATTATTATCTTTTTAAGTGTAAATAATGTTTAGCTACAAAAAAAATGTAAAAGATTATTCTTACTTACAAATTTTAGCTTTGCTTTTGAGTATTTTACTATTGTAGATGAAAAAATCTTGGTACTGTAACATAATATCTAATCTGAACCCGCATGATGCTCAAAGGCTGTGTATCAACTGTTAGTCATCAGCCTAATGTACATATAATAGGAACATTCAGAAATGTGCTTGAGAACCAGAAAACACAGTGTTGCCAAACGCATTCCGAAAAGTTTAATTTGAATAGTATATATATGTAATTATGTATATTATAGAGTGGTCCATAAACACAAAAATCTGGAATGTTTTGCTTTGGTCTCCCAGATTTGTTTCAAATTGAAAAAATTACGCCTATTGTTTATTGAAATCGGACAATATTTAGAGGTCGCCACGTAGGCCATCAGGAGACCCGGTTTTCTGTCAAAAGTCGACTATTTCAATTTTATCTTTTGTTAAAGTAGTTTATGTTATTTTAATTAGTGATATTTCTAGTATCTATTCTATATAAATTATTTAGTAATTTGTAAAAATTTGATAGGTTATAATTACTATGTAAAGTTTAAAAATATTTTAAAAATTTTCTTGTATGTTTTTGATGAATTATTTTATATTTCTGAAAATTAAGTTAATATATTTTAATCGTTACTTCATGACGTCTAACCTTAGTCTCAAACTAGAAAAAAAATTAATAAATAATTATTAGATATTATATATATAATATCTAATATTATCAGATTTTCAAGTATTTTTCTCACATGTTAATGATTTGTTTTTATTTATTTCCTAAGATTTTGTTAATTAGGTTACATGCATCATAAACAAAAAACAGATCTTTTAAAAATTTTGAAAAAATTCTGCAACTTTTTCAATTATTTATTTCAAAATTTCATTAATTTTTTTTCAACTTATCATTGTTTTTATCATATTTCAATTATTATCTACCATTTTTAATTATTCTTATTTTTTAAAATTATTTTCTAAAATTCATAAATATTTTTCTCAAATTTACCATAATTTTCTTCAATTATTCTTTTCATAATTTCAAAATTTTAAACTATTTATCTGATATTTCAATTATTTAACTCAATTTTCAATTACTTACTATCTTTTTCATTAATTCCAAAAAGTTTTTAATTATTTGTCTAAAATTTTCAATTTTCTATTCAATTTTCAATTACATCTATACGATTTTCTTGTATTTTATGTAGGTACATATATATTCTGTATTTGTTGCAATTATTTCTCTTAAATTAAAAAAAGTTTTCTTTTCAATTTTAAATTATATTTATCTTTTTTTATTTATTTTCTCTAAATTTTAATTATTTTCTTTTCTTGCAATAAACTTCTAATAAAGTTTCAAGTATTTTTCTGAAATTTTCTTTAAGTATCCTTTATTTAAAATATATTATATAATTTTTAAAATTATTTTCTTAGATTTTAAATTGTTTACATTGTTCTTTCATTTTTTTCTTAAAATTTTAATCTTTTTCGTTATTTCTAAATTAATTCTCTAAATTTTTTATTCTTTATCTCAATTAATTTCCAGCATTTTTTTTCAATTTTCAATTATTTTCTCCAATTTTTAATCTATTTTGGTAAAAAAAAATTACAATTATATCTCGTCGTCTCGTTCGAATAGATTAACATGTAGTACCATCTTTCTGCTAAATCTGATCACACTTTTAAAGCTAATTCAAATTCAAAAAACCCGCGCGACGCCCTCGCCACCTGCTGTGGCGTCCCAGCGCTACTAGTCATTCCATTTTTTTTGTGTAAATCTGCGAACACTAAAAAGTTTTATACTTTAATAATTATTAGATTCCTTTTATTATCGAGTGTTTTTTGGTTCCAAAAATGGATTTTCGGAAGGATAGCCGCTCAAGAGATAAGAGGAAAGAAGAATATCGAAGGGATATGGAGCGCAGAAGAAGAAATCGATCATTATCACGTGAGGAGGTTAGGTCCCGGCGTGACCGTTATTATAGAGACAAAAGTCGCTCACCTAGATATCGCAAGAGAAAAGAATATCACAAGTCAAGGAGAAGTTATTCAGTCGAGAGTGAATTTAGGCCTGATATTCGTGAACGCAGTCCGAGAGGCTCGTCCGGATATAGCCGTTTTTCTGATCGCAGCCCGAGAGGCACGACAGACTCTAGAGAATCTTCTTACAGTTCAAAAAGTCCGAGTGACAAAAAATATTTTTCAAACCAGAGTTCTGACGGTGATAGTGAAAGTTCAGTTGAAGATTTTAATAAGCCTGGCGATGTTCAATTAAATAATAGTATTCTTGCTTTGTTGGGAAATGATGTAAATCAAAATAAGAATCCCACAGGCAAAGTTCACAATGTTTTAGTTAAAAATTGGTCTGATATTCTCAAAAAAGGTATGTCTAAAGAAACATCTGAGGAGTTGATAAAAAAGTACGACCCGCCTGAAGATTTTGCTTCACTAAAGCCCCCTGCTCTAAACTCGGAAATTAAGCGCACTATGACTGAGAAGGCTCGCAAAAAAGATAATTTCCAAGTTAAAGCTCAGGAAAAGATTGGAGCTGCGATTTATGCAACTGGGCTAGCACTTTCAAGTGTTTTAAATCAAGGAAAAAGAATGGATACAGCTGCCGTGTCATGTTTAAGTGATGCAGCCAGAATGTTGGCAGATGCTCACTATAATATTTCAATCACTAGACGTTCTTTTATCACTCCTAACGTGAACAGATTGATAGAGGACGTTACTGCAGATCAGCCCGTCGAGCCTTTACTTTTTGGAGAGAAACTTTCAGAACGATTAAAATCTGCGACAGAGGTGGAAAAACAGAGCAAAAATTTAATAAAATCAAACCCGAATTATAAGAACTTTCCTCCCAACAAAGTGATTTTTGATAAATCATACAGAGGCCAACGTTCATCATATGCATCTGGAAGAAATACTGATCAAGCCATGCCTTACCGTCAGTTAAACTTCAGGGGCCCATCCGGAGGAATGAAGTCGAATTTCAGAGGTCGCCAGGATGGGCAGAAATTCAGGGGTCAGAGGAGCCGAGGACGCCGATAAATGATGTAAGTAAAGTTGCTGGTAGATTAGCCTTATTTATCGATAAATGGGAAGAACTCACCAAAGATCAAAACATTTTAAACAGTATTCAGGGATACAAAATTCCTTTTATAAAAAAGGTAGTACAAGAGAATGTACCAAAAATTTCTATCCCTTCAAAAACTGAGTTTAATAATTTATCTGAAGCAATTAATAAATTAGTATCCAAAGGTGCAGTTTCTAAATGTCAACCGTGTAAAGGCCAATTTCTTTCCTCCTATTTTTTAGTCGACAAATCAAATGGCCAGAAACGATTTATTTTAAATTTAAAAGAATTAAATTTATTTATAGATCCACCCCACTTTAAGTTAGAAGATCAAAAAACGGTAATGAGATTGTTGACAAAGAATTGTTATATGGCGTCAATAGATTTGAAGGACGGTTATTTCCATATATCAATTGTGAAAGAACACAGAAAATTTTTTAGATTTGAATTTGACGGTATTTTATACGAATTTAATTGTTTACCCTTCGGTCTTTGTACGGCACCCTTTCTTTTCACTAAAATTACAAAACCGGTCATTGAATACTTGAGAAGGAAAGGTTTCTTATCCGTATTGTACCTTGATGATTTTCTGTTAATTTCAAATTCTCGAACTCAATGTTTATTAAATATCGCGCAAACTAAGAAAATCTTAGAATTACTTGGATTTATAATTAACAAAGAAAAATCTTGTTTAGAACCGAGGCAAGAATGCGAATATCTTGGTTTCAAATGGAATAGCAAAGATCTTACTATTGAACTCCCAGCTAGGAAAAAAGAAAAAGTTTTAAAATTAACAGAAAGTTTTAGTAAGAAATCCGAATGTAATATTAGGGTTTTTGCTCAATGCATAGGCGTCTTAGTTGCGGCATGTCCAGCTGTCAAATATGGATGGCTATATACTAAACAAATGGAAAGAGAAAAATTTCTTGCATTAGAAAAAACAGAGGGTAATTTCGATAGCTTAATGAATTTATCAAGTCAAGTAAGATCAGAATTAGAATGGTGGAAAAGAAACATTTTAACATCGTTTAATTTAATTAGAGACTCCCATTTTAGATTAGAAATTTTCTCAGACGCGTCCCTAACTGGATGGGGTGCTTGTTGCGAAACACGAAAAACCCACGGTTGGTGGGATAAAAAAGATCAAGAGCAAAGCATAAATTTCCTTGAATTGAAGGCTGCATTTTATGCACTTAAGTGTTTGGCTTCAGACGAAAATTCTTGTCAAATCTTGTTGCGCATTGACAACACCACGGCGATATCTTATATTAATCGAATGGGTGGGGTGCAATTTCCTAATCTCCAAAATATTACGAAACAAATCTGGCAGTGGTGCGAGAAAAGGAATATTTGGATTTTTGCCTCATACATAAAATCAAAGGACAATACAGTTGCAGACAGAGAATCTCGAATTCTTCCGACAGAAACGGAGTGGGAATTAAATAGTAGAGATTTTAAAACGATTGTAGATGAATTTGGAGAGTTTGAAATCGATTTATTTGCAACTTGTATTAATAATAAGTGTCCTAAATTTGTATCCTGGTTCAATGACCCAGAATCGATAGCTATTGATGCAATGACAATATCCTGGGAAAATATTTATTTCTATGCCTTCCCGCCATTTTCTTTGATTTTACGCGTTTTAAAAAAGATTATTGATGACAGAGCGGAAGGGGTTTTGATAGTTCCCCTTTGGCCCACTCAACCGTGGTATCCTCTTTTTCTGGAATTATTAATTAAAAAACCTCTATTTCTAGGCCCTCGATTGAACCTGCTTGCTTCTCCTTCTAGGAAAATTCACCCGATGGCCAAGAATCTTATCCTGGTAGCCGGGAGACTATCTGGCAAGCTTTCCACAGAAGAGGAATACCGGACTCAGGATTAGAGATTATGATCGCTTCATTATCAAAAAATACGATTAAACAATACGATAAGCCATTACGTTTATGGTGGGAATATTGTATTGAAAATAGCCTTTCAGTTTTTAATGTTAAATCAAAAAATGTTTTAGATTTCTTTTCAAAAGTTTTTCAAAATGTGGGGAGTTATGGAACTCTGAATACTTACAGAGCTGCGCTATCTTTGATTTTGCCAATAGACATCGGGAAAGATCCGTTAATTAAAAGATTTTTTAAAGGGGTTGCAAACTTAAAGCCTCAAAGGCCTAGATACGATCTTACGTGGGACACTCAGATTGTTATTGATTTCTTAAAAACACAATTTCCACATGACAATTTAACGCTAGAAGATTTAACTTATAAGTTACTAATGTTAATCGCTTTAATAACATCCCAACGAATGCAGACATTAGAAAAAATTTCTATTGATAATATTGTAGTTTCGTCAGATTTTATTCAAATTAAAATTCCGGAGAAGATTAAAACATCCAAGGTTAACAAACCTCAACCGTGCCTAGTGTTACCGTTTTTTAAAGAACAACCCGAACTTTGTGTTGCGTCAATTTTACAACTGTATATAAAGAAAACTAAGCGTCTAAGAGGGTTAAATAAAAAGCTATTTATTTCATTTAGAAACCCATATAATTCAGTGTCAACTCAAACTCTTGCGAGATGGATAAGATGTACCTTAGAAAAGAGTGGCGTAGACGTTTCTATTTTTAAATCACATAGTACACGACACGCGTCTACTTCCGCGGCTAGTTTGAGAGGTATTGATATTGAAACTATTCGAAAAACCGCAGGGTGGTCTGAAAGATCAAAAGTTTTTGCTACATTTTATAAGAGACCTCTGTGTGACAAAACAGCCTATGCAAAAGCAGTAGTTGGCTCTAAATAAATGTTTTGTTATTATGTTTACATTGTTCATAAAGGGCAGATCCCTGAAAATATAAATTTTTTAAATCGCAATTGTGCAGTCTTTAAACATCTACATGTTAATCTATTCGAACGAGACGACGAGATATAATTAACCGATTAAACGAACTTACCTTAAGTGAAGTTCAATCGGAATTATATGAGTCGTCTCGTTCGAATAGATTACTCCCTCCCTTACCCTATTTTATTTTTTCAGTTATTAAAAATAAAACCCTTAAAAAATTGCGATTTATTTGCTTTAAAATTAATGACTAGTAGCGCTGGGACGCCACAGCAGGTGGCGAGGGCGTCGCGCGGGTTTTTTGAATTTGAATTAGCTTTAAAAGTGTGATCAGATTTAGCAGAAAGATGGTACTACATGTTAATCTATTCGAACGAGACGACTCATATAATTCCGATTGAACTTCACTTAAGGTAAGTTCGTTTAATCGGTTAATTCATAATAATTGTTATATTTAATAATAATGTTTACACTGAATTGATTTATAGTTAATTTGTAATGATAACAGTGGCGTAACTGGGAGGGCGAGGGCCCTGGGGCAAAAACAAAAATGGGGGACCCAATTATATATAATAATTTAAAAGTTTAATTCATTCATTCATTCAATATGTCCACGCCTGACATTTTTAACTAGCTGTTTTTATCTTTTAAAATTTTAAATCATATTTCACCTTTCTCAAATGTTCTTAAATTTTAAATTTATAGCAATTTTAGTTTCTACAAATTTCAGTTAATGTGAAATTGCATTGATTAAAAGTTCAATTAATCCACGTTTCAAATATATACTAAATTTGAAGTGATTTTAAAATTTCTTCACATTTTAATAATTCTTTAAAAAAAAAATTTAAAAAAAAAAAATTTCTTTAGAAAAAAAATTCTTTTCTATTATGATTTCAATTACTTTAACTACAATTTTGTACTATTTTAATTCATGTTTCAATTATTTTCTGCAGTTTTTAATTATTTTTACATTGTTTCCCTAAATCTTAAAATTATTTCTTCAAACTTAAATTTTTTTCAATTCAAAAATCACTTTTTCAAATTTGAATTATTTTTCCCTTGACATTAAATCAATTTAATTATTTATTCATAAAATTTTTATCATTCGTATAAATTTAAATCAATTTTTCTAATTTACCATTACTCTTGTTATTTTGCAATTATTATTTTCAATTTTTTTACCATTTTCATAATTTCTTAATTAATTTCCTAAACTTTCAAGTTTATGACTCAATTTTCCATTATTTTGTTTAATTTTTCTTTCTTTTTATTACTTTGCAAATTTTTTTTCTCAATCCTTTAATATTTTCATTATTTTTCAATTAATTTTCTAATTATTCAGTTATTATCTCAACTTTAGATTATTGTTATCAATTTTCCATGTTTTAAACGATTTTTCAATTATTTTCTTTTGCTTAAAAATAAGTTTTGCAATTTTTCTATTATTTTCTTTAGTTTCTATTTTTTCATTATTTTGGCGTAATTTTCAAAAATTTCAATTATTTTCATCAATTTCGATTATTTCTGCGATTTTTAATTATTCTCTTTAATTAAAATTTCTTAAGAAATTTTGTAATCATTTTATTTTGTTAAAGGTAAATTCTATGATTTTTTTAATTTTTAGTATTTAAATTATTTTCATCATATTATTTCAATTTTTTTTCTCAAACTTAAATTATTTTCTGCTAGTTGCAACTATTTTTTTCAATTTTGAATTAATTTTACCATTTTTCAATTTTGTTTCTCGATTGTTAATCATTATTCTCATTTTCTAAAATTTCAATTATTTTCTACAATTTTTAATTATTTTCATTTGTTTCCATAATTTCCAAACAAAATTATTATTTCTCTTTAAATGAACATTATTCTATACGATTTTATATTATGTTTATTTTTTTTTATTAATTTTCACTATCTTTTAATTTTTTTTTTCTTTCAATAAACTTTTGAAAGTTGTAAGTAGTTTTCTCAAATTTTTTTCTAGTTTCCCTTATAAAAATATATTGCGTAAATTTTTCAATATTTTGCTCTTATTTTTCATTATTCAATTTTCTTTTATTTATTTTTAAGATTTTCAAGTATTATTCTCAAATTTAAATTATTTCCTTTATTTTTAAAATATTTCTATGATTTTTGAAATTACTTTCCCCAATTTTTAATTGATTTTATTATTTTTTCCATTAATTGGCAAAATTTACAATTATTTTGTTTAATTTTAGTTATTTTTTGCAAAATTCTTTTTTAATTCTGAAATTTTTTAATTTTGTCCAAAATAAGTACTTATTTTATTTATTTCCCAGTGCTGGGCAAAAAGAACAAAAATGAAAGCCGACATAGAGACGTCTTTTGGACAGGTGTGCCCCCTGGGTTATTTATATAAATTAATTTTTAAATATTATATTGAAAATAATTCTAATTGTTGATAACACAAGGTGCAGAAACTAATTGCAATCCTACAAATAAATTCAAAAAAATTAAATAATAAAAAATTTAAAAAAAAATTTATAATTGAAAAAAAATAATTGAAAATTGTAATAAATAAATTAAAATTGAACAAAAAATTAACATTGAAGAAAATAATTAAAAAAATTACTAATATTTTAAATATATATTTAAAATAATTTTAAATATTTTATATTTTAAATAAAGGATAGTTAAAGACAAATTCAGAAAAATACTTACAAATTTCAGAAGTTCATTGAAAAAAAAAGAAAATAAGTAAAAATTAAATAAAATTAATGAAAAAAGAAAAACATAATTTAAAATTAAACAGAACAATTTTTTATTTAAGAGAAATGATATAGGGCTAAACTGCAGAAATAATCGAAAATGGATGAAAATAATTGAAATTTCAGATAAATAATTCAAATTTTTAGAAATTATGCAAAAATGAGTAATATAATTGTAAATGGAAAATAATAGAAAAACTGTAGAATTTAATTTTAAGCAAAAGAAAATAACTGAAAAATCGTTTAAATCATGAAAAACTGATGACAAGAATCTAAATTTGAGATAATTGAAAATTGAGGAAATTAATAAAAAAACTAATTAAAAATTGAATAAAATAATTAAATTCTCAGAATGACTAGTTTAGAATTTTGAAAATTATAAAACAAATAAAAAAAATTGAAAATTAAAGAGGATACATTTTTGAAAATAATTGAAAAATGATTATAAAGTTAAATAATTAAAGAAAATAGTTGATCTATGATACACACAATGATAAGTTGTAAAAAATAAATGATATATTTGAGTAAAATATTTTTAAAAAATTACCGAATTTTTGTAAATAAAAAAAAAATACTTAAAATTTTTGAAAAATACATGAAGACTTTAGAAATCAATTTTGTTTAGAAATTGGAGAAATGAATTGAAGGAAGCTAAAAATAATTGAAATCTTCGATACCTACTAAAAATTTTTGGAAATTATAGAAACAATTGAAAATAATTAAAAATTGTAGAAAACAGTTGAAAGTTTATAAAAATATTTAATAATGTTAGTAAGATCATTTTTAAAATGAGAGCCATTATGAATAATCGAGGACAACTGGACAATATTAGAATATTGTTAAAATTAATTCAAAATTAAAAAAAATAATTGGAATTTACTGAAAATAATCTAGGATTGAGAAACAAAATTTGAAATTTGATGAAAGTTATTGAAATTTCAGATAAACAATTGAAATTTTTTAAAATTATGCCAAAATAATGTAAATAATTGGAAATTGAAAATAATACAGAAATTGCAGAATTTATTTTTAAGAAAAGAAAATAATTAAGAAATTTTTTTAAACGTGGAAAACTGTTGACAATAATCTAAATTTGAGATAATAACTGAAATTTTAGGAAATTATTTAAAAAATAGTGAAAATATTAAAAGGTATTGAGAAAATAATTGCATAATAATAAAAAGAAATGGAAATTGAACTAAAGAATTGAAAATTGAGACATATATTTGAAAGTTCAAGAAATTAATTCAGAAATTATGAAAATTATGTATAAAAAAATATAAAATAATTGTAAATAATAATTGTAAAATGACAAAAATAAATTGTAAAACAGAAAAAGTTATTTAAATTTGATACGAATAATAAAAAAATTAGGAAAAATTAATTAAATTTATATTATGTCAAGGGACAAATAATTAAATTTGAAAAAGTGATTGAAAAAGCTTAACAATAGAATGGAAATTTTAAGAAGGTAAATTTAAAATATAGTGAAACAATTTAAAAATAATTAAAAATTGCTGAATTGAAAAATGATAAAAGTATTAAAAAATTGTAGTTTAAGTATATAACTAAAACCATAATAGAAAAAAATTATTAAAAATTAAAGAAATTTTGAAATTAATTCAAATTTAGTATATTTAAAACGTAGATTAATTCAACTTTTTAGAAATACAATTTTACATTATCTGAGATTTGTAGAAATTAAAATTGCTATCAATTTAAAATTTGGAAACTTTTGAAAAACGTGAAATTTAGCAGTTACGCCACTGAATGATAATTATTTAGTTGTTATTTATCCATTTTTATTTCAATAAATGGTTCGTGTTTCAAAATAGTGGAGCCAAGTGGAACTTATTCAAACATAGAAAATCCTCTGGAAGGAGGATATTCTCGAGAATGTATAACCAGAATTATAATTACCGAGAAAGAAAATCAACAGGTTAAAGAAAATTTTGAATATGGCGCGTTTACAAATCAGCTGACTTGTGTTTGACGTCGTCTGCTCTGAGTCGTCTGCTATGCTATGTTTGGCGAGGAAATTTATGTTTTGTATATCATTTTGTATGCTACAGCATGTAGTTAGAAAAATTCGTATAGTTTCTTGTATTGTATATTTTAAACAATTAATATATAAAAATGGTCGATGTGACCGAAAGTAATTTTGAGGAATTATATCCTAAAATAGAGAAGTCTTTGAAAAATGCCACTTTTTTTTCTATGGATACAGAATTTAGTGGGATGAAGGCAGATTTGCTTGTAAAGGAGAGGTTAGATTTATTTATCTACTTTATTATTTCTTTCTTTATATATTAATCTGTACACATTGAATATAAATATTTTCTAATTTTTATTTTTAGCTTGTTTGATACAATAAATGAACGTTATTCAAAATTGAAGACCAATATTGAACCATTTATCATTATTCAATTTGGTCTAACGGCATATCAGCATCTTCGAGAGCAAAATGTTTACAGTGCAGAAACATTCAACTTTTACTTATTACCTCGATCGATTCCATCAAAAAATAGACAATTTGTTTGGCAAATCTCAGCACTGGAGTTTTTAGCCGTTTATGGCTTTAATTTCAATAAGGTATGAGCTTCTTTTCAATTATTTTTATAAAAGTATCTTTGAGAATATTCAATTTTTCATAAACGAAAATTTATTCTAGAAATTTTACTTTCTTCACGAGATGAAGTTACATTTTTCTTTACTGACAACATTGTTTTTTGGATTAAATCAGAGCTGATAAAAATCATGATTTTTTTAAAAAAATCGGATTCATTTGATTTAAATCAAAAATTGATTTTTTTAAAGATATGATCAATATATAAAATCTCCAAATGTTTATTTGCAAGTAGTTTATTAAAGAAATGAAGAAAAATTTAAAAAAAAACAACACAAGAATGAAACAGGGACATAATTATATATAAAAAAGTAATATATAAAGTTATAAATATAAAAAAATTAAACTATTTACGGACATTTTATTAAATTAAAATTATAAATAGATTAGAAGATAATTAAAAAAACATTTAAATATATTACTAAAGAGAACAGAATTTTAAAATTAGAAACATTAGAGAATTATTTTACAAATTGAATAAAAAAAGAATGAATAAAATTTTGTAAAATTTAAAAAAAATTTAAACCAAAAGAAATTTTATGAAATACAAGAATGTGATGTTCAAATAAGAATATTAAGTACAAGATTAAATTTACATAATATAAAATAAAAGAATAAAAGCTTTCAAAAAAGTAGAAAATTGGGAAATTTAAAAAATATAGATAAAAGCACAAAATAAATGTTTTCAAAAATTCGTAATTATAAGATAAAAACTAAACAATTAAAAAGAAGGAAAATGTTGTTTAGAAATGGAAAAATGATGACAATAAATTAAAGAATTAATTGAAACGGAAAGAATAACTAAAAAAATAGTGAAACATCAAAAGAATTAAATAATTACGAAGAAAATAGAGAAATCTTCTTTTCCTTAATGTAACATACTAAAAAAATGTAAAAAGTACAAAAAATAAAATTAAAATATATATATATCAAGATAAATAAAAAAAAGTCCACAAAGAAACTTAAAAATCCTTTAAAAATAAAAAAGTTTCTGCAAATTAAGCCAAACAAATTTTTTTATTATTACTTTTAAAATAAGTCCAACAATAAATTTATAAAAATAAAGAAAGTCTAAAAACTTTATGAAAGAACAAGTAAGTTTGCAAAAAATCTCGCAAAAAATAGAAAAGATGTGAAAAATCTTGAATAAACTTACAAAAAAGAAATGAGAGTAGTTATTTTTAAAACTATGGAAATAATTATGAAAATTAACAAAATAAAAAGTTTAGTGAACGATATAATAACGAAATTGTCTAAAATTATATTAAATAATTTGCACAAAAAGAGGAAAATTAAGGTATTAGTCGCGTAAAATGATTTTCGTCAGATTTTTTTAAAACTTTGTATCTGTATTCATGAGGTATTTATCTATGAAATGAGATCTATCCTATTAATTTTGACCACTTCTGAGCTTCAAAATATTAAGTCAAAGTTTATACCTTTTACATGCAATAGCACAAAATGCATGTAAAAAATGTCTCTTATATTCAATTATAAAAAAACAAGTCATCAGTTTTTCAAATAAAACTACTAAGTTACACATTGAGATAAAATAAATCCTTTAAAAAAAAATTAATTTTATTGACCATGCCGTATAAAAAATACAATAATTTAAAAATTCATAATTTTTCATTTTCACGTGGTTTCATTGAAAAATGTCGAAAACGTGTAAGCAATACATCACGATAACTTATAGTACCTGACTCAAAATCGTGAAAATTACATATATTATATTAGAAGAGGTCACAAGGAAGCAAGTGAGTTGATATAAAAGTTTATTTTTTGTTCTTTTTATTTTGCGGGAGTTTTGCGGGAGCATTTACGCGACTAATACCTTAAAGAAAATCCTAAAATAAAAAGACAAAGAAAAAACAAAAATATCAAAAGTAAAAGTAGAAAAAGACTTAAAATTTTGTAAGAATATGAAATTATGAGATAAAAATTAAACATTTTTGAAAAATTGAAATATCTTAGAAATCTTGTAAGAATATTAAAAATGTATTAGCACAATTTTTTAAATTTTATAAAGATTAAAATATTGAAATTTAATTTTTTTAGATTTATCCATAAATTTGTGGGTTTTGTTTATGGTTTGTGATGTTTTATATGCAGTATTAAACATCCGGAGAATTGTAAAGTTTTTTTGATTTAAATCACGATTTAAAGCAAAGCGATTTAAATCAATAACAGCCCTGGATTAAATGAAAACACTTTACATAATTATGATCTTTTTAAAATCTTATAAAATACAAAATTATTGTACATTAAACATCAAAATTTAAAACATTTTTATTTAAAATATTTCATTCACTTTTATAATATATATAATATATATTTATCGTCCATACAAATTTTGGAGTATAACTTTTTGAAAAAGTCAAAACAAATATAAATATTTTCTTTTTTTAATAACATGGATCAATTTTATGGTTATTAAATTTTTTATTTCGAAATCGCAAACGAATTTAGTTTTAAAACCTTAAATTTTTAATAGCTTTTTTAAAAGATTTAAACTTTTTCAAATCTGCAACTCCTAGAATTCAATACTATTTTTCATGTAATCAAATATATTATTTATACATTTAAGGTTCACAGAAAAAGATACATTTTTTTTTATTGAGCCAATAAAAGATGAGAAATTAATTACAATTTATATTAAGCATATTATAGTCTCGTTTGAAAAATTTCTATTTTCTATTACAGTTTTCTTATGACGGGATCTCCTACTTAAATGAAGAAGATGAAACAGATTTGCGAAATAATTTGCAAGAGGATATTTTAATGCGACATTTAGAGCGATATATTTCCAATAAAATTGCAGATGATTTGAAAAATTCTCGAAATATCGTTGCTGACTGGCTGAGACAAAAGACTGACTTTTCCCATACAATAGAAATCGATTCATATTCGCCATTTTTACAATATCTTATGGAGAAAGAGCTCAGAAATCAATTTCCAGATGTTTGGACATATTGTGAAAAGAAAAAGGTAATTTTACTTTTTACTTTTGTCCGACAATTTTATGAAATACGACAAAATTTACCAAAATTTTAAAATTTTATTCCGTTATACGAAAGAATAGAAAAAAAAAGATTTTTAATTTATCAGAAAGTACAGCAGATTTTTGCCAATAGCTTTCAATTTGATTTTAATAATTTTCTAGTTTTCTCTAATCGAGATATTAACATATATAAAGATTGGGAAAATATACAGAAAGTGACTACTTTAATGTCAGAAATAAATATATTTTTAAAGTGTAAATGAAAAAAGTGTTAGGAAATTTTACAAACTCATCTGAAATAGTTTATATTCGGTAAGTTTAAAAATTTTAAATATTTCCACTTCTGTACAATCAATTAGTCAAAGTTGAAAAAGTTCTATACTTTTTTTTTCATTTTTTAAAAGTATTCCAGAAATAAATTTCATACATGTAGCGTTTAAAGAAAAAAAGCATTATTTGTAATTTACAACAATAAAAAATTTTAAACTGATCAAGAAAATAAATTCACTAAAAATTGGAAATTTACACTTAACCAGTGGCGTAACTGGGAGGGCAAGGGCCCCAAGGCAAAAAGGAAAATGGGGCCCCAATTAAATATAATAATTTAAAAGTTTAATTAATTCATTCATCCATTCATTATGTCTACATCTGAAATTTGTCACTAAGTGTTTTATTCTTTTTAAATTTTAAATCATATTTCACCTTTACAAAATGTTATTAAATTTTAAATCTCTAGCAATTTCAATTTCTTCAAATTTATTTATTTATTTATTTATTAAGTACAATTCCCGCGGTCCTAGTGGACCATAAATGTGGTACAAAAGATTTATAATGAAAATAAAACGCATTTGAAAAAAATACAAACTATATAAGTACAAAAATATGGAAATAAAATAGAGCAATTATAAGATGTGCCTTAGTATAATTTAATTTCAGTTAATGTGAACTTGCATTAATTAAAAGTTCAATTAATTCAAGTTTCAAAAATACTAAATTCAAAAAAATTTTTAAATTTCTTCGATTTTTAATAATTCGTTTCTATTATGATTTAAATTACCTAAACTACAATTTTGTACTATTTTTATCATTTTTCAATTATTTTCTGCAACTTCTAATTATTGTTAAATTGTTTCTCTAATTCTTAAATTTACTTCAAATTTCTTCAAATTTTGTTTAGTTTCTTCAATCAGTTTTTTAATTCTAATTATTTCTCCCTCAAAATTAAATCAATTTAATAATTTATTCCGAATTTTTATATTATTCGTTGCAAATTTAAATTACTTTTTTTAATTTGCCATTAATTTTTGTCATATTGCTATTATTATTTTCCATTCTTAATCATTTTTATTATTTCTTAATTAATTTCCTGAACTTTCAAATATTTAAAACAATTATTTTGTTCAATTTTTATTTCTTTCTATTATTTTGTAATAATTATTTTCTCCATCTTTTAATATTTTCATTATTTTTCAATTAAGTTCAGAAATGTTTAGTTATCATCTCAAATTTAGATTATTGTCCTCAATTTACCATGTTTTAAACGATTTTTCAATTATTTTCTTATGCTGAAAAATAAATTCTACATTTTTTCTATTATTTTCTTTTTTTAATATTATTGCTTCCTCTTAGAGGAAGTATTTTTATTATTTTTGCATAATTTTCAAAAATTGCAATTATTTATCTGAAATTTCTAATTATTTTCATTAGTTTTCGATTATTTCTGCGATTTTTTAATTATTCTCCTTAAATAAAAATGTTTAAATAAATTTGTAATCATAATCTTTTTTTCAAACATATACTTTGTGTTTTTTTCAATTATGTTTCTCAAATTTTATTTACTGTTTTTAAAAGGTATCATATTTAAATTATTTTCATCATATTTTAATTATTTTTCACAATCTTAAATTAATTTCAGTATTTTTAAATCATTTTTTCCAATCTTGAATTAATTTTTTAATTATTCAATTATTTTCTTTGATTGTTAATTATTATTCTGTTTTTCTCAAGTTATTTTCTAAGATTTTTAAATATTTTTCTAAAATTTCAATTTTTTTCACCAATTTTCAATTATTTCTGCGACTTTTTCATTATTGTCTTTAATTAAAAAAATTTAAGTAACCGGGAATTTTCCGTCAAAAAGGCAATTTTCTTTCTTGGCTAATAAATTTGACTAATATATCAATATGTTTTATAAATAAAAATAATAACTTCATGCATTTTCAAACAATCTGATTATGCGTTTAAATTTTGTGTAATTATGCGACAATTATGCAGTTGAAAAATAAAAAATATACATTAAAAATTAAAATATAATATAATAGGTATATTCTCATGAAATATAGATATGCTTGTCTACTATCTTTTTTTCTTAACGCTAAAAATACCGCAGAAACAATGAAAGACATTAAACATGAAAAAGTCAAATTATTATGAAAAAATGTAGATAGAACTTCAGTTTTTTTTTATTAGATCATACATTGCATAATAGTTTATATAGTTATGGTCAATTTTATTGTGTGCTTTCAATTATCAATTATTTTCATCATATTTCAATTATTTTTTTCGATATTCAATAATTCTTGATTTTTTTCAATATATTTTTTTTAATTATCGATTATGTTCTTGAAGCTTTAATTCAATTCATCAATTATTCAACTATTTTCAGAAATACACAATTATTTTCTTCAACTGACAATTATTCTTTTCAATTTTCAATTATTTTCTTCAATTTCCAATTATTTTCTACAATTCTCAATTATTTTCTTCCATTTTTTACTATTTTCTTCAATTGCCAATTATTTTATTCAATTTTCAATTATTTTCATCAATTTCTAATTAATTTCTTTAATTCTGAAATATTTTCTACGATTTTCAATTATTTTAATCAATTTGCAATTATTTTCTTCAACTCTAAATTATTTTTTTCAAATGCCAATTATTTGATTCAATTTTCAATTATTTTCATCAATTTTTAATTATTTTCTTCAGATCTCAATTATTTCCTTCAATTTTTAATTATTTAATTTAATATTCAATAGTTCTGGACTTTTTTCAACTATTTTTTTTCAATTATCATTTATTTATTTCACATCTCAATAACTCCTCCAATTTTCAATTAATTCTCGGCTTTTTTCAACTATTTTTTTCAATTATTTTTCAATTTTTCTTTCTTCAATTTCCAATTATTTTTTCATATTTCTTTCAATTTCTCAATTTCTTTCAATTTTCAATTTCTTCTCAATTTTCTTCAATATTTAACATTTCTCAGCTTTTTTAAATTATGTTTTTCTTTCAATTTTTGTTTAAATTGATAATTTTTAAATTATTTTTATCAATTCGCAATTATTTCCGTCGATTTCTACATTTTTCTGCTGTTTTCAAATATTGTTTTTAATTTTTAAGTACTTTCTTCAATTTTCAATTATTTTCTTTTATTTTTAATTTAATTGTTCAATTATTTTTTTCAGTTCTCAAATTATTTCTTTAAATAACAATTGTATTCTTCAATTTTTAATGTTTTCTTCAATATTAAATAATTCCTGGCATTTTCCATTTTTTTGTTAATTATAAATTATTTTCTTCTTTTTTCAATCGAATTATTCAGTAATTTTCTTTAATTCTCAACTATTGTTTTCGAATTTCAATTTTATTTCTCAATTTTTAATATTCAATGATTCTGTGCTTTTCTAATTTCAATTTCATTATTTAATTTTCAATTTATTTCTTCAATTTTAAATTATTAACTTAAATTTTAAATTATTTTTTTTTGATTTTCTATCTAGTTGACCAATTTTCAATTATATTCTTTGAATTTAATAACCATTGTTCAATTTTTTCAATTATTGTTCAATTGTTGATTAATATTTACTTTTTTTTTTAATTTTGTTTCTGATTGTCAAATATCTTTGTCATTGTTCAATTATTTCTTTCCATTATTAATTATTTCTTTTCATTATTAATTGTTATTTTTAGTTCTTAATTATTATTTTTTGTAAAGTTTAATATTTAACTCTTCAATTCTCAATTATTTTCTTTGAATTTCAATTATTTTCTTCAATTATTATCAACTGTTATCTTCAATTTTTGTTGCCATTTGTAGGTCTATTTATATTTAAAATAAATCTTAAGTTAACACGAGAAAAAACCGGGAAAAACCGGGAAATGACCGGGAATTTTGTGGGACGAAATTAGTAGACACCCTGTTTTCTCCAATTTTTAGTTATTCTAATTTCTTTTAATTGATTTTTCAATCTTTAATTATTTTTTTTTTATTTAAAAAAATTTCTGTAATTTTTTCAATTTTCTAAGTTTTTATGTATTTTTCTAAAATTTCAATTATTTTCATCAATTTCAATTATTTATTCCACTTTTTAATTATTCTCTTTAATCAAAAAATTTTAAGTAATTCTGTAATTATCTTCTATTTTTAAACATATATTCTATGATTTTTTCAATTATTTCACTCAAATTTTTTTACATTTTTCAATTTTCATATTTAAATTATTTTTAGCTTATTCCAATTGTTTTTTTCAATTTTGAATAAATGTTATCATTTTTTAATTATTTTCCTCGATTTTGATTATTTTTCTCATTTTCTAAAATTATTTTCTATAAGATTTTTAAGTATTTTTCTAAAATTTCAATGATTTTCTTCAATTTTCAATTAGGTAATTTTATTTGTTTTCATAATTTCTAATTTTTTTTTTTATTAATTATCGTGAATTTTAATTATTTTTAGCTTTCTTCAATTCTTTTTTCCAATTTTTAGTTATTCTCATTTCTCTTTTTATTGATTTTTCAAAATTTAATTATTTTTTTTATTTAAAAATATTTCTGTAATTTTTCAATTATTTCACTCAAATGTCATTTATTTTTTACAATTTATCATTGTTTGGATCACATTTCAATTATTTATTTTAAGTTTCAAAATTTAAAATTATTTTTTCAATTATTTTTCAACATTTATTTCCTTAAATTTTTTATTTTTTCATTTGTTTCACTATTTCAAAAATATTAAACTACTTTTCTGACATTTCCATTATTTAATTCAATTTTCAATTATTTATCTTATTTTTTATATTATTTTCTTCAATTTTGCATTACTTTCGTTCTTTTTCATAATTTCTAAAAAGTTTTTAATTATTTCATTTTTTTTAAAAATTGTTCTCCTCAATTTTAAATTATGTTTAGGTATATTTTTTTACTTATTTTCTCTAATTTTTAATTATTTTCTTTTTTCTTGAATGAACTTCTGAAAGTTTCAAGTATTTTTCTGAATTTTCTTTAACTTTTCTTCATTTAAAATAAATTATATAATTTTTTTAATTATTTTCTCAAATTTTAATGATTTTTTTTTAATTTTAAATTATTTATCTTAATTTTCAAATATTTTCTCTAATTTTTGATTATTCTATTCTTTTCAATTTATTTTTAAGATTTAAAAATATTTTTCCCAAATTTAAATTATTTTCTTTATTTTCAAAACATTTAAATTTATTTATATATATTTATTTATATAAATTTATTTTCAATAATAAAGGTCTATTAGGGTTGACAAAGGGCCCCCTGAGCTCACTTTACCCCTTAACAGTTACGCCACTATACTTAACATTTATGTTGTTTTTAGAAATGCCCAAGGAAATTATAAAAATAAAAGCGTTTTAAACAAAATTGTGATTGCGACTTCGACTAAGAAATTTTAATTTAGATAATAAAATAGAAATCCAACAATAAACACATAATTTATAAATAAGGATTGATTACCAAGATTTCCACAATTTTTAAACATTAAACCATAAAAATAATTTCTTTTAAGAACTTTTGAGAAAAATGCTTCATAAGAAAGTCAACAAACAGAATTGTAGAAATAATTAAATTATTTTTCTTTGTTGAATCAGGTTATTGTCAGTAAAGTTGAAAAAGATAAGCGACAAGAATTAGAATTAAAGGAAAATGGCGAATTGGACAAAACATTGTTAAACTATTACATTGGATTTTCAAAAGTATTTAAACTTTTAGTTAGTTTAAAAAAACCACTAGTTGGACACAATAGCTTGGTTGATTTGATGTACATGCATCAACAATTTTACAAGCCTTTACCAAGTATGTGGAATTTTAGTTCAATCAGAAATTTAAACAAAATCAAAATTATTTTATTTTTATGAAAATTATTTTCTTTTTTCAGAGAGTTATGAAATATTCAAGGAGAATATTCACAAACTGTTTCCAGTTGTTTTTGATACAAAACTTCTTAGTTATGAACTAAGAAAAATTCTATCAACAGAAGGTTTATATTTCTACTACAATTTTGTTGCTAATATCCACTTCATTGATATAACCTCCAACTAGAAAGTGGTGCAAATAAAAATATTATTAAAATTGACTTCGCCAAATTTTGAAAAATCCATTTGTATATTTTTCAGAAAAAATTAATTATTATTTGACTTGACCTAATTTTTTCTAAAAAAATGTGTAACTGAATTTTTCAAAATTTAATAAACTAAATTTTAATAATATTTTTATTTGATGTGAAGAATCACTTTCTATTTTAAGGTTTTGTTAATGAAAAAAATTTTTTATTAGCATATTTAATTTTATTACTATTGTTCTAGAGAAGTTTACGAACAATGCTCTCTCCACTTTGTATCATTATTTCAAGGATGAAAGAGGGAGACATTTAGCTTTGAATTCGCCTCAAATACGCACAATAAATTATTCAAAAGAAGGTAATTAATTCCATGTTTAAATTCATAATTATAAAATTATAAATATTCAGGGTGGCCACGTGTCAGTAAGGTCAGTAAAATCAGGGAAATGACAGGAAAAAAATTTTTTGTCACTAAAGTCAGGGATATGACAGGAAAAAAAATTTTTTGTCAGGGAAGATAAAGAAATTGAGACGGACCATGGTGCGGTCAAAGTTACTGTTTTTTTGACAAAAATCTTTAGACAAACTCTAAAATGAATCGATTCTTTCTTTTTTTTAAAATACTTATAAATGTTTGCACAATAATGCTTAACTACTAAACTCACTTAAGCTTAACTATTGTTTAGACAATCTAAAAATTTTTTGTAAACATTCTAAATTGTATTAGGACTCTAGGCCAATAATGACGAATTAATTTTACAAAAGAAACGAATTCTAAGTATGTAATAAAAATTTTGGAAGTGATTATGCAGGGTGTCTACTAACCAGAAAAATCGGGAAATAACCGGGAATTTTCCGTCAAACCAGGAATTTTTTTCTGGGATAATAAATTCTTTTCAATTTTCAATTATTTTCTTCAATTTCCAATTATTTTCTACAATTCTCAATTATTTTCATCCATTTGTAATTATTTTCATTAATTTAAAATTATTTCTTCATTTCTCAATTATTTTTTTCGATTTTCTTCAATTGCCAATTATTTTCTTCATTTTTCAATTATTTTCGTCAATTTCTAATTAACTTATTCAATTCTGAAATATTTTCTACGATTTTCAATTATTTTAATCAATTTTTAATTATTTTCTTCAACTATAAATTATTTTTTTTGAATTTCCAATTATTTTCTTCAATTTTCAATTATTTTTATCAATTTTCAATTATTTTCTTCAGATCTCAATTATTTCCTTCAATTTTTAATTATTTAATATAATATTCAATAATTCTCGACTTTTTTCAACAATTTTTTTCAATTATCATTTATTTATTTCACATCTCAATAACTCCTCCAATTTTCAATTATTTTCTTCTATAATCAATAATTCTCGGCTTTTTTCAATATTTTTTTCAATTATCAATTATGTTTTTGAAACTTGAATTCAATTCATCAATTATTATTCAATGATTTTCATAAAATCACATTTTCTTCAATTCCAAATTATTTTCTACAATTTTTAATTAATTTCTTCAAAGTACAATTACATTCTTCATTTTTTATTATTTTTTTCAAATTCTATAATTCCTGGGTTGTTCAATTAATTTTTTCTTCAATTATCACTTATTTTCTTCTACATTCAATCCCATTGTTCAATTCTTGAATTATTTTCTTTAATTCTCAATTATAATTTTCGACATTCAATGCCATTCTTTAATTTTCAATTTTTTTTTAATATTCAATAACTCTCGGCTTTTTACACTGATTTTTTTTTAATTCTCAATTATTTTCTTCAAATTCTAATTTTTTTTCTTAAATTTCAATTATTTTCTTCAATTTCCAATTATTTTTTCATATTTCTTTCAGTTTCTTAATTTCTTTCAATTTTCAATTTCTTCTCAATTTTCTTCAATATTTAACATTTCTCAGCTTTTTTAAATTATGTTTTTCTTTCAATTTTTATTTAAATTGAGAATTTTTAAATTATTTTCATAAATTCGCAATTATTTCCGTCGATTTCTAAATTTTTCTGCTGTTTCCAAATATTGTATTTAATTTTTAAGTACTTTCTTCAATTTTTAATTATTTTCTTCAATTTTCAATTATTTTCTTCAATTTTTAATTATTTTGTTTAATTTTCAATTGTTTGTTTCAATATTCAGTAATCTCGACTTTGTTTAATTTTTTTTTCAATTATCAGTTATTCATTTCATGTTTCAAAACCTCCTTCAATTTTCAATAATTTTCTTCTTTTTTCAATTTAATTGTTCAATTGTTCAATTATTTTTTTAAATTCTCAATTAATTTCTTTAAATAACAATTCTATTCTTCAATTTTTAATGTTTTCTTTAATATTAAATAATTCCTGTCATTTTTCATTTTTTTTTAATTATAAATTATTTTCTTCTTTTTTCAATCCAATTGTTCAGTAATTTTCTTTAATTCTCAATTATTGTATTCGAATTTCAATTTTATTTCTGAATTTTCAATTGTTTTTTTTTAATATTCAATAATTCTGTGTTTTTCTGATTTCAATTTGCTTATTTAATTTTCAATTTATTTCTTCAATTTTGAATTATTATTTTAAATTTTAAATTATTATTTTGGATTTTCTATCTAGTTGACCAATTTTCAATTATATTCTTTGAATTTAATATCCATTGTTAAATTTTTTCAATTATTGTTCAATTGTAGATTAATATTTACTTTTTTTTTTAATTTTGTTTTTAATTGTCAAATATCTTTGTCATTGTTCAATTATTTCTTTTCATTACCCTGGATTATATCGAAATACCTTGAAATTACTCTAAAAATATGATTTTTTATATTTTATAAAGTTATTAACATTTTTTTTAGCTAATATTAAAAGTCTTAATTTTTTAGTACCAACTTAAGCGTTATAGTATAAATATTTATGAGTATTTTTAAAAAAATAACATTTAAATTGGTTTATTTTTGAGTTGTTGGCAGATTTTTGTCTTTGCTCTGAATAAAAAAATTTTTGTCATGGAATTTCTTTGTAAAGTCAGTAAAATGTCAGGGAAATGACAGGGAAATTGATAAACTGAATTTTGTGGCCACCCTGAATATTTATAAAACCAGAAAATATTATATAAAATCAATCAAAAGATCCTATTGATACAAAAATTCCAAAGATGTTGGGACTGAATTCTAACATTTCAAGTTGATATAAACTGATTGTCACGGCTATAAAATAATATTTGAAATTAAAAATAATTAAAGTATTTTTAAAAAAAGTTATAAAAATTTCTTTAAACTTTTCTTAAAAAACAAACAAAATTGTTAATTTTAAACCAGAATATTGTATACTAAAAAAAGAACATTTTCAGATGAAGGTAAATTTCATGATGCAGGATGGGATTCATTTTGTGCCGGATTTTGTTTTATAAAAGTTGCACATGCGTTTGCTGTCAGAAAACGTGGAAAGTAAGAAACTTATTTGCAATAAGAGTACAGATTCTAATACATTTAGTATTTTTGTCTTAAAAATAAGTATTAAAAAAAATTACGGAAATAAGGGACTGAAACATGTTTTATTATTATTTATAGAGGAAGCCATTACAAAGCAATGACAAACATTGAGATTTTAAATGGAGTAAAACGATTCACGAATCAAATAAATATTATACGAGGCAGTGTACCTTATTTGGTAAAAATTAAATTATATACTATGCTTGTTGTTAGACAGGTTTTAAATCAGTCAATATGTATTGCTTTTTTAATTTGAAATTTTTTAAATTTTAGAATTTTGGTGGTCCTGATCCAGTTTCAGCGAGGCCTCAATGGCTATTTGTTCAGTCTTTGGGCTCAAAAACATTCCATACTTTTGAGGTATATTATTATAATTATTTAGTGGTATTTTATAATTTTTACAGTTGAGATATACGATTTAAAATTCTTTGCACATAATTTTTGTTGGAATTTGTCAGACTTAATTTTATTAATTTCATGTTACCAAACATATAAGTTTTGGGATAATTTATTAATTAAAAAAATAAATCTTGGAAAATATTTTTTGTTAAACATAATATATACTGAAAAAAATTAAACTATAAATTTTTGCAAATTCAAATAATGAAAATTACCAAACTGAAGAATATATCTAAGAAATGACGAAAATAATTGACAGTTGAAAACAAAATTCGAAAAATGACTATATAATTACACAATTGAAAAGAATAGTTTAAACAATAAATATTAAATTGAAAATTAATAGTTGAAAAATTGTAGGAATATCTGTTGCAAATAATTGCAAATTGAACAATTGGATTGAAAATCGAAAAAAAATCATTGAAATTTAAAAATTTGAGGAAATAATTGAAAAATTGAAGAAAATATGTGGAAAATTACGAAACTTAATTGAAAACAAAATTCGAAAAATGACTAGATTAATAGACAACTGAAAAAAATAATTGAAAAAATTAAACAAGAAATATTTAATTTAATGAAAATAATTGCAAATTGAGAAATTAAGAAAATTATAGGAATAAATGTTGGAAATAATTGCACACATTTAACAACTGGATTGAAAATCGATAAAAATAATTAAAATTGAAAAAAATAATTGAAAATAAAAGAAGGCAATCAAAGATTGAAGAATGGAATTAAAATTTAAAGATTATACTTAAAAACTGAAGAATGGAATTAAAAAATACAGAAAATAATCGAACAATTGTATTTAAAATTAAAGAAACTTAATGATAATCGAAAAAAATACTAGAAAAAAGGAGATAAATTTTTGATATTAAAGAGAATAATTGAAAATTGAAAAGTGGAATTTAAAAATGAAGAAAATAACTGAGAATTGAAGAGAATAGTTCTAGAAATTGAATAATTGAATTAAAATTGTAAAACAATTTTTATGAGTGAAAAAATAATTGAAAAAATCCGAGAATTATTTAATATTGAGAAATTAATTGGAAATCGATAAAAATAATTGAAAATTAAAGAAAATATTTGAGAATTTTGAAGAAAATAAATAAAAATTGAAGAAATAAACTGAAAGTTGAAGAATTTAATTTAAATTTCAAGCAAGTAAATGATAATTAAAAAAAAATTACAATACGACGAAAATAATTAACTATTAAGGGCATGTGATGGAGAATGACGTCACTGGTATAAGCAAAATTTGTCCGTAAACTTTATCTTAAAATAATAAATATTTTTAAACCAAACTTTGTGAAATTACTTAAAATATCATTAAAAATGTCTCACTGACCCAAGTTTGTTTATATTTTGCCTTAAAGTTCATTTTTAAAAAAATTAGCTGATTTTCGGAAAATTAAAAAAATTGATTTTTACTCAAAATTTAAACAATTTCGGGTCAGAGAGACCTTCTTAATAATATTGTAAGTAATTCCACAAAATTTGGTGTAAAAATATTTATTATTTTAAGATAAAGTTTACGGACAAATTTTGCCTATAAAATAATTAACAATTGAAAAAAAAAAATAAAAAAATGGTGAGAATAATTGGCATTTGATTTTTTTTTAAATTAATGAATATTCAAAAAAAAGTTGAAGAAGAATAATAAATTGCCAAATGAAATCTCATGAAAATTATGGATAAAATTGTAAAAAATAAAATGATAAAATTGAGGAATTGTATTGAAGGAAAGTAATTGATATTTGAGAAAATGCGAGAATTAATGAATATTAAGGAATTAATTGAAAATTGATTATAATAATTGAAAATTAAAGAAAACATTTGAGTATTGATGAAACTAATTAAAAATTGAAAAAATAAATTGGAAATTAAAGTATCAAATGAAAACTTCAAGAAAATAATTTAAACTTTTCACAATTTTATTTTTTTTTATTTCATTTTTTTAAATATAAATTTCACTTATTTTTTCAAATTCTATTAGGCCCAATTTTCATTGATTCAAACTATACAATCTAAATTATTATTTTCAAAGTTTGGACTGATTAAAGCTTTAATTTACAATGAAATTTTTTTGTATAATTAGAAGTATTTATATAATGATTAATGTTTAAAACAATTTAAATATGTATTATTAGATTTTGAAAATATGTAAATTTTATAATAGTTCAAATTTGTATTAATTAAAATTTAAAGAATTAAAATTTTAAAATAACTAAAGTTTATTAATATTAAAATATGAGTAACTTTGTAATTCCTATACTAATTAAAGATTAAATCAATTTTAAATCGTATAAATAAAATTAAGTTTATATACGTTAGTTTGTGTAAATGTAGAAGATTAAAATAAATAGGTATTTAAAAAAAATAAAATATAAATTTTAAAACTTTATTAAATAAAAATTCGAATTAATCGAAGTTAAAATAAATTTGAGTCAACATTTCGTTGAAACTGTTTTAAGTTTGGAACTATTTTAAATTTGAGAAAATTAAAACTTGAGTTGTTAAAACTTTTGAAGAATAGATTTTTCTCGAATTTTTTCAATTACTTTTTTCACTCATCAAAATTGTTTTAAACTTTCAATTCAATTGTTATTATTATTATTATTATCGCCTTTTTTCTATTATTATTTCGATTATCATTAAGTTTCTTTCATTTTAAATTTAATTGTTCAATTATTTTCTTTAATTTTTAATTCCATTCTTCAATTTTTATTTTCATTCTTCAATTTTTAAGTATATTCCACAAATCTATATTCAATTCTATAATTTTTAATTATTTTTTTTTAATTTTAACTATTTTTTTCGATTTTTAATCCAGTTGTTCAATGTGCAATTATTTCCAATAATTATTCCTTCAATTTTCTTAATTTTTCATCTGTAATTATTTTCTTTTAATTTAATATTTCTTGTTTAAATTTGTCAATTATTTTTATCAGTTATTAATCTAGTCATTTTGCGAATTTTTTTTTTTTAATTGACAGTTATTTTCGTTATTTTTCACATATTTTCATCAATTTTTTAATTATTCTCGTCATTTTTCAACTATTTCTTTCAGTTATGAATTGTTCTCTGCAATTTTCAATTATTTTCTACAATTTTTCAATGCTCAATTATTTTCTTCGATTTCCAATCTTTGTTCAAATTGCAATTATTTCGAACAGTTATTCCTATAATATTTCAACTATTTTGTTTTAATTTAATATATTCATTGCCTTTTTTATGTATGTAGGATAATTTTTTTACTTCTAAGAAAGTTAAAGTTAAAAAATCTGACTTTTTATTTCAAACCAGTAAAAATTGAATACTTTTACCTTTAAAAATTTGGAATAATAATCATTTGTTGTATCTGATAATTTAATGTACTGTTAAATATTTTTTAGATTGCAGAATTATTGTCTTCATTTGGAAACGTCGATGTTAAACCATATAACTCAGGATGTGCTTTAGTGGCTGTCTCTAATCATCGTAGGTTGGTAATTTTTCTTTAATTAACGTTTCGATCAAATTTATTTTAATTCAGAATACATTTTTTTCAAATTACTATATTATTAATTATAATGATAACAATGTATATTATTTTTCAATTAAAATATGGGAACACGTATTTTTTCGTATTGGAAAAAAATTATGCGCATTTTTAAAATTAAAAACGGAAAGAAAAGAAAAATTTAAAACTTCATTTTCAAAATTATCTACCACCATTTTGTTAATTTTGAGGATGTTTCCAAAATTTTAATAAAGTCAAGACCATGTAAAAGAATCAAAAAAATTATTAGGTATCCAAATCATAAAAAAAATTAACAAGTGAAATAAAACGTTTTTACCGGCTTTTTAATTTCATGATTGAAAATTGAAATATAAATAAGTCTGTTAAAAATTATTATTAATATTATTATTATTATTATTATCACTAAATTACAATTGTTTTTAACAGAAAAATACGCATCTTTCAATTTTTCGTAAAGCCTAATATATTTTTTAAATTTAGAATGATTTTTCTTAAAATGTACGTTATTCTATTATGTTTGATAATTTTACATTTTAAAAATATATATTTTTAATTCAATTCAAAGTATTTTCAAAAGCTTGTCATCTTAAGCAAACATTTTCTTCTGGATCGTGTCAAATTGACATCGACTTGTTTCCAAGAAAAGAGGTCTTCCCCGATATAGTTTTTAGGTTACCATAATAAAATTGCCCTAAAGTCAATACCACGAAAAAAATTCATTTTTATTTTATTGCTGGTTTACTTTTTCAACTTTTGCTTAAAAAACGTTATTTTATTGTTAAAATTTTTGGAATAATTTCAAGTTATTTAGCGATCCGGGAAATTGTCGTCAATTTAGTACAGAATGTAAAAAAAATGGTAATTTTTAAAATAATCCAATAATTTGCCAGAAATACTCGGAATTATTAAACGAATTATTAAAGTTTCAATTTCAATGTTCTATTATTTAAAAATTGAAAAATCGAACTAGAAACGGACAGAAAACAATCTAAATATTTTTGGTAGAAAGAACTCTCTAAATCTGAATTAATTAAAAATAACTAAATTGAAAGCAAAAACTCAGTCACTAATTAAAATAGTTATATTTCTACTAACCATTTAGTAGACCTGAAGCACAAAAAAATTTCAGGGTCCCCCTAAAAAAAACAAAAGTTTCTGCATTTTTATCTAATCAGAGTGTCTAGCGAATAATCATTTTTAAACAATGCAGAAAATGTTCAAAGAATCTTAACAAAATGTAAAAAAAAAATACAATTTTACATAAATTACAAAATTTTATTAAAACCAGTATTATGAATGAGTAGATAAGAAAGTTAAGTATAATTTACATTGAAATGGGAAAATTAAACCAAAAAGATATAAAAAATGTACTAAGTAATTGAAAAACCTGCAAAAAAAAATAAATTCACCAAAAATAAAAAAAGTTTAAAAAATCAATGAAAGTAAAAGAAAGAAAATTAAGAAATATGGTAATAATGGGTTATGAAATATTAAACAGTTTAAGGAAGATTGATTAAATTGCTTTTTTAAAATCAAAATACTATGCAATAAACAGTAAAATTTTTTAAAACAAAAATTTTAAATTACAAAAGAGAGGAAACAATGATTTTTCCTCAAATCATTGTTTAAAAAGTTAAAATATTTGCGGACATGTTTTTTTTTTATTTAAGAAAATAAGTAAGATAATCAGTAGAAAAACGGAACAATGTTACTAAAGCTAAAAAAATACTTTAAAAACTTGTTTTGAAAATCAAGCAAAAAGCAATAATTTTTTTTTAAATAAAGAATTAAGTAAAAACAATTAAACAATTTTAAGAAAAAAACCAATATTTCTAAGAATTAGAGAAACTCTGATCAAATGAGAAAATTTGTTATAAGATCAAATTTACGAAAAATTAAATAAAAGAAGAAAAGTCTTTATAAATTATAAAAATTAATAAGTTATGACAAATGACAAAAAACCAAATAAATATATTAAAAATCATAAAATTGAAAAAAATTATATTTTCCAACTTCCAAATTATAATAATAAATAAAATTAATCACTCGAAAAGTAAATAAATTTTTCTAAATATTGTTAAAATAAAATGGTATAAAATTAACTGAAGTAATTTTTGTAAAAAGAATAAAATTAAGAAAAAACCTAAAAAATAAAAAAGTATTATTAAACACATAAAAAAATAAACATTTTTAAAAAGAAATGAAAGTTACCTAAGTGATTTTCTACATAAAACATAACCTACCAAGAAGAAAAAATTGCAAGAAAGAATAATTAAATATTTCAAGAAAGTGATGTAAATTAGTGTGTAAATAAGTCTACAATTTTTTCTATAATTTTCAACCGTTTTCAATTTATAATTATTCGACTTAAATTTTATAATTATTCTTTAACTTTTTAATTATTTTATTTTGTTGTAGATTATATTCTCGACAGTTTTCGAATTTCTTTTTCAATTGTCAATTATTTTGCGCATTTCTCAATTTTTTTCACTTTAATATTAAATTATTCTCGTCATTTTCTAATTTTCTTTAAATTATGAATTATTTTCTAACGTCAATTCCATTCTACAATTTTCAATTAAGTTTATTCAATATTCCAAAAAACTTGACTTTTTTCAATTATAAACCATAATTTCAAATTACAATTTATTTCTTCAAATTTCAATCTCTTTTTTCAAATTTTCAGTTATTTTTTCGAATATCAATATGCTTTTTTAATTTTAAGTACAATTATTCAATTATTCTCTTCAGTTCTTAATTATGTTTTAAAAATTTCATTTACATTCTTTAATTTTCAATTTTTTCCTGAATTTCAATTATTTTGTTCGATTAAATTTTTTTCAATCCAGTTGTTTAATTAGCAATTATTTCCAACAATTATTTCTATAATTTTCTTAATTTTTCAATTTTGAATTATTTTTTAAATTAAATTTTTATAGCTTGATTTTTTAATTTTTTTTCCAGTTGTGTATTAATCTATCAAGTTTTTGAATTTTGTTGTCAATTGTCAATTATTTTCGTCATTTTTCAGAAATTATCTTCAATGTTGCTATTATTCTTGTTTTTTTTCAATTATTCTTTTTCATTTATTAAATATTTTCTTTAATTTTTAGTTATTTCTTACAATATTACAAATTTTTATTTATTCTCTTAAAATTTTAGAATTATTTTTCAACGTTTTCAATTATTTTTTTCAGTTGTGCATTATTCTAGTCATTTTTTGATTTTTTTTTTCCATTGTCAATTACTTTCTTTAATATTTTAAAATCCTCGCCTTTTGCGAGGATTTTATTATTATTATTTATTATTATTATTTATTATTTTATTTTTCTCCATTATCAATAAGATTCGTTAATTTCAAATTTTTTTTTTCTTCAATTCTCAATTTTTTCTTCAAATTTCAATTCGATTTTTCAGTTTTTAATTGTTTTTTTCTATATTCAATAACTTTCCGCTTTTTTAAAATACTTTTTTCAATTTTTCATTATATTCTTTAAAATTGAATTTAAATTTTCAATTATTTTATTAAGTTTTAATTATTTTTGTCGATTTTCAATCCATTCGTTCAATGCGCAATTATTTCTAACAATTATTCCTATAATTTTCTTCATTATTCAATTTTTAATTATTTTCTTTAAATTTAAAGTTTTTTCTATATTTTACCAATTTTTTCAGTAGTCTATTAATCTAGTCATTTTGTAGATACTTTTTTCAATTTTTTAATTATTCTCATTTTTCAATTATTTCTTTTAATTATTAACTATTTTTCGCAATTTGAAATTGTTTCCTACAATTTTTTCAATTTTCAATTAGTCTCTTAAAGTTTTATAATGATTCTTTAAGTTTTTCAATTATTTATTTTTTTTTTTTGGTTGTATATTAATCTATAGTCAAATTCATTTTTAGGTTATGTCAAAGTTATTAATATTTTAGTAAAATTCTGTTTACTAATTAAATTAGTCAAATTTTATCTACTTTTTAGTTATATTTTTACTAATAATTAGTCATATTTTACTTATAATTAGTTATTTTTAACTAATTGGAGAATCAAAAACTCAGCCACGATTTTAGTAATAATTAGTTATTTTTAACTAATTCAAATTTAGAGAGAAAGTGAAAAATAATCATTACATTAAAAATTCCCTAAGTAAAATACTTTGGAAGTTCTTAATAGTTTTAATTCTAAATTTTGTGTTCTAATATCAGCATTTTTTCGTAAATTAAAACAAGGTTTTTGACATTGTTTTAAATTTTAAATTTGGGGGAGTTGGGTTCTTAAAGTTTTTTATGTTTTTGAAGCATTTTATAAATTTCTTTTTTAGACTTTTTATTTATACCTTTTTACATTTTTTTATTGTATCCTTACTAGTTCTTATTTTTTAGTAGATTTTAACCAAATTTTATTTGTTTGTAATTTTTTCAGTTTTTTCGTGGTTTTTTAAATGTCTTAAAAAGTTTTACACCATTTCTCAAATATTTTTTCAGAATTTTTATTGGACGCTCTTCGTTTTTCTTATTCTTTGAATTTTTGAATTATCTCTAAATTTCTTTTTCTTCAAACTTTTTGTTCTTTCATAATTCTTTTATAATTCTTTGAACATTTAATTAAGTTTTAAATGTTCTTATTCTTTTTTTTTTCTATATTTTACTTTTTAAAAAGTTTCTCTAGTTTATTACATATTTTTTGTCATTTTTATTTAGTTTCTTTTGAATTTTCTCTTTCTTTTTTTCATAATTTTTATGACTTTATTAATTCTAAAGAATTTTCTCAATTATTTCGTAGAAAAAGAAAATGTTTAACCTAATTAATTTGTTTAAAAATGAATTAATATTTAAATACTCAATTATTGATCATTAAGGGAAAAAATCTGCGATGGTTATAATTAACGATCCGGGAATTGACGAGAAATTAAAAAATGATCATTCGCTAGAAACCACACGATAATTTTTAAAATATCCCAAAATAAAGAGACCGACTTTTCAATTTTGATTTATTTTAAGTCTAGAAAATAATTTATAAATATTTAATACGCAGTTTGTGTGTAAAAGTAAACTCTTTTCAAAGCAAGGAAAATTTTGGATGACTTTCAAGGACAGCTCATATTTATTTGTCGTCGTATTTACCGAATTAAAGCATTAATGTGTCAATTATAAAAGACAGTGTAATTGCCCACCTCGTAAATTTTCAAGATGTTACAGTATTTTTGAATACATTGTTTGCTTTGGAACAAAGAAGAAATTATTGGTTCAATTCACACATTTTATGAATTCTTGAAAGATTAAGGTGACTTGTAGTTAAAATTATTTTCCGTTTCGCCAGTGTGTAATTTCTACGTCTACTTCCTGATAGAATATTTTTATTTCTTTTTTTTCTAGTGCCCGAGACATATTACAACATTTCAAATCACATGCGGAAATTCATATAGGACCTTATAAACCACTTCAACATTCCACTGTAGTCAAATTCTGCTTTTGGTACGTATTTTAATTATTAAAAAACATTTTTTTTTAATTATTAAAAAACATTTTTAACATTTTTTATTACAGGTCCGGTTTGATTATTTCTGGAGGTATCGTCGTCGCTTTTGCGCTGCAACGAAGAAACTGATTCTGTTAATGAAAATACCAGTTAAGGTACTTTTAAAAACATTTCTGAATCAATTTATACTAATGAACAAAATTTATGACTTTAAAATATCGTTAAATATATCAAAATTTTAACTAAAACTATAATGATTTTAATAAAATTATTTATTAAGGAGGTTCTCTCCGTTTACATAACCTCAAACTAGAAAGTCGTTTTTTACCCCAAATAAAACTATTATTAAAATTAATTTCACCAAATTTTGAAAGATCCAGTTCTACATTTTCTGGAAATAGCTCATTTTTCTCATTGAAACATTTGTATTTGTTGGGTTTTGTTAAATAATATTTTGTTTAGAAGTTATTAAACAAATAAAATTTGTTCTTTACGTATTTTTTAAACAAAATGTTATTTGACAACAAATTTTAGCTCAACAAAATTGTTTTTTGAAAAATGTACAACTGGTTCTTTCTAAATTTGATGAAATTAATTTTAATAATATTTTTGTTTAGGGTGAAGAACGACTTTTTAGTTTGAGGTTATCTAAATGGAGAGAATCTCCTTAAATAATAAATAACATAACTTTATTATATTTTTTCCCAATAATGAAATTTGGTAAACATTTCAAAAAATTGGACCATATTTTATGAGTAGGTAATGAAATTTATTATTAATTGCATTTTTTTCTGACTTTAAGGATTCTATTACGTAAAATTTGTATACTTTTTTAAAAAAGGAGCAATGAAATTTCTCGAGCTAGAATTTTCGGAAATCCGAGTCATTATCCACTTCCCAAAATGTAATTAATCATATCTTTTTTCGATTTTTCTGACGCAAGTTCTTGTCAACGGTCTTGACAGTTTCTTTAAATAATACGTGACGAAATACTTAAACGAATTTCTTAGTTTTCTTTCTTTGTCCTCTTAAAAACACCTGACGGAAAAAATATTTTTGTCAGATCAAGTGATTTAATGGTCTGAGAAAATCAAAATATCCCATTTTTCCAGATGATTTTAATTCCAAACAAAAAATAAATATTCAATCACAATTTTTACTTAACTCTGTTGTCAGTTTTAAGATACTTCTTTCTGCAATGAAGTGGGACTTTTTGTAATTTTTTTTTTCAAATATTTAGTATGACAGATTGGATTCGACATTTTTAATTTTTTAATATTGAGCATATAATTTTTTTTGTTTTTTTTTATTTTCATAAAAAATAATAGTTATTTTATAAATAATTATTTAACCAAAATGCTATTTATCAAAAAAGTAATTTGACAGAAATTTCAATTTAGTCAAAAATCTCATTAATCCAGAATTGCATTTATTAGAAATCTCATTTATCGAAAGTGCATTTATCAGAAATCTGAATTGTCAGAAATTTCAATTATCAGAAACCTCATTTATCCAAAATTGTATTTATCAGAAATCTAATTTGTCAGAAATTGCGTTTACATATTAGAAATATATTTTATGATTTTTTTTTTTTTTTTTTAATTAGATTTTATAATTGAACATTTAAGATTATCGAGGTTTTTCATACTTTTACTGTTTTTTAATAAGAAAATTTCATGTAGGCTATAATTTATTGTTTCCTTCATTGTTTTTTTTTCTTTTTTTTTTGTACCTTTTAAAATTTTCTTATCTTAATATTTTTTATAAATTTTTAAACTATTGTTTATATTTCAAATTCAAAAATCAATTTATTTTATTTATTTATTTTATTATTTTTTTTTTATGGTCATCAATTTCTCAATTTATTACACAGTTTTCAATTTTTTTTCTACGAAATCAATTATTTTCTTCAAATTTCAGCAATTTTCTACAATAATTTAATTATTATGTATCAATAATGTTTAAATACTTTACACCAATTGCCAATTATTTTTTACAAGTTTCTTCAATTTTTTTTTTTTTGTACTTAATTTTTAACTATTTCTGTCATCTTTCAATTATTTATCTCAAATTTTTATTATTTTTGTTATTTTTCATGTTTTACTTTCAAATTTCAATTATTTTTGTCATTTCTCAATTTCTTTTCAAATTTTAATTATTTTTATCATTTTTCAAGTCTTTTCTTTAAATTTTTTATTTTTTACTTAATTTTTAATTACTTTTATTTGTCATCTTTCAATTATTTGTCCCAAATTTTTATTATGTTTGTTATTTTTCACGTATTACCTCCAAATTTAAATTTTTTGTAATTTCTCAATTATTTTCTTTAAATTTCTGTTATTTTTGTTGTTTCTCGATTATTTTTTCATATTTTAAATTATTTTTCTCATTTTTTAATTGCTTTCAAAATTGTCAATTAATTTAGTCATTTCTCAAATATTATCAATATTTTCAACATTTTTTTTATTACTTTCTCCAAACTTTACTTACTTTCGTATATCTTGAAATTATTTTCATGGATTTTTTAATTTCTTACTTTAATTGACATTTAATTTTTTAATTTTTCAATTATTTTTGTCATTTGTCAATTGCTTTTTTTTAATTTTAATTATTTTTATCATTTTTCAAGTATTTTCTTCAAATTAAAATTTTTTTGGGATTTTCCAATTATTTTGTCATTATTCAAATATTTTCTTTAAGCGTCAATTTTTATCTTCAATTTTTCAATTATTGATTTCTAAGTTTTATTTTGTTTCTCCATTTTTCAATTATTTATGTCATTTTTTATCTTTTCTTCAAATCATAAATTTTCCACATAATTTTAAATTAGTTTGATCACCTTTCATTTTTTTCAAAGTTCAATTTCTTTTGTCATTTCCCGACTATTTGTTCCATTACTTGATTATTTTTATCATTTTGCAAGTATTTTTTTCAAATTTCTATCATTTGTATGATTTTTCAATTATTTAATTATTTTCTTTAATCGTCAATTTTTTCTACAATTTTTTATCTATGTATTGACATCAAATTTTTATTTTGTTTTTCCATTTTTCAATACTTTTTGTCATTTTCCAAGTCTTTTCTTCAAATTTTTAATTATTTACTTAATTTTTAATTAGTTTTGTCATCTCTCATTTTGTTTCTTCAAATTTCAGTTATTTTTGTCATTTTACAATTATTTTCTTCAAATTTCTATTATTTTTGCCATTTTTCAATTATTTTCTTTAAAAATCAATTTTACCTTAAAAACTTATGTGTTATGTATGACGCACTTACTTTTTTCACTATTTTAATATTATATCTATTAATCATACTTAAAAGAAATCCGGGAAAAATGTGATTTTAGATCCGGGAAAATTGGGAATTTGAGGTAATTTCAAAATCATGTTTCGGTAGACACCCTGATTTTTTCCTATTTTTAATTTTTTTTGTCATTATTTGTTTTTTAAAATTTTCAATTAATTAAGTCATTTCTCAATTATTATCAATATTTTCGACATTTGTTCATTCAATTATTTTTGTCATTTGTCAATTGCTTTTTTTTTTAATTTGAATTATTTTTATCATTTTCATTGTATTTTCTTCAAATTTCAATTTTTTTTGATTTTGCAATTATTTTGTCATTATTCAATTAGTTTCTTTTAGCGTTAATTTTTATCTACAATTTTTCAATTATTGATTTCTAATTTTTATTTTGTTTCTCCATTTTTCAATTATTTATGTCATTTTTTTGCGTCTTTTCTTCAAATCATAATTTTTTACATAATTTTAAATTCGTTTTATCATTTTTCATTTTTTTTTCTTCTTAGTTCAATTATTTTTGTCATTTCTCAATTTTTTTTTTAAATTTTAATTATTTTTATCATTTTTCCAGTATTTTTTTCAAATTTCTATCAGTTTTATGATTTTTCAATTATTTAATTATTTTCTTTATTCGTCAATTTTTTCTCCAATTTCTCCAATTTTTTCTTCTTGGTTAAATTATTTTTGTCATTTCTCTCGACTATTTTTGCCATTTTTGATTATTTTTGTAATTTTCAATTATTTTTGTCATTTCTCAATTATTTTTCCTTTTTTAAATTTTAATTATTTCTATCATTTTCAAGTGTTTTTTTTTAAATTTCTATCAATTTTATGATTTTTCAATTATTTAATTCTTTTCTTTAATCGTCAATTTTTTCTCCAATTTTTTAATTATTTATTGACATCAAATTTTTTTCTGTTTCTCCATTTTTCAATTATTTTTGTCATTTTTCAAGTTTTTCTTCCAATTTCTGAATTATTTACTTAATTTTTAATTAGTTTTGTCATCTCTCATTTTGTTTCTTCAAATTTAAATTATTTTTGTCATTTTACAATTATTTTCTTCAAATTTATATTATTTTGTTTCTTCATTTTACAATTATTTTTGTCATTTTTCACGCCTTTTCTAACATAATCATACATTTTTTACATAATTCTAATTTAGTTTTATCATCTTTCATTTTTTTTCTTCTTGGTTCAATTATTTTTGTCATTTCTCGACTATTTTTGACATTTTTTGATTATTTTTGTAATTTTCAATTATTTTTGTATTGTTTTTTTTTAATTTTAATTATTTTTATCATTTTTCAAGTATTTTTTTTCAATTTTCTATCAATTTTATGATTTTCCAATTATTTAATTATTTTCTTTAATCGTCAATTTTTTCTCCAATTTTTTAATTATGTATTGACTTCAAATTTTTATTTTGTTTTTCCATTTTTCAATTATTTTTGTCATTTTCCAAGTCTTTTTTTCAGATTTTTAATTATTTGCTTAATTTTTAATTAGTTTTGTCATCTCTCATTTTGTTTCTTCAAATTTTAGTTATTTTTGTCATTTTACAATAATTTTCTTCAAATTTCTATTATTTTGTTTCTCCATTTTTCAACTATTTTTGTGATTTCTCAATTGTTTTTCCTTTTTTAATTTTAATTATTTTTATCATTTTTCAAGTATTTTTTTTCAATTTTCTATCAATTTTATGATTTTCTAATTATTTAATTATTTTCTTTAATCGTCAATTTTTTCTCCAATTTTTTAATTATGTATTGACATCAAATTTTTTTCTGTTTTTCCATTTTTTAATTATTTTTGTCATTTTCCAAGTCTTTTTTCAAATTTTTAATTATTTGCTTAATTTTTAATTAGTTTTGTCATCTCTCAATTGTTTTTCCTTTTTTAATTTTAATTATTTTTATCATTTTTCAAGTATTTTTTTTCAATTTTCTATCAATTTTATGATTTTCCAATTATTTAATTATTTTCTTTAATCGTCAATTTTTTCTCCAATTTTTTAATTATGTATTGACATCAAATTTTTTTCTGTTTTTCCATTTTTTAATTATTTTTGTCATTTTCCAAGTCTTTTTTCAAATTTTTAATTATTTGCCTAATTTTTAATTAGTTTTGTCATCTCTCATTTTGTTTCTTCAAATTTCTATTATTTTGTTTCTCCATTTTTCAACTATTTTTGTGATTTCTCAATTGTTTTTCCTTTTTTAATTTTAATTATTTTTATCATTTTTCAAGTATTTTTTTTCAATTTTCTATCAATTTTATGATTTTCCAATTATTTAATTATTTTCTTTAATCGTCAATTTTTTCTCCAATTTTTTAATTATGTATTGACTTCAAATTTTTATTTTGTTTTTCCATTTTTCAATTATTTTTGTCATTTTCCAGGTCTTTTTTTCAAATGTTTAATTATTTACTTAATTTTTAATTAGTTTTGTCATCTTTCATTTTGTTTCTTCAAATTTCTATTATTTTCTTCAAATTTCTATTATTTTGTTACTCCATTTTTCAACTATTTTTGTGATTTTTCACGTCTTTTCTAACATAATCATACATTTTTTACATAATTTTAAATTAGTTTTATCATCTTTAATTTTTTTCTTCTTGGTTTAATTATTATTTTTGTTATTTCTCGACTGTTTGTGCCATTTTTTGATTATTTTTGTAATTTTCAATTATTTTTGTCATTTTCTAAATCTTTTCTTTTAAATTGTTAATTATTCACTTAATTTTTAATTAGTTTTGTCATCTTTCATTTTGTTTCTTCAAATTTCTATTATTTTCTTCAAATTTCTATTATTTTGCTTCTCCATTTTTAAATTATTTTTGTCATTTTTTACGCTTTTGCTAACATAATCATACATTTATTACATAATTCTAAATTAGTTTTATCATCTTTTATTTTTTTTCTTCTTGGTTCAATTTTTTTGTAATTTTCAATTACTTTTGTCATTTTTCAATTGTTTTTTTTTTAATTTTAGGTAATGATTTTTATCATTTTTGATTTTTTTTCTTCAAATTTCGATAAATTTTATGATTTTTTAATTATGTATTGACATCAAATTTTTTTTTTCTTTTACCATTTTTCAATTATTTTGGTCATTTTACAAGTTTTTTCTACAAATTTTTGAGTTTTTACTTATTTTTTAATTAGTTTTGTCATCTTTCATTTTGTTTCTTCAAATTTCTATTACTATCTTTGACATTTAATCCACGATTTTAAATTGTAGATTGATTAGTTCATAAAATAAATTCCATTATATTTTTCTAATTAAGAAAGATGCGTATTGCCTTTTTATACCCAATCTGCTTAATATTTCTTATTAACCGATAATTTTTTAATATTATAGCTATTAATCATACCATCAAAGAAATCCGGGAAAAATGTGATTTTAAATCCGGGAAAACCGAGAAAACCACTGTTATTAATTTATTAAAAATTAATATTTATAATTAATTGATTTTTGTCATGGTTTCTGCATTTCATGAAAATAAAATGACGCTGAAGTGCGCAACGTTTCTGAGAAACGAGCAAAAAGAATAAATTAGAAAAAATATGTTTTTAAAGCTTTTCTGGCCAAATAAAGTTTTAAAATTGTTTTTAGTTTTATTATAAAGCTAATTCAATGAATAATTAATCATAATTACCCATACAATTTTAAGTGTAATTTACAAAAATTTTGTTCATTTTTCAGAAACGTTGCGCACTTTAGCGTCATAAAATAAAAACTAATTTTGTTTTTGAATATTTTGTTTTTTAAATGACATAAAAAATGAATTCTGTTTCAGGTTGTTAAAGCGTAAAAATATCTGGGATGTCATGGGCAAAGAGGCGAAATGTCTTGTTAGATGGCTCGTTTCAGTTGAACATGACGACAGAGAAGGTGTCTCTGCTATCAAAATCGTTCAAGATGCAACTTCTGAAATGTCCAAGAAGATTCAAGACACGAAGGAGCCGACTCGTAACGTTCCCTAATATTTCAAAAGTTTTCTCTGGCCAAGACCCAAGGCCAAAATACTCGAAATAAAACAGCAGTAATTCGTGTAGGCGAATGGATAACCGTTCTATCGGGCAGATTGATCGCTAAGGCAGGTGGGGAACTCAAGGATCTCTGTCTCTGCGAATCACTTCTTCTGCGAGTGCAGAGGTCACGTGAATCTTGCTTTTTTTTACGGAAACTCTGCGTCTGCAATCATCTATATTTTCCGTCTTCTACTTTTTTCTCAGTACTTCTTTCTCTTCAAATTTCAATAATTTAAGTATCTAGCACAAATCTAAAACAGGCTGACAATCGTAAATTTAAATGACGCTGAAATATATTATGCATCTTCAAAAAAAAAGTGCGGAAATAAATTTTCCTTTTTTGACGACAACAATTTTCTAATTGGAATTATGTATCGCTTAAAATTTGTAAAGAATTTGTAACTTTCTTGATAATGGTAAAAGTTAAAGGTCAATTAGTAAAATTAAGAAGTGAATGTTCTTAAAAGAATTGACTTTTAATTTGTTTATAAAGTATCAACATTCTTTGCGTCAATTGTTCTTTTCGATTTGACAGCTAAAATCCACAACTAGTTTCCAATGAAATATTGTTTGTATCTTTTTTTAAGAATTTTATGTTGTTTATTCTTGATGAAGAATGTGAATCGCTGAAGGCAATGATTCGCAAATTGTTTTGAATAATTGATCAGTGCAATTTTGACTGATTTTAGTACTGTCTTTTTTTATACAAATCAAGTTTTCTTGATCCATTTATATAACACTAATTAAGCTGCAAGTATGTAAATAAACTTACTGTAACAAGAAGAGAGTGAAATGCTTCTTCGAAGAAGCTCATCTATTTTTGAACTGTACATAAGAATAAGAAGCTCGTGATTTAAAAAAACTCTTGTCTTTTTCAAAATCATTTCCAAACAATTTTTTTCGTCAGCTGCATACTGCTCTTTGTTGGTAAACAAATGTAGATGCCGTTAAAAAAAAAAAAAAAAAAAAATTTGTAACTTTTTTTCGAGATGCGAGAAAAAATTCCGCTTTTTCGAGATTTACGACATCAAATATCTTTCCTGGTTGGATTCGAAATAAATTGGTGAAAAACTGAGAAATTGGAACTTCTGACAACGTTTTATGTGTGTTACACTTTTTTGTGAACTCGATAAAATTAATGTAATATATATTAAAAAATAATCAGGAAAATTAAATGAATTTCCAATCTAAAGGACATAATTAAAAATTGCAATAAATTACCTTTTAAAAACGACGATCTAATTTAAATTTTTTGGCAGAACACTTTTATTTATTGTTTCTTCTGTTTATTTTTGAGAAAGTAGAGAGATCCGCAAAATAAAAAGTGTCGGAAAACAATTTCAAAGCCAAAGTACTTCCGCTGGTGATTTATCAGATGTCTACTTTTCGCTTTATCTTATTATTATTTACCAATTGGAACATTGTGTCGCATTAGTCGATTGTTGAAAAAAAAAATTTGTAGGATATGAATAGCAAGAACAGGGTCGAAAGGTCCTTGTCCTCAAAATCTTGGAATGATGAGTGAAAAATACCGAATAACCGTTGAAATTCGATGTCTTCTTTCTCGGCTTTTTCTTGTTCGTCATCAGCTGCTATCCCTTTACCTTCTAAAACTGAAAGCCACTGTCGAAGTATTTTTGTCCATAAGCTGAACGTGCCAAAATAGACTAGCCTAGTCCCTGGCCTAGAGTGTAGGCTTGACCTGCCATTATATCAACAATAATTCAAGGATCCTCAATCTGTTGAAGAAAATTGCATTTTTTTTCCCCGATTTCAATTATTGTTTTTTTTTTACTGAAAAGTATAAATCAATTATTACACTGTGTTACAAAATAAAAAAAAGTAAAAGAACTTCTTATCGGACCTAGTGGAGGTTGTAGGTCATAAAAAACTAAAAAGAATGGTATATATTAAATCTTTCATACACCCTCAAAATCTTGTTTTAGAGCCAAAAAACCATTTTTAGGTAAATTCATGTAGGGGAGAGTGGCTATCAATGTACCGGGTTTTTTTCAAGGTCATAGTACTTATTGAATTTCACCAATTTCAAGCACTTCTTTGCATCAATATAAAACTAGAACACTTATCTACGTAATGCACACATATTATAAACGATTTATTTTGATTAAATAATTAAATTTAGGATTTTTCTAAAGTAACAAGCTATTTTCATTTTTAACAACCTGGATACACAATGAACCACCTCTATAAAAATACTAAAAATATTCAACAATAATAATATTGCAATTTTCACTTTGTAAAAAAACTTATTTTCTATCAAATACTATAAAAAATTGTTACTTAACACTTTTTAATTGATAATGTATAACATAAATATACCTCAAATTAAAGTTAACTAGCTAAAATGGCATTTTAGTTTTGCTATGTTGAGAAAAGTACTGATAACAATCGCTGTAACATGCTGTACGCATGCCTAGTTTTATAATCAAGCATACCACTCTGGAAATCGAAAATACACTGAAATTCCAGGTGGTTCATTGTTCCCCGGTACATTGAATCAACATGACATTTGCAACAAAAATGGTTTTTTATAACTTAATCCAATATTTCAAAATCTTTATCTCATTAGAATATTGTAGTTAAGGCCCAAAACAAAATAAATCGTAGGGGAGAGGGCCCCAAGTTGGACACCCTATCGATTTATTGCTGTAGAATCCAAACCGAATAAAATATATTAAAATGTTTTATACCGGATGAAAGTACAATTTGTAAGGTAACTTATGGCCACAGAGATGAAATTTTATTTTGAACATAAACATTTTTTAAAGCATTTTTTCTAATTGTTAAAATTTTCGGTCTAAAAAAAAGTGGCCCCAAGATGGACACCTTCTTAAAAGTCTCTGAAAATGGTAGTAAATAAAAAATTAACATCGTGTAACAATTCTTGATCTAAGTTTTAACCATTTTACGGAATTTATCAAGAAATAAAATTTCTAAAAACTTCAATTTAATAGCTTAACAGTAAAAAGTAATAAAATATCGAAAAATATCAATATAATAAATTCTCTAACGATAAAATCACATTTTATGGTGGAAAATAAAAAAATTTAATTAATTGGCTCAAAAAATTATTGAAAAAAGTGTAAAATTGAAAATATGCAAAAAAATACATTGAGATTTTAGGCCTGTCCATCTTAGGGTAAATGACACCATTTTTTAATCCCCAGTAAAAATATATAAATGAATACTGAATTAGTAAAATTATTTTAGAATATTATTATACGATAAATAGAGAATATTATAACGTGAAGTACTCATTCTAAATCATAAATTTAAATAACTTTACCAACTTGAGAAAAAACTGTTACAAAATTTTTTTAGACACAAAATTACCTGGTATGTGTAGAAGAAAAACCAACTGGTTTTTTTTCTTCAAATGTGCATCAAAATGTTCGTCTATACAAACAACAAAAATGACAGAAAGCATAAGGCGCTGTCACCTTAAACAAAAATTTTATACGAAATGTCCATCTTAGGGCCCTGTCCATCTTGGGGCCCACTCCCCTAAGTACATTTATTTTTAAATGGCCTTATTTTAATTAAAAAACGTGTTTGTATTTTAGGTAAATTTTTTCTTCAGTACATCAAAAACAGTTTTTTCCAGTTTTCTCTGTAAAAAATAAATCCACAAGTCTCAAATTTATGGACGTAGTGTGTTTACGCAAACTTCATTTATATTTAAAATTAGGAGAATTTTTATTTTATTGTTTCTGAGAAAATTGAAATGGTTCATTGAAAAAACTGGTACATTGATGGCCACTCTCCCCTACATAATACTTTGAAACTTCGCCATTTTTTACCCGAATCAAAAAGTTTTTTTTTTAATTTAAAGCTTAAAATATACCCTCTGAAGCTGCATAAGACTGTTTTTATTATCATTTAAATTCATGAAGATATAGACCAAAAATCATCAAAAATTTTCATTTTTTGATTCATTTTTCAACTTTGAAGCCAATTTAAATGGCTTATCTTATTAAAAATATATTTTTTCTTGATGCACATCAAAAGCTTAACAATTGCAGTTTCAAATGACCCCAGATTGAATAAAATTCAATTAAAATTATCAAAGTTATTCCACTTTTAACTTTATAGTAACATCATTAAATTTTGACTCTACGAACATTTTTTCATTATTTCCTTCCTGGGATTCATTATTTTGACTAATTTTTAATTTTTATGTATTTTTGCAATATAAGAAACACTCTTTAAAGGTTAATAATTACCTGATAGTACCTAATATTAATTTTATTAAACATTGTTACTACATTGTTAATAAATTTGTTTATTAAATTATTCTTAAACTCTAAAAATTGTATCTATAAGCATTGCAAAAATACATCAAAATTGAAAATTAGTCAAAATTATGAATCCGAGGAAGGAAATAATGAAAAACTGTTTATAGGGTCAAAATTTAATGATGTTACTATAAAGTTAAAAGTGGAATAACTTTGATAATTTTAATTGAATTTTATTCAATCTGGGGTCATTTGAAACTGCAATTGTTAAGCTTTTGATATGCATCAAGAAAAAATATAATTTTAATAAGATAAGACATTTAAATTGGCTTCAAAGTTGAAAAATCAATCAAAAAATGAAAATTTTTGGTCTATATCTTCATGAATTTTAATGATAATAAAAAAAGTCTTATGCAGCTTCAAAGGGTATATTTTAAGCTTTAAATTAAAAAAAAAACTTTTTGATTCGGGTAAAAAATGGCGAAGTTTAAAAGTATTATGTACATGAATTTACCTCAAAATGGTTTTTTGGCTCTAAAACAAGATTTTGACCGTGTATGAAAGATTTAATATATACCATTTTTTTTAGTTTTTTATGACCTACAACCTCCACTAGGTCCGATAAGAAGTTTTTTTTTCACTGTCACACAGTGTTATTAGTTAAATAATTAAATAATAATAATCTCCGTAAACTCCTGAAGTTAGTTACTATTTATATTTATTCATTTTTTTCTGTCTACGTTTTAAAATTTGAAGTGAAGTTGTTTAGTTTTTATATTTATTCATCTTTTTCTGCCCACGTTTTTAAAATCCAAAGTGAAGTTAGTCCCTGCCTTTTTTTCAATAATTTTGATTCTCTTTATCAGGAAATTTTCAAATTGTTTTAGTTTAAATTATCCTTTAACTTCTTAAACCATTCTTGAAGATCCGAAACTTTCATCAAGTTTGCTGCAAGTTTGGATACTTCCGGAAAGGTTGCGGCAAAGTTCCAATGAAATAATATTTAAAATTCCTAAATACTTATTTCAGGGATCACAGACTGTCTCCTATTCCCCTTTTTTTTCCCCTATTTTGAAGTTTTGTCCCTATTTCCCCTATTTTAAAGATTTGTCCCCTATTTCCCCTATTTGGAATTTTCAAATTTAAATATATAATTTATCAAAGTTATTTTTTACTTAAGTCTGAATTTGTATCATTTAATAATCGCGCTGAGCTATTTGGGTGAGAGGGAGATTGACCACAGTTTATTTTATTTTTTTTTTGTTTGCCATTTTTAAAAGACTGCGGGTAATTTAAAATCCTAATGAAAAAGGCAGAGCTAGCCGCTTTTTAAAAGAAAATTATAAACAATGGTTTCAGAATATATTTATTTTCAGATTTAGAATTATTAGCTTTGTTGATTTTAAACGCTTCTGTTCAATTATCATTTATTTTCTACAATTTGTAATTAATTTAAACAATTTTTTCAATTTCCACTTATTCTCTCAAAATTTTATAACTATTTTTTAACTTTTTAAATTGATTCATTATTCTTTGGTTAATTATTATTATTCTCAACAGTTTCCAAGATTTTTTTCATTTGTCAATTATTTTCTTTAATATTTAATAATTTTATGATTTTGTAATTTTTCTTTCAATTATCTATCTGTCTTCTTAAAAATGTAATTTAATTCTTTAATTTTGAATTATTTTTCAAAACTATAAATAATGTTTTCAGTTTAAAATTATTTTTAAAAATTTTCTTTCATTCTCGACTTTTTTCAATAATTTTTTTCAATTATAAAAACTGTTTTAAATTTAAATTCAGTTGTTCAATTCTACAACTATTTTCTTCAATTCTCAAATGTTTTTTTGAATTTTAAATATTTCATTTTAATTTCATTTCCATTTTTTAAATATATTTCATGATTCTCTTCTTTTTTAAAATACTTTCTTCAATTTTTAATTATATTCTTTAAATTTCAATTTAATTTTTAACTTTTCAGTTTAATTCAATTTTCTATTTTTTTTTTTTTTCAGTCACAAAAATTGTTTCAAAATTTGAATTCAAATGTTTAATTCTACAACTATTTTCTTTAAATTTCAAATTCCATTTTTCACTTTTAAATTAATGTCTTTAATATTAAAAGATTCTCGCTTTTTTTCAATTATTTTCTTCTATATTCAATAATTATCGTTTTTTTTTCAATTACTTTTTTCAATTTTTCAGTTTATTCTTTAAATTTCAATTCCTTCTTGCAATGTTGAATTATTTTCTTAATTTTTAAATTTTTTTCCTCTTTTTTTAATTATTATCTTTAATTTTAATTATTTTTTTCAATTTGCAATCTAGTTGTTCAATGTTCAATTATTTCCAACAATTGGGTATTCCTATAATTTCCATATTTTTTTAATTTATTTTTTCTAATTGTAAATTAATCTACTTTTCAACTAATTCTTTTAATTATTATTTATTTCCCTCATTTTTCAATTGTCTGCAACAATTTTTTTAATTATTCTCTTAAAATTTTATAATTATTCTTTAATTTTTTCAATAATTATTTTGTTCGATTTTTGATTAACCTGGTCATTGTTAGAGTTTTGTTTTCAATTTTAATTTATTTTTTCAAAATTCAATTCAATTCTTAAATTTTTAATTTATTTCTTTAAGTTTTTATTATTTTCTTGAATTTCAATTATTTTTGTCGATTTTCAATTCAGTTTTTCAATTCGCAGTCATTTCCAACAGTTATTTCTATAATTTTCTTAATTTTCAATTTTCTTGTTTAAATTTAATGTTTATTGTGTAATTTTATAAATTATTCTTCTTCAATTGTGTAATTATCTAAATATTTTTCGAGTTTTATTTTCAATTGTCAATTATTTTCGTTGTTTCTCAGTTACTTTAAAAAAAATTTTAATTCTCCTAATTTTCATTATTTCAATTTCCAAAAATTTATAGTTTAGAATGACAAATAACAATGCAAAGTTTCTCGCGCGCCATAGCGCACTTTAATGTTTCTAGTATACATAATATTTTAATGTTTATATGAATAACGCTATTTGTTTAAAAAATATTAATTTGACATTTTAGTAAACACTAAATTTCCTTCTATTTAAAAAGTGAAAACTATTAAGACCATATTTAACATCTTCAACTTTTCAATGGAAGTCGACATCATAGACTTTACAAGTATTTTCTTCAAATTTTTAATTTTTTTAAATTTATCAATTAATTTTGTCATTTCTCAATTATTTTGTCAAATTACAACTATTTTTGTCAATATTCAAATATTTTTGACATTTTGGAATAATTTTTCCAAAATGCCTTTTTCTTCAATCTTTTTGTTATTGTCATGAATTTATTAACTTTTGAAGATCAGTTTTCAATTATTATTTATCTCATTATTCAATTAGTTCTTCACATTTAAAATATATCGTTAATTTTTCAATTATTTTATACAATTTTTCAAATAATGTATTACATTTTTTATTTTTTTACTTCATTTTTGAATTTATTTCTCATTTTATATTAATTTTTTTCTAAACTTCAGTTATTTTTGTCATTATTCAACTTTTTCAACACCAATACATTTTTGTGATATTTTTTTAATTATTTCTTTCAAGTTTCAATTATTTTCTTGAAAATTCTATTATTTTTTTCAATTTTTCAACTATTTTCTAAAAAGTGTAATTCTTACACCAACTTTTATAATTATTTATGTCATTACTCAATTTGTTTCTTTACATGTTACTTATTTCTTCAATATCTCAATTATTGTGCGAAAATAAAAATTTTTTACACCCTTCATAAACTTTTGTTTCAAATTTTAATTATTTTCGTCATTCTTTAATTATTTTTTTGTAACTTCAATTATTTTTTAAACTTTTCAATTATTTACTTCAAATTCCAATTATTTCGTTTCAATTTTTGTCATCATTTTTTGATTTTTAATCAATTTTTCAATTAGTTTTGTCATTTACAACTTTTTTTCAAATTGAATAATTATTTTCATTATTTAATTATTTTCTACATATTTCAATTATTGTTGCTATTTTCGAATTGTTTTTTTTTCAAATTTGAATAGCTTTTCCTCCTGGCGCCCCCCAATTTAATATCCGTAATAATATCAAACTCTATATTGTTTATTCACTTTTTTTATTTAAAAACTTACTATTTAATCACTTTTTTATTTAAAAGCTCACTATTTACTCACTTTTTTCACTTAAAATTTGATTATTTACTCACTTTTTTTAAATTAAAAAGTTTTTTTCACTATAGGTACTCAATCTGCAAGTCCACTGGCAGCCCTCCTTATTGGATAAATATTATTCATCGATTTGTTTTATTTATTATTATAGTTTAATTTCTAAAATGTATGAAAAACTAATATAAACTTATATTTTGCTAGTTAATAATAATTCTTATATTGAGATTATATTTTATTTTTTAACAAGAAAAACGTCTTTGAGAAGTTTATAAAAAAGTTGATACTTTTATTTTTGTGTTGCTTTTTGAAGAAAATTTTTTTCATACCAACTGCATTTATTTCCGACAAACTGTCATTGGTTTTTAAATTTTTTTTATTGGCAAATACAATACTTAATATTCTCATGAGGAGACTTTGTATTCCCGCTTCTGATTAAGACTTGTCTTAAGATATAAAATAGAAAAACAAAAAAAAAAAGAACAATGTTCACGGAAATTATTTTTAAAATCAAGAAAATTTAAAAATAAATTAGAAACAATTTTAAAGAAAAGAGAAATTTGTACAAAATATTAAATATATTTCTAAGGGCATGTGATGGAATATGATGTCACTGGTAAAGGCAAAATTTGTCCTTAAGTTTTCTCTTAAAGTATTGAATGTTTTGTCACCAAACTTGGGTAGAATTAGAGATTTTGAAATTGCATTTTAACAATTTCGAATTCAATTTTTTATGTAATTGAAGAATACAAGGTTGAAATTTCTAGGATTCATCTATGAATTCTCGAAATTTCTTAAACTTTTTTCCCGCATTGCTAGACACCCTGCAAACATAAAACAATGTTTGAAAACTCTGATATTTTAAATACTATTGATATAATAAATTTCATTTTAATATATTTTTGTTTGTTTGTTTAAGTTTTTCAAAGAACGTCAATTTAGTGTGAACATTGCCCTACAGCAAACATTTAAAAATAATCCTGACGGATGATGAGTTCAGTAATATATTTGTCAATGTTCCCGTGGTCGCAACACATCCATCTTCTTCGGATAAGCTTTCAGCCTCTAGTTCTGACTATACTTACTCATCAACAACTTAATTTAGACACCTTTCCTCGTTATAAAAAGAAATACATATTTTTATTTCTATTAACAGCTTTCTCTTTGATGACACGTGTGAAACGTGTGCGGCAGATTTCAGGAATTGATATCCGCACACGTGTATACACTATTTGTTTTTACTTAAACACATGCTGAGCTTTGTACATTTTTCCGCATGGAAATTTCATAAATTATTTTTTTAAAAATAAATAAAAAAATTTTCGCGGAACAAAATATACGTTGTTTAGAATGTTTTTAATCAGGGTGTCTACTAATTTCGTCCCACAAAATTCCCGGTTTTTCCCGGTTTTTGTTCCTATTTTTCCCGGTTTTTTCTCTTGCTAACTTAAGATTTATTTTAAGTATAAATAGACCTACAAATGGCTACAAAAATTGAATATAACAGTTGATAATTGAAATTCAAAGAAAATAATTGAGAATTAAAGAATTAAATATTAAACATTACAAAAAATAATAATTAGGAATTAAAAGAAACAATTATTAATGGAAAAAAATAATTGAACAATGACAAAGATATTTGACAATTAGAAACAAAATTAAAAAAAAAGTAAATATTAATCTACAATTGAACAATAATTGAAAAAGTTGAACAATGGTTATTAAATTCAAAGAATATAATTGAAAATTGGTCAACTAGATACAAAATCCAAAAAAATAATTAAAATTTTAAGTTAATAATTCAAAACTGAAGAAATAAATTGAAAATTAAATAATCGAATTGAAATCAGAAAAACACAGAATTATTGAATATTAAATAAAAAGCAATTGAAAATTGAGAAATAAAATTGAAATTCGAATAAAATAATTGAGAATTGAAGAAAATTACTAAACAAATGGATTGAAAAAAGAAGAAAATAATTTATAATTAAAAAAAAAAAGAGAAATTATTTAATATTGAAGAAAACTTTAAAAATTAAAGAATAGAATTGTTATTTAAAGAAATTAATTGAGAATTGACAAAAATAATTGAACAATTAAATTGAAAATAGAAGAAAATTATTGAAAATTGAAGAAGGCTTTGAAACATGAAATAAATAACTGATAATTAAAAAAAAGAATAATTGAAACAAGTCGTGATTACTGAATATTGAAACAAAAAAAATGAAAATTGAACAAAATAATTAAAAATTAAAGAAAAAAATTGAAAATTGAAGAAAATAATTGAAAATTGAAGAAAGTATTTAAAAATTAAAGACAATATTTGGAAACAGTAGAAAAATTTAGAAATCGACGGTAATAATTGCGAATTGATGAAAATAATTTAAAAATTCTAAATTTAAATAAAAATTGAAAGAAAAACATAATTTAAAAAAGCTGAGAATTGTTAAATATTGAAGAAAATTGAGATGAAATTGAAAATTGAAAGAAAGTGATAAATTGAAAGAAATATGAAAAAATAATTGGAAATTGAAGAAAATAATTGAAATTTAAGAAAATAAATGAGAATTTAAAAAAAATCATTTTAAAAAGCCTAGAGTTATTGAATATTAAAAAAAAATTGAAAATTAAAGAATGGAATTGAATATCGAAAATTATAATTGAGAATTAAAGAAAATAATTCAAGAACTGAACAATGGTATTGAAAGTAGAAGAAAATAAGTGATAATTGAAGAAAAAAGAAATTGAACAACCCAGGAATTATAGAATTTGTAAAAAAAAAATAAAGAATAAAGAATGTAATTGTAATTTGAAGAAATTCATTAAAAATTGTAGAAAATAATTTGAAATTGAAGAAAATGTGATTTTATGAAAATTGTTGAATAATAATTGATTAATTGAATTGAAGCTTCAAAAACATAATTGATAATTGAAAAAAAATATTGAAAAAAGCCGAGAATTCTTGATTATAGAAGAAAATAATTGAAAAATGGAGCAGTTATTAAGATGTGAAATAAATAATTGATAATTGAAAAAAATAGTTGAAAAAAGTCGAGAATTATTGAATATTAAATTAAATAATTAAAAATTGAAGGAAATAGTTGAGATCTGAAGAAAATAATTAAAAATTGATGAAAATAATTAAAAATTGAAGAAAATAATTGAAAATTGAATCAAATAATTGGCAATTCAAAAAAAAAAAATTTATAGTGGAAGAAAATAATTAAAAATTGATTAAAATAATTGAAAATCGTTGAAAATATTTCAGAATTAAATAAATTAATTAGAAATTGATGAAAATACTTGAAAATTGAAGAAAATAATTGGCAGTTGAAGAAAATAGTAGAAAATCGAAGAAAATAATTGAGAAATGAAGAAATAATTTTAAATTAATGAAAATAATTCCAAATGGAAGAAAATAATTGAGAATTGTAGAAAATAATTGGAAATTGAAGAAAATAATTGAAAATTGAAAAGAATTTATTATCCCAGAAAAAAAATTTCCAGTTTGACGTAAAATTCCCGGTTAATTCCGGGTTTTCCCGGTTAGTAGACACCCTGTTAATATATATTTTATACCTATATATTTACAGAGATAAAAGCAAAATCTGAATTTTTACGAATTTTTTTAGGCTTTTACTATGATTAACCATTTAAATGTTATAAGTTTTCAAACATTAATATTAATAATTAATTATTAATTAAATAATAATAATCTCCGTAAACTCCTGAAGTTAGTTACTTTTTATATTTATTCATTTTTTCTGTCCACGTTTTAAAGTCTGAAGTGAAGTTAGTTAGTATTAATATTTATCCATCTTTTTCTGTCCATGTTTTAAAAACTGAAGTGAAGTTAGTCTTACTCCCTGTTATTTTATTGATTTTGACTCTCTTTTTATCAGAAAATATTTTGAAATTTGAATTGAAAGAATAAGGTAACCTTTTTCGTAAGTGTCGTGTTTTACTGGTTTTTAATTGTCATTGGTGTAAAAAGACAGTTTCGAAAAATGCTTTAAAAATTTATTATGGTTTTTGAAGAAGTTTAAAATATACATAAACACATGCAATTAATTTCCTAAATTTTCAGTTATTATCTCAAATTTAGATTATTGTCATCAATTTTCCATTATATAACAATTTTTTAATTATTGTCTTTTGCTTAAAAATAAATTCTGCAATTTTTCTTGATTTTCATCAATTTATAATTATATTCATTATTTTGACATTACTTTTAATTAATTAAAGAATTAATTATTATTATTGTTATTATTATTCAATTAATTATTGAATGTTTTCAAGTTTCTATATTATTTAAATTATTTTCATCATAATTCAATTTTCTTTCTCAATCTTAAATTATTTTCAGCATATTTCAATTATTTTTGTCAATTTTTAATTAATTTTATCATTTTTTAATTATTTTTTTCGATTTTTAATTATTATACTCATTTTCTAAAATTATTTTCTAAGATTTTTAAGTATTTTTCTAAAAATTTAAACATTTTCTTCAATTTCTAATTATTTTTATTTGTTATCAGAATTAAAAATTTTTTTTTTATTAATTATCATAAATTTCAATTATTTTTAGCTTTCTTCCAGGTTTTCCTCCAATTTTTAGTTTTCCTCATTTTATAAAATAAATTTCTAAATTTTTTTAAGTATTTTTCTCAAATTTCTATTATTTTCTTCAATTTTTAATTATTTTTCTTTGTTATCATAATTTCTAAAAAAATTTATTAATTATCTTAAATTTCAATTATTTTTAGCATTCTTCCAGTCTTTTTTCCAATTTTTAGTTATTCTCATTTTCTAAAATTATTTTCTAAGATTTTTTCTAAAATTTGAATTGTTTTCTTTAATTTTTAATTATTTTTCTTTGTTTTCATAATTTCCAAAAAATTTTATTAATTATCGTAAATTTCAATTATTTTTAGCATTCTTCCAGTCTTATCTCCAATTTTTAGTTATTCTCATTTTCTAAAATTATTTTCTAAGATTTTTAAGAATTTTTCTAAAATTTCAATTGTTTTCTTTAATTTTTAATTATTTTTCTTTGTTTTCATAATTTCCAAAAAATTTTATTAATTATCGTAAATTTCAATTATTTTTAGCATTCTTCCAGTCTTTTCTCCAATTTTTAGTTATTCTCATTTTCTAAAATTATTTTTTAAGATTTTTAATAATTTTTCTGAAATGTCAATTGTTTTCTTTAATTTTTAATTATTTTTCTTTGTTTTCATAATTTTAAAATTTGTTTATTAATTATCGTAAATTCCAATTACTTTTAGCTTAGTTCTTCAATTCTTTTCTCCAATTTTTTTTTTTTTTTTTTTTTTTTTTTTGATTGAATTCTAAGATCTTCATGTATTTTTTTTCAAATTTCAATTATTTTTTTTATTTATTGAAATAATTTAAATGAATCATATTTTAATTATTTTCGACAAGTTATAAAATTTAAAAACATTTTTCAATTATTTTCCAAAATTTATTTCATTCAAATTTCAATTCTTTACATTTGTTTCATAATTAAAAATATTTTTAACTACCGTAAAATGGGGTAAAGTCGGCCAGTCATGAAAAGTCGGCCAGCCGGTAACCTATTTTTAAAGTATTAAATTATCCTTTTTTTAGAAAGAAAAATTAAAAATATTGTTTTGTTTTTGTTAATAGAAATGTCAAACTTAAATTTAAAAAATACTTGACGCAAATTCATTGGTTAGTTCTAATAAAAATAATATTTTTGTGTGCATGCCTATTTTATCTAAAAAATAAGTAGTGTGAAAAAGGTAGTTGTAAATTATTATTGAAAATTTTTTATGCCAAATCAAATTGTACATCGCGTTGCTTGTGTCTCTGACATAATTTACAAACAAAAATAACCTTTATTGGTTTATTAAATTTTATGAAAAATCAGTTTTTTCAAAAATTTTACTTTTGTAGGGAAAAGTCGGCCATGGTTCGAATTTACAAAAATATTGTAAATAATTTTTTTTCCACTTGTTCCCAATGTCCAAAATGTAAGAATAGAAACTGTTGTCTCTAAACTAAAACTTAAAAATGAGAAGGGTGCATGGAAGATATTATTTCTCTAATTTAAAACTTTAAATAATTCAGATTGGTTACTTTTTTTTTATTCAGGTTATGTTAAAAATCTGACATTGAAATTTTGTCAAATCATAATATAAAGTTTAAAGAAATATATATTTCATAGATTTTAGATATTGTATTTTTAATTAACTTTATTTCCCATGATTCTAGATAATGTTATTTTTTGTTAAACTAACATATTCTACCTGTTTATAATGGTGGCCGACTTTACCCCACATTTAAGGGAAAAATCGGTCATGACAAATAGGATTATAGTGAATTCTCTAAAAAGGATTTCACTTTTCCTGTATGATGAACTTCAAAAACAGGAGTCAGAGATTATATATACTAAGTATCAATATTTTCTCCTCTTTATTTATTTATCTCCGTGTGTGGGGCTCGAGCCCAGAGTATAGTTTACCAGGGAATATAAATATTCCCACCATACCTGTTTAGTGGGTAATACCCACTAAACCTTCCTCGCTTTATAGGAGTACTTAACACTCAGCGGAACGATTAAACTAAGCAACCAACATCACCGGGTGCTAACTCCACCCATACCCATAGATCCCTCAGCCTAGCATCAGATCTCGATCAGCCGACAACCCGTTGGGGGTAAGAACCCCCCACCGATCAACGGCGGGCTTCGAACTGATGACAGGTGGAGGATTCTATACGGATTTCTTCCCTACCTTCTTACTTTCCTTTGTCTCCAGCTTAACCCTGGTTTCTTCCCCTGCGACCATTGATGTCTTTGGTTTTCATTACCTGGGTAATGAAGGATTCAATGTGCTGCCACGAGTCCACATTCCTTAACATAAGGTCAATCATGTTGTCGGGGGTGACTTCAGTACCCACCACTCGAAACATGTATTGCCTTTTCTCCTCCCAATATCTACAAACAAAGAGGGTGTGTTCCGCGGTGTCCACGGGGGCGTCGCAATAAGAGCACGATCCCTCTCTTCTTAATTTAAAACGTTTCAAATACTCGTTGAAACAACCATGACCTGTTAGCGCCTGTGTTAAGTAGTAGCTAACTTCTCCGTTCTCTCTTTGTATCCATTTAGCGAGATGGGGAATAAGGCGGTAAGTCACCTTCCGGTAGATTCCCCATTCCATCTCACCTGCCACTCCTCGACTAATCTACTCCTCGCAATTCTACGAACCTGGGCCTTTAGACGCTGTCTGTCCTCTTCTGGAAGCAAGCTTGCGCGATCTTTGGTGAGGAAATAGACATATTGTCTTTCCTTAGCCAATAGATCTATCAGCGGAACGCTTGCTAGGACTTGCACAGCGCTAGTAGGTATAGTCCGGTAGGCTGAGACTATTCTCAACAATACTATTCTTTGGGCTGAAAGTAGTCTCATAGAGATGGTGTGTTTTTCTAGGGCTGATTCCCACTCTGGAGCTGCATAAAGCAATCTCGAGTGTACCACGCTCGCTACTAATCTCCTTTTTGCTTCCCTGGGACCACCAGTGTTAGGCATAAGCCTGGAAATATTTCCAAAGCGCTTGACTCGACGCAGAGTTTCATTGACCCTTATGCCAAGGATTTCTGTAGTTTGCGCACCGGATACAATAATTTTGTCGTCCGCAAAGCCGAATGATTTGGTGTCCGTAGGTAGTTTCATCCGCAGGGAAGCATCATACATGACGTTCCACACGAAAGGCCCTACCTTTGACCCTTGGGGGGCTCCACAAGTCATCTCCTCGCGAATCTGAAATGTTTTGCCCTTATACTCGATCCACCGATTGCTAAGACAGTTATCCATCATTCGCAACAGGTAGGTCGGTATCCTTTTCCTCTTCATCGAATCGATGCAGATGTTCCATCGCGCGGAATTAAACGCATTACGTACGTCTATTGCTATTAATGCGCAAAATCCTTTCTTTCTCCCCTTGCCTTCTTTGTCCTTCTTCTACCACCGCCGAAATAGCGTCGACGGTGGATCGGCCTTTGCGAAAACCGTACTGGTTTTCTGATAGATCATTTTCGTCAGTCAGAAGACCCTGAAGTCTCTGCAAAACAATACCCTCTAGAAGTTTACCCATTGTGTCCAGAAGACATATGGGTCTATAGGATGACGTCTTTTCTAGAGGCTTGTCTCCTTTTCTGAGAAGAACTAACTTTTGCTTTTTCCAGTCCATAAAGAACCTTCCAGCCCTGAGGCAATCGTTCAAAGGGTTAAGAAGAATTTCAGGGTACATATCGATCACCAATTTCAGGATCTCGTTGGGTATTCCGTCCCTCCCTGGCGCCTTGCCAGTCTTCAACCCCTTTCCCGCGGCTCTTAACTCCTCAAGAGCGAAAAGATCTTCGCTTCGTACTAGGCAAAAAGAATAGTCCTCTCGAGACCATGGTTTCACATACGATGGTTTCACATAAGACTCTGATAATCTGTCGGACTCAATCAGGTTTGTCTAGACCAGGGGTCTGTTGTTTAATAACCAATTTCTTGGTCACAATCTTAAACGCCAGTCCCCATGGGTCGTTTTTAACGTCACTGATTAGGTCTTTCCAGCACTTCCGTTGGCCACGTCTTATTCCCTGTTTAAAAGCCTTTCTGGCTTTGTGTCATTCCTGCTCTAGCGAGGAATCCCCCTTTGAGCGGGTATATCTCCGTCTCGCTTTATTGCACTCTGTTTTTAGCTTTGCCAATTCGTTGTTCCATCAGTAATTTGAGCTCTTCCTGGAGTAATCGCGTCTACGTCTGGGCATGGAGTGGTTGCAAGCTGCAATCACCTCACGTCTCGCGGCACGCACCCTCTTCTCAACCGTTTCCGGTTTTCTTATCCAGCCAAGTTCGGAGATCAGCTTGACTTCTTGCAGGTATTTTCTTGCCTTATCCTGATCAAGCTTACCGACGTTCCATGAGGGGTTCTTACTAAGACTACCGGGTCTTTTGCCCCTCAAAAGCTCTTCCATCGAGATAACGAACTCAATATACTGGTGATCGCTCAAGGTTGTTTCATCGAGCACCTCCCACTCCCTGATTTTCCGTGCCAAGCTAGGCGAGACAATTGTGAGATCCAAAATTGATCCTGATTTGCCTCGCCGAAATGTAAACTCCTGGCCCCGGTTCGCTACGACCAGGTCAATTCTGGCTACCATTTCGCTTATCAAAGTGCCCCTCCTGTCTAAACGGGTTTCTCCCCATTCGGGACACTTACCATTGAAGTCTCCCGTTATGAGGGTCCTCCCACCGAAAGCTTTTATGCTTTCTTCAAGAGATTGCATTTCGGCCTGGAAATCTTTAAGGTGATCGTTCGGAGAGAAGTAGCAGCTATACATACGTATACCTGCCACCTCTATCCAAACAAACCCCCTATCGGTTTCCAGGAAATCGCTGACGCTCAGATCCGGGTTGCACACTTGAATCCCAGATCTACATGTTTTATCCTGGTACCAGATAGAGTGGTTCGGTTTCCTACACTGTTCACTGAAAAACAGTATATCAACCTCCCTCTGAATGGCCGTCAAAAACATGAGATCTTTCGCAAGCTTCCCCTTGCCAAGGTTAATCTGAAGACACCTTAGCTCCTTCTTTTCAACTTGTTAAGTTCTGCTCTATAAATAGGGCAGGACCCGCTTCCTGGACGAAGGGGCTGGCTCCTGACTTCGCACTACAGAAACACCTCGGCAAAGCAAGCTCACATCAGACGGGACCCCCATATGGCCTGGAAAAAACCATATAAGGACACGTCACTCCCAGTGACGTTCTAGTTCCATTTTACGTCATTCACGCTGCTCTCTTTGGATCAGTCAGTCCTCCCTATTAAGGGGGCGTGCCCCACATGCATACAGGAGAATGAACCTTCCTAAAGGTTCCTCTCTCGTACCTCATTCATAGCGTTACTCTTAGAAAGAGTAAGCTATCCAATCAAGGCAGGAGACGTTTATAGTCTGCACTTCCACATTTATACTAGTCTCTGATATCCAAGAAAGCCGCACACTCAGGAAAACGAGTTGTTTGCTCTTCTTTCTCGGTGCTTCCTCGGCACGTGCAATCGAGTTTTTGGCCCGCATTCCACGGTGAGCCACGGCAGTCCTATGGCGAAGAGACTACTGATACAAGGAATAGGCCGTTTATAGGCTACTCTTATTCCACATTTATACTCTCAAACGAACCCACTTTTGGCTTTCCCTTAAAAAAGTTATAAAAAATATAAAATATAAAGGAGGCCATCCAGACAGGAAGGGAGCCGTTTATAGGCTTCACCTTCTTCTTTCATACACCTTACATGCCGAACCCTTTGGTTCTGGCTCTCCTTTTCCAAACATTGGGACAACGCGTTTATAGCGCGCCCAGGATTCACCTCATTCATTCGAGACATCACTCAACGCATAAGCCTTTCCACCACGTCAAGGTTCTTGCCATAGGAGGGACATTGAAGGTCCCTCCTTTCGGGAAGGATTTTTTATTTTATTTATCTCAAATTTCAGTCATTTGTATTATTTTTCAAATATTTCCATCATTTTTAAATTGATTTCTTTAATTTTTTTCTCTAAATTATAAAGTTTTCAATTATTTTCTAACTGATTTACTAAACCTTTAATTATTTATTTTAAATTTCAATTAATTAAAAAAATTGTTAATAAATTTTAGAATTTTTCAATTATTTTTTTCAAATTTACAATTACTTTCGGTATGTTGTAATTAATTTCCTATATTTTCAATTATTTTTAAAAATTTATCATTATTTTTGCTATTTTTCAATTATTTCCTTTAATTTGGTATATATTCTGTAATTTTTTAAAATTATTCTTCTCAAATCTCGATTGTTTTTTTAATTTTCAAATATTTTCTTAACTTTAAAAAACTGTCTTTAATTTTCAATTATTTCAATATTTTTGCAATTTTTTTACTTAAATTTTTAATTTTTAAAATTATTTTCAGTTTGATTTATTTATAATCTTCATTTATTAATCTTAAATTTTAATTCTTTGTTTTCAATGTTTAATTTGTTTTATAACTTTCTCATTGATTTTTTCGCTTCTAAATTACCTTAATTATTTTTTAACTACTTTCCTAAATTTTCAATTATTTTTCTCAACTCTCGATTGTTTTCATTAATTTTGAATTTTTTTTTCAATCATTCTTATTATTCTTAAATTAAATTTTTTCAATTTTCAAATTATTTTCTCAATTTTTAATTGTTTCTATAATTTTGCAATTATAGAAACATTTTTTAATTTTTTAAATTATTTTTAAATTTTTATATTAAATCTTCAATTATTTATCTCAAATTTTATTTTTTAACTTTTAGAAACTACCACATTTTTCAAAAAAATAAAACGAAGTTTGTGAAAAAAAATATATATGTTAACCTTTGACATTTTAACTTCTTTTTTGCTTCTTGTTTATTATTTTTCACTGTCTTCTTTCTTTCAAACTTTTTTTTCATTACATTGAAAAATTAACATTCTTAGAAATCTTAAAGAACCTTAAAGAAAAATTTATTAACTTTTTATTGTTAAAAATAAAAATTTTAAAAACTATTTTATTTCATTAATTATACAGCCTCCCAGAAAGTTAAACTAAAAAATTTTAGCCAATCTGGTTATTCTGACTTCGGATTCGGATTCAGCGGAAAAAAATACGTCCCGGACAAAAAAATTTTTTGTTTGGTTTTTGAACAATTTTTTTGAGAAGCTTAAAAATTTTAGCCAATCTAGTTATTTTAACTTCGGATTCGGGTTCAGCAGAATCGTAGACAGGGTTATTACGGTTCTAAAAAACCTGGAAAAGTCATGGAATTTTGTAAAATGTTGTTTTACAAAATTAATTTAATTAACTTCACTTTTTTAACGAATTTTTTGTCAATTGTCAATTATTTTCCACATATTTACTTATTTGGTCATTTTGTAATTTTTCTTTTAATTATCAATTATTATTTTTTTCAAATTTCAGTTTCATTTGTCAATTTTTAATATATTTTCTGATTTTTAATTATTTTCTTCAATTTTCAATTATTTTGTTCAATATTCAATCATTTTCGCCTTATTTCAATTTTCAATTATATTTTCAAATTTCAATACAATTCTTCAATTATATTATTTCTATATTTATTTCCTACAATTTTTACTATAATTTCCTTTAGTTTTCAATTGACAATTTAATTTTTGTCTTTAATTTTTTCAATAATTTTGTTCTATTCTTGATTATTCTCGCAATTTATCGAATTTTTTCAACTGTCAAGTTTTTTTCTAAATTAATGTTTAATTGTTTTCGTCATTTTGTAATTTCTCCTTCAATTATTATCAATTATTATCTTCAAAATTTAATTCAATTGTTTAATTTTCAATTTATTTCTTCAATTTTCGTTATTTTCTTCAATTTTAAATTATTTCCTTTAATTTTTAATTATTTTGATTAAACATAAAAACTGTTTTAAAAATTCAATTTAATTATTCAATTTTACAACTTTATTATTTTCTCCAATTTCAATTCAATTTTTCAATTTCCAATTATATTCTTTAATATTAAAACATTCTTGCCTTTTGTCAATAAGTCCTTTCGATTATCAATATTTCCTTAATTTACATTTAATTGTTTAATCATTTCTATCCATTTGCAATTATTTTCACCAATTATTATTCCTATAATATCCATAATTTTTTAAATTTCAATTATTTAGTTTAAATTTAATATTCAATTTTTTAAATTAGTTTCACCAATTGTATATTAATTTAGCCATTTTTGTTTTCAATTGTCAAATTTTTACGTTATTTATCAGATACTTTCTTCAATTGTGCAATTATTCTCATTATTTTTCAATTATTTCCTACAATTTTTTTTTCAATTTTATAATCATTCTTTAACTTTTTAATTATTTCGTCTTGTCATCCAAAATATTCTCGACAGTTTTCGAATTTTATTTTCAATTGAAAATTATTTTCTTCTTTTCTAAATTAGTTTCTTCAATATTTAATCACTTTCGTCGTTTTGTAATTTTTTTTATTTGCTTAAAATTTCTATTTAATTCTTTAATTTTCGATTTATTTCTTCAATTTTTGATTATTTTCTTCAATTCTCTATTATTTTCTTCAAATTTCAATTCCATTTGTCAATTTTCAATAATTTTGTTTAATATTAAAAAATTAAATAATTTTCAATTATTTTCTTTAATTTTAATTTTCTTTTTTTCGATTTTCAATCAAATTGTTCAACGTGTAATTATTTCCAACAATTTTAATTTTACGATTTGCAATTATTATTTTTAAATTTAATATTTCTTGTTTACTATGTTCAATTATTTTTGTTGTTGTTGTCTATTAATCTAATCATTTTTCGAATTTTGTTTTTAATTGTCAATAATTTTCGTCATTTTTCAATTATGTCTTTTAATTATTCATTTTTCCCTCAATTTTCAATTATTTCCTACAAGTTTTTAAATTTGCAATTTTATTAAATTTTATACCTATTGTTTAATTTTTTATAATTATTTTGCTCTGTTGTCGATTATTCTCGCCAGTTTTCGAATTTTTCTTCAATTGTAAATTCAATTTATTTCTTCAATTCTCAATTTTTTTTTCAATTTTAAATTTCATTCTTCAGTTATCTATTATTTTCTTCTATATCCAATAAATCTCGACTTTTTTCATTTACTTTTTTCAACAATAGTTAATTCTATTTCTCAAATTTCAATTCCATTCTTCAATTTTAATAATTTTTTTCGATTTTCAATCCAGTTGTTCAATGTACATTTGAATACAATTATTCTTATAATTTTCTTAATTTTTCAATTTGCAATTGTTTTCCTTAAATTTAATATTTCTCGTTTAATTTTTTCAATTATTTTTTTCAGTTGTCTACTAATCTAGTCATTTTTTGAATTTTGTTTTAATTACCAAATATTTTTGTCAGTTTTTAGATATTTTCTTCAATTTTCCAAATATACTGGTCATTTTCAAATTATTTCTTTCAATTATTAATTATTTTCTTCAATTCTTAATTGTTTTCCGGAATTTTGCAATTATTTCCTGCAAATTTTTCAATTTTCAATTATTTTCTTGAAATTTTATAATTTTATTCTTTTAATTTTTCCAATTTTTTTTCAATTGTACATTATTATCGTAATGTTTCAGATATTTGCTTCAATTTTGTGATAATTCTCGCAATCTTCATTATTTGCCTTTGCAAAATTTTATAGTTTTAAAATGACAAACATCAATGCTAAGTTTCTTGCGACCTTAGGCGTTCGCTAATATTGCTAATTATTTTATATTTGGTTATAAAAATTTCGAAATTTCGAAAACGTAGCATAAGAGAATAACAATATTATAGAATGTTATTAGGTATATCTTAAAGTGAACAAAATAAATATTTCAAAATGGCGGCGTTGGAGACATTATCCCAAATCATGTTTTGCATGAGGTGCTTCGTAGCACCCAAAATAGTTGTCGAAAAGTTTAATCTGAAACAAAAGCAGGTGTACCAAACTTTTCCTCTGTGTTCTAGAAGGTTTAAAGCATCCTTTTAGCCAATAATTTATTATTATTAGGGTTAACTTTAACTAGATATTTCGCAGAAATAAACAATCAAAAATAAATTTGAGGTTATGTCTAAGAATCGAATGACAATTGAAGAATATGTTAAATCAACTCACAAAAAATGTTAAATTTTAACCCAAAAAATTTAACAAGGACTGTTTTCTACACAAATTTAAGACACATTTTTATGTTAATTCTCTAAAGAAAAAAAAATCACATCACTGAGATAAAAGACAAAAATAATGACTTATTGTTAGTTTTGAGGGAATAGAAGGTCCGGTGTATGACATAAATATCGAGGACATCAGTTCGGTGCTCACCAGAAAATGCTACAATACCTCTATTTCTGATCATTTCGGTCCCCTTGGCACGAGCCATATACACGTGAAGCTATAACACTTATTAAAACAACGCCATTATGTAATTAACAGCCAGCTACACATATTCCGAAATACATTTATTTGCACCAAAAATAAATTATCTTATAACGCGTTATACTTAGTTATAGACTACACGTATACATATATATATATATATATATATATATATATATATTTTAGGTCTAAACTGAACGCAAACTTTGACATTAAACAGGTAAAATCAAACTCTCAAAAAGTTTTGAATTAACTTCAACTGTCGAAATTAATATAGTGTTTATTGGTTGAATCGAATTTATTGAGTGTGCCAAAAGAAATTGCCTAGAATCAGAGACAAGAGGAAACAACGAAAAAGAATCTGGAATCTATGAACCGTGCCAGAGAAAATGCTATTGAGTACAGCATGATTGAGTAGGTATTATATTATCAATGAACCTTTACGACCACATATGAAATAATGAATACCGTTGAAAATTCTCAACTACTAAAATCCTATTACACTTGTACTAGCAGCAGCTAAATACGACCTCGTACTATCCTTGCGACTATTTTCGAGATGCGCGTTTCGACATGATAGATGAGAATTTTCTGTGTTTCCACGACGCCGAGCGTCCGCTTGGGATCTGCCAAAGTTTCTCGAAGCGCGTCGCTGAATGCGTCTAATAATTTATTATAAGAACACGGACAATACCTGTGCACTGCGAACTTTAGCATTACCAATACTGTTCACGAATTCTTACATTATAGTACAATATTATAGGCATTTTTCTTTTAAATCTTCGATTTTTAAAAATTATACTCCTATTTTTTTTTTTTTTTTTGCTTTATCTATTATATATATGATAATAATAATCACAATTCGTATGAAAAAATTTGAGACTTTGTGTGGGAAGTCGACATTCTGACCAAAACTCAATTGACTGAATGTGCAAAAGACCGAAATTTATTTACCCGAATATTTAAATTCCCGAAACTTCATTTGTTCAAATAGTTAACAAACTGAAAGTTCATTTATCGGAGTCTTAAACTTCCCTATTACAAAAATTCTAGGATGTGCATTTTTCGCCGACACACGAAATGTAGATTTTCTAAAAGAGCTCTCAGATTGGCCGGTAATATTTCCGGAAAGATTACTAGCCAATCAGATAGCTCTTTTAGGAACTATACATTCCGTGTATCGCGCAAACGCATATCCTGGAATTTTGGTATTTGGGAAGTTTAAGACTCTAATGAATGAAGTTTCGGTTAGTGAAATATTCGGAGAAATTATGAATCTGATAAATACGATTTCTCAGAAATATGTATTCGAGAATTAAAACTTTCTGACAAAAGACAATTCGATAGGTCCTAATAGTCTAATACAATAAATAGGTAATAATTTATCCGTAAGATATTTATTGATCTCTGGCCATTTGAATAGTAATAATTTTATATACTTTTTATTTTCATGGTTTAATTTACATTCTAATAATTATTATATACATGATAAAAATTAAGTTTAATAAAATTATGAAGTAAAATCAATTTACTTTTTACAAACATATGACAGTTTTTTTAATTTTGCAAATTTATTTTTCCAATTTCTATTTTTATTGATGAATTTCTTTGTTTTTCTTTTAACTTGTAAGTTTTCTTCTTTTTTTCTTAATCTTCTAACATTTTTTAGGAAATCTATTAGAAGACCATCATGGATCCAGAAAATTACAAAACCTCATAAATTCACAGACTCAGATATGGATGATTTTTTAAAAAAGTATTTTGCCTAGGCCGTTATGCTCGATATTTCAAGAGAAATTTCATTAAATTCAACTGCATAGTATTACACTAGAAAAGCTAGCAATTGTAAGATCGATTGAGTAATAGAAATTAAATTTTCACTGCATTTTATTCAATAAATTTTAAATAATATTTCTGTTTTTATATTCTAGTTTAAAACTTCTTCATTTTTTCTAACTCGGAAAGCTATTTGCACTTAAAGAACATTAATCGCTTGGGAAAATAAAAGATATTTGTAGTTAAAAATTAATTTAGTTTGTTGTAAACTCATTGCTGGATTATAAAAAATTAATATTTGACAAATATTTAATAATATTATAAACAAATTAATTAAACAAATTCAAGTTATATACATCTGTGAGTAGAAGTCAGTCAGTCTATCCTATCCTATTATAAAAAGGAACGGACGTTGTGATTAACTTCAGACGTGTAAGACCCTTTCTTGACCTCTTATTGGTCAGTAGACATAATCGATAGTTTTCGGTTTCGACTTTCTGATATTCATAATAATTTTAACAGTAAAAATATTAAAATGTAATTCTAACTCATTTTACATGATATTTTATAATTCTGGGAATTTACAATTGTAATATTATATTTTGTCGTCTCGTTCTCCTAGAATAATTATGTAGTCATACTATTCTGCTATATTTGATCACAGTTTTTAAAGCTAATTTGAAAAATTCCCGCCACCAGCGCCTCAACGCGCCCAGATGGCGTTACTGACTTCCTTCTTCATTATATTTTTCTGCGTCGTTTAATCAGGATTTTTCTTTTTGCTTTGAGTTTATTTTCGTCAATTAATAAGTTTATTTTAACGAAATGCGGTCATCGAGGATTTCGGACAGGGAGAGGAGTAAGAGGAGAAGAAATCGGAATGACCGTACCTATTCACCTGCTATAAAAAAAAACCTCCAGAAAAGAGGTTAGGTCTCCACACAGACGCCGATGTCCAAGCGCGTCATCTTACAGCGATTATTCTGATTACCACTATGATTCAAGAAAGCATCCTAAGCTAAATCAGCGATATCATTCTAGTAGACATCGACAACTATCTCCTTCCGTTGATCGTGTTCCGAGAGAAACGACGGCCGCAAGTTTTAGCAGGTCTGATCGCTATCCGCGAGAAGCGACTGGCCATTTTCATAAATTCTATCGTTATCCGAGATATGCGACGGAATCACCAGACTCTGATGAATATTATTCTAGTGCATCTAATTTTTCACGCCGTTCGTCAAGCTCAAAATCAGACTTTTCTAAGAAATCGGATGCCAGTTCTTCGGAGAAGAATAAAGAACTTGTTCAGAGTGATGTATACAGTTGAGCGAATCAGTTTTGAACAATCTTGGCGAGCAGATAGAAAGAAAGGACATTGTTTCTATTAATCTGCACAATAAAATAATTTCTTTATGGAGTGAAATTTTAAAAAATGGCTGTCCTAGGGAATGCTTGGACGAAATTTTAAAGAAATATCCGCTGCCGGATAGTTTTGAAGCTATTCACACACCGGCATTGAATCCTGAAATAAAGATGCTTATGTCGGATGCAGGTTTGAAAAAAGAAGGTTTTCAGACAGCTGCGCAAGAAAAACTAGGTTTGGCTATCTATGGTGTGGGTACAGCTCTGACAATATTTATCAACTCGTCAGGAGAAAAGGTCCCTTTTTTAGTATCCTGTTTAAGTGATGTTGGCAGTGTTTTATCGGACCTGCATTATAATTTCTCAGTTACCAAACGTTCTTTGATTACGCCAATTGCTAATAAATTGGTTAAAGATATTACAGAGGGGCTTCCCATATCATCCAAGATTCATTTGGGGAGGATTTCCCTGAAAAAGTAAATGCAGCTGAAGCTGTTCGTGATTTAAGTAAGAAGATAGCAAAACCTTTACTATCTAATGAGAAGAGCAATTCACAAGCAGGCTTAAAGCAGCAACAAGGGACGAAAAATTTCTATCGTGGTAGAAATCCTACGTTAAACTTCAGGGGCCTGTCCAAATATCCGAGGAATCAGAGGGTTCAACGGGATGGGCCGAGATATTCTCGAACCCAACAACACCAATCCCATCAGGTTCACCAACGGTCTCATTAAGATTATCATCGTGGTCGTCGAAGTTATTAGAGGTAGGTAGACACGCTGGTAGATTAAGATTTTTTGAAGACAATTGGAGAAGGTTAACAGATGATGAAGTCATTTTGCAATATATAAGAGGCTATGAAATTCCTTTTTTCAAAAGGGTATATCAGTTTAGTGAGCCTAGTATTCCAAATTTCACGAAATCGGAATTTCAGGAATATTATTCAGCAGTAAAACAGCTTAAAGACAAGGTCAGTATTCAGGAATGTCAGCCTTGTGACGGTGAATTTATTTCCTCTTATTTTTTAGTTGATAAGTCAGATGGACAGAAAAGATTTATTCTAAATTTAAAAAATCTAAACTCCTTCATGGATCCACCTCATTTTAAATTAGAGGATCATAAAATAGTTCTTAAGTTGATAACTCAGAATTGTTACATGGGCTCTATAGATTTAATGGATGCTTACCTTCTAGTTCCGGTTGCTAAAGAATTTAGAAAATACAGAAAATTTAAATAGATTTAAATTTAACGGTAAATTCTATGAATTCACTTGTTTGCCTTTTGGCCTTTGTACTGCTCCATTTGTCTTCACAAAATTGATGAAACCTGTCCTGCAAGTTTTACGTAGCCTAGGTTTTCTGTCGGTTAATTACTTGGATGACATGCTGTTGATCGGGATCTCAAAACAACTTTGCCTCTTAAATATCATTAAGACGAAGGAATTTTTAGAGTCTTTGGGTTTTGTAATTAACTTTGAAAAATCAAATTTGAGTCCTTCTCGTCAATGTAAGTTTTTAGGTTTTATTTATGACAGTCAAAATTTCACAGTTTCCTTACCTGAAAACAAGAGAGAAAAAATTTTAAAACTATTAGTGAAATTTCGTTCTAAGTCTGAATACCGAATTAGAGATTTTGCGCAGTTGATTTTAATTTTGAAAGCAAAATGTATATATAAAGAATTTTATTATTTTTAATCATTATTATATTATTATTATAATTTATATAAAACTATATTAGTTGTTTTGCATTTTTAATTTATATTCTGTATATTTAAATTTAATCACGTGTTTGAATTTTCAAGTATTAATTCGTTTGGTGAGAATTCAATTGAAGACATTTTTATTCTTTTTAATTTGTGATAAAAATTGTATCATTTTCATTCTAATTCTGTAGTTAGAGATGAAATTAATTAATTCCTTTCTTGTCAATTCCGATTCCATAGTTACAATTAAAATAAATTTAATTCCTTAAAAATATAAAATCAATGGAATTCCTTTAACAGAATATAAATTCATAATCGAATACACCCGTCGTACAAATTCACTTTTTTATTTTTCCTGTAGTGCGGCTTTAGCCGTTTTTTTTAAAAAATTCATGGTCTATATTGTCAAATTAATACATCATGACTCCAATTGGAATTTTACGATTCAATTATTTGAAAGTAAGAAGGAAAATAATCTTAATTGCCATGGATATTACTTTTTGTAAATAATTACTAATCGTTCGTTTTCATTAATAAAATAATGGAACTTATTTTTGTTATCTATAAGTGTTTACTTTATTAATTATAATTAAATAAAGACATTTAGAATTTATTATTCTAAGATAAATAACGCTTCTAAATATAATTTACATTTTTCATACAAATGAAGCACCTATGATTGCAATTAAATTTATGTAAAGTGTACATTGCACAATTTTTTTCAAGTTTGTGAAAAAAAATTTGGTATTGTAAACTGGGTGACTCTTTAGGTGTTTAAGTAAGCAACAGATTCTTTAATGTGTTAAGTATGTAAGTCAATGTCTTTTGGAAATAATAAAACGCAACGTTTCTTATCCTCATTGCAAATTAATTAAAAAAATATATTTTTACAAAAGTTAGAGTCGATTCAATGTGGATTCATTGAATTACAAAATACCAAAATTGCAAATAACCTTATGACATTACCAACTACTTAATCATAAAACAATTTATTGTATTCGTTAAATCTAATATATGTGTACATGATTGTTAGAAGTGTTACAGTACAAAAACATAAGTACATATTTTTTCAATATCAGAAATTACTGTATACCAAAAATATGATTTTCGTGACATTTTATTTCATAATAAAAACTACTTATTTCTTAATGCAGGAGGAATTATTTACTTCCTTATATCACTAAATAAAACAATAAGTTTATGATTTACAATTAAATAAAAAAAACGTAAGCACGCGTTAGTAGTTTTGAACTTTCAATTTACATACTTTTTAATCCAATTTTGAGGTTCTATATCACCTTATATATTGAAACAAACAAATCTACAAATCATATAAACATTTCTGTCAGTGTTTATAAAGTATCGATCTCGTATAAAAAAAAGCCTAAAAATCGAAGATTATAAAGGTAGAATACTTCCTGACTGGGAAGTGGTTTTGATTCAATGTCCTCGACACGTGGTGCTGAAACTCGTGCAGTGAATTACCGGATTGGAATGATTCCGAGACGCTATGCGAGATCCTGGATGAGTAACATTGAGCTGAATATAAATAGGACGACCAGGTAATTTGTATCTTGATTATCTATGAGACTGAGGTAATCCACGATGGAATCGTGCTTGGTCTTAAGCAGAATGATGTAGCGACCTCACTAAAAATACGTGGGTCCAATCAACGGCCAAGTGGGCCAGTGAAGAAACAGTGTCTCAACCTCCCAAATATAGTCCGACATCTGCGAGAGTATATAGCAAATGCTGATAATTGGCATTAGAAGATCGAGACAAGAGCACCTAAGAACATAATAGTGTCTGTCCACTGAAAGATGCTAATTACACGCTCATCGGTGCGATTAGATAGGTTCTAAGCTAATTTTGGTTAGCTATGCTTATATCTTTCTCAAGCTTCTCTCTTATTAACAAATGCGTTTGATAAAATAATTTTTCCACCATCACTATCAAGTAAAAGACAAAATTCAATGTACCCTGAATATAATCTAAAAATTGTAAAAGGATTTTTAAACCGGGTATGTCTATTTTGTTTCTATAGGATATTTTAGCAACTTTTAACGTATATAAATTTGTTGGGAAAAAAACACGATCAAGATTTCTTTAATGGATGTAGAAATATATATGCCAAGTTGCATGCGTACGTAGAAAGTGAAGATTCCGCAAATGTTCACCCGGAAGACATTAAATTGATATCTACTGCTCCGGACGTCGGGCATTTAAACCGGGATCACAATGTTTGGCAAGTATCCCGTGCGGAACTTAAATCTTCACAAATCTTAATAAGCTAAGCAGCAAGCTTGAAGGACGTCATGCCAGAAAACATTGTTCAATCTGTTTTTGTACACAATACACAACAATTTTTATAATACAAATTTTCAAAAAACACGACAAACAGTTAAATTAATCTTTGGAAATAATTTTGTATAATATAAACATCTTTACAATTAGTCTTAACTTTGCTTAATGTAACAAATGGTTTTCGTGATGATTTCTCTGTAAGAAAATTTTAGAAATATCTTCTATTTTGTCGTTTTCTTCTGCTGCCTCAAACCTTATGGTCATCCTTTATCCAAGAAAAAAGTAGTCCAAATTTTTGTTTGAACATATGCTCTTGAGAATAAAATGGATGTTATTTATGAAATACCTTGCAATGGATGTAATGGTGTTTACATTGGTCAAATGTTACAAAAAATAAAAAAAAGAATGAACCAACTCAAAAGATCATGTAAGTACGATGACGCTTTTTCAGCACTTGTGCAATATTCGCACAGGGAAGACCAACTTTTTGATTTTAAAAATGTTAAAATACTGTCCCTGGAAGAAAATCTTATAAAACACAACTTTATTGAAATGTGCCATATAATTAGAAATCCAAACTCTGCAAATACTAAAACCGATGTAAAATATTTTTGAATCATGTTTATAAAAACATAATTTATAATAGTCGTATTTTCTAAGGAAGTCAATTGCTAACATGATGATGTAAATTCCATTCGCAATGTCAGTTACCGTACTAACATTGATCCGTGACAATAGTACCTAAGTAGTGGAAAATTCAACGATTCTTGCAAACTTTGCTATTTGCACTTGTCAAAATTGAAAAATCATGTAACCGTCTTTTGATCATAGAACACTATTATTTTATTATAATTGACCAAAAACAATGTATGTACGATGGATTTATTCATGAAAATTGTGAACTAAATGTACATATTATTTTACAAAAAAAAAACTTATTGTTCTTAGATCAGGTAAATAATTGTATTATAACACTAAGACAACTTCATTGTGTATTTTCATCTCAAATATAAATATAATTAACAACTCTGTTTTTGTAGATCTGAAGAAGGATGCAAAACTGCAACTGAAATGTTATAAAAAAAATAAAATAAAGAAAAAATAACATAACGACATTTTTAAAAAAGGGGTGTAATTTTATTTTGAAAAATATGACAGTGATAGGGTAGAAGCAGTGTCGTACCTGGGAGCACAAGGGCCCCTGGGCAAAAAGGAAAATAGGGCCCCAATTATATATAATAATTTACAAATTTAATTAATTCATTCATCCATACATTCTGTCCACATCTGAAATTTGTCACTAGATGTTTTTTTCTTTTTAAATTTCAAATCATATTTCATCATTTTAAAATGTTTTTAAATTTCAAATTTATAGCAATTTTAATTTCTTCAAATTTCAGTTAATGTAAACTTGCATTGATTAAAAGTTCAATTAATTCACGTTTCAAAAGTACTAAATTTGAAGTAATTTAAAAATTTCTTCGATTTTTAATAATTATATTCCATTGTGATTTAAATAACTTAAACTACAATTTTGTATTATTTGTATCATTTTTCAATTATTTTCTGCAACTTCTAATTATTTTTAAATTGTTTCTCTAATTCTTAAATTTACTTTCTTCAAATTTTGTTTAATTTTTTCAATTACTTTTTTAATTTTTATTATTTCTTCCTTTACATTAAATCAATTTAATTATTTATACCTAATTTTTATATTATTCGTAGCAAATTTAAATTACTTTTTTTAATTTACCATTATTTTTGTCATTTTTCAATTATTATTTTCAATTTTTAATCGTTTTCATAATTTCTTAATTAATTTCCTGAATTTCAAATATTTTAAATAATTATTTTGTTTAATTTTCATTTCTTTCTATTATTTTGCAATTATTTTCTCCATCTTTTAATATTTTCATTATTTTTCAATTAAATTCCGAAATTTTCAGTCATCATCTCTAATTTAGATTATTGTCATCAATTTTTCATGTTTTAAACGATTTTTCAATTTTTTTCTTATGCTAAAAAATAAATTATCCATTTTTTCTATTATTCTCTTCAATTTCTAATTATTTCAATTATTTTTGCATAATTTTCAAAAATTGCATTTATTTATCTAAAATTTCATTTATTTTTAACAGGTTTTTAATAAATTTTTTTAATAAATCTTTTTGAATAAAAATTTTTATAAGTAAAGTTGTATTTATTTTCTTTTTTTAAACACATACTGTGTGTATTGTTCAATTATTACTCTCAAATCTAATTTCCTATTTCAATATACCATATTTAAATTATTTTCAACATATTTCAATGATTTTTCACAATCTTAAATTATTTTCAGCATCTTCAAATTATTTTTTCTAATTTTAAATTAATTTTATAATTATTGAATTCTTTTCTTTGATTGTTAATTATTATTCTCATTTTCTCAACTTATTTTCTAAGTTTTTACGTATTTTTCTAAAATTTTAATTATTTTCATCAATTTTCAATTATTTATGACACTTTTTAATTATTCTCTTTAATTAAAAAATTGTTAAGTAATTTTGTAATTATCTTCTTTTTTTAAACATATATTCTATGATTTTTCAACTATTTCACTCAAGTTTTGTTTACTGTTTTTAATTATAATATTTAATTTATTTTTATCTTATTTCAATTATTTTTCATAATATTACATTATTATCAACATTTTTAAATTTTTTCCAATTTGGAATTTATTTTATAATTATTCAATTATTTTCTTCGATTCTTAATTATTATTCTGTTTTTCTCAAGTTAGTTTCTAAAATTATTAAATATTTTTCTAAAATTTTAATTATTTTCAACCGTTTTCAATTTTTTTCATCAATTTTCAATTATTTATGCCATTTGTTAATTATTCTCTTTAAATAAAAAATGTTAAGTAGTTTTGTAATTATCTTCTTTTTTTAAACATATATTCTATGATTTTTCAATTATTTCACTCAAGTTTTGTCCTGTTTTTAATTTTAAAATTAAATTTATTTTTATCTTATTTCAATTGTTTTTCACAATATTACATTATTATCAACATTTTTAAATTTTTTCCAATTATGAATTTATTTTATAACTATTTAATTATTTTCTTCGATTCTTAATTATTATTCTGTTTATCTGAAGTTAATTTCTAATTATTTTCATTATTTCTGCAGAAATTTTTAAAAATTGCATTATATATCTGAAATTTCAATTATTTTTAATAGTTTTTGATTATTTCTGTGATTTTTCAATTATTCTCTTTAAATAAAAAATTTTAAGTAAAGTTGTATTTATTTTCTTTTTTTAAACACATTCTGTGTGTTTTTTTCAATTATTTCTCACCAATTTTATTTACTATTTCAATATACCATATTTCAATTATTTTCATCAATTTTCAATTATTTATGCCATTTGTTAATTATTCTCTTTAAATAAAAAATGTTAAGTAGTTTTGTAATTATCTTCTTTTTTTAAACATATATTCTATGATTTTTCAATTATTTCACTCAAGTTTTGTCCTGTTTTTAATTTTAAAATTAAATTTATTTTTATCTTATTTCAATTGTTTTTCACAATATTACATTATTATCAACATTTTTAAATTTTTTCCAATTATGAATTTATTTTATAACTATTCAATTATTTTCTTCGATTCTTAATTATTATTCTGTTTATCTGAAGTTAATTTCTAATTATTTTCATTATTTCTGCAGAAATTTTTAAAAATTGCATTATATATCTGAAATTTCAATTATTTTTAATAGTTTTTGATTATTTCTGCGATTTTTCAATTATTCTCTTTAAATAAAAAATTTTAAGTAAAGTTGTATTTATTTTCTTTTTTTAAACACATTCTGTGTGTTTTTTTCAATTATTTCTCACCAATTTTATTTACTATTTCAATATACCATATTTCAATTATTTTCATCAATTTTCAATTATTTATGCCATTTGTTAATTATTCTCTTTAAATAAAAAATGATAAGTAGTTTTGTAATTATCTTCTTTTTTTAAACATATATTCTATGATTTTTCAATTATTTCACTCAAGTTTTGTCCTGTTTTTAATTTTAAAATTTAATTTATTTTTATCTTATTTCAATTGTTTTTCACAATATTACATTATTATCAACATTTTTAAATTTTTTCCAATTATGAATTTATTTTATAACTATTCAATTATTTTCTTCGATTCTTAATTATTATTCTGTTTATCTGAAGTTAATTTCTAATTATTTTCATTATTTCTGCAGAAATTTTCAAAAATTGCATTATATATCTGAAATTTCAATTATTTTTAACAGTTTTTGATTATTTCTGCGATTTTTCAATTATTCTTTTTAAATAAAAAATTTTAAGTAAAGTTGTATTTATTTTCTTTTTTTAAACACATTCTGTGTGTTTTTTTCAATTATTTCTCTCCAATTTTATTTACTATTTCAATATACCATATTTCAATTATTTTCATCATATTTCAATTATTCTCAGCATTTTCAAATTTTTTTTCCATTATTAAATTAATTTTATTTTACTGTTTTTAATTTTTCATATTTAAATTATTTACAGTATATTTCAATTTTTTTTCAATTTTGAATTAATTTTATCATTTTTTAATTATTTTCCTTGATTTTAATTATTTTTCTCATTTTCTACAATTATTTTCGATGATTTCTAAGTATTTTTCTAAAATTTCAATTATTTTCATCAATTTTCAATTATTTATGCCACTTTTCAATTATTCTCTTTAATCAAACAATTTTAAGTAATTCTGTAATTATCTTTATGATTTTTTCAATTATTTCACTCAAATTTTTTTTACTGTTTTCAATTTTCATATTTAAACTATTTTTAGCTTATTCCAATTACTATTTTCAAGTTTGAATTAATTTTATCATTTCTTTAATAATTTCCTCGATTTTGATTATTTTTTTCATTTTCTAAAATTATTTTCTATAAGATTTTTAATTATTTTTCTGAAATTTCAATTATTTTCTTCAATTTTCAATTAGGTACTTTCATTTGTTTTCATAATTTCCAATTTTTTTTATATTAATTATCGTGAATTTCAATTATTTTTAGCTTTCTTCAATTCTTTTCTCCAATTTTTAGTTATTATCATTTCTTTTAATTGATTTTTCAAACTTTAATTATTTTTTTGATTTAAAAAAATGTGTGTAATTTTTTAATTATTTAACTCAAATGTCATTTATTTATTTGAAATTTCAATTATTTTCAACAGTTTTCGATTATTTCTACGATTTTTTAATTATTCTCTTAAAATAAAAATTTTTAGGTAAATTTGTAATTATTTTCTTTTTTTAAACATATATTGTGTGCTTTTTTCAATTATTTCTCTCAAATTTTATTAACTGTTTTCAAAAGGTATCATATTTAAATAAATTTCATATTTCAATTACTTTCTACAATCTTAAACTATTTTCAGCATTTTTAAATTATTTTTTCCAATTTTAAATTAATTTTATAATTATTCAATTGTTTTTTATTATTTTGTGCAAATTGTAATTATTTTTAATTAATTTTATAATTATTCAATTATTTTCTTTAATTATTAATTCTTATTCTGATTTTCTAAAATTATTTTCTAAGAGTTTTATGAATATTTCTAAAATTTCAATTATTTTCTTCAATTTTCATTTAGGTACTTTCATTTGTTCTCATAATTTCCAATTTTTTTTATTAATTATTTTCAATTTTAATTATTTTTAGCGTTTTTCAATTCTTTTCTTCAATTCTTAGTTATTCTCATTTCTTTTAATTGATTTTTCAAACTTTAATTATTTTTTTTATTTAAAACAATTTCAGTAATTTTTTTAATTATTTCACTCAAATGTCATTTATTTTTTACAACTTATCATTGTTTGAATCAAATTTCAATTGTTTATTTCAAGTTCAAATTTTAAAATCATTTTTTCAATTATTTTTCAACATTTCTTTTCTTAAATTTCTAATTTTTTCATTTGTTTCAATATTTCAAAAATTTTAAACTACTTTTCTGACATTTCTATTATTTCATTCAATTTTCAATTATTTATATTATTTTTAATATTATTTTCCTCAATTTTGGATTACTGTCGTTCTTTTTCATAATTTCCAAACAGATTTTAATTATTTCAGTTTATTTAAAAATTCTTCTCCTGAATTTTAAAGTATGTTTATATTTTTTTACTTATTGTCTCTAATTTTTAATTGTTTTCTTTTTTCTTCAATGAACTTTTAAAAGTTTTAAGGATGCTTATACCCTCAAGCGGTTCTCATTCTATTGGACCATGATAGTCAATATTTTTTTAATTTTATTTCGTTTTATAATTTGGTTTGTAAATAGTATTTTGTAGTTAAAATCATTACACAAACAAATTTTATTTAAAAAAAAAAAATTTTCTGTAGAAAATTCCAACTTATTAAATTTTTTTCTTTCTGATTATTTCATAAAAGTGAAGGATTACTACCCTTAAATAACATTTTCTTAACAACGGAACGGTAAATTAATTAAATATTATTGTAAAAGTTGTATTCTATTACAGTTTAAAATATATTAGTTTTTTAAAAAATTTTGTAGAACCGTATTTTTTTAATTAATTAAAATATAGTCATTTTGCGCTTTTTGTTACTGTTTCCATGTAAAAGTCCCAACTTTATAAATTTATATCTTAAAAATAGAACGGTTAAATTCAATAAAATTATAACAGTACATGTAAAGTAATGCATTAATTATGTCATTAAAATTTTTTAAGAATCTGTAGAAATTGGTTTTTTGGATAAACCTCCTTAAGTATTTCACTGAGTTTTTCTTTAACTTTTCTTCATTTAAAATAAATTATGTAATTTTTTCAATTATCTTCTCAAATTTGAAAGATTTTTTTTTAATTTTATATTATTTATCTTAATTTGCAAATATTTTCTCTAATTTTTCATTATTCAATTTTTTTTCAATTAACCAGTAGTTACAGCTCTCAAAGTGAAGTCTACATTTCTACTCGGGTATACAACTGTGTGTAAAAAATCTTTAATAAAGTAACTTTAATAGTCTCTTCAAAAAATTTTTAAGATTTTTTTTTTTTTAAGTGATTCTTTTAGACCCGTTATTCCATCCCTCCCCCATTAAGCAAAATTTTGGACATAAATAAGAATTCTCTAAATATAGAATACTCATGTGAATGTCTCTTTACGTTCGTACAATAACCCTACGTATTTCTTCACTCATCAAGTAGTCTGATTGCAAATCGCATACCTTTAAGAATACATTGCATACGACAAGTATGTCGTCTTGACAATTGAAAGAGAATTCAATCAAGTATGCCTGTTTTAGTAACACACTATTACAATTGCAATTACATTCAAACTATAAGCAAAAATTAAAATTACAAAAATATTATTTACCTTATTATAAGGCAAAGAATAAGATTTTGGACAAATGAAACTCGACTTATATGTCCTGACAACCCTGAATGTATGAAATAATCTATAGTTGAATTATTGTAAAATATTTTGTAAAATATCGTTATTATAAATAAAATGTAAAGAATATTATTTTTTGTGTCTTATATTATCATATAAATAATTAATTTTCGTGCATTGGCTTCTACCCAATAATCTCGATTGTTTATAGATATATCTATTAACGTTTTACACAACTTTTCTTTATTTCCAATTTTCTCTTGTCGAAAATCTCATAAAATTTACAATAATTAGCTATTTCTTTTGTTATCAGTTTGAGATAATGTTTAATTATTTTTCGCGAAGATTTAAAAGATTGAAAACAGAATTTCAGTTCACCTTGGTTTATTCGTGAAACGAGTGTTCGAATTTTCAAGTCGAAACGATATGAAACAATAAACACAAAATATAAGATTGTCTCAAACGACGAAGAAAATTTGCAGACGTGTTGGCAATATTTTTCAAGGCCTTGTCTGAAGCATTAAAATAATTATATAGTTAAATACAAAAATGAATGATTGCCTATAATAAATAATAAGTTAAAATAAAGCATAAAAAATTAATTATTTTATTAATAAGTTATAACCAGTAATTTAATTTGTACATTGCTCTAATTTATTTTAACGGATTCAATATCGAATTTAAACAATATTTTAATACGGAAATGTTGTAATGGAAATAAATTTTACCAAAATAATATGTGTAATTTCAAAGTGACAAAAACTGTTTACATTTATATGCCTGTTTGTTAAAAATGGTTACTAGTAAATATATTATTAAGGTTTCACGATTATAACGTTTATTATTGAATTTTATAATTTTCGTTGTATGATATCTTGAATAATATCAACGTTAAATAAAGTAAACACACATTTTCTCTTAAAAATCGTTTTGTTTTCTATAACTGTGACGTAAAATCGTACAAATATAAATTAAGGAGGTTTATCCAAAAAACCATTTTCTACAGATTCTTCTAAAATTTTAATGACATATTAAATACATTACTTTACATGTACTGTTACAATTTTATTGAATTTTACCGTTCTGTTTTTAAGATATAAATTTATAAAGTTTGAACTTTTACATGGAAACAGTAACAAATCGCGCAAAATGACTATATTTTAATTGATTAAAAAAACACGGTTCTACAAATTTTTTTAAAAAACTAATATATTTTAAACTGTAATATAATACAACTTTTACAACAATATTTAATTAATTTACCGTACCGTTGTTAAGAAAATCTTATTTAAAGGTAGTAACTTTTTTGAAATAATCAGGAAAAAAAATTTTTAATAGCTTAAAATTTTCAATAAAAATTTGTTTTTTTCAATAAAATTTGTTTGTGTAATGATTTTAACTACAAAATACTGTTTAGAAACCAAATTATAAAAAGAAATGAAATTAAAAAAATATTGACTATCATGGTCCGATAGAATGAGAACCGCTTGAGGGTATAAGCGTCCTTAAATATCCTCAAGTTTAGTAGTAAAATGTTGTTTCAGTCAGACAAACTAAATGCTTACGAAATTAAATATGTTTTTATGTAATAATAGAAGAAATCAATTTATATTTCATTTTATTAATATTATAATAATATTGTGAATGGTAACAACAATAAAATGAAGATATAAATAATAACCTAATAACACCTTTTTTGTCCGATCTTAAGACTGATTTGTCTCTTTTATTTGGGAGTTAGCCTTTGGTAGCTGTTAAGAAAATCACTCATTAAATATAAAATTTTTTGTGTTTAAAACAAGCGTTATCAAAAATCGGCTATAAGTTTTTCCAGTGAATTTGTAAAAAGATCTGCCTACATGTAGTAGTCAGCTAACACTTGCAGCTATATAAAGTAGTATATATAAATTCTTTAAACTTTTTTTCAAACAAATTTTATGTACTTCTATCAAAAGGTGTTTCACTCATTAAGGCATTCCCCTCAATGTTCAATTTAAAATAATGCATTTGTGTTCAGATCCGACAGATATTGAAAATACAGCCTTCAAAAGTGTTAAATAAAATGTATGAAACCGTTACATTTTACGAGCTCGTAATGTTTGCCATAAAGAAAACGATAATAGCCGCTAATATTTAATGATTGTAAATCCATTTTCGAGTAATAATATTTAGTAATGGCTCTTTTAACTTTATGTAAAGTATCTCCGTAAAATTATTTAACGAATTCAATGCATTAGAGTAAAGGACAATTTCTTGAAATATGTTTATATAAAGATGAATAAATAATTCTGGCACTTTTTGAGGCTTAGTGAATAAAATTGGCACCTCAGAGCAAAAAAAAACCATTCTCGCTTTATACGCCTAAAAAATTCCTCCCTGATGTTGACTGTCTAAAACCTCGACTGTGTTTTTTTTTGGTTAAATGAAATGTCAAAATGTTTCAATTTCACATGTGTATATCTTTATGCTCATTGAAAGTGGAAATTTTATGTTTGTATTGATACCTTGAACAGTTATTTGTGATCTAAGGACTGTAAAAGGGACTATAAAAAATATACAAAAATGGGATTAAAAGCATGACCGTCTTAAAATGTTGATAACTCTGTCAGAAATTAGCAAATTGAAATTTTTCATAGACGATTGGAAAGCTTATTAAATTTGCCGATAAATGGTCCTGTTTTGAGGTTTTATTGATTAATAGAAACGGAGATTTAATGTGTTAAAGACAGGTGAATTTGTTTTTTTTTGTGAATTTTCGTTGTTTAAGTTTGGTGGACTGCAATTTCTAGAAAAGTAATTGGAAATTTTTGAAATTAAGGTAAATAAAAACTAGAACTTTTAACTTCAAAATAAGCCAAAGAAAACTTAAATATCTTGACTGGTTATAAAGTTATAATTAAATGCATATAAAGAAAAAAACGCAGCAATTCCTTTTTTTCTCCCCTCTTTGCCTAGTTGTCATGTATTAAGCTTCCAAAAGTAGAGCGAGCACTAGAATCGTTGCGTTTTTTCGTATCATACATTTACTTATAATTTTAGAACCAGTCAAGATATTTAAGTTCTCTTTGGCTTATTTTATAATTAAAAGTTCTAGGTTTTATTTAGCTTAATTTCAAAATTTTCCAGTTTCTTTCTTAGAAAATGCAGTCCACCAAACTTCAACAACAAAAAAGCTTACAACTTTTTAAATACCAAAGAAAAAAAACCATTAAACTGATTTAATTTAATTTATTTAATTTAATTGATAAATATTCCTCTATGGGTTATTAATATAAAATTATTAAACCCTTAAAATAGGTGAAAAATAAATTGTTTGCACAAATATTTATTATTTGAACAATTAAAAAATTCCTGAAAATTGCAGACGGAAAATTCGTGATATTTCTTTAATAAAGAAAACAAAAAATGAAATACTTCTAGGTACATTTAATGAAAATAGTTTAAACAAATAAACAACATATTTAATGGAAACATTTTCTGTCAATTGTTACTAAAGAATCGACAGCTATTAAAAAAATTATTTAAATTCAAAAATATAAGAAAAATCAATTAAATTATTATTTTTCCTATCGTTATTTAAAAAGTTGTAAGCTTTTTCAATATTTATAATTAAGGGCATGTGATGGATTATGACGTCACTGGTATAGGCAAAATTTGTCCGTAACTTTTCTCTTAAAATATTGAATATTTTTTTATGAAACTTGGTAGAATTACTTAAAATGTCATAAGGAAGGTTTCTCAAACCCGACTTTGTTTGAATTTTGTCTCAAAATTGATTTTTATAAAAGTTTGCATTTTTTCGAAAATTCCCCAAAATTAATTTTGGGCCAAAATTTAAACAAATTCGGGTCTGAGAGACCTTCTTAATGACATTTGAAGTAATTCTACCAAGTTTCATAAAGCAAATATTCAATATTTTAAGAGGAAAGTTACGGACAAATTTTGGCTATACCAGTGACGTCATAATCCATTACATGCCCTTAAAGCAGAAAATATAAAAAAAATTGTTAAAACAATTAAAAATTAATTTAATAATGTAGCGAGCCTCGTATTTTGTTAAGTAAAAAAATTTATTAAAAAAAGCGACGAAAAAAACGTTATTGTTTCGTGACCAAATATTCAATATTTTAAGAGAAAAGTTAAGGACACATCTTGCCTAAACCATGGACGTCATAATCCATCAACTTTCTCTTAAAATAATAAATATTTTGACACCAAACTTTGTAGAATTACTTAAAATATCATTAAGAAGGTCTCTCAGACCCAAGTTTGTCTAATTTTTTCCTTATAGTTAACTTTTTAAAAAATCACCTGATTTTCGAAAAATCAAAAAAATTAGTTTTAAGACAAAATTTAGACAAACTTGGGTCTAAGAGACCTTCTTAATGATATTTTAAGTAATTATACAAAGTTTGGTGTCAAAATATTTATTATTTTAAGAGAAAGTTGACGGACAAATTTTGCCTACTCCCTTGACGTCATTCTCTATCACATGCCCTTAATTTATGAATTTGTTATGGAGAACTTAGTTTCTATGAAAAAAGGTAGAAACAATAAAAAAAAATAATAAAGTTACTGCTTGTAGCAAACCCAAACTTTTTTTGTGAATGAGACACAAATTTTTTTTTCGTGTAGTTAAGCACTTGTTTATTTCTGTTTCGAAACTTAATTTTCAGAAATTAAATTTTTAATGAAATTTCGCATGTGGGGGCAAGATTTTCTATTTTCAATTTTCTATTTTTTGAAAAAAGCTGTTTTTGCTGATTTCACACACTATTTATAATGTTTTGATTTGTAAAAAATACATTTCTAATACAGGAGCTGGTACCCTCTTATTTATTTCTGTGTTATAAAAGTTATTGTTTTTTGAGGTTCGTTTTTTAATTTAATTTTGCATGAAAGAATTAAAACTGCACATTAAACTAGTTTTTAAGTTTATTTAATCAGATCAATAAAGGTGCTTAAATGACGAAGATGCTTTACTTTCGAAATTTGTAGGCAAAAAAGAGATGATTTTTGTACTACTCCATCTTGCCCCAAGAGAGTACCAAATTCTGTTTAGTTTTTTAAACACTTTTTTAATTTTAATTATTTCTCCCTCGATATTAAATCAATTTAATTATTTATTTCCAATTTTTATATTATTCGTCGCAAATTTAAATTAGTTTTTTTAATTTACCATTATTTTTGTCATTTTACAAGTATTATTTTCAATTTTTAATCATTTTCATAATTTATCAATAAATTTCCTGAACTTTCAAATATTTTAAATAATTATTTCGCTCAATTTTCATTTTTTCTATTATTTTGCAATTATTTTCTCCATCTTTTAATCTCTTCATTATTTTTTAATTAAGTTCCTAAATTTTCAATTATTATCTCTAATTTAGATTATTGTCATCAATTTTTCATGTTTTAAACGATTTTTCAATTTTTTTCTTACGCTGAAAAATAAATTCCGCATTTTTCTATTATTCTCTTCAATTTTTAATTATTTTAATTATTTTTGCAAGAATTTCAAAAATTGCATTTATTTATCTGAAATTTCAATTATTTTTCACAGTTTTTGATTATTTCTGCGATTTTGAATTATTCTCTTTAAATACAAATTTTGAAGTAAATTTGTAATTATTTTCTTTTTTGAAACACATATTGTGTGTTTTTTTCAATTATTTCTATCAAATTTTATTTACTGTTTTCAATATATCATATTTAATTTATTTTCATCATATTTCAATTATTTTTCACAATCTTAAATTATTTTCAGCATTTTCTAATTATTTTTTCCAATTTTGAATTAATTAATTAATTATTCAATTATTTTCTTCGATTGTAGATTATTATTCTGATTTTCTCAACTTTAAGATTTTTAAGTATGTTTCTAAAATTTCAATTAATTTAATACTTTTTTAATTATTTATACAACTTTTCAATAATTCTCTTTAATTACTAAATTTTCAGTAATTTTGTAATTATTTTCTTGTTTGTAGACATATATTCTATGATTTTCTCAATTATTTTACTTAAATTTTTTTTACTGTTTGCAATTTTTCATGTTTAAATTATTTTCAGCTTATTTTGATTTTTTTTTTAATTTTGAATTAATTTTATCATTTTTTAAATATTTTCCCCGATTTTAATTATTTTTCATATTATCTAAAATTATTTTCTGAGATTTTTAAGTATTTTTCTAAAATTTAAATTATTTTCTTCAATTTTCAACTAGGTACTTTCATTTGTTTTCATAATTATCAATTTGTTTTATTATTCACAGTGAATTTCAATTATTTTTAGCTTTCTTCAATTCTTTTCTCCAATGTTTAGTTATTCTCATTTCTTTTAATTGAATTTTCAAACTTTAATTATTTTATTTTTTATTTTACTTATTTCTATAATTTTCTCAATTATTATACTCAAATATCTTTTTTTTAACAACTTATCATTGTTTAGATCACATTTCAATTATTTATTTCAAGTTTCAAATTTTAAAATAAATTTTTCAATTATTTTTCAACATTTATTGCTTTAAAATTTTAATAGTTTAATTTATTTCACTATTTCAAAAATTTTAAACTACTTTTCTGAAATTTCCATTATTTCATTCAATTTTCAATTATTTATATTATATTTATATTATTTTCTTACATTTTGGATTACTTTCGTTCTTTTTCACAATCTTAAATTATTTTAAGCAGTTTTAATTATTTTTTTCAATTTTGAATTAATTTTATAATTATTAAATTATTTTCTTTGATTGTTAATTATTATTCTCATTTTATCAACTAATTTTCCTCGATTTTAAATATTTTTCTCATTTTCTAAAATTATTTTCTAAGATTTTTAAGTATTTTTCTAAAATTTCCATTTTGTTTTCTTCAATTTGCAATTAGGTACTTTCATTTGTTTTCATAATTTTCAATTTGTTTCATTAATTATAGTGAATTCCAATTACTTTTAGCTTTCTTTAATTCTTTTCTCCAATTTTTAGTTACTCTCATTTCTTATTATTAAGTTTTCAATGCTTAATTATTTTTTTAATTATTTCACTCAAATTTTTTTTACTGTTTTAAATTTTTCATATTTACATTATTTACAGCATATTTCAATTTTTTTCAATTTTGAATTACTTTTATCATTTATTAATTATTTTTCTCATTCTGTAAAATTATTTCCTAAGATTTTTAAGTATTTTTCTAAAATTTCCATTTTATTTTTTTCAATTTTCAATTAGGCATTTTCATTTGTTTTCATAATTTCCAATTTGTTTGATTAATTAGAGTGAATTTCAATTACTTTTAGCTTTCTTTAATTCTTTTCTCCAATTTTTAGTTACTCTTATTTCTGATACTTAACTTTTCAATGTTTAATTATTTTTTTAATTATTTCACTCAAATTTTTTTTACTGTTTTCAATTTTTAATATTTAAATTATTTTCAGCATATTTCAATTTTTTCAATTTTGAATTAATTTTATCATTTTTTAACTATTTTCCTCGATTTTAATTATTTTTCTCATTTTCTAAAATTATTTTCGATGATTTTTAAGTATTTTTCTAAAATTTCAATTATTTTCTTCAATTTTCAGATAGGTACTTTCATTTGTTTTCATAATTTCCAATTTGTTTTATTAATTATAGTGAATTTTCATTACTTTTAGCTTTCTTTAATTCTTTCCTCCAATTTTTAGTTACTCTCAATTCTTATAATTAAGTTTTCAAACTTTAATTATTTTTTTTTATTTACAAAAATTTATGTAATTTTTTCAATTGTTTCACTCAAATGTTATTTATTTTTTACAACTTATGTTTGGATCATATTCCAATTATTTATTTCAAGTTTCAAATTTTAAAATTATTTTTTCAATTATTTTGCAACATTTATTTTCATAAATTTTTAATTTTTTCATTCGTTTCATTATTTCAAAAATTTTCAACTACTTTTCTGATATTTCCATTATATCATTCAAATTTCAATTATTCAATTCAATTCATTCAATTTTCAAAAAGATTTTAATTATTTTATTTTATTTAATTATTGTTCTCCTCAATTCTAAAATATGTTTATATTTTTTTACTTAAAATCTCTAAATTTTTATTCATTCTCTTTATTCTTCAATAAGCTTTCGAAAGTTTTAAGTATTTGTCTAAATTTTTCGTTAACTTTCCTTCATTTAAAATAAATTATGCAATTTTTTCAATTATTTTCTCAAATTTTAATGTCTTTTTTTTTTCATTTTATATTATTTATCTTAATTTTCAAATATTTTCTCTAATTTTTCATAATTCAATTTCTTATGAATTTATTTTTAAGATTTTAAAATATCCTTCTCAGATTTAAATTATTTTCTTTATTTTGAAAACATTTCAATGCTTTTTTAAATTACTTTTTTATTTAATTATATAAATTTATTTTTAATAATAAAGGTCTATTAGGGTTGACTAAGGGCCCCCTGAGCTCAAGGGCCCACTTTGCCCCTTAACAGTTACGCCACTGAGGGTACCCAATCTCACCTCCAAGTTTCGTAAAATGGAAAATTTGTCTTTGTTTACTTATTCTTAATTTTATATTGAATTAAGTAACAGATTTTCCAAAATAAAACCCCTAAAAGTTGAAAACGTTTTTAAAACGTCCATAGTGCGGGGACATTTTTTCTTCAATATTTCAAGAACATTTTGAAGCTAAGTGTGCCCACTGGGTTATTATTAAAGTCACTTCGAGTGATGCTAGAAATGTTATTTTTAAAAAACTCGACTTTAAAGGGCATATACCTACACAAAAAAGCAAATTAATTAAAAATTAATCGGGCAAGTTTTTTTTTTTTAGCAAAAGAATTATTCTTCCTTCTCGAAACAGAGTATTTCAGAAGGATATTTGAAATGGAATTTTTTCCGCATTGAATTGCAGCCGTTCGACCGGTCATGAACCAGAGATTTTCTTGAGCTGTCTTTTTCCTTTCTTTTGTGAAGGTTACTTGAAAACAGCGAGGCCTACAAAACAGCCGGGATCACTGGCTCCGGTCCAGACTTTTCCTCGTTTAGTGTCTTGCCGCCAGGGTGCGACGTCGACGGACTATTTAAACGAATTTCAACGTCGCCCGGCGCCCCGTTCGTTAAGCAGCGCAGGCGTTGCGACGTTTGTACGATTATATTTTTTTTATTGTTTACCCACGCACAACGCACGGAAAAAAATGTTCCAAGAGAAGTAAAAATCACGAATCAGGGGCCTCGTACAAGTTGTGATCCGTTAGTTTTTTTTTTTGTTGTTGTTTTATTTCTTAAATATCGTTACCATTAGAGTTTTTGGATTATTGTTTGTTTTGTGCTAAAACGGACTCTTCGGGTTCTGGTGCTTTTTTAAATAAATAATTGGTAAGTCACGAGTGAAGCTATGTGGATTTTAAGTGTTTTTCTAAATCGTGAACAATGTTTTTGAAAATGAGTGAAACAACACGAGAGAAAAAAAATATAGTGATGTGAAAATCGATGGCAAAAAGATATGCAAAAAAAAAAAAAAAGAAAGAAACAAGAATCTGTGCTATCAAGATTTTTGAAAATTAAATTTTAGCGCTCTTCAGTGGCTGAGTGCGCATGCGCGGATTATGGAGAAAAACTCGGTGCAACGAGGATCAAGTGCAAAAGGGGATTTACTCAAATTTGTCACGAGACGGAGGATAAGAATTATTTATTTTAAACTATGTTGCATTTGCTAAATTAATTTTTACGAATTTTAATGAATGTCTTTGAAAAATCATAGAGTTTGTAACAACAATTTTCTCATTTCTTCACATATTTTCTGGCATATTTTTTACAATAACTTTCTGACAATTGTCTTATCATAATAAATTGAAAAATACGAGTTAATTACAGAATTTTTGAAAATATTGGTAAATTTTTCTTTACTTTTAATATTATGTAGTAACTTTGCAAAATACCGTAGATTAAATAAATTTAAAAACACAAAAAATATTCAAATGAATAACTATTTTGAAATGTTTTTTTTTTTAATAATTAATTTAAAAATCACAAGTAATTAGATAAATTACAGTCTAATGGATTAAAAAATTACACTTGAATAATTTTAACTTGAAAGTTAATTTTTTAAGAGGTAAACTATTGTTTGGAAAAAAGAACGTTTCATTAGATAATCAGATAAAAATAGAAAAATACTCGAAGGGTTATGAGAAGATTGCCTCAAGAAATGAGACAAGGTCAATGAAACTCGTGTCAAAAATAGAAGCTTTTAAATACTGAAATTTAAACTTGCACACTTTTACTGTAATTTCCTAAAAAAATAACATTATTTTGCTTGCCATATGACCATTAAAATTATATTGATCATCAAAGTTGTACTCGCTTTTATGAAACTAAAGTAGTTTAGCAGATTAAATTATTTATTATTTTGTGATGTAATAATTTATGAGACATTCATTAAAGCAAAAATGTAAAGAAACAGTGAAAAAGTATTAAAAATGTAATTTTAAGTAAAGAGTCTTCGTTGCACCGAGGGTGCATGATTAATGAGGTAACTTATGACACACTGAAATTTTTTGTGACGCTACTTTTCGTCAAAACAATATTTCTTCTTTCTTAAATCTTTTCTGCTTTTTTTTTTTTTACGTAACGCGGCATTCCCAAACTTTACGATCACATTTTTTCGTCGATTTTCTTTGACACTTCCGTATAATGAATATTTTATTACTTAGAATCACTTTTTCGGTCTCATCAAAGAACTTGAGCATCATTCTTCAAAAGTATGTTCAATTTACGATTATTTATTTGTTTCCTTTTTTATCAGTCAATTATAAAACTGATTTTATCATTCTATCTGTTTTAAATAATATTATCTGTTCATAAAAAATTGCTTGTTTTTATAGAAACCATTAAATGAAAATATGAGTACCGTCAACCGGGGTAATTATACCAAAAAAAAAACGCTCTTTTTTTATTAAATATTGCATTAAAAATCAGAATTTAAAAAAAAAAGTTTTTAACTATTGGGTGTTGTTGTGGACATCTTTCTAAAGGATTCCTGTAAGTTAGGAGTAAAAAAAAATTTTTTTTGTTGAAATTATAGAGGCTTAAAAATGAGGGCATAATTTCCCCGGGGCAATTATACCCATCAAAGTTTGTTTATTTATAAAATAGCCTAAATAAAATTTTTGATCGTTTTAATTATTTGAAATCTTTTCTGTAGATTATCTAGAGTCTAATAAAAAAAGAAAGAACTAAAAAAAAAGCTTTTTTGTAGAAATTATTCTACTAATTCGTGAGTGAAACACTGAAATTTTACTCAAATCTATATCTAGTAAAAAATTAACGTTAAATTTTTTTAGGTTAAGTAAATAACTTAGTATAATAACTAATAAGGTTTCTAAGTTATTTTAAAAGAAGTACAAAAATTAACTTGAAAAACATATAAATATTAATGAGTTACTTTTTGAGGTTATGTTGCATCCCTTGTAAACTTATAATTTGTTTCTAATTATATAGCTTATTTCTAGACTTTTGACACAAAAGTAAATCAAAAATGTATAAAAACGATGTACTATACACTTATTTACTTACTACGAAACAAATTTTCGTAAAGTAAATGATTTTTCGCAACTTTACGAATTTTTTTCTACTTTCTGACAAAGAATTAGGTTATAACATTTACTCTGTAGTACAACTATCAAAGAATATTTAACCCTAGCGGCAACTTCATACATTTTAATATAAAAATTTTACTTATTAAGAACTGAAGATGGGTATAATTACCCCTGAATGGGTACAATTACCCCAGTTGACGGTATTTAAAAATTAAAAAAAAATAGTTATGAAAATGTCAAGTATGGAATAAATCAGTGACGTAACTAGGAGGGCAAGGGCCCCGGGCCAAAAAGGAAAATAGGGCTCCAATTATATATATAATAATTTACAAGTTAAATTAATTAATTAATTCATCAATTCATTCTGTCCACATCTGAAATTTGTCACTAGATGTTTTTTTCCTTTTAGATTTAAAATTTTAAATCATATTTCACCTTTTTAAAATGTTTCTAAATTTTACATTTATAGCAATTTTAATTTCTTCAAATTTCAGTTAATGTGAACTTGCATTGATTAAAAGTTCAATTAATTCACGTTTTAAAAGTACTAGATTTAAAGTAATTTAAAAAATTTCTTCGATTTTTAATATTTCTTTTCTATTCTGATTTAAATTACTTAAACTACAATTTTATCGTTTTCAATTATTTTCTACAACTACTAGTTATTTTTAAATTGTTTCTCTTTTTCTTAAATTTCATTTCTTCAAATTTTGTTGAGTTTTTTCAATCACTTTTTTAATTTTAATTATTTCTCCCTCGATTAATTTATATCAATTTAATTATTTATTTCTAATTTTTATATTATTCGACGCGAATTTAAAATACTTTTTTAATTTACTATTATTTTTATCATTTTGCAATTATTAATTTACATTCTTAATCATTTTAATAATTTCCTAATTAATTTTCTGGACTTTCAAAGATTTCAAATAATTATTTTGTTCAATTTTCATTTCTTTCTATTATTTTGCAATTATTTTCTCCATCTTTTAATATTTTCATTATTTTTCAATTAAGTTTCGAAATATTCAATTATCATTTCAAGTTTAGATTATTGTGATCAATTTTCCATGCTTTAAACAATTTTTCAATTTTTTTCTTATGCTAAAAAATAAATTCTGCCTTTTTTCTATTATTTTCTTCAATTTCTAATTTTTAAAGTATTTTTGCATAATTTTCAAAAACTGTATTTATTTATTTGAAATTTCAATTACTTTCAACAGTTTTCGATTATTTCTACGATTTTTTAATTATTCTCTTTAAGGGCATGTGATGGATTATGACGTCAATGGTATAGGCAAAATTTGTCCGTAACTTTTCTCTTAAAATATTGAATATTTTTTTATAAAACTTGGTAGAATTACTTAAAATGTCATTAGCAAGGTTTCTCAGACCCGAATTTGTTTGAATTTTGTCTCAAAATTTATTTTTATAAAAGTTTGCATTTTTTAGAAAATTCCCCAAAATTAATTTTGGGCCAAAATTTAAACAAATTCGGGTTGAGAGACCTTCTTAATGACATTTTAAGTAATTCTACCAAGTTTCATAAAAAAATATTTAATATTTTAAGAGAAAAGTTACGGACAAATTTTGCCTATACCAGTGACGTCATAATCTATTACATGCCCTTAAATAAAAATTTTTAGGTAAATTTGTAATTATTTTCTTTTTTTAAACAAATATTGTGTGTTTTTTTTAATCATTTCTCTCAAATTTTATTTACTGTTTTCAAAAGGTATCATATTTAAATAAATTTCATATTTCAATTATATTCTACAATCTTAAACTATTTTCAGCATTTTTAAATTATTTTTTACAATTTTAAATTAATTTTATAATTATTCAATTGTTTTTTATTATTTTGTGCAACTTGTAATTATTTTTAAATTGTTTCTCTAATTCTTAAATTTACTTTCTTCAAATTTTTTCAAATTTTGTTTAGTTTTTTCAATCACTTTTTCAATTCTAATTATTTCTCCCATTTATTCCTAATTTTTATATTATTCGTTGCAAATTTAAATTACATTTTTTTAATTTACCATTATTTTTGTCATTTTGCAATTATTATTATTTCAATTCTTAATCATTTTCAAAATTTGTTAATTAATTTCCTAAACTTTCTAATATTTCAAATAATTATTTTGTTCAATTTTCATTTCTTTCTATTATTTTGCAATTATTTTGTCCATGTTTTAATATTTTCATTATATTTTAATTAGTTTCCGAAATTTTCAGTTATCATCTTAAATTTAGCTTATTGTCATCAATTTTCCATGTTTTAAACGATTTTTAAAATTTTTAAATTATGCTAAAAAATAAATTCTATATTTTTTCTATTATTTTCTTCAAGTTCTAATTTTCTAATTATTTTTGCATAATTTTCAAAAATTGCATTTATTTGTCTGAAATTACAATTATTTTCAACAGTTTTCGATTATTTCTACGATTTTTTAATTATTCTCTTTAAATAAAAATTTTTAAGTAAATTTGTAATTATTTTCTCTTTTTAAACAAATGTATGATTTTTTCAGTTATTTCTCTCAAATTTTATTAACTGTTTTCAATATACCATATTTAAATTATTTTCATCATATTTCAATTATTTTTCACAATCTTAAATTATTTTCAGCATTTTCAATTATTTATTCCAATTTTGAATTAATTTCAATTATTCAATTATTTTCTTCGAGTATTAATTATTATTCTGATTTTCTCAACTTATTTTCTAAGATTTTGAAGTATTTTTCTAAAATTTCAATTATTTTCATCATTTTCCAATTATTTGTGCGACTTTTTATAAATTCTTTTTAATTAAAAAATGTTAAGTAATTTTGTAATTATCATCTTTTTTTAAAACATATATTCTATGATTTTTTTAATTATTTCACTCAAATTTTTTTTACTGCTTTCAATTTTTCATATTTAATTTATTTTTAGCATATTTTAATTTTTTTTGTCAATTTGGAATTAATTTTATCATTTTTTAATTATTTTCCTCGATTTGAATAATTTTTCATATTTTCTAAAATTATTTTCTAAGAGTTTTATGAATATTTCTAAAATTTCAATTATTTTCTTCAATTTTTATTTAAGTACTTTTATTTGTTTTCATAATTTCCAATCTTTTTATTAATTATCTTGAATTTCAATTATTTTTAGCGTTTTTTAATTCTTTTCTTCAATTTTGAGTTATTCTCATTTCTTTTAATTGATGTTTCAAACTTTAATTATTTTTTTTATTTAAAAAAGTTTTTGTAATTTTTTCAATTATTTCACTCAAAGGTCATTTATTTTTTACAACTTATCATTGTTTGGATCACATTCCAATTATTTATTTAAAGTTTCAAATTTTAAAATCATTTTTTCAATTATTTTTCAACATTTATTTTCTTAAATTTTAAATTTTCTTATTTGTTTTATTATTTCAAAAATTTTAAACTACTTTTCTGACATTTCCCTTATTTCAATCAATTTTTTTATTATTTATATTATTTTTTAATATTATTTTCTTCAATTTTGGATTACTTTCGTTCTTTTTCAAAATTTCCAAACAGATTTAAATTTTTTCATTTTATTTAAAAATTATTCTCCTCAATTTTAAATTATGTTTGTATTTTTTTACTTATTTTCTCTAATTTTTAATTATTTTCTTTTTTCTTCAATGAACTTCTGAAAGTTGTAATTATTTTTCTGAATTTTTCTTTCACTTTTCTTCATTTTAAATAAATTGTGCAATTTTTTCAATTATTTCCTCAAATTTTAATTTTTTTTTTAATTTTATATTATTTATCTTAATTTTCAAATATTTTCTCTAATTTTTCATTATTCAATTTTTGTTCAATTTATTTTCAAGATTTTAAAATATTTTTGTCAAATTTCAATTATTTTCTTTATTTTTAAAACATTACAATAATTTTTTAAATTACTTTTTCCTAATTTTGAATTGATTTTGTTTTTTTTTTTTCAATAATTCGCAAAATTTAATTTAATTTATTTAATTTTAAAAACTTATTTTTAATAATAAAGGTCTATTAGGGCTCCGGGGCATTTCCCCACTTTGCCCCTTAACAGTTATGCCACTGAATTCAATAAAATTCATTTAAATTGAACACAATAATATAAATTATTTCAAATAAAATGGAATAATTTCAAATTGAATGAAAAAATTATGTATCACGTTTTTTAAATTTGAACAATGATGTGTTTTAAAGGGTAATTAAGGGCATGTAATGGATTATGTCGTCACTGGTATAGGCAAAATTTTTCCGTAACTTTTCTCTTAAGATATTAAATATTTTTTTATGAAACTTGGTAGAATTACTTAAAATGTCATTAAGAAGGTCTCTCAACCCGAATTTGTTTAAATTTTGGCCCAAAATTAATTTTGGGGAATTTTCTAAAAAATGCAAACTTTTATAAAAATCAATTTTGAGACAAAATTCAAACAAACTCGGGTCTGAGAAACCTTGCTAATGACATTTTAAGTAATTCTACCAAGTTTTATAAAAAAATATTCAATATTTTAAGAGAAAAGTTACGGACAAATTTTGCCTATACCATTGACGTCATAATCCATCACATGCCCTTAATAGCCAAATTATAAAGAAACTATTATATATAGGAGCTAGTTTCGCATGTTAATTTTTATATTTTGCGCTTTTTGATGACGTTGACGAATCGCTGGGTAACTTATAACGACATAAATGACGCCAATGCAATGTAGTAATTGTGTGCGTGTGTTTGGCAATGACGTAACTTGGCAAAGCACCTCATCAAGTGTGGGAGGTACTTCTTTCGCGAAAATTTTCTTATTAGTGCCAGGAATGCAGCACGATATAAAGCAATGCAAAATTTGATGAAATTGTTTGACAGCGGTATACTTTTAGTAACATTGTAGCATAACAAACGTCAAATAATGTAGCCAAACTTTATTTGACGCGACAATGGTAAATTTTAAAAAGTTATTTGCTTTTTAGTCATGTAACAATAGTTGAAGAATTTACGACGTTACTTTGACATTAAAATCACTAAATAGAGTATACAACATATTTTACAATATACCTTTCAAGTTCCAAGAGAACCATTATATTTTATTTTATTTTATATAGATAACAATAATACTAATAATAATAATAATAATAATAATAGCATATAAAAAAATAATATCATTAATAGTTTTTTATGATTATACAATAAATTGTAACTCATTTGAATTAAAAACTATTATTTATAAAATGCAATATAAACACTCAGATAGCGCAGAATATTTACAAATTAATTTTATAGATTGAATTTGAGATTTAAAAATAATAATTGCTTCCTGATAGGGGATATGTTGTATTTAGAAAAATCTGCTAAAAAAAGTTTATAAATTCCATTATAAACTATATTAAGACCGAGACTTATAGAAAATGTTGAATTATTAATTAAATTTGTTTTATTTCTTTCTTCTTTCATAAAATAATGTAAAAGTAAATATATATATTCATTAATAGACATTATAAGATTCAAGAAGAAGTAAATAAAGAAAAATTTATATAAAGTATAAAAAAACATTGAATGGATCAAACATAAAATGCTTCTATTGACTTGCTATTTTGAGCCACATTTGAAATATTTTACTGCTTCCTTAACTGTTAGTTATCGTGATTCAATGAATATAAAATATCATAAGTTATCCCTTATGAAAATTTACAATATCTGTATAAGAAAATTTCTATAGGTATTCTTTTTTTAATCATACGTTTCTCGGACAATTTTTTCGCGATGATAAAAAGAGAATAAAAAAATGATAGAATTTATAAGATAGTAACAGAAAGTGAATTGAGTACCTAAATGACTAAAAGAACAAATTTTCATACATTTTAAAGAAATAATAACTAATAATACTTAACCCCATTTAAGAAGTAAACAAAATTAAAAATTTTTTGGCATATTCAAATTTTTTTCTTGAAAACTAAAAGAAATATTTTTGGTAAAATTCGTAATTTGAAACCAAAGTTGACTGAAGACATTTGAAAACTGTTTAAAACTTGTTCACAACTATTTAGAACTAGTTGAAAACTGCATGATTATAATAGGCTCATAACTATTTAAATATATTAATAACTATTGTTATCAATTGTTTAAAACTAATTTAAAACAGTTAGGAACTTGTTTAGAACTGTTTATAATTACTTAAAATTGTCTAGAACAGTTTAGAACTATTTAAAACTATTTACAACTTGTTTATAACAGTTCAGAATTACTTATAGTTATTTTAAATTTTGTAATACACAATTTAAAAATTATTTAAAACTTTTAAGAACTCTGTTAGAATTGTTTAGAATTTGCTCTATCCGTTGGAAACTAGTTTGAAGCAACTTAGAACCTGTTTAAAACAATTTAGAACTGCTTTAAAATTTTGCAGAAATTACTTTTTGTTTATATATATAGTTTTTATATCTCTACAATTTTATATATATTATTTAACAGATAAAAACGAATTTAAAAATACTTATGACCAGCAACAATCAGCAAATGTAAAGTCAGTATTAACCCTTTACTTAATATTTGTAGGTTATGTCAGACTGGATTGATTTATTTTCAATTTTAAAATATTATTTGATATGGTCTATAAACAAAGAGCTCAAAAACAATAAATCTTGCTAATTTTTAAAAAACTATGATATAAAATATGTTAAGTCAATTTTATGTGAGAATACAATTTTTAGGTTATGTTAGGTTCAATTAATTATGTTGGTTATGCTAGGTTAATTTTTACTAGTTTTCATAACTAACTTATTATTTCTTGATTTAAATTACTAAATATAAATTCTATATAATAATGATTTGTAAGTATTTTTTTAAGTTAATACTATGTCAAAATCCATAAAAGACGTATCTCGTAAATTGGTACCCAGTTTTGAAAAGTGAACTTTATTATGGAACAAAGCAACTCGCTGTCCCATAAATTAGGACACTTAGAAATTTATGAACCTATTATAAGACACACATTTATTTAAAATAATTTAATGATTCTATAAACTATCATTTTTTAAACAAAATCTAGTATCTATACTAAAAAATTGATTGTGACCAATAATACTACAATAATTTTTATTAGTTATAATCGTTATAATATACATACTAAGTCGCAATTTGCAGACTGTTTGGCAAGAATCTCGAACAATATTTTACGTCATTGTCACCCAAAGTAATAAATTTATTTTATAATAGTTTTAATAATTAATTTACAATTCAGTAATAATTATATTTTTATATAAATTAATATAAATATTTAAACTGGTAAAATAGTTTCCATATTTAGCTAACAAATTGTAATACAACTTTTTTTAACTCTGTCTCATAATAGGTCCAGCGGGTCTGATTTTCGACCTAACCTCAAAATTAATAAAACGACACTTTTTGTTCTTTAGAATCTAAACCAGATTTAACTTAAATACATGACTAGAACCAATAGAAAGCTTGATTCATGACCTTTAAAACGCTTTTTTAAAAATTGTTCTACGATGATTTTTAACAAAGATATGATTTTTTAAAATGTTAAAAATACGCCCTGTAATAATAGGGTTATTGAGCAAGCGTTTTGGCTAGTTGAGCAAGCCCTCTGCTCAATTGTCCTAACGAAATATGGACAATTGGGCTGGTTGCTCATTCACCCAATGCATTGAGTCCAATAATCCACAAGGTATTTCGAGCTTAAAACTGGAGAAAAAGCGACTTAATATTGATAAAACACTAAGAAACGTTAAATTAAGCATAAATACACAAAATTAGATAATAAAAATACGTATATTAAGAATAAATAACATTTTCGAAAAGACGAGATTTATTGACACTCAGAGAGCAGAACACCTGACTAGCAGAATAGACGTAGCCAATCAAAATCTTTCTACCGCGAGAGACTAAATTGTGATTGGCTACGTCTATTTTGCTAGTCAGGTGTTCTGCTCCCTGTGTGTCAATAAATCACGTCTTTTCGAAAATGTTATTTATTCTTAATATACGTATTTTTATTATCTAATTTTGTGTATTTATGCTTAATTTAACGTTTCTTAGTGTTTTATCAATATTAAGTCGCTTTTTCTCCAGTTTTAAGCTCGAAATACCTTGTGGATTATTGGACTCAATGCATTGGGTGAATGAGCAACCAGCCCAATTGTCCATATTTCGTTAGGACAATTGAGCAATGGGCTTGCTCAACTAGCCAAAACGCTTGCTCAATAACCCTCTTATTACAGGGCGTGAATATAGTAACTTATGAAAAAGAATTATTTTTTGTAAAACATCATATCTTCGTTAAAAATCATCGTAGAGCAATTTTTAAAAAATCATTTTAAAGGTCACAAATCAAGCTTTCTATTGGCCCTAGTCATGTCGTATTAAAGTTAAAATCCGATTTAGATTCTAAAGAACAAAAAGTGTCATTTTATTAATTTTGAGGTTAGGTCAAAAATCAGACCTGCTGGACCAATTCTGATGCGGCGGATTCGGATTCAGCGCATCAAAATATATAGAAAAAAAATATGGGTCTCATACCCAGGCCAGGGAACTTTATTTTTTTTTTTGTGTGGCTGTGTGCGTAATTAAAGGCAATTAAATTAAATTTAAAAAAAAAATGCATTAAAAATTGTAATAAAGAGAGGAAGTGATTTATCAGAAACAGGGAAATTAAGGAAAGTTCTTCAGAATGATGAATCTGCGACAGGTCAAGTAAACTCGAGTTTAAATATAGAAGTTGTTAGCAGCATTTTCTGGGTTTGGTTTCGGTTGCGAGAGCTAAAACTATTATAATAAGGACTGATTTTCTCACAAGCTGAAGCTGAGAAACTTTTGCGATTCGTGGCGATTGTGATCGAGTCCCTGAGATCGAGTTGGCAGTGTGGCGAGCACGACTATAGTTTTGCCAAAATAATTAGGAAGTCGTCTCGAGATGTGCTAAAAGCGTTCGCTCGGACACGCGCGATTTGGCTGCGCTAGCCACGTCCCGGGTTTAGAGAGTGTAATCCTCGTGGGCAGCAGATCCGGACCGGTTCCAAATTCACCAGTTTGTGTACCGACACCGTTCAGACGCGGGACGGTATTGGTTCTCGGGCCTTTTCTTTTTTTTTTTTCCTTCCGGTTTTTCAAGTGCCCATGCTACCCGATTTTATAGTTGCCGCGCAAAGCGATCTCAGCGCCTCCTTCGCCTGGACCAATCTCGAGGTATTTCGATTCTTGGCCTTCTGTACTTCCCCGGCATCATTTCTTTCGACTCTTGTTAATTTATTTATCCCCAAGGATTTCCACGTATAATTATTATTACATATTCATAAAAAGATTTATGGGGTAAGTATGTAACAACGAGTCAAGTTGAAATATTAATCATATACTGATTTGTACCTAATGAGATGGATTTTATTATGGATGATCGAAACAAAAATTCTGTCACCTGATTTCAATGTTGACGCTTCTCGCTCTTAAAAGACAAAATAAATGAGTAAATGCTGATTTAATGGAAATAATAGAGTGGCACAAGTGGTGGAACTTGAATTTTGTTGCTATAAAAAAAGAGTTGAATTTTATTTTTAAAGTGTTTTGAAATTTGGAAAAATTAATAAAAAGTAATATATTTCGCTATCTTTTTTATTGCGGCAAAATTTATTTTTCACCACTTGTGCTACTGTATTATTTTAAGTAAATCAATATTTAATCATTTATTTTGTCTTTTAAGAGAGAAAAAAGTCAACATTGATATCAGGAGGCAGAGTTTTTTTTCACAGGTTAGATCAGTTTTAAAAAAGTTCCGTTGACATAACCAGTGGCGTAATTTTTAAGGGGCAAAGTGGGCCCTTGAGCTCAGGGGGCACTTGGTCAACCCTAATAGACCTTTATTATTGAAAACAAAATTTTTATAATTAAATAATACAAATTTTGCAAATTAATTGAAAAAAAAAAAACTAAATCAATTGAAAATTGGAAAAAGTAATTTCAAAAATCATTGTAATGTTTTAAAAATAAAGAAAAAAATTTTAATTTGACAAAAATATTTAAAAATCTTAAAAATAAATAGAAAAAAAATTGAATAATGAAAAAGTAGAGAAAATATTTGAAAATTAAGATAAATAATATAAAATTAAAAAAAAAAACATTAAAATTTGAGAAAATAATTGAAAAACTACATAAGTTATTCTAAATGAAGAAAAGTTCGAGAAAAATACATAAAAATACTTAAAGTTTTCAAAAGTTCATTAAAAAAAAAAGAAAATAATTAAAAATTAGAGAAAATAAGTGAAAAAATATAAACATAATTTAAAATTGAGGAAAACAATTTTTAAATGAAATGAAATAATTAAAATCTGTTTGGTAATTATGAAAAAGAACGAAAGTAATCCAACATTGAAAAAAATAATATAAATAATTGAAAATCGAATGAAATAATGGAAATTTCAAAAAAGTAGTTTAAAGTTTTTGAAATAATGAAATAAATGAAAAAATTAAAAATTTAGTGAAATAAATGTTGAAAAATAATTGAAAAAATGATTTTAAAATTTGAAACTTGAAATAAATAATAATTAAATTGTGATCTGAACAATGAAAAATTGTAAAAAGTAAGTGATATTTGAGTAAAATAATAGAAAAAATTACACTATTTTTTTTAATAAAAAAAATTTCATTGAAGAAAAAAGAAAATAATTAAAAATTAGAGAAAATAAGTAAAAAAATATAAACATAATTTAAAATTGAGGAGCACAATTTTTAAATAAAATGAAATAATTAAAATCTGTTTGGAAATTTTGAAAAGAATGAAAGTAATCCAAACTTGAAGAATATAGTATAAAAAATAATATAAATAATTGAAAATTAAATGAAATAATGGAAATTTCAAAAAAGTAGTTTAAAGTTTTTGAAATAATGAAACAAATGAAAAAATTAAAAATTTAGTGAAATAAATGTTGAAAAATAATTGAAAAAATGATTTTAAAATTTGAAACTTTAAATAAATAATTGAAATGTGATCCAAACAATGATACGTTGTAAAAAAATGACATTTAAGTGAAATAATTGAAAAAATTACTGAAATTGTTTTAAATAAAAAATATAATTAAAGTTTGAAAAATCAATAAAACGAAATGGGAATAACTAAAAATTGAAGAAATGAATTGAAAAACGCTAAAAATAATTGAAATTCACGATAATTAATTTAAAAAAATTGGAAATTATGAAAACAAATATAAGCACCCAATTAAAAATTGAAGAAAATAATTTTGAAATTTTAGAAAAATACTCAAAAATCTTAGAAAATAATTTTAGAAAATGAAAAAAATAATTCAAATCGAAGAAAGTAATTAAAAAATGATAAAATTAAAAAAAAAATTGAAATATGCTAAAAATAATTTAAATATGAAAAATTGTAAACAGTAAAAGAAATTTCTTGAAATAACTGAAAAAACCATAGAAAATATGTTTAAAAAAAAAGATAATTACATATTATTAAAAAGTCGCACAAATAATTGAAAAATGATGCAAATAATTGAAATTTTAGAAAAATACTCCAAAATCTTAGAGAATAAGTTGAGAAAATCAGAATAATAATTAATAATCGAAGAAAATAATTAAATAATTATAAAATTAATTTAAAATAATTAAAAAAATCATAGGATATATGTTTAAAAAAAAGATGATAATTACAAAATTTTTTAATTAAGAAGAATTATTAAAAAGTCGCACAAATAATTGAAAAATAATAAAATAATTGAAATTTTACAAAAATACTTCAAAATCTTAGAAAAAAAGTTGAGATATTCAGAATAATAATTAACAATCGAAGAAAATAATTAAATAATTATAAAATTAATTTAAAATTGGAAAAAATAATTTAAAAATGATGAAATAATTTAAGATTGGGAAAAATAATTGAAATATAATGAAAATAATTTAAATATGATACCTTTTGAAAACAGTAAATAAAATTTGAAAGAAATAATAAAAAAAACACACAATATGTGCTTAAAAAATAAATAATTATGAACAAATTTACTTAAAAATGTTTATTTAAACAAAATAATTAAAAAATCGCAGAAATAATTGAAAACTGTTGAAAATGTAAATAAATGTAAATAAATAAATAAATGAAAATAACTGAAATTTTAGATAAATAAATGCAATTTTTGAAAATTATGCAAAAATAATAAAAATAATTAGAAATTGAAGAAAATAATAGAAAAAATGCAGAATTTTTTTTTCAGCATAAGAAAATATTTGAAAAAATGTTTAAAACTTAGAAAATTGATGACAATAATCTAAATTTGAGATGATAACTGAAAATTTCGGAACTTAATTGAAAAATAATGAAAATATTAAAGGACGAAGAAAATAATTGCAAAATAATAAAAAGACATGATAATTAAACAAAATAATTGTTTGAAATATTTGAAAGTTCATGAAATTAATTAAGAAATTATGAAAATAATTTAAAAATCGTTTCAAACATGAAAAATTAAAGAGAACAATCTAAAATTGAGATAATAACTAAAAATTTAGAAAATTAAATGAAAAATAATGAAAATATTAAAAGATGGAGAAAACAATTGCAGATTAATTAAAAGAAATGAAAATCAAACAAAATAATTAAAAATTTAGATTTGAGATATACCTACCTGTATTTGAAAGTTCAGGAAATTAATTCAGAAATTATTAAAATAATTAAAAAATAAAAATATTGCAAAAACGATAAAAATAATGGTAAATTAATAAAATTAATTTAAATTTGCGATGAATAATAGAAAAATAGCAATAAATAATTAAATTGATTTAATGTCAAGGGAAAGATTATAAAAATTGAAAAAGTAATTGACAAAAACTAAAAAAAATGACTGAAATTTAAGATTTCGGGAAATAATTTAAAAATAATTAAAAATTGAAGAAAATAATTGAAAAATTATAAAAATAGTACAAAATTGTAGTTAAAGTAATTTAAATCAGAATAGAAAAGAAATATTAAAAATCGAAGAAATTTTTTAAATTACTTTAAATCTAGTACTTTTAAAACGTGAATTAATTGAACTTTTAATCAAAGGAAGTTCACATTAACTGAAATTTGAAGAAATTGAAATTGCTATAAATTTAAAATTTAAAAACATTTTGAAAATATGAAATATGATTTGAAATTTTGAATTTAAAAAGAAAAAACATCTAGTGACAAATTTTAAATGTGGACAGAATGAATGGATGAATTAATTAATTAATTAAACTTGTAAATTATAATATATATAATTGTGGCCCTATTTTTCTTTTTGCCCCGGGGCCCTTGCCCTCCTAGTTACGTCACTGTTAATATTTACATTATTATATAATATAAATTATACAATAAAGTTATTATTATATAATAAAGTTAATAGTTATTAAATAATTGCTTAAAAAGATCATTTAAACAATATTAAAATTATTATAAAATATATAGAGAATATTTCAAAAAATAAAGCAAGCTATTGTTTGTAAAAAAATATTGTGATTTTTGTGTAATGAAGTTGAAAGTAAAAACACAAAATTTTAAATTATTGATATTTCAAAACAAATATTATCTCAAATAGTTAATTTGGAAATTAAGAAAACAAATAAAAATGATTAAAAATTGAAGAAAATAAAATTGAAATTTTAGAAAAATACCTACTTATAAAACTTAGAAATTAATTTTGGAAAATGAGAATAATAATTAACAATCGAGAAAAATAATTGAAAAATGATTAAATTAATTCAAAATTGAAAAAACAATTTAAATATGCTGAAAATAATTTAAGATTGAGAAAAAAAATTGAAATATGAAAAATTTTTAATTTATTAAAGAGAATTATTAAAAAATCGCAGAAATAATAAAAGATTCATGAAAATAATTGAAATTTTAGAAAAATACTTAAAAATTTTAGAAAATGATAACAATAATTAACAATTAAGAAAAATAATTGAAAAATGATTAAATTAATTCGAATATGAAAAAAATAATTGAAACTTGCTGGAAGTAATTTAAGATTGAGAAATAAAATTGAAATCTTATAAAAATAATTTAAATATGAAAAATTGAAAACAGTAAATAAAATTTGAGGGAAATAATTAAAAAAACCGTAGAATATATTTTTAAAGAAAGAAAATGATTACAAAATTACTTCAAATTTTTTAATTAAAGAGAATAATATAATATTACAGAATTAATCGAAAATTGATGTAATTATTAAAATTTAAGAAGAATACTTAAAAATTTTAGAAAATGTCAATAATAATTAACAATCGAGGAAAATAATTCAAAATTGAAAAAAATAATTCAAATATTCTGAAAATAATAATTTAAGATTAAGAAAAAAATTAGAAATATGATAAAAATAATTTAAATATTAAAGATTTATAACAGTAAATAAAATTTGAGGTAAATAATTGAAAAAATCATAAAATATATGTTTAAAGTAATAAAATAATTACAAAAAAAAAAATCGCAGAAATAATGGAAAATTGTTGAAAATAATTGAAATTTTTTAAAGTTATGACAAAATAATAAAAATTATTAGAAATTGAAGAAAGTAATAGAAAATTTGCAAAATTCGTTTTTAAGCAAAAGAAAATAATTGAAAAATCGTTTAAAATATGGATAATTGGACACTAATCTAAATTTGTGTAAATAACTGCAAATTTAGGAAATTAATTGAAAAATAATGAAAATATTAAAAGATGGAGAAAATTATTGCAAAATAATAAAAATAAATGAAAATTGAACAAAATAATTATTTGAAATATTTGAATTACGAAAATGATTAAAAATTGTAAATAATTGCAAAATGAAAACACTAATGGTAAATTAAAGAAATTAATTTAAATTTGCGATGAATAATATAAAATTTAGGGATAAAAAATTAAATTGATTTAATGTCAAGGGAAAAATAATTAAAATTGATTAAAATTGATTGATTGATAAAGCGTATGAAAAAACTAAACAAAATAATTAAAATTTGAGGAAGGAAAGTAAATTTAAGATTTTGTGAAAATCAAAATATTTTTATTATTATTATTATTATATTTTTATTCAATGTAAGTATTTAATACCTAACATTAAAAAAGCTATTCTTTCAGTATTCACCAAATTAAATTTCTGTAAATTATTATTATTTCCAGTCGTTACTTCATTATTTTATGGCTCAATAAACTCATTTCGGTCAACGCTCTCTCACTATAATCGTTACGTAATTGTAACAGTCGGTAAAAATCTTTTCAAGTTTCTCAAAGTACGCGCCAAGGAAATAGCCCTAAAATAACGGAACATACTTCCCTCCCTCTACCAATCAAATTGCTCCACATGCTCCTGTCTTTCAAAGTCCCGTGCGTTAATTCGACATTTTCCCGCCGAAACCTGTCAAATGTCAATTTCAATTAAATGCTCTTTCTCTTCAATAAAATCACTTGTCTCAAGTCAACTTGATTATAAATCACGAAACAATCATCTTTCCGTTAACTTCTGATGGAGTATCCACCATCAATCGCTTACAATTGAATTTCACTAATAAATAAATAATTTCTCCAGTGGCGCTTCAATCGACACAATCGTATGTTCCGCGAGGCGGCGCACGTGCGCAGATAATTTTTCAGAGGGGATGCAATGATTTGCTGTTAGTTGTGCGGTCGTGTCAGTTTTCTGGAAAGAAAGGCAAGTTCGGTTCTGTGATAATGCGGTCCAAGTGTATGCGACGCTCAAAAAAATGACGTATGCCTTGAATTTTTGTGAAACCGGCGGCTTGTGATGATTCTGAAAACGTGCTCAGTTTGATAAATTGTGGTGTGTGTGAGACTTTTTAGTGTCGTAGGAAATCAAGAGACAACTGGCACTTTTTTTTTAAGCTCTCCGACTGGATTTTTATTACAAGCATTAATTTCTCAAAATTTCGAATTTAATTTGCATTTATAATCCTGTTAACCGAGAGACACGATCGGGTGAGTTTTATCTTTTGACACGTGCTCCGAAATCTCCCGGAGCTTTTCACAAGTTTCTTTTTTTTTCCTCCTGAATCCTGTATTTTTCCGAAATAATTTTTTGCATCGTACACAACTTTCTTTGAAGTAAATTTTGTCAAAATTGGTTTTTGGTTAGATTGGTTAAAAATTGCAATTACACGTCGTGAATTTTTCAAAACAGCTGACTCTTGTCATGATCGATTGAAAGTCGTTTTTTTTAATGAAATTAGCTAATAACTAGTGCAAATAGTGGATAATTAACGAATTAAATTGTGTCTTTGGGAGGAAATTGAAAGATAGAAATAGAGAGATCTTTAATTTTGTTTACTTAATGCGAATAATTGGAGTAATAAGGAAAGTGAGGTTAGGTTTGTAAATAAATTATATTCCTTCGTGGCGTGGCTTTCACATCTTAACTTGTCTTCATGTGAGAAGTACGTTTACATGTCTTGATTCCCTAACCTACCAAAATGCCAAGTTCATTGCCTCTTCGGGATTATTTCCGAGTTTAGAACATGTTTTGCTCCAATCTAATTTTACTGCCAGTGATTCTGTTGCCAAGTGTGGCTTCCTGATTGCGTTTAAATTCGATAACTTTGATCAAATTAACATTTTTCTTTAAAAAAAAAAAAACTGTTTTGTATTCAAACAAGAAAAACTTGTCATACAAATGTCTAGATGAAAATTATGTTCAATTTTTAATCTTTTCATAATGAGTACATAAATTCTTGAGATATTTATAATAAATGTAAATATCTAAACTATGTTTAACAGAAAACTTATTTTGATAACTTTATTTTTATATTTATATTTATTTTTTTTTTCGATGTTAAATCATCATTCAACGTTTTGTGTTTTTTTTTCTTTAAATGTGATAAATAGTTGTAATTAAATAAACTGTAGCTCATTTTTGGTTTAATAATTCTCGGCAATGTTTTTTGTTACATTTCGTTGTAATGTTATTTTCCATATTTTACTATTTTTTTTATGTTATTAAGAAGGTTTAACTGCTTTACATAACCTCAAATTAGGAAGTGGATTTTAACAGCAAATAAATCCATAATTTAAATGATTTGACCAAATTTTGAAATATTCAGTTGTAAAATTATCAGAAAAAAATTGGCTGCATCAAAATTTATTAGCAAATAGTAATTATTAAATATTTTGTGTTATTTCTTATTGAATTGTTAGTAATCAATAATTGTAATTTTCATCTAACTATGTTTAAAAAAAAATATGTAATAGTTACTTTTTATTTTTTAACAAATATTAACAAAATCCAACCAACAGTTTTAACAAGGTATCTACTAACCGGGAATTTTCTTTCTGGGCTAATAAATTTCACTAATATATAAATTTGTTTGATAAATGAAGATGGTAACTTTATACATTTTGAATCAATCTGATTATGCGTTTAAATTTTGTGTAATTATGCGACAATTATGCAATTAGAAAATATACATTAAAAGATTTTAAATAATATAATATATTCCCATGAAATATAGACGTTTATCTACCATCTTTTTTTCTTAACGCTAACAATACCGCAGAAACAATGAAAGACATTAAACATGAAAAAGTCAAATTATTATGAAAAAATGTAGATAGAACTTCAGTTTTTTTATTAGATCGTATATTGCATAATAGTTTATATAGTTATCGGCAATACTGTTGTGAGCTTTCAATTATCAATTATTTTCATCATGTTTCAATTATTTTCTTCGATATTCAATAATTCTCGGCTTTTTTCAATATTTTTTTTCAATTATCGATTACGTTCTTAAAGCTTCAATTTACTTCTTCAATTATTCAACTATTTTCAGAAATTCACAATTATTTTTTTCAACTGACAATTATTCTTTTCAATTTTTAATTTTTTTCTAAAATTCTCAATTATTTTCCTCCATTTTAAATTATTTCAATTACTTTTTAATTCTAAATTATTTCATCATTCCTCAATTATTTTCTTCGATTTTCTACTATTTTCTACAACTGACAATTATTTTCTTCAATTTTCAATTATTTTCGTCAATTTCTATTTAATTTCTTTAATTCTGAAATATTTTCTACGATTTTCAATTATTTTAATCAATTTTTAATTATTTTCTTAAGGGCATGTGATGGAGTATGACGTCACTTGTATAGGCAAAATTTGTCCGTAACTTTTCTCTTAAAATATTGAATATTTTTTTTATGAAACATGGTAGAATTACTTAAAATGTCATTAGGAAGGTCTCTCAGACCCGAGTTTGTTTGAATTTTGTCTCAAAATTGATTTTTAAAAAAGTTTCCAATTTTTCGAAAATTTCCAAAAATTAAGTTTGGACCAAAATTTAAACAAATTCGGGTCTGAGAGACCTTCATAATGACATTTTAAGTAATTCTCCCAAGTTTCATGAAAAAATATTCAATATTTTAAGGGAAAAGTTGCGGACAAATTTTGCCTATACCAGTGACGTCATAATCCATCACATGCCCTTAAACTCTAAATTATTGTTTTCAATTGCCAATTATTTATTTATTTATTTATTTAAACACAATATAAATATACTATTTAATTCAATTTTCAATTATTTTCTTCAATTTTCAATTATTTTCATCAATTTTTAATTATTTTCTTCAGATCTCGATTATTTCCTTTAATTGTTAATTATTTAATTAAATATTCAATAGTTCTTGACTTTTTTTAAACTATTTTTTTAATTATCATTTATTTATTTCACATCTCAATAACTCCTCCAATTTTCAAATATTTTCTACTATAATCAATAATTCTCGGCTTTTTTCAATTTTTTTTTTCAATTATCAATTATGTTTTTGAATCTTCAATTCAATTCATCAATTATTATTCAACAATTTTCATAAAATCACATTTTCTTCAATTTCAATTTTTTTTCTACAATTTTTAATTAATTTCTTCAAATTACAATTACATTCTTCATTTTTTATTGTTTTCTTCCAATTCTGTCATTCCTGGGTTCAATTTATTTTTTCTTCAATTATCACTTATTTTCTCCTTCTTTCCATCCCATTGTTAAATTCTTGAATTATTTTCTTTAATTTTTAATTATAATTTTCGACATTCAATTCCATTCTTTAATTTTCAATTGTTTTTTTTCAATATTCAATAACTCTAGGCTTTTTACAAAGATTTTTTTAAATTCTCAATTATTTTCTTCAATTTCCAGTTTTTTTTCTTAAATTTCAATTATTTTCTTCAACTGACAATTATTCTTTTCAATTTTCAATTATTTTCTTCAATTTCCAATTATTTTCTACAATATTTCTTCATTTCCCAATTATTTTCTCCGATTTTCTACTATTTTCTTCAATTGACAATTATTTTCTTCAATTTTCAATTATTTTCATCAATTTCTAATTAATTTCTTAAATTCTGAAATATTTTCTACGATTTTCAATTATTTTAATCAATTTTTAATTATTATCTTAAACTCTAACTTATTTTTTTTCAATTGCCAATTATTTGATTCAATTTTCAATTATTTTCTTCAATTTTAAATTATTTTCATCAATTTTCAATTACTTTCTTTAGATCTCGATTATTTCCTTGAATTTTTAATTATTTAATTCAGCATTCAATAATTCTCGACTTTTTTCAATTATCATTTATTTATTTCACATCTCAATAACTCCTCCAATTTTCAATTATTTTTTTTCAATATTATCAATTATGTTTTAAAACTTCAATTCAATTTATCAATTATTATTCAACAATTTTCATAAAATCACATTTTCTTTAATTCCAAATTATTTTCTACAATTTTTAATTAATTTCTTCAAATTACAATTTCATTCGTCATTTTTAATTGTTTTCTTCAAATTTTATAATTCCTGGGTTGTTCAATTTCTTTTTTCTTTAATTATCACTTATTTTCTTCTACTTTCAACCCAATTGTTCAATTCTTGGATTATTTTCTTTAATTCTCTATTATAATTTTCGATATTCAATTCCATTCTTCAGTTTTTAATTGTTTTTTTTTCCAATATTCAATAACTCTAGGCTTTTTACAATGATTTTTTTTTAAATTCTCAATTATTTTCTTCAATTTACAATTATTTTTTCATATTTCTTCCAATGTTCAATTTCTTCTCAATTTTCTTTAATATTTAAGAATTCTCAGCTTTTTTAAATTATGTTTTTCTTTCAATGTTTATTTTAATTGATAATTTTTAAATTATTTTCATCAATTCGCAATTATTTCCGTCGATTTCTAAATTTTTCCGCTGTTTCCAAATAGTGTCTTCAATTTTTAAGTACTTTCTTTAATTTTCAATTATTGTCTTCAATTTTCAATTTTTTTCTTTAATTTTTAATTGTTTGTTTCAATATTCAGTAATCTCAACTTTTTTCAATTATTTTTTTTCAATTATCAGTTATTTATTTCATGTTTCAAAACCTCCTTTAATTTTCAATAATTTTCTTCTATTTTCAATTTAATTGTTCAATTGTTCAATTATTTTTTCAATTCTCAATTAATTTCTTTAAATAACAATTCTATTCTTCAATTTTTAATGTTTTCTTCAATATTAAATAATTCCTGGGATTTTCCATTTTTTTTAATTATAAATTATTTTCTTCTTTTTTCAATCTAATTGTTCAGAAATTTTCTTCAATTCTCAATTATTGTATTCGAATTTCAATTTTATTTCTGAATTTTCAATTGTTTTTTTTTAATATTCAATAATTCTGTGTTTTTCTGATTTTAATTTCATTATTTAATTTTCAATTTATTTCTTCAATTTTGAATTATTAACTTAAATTTTAAATTATTTTCTTTGATTTTCTATCTAGTTGACCAATTTTCAATTATATTCTTTGAATTTAATATCTATTGTTCAATTTTTTGAATTATTGTTCAATTGTAGATTAATATTTACTTTTTTTTAAATTTTATTTCTAATTGTCAAATATCTTTGTCATTGTTTAATTATTTCTTTCCATTATTAATTATTTCTTTTCATTATTAATTGTTTTTTTTAATTCTTAATTTTATTTTTTTTTTAAGTTTAATATTTAATTCTTCAATTCTCAATTATTTTCTTTGAATTTTAATTATTTTCTTCAATTATCAACTGTTATTTTTAATTTTTGTAGCCATTTGTAGGTCTATTTATAATTGAAATAAATTTTAAGTTAACAAGAGAAAAAACCAGGAAAAATAGGAAGAAAAACCGGGAAATTTTGTGGGACGAAATTAGTAGACACCCTGTTTAATGATTAAAATGAGCTATTATTTGTCAAACTTTGAATGAACAAACTTTCAAGAAAAAACACAAAATGTTAATTATTATTTTATAACAGATTTTGTATCAACCTAATTTTTTTTTAAAAATGTACAATAGTGTCGTTTAAAATTGGGTGAAATCAATTATAATAATATTTTTATTTTATGTGAAAAATCATTTTCTATTTTGAGGTTATGTCATGAGGTTGTATACCTTCTTAATAAATCAAAATCGTTAGTTTAGAGCGTTAATGCACAAAGAATTAATATTCAATTTTTATTGTTATATTATATTATTATTATAATATTACTACGATATTATTTATAATATCATTCTATTAATTCGATAGTTAACATCTTTATCGACTGTATTCATTTCATAATAAATATTTTTTTCATTTCAGAAATTATTTGGGTGAATGCACGTAAATAAATATCAATAAGACTGGTCACAAAGTAAAAGAAAACAATCATGGAGGACGGCCACTGTAAAAATGTGGACGAAGTGGTAAATTATTTCGGTGTAGATTCCGAAAAAGGATTGGGTCCAGATCAGGTGAAAAGAAACCAAGAAAAATATGGTCTCAACGGTAAGTTTCTTCGCTTTTCTATTTTTGAAAATTCTAATAATCTGCAATATTTAATTCATGGTATTGAGTACAATTTTGACGTTTCTAATATTTTTACATAAAGAATAAACTTGGAATTTTAAACTATTCTGAAATAAAATATAATTCATTGTATTTTAGTTTTGACTAATCACTCACAAAAACTGTGTCTATGATTTCTTAATTTTAAAGAAAATGACAAATTTTATTATATTCGACTTATTTTATAGAATATTTATTTATTTATATTAATTTAATTTTTATTATAATATAAAAATAGTGTCTTCTATTTTTTATTCTTTTTCTTCCAAAATCGAAAAATAAGTGTTTATATATAATTTATTTTGTTATTCATTTAACAATCATTTATTTGTGTATTTCATTTCAAACGTAGTTATCACAATAATATATTATTTTATTAATATTATTTAAAATTTTCATTACGTAAACTTCTATTATTTTTTAAATAAAAACACTTTGTTGATATAACTTTTAAGCTCGCCAGTTTTCAGGAAAAAAGTAGTCACAGTAATGGGAATAATTGGATAAGATTACCTTTGAAAAAAAGAAAAAAAGGGAATGAATTAAATAATTTATAATCAACAATAGATAAAGGTGTGAATGAGAATAAAGAAAAACTCTTAGCTGAAAAGTGGAAATTTGATCATGATAAAGAATGGGATAAATATTAATAAAAATCTATTCTATCACTCCTAAAATGAATAATTTTTTAAAGCGTAGTTTTAAAAGTAAGAAATAAATGCAGTATGTTGGAAAAAATTTAAATAACATTAAACAAGTTGTCAGAAAATTAGAAAATGAATTAGAGAAAAAGAAGTATAGGCAGATTGAAGGGAGTCAGGGAAAAGTCAGGAAATTTAATTAAATGCCTGGAAACTTTTTAATACTTTTGCAAAAATTTATTTTTTGAAGAATTTTTCTTGTTTTGTTCAATAAAGTTTATGAGGATGATACAAAAATAACTTGATCTTTAATATATTTAATTTACGTTAATATTTAGTATATATTATTGTTTTAGTACTAATATTCTTTTTAAAAAATTGAAGAAAATTGGTTAGAAACAGTCAGGGATTTTTTTTTTTTAGACTAGCTAGACACCCTAAACAGAATGTATAGAAATGAAGATGGTAACATTAAATGTGTACGTCCATATGAAAAGGGCCCACTTTGGCACTATTGGGCTTATTTATATAACCATATTTTTTATTAAATTTCGAACATTTCGAGAGGTCTTGGACCCCTTTAGATGAAAAATTCACAAAGTTATAAGCATTCAAAGTTAAAAGTATAAAAATCCTAGTTTTGAGAAAAACGAGTTTAAAGTTCAAGATTTCCATTAGCGCCCATGCATTTTTAAAATTAATGTGTTTTTAATTACTATAAAGTTATTGTAAATGCATGATTCGACGAAGGACATTACGTAGTTTGTTTTTCAGCAATAAAAAAAATTTCGAAAATCTGAATCTTCTTTAGAAAAATGCGAATATCTCGATAAATAAAATCGACAACCTGGGCCCTTTTCATATGGACGTACACAAATAAAGGAGAAAGTGTCAGGGAGGGAAGTATAGAGAAAAGATGATGATCTGAAATTAAAAATGGAGGAATTATCGAAGTGAGTAGAACTTATGGAGAATGAGAAGAGAAATGCAGTGATTAGGGGTATGAAGGTAGGGTGGAGAGAAAGAAAAGAAGAGGTAGAAAAACTTTTTTTTCAAGGATAGGGGCGAAAGTTAGGATTAGAAATGTTTAGGGTATGAGGGGAGATGGTATGGAAAAACCAAAGTTGTGAATTGTGGAATTAGAAGATAAAGAAAATAATATTGAAGTACAGTCCTAAGGGTGCAGTCCCATGCGGGTAGAATAGTGGAATAGAATTGACCAATCAGAGAATCTGTTAAAAAAATGCCATCAGTTGATTGGTCAATTCTATTTCACTATTCTACCTGCATGGGACTGCACCCTAACTATAAAATTCTCGTAACTGGAAGATCTTTAGGAGATGGGTCTTTCTCATGATGTCATTAACTATCGGTGCTGTAAGTGATCGGAAGTTAGAAAAACAAAGAGGATACAAAGCAAAGGGTAGAAAGTAGGTTTGATATACGAGGTTTCTAGTTACTAGACTTGTAGAGTGGGAAATTTTCATGAATTTTCCAGTTATGAGATATGACTGTATTCAGATTAAAGGGTAGGTTGTAAGGAAATGTGGAGAGGATAGATGTTGATAGAAGGTGGAGAGAGAGAGAAGGATAAGATAGCTACTGGAACAAAAAGCTTTGGTGGAGGGAAGAAAAAGAAGTGAGGTAAGGGTGGACAGAGAAAGTGTTTGGGTGGATGGAGTAAAATATCAGGTAAAAGAGAATGCAGAAGGGATTATCAAAGTCGGTCCATAAATAGTTGTAGATGTTGAAAGGGGAAAGGAAAATGATCAGGAGCAATAGAGAGAAATGGTTTACCATTTCCACAAGAATGTCGATGTTGGGATGATTGGATGAGAAACTATATTGAGAGAAATTAAATATATGGTTATTAATAGAGTGTGTGGTACGAATGGCAGAAGTGGATCAAATTGGGAATTAAGAAGTAGAGACGATGGGGATAGAGAAAGATGATTGAAAGTGTTAATGACAAGAAGATGAATGAAAGAAAAGTAGAGTTATATAAAAGGGTAGATGTTGAAGGAGATGAACCCGGGACGGGAAAAAGGAACAGGAAACGGAAACCCAGACACTTGGTTGTTAGGTAGATAAAATATTAGAAGAGGGCGATTAGTTTAAGTAGATTATGTAATTTGAGTAAGGTTTAAAGTTAGTGGTAATTGTAAGCATTGTTGTGCTTGGTTTGTATCTGAATGTAAAGGGAGTGGAGGCTCTCTAACCCATGGGGGATGAGTAAATGAACTATATTATTTCTAAATTTATTTTCTAGAAAATATTATTAGCATTATAATGTTTGTTCACATTATTCATTTTAGAAAACAATAAGAATTAAATCAATTTTAGATTGTCTTGATTAACAATTATTAATGTCTAATTTAGTTTAATTTATCTTCAAAGTCGGTGCACAAAATGGGTTAAAATTATTGATTTTAATAAAAATAGAGAAATAATCGTACACTGATAAAAATTGTGAGATAATGTCAATTTCGCCGAGTATTTGGCTGTTCTGTGATTACACCAAATGGATTCCAGTTGAATCAGTAACTCGTGAGTTTCTCATGAAAAACTATGAATTTAAAGCAATAATCTCATAGGAGACACCGCTGATAGGATCAACTTAGTCTATCTAATAAAAGATTGATGTTCTTAACAATCATTCGCCCAGCTATTACACATAATATTACTCCATGGATTTCAGCAGCAAATACACATATCAACAAAATACAAGTTATACAAAATAAAATACTTATGACTATAACAGACGCTCCCTAGTTTGTAACAAATATGCAACTTCATAAAGAACTCAAAATACCAATCATATGAAAATTTGGACGTAACATAGCAATCAAACTATTCCAAAAAGCTAAGCAACATGAAAACGAATACATTAAAGAAGCTGTTAACTACAACCCTAATGTCTTTCGACCTAAGAGTCGACGCTGACGAATGGTATAAATACTTGAAGCAGGCCCCTAATAATTAATCCCTTACTAAGATAACAAATTAAAAACCACTACTTTACATTTACTAGATCTCAAAAGTAAAAAATGCTAATGCAATTCACCTATACTATAAATGCAAGAGACCACAGATGGACAGACAGACAAAGTCATAGACGTAGACATTCAGACAGATTAATTTTTTTTTAACGAAGTTAAATAAAATCATTAAACGAATAAAATAAAGGATAGGCAGAGAAGGAAGACAAATGTATTAATTTTTGGATTCAAAGAATCAGTAAATGAATCTGGATTTTTTGATGCTGACGATGACCGTTTACAAGTGCTTGACCTTCTAAATTCTCTTTTTTCTAGTCCTATCTCTTTTGAAATTCATTCCGTTAAAATCTCAATGTTGGGTAAATTTTCTCAGACCCGCGCATAGGAATTCTTTTACCAATTTAAAAAAAAAATCAACTAAGTAGCGGATAGCTTTGGTTTTATAAAAAGAATGTATTTAGTAGCAATTACTGTCATATGGTATGAAATAAAAAATAAAAAATGAGGTACTTAAATTTATCCAGATGCATCGCGAGTGACTAAGCAATGTGCTCTGAATTGTATTATCTTCTGGGTTTGCAGATGCAATTGCTCTAAAAGCGACTGTATTAAGCAATTCAAGAAGTTTGCGTGAACTCCACGTGCTCTGTTTCTGTTTATGTGCCTTATATTATCAAACGGCACTTACGTTCTGTGCCCCTTTTATCTAAATCTAACTTGTATAGAGTCATGAAACCTGCTGACTGCTCGGAATTATCTCTCGCTTTCCTTTCTTCTATTTCTGATCAATTTTTATATATATTTTTCAATTTAAATTATTTTTAACAATCTTATTTACTTTGATTAAAAAGAAACAATACAGTTTCTTCAGTAATTGTATTTTTTTTACGTTTTTTTAGCGCTTGCACGAAAGCAACGTGTTGATGAAATTTCATTTAGTTTCTTTTCTTTATATTATTTGTTGTAATTGCTATTAATTTTATTCATCTATTTTTTTTGTATTTTATTTATATCTACCTCTTTTATTTTTCTTTATTTAGAATTTTTTTACGTTCAAATTGTCAACTTTCTTAGAGCTCTGATTGACGTTAAATAGCGAGATTTTTTTTCGATATGAATGGAACTTTTAAAGCGTCTATTTCTGCTTTATTTGCAACTAAGTGTTCTCTAATACCGGATGCACACAAGATTAGAGAAGTCGCTTCAAGATTTTGCCTTGATGTGTTTAATACGTCACTAGATATTCACGCACTTTGTAAACGTGGAATATTTTGAATCTGAAATATGCGTGGAAAATAATTAACGAAACTTCAAATAAACAAGATTATTTAAACTTTATATTTGTCAATTTTTTGTTAAATTATTATATTCTTATATCGATATTAAAATGTTGCTTTATTTTCTATTCCAAAAGTAATTAATAAAAGGATTTGTTAGACAAAAAAGAGATTCGAAAATTATAAACTTCGGCAGCATTAGCACTAAATAAATAAACTATATGATAATAATAGACACCTAGATGAAAGTAACTTACAAAAATTTGATGGAAAAGAAAAAAAAAACTTGTCGATTAAAAAAGATATCTTTAATTTTTTGTGGTAAAAATTCAATTTCAATGAAACTTCCTTAGAAATATATTCGATTTTGTAACTAAAGTTTGTATTCTCCTAGTAACTAACGTCCGGGCCAAGAAGAGTTTCTATTCCTGTATAAGAAGCGTTCTAAAATACAAGCACGTTAGTTGTTTTGTACTATATATTTTCTCTACCAAATTTCTAGTTTTATCATTTAATTATTTTTTTAAAATGACGTTTAAAATTTTTAAATTCACGTTTATTTCCTGAAATCGAATGTGGTTTTTATTTTGATTATTATTAATTTTTTACATGAGAACATTTATTGATCTAAAACCATGTTTGTCACCACAGAAAATAAAAAATAATGAAAATAAATATAATAAAGGAAATTATTGTATTACTTGAATTTAAAGTTATTTCATATATTAGGTAGTTTTAAAAAATTCAGATAAAAATGTAGTTCCACATAAAAAAAAAAATTGCAGTATTAAAATAAGTCATTAAATAACCCTTTAAAACAAGCATAGAAACTTTAAAACTCTACATTATTTAAAAAGTAATTTCAATTTTTGTAAAACATTAAAATTTCTTCATTTTTTAAAACATATTTCAATGAAAAATTGTCTAAATCACTTCACTCAGGTCTTATTTTCCTCAAAATTTCATCTAATTTGAGGAAATAAACACAGAAAAATTTTAAGAATTATACATTTAAAGATGTTTTTCAAACCTTAAAAAATAAGTGGACTGATAAATTCCGACGTATAACTTTCTTCTTTGTTAATATTTTTAAACAATTTTTATAATTTATAAAGTTCAATACATGTACTAAATATTAATTAATTGGGAAAAATTATATCTTTAACAGTTTCGTTGAAAAAAAAACATTTAAAACCGGAAACATATTTTAATGAATCGTAGTGTTCGTCTAAACACTGACTTGACAATAAAAATGATTAGAGATAAAAATGATTTACAAAATTGTTAAGTTTCACATCAGGTGGATAATGAATTTTAAGTTAAATGACCCATGTGATAATATTATTTTCAATTTATTGTCTTTCTTGTGATTATTAATATAAAATTAATGTTACTATTACGTCTTATAATACAATTTATTTATAACTAGCAAAATAAAACGCGCGCAAGCGCGCGATTAGTTTTTCATGCATTTTACAAATTATAAAATACAATAATAAATATAAAAAATCGGTAAATACTATTTATCTAATAAGAAAAAATAAATATTTTAAATATAATATTTAAAAATCAGTTAATATAAATAAAATAAATATATGTAAGGGGAACCAATATGTAAAAACCTTGTATAGGTATACATGGATTAAATAAAAAAAAAATATATATATATGTATAATAAAATAAATATTTATTTAGGACAAAATTTATAATATTTTAGAATTAAAAAGAATTGCAAAAAATAATTGAAATTAAACAAGATAATTGCAAATTTTGCAAATTAATTGAAAAAAAAATGAAATCAATTAAAAATTGCGGAAAGTAATTTAAACAATCATAAAAATGTATTAAACATAAAGAAAATAATTTAAATTTGAGAAAAATACTTGAGAATCTTAAAAGTAAATTAAAACAAAAGTGAATAATGAAAAATCAGAGAAAATAAATGTATAAAGATCAAAATAATTTAAAATTGAACAGAACAAGTTTTAATTAAAGAGAAATAAGTAAAAATTTTTGTCAATTATAAAAAAGAACAAGAAAAATAATTGAAGAAATAAGCTAAAAGTAATTGAAATTTACGATAATTAATAAACAAATGTTGAAATTATGAAACAAATAAAACTAAATAAAAATTCATCATATTTTAATTATTTTCTTCGATATGCAATAATTCTCAGCTTTTTTAAATATTTTTTTTTTCAATTATCGATTACGTTCTTGAAGCTTCAATTCAATTATTCAACTATTTTCAGAAATTCAGAATTATTTTCTTCAACTGACAATTATTCTTTTCAATTTTCAATTATTTTCTTCAATTTCCAATTATTTTTTTCAAATGACAATTATTTTCTTCAATTTACAATTATTTTCATCAATTTCTAATTAATTTCTTTAATTCTGAAATATTTTCTACTATTTTCAATTATTTTAATCAATTTTTAATTACTTTCGTCAACTCTAAATTATTTTTTTTCAATTGACAATTATTTTCTTCGGATCTGAATTATTTTCTACCATTTTCAATTAGTTTCCTCAATTTTTAATTATTTTCTTCGAATCTCAATTATTTCCTTCAATTTTTAATTATTTAATTTAATATCTAATAATTCTCGACTTTTTTAAACTATTTTTTTCAATTATCATTTATTTATTTCAAATCTCAATAACTCCTCCAATTTTCAATTATTTTCTTTCATAATCAATGATTCTCGGCTTCTTTCAATATATTTTTTCAATTATCAATTATGTGTTTGAATCTTCAATTCAATTCGTCAATTATTATTTAACAATTTTCACAAAATCACATTTTCTTCGATTTCAAATTATTTTCTACAATTTTTAATTAATTTCTTCAAATTACAATTACTTTCTTCATTTTTTATTGTTTTCTTCAAATTCTATAATTTCTGGGTTGTTTAATTTATTTTTTCTTTAATTATCACTTATTTTCTTCTACTTTCAATCCCATTGTTCAATTCTTGAATTATGTTCTTTAATTCTCAATTATATTTTTTGACATGCAATTCCATTCTTTAATTTTCAGTAGTTTTTTTCAATATTCAAAAACTCTGGGTTTTTTACAATGATTTTTTTTAAATTCTTAATTATTTTCTCCAATTTCCAAGTTTTTTCTTAAATTTCAATTATTTTCTTTAATTTTCAATTAATTTCTTTTATTTTTAATTATTTTGTTCAATTTTCAATTGTTTGTTGCAATATTCAGTAATCTCGACTTTTTTCAATTATTGTTTTTCAATTATCAGTTATTTATTTCGTGTTTCAAAACCTTCTTAAATTTTCAATAATTTTCTTCTACTTTCAATTATTTTTTTCAATTCTCAATTAATTTCTTTAAATAACAATTCTATTCTTCAATTTTTAGTGGTTTCTTCAATATTAAATAATTCCTGGCATTTTCCATTTTATTTTTTTTATTATAAATTATTTTCTTCTTTTTTCAATCCAATTGTTCAGTAATTTTCTTTAATTCTCAATTATTGTATTTGAATTTCAATTTTATTTCTCAATTTTCAATTGTTTTTTCTTTAATATTCAATAATTCTGTGTTTTTCTGATTTTAATTTCATTATTTAATTTTCAATTTATTTCTTCAATTGTGAATTATTATTTTAAAATTTAAATTATTTTTTTTTATTTTCTATCTAGTTAACCAATTTTCAATTATATTCTTTGAATTTAATAACCATTGTTCAATTTTTTCAATTATTGTACAATTCTCAATTAATATTTCCTTTTTTTTTTAATTTTGTTTTTAATTGTCAAATATCTTTGTCATTGTTCAATTATTTCTTTCAACTATTAATTATTTATTTTCATTATTAATTGTTTTTTTTTAATTCTTAATTATTTGTTGTTAAGTTTGATATTAATTTGTTAAATTCTCAATTATTTTCTTTGAATTTCAATTATTTTCTTCAATTATCAACTGTTATCTTCAGTTTTTGTAACCATTTGTAGGTCTATTTATACTTAAAATAAATTTTAAGTTTCACAAGAGAAAAAACCAGGAAAAATAGCAACAAAAACCGGGAAAACCGGGAATTTTGTGGGACGAAATCAGTAGACACCCTGATAATTGAAATTTTTAAAAGTAATGACAAAATAATCAATTTATTTATTTATTTATTTATTTATTTAGCAAATAATTCCCCGCGGTCCATAAAGGACCATAAATGGGTAACGAAATATACATAGATATAAACTATATTGATGTATAAAAATATAATACAAAACAAATTATGTTACAAATTTGTTCGGCGATACAACACATAATCATTCAGACATTTCAAACAATGAAATGAAACAATGAAATATTAAATCAATACAATTATAAACTGACGAAAATCAAGAAAAATTGCAGAATTTATTTAAGGACGCTTAAACCCTCAAGCGGTTCTCATTCTATCGGACCATGTTAGTCAATATTTTTTTAATTTCATTTCGTCTTATAATTTGGTTTCTAAATAGTATTTTGTAGTTAAAATCATTACACAAACAAATTTTATTGAAAAAAAAAATTTTCTGTTGAAAATTCCAACTTTTTAAAATTTTTTCTTCCTGATTATTTAAAAAAAGTGAAGGATTACTACCCTTAAATAACATTTTCTTAACAACGGAACGGTAAATTAATTAAATATTATTGTAAAAGTTGTATTCCATTACAGTTTAAAATATATCAGTTTTTTAAAAAAATCTGTAGAACCGTGTTTTTTTAATTAATTAAAATATAGTAATTTTGCGCGTTTTGTTACTTTTTCCATGTAAAAGTCCCAACTTTATAAATTTATATCTTAAAAACAGAACGGTAAAATTCAATAAAATTGTAACAGTACATGTAAAGTAATGTATTTAATATGTCATTAAAATTTTTTAAGAATCTGTAGAAAATGGTTTTTTGGATAAACATCCTTAAGCAAAAGAAAACAATTAAAAAATCGTTATATAGTGGAAAATTGATGACAATAATTTAAATTTGAGATAATAACTGAAAATTTAGGAAATTAATTATATGTGTATATATTTTAAACTTCTTCAAAAACCATAATAAATTTTTAAAGTATTTAAAAACTAACTAACTTCGCTTCAGTTTTTAAAACGTGGACAGAAAAAGATGAATAAATATTAATACTAACTTCACATCAGACTTTAAAACGTGGACAGAAAAAGATGAATAAATATAAATACATACTAACTAACTTCAGGAGTTTACAGAGATTATTATTATTTAATACTAACTGAATATTGAAAGAAAGTCGGTGTTCTTTATAAAATAAAAGTAGATGAAATGTATCTTCTGATCGAGGCAACATGAGCTCTTTTAATTCTCTATTTTCTCATAATGACGCTGTTATATTTTATAAATACTGAGATAAAAAATGAAACTAATAATTATCGAGCGTCGTCAGTCAAAAAGCCCCACCAACTTGATGGAACAACGAGCAATGTTCTAATAAAAGGTTTCTCCTCACGTATTCTAGGGTTGACTAATAGTAGCTCTCTTATTAATAGACACTTTTCATTATGTTTAACCTGCGTGTGTGTTGTCTAGGTAGAAAAAAAAACCCTGAAGCCTTTTCCTGCACGAGTAGATTATACGTTGCAACTCGCTGCCATTGCAAACAAAGCTCTTGTCGTGATTTTTAGTAAAAAAAAAAATAGGAAACAGCCTTGAAATACTGACTGAGACCGAGACATATTTTCGTTACGTAATTTTAGATGATCGTTGAGTGGTTCAATATTATCAATACATGTTCGACATTCGAAAATAATATTGTGTTAGTAAAAGTTCGTAAAACACGAGAATTGAGGAAAAGGGATACAGTAATCTGATTAATGAGAGAGGAGGTATTTTTAGCGGTTTATACTTGTAGCAAAATTTGCAAAGTTTGCTTTAAATAACGCCATTAAATCTATTTTTACATTTTTAGAAGCCATAGAAGCCACGTGGATCGAATGCCATAGTAAATTCGAAAACTTTCGACTATACGCTACTTCATTGATTTAAAAAAATCAGCATCAATAGGAAATACGATATTTCGGGAAATTTATAAAAAGAAAAAAAAATTAATTTGAGGTTATGTCAAAGGTCAAACATTCTTAAGGCCAGTTTCCTTCAAAAAACGTGTTTTTTTCAAACTTATTTTATTGATATTACAAAAAATATTTTTGAATCAAACTTTTTTTTATATATCTTTTTCTGAAATGAATCCAAACTGTTTATGCTTTGTTTACCTTTTAGTATAATTTATTTCTTTTTATGTAACGAAAACTTGTGGGTGTGTTTCTTTCTTTTTTTTTTTATGCAGTGATTAAATAATGAAGTATTAAGATCTGCTTTTGATAAATGGATTATTATGTTGTTGTTGATATGAGTGTGGTAAATGTCAGTGATGTTAAAATTTCAAGACGTCATTTCCAGGAGATTTTTCGCGTATATTAATCGCGTGCGGAGTTGTCGACACTTCATTATAGTTCATCATCGTGCGCGTCAGTGAGACGATTACTGAGTTCGAGAAGTCTCCTTTAATCTTATTAAAAAGCAACTTTTAATGTTCTTTGACATCCAAGAATTGCAATTACACTTATTGGACAAATTTTTTCTTTCTGCATGCTTTTTTCAGTTTCTCCAAACAATTGAATTATTTTACTGATTTACATAATTTTTTTTATAATACTTGTATACAAAAAAAAAAAATAAATAAATTATAATTGTTGAAGAAATTTTATAAAATTTTTTATTTTCGTTATTAAAAAAACTGCTCTTAATTAACTACTGAATGAATGATCGAAAAACGAAAGAACTTTAGGTGAGGACATTGATCTCATTAAGGAGGTTTATCCCAAAATGGATTTTCTACAGATTTTTAAAAAATTTTAATGACATGTTAAATACATTCTTTTACATGAATGGTTACAATTTTATTGAAATTTACCGTTCTGTTTTTAAGATAAAAATTTACAATGTTGGAACTTTTACATGGAAACAGTAACAAAACGTCGCAAAATGACTATATTTTAATTAATTAAAAAAAACGGCTTTACAAATTTAAACAAAAATTATTATATTTTTAACTATTCTATAATAGAAGTTTGACAACAATATTAAATTAATTTACCGTACTGTTGTTAAGAAAATGTTATTTAGAGGATAACTACTTTTTTCAGGTTATGTTAATCATAACTGCAGTTAAATTCATTAAATTAATAATTTAAAATTATAAAGAAACAAGTGTTTATTTACTATTTTTCGATAAAAGAAAAAAAGTTTTTTTTCCCTCTTCTTGCTTTTTAATAAAGGAAGCTTTGTAATCGTTGAGTTTTTCGATTTTTAAAAAATATCCTAAATCGACATACTTTCACCTAAGAAGCCTAAAGTTTTATTTTTAATTTAACTTTAAGTTTTTTATTCCTTTAAATTGAATTTAATCTGTTTCTCTTCCTTTTTTTTCTTCAAAAAATTGCAATATATTTTTAAGAATTATATTGTAAATATAAATAATTAAAAAATATTTATATAATAAATAATTACTGAAAACACTAAATTTTTGTATTGAAATAAAAAATATAATACTTTAATAAGCGAATCAAGAAGTACATCTTGTCACGAATTCTTTTGTCTTTTACATATATTTGAGGGTTAAGGGCTTAAAGGTAACTCGTTAACTCAAGAATACACTAGTTAAAAAGTAAAATAAGTTCTTTTCTTTTTATACCTATATAAGCTTTCAAGAATCTAGGCCATAATAATTAGACTTTCTGCTTTAATGTTCTCGGTAGCACATTGGCAAAAGTTTAATTGAACATTAATTAGTTCTCAGAAGCATTTATAAAGTTTTGATAGTAATGAAATCTTTTATGTAAATATATTAAACTCGATTTTCACAGACTAGTTATAAGAAAAAATATATCAAGCTCCAATAAGATATAAGTAACAACTTGTTTTATTATAAATCTTCTTGATGATATTTTAAGTAATACCATAAAATTTTGTGACAAAGTATTTAATGTTTTAAAAGAAAATTTACGGAAAATTTTTGCCTATACCAGTGACGTCATACTTTATCTCATACCCTTAAATGTAATATTTTTAAATAAATGGTTGAACTAAAAAAAATTTTTAAATTTTATATATTTTTAGAAATCCTTGTGTTTATTTTAAGATATCGAAAATTAAGCCCTTTCAAAATTAATCAATATATCTGCAGATGTTGTCGTGACGGTAAATTACAATCACGTATACAATTGCATATTTTAGCACTTAGTATTATTGTTTCTTCGAAAATCGAATCTTCCGAAAGTTCAAATGTCAAAAGACGCATGGAAATTTATTTCTATTAAAACAAAATCAGTATCAAATTTTATTTCATATAATACTTTTTTAACGTAATTTATTTTGTCAAATTCTCGAAAAACACAATTTTCATCATTTAAATTATTACGTGTAATGAAACTTATGTTAAGTGACATTTTGGTAAAATTCAACTTAAATTCTATAATGTATTAAATAATAATAGCTGTGTAAGTTTTCCAATTCCACGAGTTAAAACTTTTTATCTGTTAATGCTAGTATTAAATATTAAAGTTAGAAACTTATAGAGTCACTAAGTTTCTAAAGTTGAACGATCTGTAAGTGAAGTTTTATATGAATACGTAATCAAGAAAACTTGTGGTAATAAATGAAGAATAAAATATTTATACGTACACACTATCAGAAGGTATTCAAGAATTACTCTAAATAATTGATCTTTAAATTCTTGTTTTTTTTTTTGGTTTAATCATTAATAGATCAATCGATTTTGAAATGCCGAATAAAAATTCTATAAATTAAAATTTGTTTATTCAAGAAATTCAGGAATTTAGAAAGTCGGTGAAAAAATTATAAAAACTAACTATCCATAAGCCTCGAAGTTTTTAGAAATATTTGTAAAAATTAATAATGAGAATAGGAGCCAATGCTATATTTTAAAAACATATTTTTAAACAATATGGTTGATAAACGAAGGAGATAGATTTGTTCTGATTTACTCTCTCGATGGGATTTACGGAAGTATGAACACATGACGTGGTTAGTAAGTTGAAACACAAGTAACCACGTCAGGTACACTGTCCCTTAGATGATTCATTATTAATAATGACACGTGCTGTACAAACTGCGACCGTGTAACAAGCTTTCATGGGGCTATAATTTACCGCGATAATGCTATAAACAAACTAGAACAATTTTTTATTAACTTGATTAAATTCTGTCATTTTCTTCACTCTACTAAATATGAATTATTATTTTTCATTATTGTTCATTAATTAAAAATCGGTTTTCGATAGAAGAAACTCAGAAACTCTAAATTTCTTGGATTGAGTTTTCACTCCATGAAGAGTGAAAATTAGGCCTCTCCAATCAGAGTGAGAAACCTGCTCTAAAAGAGTGAAATTTGATTTCTTATAGAGTGAATTTTTACTCCAATTCGAGTGGAAATTCACTTCGTAATTAGAGTGAGTGTTAACTTTTCATTTGGAGTGGCTCGATTTTCACTCTTCGTGGAGTGAAATTAAGAAATTAAGAGAAAAGGGAAATAAGAAGCAAAAAATTTTAGTGATAGTTTCATCTTGATTAAAAGTTCCTTTTTAATTATTTAAAATCAAAATCAGTTTTTATTGAATATTTTTCTGATGGAATAAAGCCTAAAACATGAATGGTTTGTATTGAGAGTTAATCTTCTTTGTCTATTTTCATTCCAAAAATCACAAACATAACCTAAAAATATTAGCGTCACTACTTAATGTTATTAAATATTTCACTATTTGTTAAGAATTAAAATTCGTTATGTTTTCTTAAAACGGAAAAGCACAAAAATATGTAATAATAATTTTAACAAAAAATTGTTACTACTTATTGGTTTGTTTACATGTGATATATATCTAACACGTGTATTAATTTAACATTTTATTTTCACTATTTTATCATAAAATTTTCCGAAATATTTAATGAAACTTGAATAATTTTGTTGAAAATAGAACTTGGCAGAAAAATCTTCTGACTCAGAGGTAAAAGATCTTTGAAGTTGGTTGCATAATGATCATTAGTGATTTGTTATTTTTATAATTTTTAACGATTCAAGACCTCAAAACGAAAGCTTGTCATCTTGTCAAGTAAAAATAGATCTTTCTCTTTACTTCCACATAAATCAAGTTACTGGTTAGTTTTACACGTAAATGGTAATGTGATAGGTAAAATTTTGTAAAATTGAAAAAAATAGATATGGTGCCGTCTATATTTGATGTTATTTATAGTAAAATTATAAATTAAACTACAATTTTTCTTAAAAGTAACATTACAAGGTCGGTTTTTTTTTCAGAAAACAATTAAAAGTACTGTACGAGAACAATCTATTAAAAAAATATTACGTAACAAATGTGGAGGGTTAAAAATGTTTAAAAATAGCGATACGTAATATATTGACTCCTGTAAAATTAAGAAAAAATTTAAATATATGTCACTTAATGTTTTATATATAAATGAGCATTAGATGGTTTTTTTTTATGTTACCTTCGAGAGGAAGAATGTTTTTAACTTGCGGTTTATCATCAAGGAAATTTTTATTGCAGGCAGTTTTTTTTATAATTTCTTTTTTATGCGAAAACAGCACATTGAGATTATATAAATCATGTTAGGTGGTACATTAACGATCTTGTGAAGTTGATCTTAAATCAAACTGGAAGTCGCGGTTAACCAAATATTTGGACTAATTAAAGAAAATGTTGCTTGTATAACCTTGAATAGGAAAGAAGATATATATATATCTATAATTGAGAACAATGTTCCTTTAGACTATCTAATCATGATTATTGTTTTCTCTCACTAACGTCATTATAATTTCTTTTGTTTAACTTCCGCTTACTTTCTGTATGTCCTATTTGTAGAATTTTTTATGAATTGTATTTTATTTGTTAGTTAAATTACCTTTCTGTTATGTTTAAAAAGGCCAATACAGTTCTAACCATGTGCAACAGTTTAAACTGCTTGATTAAAAACGTAAAAGAGAAAACTGATAAGAATGTAACTAATACTGTCTACAAAATAAACTGTAAAGACTGCTCTGCCTTTTGTATAGGTCAAATAAAAAAGGTTCTTATTACAAGTTTCAGTGAACATGTGAGTTGGTAAAGATAGAACATGAAATTACACAAAACAAAAATAAATTTACAGTGGAGTAAGGATTCCTGAAGTGTGTTCATCATTTTCAAAAGGTATTCTGATTTTATTCAAATTTTAGATTTTGATAGTAAATATTAAGATAAACAAAACCCTATAATATTATTTAAAAAATGTTGATATTTTAATAGTTATTAACAATAAAAGTTTTTTATAAACAATCCAATTGCTTCCGTTCTAATTAACAGAATGTTATAAAAATTTGAACTATTACTTAAAAATAGGCGCTTGTCGAAATACTAAAAGTTTTTTTTAAAAAATGCATGCAATTTGTTTAAATAATCAACACTTGTTATAAACAAATTAAAAATTAAGCCTGTTCTTAGTGAGATATTGACTTCGTTCTTTTTTAATATTATTCTGTATACAATTGTTCACATTTCCCAAAAATAAAATTTTGGGTCCCACATTATAGGAATAAAATACTTTTAATTTTGTTGAAAGAAATACCGTTTAATTACTAATGTGAAGTTTTCAACAACAATATACTATCTATATCTTTTGTTTTTTTCTTTAAATATGCTGAATCGTCAGAAACTTTTAAATTGAGAAAAGCAAAATACAAAAGTTATAATAATTTCTAAAATAAATATTATGAACAGATGCAGTATACACATATGATAGTTAAAAAGTTAGGTTATTATGTTTTATAAATGTTTGAAATCTTATTTTAAATATTTTTAATTTCACGTTTCTTTAAAAATAAATTTGATAGATTAAAATATGTTTTGTAAATATTTTACTATATTATGTAATACATATGCTATGTTTTCGTTTGCAATATAATAAAATGTTAAATTATATTTAAATAATAATTTTTAATAATAACTTTTCTACAATTGTTGAACACAACTAATATATAATCTCGTTTTGTTGTGTTCTAAAATTGTAAAAATATTATTATTAAATAATATTATTTAAATATGATTAAACGTTTTATTATTGCAAACAAAAACAGAGTATATATATAGTAATATATAGTATAGTAAAATATAAAATATTTATTATACATTTAAAATACATTTAGCGAATGTATTTTAATCTATCAAATTCATTTTTAAAGAAACATGAAATAAAAATTTTTAAAAATAAGATTTTAAACATTTATAAAACATTCATAAATAACCTCACTTTTTAATTATCGTATGTGTATACTGTATCTGTTCATAATATTTATTTTAGAAATTATTATAACTTTTGTATTTTGCTTTTCTCAATTTAAAAGTTTCTGACGATTCAGCATATTTAAAGAAAAAAACAAAAGATGTGGATAGTATATTGTTGTTGAAAACTTCACATTAGTAATTAAACGGTATTTCTTTCAACAAAATTAAAAGTGTTTTATTCCTACAATGTGGGCCCCAAAATTTTATTTTTGGGAAATGTGAACAATTGTATACAGAATAATATTGAAAAAGAGCGAAGTCAATATCTCATTAAGAACAGGTTTAATTTTTAATTTGTTTATAACAAGTGTTGATTATTTAAACAAATTGCATGTGTTTTTTAAAAAAACTTTTAGTATTTCGACAAGCGCCTATTTTTAAGTAATAGTTCCAATTTTTATAACATTCTGTTAATTAGAACGGAAGCAATAGGATTGTTTACAAAAAACTTTGATTGTTAATAACTATTAAAATATCAACATTTTTTTAATAATATTATAGGGTTTTGTTTATCTTAATATTTACTATCAAAATCTAAAATTTGAATAAAATTAGAATACCTTTTGAAAATGATGAACACACTTCAGGAATCCTTACTCAGTGAGTAAACATGAGTATAAACTTTCAAAAATCAACCCCTATATAAAACAACACCCATAAAAAAATGTACACTGTTAAAAGTAGGCATCTTTTTATTTAAGATACATTTGTAGTCACTTTTAAGATGTTTCCAATAAGTTAGTAAAAGAATCTTAAAATGCATTAGTTTTTAAGATTTCTTAAGATGGAAAATGAAAATATAAGATACATTTAAACAATTTAAAAGTGACTAGAATGCATTTTAAGTTGTTTCTTTTTACAAAGTTATTGTAATGTAAGTCTGTTTCATTTGTTACACAATGTTAAATAGTAGGGGAGGGTAGCCATCAATGTACCGGGTTTTTCTTCAGAGTCAATTATTAATTATTTTCTTCAACTCTTAATTATTTTTTTCAATTGCCAATTATTTGTTCAATTTTCAATTATTTTAATCAATTTTTAATTATTTTCTTCAGATCTCAATTATTTCCTCCAATTTTTAATTATTTAATTCAATATTCAATAATTCTCGAATTTTTTCAACTATTTTTCAACTATTCATTTATTTATTCAACATCTCAATAACTCCTCCTATTTTCAATTATTTTCTTCTATAATAATCAATAATTCTCGGCTTTTTAAAATTTTTTTTTTTCAATTATCAATTATGTTTTTGAAACTTCAATTCAATTCATCAATTAATTATTATTCAACAATTTTCATAAAATCACATTTTCTTTAATTTCAAATTATTTTCTACAATTCTCAATTAATTTCTTCAAACTACAATTACATTCTTCATTTTTTGTTGTTTTCTTCAAATTCTATAATTGCTGGGTTGTTCAATTTCTTTTTTCTTCAATTATCACTTATTTTCTTCTACTTTCAATCCAATTATTCAATTCTTGAATTATTTTCTTTAATTCTCAATTATAATTTTCGACATTCAATTCCATTTTTCAATTTTTAATTCTTTTCTTTTTCAATATTCAATAACAGTGATTTTTTACAATGAATTTTTTTTTAATTTTCTCAATTATTTTCTTCAGTTTCCAATTTTGTTCTTAATTTCTCAATTATTTTCTTAAATTTCCAATTATTTTTTCATATTTCTTTCAATTTTCAATATCTTCTCAATTTTCTTCAATATTTAACAATTCTCAGCTTTTTTAAATTATATTTTTCTTTCAATTTTTATTTAAATTGATAATTTTCAAATTATTTTCTTCAATTCGCAATTATTTCCGTCGAATTCTAAATTTTTTGCGGTTTTTAAATATTGTCTTTAATTTTTAAGTACTTTCTTCAATTTTCAATTATTTTCTTCAATTTTTAAATATTTTGTTCAATGTTCAATTGTTTGTTTCAATATTCAGTAATCTCGACTTGTTTGAATTATTTTTTTCAATTATTAGTTATTTATTTCATGTTTCAAAACCTCCTTCAATTTTCAATAATTGTCTATGATTTTCAATTATTTTTATCAATTTTTAATTATTTTCTTCAACTCTAAATTATTTTTTTCAATTGCCAATTATTTTCTTCAATTTCCAATTATTTTTTCATATTTCTTTCAATTTTCAATATCTTCTCAATTTTCTTCAATATTTAACAATTCTTAGTTTTTTTAAATTATGTTTTTCTTCCATTTTTTATTTAAATTGATAATTTTTAATTATTTTCTTCAATTCGCAATTATTTCCGTCAATTTCTAAATTTTTTTGCTGTTTTCAAATATTGTCTTTAATTTTTAAGTACTTTCGTCAATTTTCAATTATTTTCTTCAATTTTCAATTATTTCCATTAATTTTTAAATATTTTGTTCAATGTTCAATTGTTTTTTTCAATATTCAGTAATCTCGACTTGTTTCAATTATTTTTTTTCAATTAATAGTTATTTATTTCATGTTTCAAAATCTCCTTCAATTTTCAATAATTTTCTACGATTTTCAATTATTTTAATGAATTTTTAATTATTTTCTTTAACTCTAAATTATTTTTTTCAATTGCCAATTGTTTGAATGAATTTTCATTTATCTTCTTCAATTTTCAATTATTTTCTTCAATTTTCAATTATTTTCATCAATTTTTAATTATTTTCTTCAGATCTCAATTATTTCCTTCAATTATCAATTATGTTTTTGAATCTTCAATTCAATTCATCAATTATTATTCAACAATTTTCATAAAATCACATTTTCTTCAATTTCAATTTTTTTTCTACAATTTTTAATTAATTTCTTCAAATTACAATTACATTCTTTATTTTTTATTGTTTTCTTCCAATTCTGTCATTCCTGGGTTCAATTTATTTTTTCTTCAATTATCACTTATTTTCTCCTTCTTTCCATCCCATTGTTAAATTCTTGAATTATTTTCTTTAATTTTTAATTATAATTTTCGACATTCAATTCCATTCTTTAATTTTCAATTGTTTTTTTTCAATATTCAATAACTCTAGGCTTTTTACAAAGATTTTTTTAAATTCTCAATTATTTTCTTCAATTTCCAGTTTTTTTTCTTAAATTTCAATTATTTTCTTCAACTGACAATTACTCTTTTCAATTTTCAATTATTTTTTTCAATTTCCAATTATTTTCTACAATATTTCTTCATTTCTCAATTATTTTCTCCGATTTTCTACTATTTTCTTCAATTGACAATTATTTTCTTCAATTTTCAATTATTTTCATCAATTTCTAATTAATTTCTTAAATTCTGAAATATTTTCTACGATTTTCAATTATTTTAATCAATTTTTAATTATTATCTTAAACTCTAACTTATTTTTTTTCAATTGCCAATTATTTGATTCAATTTTCAATTATTTTCTTCAATTTTAAATTATTTTCATCAATTTTCAATTACTTTCTTTAGATCTCGATTATTTCCTTGAATTTTTAATTATTTAATTCAGCATTCAATAATTCTCGACTTTTTTCAATTATCATTTATTTATTTCACATCTCAATAACTCCTCCAATTTTCAATTATTTTCTTCTATAACATCAATAATTCTCGGCTTTTTTCAATATTTTTATTTTAATTATCATTTATGTTTTTAAAACTTCAATTCAATTCATCAATTATTATTCAACAATTTTCATAAAATCACATTTTCTTCAATTTCAAATTATTTTCTACAATTCTCAATTAATTTCTTTAAATAACAATTCTATTCTTCAATTTTTAAATCATTTCTTCCAATTACAATTACATTCTTCATTTTTTATATTTTTCTTCAAATTATATAATTCCTGGTTTATTCACTTTCTTTTTTCTTCAATTATTTCTTTTTTTCTTCTACTTTCAATCCCATTGTTCAATTCTTGAATTATTTTCTCTAATTCTCAATTTAATTCAATTATTCAATTTTTTAATTGTTTTTTTCAAATTTCAATAACTCTAGGCTTTTTACAATAATTTTTTAAATTCTTAATTATTTTTTTCAGTTTCCAATTAATTTTTCATATTTCTTTCAATTTCTCAATTTCTTTCAATTTTCAATTGCTTCTCAATTTTCTTCAATATTTAACAATTCTCAGCTTTTTTAAATTATTTTTTTCCTCGTGTTCTTCTTTCAATTTTTATTTTAATTGATAATTTTAAATTATTTTCATCAATTCGCAATTATTTTCGTCGATTTCTAAATTTTTCTGCTGTTTTCAAAAATTTTGTCTTCAATTTACAATTATTTTCTTCAATTTTCAATTACTTTCTTTAATTTTTAAATATTTTGTTCAATGTTCAATTGTTTGTTTCAATATTCAGTAATCTCGACTTGTTTGAATTATTTTTTTTCAATTATTAGTTATTTATTTCATGTTTCAAAACCTCCTTCAATTTTCAATAATTTTCATCTATTTTCAATTTAATTGTTCAATTATTTTTTTCAATTCTCAATTAATTTCTTTAAATTTAAATTATTTTCTTCAATTATCAACTGTTATCTTCAATTTTTGTAGCCATTTGTAGGTCTATTTATAATTAAAATTAATTTTAAGTTTACAAGAGAATAAACCTGGAAAAATAGGAACAAAAACCGGGAAATGACCGGGAATTTTGTGGGTAAGCAAAAAAATTCAAAAGTTATTTTGAGGGATAAAAATATGCTTCAAATTCTAAATCTGACGAGCAAAAAAATCCAAAGTTATTTGAGGGGATGAAAAATGTGGTTAAGAATCCAAATCTTATGATCAAGAATTGAAATTCATTTTAGGAATTTAAAATATGATTCACAGTCTAAATTTGGTGATAAAAAAATCCAAAGTTATTTTAGGGGATGAAAATATACTTTAGAGTGCCGGATTTAAAAGAGACGAATAACAAAAGAATAAGGTCAATGAATTGATCTCAATTTATTTAATGTTTTAAGTTTTTTTATTTTTTTTTTGCATGTAAAAAACGATTGCTATTATCGTGCTTTGAACGATAATTGCAAATGAATACTAATATTGTGCTCTGCACAATTCGCTGTCGCGTGATAAATTTGAAGCGTGTCATGTCGCTCCTAGCAAAAAATAACAACCTCCCTATATCAACTCTCAACTTTTCTCGCTGAATTAACACCTATCTTTTTTATTTTTCCATTCAGCCGATTGTCCATCCCAATGACGTATTGACAATTCTCAGTTCCCTGTATACAAATTTTGAAAATTTTCAACTATACAATTAAAATCCAAAGATTGACTAATGTATATTTTATTGCAGAGTTTACAGCGATCTTTAAAAATTTTAATTATTTTTGGATTTGTAAACAAAACCTTGCATTATTGTAATTATTATTTTTTTTTATTTTGCAAAATTTGCAATTTATTGAATTCTTGTTTATCAGAAATATTTACAGAAATTTTAGAAAACATAATTACCATTTAATATAAATTTTATTTTCTTGAAACTTGATTTATCGTAATTTTTATACACCTCTAAATTCTCTATTAATTTGATTTTTGTTTGACTGAATATTTTTTTAACTAAATTTTTGCACATTTAAAATTTACCTAATAGAAAAATATATAAATTACGAGGCATAAATAAATAATTAAATAGTCACTGATAAATAATCTGACTGATAAAAATTATGCATAATTTTCTTAATCAATTTACCTACGAATCAATATTGCAGAAAATATTATTTTCTTATGAAATTACAACAGTTTAATAAATATTTTGATTTTTATAATTCTTCATGTGCTTTTATTTGTACCTGGTTATATTTTAATTTTTATTAATTTTGTTTGTTTCAGAATTGCCAGCCGAAGAGGGTAAGATTGTATTTCTCTTAATTTCAACGTCCTTCAGGTAAAATTTATTTGAAGAAACTGGTATCGATTTTTATCAATAGATAATTAACATTTCGATTATGTAAGTTTGCCCAATTTTCGAAATAAACTACAAAAGTAGAATGATTTTTTGTTTTTCAAAAGAATTTCGATTGTTCAATTGATTTGCAAAATAGGCCAAAAATAAGTTGGTGGTTTAATTTCCGTAGTTCTAAACCTTTCTCAAACTATTGAATTGGAATTGAAGGCAGATTGAAGTGATATGAATGATTGATAAGAATGGGAGGAATTTCAATAAAAGGGAATTTATCAGAAGAAAGACGAGCTTAGAATTATTATGGATAAAAGGCATTTTTTTGTACCAAACATTTAATATTAATGTGACTGGAACTATAGTCAATTTCAATTTTAAAATCTTGTTTACTCTGTAGAAAATTGTATAAAGAAACAATTTCAAACTACTTTTTAAATTTGAATGAAATATTGTTTATCAATAATAGAAGCTTTGCGTGCAGAAAAGTAAAATCGAACTGATTAAAAATTAAAAAAAATTGAAGGTTAATATGTTTAAAGTTTTTAAAAGTACCTTTACAATCCGAACTGAATATTATAAACAATAAAATCTTTAATTTTAGAAAAGAGGTTTAAAAATTCAGTTACATTTTGAAAAAAGTTTGAATTATCTCGATTTTAAAAATCGGTTACTAATTAAAGTTTGTAAAAATTTTGACTAGTTTTTAATGAAATTTGACTATTTGAATTAGTTGATTTTTGTAATTTATTCTAGTTTCTTTGAAAAGTTGATAAAAATTAGAAGAAATTTAGTGTTTTTACAAAATTTAGTAAAGAAAAAGATGAGGGGAAAAAAGTTGCGTATTTTTAATTTTTACAAAAATTCCCTATTCTATTTTTAAAAATCCTCAATTCATATCTAATTGATGTCGTAATCAGATAAGAATCTTGAAAGGAAGTTTGCCAAGTTTTCTTAACAGCTGTTTCGATTTACGTCAAACACTCTTTAATTTTATTCAAATAATTTTCTTCGCTAGATTAATTAAATTAATTTACAATAGAAAATATCGAAATTGTTCGTTCTGTCATATTTATTTCAATAATTCTCAAAAATAATTTTACAAAATCTTTTCAATTGTATTACAAATTTTTTTTCTATTAACTCTTCTTTGTAGACTTTTATCATGAAAGATTTTATTAAATTCCAAATATTAGTTACAGGCAGTTAAAAGTATTTTATAACAAAAATCTAACATTTTCGTGTATGATTTTGTCGATTAATTATGATTATTTTTTAGAAAAATTTTTAATCAAGTATTCATAGTTTTTTTTTTTATTATTTTGAAATAAATAAAATAGTTTTTATGAAAAAGTGAATAAATTATTCTGTCTAATGGAAGTTTTATTTATTATTGTTATTGATTTGTTAATTGAAAAATGTTTTTTTTTTTTTTGTAGAATGCATCTAGTTTCTTGTCAATGTCAGGGAAAAAGAAATTTATAAACGTCGTGGGATTTGTCACTATTTAGGTCACCTTTTATCCATACTGTTCATTTGGATTGACAGGAGTATTACGGATCTATCTATAACCTATCTATAACATTTGTACGAAACGAGGAAATATACGACAAGCAGAAATTAATCAAATATTTAAGCGCAGATATTACGTTTAATTTTGATCTAATTTCTCAACTTCAAAAAATTAATCTTAAAATCCAAAGATTCTTTAGAGTAAAAAAAGTTGCCGAGTGCGAAATTTAAGGGATCTTGTAAATTTCTTAGGCCATAAATAACAAATTATTGAGAAAGTCTGTAAATCGAGCAAAAATCCAAATTTATTTTCTGAGTAATCCGGTCATTTATTTAATTTTTGTTTGTTTTTTTCAGTGAAATAAATTTGGTTTCACAAGGAAAAAAAATCGCTTTTCCAATGATAAAATCACAGTGAGCTGTTGGCAGATAAGATACTTGGACAAATTAATTGGTCACACGTGTTGTACTTTCTTCGTTTAAAGTTGAGTCAGTGGTTCATAGATTTGTAGCCTCATCAGTGAATTGCAATTAATGAAATTGACAAACGCAGACCAAGGAACGATATGACGTCAATTGCTAATGGCAAAGGCAGTTGCCATCAAGGTCGTCAGACTTGCTACTATCCAGAGTTTCACTCTTTTCTTCATTATACACTGATATTGTAGTTTGCTTTTGTTCTATGAATGCATTCACCAACTAAACTTACGTCCTCGATATTTTTCTCGTCTAGCAAAAGCCTTTCAAAAATAATTTGTATTTTAAAATCGAAACTCTTTCTCAGTCTCGGTCGGGTTGTTTAATAAATGAAGAAATACTCTCTAGAAAAATTCGCCAGTCGAGAGAAATTTGATGCTTTAGAAAAAAAAAGAACAAAAAAAATTTATATTAGTTGAAATATATATTTATCAAGTCTTTATGTATATGTAAAATTATTGTTGGAGTTAAATACTTTATTTAAAGAAAAAATATGTAAGAAAAATAAAAAGATATGTTACTGCCTTTATCGGACTCGACAAACATTGGAAATCCAATTACCGTGCCCCAATTATCGGACTCGTAGAATTGTTTAAAATATTCAATATAAAGCATAACAAATTAAAAAATATATATATATAAAAGGAACAAATCCGAGAAAATTGTAATTTATGATCCGGGAAGTCAGGGAATTAGAAATTATGTCAATTTAAATTTAGGTTAAAGCTGTACGATGAAATTTTACTTTATGTAACTGTAGAAAGAATATTTAGTTTAGTCGGATGTCTTTACGAATCGCAAAATTGGTATGATTCGAGTCTATTAATTTGCTGCTTGTTTCGAAATTTCTGAAAGCAGTCCAATTACACGAGCAAACGTTCCAATGTCACGAGCTTAATTCTGCTAATCCTATTATGTGCTGGGTGTAATCATATTAAAAATAGTCAGCGATTCGAAACTTGAGGCATTTGTAACAATTAGATAACAGAGCGGGCAAAGTTGATACCAGTTTCTTGAAATACTATTTCTTGCATCAAGGTTTGGCCAGTGACACTGAAGTCCAAGGATTTTAAGAGTTTATTATTAACAGAGAGCTTGTCAATATGAAGTACTTATTCGAGCGTGACGTTAAAGGCAGACTCTGCGTTGAGTTGCTTGTGACGCAGGTTCTTTTTTTAATTTCCTGTCGTATTAGTCTCGGAAAATCTGTAGAGATCGTTTCAACATAAAGAAAAAAGAGAAAAAGAAAAATACTACTATATTTAACCTGGCTCTTTTTACTTGCAGGAAAATCCATCTGGCAACTCGTCTTGGAACAATTCGACGACCTTCTAGTTAAGATTCTTCTATTAGCCGCTATTATTTCTTTCGTAAGTGATGCGCAATGATTTTAATTTGATTTCTGTTGATTACAATTAAAATGACTTATTATTTTAACCGAGGGGTAATAACTCAAAAAAAAAAAATCAGGTGTACACCTCTTGCTTTGATTTACGCCAAGATATTTCGCAATGTTTTCAAAACAATTCAAATCACTATATTGAGTAGGTGACTTTTAATTTATGGGATTTGTACAGCCCTCATCAGGTCTGTATCAGCCGATTCAAAATGTTTCCTAAACTTGAAGATATTAAAATCATTAATACACCTGGATTGACGAGTTGATTACCCTTCGACTTTTTGTGACAATAAGATAAGACTTTTTGACCTAAATTTTCATAACAATTGTAACAGGTATTAGCTTTATTTGAAGAGCATGACGATGCGTTCACGGCGTTTGTCGAACCCTTCGTTATTCTGCTCATCCTTATTGCCAATGCCGTCGTTGGTGTGTGGCAAGAACGTAATGCAGAATCGGCGATTGAAGCGCTTAAAGAATACGAACCCGAAATGGGTAAAGTTGTCAGAGGGGACAAATCTGGAGTCCAGAGGATTCGAGCGAAGGAGATCGTTCCCGGTGACATTGTTGAGGTGTCGGTCGGTGACAAAATCCCAGCCGATATTCGACTCACGAAAATTTTCTCGACCACTCTCAGGATTGATCAGTCCATCCTGACTGGTGAGTCAGTCTCTGTTATAAAGCACACGGATGCCATTCCAGATCCACGTGCTGTCAATCAGGTATGTAAACATTCTCAGTTTATTCATTTGATTCATTTTAAGGGTTCCGTATAGTTGAATCCCTTATTAAAGCTCTATTAAAATCACCATGTATGTCTTTTCTCAAACCCCTCATAACTTTTAAACTATTTGACATAGAGACTTAAAATTTGATACACCCATGTAATTTCATATTAGATTTACGAAAATAGTGATGGGAATTCATTGTCATAGCTTTTTCCAAGAGAATTTGAAAAGAATGCATTAAAATGACTAAACCTTATAGAGTTCCCCTAACAACATCTTTACAAAATCTCTTAATTAATTACTATCTTTACTTCTTAATATCTTAACGAACATTCCCTAACTCTTTTTCACTTACATTCTTTACCTTGCTACGAATCTTAACATTCTAACCTTACTTCATAGATCCCTCTACACACCTTTCATTCACTCTTCCTCTATCTTTCTTATTCTCACCTATCTTTAAGTGGGCGATTATCGGAATATTCCCGAGAGGAGAAGTGCCTACCCCCACCACCGGGCACTACCGAGCATCCCAGCGCTCGGTCTGCCATTGTCTGCTAATGCGTTTTTCTATAACCTCATTAAAGACCATTAGGTCGGTAATGAGGTTTTACAAAAAATTTTTTTTTTTTAAATTTTGATATAAAATTACTTTTAGCGTTAGATTCGTAATCTGTGTTCCTTGACGATTACGAGCATATAAAATTTTTTTCAAAATTTCCAATTTTTAATGTTTTTTACTTTATAAACAAATAGTTTTCAGCCATAAAAAATTTGTTAATTTCCGTAATTTTTTAATATTTTTTTTAGGTATTTCAAATGTAAATACAGTAGGAACTCGGTTATCCGGATACATGCCTGCATCCATTAGTCCGGATAATCGAATCTCTACTGTATTTTATTTGTTGTACCACCTTTCGTGTCCGACCTTTCCATGTCAGTAAATGTCCACTTTTTTCCCTACTAATTTGAATTTTCCCTTCACACTTTTTCCACGGAAAAAAGTGGACATTTACTGACATGGAAAGGTCGGACACGAAAGGTGGTACAACAAATAAAATACAGTAGAGATTCGATTATCCGGACTAATGGATGCAGGCATGTATCCGGATAACCGAGTTCCTACTGTATTTACATTTGAAATACCTAAAAAAAATATTAAAAAATTACGGAAATTAACAAATTTTTTATGGCTGAAAACTATTTGTTTATAAAGTAAAAAACATTAAAAATTGGAAATTTTGAAAAAAATTTTATATGCTCGTAATCGTCAAGGAACACAGATTACGAATCTAACGCTAAAAGTAATTTTATATCAAAATTTAAAAAAAAAAAATTTTTGTAAAACCTCATTACCGACCTAATGGTCTTTAATGAGGTTATAGAAAAACGCATTAGCAGACAATGGCAGACCGAGCGCTGGGATGCTCGGTAGTGCCCGGTGGTGGGGGTAGGCACTTCTCCTCTCGGGAATATTCCGATATGTGCCCCTTTAAGTATCTCTTAATCTCTTCTCTCGTTTCTCCTTTCGAAATTCATTCTCTCTTCATCCCATTTCTCCATATTCTCATCTTTCCTACTTCTACAAAATTCCCTTTTCTCCTCTCGTCCCAAACTCTGATGCACAAATCAGTCTCTTCCTTGTTCGTTACGAATTCTATCCTCAATTCATTCCTCTCTCCTCTTTAACCTTCCCTTATTTCTCAAGACTTTTCTGCTTTCCTCCTCATTTCCGTTCCTCAATATCCAAGTTGCTAATTCTTCCCTTTCTTCTTTCCCCACATCTTTAACATTCTTAACTTCCACTTAAACTTCGTCTTTTCTAAACAATCTTTCTATTTCGTCCCTACTTTCCCTTTTTCTCATTCTCAACCCTGTAACAACTATGGTATCATTTCTTTTCCTTCTTTCCCCAACTCTCCTCCAATTCCGTAATCCTTTTCCTAATTACACTATTCTCTTCCTTCTTTTTTTAAATTCTTTTTTCAATCCCCCTCGACTCTATCAACTCTTTCCAGCTTTTCCATTTCTTCTATTCTTGTTTCTTTCTCCCTTATCTCCTTACTTTGCAACTCTTCTAACTTTTTACAAATCTTTTCTTCTCCACTTCTCATCTAACTTTTTCAACATCTTATTTCTCCTAGTTCCAATTCCGCTTCTTTTTCTATACAGAAAAACAGACTGATTACCTTCACTGAAAATCATGATAACTTGGTCAAAAAATAAGATAGAGAGTTGAAACTTACAAATTTGGAAAGCTTATTAGTCGATATATTGAAAGAAAAAAATTATTGGATTTTTAAACAATCGTTCAATATATTTAATTCGCTGCTTAATCTACAAAAAGGATATGAGAAAATTGAAACTTACTTTATCTTCTTTGTTAAAATGTCAGTTTTAATTTAAGCTAAGAAAACGTAAATATTATGTGGTTTTCTTGAGAGGGATAAGAAACAATAACCCTACAACCTGGGGAAAATCTTTGGTAAAATCTCTAAAAGAAGTTGAACTTAGGGAAACATTGATATGGATGATAAAAGGTGTAGAAAGTAGAAAATGTTACGAAAATTTGAGAAAAGGGTCAAGTATTAAAAGGGATCAAGGAATACAGGGAGATTGGGAAAAAATAGAAAACTCAACGTATTGTAAAAACTATAAAGCAATAAGGAAAGAAATGGGAGTAGAAAAATATTGGAGGAATAAGAGGCTTAGTTATGGGGAGAAAAGGGAATGAACGAAACAGAAGTAGATGGAAAATTAATAAAAACATTGAATGGTAAGCCGAGCCTTGGTGTCTGTAGATACGGGAGCTAATTAAAAAAATTAGCTAGAGAAAAAATAGAATTGAATAAGGATAGAGGAGAATCGGATTTAGAGGACTAAAGGGAGTGTATTTATACTGTAATATATAAAGGAATGAAAGTAATATTATAGTAGATTAATAGTATGTAGGGGAGACAGGCCAACAGTGGATAGTAAAAATTTCCAACAGTTGTAATTATTTCAGGCTGAAGTAATGAATAAAATGTTTAACACTAATGAAGCTTATCTATTCAATTAATTATCACAATCAGCAAAATGGACCTAAAATTAACAACTCATTTATAATAAGTATTTTTATAATACGATAAAAAGTTACTAAAAAATTAGCTCCTGCCAACAGTAGTTAATCCGTTCTTATTTGAAAAATATAAATTGTGGAATAGCTTTTTAACCGTAATACATTTCCTTGATAAGTATTCTTGAAAATAAAATCAATTAGTCAACATAAAAGTTGTTTATTCTTTATTAAGCGGTTCTCGAAATATGACTAAAAATGTTCCAGCATGTTTTCCTTAAAAATCAGTCAAAACCGTGGCTTTTACCTAAAAATAAACGTTTTTGAGAAAAATATGCTTGAACATTTTTAGTCATATCTCGTAAACCACTGAACATTTCTCAAGTTTTCTTAGCTGAAATTAAAACTGACATTTCGACAAACAAGGTGAAGTAAGTTTAGTTTTTTTCATGTCATTGTTGTAAATCAGGCAGTGAGTTAAAGATATTAAAAGATTGTTAAAAAATTCAAGAATTTTTTCTTCTAACTTATCAACTAATATAATCACTTTGAAGTTTCTAACAAATTTAATTAATAGGTTTCTAAATCAGAATTAATTAGACTTTCCAAATCTGTAAGTTTCAACTCTCTATAGTAATTTTTGACCGAGTTATCGTTATTTTAAGTGAGTTGTAGGGGAGACCGGGGTTAGTTGGGTCATTGCAGTTTACTCAAATGTTATTGGTCGAATTAATTCCTCTCTACACAAAAATTATTTTACACAGTGAAATGCAAGTTTGTGCCAAGTTTCATTATTATATCATCATTAATGTGAAGTAAATGTAAGAAATACTAATTTGGATACTCCAAAGTAAATTTTTACCCACATGGTTTTTTTATTATATCTTCCTGAGTAATATGTTAAGGAAAATTTTAATTATCAAATTTTGATTTTTGGATATTTGCTTTTGAAGGATAATGAAGAGATTGGGTCGTTTTGACCAGGGTTTAATTACATTTAACTACCAGTAATTTATTTCAATCAATCAACATTAATGGTAATACTTTTTAACATTTTGGAATGAAAAACTGCGTTTCTTTAATATGAGCAGTTCTTCTAATTTATGGTCTTATACTTTCATTATTTTACGTTCAATATATTTATTTTTCAATTTCTTTTATTATAAAATAACCCTAAAAACTAAATTTATTATATAAAGTAATGTTTTAACGTTTAAACAGTAACATTTCAATCATGACCCAAACTTTGGATTACCAAAGTGACATTTGGTCACTTTGGATTACTCCAAAACGAATGTTCCCAAAAAAACTAAACATGATAACGGGACTTTTTCTTTTTTAAACGAAAGCTGAAATATTAGAGCAAGTTTCCTGTGCGATAAGGTTTTCATAAATTGAATATTAACGAAGTTAAATAACGAAGAGTGCAAAATGTCTCAACCAGCCCCGATCTCCCCTATTTTTTCTATCTGCTCAGGTCACAATTTTCGACGGTAATGTACTTATGTAGTTTGACGAACCTGATTGAAAGCTGATAGCATCACGTTGTCAAGGACAAAACATTTTTTTTTCAATAAAAATGTGTCGCTTCCCTCCTAGTGGTCAATTTTAAATCCAGGGATCACAGGTTGTCCCTATTCACCTTTTTTCCCCTATTTTAAAATTTTGCACCTATTTCCCCTATTTTAAAGAATTGTCCCCTATTTCCCCTTTTTCTAATTTTCAGTATTAAAGTTTATAGTTCTAGCCAAAAATTTTAGCAGTTCAATATAAAGAAAAAAATTTTATAAAAACCCAGCCCAATTAATTTACATTAATCTGCATCAGTCAATAGAAAATCCCCATTAAAAATACATGGGGAAAAATAAACTTTTAAAAATAAATTCCCAACTTTTTTAATTCATAAGCTAAAAATATTTTAGGTCATAAATTTCTTCATTTTTAGCCATATTTTAAGATATAATGTTTAAAGAAATAAAATTTTCAAAATGTCGGGTGTTATAAAAAATATGTAGAAATAATACATTGCAATATGTGCAACCTTTTATCACATAAATATTCAAAGAATTCAACAAGTCTTATTTGGAGATTTTTGAGGACGCAAATAAAGATTCCGAAGTCAAAAATTAATTTTTAAAAATTTTGGATATACATTCTCGTGTAAAAAATTCAGTTTTCAAAAAAATTACATTACATCATCAATTTTTTTAATACAGTCTACAAATATTTAATTTTTACATCTCTTCTCAATTATCTTTTTCATTTTTATTCATTTTTAAAGTCCTTTTGTCAATTTTCAAATAATTCTAAGATTTTGAACTTCATTTTTTCGTATATCAATTATTTTCTTCTGTCTTTAACTTATTGTCAGGAATATTTAAATTTATTACACAAGTTTTCATTTATTTTTGTCATTTTTATATTATTTTCTTAAAATTTCAATTATATTCTAAAATCTATAAATTATTGCCAAGAATATTCAAATTTTCTACACAATTTTCAATTTACTTTCGTCATTTTTTAATTATTTGCTTAAAAATTTCAATTACTTTTGTCATATTTCTTAGTATTTTCGTCATTCTCAAATTATTTTCTTCATATTTCTATTATTTTTGGCATATTAGAATTATTTTCTACAAATTTCAATTATTATATTCAATTTTTTTTGTCATGAATTTTTAAATTTTACACCAATTTTAATTTATTTTCTTCAAATTTTAAAAATTGTCTTCATTCTTTTTATTATTGTAATGAATTTATTAATTTTTTACAACTTTTTCAATTATTTTCTACACGTTTCAATTATTTTCTAGAAACTTTAATTACTTTCTTCATATTTAAATTTTTTGACTTTTTTTAATTAGTCTATTAAATTACAATTATTTTTTTAAACTTCAATTACTTTCTTCTAATTTAAATTATTTTCTTTAAACTTTAAATTATTGCCATAAATTTTTTAATTTATTACACAAATTTTCATTTATTTTTGTAATATTTCAAGTATTTTCTTAAAATTTCAATTATGTTTTTAATCCTTATTTTATTGTCAGAAGTATTTAAATTTTCTACACAAATTTCAATTTAGTTTTGCTATTTTTTAAATTATTTTCTTCAAATTTCAATTACTTTTGTCATTATTCAATTATTTCTGTCATTTTCCAATTATTTTCTTCATATTTTTATTATTTTTGGCATTTTAAAATTATTTTTATCAAATTTCAATTATTTTATTCAATTTTGTTTATTGTCAAGAAATTAAAAAAATTTTACACCAGTTTTCAATAAATTTCTTCAAAATTTCAATCATTTTCTTAATCCTTTTTATTATTCTCATAAATTTATTAATTTTTTACAACTTTTTAAATTTTTTTTTCAATTATTTCTACAAATTTCAATTACTTTCCTTATATTTAAATTTTATGACATTTTGCAATTATTGTCTTCAAATTTCAATTTTTTCCTTTAGACTTCAATTAATTTCTAAAACTTTCAATTATTTTCCTCAAACTTCCAATATTTTTTTCAAAGGTTCAATTATTGTCTATAAATTTTTAATTTTTAAACCAGCTTTCAATTATTTTCCTCAAACTTCCAATATTTTTTTCAAAGGTTCAATTATTGTCTATAAATTTTTAATTTTTAAACCAGCTTTCAATTATTTATCTCATTATTCAACTAGTTTCTTAATTTTTCAATTTTTTCGTCAATTTTTCAAGTATTGTCTTCAAATTTATAATTTTTTACACTTTTTCCAATTATTTTCTACCAATTTCAATTCCTTTTCTCATATTTAATTTTTTTGGCATTTTTGAATTATTCTCTTCAAATTTCAATTATTTTCTTCAAACGTCAATTAATATCTTCAACTTTGAATTATTTTCCTCAATCTTCTAATACTTTTTTCAATTTTTCAATGTTTATTATCTATAAATTATCAATTACTTACATCAGTTATCAAGTATTTTTGTCATTTCTCAATTATTTTTTTCAAACAACTATTATTTTTGTTATTATTCAAATATTTTTGACATTTAGGAATTATTTTCTTTAAATGTCATTTTCTTCAATCTTTTTATTATTGTTGTCTATAAATTTTTAATTTTTACACTTGCTTTTAATTATTTATGACATTATTCAATTAGTTTCTTCACGTTTCAATTATGTCCTTAATTTTTCAATTAAAGTAATACATTTTTTATTTTTTACTTCGTTTTTTGAGTTATATTTCTCATTAATTTTTTTTTCCAAATTTCAGTTTTTTATGGTAATTTTTCAACTGTTTTCTACATATTTTCTACATATGTAAATTTTTTTTATTTTCTTTTAAATGTGAATCATTATTTTTCGTCAAATTTTACTTATTTTTATCATGCTTCAATTATTTTCTTGTAATTACAAGTATTCTTTACATTTTTCAATTATTTTCTTTAAATTTCAATTATTTTGTTTTAAATTAAAATTTTTTGTCTTCATTTCTTGATTTTTAATTCATTTTCCAATTAGTTTTCTCATTTAACAAATTTTTTTTTCAAATTTGATATTGGGGAGCCCTGATTAATTATTTGCCTGCTGGCGGGCCCCAAATTAATATCAGTAATATTTTGTTTATTATTGCAAATTATTGTTTATTCACTTTTCTCACTTGAAAACTCCCTATTTATTCACCTTTTTAAAATAAAAAATCACTTTTTTGTACTATTTTCAATCTACAAGTCCGCTGGCAGTCCTGTATAATGTTTCCTTATTTAAAATTTGTGAATAAAAAAGTCCTATAAAATCTTCAAGTACATAAGTTGAAGCAAATTTTTTGTCCCCTTTTTGTCCCCTATTTTTGAAAAAATTCGCACCTATTCACCTTTTTCAGTAGCAATAGGTACTGTGATCCCTGTAAATCTCTAGCCCACATAGTTGAAAAATTAGGGAGGTACGGAATCCTTTGGTTTTTTTAGGACGAGTGTAACTCGCACTTGCCCAATTTTTTAAATTGCTTTGCCAATAATTGTTATTTTCTTGCAGGATAAGAAAAATATTCTCTTCTCTGGTACTAACGTAGCTGCCGGTAAAGCTCGTGGTGTTGTCATTGGAACTGGACTGAACACTGCCATTGGTAAGATCCGAACTGAGATGTCAGAGACGGAGGAAATCAAGACACCACTACAGCAGAAATTGGACGAGTTTGGCGAACAATTGTCCAAGGTCATTTCTGTGATTTGTGTGGCCGTCTGGGCCATCAACATTGGTCATTTTAATGATCCCGCGCACGGCGGTTCCTGGATCAAGGGAGCCATCTATTATTTCAAAATTGCCGTCGCTTTAGCTGTCGCCGCCATTCCAGAAGGTTTACCAGCCGTCATCACGACCTGTCTGGCTTTAGGTACAAGGAGAATGGCCAAGAAGAACGCCATCGTGCGATCTCTGCCGTCCGTTGAAACTCTTGGTTGTACTTCCGTTATCTGCTCCGACAAAACTGGAACTCTGACCACCAATCAGATGTCTGTCAGTCGGTATGTATTACTTTTGTATTTCCAGGGTGTCTACTAAGAGGGAAATAACCGGGAATTTAAATTGACCGGGAAAAACCGGCAATTAACCAGGAATTTTCTGTCAAACCGGGAATTTTCTTTCCGGGCTAATAAATTTGACTAATATAACAATTTGTTTTATAAATAGAGATAATAACTTTATGCATTTTCAACAAAAAATTTTTTAAACAAAAATTATATAACTTTTAAGCAGCAAGACAAAATTCAATGGCCCAAATGTTAAAACGAAGTTAGCTGTGTTCTTTTTAAGATTCCAAAAGAAATGAATTACACAGTTACTTTCTTGATATTTAATTTTAATAAATTATAAATGTAAACATTGGAGATTTCTGTTGGTAAACAAATCAATATGGTTGCGTGCGCATTTCTATTTAAGAGAAATAAGCAGTCTACTAACCGGGAAAACCGGGAATTTAAACTGACCGAGAAAAACCGGGAATTTTCTTTCTGGGCTAATAAATTTCACTAATATATAAATTTGTTTGATAAATGAAGATGGTAACTTTATACATTTTGAATCAATCTGATTATGCGTTTAAATTTTGTGTAATTATGCGACAATTATGCAATTAGAAAATATACATTAAAAGATTTTAAATAATATAATATATTCCCATGAAATATAGATGTTTGTCTACTATCTTTTTTTCTTAACGCTAACAATACCGCAGAAACAATAAAAGACATTAAACATGAAAAAGTAAAATTATTATGAAAAAATGTAGATAGAACTTCAGTTTTTTTATTAGACCGTACATTGCATAATAGTTTATATAGTTATGGGCAATTCTATTGTGTGCTTTCAATTATCAATTATTTTCACCATATTTCAATTATTTTCTTCTATATTCAATAATTTTCGGCTTTTTTCAATATGTTTTTTTCCAATTATCGATTATGTTCTTGAAGCTTCAATTCAATTATTCAACTATTTTCAGAAATTCATAATTATTTTCTTCAACTGACAATTATTCTTTTCAATTTTCAATTATTTTCTTTAATTTCCAATTATTGTCTACAATTCCCAATTATTTTCTTCTATTTTGAATTATTTTCATTAAGGGCATGTGATGGATTATGACGTCACTGGTATAGGCAAAATTTGTCCGCAACTTTTCTCTTAAAATATTGAATATTTTTTTATGAAACTTGGTAGAATTACTTAAAATGTTATTAAGAAGGTCTCTCAGACCCGATTTTGTTTGATTTTTGTCTCAAAATTGATTTTTAAAAAAGTTTGCAATTTTTCAAAAATTTCCAAAAATTAACTTACGGCCAAAATTTAAACAAATTCGGGTCTGAGAGACCTTCATAATGACATTTTAAGTAATTCTACCAAGTTTCATGAAAAAATATTCAATATTTTAAGAGAAAAGTTACGGACAAATTTTGCCTATACCAGTTACGTCATAATCCATTACATGCCCTTAATTTCAAATTATTTCTTCATTTCTCAATTATTTTCTTCGATTTTCTACTATTTTCTTAAATTGCCAATTCTTTTCTTCAATTTTCAATTATTTTCATCAATTTCTAAATAACTTATTTAGTTCTGAAATATTTTCTACGATTTTCAATTATTTTAATCAATTTTGAATTATTTTCTTCAACTCTAAATTATTTTTTTCAATTGCCAATTATTTGATTCAATTTTCAATTTTTTCTTCAATTTTCAATTATTTTCATCAATTTTTCATTATTTTCTTCAGATCTCAATTATTTTAATCAATTTTTAATTATTTATTTTAATATTCAATAATTCTCGACTTCCTTCAACTATTTTTTTTCAATTATAATTTTTTTTTATTTCACATCTCAATAACTCCTCCAATTTTTAATTATTTTCTTCTATAATCAACAATTCTCGGCTTTTCTCAATATTTTTTTTCAATTATCAATTATGTTTTTGAAACTTTAATTTAATTTATCAATTATTATTTAACAATTTTCATAAAGTCACATTTTCTTCGATTTCAAACTATTTTCTACAATTTTTAATTAATTTCTTCAAATTCTATAATTCCTGGGTTGTTCAATTTCTTTTTTCTTCAATTATCACTTATTTTTTTCTACTCTCAATTCCATTGTTCAATTCTTGAATTGTTTTCTTTAATTCTCAATTATAATTTTCGACATTGAATTCCATTCTTTAATTTTCAATTGTGTTTTTCAATATTCAATAACTCTAGGCTTTTTACAATGATTTTTTTTAAATTGTCAATTGTATTCTTCAATTTCCAATTTTGTTCTTAAATTTCAATTATTTTCTTCAATTTCTAAATATTTTTTCATTTTTCTTTCAATTTCATTCAATTTTCAATTTCTTCTCAATTTTCTACAATATTTAACAATTCTCAGCTTTTTTAAATTATGTTTTTTCTCGTGTTCTTCTTTCAATTTTAATGCAAATTAATCATTTTTAAATTATTTTCACCAATTTGCAATTATTTCCGTCGATTTCTAAATTTTTCTGCTGTTTTCAAATATTGTCTTCAATTTTTAAGTACTTTCTTCAATTTTCAATTATTTTCCTTAATTTTTAATTGTTGTGTTCAATTTTCAATTGTTTGTTTCAATATTCAGTAATCTCGACTTTTTTCAATGATTTTTTTTTAAATTCTCAATTATTTTCTTCAATTTCCAATTATTTTTTCATTTTTCTTTCAATTTTCAAATTCTTCTCAATTTTCTTCAATATTCAACAATTCTCAGCTTTTTTAAATTATGTTTTTCTTTCAATTTTAATGTAAATTAATAATTTTTAAATTATTTTCACCAATTTGCAATTATTTCTGTCGATTTCTAAATTTTCTGCTGTTTTCAAATATTGTCTTCAATTTTTAAGTACTTTCATCAATTTTCAATTATTATCTTTAATTTTTAATAATTTTGTTCAATTTTCAATTGTTTGTTTCAATATTCAGTAATCTTGACTTTTTTCAATTATTTTTTTTACAATTATCAGTTATTTATTTCATGTTTCAAAATCTCCTTTAATTTTAAATAATTTTCTTCTATTTTCAATTTAGTTGTTAAATTATTATTTTTTAATTCTCAATTAATTTCTTTAAATAACAATTCTTTTCTTTAACTTTTAATGTTTTCTTCAATATTAAATAATTCCTTGCATTTTCCATTTTTTTGTTAATTATAAATTATTTTCTTCTTTTTTCAGTCCAATTGTTTAGTAATTTTCTTTAATTCTCAATTATTGTATTCCAATTTCAATTTTATTTCTCAATTTTCAATTGTTTTTTTTTTTTTAATTCAATAATTCTGTGTTTTTCTGTTTTCAATTTGATTATTTAATTTCCAATATATTTCTTTAATTTTGAATTATTAACTTAAATTTTAAATTATTTTTTTGGATTTTCTATCTAGTTAACCAATTTTCAATTATATTCTTTGAGTTTAATAACCATTGTTCAATTTTTTCAATTATTGTTCAATCGTAGATTAATATTTACTTTTTTTTAATTTTGTTTCTAATTGTCAAATATCTTTGACATTGTTCAATTATTTCTTTCCATTATTAATTATTTCTTTTCATTATTAATTGTTTCTTTTAATTCTTAATTATTATTTTCTGTAAAGTTTAATATTTATTCTTCAAATCTCAATTATTTTTTTTTATTTCAATTATTTTTTTACAATGACTTTTTTTTAAATTTTCAATTATTTTCTTCAATTTCCAGTTTAGTTCTTAAATTTCAATTATTTTCTTCAATTTCCAAATTTGTTCTTAAATTTCAATTATTTTCTTCAATTTCCAATTACTTTTTTCATATTTCTTTCAATTTCTCAATTTCTTTCAATTTTCAATATCTTCTCAATTTTCTTCAATATTTAACAATTCTCAGTTTTTTAAATTATGCTTTTCTTTCAATTTTTATTTAAATTGATAATTTTTAAATTATTTCCGTCGATTTCTAAATTTTTCTGCTGTTGTCAAATATTGTCTTTAATTTTTAAGTACTTTCTTCAATTTTCAATTATTTTCTTCAATGTTCAATTATTTTCTTTGATTAATTTGTTCATTTTTCAATTGTTTGTTTCAATATTCAGTAATCTCGACTTTTTTCAATTATCAGTTATTTATTTCATGTTTCAAAATTTTTTCAATTTTCAATAATTTTCTTCTATTTTCCATTTAATTGTTTAATTGTTCAATTTTTTTTTTACTACCGAATTAATGTCTTTAACTTACAATTCTATTCTTCAATTTTTAATGTTTTCTTCAATATTAAATAATTTCTGGCATTTTCCATTTTTTTTAATTATAAATTATTTTCTTCTTTTTTCAATCCAATTGTTCAGTAATTTTCTTCAATTCTCAATTATTGTATTCGAATTTCAATTTTACTTCTCAATTTATTTCTTCAATTTTGAATTATTAACTTAAATTTTTAATTATTTTTTTGGATTTTCTATCTAGTTGACCAATTTTCAATTATATTCTTTGAATTTAATAACCATTGTTCAATTTTTTCAATTATTGTTCAATTGTAGATAAATTTTACTTTTTTCTTTAATTTTGTTTCTAATTGTCAAATATCTTTGTCATTGTTCAATTATTTCCTTTTATTATTAATTACTTCTTTTCATTATTAATTGTTTCTTTTAATTCTTAATTATTATTTTTTGTAAAGTTTAATATTTAATTCTTCAATTCTCAATTATTTTATTTACAATTATCAGTTATTTATTTCATGTTTCAAAATCTCCTTTAATTTTAAATAATTTTCTTCTATTTTCAATTTAGTTGTTAAATTATTTTTTTTTAATTCTCAATTAATTTCTTTAAATAACAATTCTTTTCTTTAACTTTTAATGTTTTCTTCAATATTAAATAATTCCTTGCATTTTCCATTTTTTTGTTAATTATAAATTATTTTCTTCTTTTTTCAGTCCAATTGTTTAGTAATTTTCTTTAATTCTCAATTATTGTATTCGAATTTCAATTTTACTTCTCAATTTATTTCTTCAATTTTGAATTATTAACTTAAATTTTTAATTATTTTTTTGGATTTTCTATCTAGTTGACCAATTTTCAATTATATTCTTTGAATTTAATAACCATTGTTCAATTCTAGATTAATATTTACTTTTTTTAAAATTTTTTTTCTAATTGTCAAATATCTTTGTCATTGTTCAATTATTTATTTCCATTATTAATTATTTCTTTTCATTATTAATTGTTTCTTTTAATTCTTAATTATTCTTTTTTGTTGTGTTTAATATTTAATTCTTCAATTCTCAATTATTTTCTGCAATTATCAACTGTTATCTTCAACTTTTGTAGCCATTTGTAGGTCTTTTTATACTTAAAATAAATTTTAAGTTAACAAGAGAGAAATCGGGAAAAATAGGAACAAAAACCTGGAATTTTGTGGGACGAAATTAGTAGACACCCTGGTATTTCTTTTCTACTCTCGTTAATTTTTTTTTATTTGAAAATCATTTCTTCTATTATTCCCTCTAGTCTGCCTTCTAATTCTGCTTGAATCTATACTATCAATTTTTTATTTCAACAGCATGTTCGTCTTTGAGAAGATCGAGGGCAATGACAGCAGTTTCCATGAATTCGAGATCACTGGATCTACGTATGAACCGATTGGTGACGTTTTCCTGAAAGGACAGAAGGTCAAGGGTCAGGAATTTGAAACTTTGCATGAAATGGGCACAATTTGTATAATGTGTAACGACTCGGCCATCGATTTCAATGAATTTAAGCAGGCCTTCGAGAAGGTCGGAGAAGCCACTGAGACCGCGCTCATTGTCCTGGCCGAGAAAGTGAATCCGTTCGCTGTGCCGAAAACTGGCCTCGATCGTCGTGCAAGTGCAATCGTCGTCAGACAAGACATGGAAACCAAATGGAAGAAGGAGTTTACCCTCGAGTTCTCGCGTGATCGTAAATCCATGTCGTCTTACTGCGTCCCTCTCAGGACAACGAAACTTGGAACTGGACCGAAACTCTTTGTTAAAGGCGCCCCCGAAGGTGTCTTGGACAGGTGTACACATGCCCGTGTTGGATCACAGAAATTCCCACTTACCACGACTCTCAAAAACAAAATTCTCGATCTCACACGACAGTATGGTACTGGACGCGATACACTTCGTTGTCTGGCTCTCGCAACTGCCGATCATCCCATGAAACCCGACGAAATGGACTTGGGTGACTCAAACAAATTCTATACCTATGAAAAGGATTTGACCTTTGTCGGTGTCGTTGGAATGTTGGATCCTCCTCGCAAAGAAGTTTTTGACTCGATTGTCAGGTGTCGCGCTGCCGGAATTCGTGTCATTGTCATCACTGGCGATAACAAAGCTACCGCTGAAGCCATCTGCAGACGTATTGGCGTCTTTACTGAAGATGAAGACACAACTGGAAAATCTTACTCGGGACGTGAATTCGATGATTTGCCACTTAGTGAACAGAAAGCTGCCTGCGCCAGGGCTCGACTCTTCTCCAGAGTAGAACCTTCTCACAAATCCAAGATCGTTGAGTTTCTGCAAGGCATGAACGAAATCTCCGCCATGGTAAGAATTTGTCTTCATTACAAATAATTAAATAGTCGCCTGCATTTTTCCCAAAACTCGATCGACAAAATATCTATTTTTTTTACCACAGTTTAATAAATCTAATCATCATTTATCAGGAATCTCATTTGTCCGATCAGTGGCGTAACTAGGAGGGCAAGAGCCTCGAGGCAAAAAAAAAAATTTCGAATTATATGGGCCTTCTATTTCAAACCGTTCCACCTACAAAAGACGATCGCAAAAAGGTATATTTTTAAATAAAATTTATTTGATGAAAATTAAATTATTTATGATGTGTTATACACTATTTTAAAACAGAATTCAATGCTCTTTCAATTGGTCTTTACATTTTTGAAACTTTTTGATAATTTGATAGATAAATTCGTAGGGTAATGTCACTTTGAGTGGACCGCCACCATGAGTGGACCACCTGAAAGTTTTTAATGATCTGACAGTGAAAACGTGAAATAAATAGTTGATTAATATTATTAATATTTTTTGTGATTTTGAAAAAAGTATTGTCGAAAACAGTATAGAGTAACAGGGAGTCAAAACTAGATAATTACTGATAATTTACTGAAAGAAATTAAAAATCTTAAATAACTTTTCCAATTTCTTGAGTTTTTATTGATTTTCTGATCTTTTCTTGCAATTTTCCAAGAGTGGTCCACCCAAGGTTGCATTTTTTCATTCCTCAAAAAAAACGCATATTTTTTACGCCAATTATATTTTTTCTAAATAACAAAATCAAAGCTCTCATGACAAAAACTCTTATCTAGGGATCTAAACTAAAGCTTGGAATAGCGAAGTACAGTTAATTTACTTTCATAAAGAATTTATTCGATAAAAAGCTTAAGCGGTCCACTCATGGTGACATTACCCTATTTAAAATTTTAAACTCTTAATATCTCAAAACGCCCCTCCTCAGATTTTCTTGAAACTTATGTGAAAATAAAGCTTAGATATTGTATTTTTAGTTACTTTAGATTTATTATGGACATTTTAGAGGATTTTAGTATGAAAACGATATAAAATACGTGTTTTGAAAAATCTGCCATGAAGAGAAGTTATATCCTAATTTACTCTGACGTTGGTTGGATAGTGAGTTAGGATTTAACTTCACTTCATGTCAGATTTTTCAAAACACGTATTTTATATCGTTTTTATACTAAAATCCTCTAAAATGTTCATAATAAATCCAAAGTAACTAAAAACTACAATATCTATGCTTTATTTTCACATAAGTTTCAAGAAAACCTGAGAAGGGGCGTTTTGAGATATTAAGAGTTTAAGATTTTAAATACGAATTTCTCTATGAAATTAACAAAAAAATTCAAAAATGTAAAGACCAATTGAAAGAGCATTGAATTCTTTTTTTAAATAGTGTATAACAGTTTATAAATAATTTAATTTTCATCAAATAAATTTTATTTAAAACTATACCTTTTTGCGATCGTCTTTTGTAGGTGGAACGGTTTGAAATAAAAGGCCCATATATGTAATAATTTACAAGTTTAATTAATTAATTCATCCATTCATTCTGTCCACATCTGAAATTTGTCACTAGATGTTTTTTTCTTTTTAAATTTAAAATTTTTATTTCAAATTTTTAAAATGTTTTTAAATTTCAAATTTATAGCAATTTTAATTTCTTCAAATTTCAGTTAATGTGAACTTGCATTGATTAAAAGTTCAATTAATTCACGTTTCAAAAGTACTAAATTTGAAGTGATTGAAAAATTTCTTAGATTTTTAATAATTCTTTTCTATTATGATTTAAATTACCTCCACTACAATTTTGTATTATTTTTCAATTATTTTCTGCAACTTCTAATTATTTTTAAATCGTTTCTCTAATTCTTAAATTCACTTTCTTCAAATTACTTCAAATTTTGTTTAGTTATATCAATCACTTTTTTAATTCTAATTATTTATCCCTCGACATTAAATCAATTTATTTATTTATTCCTAATTTTTATACTATTCGCCACAAATTTAAATCACTTTTCTTAATTTACCATTATTTTTGTCATTTTGCAATTATTATTTTCAATTCTTAATCATTTTCATAATTTATTAATTAATTTCCTGAACTTTCAAATATTTCAAAATAATTATTTTGTTCAATTTTCATTTCTTTCTATTATTTTGCAATTATTTTCTCCATCTTTTAATATTTTCATTATTTTTCAATAATGTTCCGAAATTTTCAGTTCTCATCTCAAATTTAAATTATTGTCATCAATTTTTCATGTTATAAACGATTTTTCAATTATTTTCTTATCCTGAAAAATAAATAATGCATTTTTTTATTATTTTCTGCAACTTGTAATTATTTTTAAATTGCTTCTCTAATTCTTAAATTTACTTTCTTCAAATTTCTTCAAATTTTGTTTAGTTTATTTAATCACTTTTTTAATTTTAATTTTTTTTTCCTCGACATTAAATCAATTTAATTATTTATTCCTAATTTTTATATTATTCTTCTCAAATTTAAATTGGTTTTCTTAATTTACCATTAATTTTGTCATTTTCCAATTATTATTTTTAATTTTTAATCATTTTCATAATTTCTTAATTAATTTCCTGAACTTTCAAATATTTCAAATAATTATTTTGTTCAATTTTAATTTCTTTCTATTATTTTGCAATTATTTTTTCTAGCTTTTAATATTTTCATTATTTTTCAATTAAGTTCCAAATTTTTCAGTTATCATCTTAAATTTAGATTATTGTCATTAATTTTTCATGTTATAAACTATTTTTCAATTATTTTCTTATGCTGAAAAATAAATAATGCATTTTTTTATTATTTTCTGCAACTTGTAATTATTTTTAAATTGTTTCTCTCATTCTTAAATTTACTTTCTTCAAATTTCTCCAAATTTTGTTTAGCTTATTTAATCACTTTTTTAATTTTAATTTTTTTTCCCTCGACATTAAATCAATTTAATTATTTATTCCTAATTTTTATATTATTCGTCGCAAATTTCAATTAATTTTTTTAATTTACTATTATTTTTGTCATTTTGCAATTATTATTTTTAATTTTTAATCATTTTCATAATTTCTTAATTAATTTCCTGAACTTTCAAATATTTCAAATAATTATTTTGTTCAATTTTAATTTCTTTCTATTATTTTGCAATTATTTTTTCTAGCTTTTAATATTTTCATTATTTTTCAATTAAGTTCCGAAATTTTCAGTTATCATCTTAAATTTAGATTATTGTCATTAATTTTTCATGTTATAAACTATTTTTCAATTATTTTCTTATGCTGAAAAATAAATAATGCATTTTTTTATTATTTTCTGCAACTTGTAATTATTTTTAAATTGTTTCTCTCATTCTTAAATTTACTTTCTTCAAATTTCTCCAAATTTTGTTTAGCTTATTTAATCACTTTTTTAATTTTAATTTTTTTTCCCTCGACATTAAATCAATTTAATTATTTATTCCTAATTTTTATATTATTCGTCGCAAATTTCAATTAATTTTTTTAATTTACTATTATTTTTGTCATTTTGCAATTATTATTTTTAATTTTTAATCATTTTCATAATTTCTTAATTAATTTCCTGAACTTTCAAATATTTCAAATAATTATTTTGTTCAATTTTAATTTCTTTCTATTATTTTGCAATTATTTTTTCTAGCTTTTAATATTTTCATTATTTTTCAATTAAGTTCCGAAATTTTCAGTTATCATCTTAAATTTAGATTATTGTCATTAATTTTTCATGTTATAAACTATTTTTCAATTATTTTCTTATGCTGAAAAATAAATAATGCATTTTTTTATTATTTTCTGCAACTTGTAATTATTTTTAAATTGTTTCTCTCATTCTTAAATTTACTTTCTTCAAATTTCTCCAAATTTTGTTTAGCTTATTTAATCACTTTTTTAATTTTAATTTTTTTTCCCTCGACATTAAATCAATTTAATTATTTATTCCTAATTTTTATATTATTCGTCGCAAATTTCAATTAATTTTTTTAATTTACTATTATTTTTGTCATTTTGCAATTATTATTTTCAATTCTTAATCATTTTCATAATTTCTTAATTAATTTCCTGAACTTTAAAATAGTTCAAATAATTATTTTGTTCAATTTTCATTTCTTTCTATTATTTTGCAATTATTTTCTCCATCTTTTAATATTTTCATTATTTTTCAATTAAGTTCCGAAATTTTCAGTTATCATCTCAAATTTAGATTATTGTCATCAATTTTCCATGTTTTAAACGATTTTTCAAATATCTTATCATGCTGTAAAATAAATTCTGCATTTTTTCTAGTATTTTCTTTAATTTCTAATTTTTTAATTATTTTTGCAGTATTTTCAAAAATTTCATTTATTTATCTGAAATTTCAATTATTTTCAACAGTTTTCGATTATTTCTACGATTTTTTAATTATTCTGTTTAAATAAAAAATGTTAAGTAAATTTGTAATTATTTTCTTTTTTTAAACACATATTGTGTGTTTTTTTTTCAATTATTTCTCTCAAATTTTACTTACTGTTTTCAATATATCATACCTATTTAAATTTTCATCATTATTGAATTATTATTATTCATTCATGATTATTTTCATCATATTTCAATTATTTTTCACAATCCTTAATTATTTTAAGCAGTTTTAATTATTTTTTCCAATTGTAAATTAATTTTATAATTATTTAATTATTTTCTTCGATTGTTAATTATTATTCTGATTTTCTCAACTTATTTTTTGATATTATGAAGTATTTTTTTATTTACTGTTTTCAATATTTCATATTTAAATTATTTTCCACATATTTCAATTTTTTTTTTTCAATTTTGAATTAATTTTATCATTTTTTAATTATTTTCCTCAATTTTACTTATTTTTAATATTTTCTAAAATTATTTTATAAGATTTTTTTAAAATTCCAATTATTTTCTTTAATTTTTTAAGTGGGTACTTAGATTTGTTTGTATAATTTCCAATTTTTTTTATTACTTATCGTGAATTTCAATTATTTTTAGCGTTTTTCAATTCTTTTCTTCAATTTTTAGTTATTCCCATTTCTTTTAATTAATTTTTAAAACTTTAATTATTTTTTTTTATTGAAAAAAAATTTTAGTAATTTTTTCAATTATTTCACTCGAATGTCATTTATTTTTTTACAACTTATCATTGTTTGAATCACATTTCATCATATTTCAATTATTTTTCACAATCTTAAATTATTTTCAGCATTTTAAAATTATTTTTTCCAATTTTGAATTTATTTTATAATTATTCAATTATTTTCTAAGAATTGTTCATTATTATTCTAATTTTCTCAACTTATTTTCTAAGATTTTGAAGTATTTTCTTAAAATTTCAATTATGTTCATAATTTTTCAATTATTTGTGCGACTTTTTAATAATTTTCTTTAATTAAAAATTTCAAGTAATTTTCTTTTTTTAAACATATATTCTATGATTTTTCAATTTTTTTAATCATGTTTTTTTCCCTATTTTTAATTTTCATATTTAAATTATTTTTAGCTTATTTTAATTATTTTTCACAATCTTAAATTATTTTCAGCATTTTCAAATTATTTTTTCCAATTTTGAATTAATTTTATAAGAATTGTTAATAATTATTCTGATTTTCTCAACTTATTTTCTAAGATTTTGAAGTATTTTTCTAAAATTTCAATTATTTGTGCGACTTTTTAATAATTCTCTTCAATTAAAAAATTTTAATTAATTTTGTAATTATCTTCTTTTTTTTAAACATATATTCTATGATTTTTTCAATTATTTCACTCAATTTTTTTTACTGTTTTCAATTTTTCATATTAAAATTATTTTCAGCATATTTCAAATTTTTTTTTAATTTTGAATTAATTTTATCATTTTTTAAATTATTTTCTTCGATTTCAATTATTTTTCTCATTTTCTAAAATTATTTTCTAAAATTTTTAAGTATTTTTCTAAAGTTTCAATTATTTTCTTCAATTTTCAACTAGATACTTTCATTTGTTTTTATAATTTCCAATTTTTTTTTTTTATTAATTATCGTGAATTTCAATTATTTTTAGCTTTTTTCAATTCTTTACTCCAATTTTTAGTTATTCTCATTTCTTGTAAATTATTTTTCAAACTTTAATTACTTTTTTTATTCAAAAAAATTTCTGCAATTTTTTCAATTATTTCACTCAAATGTCATTTATTTTTTACAACTTATCATTGTTTGGATCACATTCCAATTAATTATTTAAAGTTTCAAATTTTAAAATCATTTTTTTAATTATTTTTCAACATTTATTTCCTTAAATTTTTAATTTTTTCATTTGTTTCATTATTTCAAAAATTTTAAACTATTTTTCTGAAATTTTCATTATTTCATTCATTTTTTAATTATTTGTATTATTTTTTATATTATTTTCTTCAATTTTGGATTACTTTCATTGTTTTTCATAATTTCCAAACAGATTTGAATTGTTTTATTTTATTTAAAAATTGTTCTCCTGAATTTTAAATTATGTTTATAGTTTTTTTTACATATTTTCTCTAATTTTTAATTATTTTCTATTTTCTTCAATAATCTTCTGAAAGTTTTAAGTATTTTTCTGAATTTTTCTTTAACTTTTCTTCATTTAAAATAAATTATGTAATTTTTTCAATTATTTTCTCAAATTTTAATGATTTTTTTTTAATTTTATATTATTTGTCTCAATTTTCAAATAGTTTCTCTACAATATCAGAAATCTTAGTTGTTGAATTAATTAAAGTGTTCTATAATTTGACATTTATTATTTAAATACTTAATTGAGAAGTATTTAGAATTAATAAATATAAAAATGAACTAAAACTAAATTATTGAAATACGACTGAGTGATACATTTATTTTTATCATTTAATTTATTTTTCTAGACTGGAGATGGTGTAAATGACGCGCCTGCTTTGAAAAAAGCTGAAATTGGTATTGCTATGGGCTCTGGAACCGCTGTCGCAAAATCAGCTTCTGAGATGGTGTTGGCAGATGATAACTTTTCGTCCATTGTAGCTGCTGTTGAAGAAGGTCGTGCCATTTACAATAACATGAAACAGTTTATTCGTTATCTCATTTCTTCCAATATTGGTGAAGTCGTCAGGTAAATTAGAATCAATTCTTGTCTAAATTTCTCTTAAATCAGCGAATTTTAATTTATTAACATTCTTACAGTATTTTCCTGACTGCTGCTCTTGGTCTTCCTGAAGCCTTGATTCCGGTACAACTTTTGTGGGTCAATCTCGTCACTGACGGTCTTCCAGCCACCGCTCTTGGTTTTAATCCCCCTGATCTCGACATTATGAGCAAGGTAGATTTATTTACATTGTAAATGAAATATAAATGTGAATCTTAATATATAGTTTTTATAAAATGTGTGCTTTTGTAGGGAAATTAATTATAATTTATAATAGAGACAAATTTTATAAACTAGGACACGAAAAACTGACTTTTCAGTATTTGAATTGCCTTATTTCAACAAAAAAACCGGTATTGTATTTTAAACAAATTTTTTCTTCAGTGCGTCAAAAATAGTTTTTCTTCAGATTTCTCTGTGAAGAATAAAACTACTTGTTTCAAACTTATGGACATAGTGTGTTTACGCAAATTTCATTTATATTTAGAGTTAGGAGAATTTTCATTCATTTGTTTCTGAGAAAATTGAAATGGTTCATTGAAGAAACTGGTTCATTGATGGCCACTCTCCCCTACTTTAATTATTTTAATGTCACTTTTATTTATATCTAAAATTATGAATTAAAAGGAGTTTAATACCTTGTTTTATTTTGTTTTTTTTTAACTGAAAATTTTCTGTTTATAGCCACCCAGGAGAGCAGACGAAGGTCTCATCTCTGGCTGGTTGTTCTTCCGTTACATGGCTATTGGTTTCTACGTCGGCGCTGCAACTGTTGGATCTGCTGCTTGGTGGTTCTTGTACAGTCCCCATGGACCACAAATGAACTACTATCAATTGGTAATAAAAAAGATTATAATTTTATAAAAATATTAAATTTGAGTATAGGGTCAAACTATTTTATTTCAACCAAAGTGGTCGCGACAAGTTGAAAACAAAATTCGAAAAATGGCTACATAATTACACAATTGAAAAGAATAGTTTAAAAAAATAAACAGTAAATATTAAATTTAAACAAAATAGTTGAAAATTTATAGGAATAACTGTTGCAAATAATTGCAAATTAAACAACTAGATTGGAAATCGGAAAAAATAAATGAAATTAAGGAAAATAATAAAAAATTGAGGAAATAAATTGAAAATTTAAGAATTAAATTAAAATTTGAATAAATAATTGATAATTGAAAAAAAATGGCTAGATTAAAACACAACCAAACAAAATAATTTAAAAAATCAAGGAATAATTATAAAATGTTAGTATAATAATTAAAAATTGAAAACATTTTAGAAAATAATTGAAAATTGCGGAAATTATTGTCAATTGAAAACAAAATTCGAAAAATGACTAGATTAATAGACAACTGAAAAAAATAATTATAAAGATTAAACAAGAAATATTAAGTTTAAAGAAAACAATTGCAAATTTAAAAATTAAAAAAATTATAGTAATAATTGTTGGGGATAGTTGCACATTTAACAACTGGATTAAAAATCGAAAAACATAATTAAAATTGAAAAAAATAATTGAAAGTTGAAGAAAGCAATAAAAAATTGAAGAATTTAATTGAAATTTATGGAATATATTTAAAAATTGAAAAAAAAGCCGAGAATTAATGAATATTGAAGAATAGAATTAAAAATTGAAGAAAATAATTGAACAATTGTATTCAAAATTAATGAAACTTAATGATAATCGAAAAAAATAATAGAAAAAAGGCAATAATGTTTTAATATTAAAGAAAATAATTGAAAATTGAAAAGTAAAATTTAAATATGAATAAAAGAACTGAGAATTGAAGAAAATAGTTCTATAATTGAATAATTGAATTGAATTTTTTAAACAATTTTTATGAGTGAAAAAAATAATTAAAAATATCCGAGAATTCTTGAATATTGAGGAATTAATTGAAAATCGATCAAAATAATTGAAAATTAAAGAAAATATTTGAGAATTGGCGAAAATAATTAAAAATTGAAGAAATAAATGGAAAATTATTTAATTGATTGGGAATTTCAAGAAAATAATTGATAATTAAAAGAAAATGACGAAAATAATTAACTATTAAAAAAAATAATTAACAATTGAAAAAATAATCGAAAAATGTTGAGAATAATCGGCATTTGAACAAAAAAATTGTTTAAATAATGAATAATTATAAAATTGAAACAGAATAATAAATTGTCAATAGGAAACTGAAGAAAATAATGGAAAAAATTGCAGGCTTGGGTCCGTAAATAGTCTACTTCACTATAGAATTTACTTTTATAGTGAATCAGACTATTTACGGACACAAGCCTAAAAAATTGTACAAATTAAATGAAAGTAAAGAAATCAATTGGAAATTGAAAAATTGTATTAAAATTTTAAAAAAATATTTGATAATAATTGAGAAAATTCGAGAATTATTAAATTTTGAATAAAATAATTGAGGGGCTGGATGCAATAAGGGGATACGCGCGACTTTCGTTGGCCCCGCGTACAGCGAGTCTCCGGCAGAAACGGGGGACTTTGAAAGTCCTCTATATCCCTTAATTGCATCCAGCCCCTCAATTGAAAAACGATGAATGCAATTGAAATTTAAAGAAAATAATTAAAAATTAAAGAAATAAATTGAAGATTAAAGAATTAAATTGTAGATTAAAGATTTAAATTGAAATTGTAAAAAGATAGTTGAAAATTGAAGAAAAATTCGAAAAATGTCGTGAATAATTGACAACAGAACAAAATAATTGAAAAAAGTTAAAAAAAAGTTATAAAATTTAAATAGAATAATTGTACCTATATTAAAAACTATTGAAAATTATAGAAAAAATTATAGATTTATTTATTAATCTTGTCACTTTGTTATTTTCCTATTTAAAAATGTAGGAATTTTTACATTTAAAACCAAAAATTTTTGTCATTTTTGCGAACTTTGCAACTTAATAATTTTGTTGGAAGATATTACAAAAAATGGCACTTTTGTAACATTTAAGTTAAACATAAATTTACTCGCCTTAAAAAAATTATTCCAAAAATATCTACAGTACCAACTCAAAACTTTGAAGTCCAGTAAATTTATGTTTATCTTAAACGTTCCAAAAGTGCCATTTTTTGTAATATCTTCCAACAAAATTATTAAGTTGCAAAATTCGCAAAAATGACAAAAATTTGTTTTTTTGAATTTAAATCTCCTATATTTTTAAATAAAAAAATTTAAAAAGTGCCAAGAAAATTTGAAACTTTAACGTAATTATCTCAAATTGAGTAAGTTGAAACTTTTTTTTAATAAATTCACCTTTCTCTAAATAATAACTTCTGAAATACACTAAATTTGGTTATTTTTTAGGTGAACTTTAAATTCACATTTCATTTATGAATGTACATAATAAAGTGGTTTAATCATTTAAAAATAATAAATACAATTATTCTAGGCAAATACAAATGATTTTTTTCGCATTTTTAAGGTTAATTCTAGGTTTTTATTCGTAATTTCTACTAGAGCTAAAAAAAATGACTATTTTCCATAACTCCTATGCTTTAAACTCATAATTTAAAAGAAATAATAATAAATTTTAAATAATTTCTTGTATTTTATACTTCAAAAATATCACCGAATCTTCCATTTTTTTTTAAAATTTGTTCGCGACCACCTTGGGTTGATATAAAATGGTTTGACCCTACAGTTTTTATTTGAAAAAAAAAAATTTTTTGTTTTATTCTCTGTAGACTCATCACTTGGCTTGTGTGGGAGGTGGAGAAGAATTCAAAGGTCTCAATTGCAAAGTGTTCCACGACCCTCATCCAATGACAATGGCTCTCTCTGTTCTCGTTACAATTGAAATGTTGAACGCAATGAACAGGTAATATTTACTTTCTTTGAGTTTCAAAATTCATTATTTATTAATTATAATTAACGCTTTCTAAAGTCATGATTGGATAATAAAGAAAATACTCTTTATCAAAATTTGACGATATTTTAGAGTTGATTTTCTGTATTTAAATTACTTTTACAGCTTGTCTGAAAATCAATCACTTATCACGATGCCCCCGTGGTCCAACTTGTGGCTTATCGCTTCGATGGCCCTTTCATTCACACTTCACTTTGTCATTCTATACATTGACGTCCTTTCGGTAAGTATTATTTGTTCTTTCTTTCTTATTTTTAACCCTAAAATTAAATTGAATTAAATTCAAAAGTTTTTCCAACAAATTTTTATCTATTATTTTACTAAAACTAATGATGTTTTTTTCAAAATCTACTTGACATATTAATTCCAGAGGTGTCAATGTAATTAATCAATACTAAAAAAATAATTTAACCTATATCAAATATAATTAAATAATTTTCAACAAGTCATGGATATGACGCAAAATCAGAGGACATGATTTATTGTCCATTTGTAAAAAATGGATAAATAATTTTATTACATTTTTAGAGAAATATTTTTGTAAGATTTGTAGAAAAAATGGTTAATTATTGACGTATTAATCGTCATTAATTATTATAATTATTGAGAAAATCTTGAGGATATGCAAAAGTGCTGATTTGTGAAAAAAAAACCCTTAAATTAATTCTTGTATAAAAAATTTATTCAAACTTAAATGCATATTGATTAACGCATAATAATTAAATAATAGGTATTAATTATTTTCCATATTCACAATAATTTATCTTATAATTTCTTATTTTTACAATATTTTAAGATCTTATTTTAGGATTTTCTTTAATTTTTTTCTTTTTATGCAAATTATTTAATACTATTTTACACAATTTTGTTATTATAACATTTACTAAACTTTTTGTTTCGTTGATTTTTTTATTTCAATATTTTTAAAAATAAAAACGCTCATTTTTTTAAAATTTATTAAATTTATTTTCACATCTTGTCTATTTTTTGCAAACATATTTATTCTTTCATAAAATTTTTAGATTTTCTTTATTTTTCTAAATTTATTCTTGGATTTGTTTATTTAGGATAATCAGGGAAAAAATTAGTCTAAATGCATTAATTTGATTTTTGAAATATAAAACTCATATTTTCATTTAAGTTTCATGTTCAGTGGAAGTATGAACAAGTATATTTTTTACAAAATGAGTAATTAAAAATTACAATTTAATGAAAATTAAACAAAAATTGACGTTTAGAAATTTGGGATGATGTAACCTCAAATTAGACAAAGTTTCTAAAAGTCAAATTTTATTTAATTTTCATCAAATTGCAATTTTTCATGACTCATTTTGTGAAAAATAAAATTTTTCTCACTTCCACTGAAAAATATAACATTAAAATATGAGTTTTCTATTTTTTGAAAATAATGGTTTTAGTTTAATTTTCCAAAACTTTTTTATTTTTAAAGGATTTTCAAATTTCTTTTGTGGACTTTTTAATTATCTATGGATACATTTTTTAATTTAATTTTTATTCCAGTTTTTTTTGTAGATTTTTACCAAATTTTTGTATTTTTTTTACTTTTTATATTTTTTTTTACATTGTTAGATTAAGAAAACAAACATTTCTCCATTTTCTTTCTATTTAATTAATTTTCTTGTTATTTCACACTCTTTTTTGTCCCTTCTTGTATTTTAATTAATTCTTTAATTCTTGTCATAAATTTTCTATTTCTTAGAAACATTTTTCCTTCTTTTAAATTGTTTATTTTTTATCTTGTAATTATAAATTATTGAAAACATTATTTATTCCATCCTTTTATCTACATTTTTTATATTTCTCAATTATCTTCTTTTTTGAAAACTTTTATTCCTTGATTTTATATTATGTAAATTTAATCTTGTACTAAATATTTTCATTTTAACAAAGTTCTTCTATTTCATAGAATTTGTTTTCTTTTAAAATTTTATTCATTATTTTTTTCTGTAAGTTGTGAACTAATTCACTGATTTTTCTCTGCAGTAAAATATTTTAAAACGTTTTTAATTACCTTCTGATTTAATTTTGTAATTAAAAAAAAATGTCCGTAAATATGTAGTTTAATTTTTTTAAAAGAGTTTCTACTTTTTATATATTTTCATGTCACTGTTTCATGCTTGCGTTGTTTTTTTTTTTAATTTTTCTTTATTTTTTTTGTTAATGACCATGACATTTTATATTATATTTTCACGCATAATAAAAATATTATTCAAATTAATTTCACCAAATTTCGAAAGATCCAGTTGTGTATTTTTCAGAAAAAATTAGAATGAGCTAAAATTTTCTGTAAATTTATGTTTTTTCTGTAAATTTAATGAACAACTGCAATTTTTATCCAATTCTGACAATAGCTCATTTTTCTCGTTGAAACATTCTCTACAATTTTGTTTGTTAGGTTCTGCTAAATAATATTCTGTTTAAAAAATATGTAAATAACAAATCATATTTGTTTAATAACTTTTAAACAAAATAATAATTAACGAAATGCAACAAATAAAATTGTAGAGAACGTTTCAACGAGAAAAATAAGCTATTATTTGTTAGAATTAGATGAAAATTGCAGTTGTTTATTGATTTTAAATAAAAAACATAAAATGTTAAATAATTAATATTTGATAACAAATTTTAGCTAAACCGAACTTTTTCTAGAAAATGTACAACTGGATCTTTCAAAATTTGGTGAAATTAATTTTAATAATAGTTTTATTTGATGGGATCAGTAATTTCTCAGTTTGAGGTTATGTCAATGGAGAGAACCTCCTTAATAGATTGTTTTCCTATCTTTTTACGTTTTTGTTTTGTGTATAATTTATTGTTTTTTCGCTACTTTTACCTAATTTTCTTAATTTTTCGATCATATGAATTATTTGAAGATATTTTTTCAAAATCTTCCCAATTATTCGACATAATTTGTTTGATTTTGATTAAATAAAATGTTTTATTCTTCATTATTTCTTATAAAATGTTCTTAGTTTAAAAAATAAACATTTGAAAATTTTATATTCCGATTTTATGTATTTAAAACAAAAATAGGATTTTAATTGATTTTTAATTGTATTTTAAAAATGAAAATATTTTTTTATTTTCAGTCCGTGTTCCAAGTGACGCCATTGACTGTCGAAGAATGGATGACGGTAATGAAGTTCTCAATTCCAGTGGTACTTCTCGACGAAACTCTTAAATTCATTGCCAGAAAGATCGCAGACGGTGAGAATCCACTTTACACCGTACATTGGATCGTTCTGATGTGGGCCGTGTTCTTTGGACTGTTACTTATTTGCCCCATCTAGATCATCCACGAATTTAAATCTAATACTAGTTTAACGAAGGATGCTTTTCCTAAGGAACGGCATCCGTCTTGGACTTGCAGTTGCATTTAACTAAAATTCTTCTCCGACTTGCGCTTGGAGAAAAAAACAACAAACAAAAAAAAAGCCTAAGATGAATTATTAACGAAGTGTGTCTAAGTCTGAGATTTTAACCGATTTTACCGTTACGCATGGTGTTAGTCAGTGCAAATAGATTACAACGTGCCGTTTAAGGTCCACCATGCAGGTCGCCCATCACATCGTACCCCCGACAGATGTCGTCGTCGATCCATTTTTTGTAGCAAATCCAGTGACTTGGAGCGATTCGAGTTTCGCCCCTATCGTCATTCAACTTGAACGATAGAATTTTAAATTCTTTTATACGGAGTGCCTTTTTAAGCATTACTAACATTTACGCTATTCGGTTTAGACAATAACAAATTATTCTAACTCGTGTTGAGTTAATGCCGAAACTTCTTTTCACGCTTTATTCTACTCTAGGCCGCTCTTTTGTTAACACTCGCTGAAGGTAAACGATACGATGTTCATCCTCTGCACGATTTCGCGTAACAGAAAATTCCTGTCGGACTCGCAACAACATTTTTTATCAATTAATCAGAATTCTTAAGTTATATTAAGTCTAATTGTTTTAATTCATTGGTTGCGCGATAAGAAGAAGTAAACGAGATGATGATTAAGAAACAAGTTTAAATGTTTCTTTTTTTTTATAAATTTCGACAATTGTCAACTTTTTTGTAAACCAAGCTCTAGATGAAAAAATTTAGAATTGATGTATTTAAACAAAAATTGTTACGAGTCTGACATGAAATGTCTTTTTACGCATTTGGTGACACGTTTTGTCCTTTTTGAGCTGTTAAATGAATAAATGACAAAACGTTTAGCCCCCAGCACACTGACTAATTGCATGTTCCATCCACCGATTCTCAGCCAAGTCTCAAATTTCGTACGGTGATCGTGTCTTATATTATACAATTAATGTTTCCAACTGCCTGCTCCTTTGCACCAGTTGGCCTTGATATATCTAAGTGTAGTCAGATGTTACGAATTAATATTCTAATGTCGTTTGCACTTGTCGTTTACTATCGAATTTCGAAGAAGTAACACATTACGTTAGCTTTTATGTAATTAGTGAAAACGACTCGAAACATCTATTTATAAATACGATTCTTCTAGAAATTAAGAAAGAGTTTTCTATAAATATTTAACTGTACATAACAAAGTAGCGATAACAATGCTGTACATATGTTACGAAGCCGTTGAGACGTTCGTTCGTTCGCCGTGCTGAATTTGGTTTTATTTCGGCGAAATCGCTGGTGGGAAACAAAAAAATAGAAAAATAAATTGTCCAAATTCACTAATCCGCTATCAAATTATCCGCTAGTAAATTATTATCTGCTGTCTATTTAATAATCAACTGTCAAATCAAATTTTGCCGTTTTCTTTAATGCTTATCTCTTTACCCTTCGCTTCACTTCTGGCTTCAATGCACTTTCAGGAGACGCTTAAATATCCGAATTTCAGTTTAACTGAATTTTACTCTGACTAATATAAGCAACAATTTATTATAGTTTCTTTATATCTGAATTTTCAGGGCATAAACTCTATTTTTTTTCTTTCTATTCTAAAATCCCAGAATTTTCTTGAATCGAATTTTAACACGAAAATCCGGTTTGTCTGTCTGTCTGTCTATCTGTGGCAAAACTTTGTACGCCAATCACAATTAAACGACTGAACCGATTTGAACGAAACTTGGTGGTGTATATTAGATATTGACCCAAGTTAGGTTTAAATCGGTTCTATAGTTTCCGATTAGCTAATTTAAATTTTTGCGTCTAAACGTTTGTCGATTTTACGCCAAATAGAATTTTGATCTAATGATAATTTTGGGAATTATATAAACATTGATCTGAGAAAGTAAGTTTAATGTTATATCGTATAAAAAATGCGAAAAAATGGCAATTATACGACCAAATTCATTTCAAATTAGACAGGCTGGGCATACTCGGAACTAAAAATCAATTTTCTATCCAAAACGTTGTTTTTTAAAGAATTTTAGAAGACACGTATTTTTTTGTTTAGCTGAAACAATTTTTTTCATGAAGTTATAAATATTTTCATTTTTAAACTCGGAACTCTCGTTTATTTTAAATTTAAGAAAAAAAATCTTATAAGTGTAATAACTTTTTAAGTAATTAAGAAATATTATTCTTTTATTACGGCCTGAAAGAGTTTTTAGTCATCTTTAACAATCCGTTGAAAATTTTTAAAAATGTTCTAAAATAACAAAATGGCGGCCGTTTTACTACAACATTTTGAATTAAAGTTAATCAAAAACCCCAACGTTTTTTTTGGAAATTGTCTTCATAGTAAAGATTATTTTCTACAAGAATTTAACTTGTGCCCGATTTTGGTAGAAGAGAAAAAAATTATTTTTAATTTTTTTAAAGAATTTTCTCAAAAAATACTCTAGATATGAAAAAATTTCAAACATCACATTTTTAGTTTAATTGGATTTTTTATACATGTTTTTAATCTATTTTTATTAGAAATTCAAATTAAGAAGTGCTTTTTTTTATCTAAATAAAACTATTATTAAAATTAATTTCACCCAATTTTGAAATATCAAGTTTCACATTTCTCAGAAAAAATTAGGTTGTGTCAAAATTTGTTGTCAGATAATAATTATTTAACATTTTATGTTTTTTCTTTGAATCTAGTGAAAGTATGTAATTTTTATCCAATCTTGACAAATAATAGCCCATTTTTCTCTTTAAAACATTATTTGCAATTTTATTTGTTGGATTTTGTTAAATAATATTTTGTTTAAAAAATATATCAAAATCAAATTTTGTTTATTTAATTACTTTTGAATAAAATATTTTAAAAAATCCAATAAATAAAATTGTAGAAAATGTTTCAAAAAGATGAGCTATTTTTTTAAAGTAGGATGAAATTTTATCTACATTTAACAAAAAAACACCAATCGTTAAATGACTATTTTATGACAACAAATTTTAGCTCAACCCATTTTTTTTCTAGAGAAAAATATCAAGAGAAACTTGTTTTATATTTTTTGAACAGGAACAACTTTTATTCAGCAAATTTTTTGATATCTAGTGTATTTTTTGAGAAAAATAAATTTAAAATGAAATTTTCCTTTTAAAAAATAAAAAATAATTTTTTAATTTTACCAAAATCGGCCAAATATTTTTGTAAGTTAACTGCCATTTTGTTATTTTAGAACATTTTTAGAATTTTTCAATCAACTTTTAAAGATGACTAAAAACTCTTTCAGGCCGTAAAAAAAGAATAAAATATCACAATTACTTAAAAAGTTTTTTTTTTTAATTTTAAATAAACAATCCAGCCTTTCTGATTTGAAATGAAATACTAAATAGCAAATATATTAATACTGAAAATTCAGATGCACTAAATTTATGATTAGGAAACTTTAAAGTCTATTAAAGATTTAGGGTCAAATTAAATTGAAATTTGAAGAATATTCAAGCGCCTCGACTTTTTGTAATTAAGCTTAAGATAAGAGACACTTAATTCGCTTACGACACACCAAAATTCTGTATAGACTTTGGATTAATGTGCTCTTTAGCTTTAAAAGAAAAAAGAAAAGAAAAAAAAAAAGAAAACCTGCATGTCTTCCTCTCTTTCAAATTTTGCATGTTTATCTTTTGATCATAATGCGTCTCTCGCTTCCTACCGCATCTTTTTAATGATTGCATGAATGTACTTTTGAATTATCTTTGCAAAAGTATCAAAAGTTTGTGTACTATCAGGAAACATTAAATTTCAGTAAATTATAAAATTCCAAAAGTCCTTTACTGAAAATTATTTTACTCTGCAATGCCTAATACACTTTTTTTGGTTTCGTGAAATTTAATTTATTTGAATCTCTGTTTTATTTATTTCATTAGATTTTTTTTTAAATGAGGAATTTTTCTTCTAATCAAAATTTGTTTCATCACGATGGACTTTAAATTTAATCATATTTCCATTTGACAGGGATTTTTTTCATTACGAAATAGACGATTTTTTAATTGCATTTTACAGATTTTTTACATTCGCGTAATTAAGTTTCACATTTTGATGTGTTAAAAATAATTTTCAAACGAGACTTATTAAATTATTTGCATGTTTGGCAATTTTTAAACGCTATTTTTTTTATTACGATTGGTTGTAATTTTTTAAATTCTTCTTTTTATTAATTATTATTTGTGTGTGATAGAAATATCTGGTCCAGACATTATGGCAATTTAAGTATTTCAGATCGACTTGCAATTCTTTTAGTCAGAATTCTAACTAGAATTGTTGATTGCTATTTATGAAATTCGGTACGTCGGAGTTTAAATTTAAGTTTACGAACAATTTTTAGAATAATTTTGTCTCCGATGTACTGAATCTGGAAAAGTTGCTTTAATGGATAAATGAATTGAATATTAGGGGAAAAAAAAGGTGTGTAATTTTTACGAAGTGCTAGAATTATTTTTTGAAGTTTTGATGAATGATTCATTGCTGGATGAAAGTGTTTGCTTGGAAAAATGCGAGTGATGAAAATAGTTGCTCTGATTTTTACGATATTTAAATCCAAATCTAATAACTTGCGACTGATCAAATTTGTCGTTGATTTGTTTTTTGTTCTTTTTTTTTTTTTTTTCAAAATCTACAATTTAATTTCTGTTACTGAATTTTAAGGTTTTAATTTCAATTTCTTTTTAAAAAGCACATGGAATAAAAAGCCATTCAATTTGAAATTGCTTTTGCGAATTTAGGAAAAAAATTAGCTCGCTGTAATTTAGTACTTGCATTCGCGCGCTTTGCTTGCTGAATTAATTCGTCGATAAATCTCTATTATATTTAGATTTATAAACGCGAATAATTTCGAAAGTAAAAATTTTTTTTTTTAATTAGCAATGCAACTCAGTTTATTTTTACGTTCACACAGAAACATTTTTTTTTTGTCAAATCTAGCGATTCTTTTAGGTGTTTCTTTCGTAACTTTTGGCAAAGTAGTTACTGCTTTTGGATTCATTCACATGCACGATTTTTTTTCAAATTTAGGAATTGCTTTTATTTAGCTTCAAGGCGGTTCTAAAAATTGGGTCTTAATTAAAATCGAATTCTGGCTAAAAGTTGGATTTTGTTCAGAATCTAAGGATCTAATGAAGAAATCGAATTTTATTTTATATCTAAAGTCGGAAAAGAAGAAAATTTTAAATGTTTCTTTTTTTAAATTTGCTGAGAAGGATCCATAGAACTATGCTAGTAGAGTATAATAAAAATTATAATGGCAAGCTGAAAAATTGGATTTTAAAGTGGAAGTTTTGTAAATTTGTAGACTTGGCATTTAGTCGAATTCAAATGTGTGGATTTGATGTAAGAGGATTACAGTTTACTGCAGACGTTTTAGACTTGGTAATGCAGAAAATGTATTAGAACTCGAGCATGTAAATTCACTCTGAACTTCCGAAGGTGCGTGACCTAGTTTTGAGCCCCAGTAAACGTAACAAGACTGATGACGGGGTTTTGAGGAATGGGTCGACCACACACACTCGTACGAACATGCGACTCAAAATGTCTCATATTCTCAGCTCGGTTTCAATTTTCAAATCGAATTGCAGAATTAAATTTAAACTAGCATCATCTAAATAGCGCCTATTGGTCCGAACACCCACGACACAATTTTGAGCAGCTTTAGAAAATTAACTTTTGTATTTTAGACGTGAATTAGAGATCCTTGAAAATAGTATCAATTAAACGATATATATATATATATATATTATTATTATTATTATTAAAAAATTGATAGCGATGACCTCTTTGTGAGAATGAAGTTATTATTCTGAAATAAGAATGCGCAGTTACGTTAGATAATTTATAATTATAAGGCACGATACTTTGCTGCAGGCAAAAATAAACTTAATCGGGAAATCGCGACCTTTTGCTATAGAACTTTTCCCAGAGTGGCTTTTTACCCAATTTTTCGAAAATCCAATTATCTTTTGTCAATTGTCAGAAAATTGCGAGTAAATCGTGTGTATCTCTTTCCCTGGACAAGAACATTTATAAAATTCAATTTTTTGCTGCCTGTCTTTTTTTTTTTTTTAATTGGTAGCAGTACTGAAAGACGATTGTGATTTTATATATATACAATGATACGAATTTTTTATAATTAATGATAATAATAATAGGAGTGTTTTTTTAAGAAATTTTCTAGCGCGCTTGTAGATTTAGAAAAGGAAAATCTCGCTTTTAGATTTCACTGTCCAGTGGAGGAGATTAGGAATAGGTATATTAAAAGTAGAATTTTTTAGAACGATTTCTCGAAATGATTTAATGACAATTTCAAAGAGATGGATCTTTGAGGCACATGGATATTTGTCAAATTCTTTTTAATGTGCGAACGCAAGGTGGAAAATTATAGAATTGCTATTGAAAGCCGAGTTTCTCTTATAAATTAGACAGAGGTGGAGAATTCACCTCCGCGAAGCTACACTGAGAAAAAATTTTGGTTAAAAATTCCTGTGCCTTCACTATAAAAACGTCATGATTGATAGTCCCCGAAATTTTACCGTGCTGTCTTACAATTTTTACTAGATTTCCCACAATTTTTACTATAAAATCCGGTAAAAATTGTAAGACAGCACGGTACAATTTCGGGGACTGTCAATTATGACGCTTTTATAGTGAACAGCACAGGAATTTTTACCAAAAATTTTCTCAGTGTAGCCCTAAAGCATAAAAATTTTTAGATATTTTTATTGGAATCGTTTGAAAAAAATTTGAAACTAAATTTTATTGTTTGGAAATCAAAACTTAAAAGTTAAAATGATTTTAAAAATGCGGTGCTAACTTCACGCTTGTACTGCAAATTTTTTATTTTTTAAATATTTTTATTTTAATCGTTTGGAAATCGTTTAAAAATGATTGAAAACAGTATTATAATGTTTGGAAATGGTTAATTTAGAAGATATTGCAATTTCTAAAAACATTAATTAGCTGCGCACAAGTTTCTGCGCAAATAGTCTTGGCGCGAAAATTGAAAGTACATTTTTTTGAGTAATAACGAAAAATTTGGTTTAGCATTTATTTAGAATGCAGCTTTCAATTGTTTATATTAAGATGAAAAATTAGTGTTAAAGCCTTTTACATTTTAAGACAAAATGAGATGAAGTTTTAGATTGTAGAATAATATTAATATAAATTACTGCATTGATAAATTCTACAAATATAAGGGGGGTTCTCTTTGATTTCTGATAATTTAAATTCTACAAAATACAGGGGGTTTCTCTTTGATTTATCATAGTTTAAATTCTACGAAATATAAGGAAGTTCTCTTCGATTTATAATAATTTAAATTCTACAAAATATAAGGGGGGTTCTCTTTGATTTATGATAATTTAAATTCTACAAAATACAGGGGTTTCTCTTTGATTTATAATAGTTTAAATTCTACGAAATATAAAGGGGTTCTCTTCGATTTATAATAATTTAAATTCTACAAAATATAAGGGGGGTTCTCTTGATTTATGATAATTTAAATTCTACAAAATACAGGGGGTTTCTCTTTGATTTATAATAGTTTAAATTCTACGAAATATAAAGGGGTTCTCTTCGATTTATAATAATTTAAATTCTACAAAATATAAGGGGGGTTCTCTTTGATTTATGATAATTTAAATTCTATAAATACAGGGGGTTTCACATTGATTTATAATAGTTTAAATTCTACGAAATATAAGGGGGGTTCTGTTCGATTTATATAATTTAAATTCTACAAAATATAAGGGGGGGTTCTCTTTGATTTATGATAATTTAAATTCTACAAAATACAGGGGGTTTCTTTTTAATTTATAATAGTTTAAATTCTACGAAATATAAGGGGGGTTCTATTCGATTTATAATAATTTAAATTCTACAAAATACAGGAGGGGTTCTCTTTGATTTATAATAGTTTAAATTCTACGAAGAACAGGGGGGTTCTCATTGATATGAAATAATTTAAATTCTACTAAATACCGGGGGATAAAAATTAATTTAAACGAAGCCCACTGTATTCCGTAGAATTTAAACTATTATAAATCAAAGAGAACCCCCCCCCCTGTATTTCAAAAATTTAAATTATTATAAATCAAAAAGAATACACCTGTATTTCGTAGAATTTTAACTATTATAAATCAAAAAAAACCCACCCGGTACCTCGTAGAATTTAAACTACTATAAACCAAAGAGAACCGCCCTGTGTTTCGTAGAATTTAAATAATTATAAATAAAAGTAATCACCCCTGTATAATGTAGAAATAAAACTATTGTATATCATAGAGAGCCCCACTGTACTTCGTAGAATTTAAACTATAAGAAGTAAAAGAAAACCTTCCCCTGTATTTTGTAGAATTTAAATTATTATAAATAAAAGAGAGCCCCCTGTATTTCGTAGAATTTAAAATATTATTAATCAATGTGAACACCCCTGTTCTTCGTAGATTACTTTCTATGAAATACAGGGGAGTTCACATTGATTTGGGAGGTTCTCTTAAATTTCTAATAGTTTAAATTCTACGAAATATAAGAGATGTTCTCTTTGATTTATAATAATTTGAATTCTACAAAATACAGGGGGGGGGGGGGGGTCTTTGATTTATAATAGTTTAACTTCTACGAAATACAGGGAAGGGGGTTATCTATGATTTATAATAGTTTACATTCTACAAAATACAGGGGGTTCTCTTTGATTTATAATAGTTAAAATTCTACAAAATACAGGGGGGCTTCTCTTTGATTTACAATAATTTAAATTCTACAAAATACAGGGGGATAAAGAAGGGGTTCTCTATGATTTATAATAGTTTACATTCTATAAAATACAGGGGGGTTCTCTTTCATTTATAATAGTTTAAATTCTACAAAATACAGGGGGGGTTCTCTTTGATTTACAATAATTTAAATTCTACAAAATACAGGTGGAGGTTCTCTTTGATTTATAATAGTTTAAATTCTACGAAATACAGGAGGGTTCTCATTGATTTGAAATAATTTTAATTCTACGTAATACAGAGGGCTCTCTTTCATCTATAATAATTTAAATTCTATGAAATGCAGGGGGGGGGGGGGTTCTTTTTGATTTCTAATAGTTTAAATACTACCAACTATAAGAAGGTTTCTCTTTGATTTATAATAATTTAAATTCTACAAAATAGAGGGGGGTTCTCTCTCATTTTTAGTAATTTAAATTCTATGAAATAAAGAGGGGTTTCTCTGATTTATAATAGTTTAAATTTTATGAAATACATGGGAGTTCACATTGATTTATAATAATTTAAATTCTATGAAACACAGGGAGACTCTCTTTCATTTATAATAATTTAAACTCTACGAAATTTAGGGGGCTCTATTTCATTTATAATAATATAAATTCTACAAAATACAGGAGGAGGTTTTCTTTTATTTCTAATAGTTTAAATTCTACGAAGTACAGTGGGGTTCTCTTTGATTTATAATAATTTAAATACTACGAAATATAAGGGGGGTTCACTTTGATTTATGATAATTTAATTTCTTCAAAATGCAGGGGGGGAGGTTCTCTATGATATATAATAGTTTTATTTCTACGTTATATAGGGGTGTGTTTTTTTTTATACAAAATACAGGGGGTTCTCTATGATATACAATAGTTGTATTTCTACGTTATACAGGGGTGTTTTCTTTTATTTATAATTATTTAAATTTTACGAAACACAGGGCGGTTCTCTTTGGTTTATAATAGTTTAAATTCTACCAGGTACCGGGGGGTTCTCTTTGATTTATAATAGTTAAAATTCTACGAAATACAGGTGTATTCTCTTTGATTTATAATAATTCAAATTCTTCGAAATACAGGGAAGGGGGGGCTCTCTTTGATTTATAATAGTTTAAATTCTACAAAATACAGTAGGCTTCGTTTAAATTAATTTTTATCCCCCGGTATTTCGTAAAAATTATATTATTATAAATAAAATAAAACCCCTTGTACCTCGTAGAATTTATCAATGTTCTAATTTATAATAACTAAATGCTAAACCAAATTTTTCGTTACTACTCAAAAAAATGTAGTTTGATTTTTCGAGCCATTATATATTTTAAGTTTTGATTTCCAAACAAAAAAAATTCAGTTTTGAATTATTTCTAAACGATTCCAATAAAAAAATTTGGATTTTTCAAAGATTGCAGTGCTAAATTCACGGATTTGTAGAATCCGGCAAAAAGATTAGAAACACATGTGAAATTCTTTTTGCAAATGGCCGACTGTAAACAGCTGATTATTTTGGCAAATGGTTGACCGTAATCAGCTGAGAGAAAAAAACAGTTTCAGCTTCAACTTTTTCAAAAAATTGAGTCTCTTCGTGATTATTTCGTGACAAATAAAATATGTTAAAGAGAATTTCGGGCTGAATATTCGTGTGTCGTTTTTGTACCGTGCTCAATTAATTCCCAGAAAAGTAGAATTTTACCCTGAAATGAATTGGTTGTTTGTGATGTGGAATGAAGTGACTGTTCTGAGACGTGTTTGGTCGAAAGCAAACACTTTGTGCGTTCTTGAGTCCAGGAAGTACCTATAATATTACATAATAAATCTATAGATATATACATAAATATATTAGATATGATTACAGAATTTTACTAAGTGCGATGGTATGTGTGATTTTAGTAACGTCATCAAAATGCCATTGTGGCTCCACGATCCGAGCCCGGTGTCAAAACTAAATTTATTCAACGACCTTTTACCTCTCAACGGGATCGCTAGTACCCGATTTAATATTGTAATTTTGTATTCAGAGCACGCATCTTTAATTGCGAGATACAGTCGAATTGTCTCTTATCAGGCAATTCTGCTTACACGTAGATTTGAGAAACTGCTCTCTCGAGTGCAAAATGATCTAATTATACGTGACACACGGTTTTTTAAACTCTTTTCATAAAATTTTTCGGGATTGGGAAGATAGAGGACCATCTCTACCTTACCGACGTTAGAGATTACTTCTCGGTAAAGTAGAGCTCTTCTTGTGAGACGTCTTCTTGATCTTTCACATAACCTCAATGTTCTTAAACAAAATTTACCTCTTTAAAAACAAAATTACATTTTTTGTTTAATTTTGTTCAATTTTGACAGGATTTTAAACGGATTTTGTTGGTCAGGTTTAAGGTTCGGTTGTAATTTGAATTTTCTTTTGTATCCAGTCTCGAGACAATGAGAATGGTTAAAATAATAGTGAATTTTTTGTCGCGACTGAATAATTTCGTGCAAATAATTTAGGAGACGTCTCTTTTTTCGAGATGAGTTTATGTTTAAAGAATTTGATGAAATTTTTCTATAGCTTTGATAATAGTGTGTTTGGAATTTGTAGATAAATTGACGAATAAGATGGCTTTTACGACTAATTGTGTTTGAAAAGATGTGATCTGTATTGTGTATATACATATTTGTATGTACTTTCACGAAATTCGTTGTTAAGCCAGCGAGGCTGCACGAATTTTCTGCTAGCAACGATTTGTTTATTTATCGTCTTATTTATCTCTAATGTACATCACGAAAAGCCAGAATTGACTGGAAAAATATTATAACAAGTGAAAGTATAAAGGATTAATCCTCTAGTGCATTGCCTACTTGTTATAATAAAGAAATGTGTTACTAATGCCTGTTTTTTTTTTAGTCAATGATGATCGGCCTTTACTAATAAATTCGTGACTGTTTTAAACCATCTATCCTTACCTGCTGAAAACGAACTTCAATACAGTTCTTTAGCTATTTTCCAACAGACGATAAGTAGATGATTTCTACCTTATCGGCACAAAAAAATGCGGCATTTCTCAAATGAAAAGAAATCGATTTTTAATCAAGTATTTGTTTATTTGAAGTATAGAAACATTTTTTGTCTTCTGTTGTATTTATTAAATGTTGAGTGAAATGTTTAATTTAATTTAAATGTGAGAAGTTTAAAAAAAATGTGCTGGTAATGTAGAAATCTTCTACTTATAGTCACACACCGCTTGACATAACCTAAAACTATAAAATTATTGATTAAAGCAGAATCCATATAGATTTTAATTATATTTTTTTTTACTCTTAAAAACTTTTTTGTTGGAGATTTTGCTGAATGGTAAACTGAACTCTTTTAGTCCAAATAAAAAATCTGTTTGGTCTAAAAAGTATTATTTTACCAATCAAAATTTTAATACTTTGTTATACATATTCTTAAAATAGTCAAAAGTAATCATGATCTCTTAATGGATTATTATTTAATATAAGTATTTTATTCATAGTATTTTCTTATTCATATTTTATATTTTTATTAAAATAATTTTTTTATATAATTTTTTAATTAAAAATTGTTTACGCAACTTTATACATTTATTACATTTTTATTAGTTTAAATTCACTTATTGAAATAAATTTTTAACATTTCTGTTTAAAAAATCATTTATAGTACTAAACTGATTTTGTCTTAAGAATTGCTGGTTCTGATTTTCTTTACTTTGAACTTTCAGCTTTTGCGCGCTCTTCCTTTATCCTTGAAATTTTAATTATTCAGATGTGGAATTACTTTATCCAGCGTCATTAATTTTTATTAGGACGGAAAGTTTCAAATTTCTTTTGAATTATCAAGTGTTTTTTTAACCCATTGACATAAATTCAGTGCAAGAAACGTCGTTTGAAAATGTATTTCTTAAAAAATAACTGAATATAATGACATGTTTATTTTACTAAATTTTTTAACATTTTAATTCAAGTAATTTTTTTTGATAATTATTTCAACTACGCTTTATCTTTAAATGTTAAATAATTTGAAAATTTTTATTTTCCGTTTAAAAAGAATTTGAAAAGTAATAAATATGAAAACGTCTGTTATTTATTATTATTTTCTTTTTTTAAGATTCTGGATTCTGTAATTTCCGACGCATTTTAATAATTTGTCTTCAAGCTTCGATATTGTAATTTACCCAAAAAAAAAAACGTTCTATATTTTAAAATAACATTATGTGCGCAGCTAATTACGGATCAGGGGTCACGTTAAAAAGCTATTCTTTGCCATCCGAATCAAACTTTATATAATAATCTTTCTATTTCTCAATATGAGGTGTTTCAATTATTTTATTGATGTTAGTTACATGTTTTTTTCTCAAATCTAATTGTTTTGATAATGCATGAACAGGGATGTAAGTTTAACGAAAAGAAAGTTTATTTAAAAAAAAATTTTACAATTTAAGATTTTAAAAAAAAACTGAATAAATTATGTTGTCTACTTTCAAATACTAAAAGGAATTTACTTGGAATAATTTTTGCACTTACATCTCTGGAATCAATTGAATAAATGTTAAATATATGGTACATGAAAATCCTGAATGGCAAGATTATCCAAAAGTTGACCCCGATCGTAGCTTTTCGTTTTTCTTTGCTATAATTCCTGCCTGCTGAACTGTTAGTCCACTCTGTCCGAAGGAAGGAAGACTTGGAGCTCGTAACTCTAAATTTAAAAGGTACAGTATATTTATTTTTATTACTGCTAATTTTTTGAGCTGCAAATATACGCTATAAATGCTACTCATACTTTTATAAAAAGCAGTTTCAATGAATTTTCTATTAAAAATTCATGAAAAGCTGCTGTCCTTGGATTTATATATAACTTTATCATGAAAAAATAAATTTTTAACATTATCCTTTTTTTTTTGCACCATAAAAATAAAAAAAAGATACGGATCAAATAATAATTTTTAAAAATCTGTTTTTAGGACTTTTTTTAAACATTTTATGAGTTAAAATCTTGAGGCTACTTTGAATTAAAAAAATTTTTTATTTAAATCAACAATTTTCCAAAAAAAAACTTAAAAAATTTTTGAAAAATGACTGTAAAATTCTTTGTTAGTTTTAACTCAACAATTTTACTGAAAATCTGAATTAAAATAATTTGAATATATATAAATTATTTATTAAAAAGACGAACTTGCAGTTTAAACAAATTTTTGAATCTTGAAAATTTTTCGCATTTTAATACCGAAATATTTTAAATACAGTTTCTTAAGGGCATGTGATAAAGTATGGCGTCACGGGTATAGGAAAAATTTATCCGTAAACTTTCTTTTAAAATAATGAATATTTTGTCGCTAGACTTACAATTAGTAGAATTATCTAAAACCTCATTAGAAATGTCTGTTTGACCCAAATTCCTTTGAATTTCGTCTTAAAAATTTCTGAAAATTAGAAACTTTTTTAAAAAATTAATTTTTAGGTTAAATTCAAAAGAATTCTGGCCAGACAGACCTTCCTAACGATATTTTAGGTAATTTTGCAAAGTTTCGGGACAAAATATTCATTATTTTAAAAGAAAGTTTACGGACAAATTTAGCCTATGACAGTGACCTCATACCCCATCACATGACCTTAAAATAATTTTTATAATCATTCTGATCAGAAAATTAGTGTTATTTAATATCTAATACCTAAGTAATAATTAATTAAAACATTTATAGACTAATTTTTAGAAAATGTGAAGTCAATATTTTTGTAACGTAATGCGACTGACAAATAAGCGATATTTTTAGGGTTTTAAGGAAGTTGAAACCATTGACATAACCTCAAACTAGAAAATGTGTTTTTAGACTAAATAAAACTATAATTTAAGTTGATTTTACAAAACTTTGAATAATCCAGTTAAACAATTAAAAAAAAATTAGGTTCATTTAAAATTGGTCGTCATTTAATTATTTATTTTTTGTGCTTTTGCTTTTTCTTTTAACTAAAAGTTAAAAATTATCATCTTTATCTAATTTTTATGAACAATAGCTCATTTTACTCATTGAAACAATCTCCACAATTTTTCTATTTAATTCTTAAAATAATACTTTGATTACATGCTATTAAACAATTAAAATTTGTATTTTTAAACAAATTATTATTTACTAAGCTCCTTTATTAAACTAAATTCTGGAGATTATTTTAAAAAGAAAAATTAATTCGTAAAAATTGGATAAAAATTAAATATGTAATTATTGTTGAACAATACATTTTGGTTTAAAATATTTTTTTCGGAAAATTGTAGAAATGCATTTTTTAAAATATGGTGATATAATTTAAATTATATAGTTTTATTTGCTGATGCAACTACTTTTTAGTTTGAGGTTATGTCTAAGAGTTGAACCTTATAAAAGTCGATTTGAGACCTATAATTATAAAATTAATAATATTTTTTAAAGATTTTGTATTATTTTTTATTATTAGCATTTTGGTCGTAGATTTTAAAAAATATTCTTTTATTCCAATAAACCGTAATTTAAAAATGCCATTTTCAATAAAAAAAAAAAACTGCCAAAAAATGAAGTTTTCTAAATTCATTTTACTCATAAAAAACTCTTTTTGCAATTATCATTGGTTAAAATATTTTACGGAAAAGAACAAAAATTAATAAGTTAATATGTATTAGTTGAAAATTTTCGAGTAATTTTCAAGATATTTAAAAAATAAAACCAATTAAACACTATGCAATATAATATGTAAAAACTTATGCTTTTTAAATTCTTTTTATTTCTTATGGTCAATGTTTGTTCAGCCAATTCAGATATGAATATTTTGACAAAAAATTTTATAAAAGATTCTTACAATTCTATTATTATTGCCATTATTTTGAAAATATATTTTTGTGTACGTGTATCAGGTACATTTTTCAGCTCAAATATTATTATTATTATTTCTATTAAAATATCCCGAGTTTTATAAAGTTTGTAAATGGAATGAATACGATTTTTCTTTGAAAGTTGCAAGAATTTTAATGGCAACGGAACTCTAATGAGGTTTAAGAAGATTAATTAATATGGGTTCATTTTGATTCTGCTATTCACTTTACCTAGCTCTTTTTTAAAAATGAGTAATTTTCTATTTATAATGTAACGATAAATGAGCCAGTCGGGATAAACTATAATAATTGATTAAATTGCTCGAGTTTATAACTTTATAATTTGACATTTTAATTAGCTGAAAAATCCTTTCAGTAATAGAGAAAATTTAACATAATTTTAATTAATTAATTTTTATTATTTTATTTTTTCGAATTAAACATTTTTTTTAAAGACTTCTAAATCGATTTAAAATAAAAACAAAAAATTTATTTTCATAAATTTAATATTATCAACAAGGAAGTTAATTTTGTGAATTTTTTTTCGTCAATTTTCTTTTTTCAATCCCTGCTTCTGTATAAAAATTACAGAGAAAAATGATACATTTGTCATGACTTTTCAAAAAGTTGTATTAAAGGGTTCTTATGAAATTTAATGAGTGGTACGTCATTTTTTAGTGACAACAGAAAACGAGAGGAAAAAATGATGTAAAATTATTGTCACTATTAATAACAATTATAAGTAAATTTTTATCGAAATTATTCCCATTTAAGATAGAAAATTATTACAAATTAAAAAAAAAAAATTAAAAATTGACGAACTTGATTGAAATTTAAGAAAAATAATTGAAAAATAATTAAAACACTGAAAAGTAAATACAATAACTTTGATTTGAAACAATAATGGAAATTTAGGATATTAATTGAAAAATAATTAATATATCTAATTAAAAGGTGCAGACAATAATTGCAGAAAGATAAAAGTAACAGAGAATTGAAAAAAATTATTGAAAAATGAGATATCTACATAATTGAAGATTTGGGAAGTTAATTGAGAAATAGTAAAAATAATTAAAAATTGAAGAAACTGATTGCAAGTGATAACAATAATAATGAAAATTGAAGAAAATTACTATAATTTAAGAAAATATTTTAAAATCTAGGAAATTAATTGAAGAATATTGAAAATGTTCAAGAATTGGAAAAAATAATTACAAAGTAACAAAAATAATAAAATTTGAAGAAAGTAATTTTTATTTCTGAAAAATAATTGAAAAAATTACAACATATATTTGTAATAAAAGAAAATTATTGCAGAATAATAAAAATAGTTGTGAATTGAAAAAATAACTGGAGTTTAAAATAAATAATACAAAAATGAGAGAATTTTAATTGTAATTTAATTGTAATTTAAAAAACAAAAATCATATTTTGTAAAAATAATTGAAAATTAACGAAAGAAATTGAAAGTTAATTAATAAATAATGAAACTAATTTGATATTAAAAGAAATAATTTATATTAAGAAAATTTTATTTGAAAAAATTAAAGAAAATAATTGAAAGTTGCGTAAATTGTGAATTTAAAATTGAGGGGAAAAATTCTCAGAATCATTGAAGAAAATTTTTTAAAAATGATAAAAATAGTTGAGATTTGTAGATATTAATTGCAATCATAAAAAAATAATTTTAAAAAATACAGAATATTTGAGAAGTAAAAGAAAGTACATTATTACAAAATGATTTCGAGAATTTCAAATTCAGAAAAATAATTACAACATTATAGAAAAAATCAAAAATTTATTGAAGAACATATAATTGAAATTTGAGATAAATAATTGAAATTTTCGAAATTAATCAATAAATATTCAAAATAATATAAAAATTGTGAAAATAATTGCAAATGAAAGAAAATAATTAAAGAATAATTAAAACATTAAAAAGAGGATGCAATAACTTAGATTTGAGATAATAAATGAAAATTTAAGAAATTTATTAAAAGATAATTAATATTTTTAATTTAAAGGAGGAGAAAATAACTGCAAAAAGATAAAATCAAGTTAAAATTGAAGAAAATAATTAAAAAATGAGATGAATAATTGAAAATTTAGGAATCTAATTAAAGGAATGAAGTTTGAGAATAATTAAAAATTCAAGAAATTGGTTTGTAATTATAACAATAATAATTGGAAATTGAAGAAAATTATTAAAATTTAAGAAAAATAATATTTTAAAATCTAGGAAATTAATTGAAGAATAATGAAAATAATAATAAATCCGAGAAAATATTTGACAAATAATAAAGATAATTAAATATTGAAAAAAAAATAATTGAAAAAATTACAACTTATATTTGTAATAAAAGAAAATAATTGCAGAATGGTGAAAATATTTGTAAATTGAAAAATTAACTAGAATTTGAGATAAATAATAAAAAAAATTAGAAAATTAATAAAAAAAATAATTGAAAGACAAACATTAATGGAAAAATAATAGAAATAATTGAAAATTGAATAAAGTAATGAAAATTTAAGATAAATAATTGAACTTTTTGGAATTAATCAACAAAAAATGAAAATAATATAAAATTTGTGAAAATCATTGCAAATAAAAAAAAATAATAATTAGAAATTGACGAAAGTATTAAAAATTTAAGAAAAATAATTGAAGAATGATTTAAACATTAAAAATTAGATGCAATAACTTAAATTTGCGATAGTAAATGAAAATTTAGGAAATTAATTGAAAAATAATTAATATACATAATTAAAAGGTCTAGAAAATAATTGCAAAAAGATAAAACAAAATTAAAGTTGAAAATAATAATTGAAAAATGAGATAAATAATTGAAAATTTAGGAATTTAATTGAGGAATAGTAAAAATAATTAAAAATTGAAGAAATTGATTGCAAATGATAACAATAATAATTAAAAATTGAAGAAAATTATTAAAATTTGTGATATATAATATTTTAAAATCAAGGAAATCAATTGAAGAATAATGAAAATAATAAAAAATCCGAGAAAATATTTGCGAATTAATAAAAATAATATAATTTGATGAAAATAATTTTTATTTGTGAAAAATAATTGAAAGAATTTCAACATTTATTTATAATAGAAGAAAGTAATTGCAGAATGGTCAAAATAATTTTAAATTGAAAAATTAACTAGAATTTGTGATAAATAACAAAAAAATTAGAAAATTAATCAAAAATAATTTAATAGAATTATTTGTTACTTGAAGAAAATAATAAAAATTTATAAAGAAATAAGTTAAAGAATTGCAGAATGTATTTAAGATAACAAAACAACAAATACAATTATATATTATAATTCTTCGAATTTGTATTAATTTTAAATTTCATTGATTAAAAATTTAATTATTCCACACTTTGAAAATAATAAATTAAATTTATTTGAAAATTTCTTCAATTTTTAACAATTCTTTTCTATCATGATTTTAATTATTTGCTACAATTTTTATCATATTTTTATATCCTTTTTCAAACATTTTCCTCAATTTCTAATTATTTTCATTATTTTTTTAATTTTCCCCCTACATTTTAAATTCAATTTCTACAAATTTCAATTATTTTCTTTAATGTTTTAAAATAAGAGTTTTTCATTTTTAATTATTTCCTTCAATATCAAATTAGTTTTATTATTTATTAGTTAATTATATTTCAATTTCTTTCGTTATTCTTAAATTATTTGTGGAAAATATGACTTAGGTTCTAATTACGGAGTATTATTTACTCCCGGACTGTTTTTTTTTTGTTTCAACAGACAAATTTCCGTTTTTTATTTGTTTCAAGATTTTAATTCGGATTGATTTCTAATTATTGCGGACAAACTCCGGTCTCAGAATTGAAATTTAATATTAAGTTTTTAATGGCTCTTTAGGACGTTGGAACCCAAAAGTTGACAGTGGCGTAGAAACACTTTTCCCTCCTTTGTTCGAAAAATTCCACTTTATGAATTTTTTTTAAAAACACTGGACACTTTTTCAAAAAAAGGGCTATGGTAGGGAAAAGTATTTGAGATAAGGAATTTTTTAAACATTTGTTTTATGCAAACAAATGTGCCTACGAGCATCAAAATTAACTCCCGTTTTGACATTGCAAGATTATTCGTAAAAGATGGCCGTCGCCATCTCACTTGATGCGCATGTCACGTGGCCCGTGCCCAGCTGACGAGCGGCGGCCATCTTTTACGGAAAATCTTGCAATGTCAAAACGGGAGTTAATTTTGACGCTCGTAGGCACATTTGTTTGCATAAAACAAATGTTTAAAAAATTCCTTGTCTCAAATACTTTTCCCTACCATAGCCCTTTTTTTGAAAAAGTGTCCAGTGTTTTTAAAAAAAATTCATAAAGTGGGAATTTTCGAGCAAAGGACGGGAATGTGTTTCTACGCCACTCAACTTTCTCCTTCCAACGTCCTATTAAAAAAAAAAAATTCCATCTGGATTGTTTTCGGATAAATTTCGTCAATTTTCGGAAACAATCGGATTAATTAGTCCGAACTGTTAAACAGGCTACCAGAACCTTTGCCGGAATCAGATAAATCATTTTAGCTTATCTTAAGATAGGTCTACAGACAAATCCATTCATAAATCTGTACAGATTGTGAAGTGACGATGCGCGCGCATGCATTGCCAACTGCTGGGACATATGTTTTGATTCGGAAACAAGGGAATAAGATCAAAACATATGTTCCAGCAGTTGGTAATACAAGCATCCATTTAGAAATGGATTGAAGACTCACCTTTACAATTTTGTACGAATATCTGTCTTTGATTCTTTGGTATTGACTTACTAGCTTTTATGATTCGGTTTGCTATTCGGTAAATTTGTTTTTTGTAGTATTAAATACGATTTTGCGTTTATCATCCAGAGGTTATATTATTATGACACATCCAACCCAAACTGCACCGGATATCTTTTGTTGTGATGGAAATATAGCGTTCGCGTACTTTCTCTTATTATTATTAAAACTGAAAATAACTTTATGTCATTTTTTCCTGCTATTAAGTTTCTGCCATAAACTTTTACAAGGCAGACATCTGATATTTGACTTGTGAATTACGTGGTTTAGCAAAAAATGTCGTGCTTACGATTCCCTCTGACACGCTATGCAACTAACGAGCCGACACAACGTGAGCAAATAACTCGATTTCACGCAGAGAATCCAGCAGCTTTTCGCTTAGTGCCAAAAGGAGCAATAGTAAATAGGCCACTCTAGATAATCCAGTTAACCATGTGTTCACAGTTGCACCGCCAGTCAAGCCAACGAAGTAAACACCAGGCCGACGGTAGGATCGGTACCTGCAACCACAGGAGATAACATATCGTCAACGTCACCAACATCGGCGTGGCAGACTGGTTGGAATAAAATTGCAAAAACCAATCCCTCAAAACAATCTCCTCGTCGTCAATGACTATATCCTTCCAGACTGATGTCCCTCAATTTTCACCAGAAAAGGGAAAGAGAGACTGACGGATTTGCTGTTCAAGTCATTCTTATCAATCGTCACTTTTGCAAACTGCAATAATATTATCATCATCCTCATCTCTCTCTCTTTCTCTCTTTCCTTTCCATTAAAATTGCAAAGGGACACTTCAAGTGGTGATACAAGCAGACTCTAGAAGACCCAGGACTATGAAGGGCCGAATGCGACGAAACCATTCAACTCTTAATAGTACACTTCACTAGTTACAACTTCAATCGTCTAGAGGCAAAAACACATCTGTAAAAAACACTCTAGACACTTGTTAAAGAAGTCGGGACCTTCCTACACTTAAACCACTAAAAATCACGCAGGTGGCACTCAATTTCCTCAACCAATATACCAAATTCAAGTGCCACCATCGCGGTAACTCTGAGGCTGTCAATTTTTCAATACAACCAAAACCAGCTTGATTAATCTTAAACAAACCCAATTCAATCTCCTTGAGCTGAATTCAACTGATCCCATTGAATTCTATTCAATTAATGCTAATTCAATTGAACCTTTTTTAAATTCCCTTGAATTCCGTTTTAATTGAATCTATTTCAATCCTTTTTCTCAATTCGCTTCAATCTTACCTAATCAAACTCAATTTTTTTTTTCAGCAAAAAGACAAATATGCATTTTAGCAAAATGATTAAAAAATTGTCAGCCTTGGATGTCACCAAGTGAGTATGATCTACGCGATTTACTCTTCACCAAATAATATGAAAGTTATTGTACAATTTTATTGTAATATTGAATTTATTTGATAATCCACTGTATCTTAATTTAGATAAAAGAGATTTTAGGTCCCAGGACTGTTTTCTCAAGAGATCTCGATCGTTCTTTCCCGAAAAGTGAATATACGCAATTGTTAATCGAAAGATTTGATTTCCTTGTGGTTTCTTTTGAAAAGTCAATCGTCTCGAGAGATTTAATTCAATCAATGTGTGTATTGTGTTGCAGTGGGCGAGGTTGTGGTCGACAAGTGGTAAAGCCAACACGCAATATCATCCATGCCAATTATCGCACACTGTCAAAAGCTTCGGGCTCACAGGGGAGATAACTCGCGCCATTATAGCTACAGCTACTGTCGCAGATAATCACAGCAACACGATAACCCAACTGCAATACTCTGTAACCATAATTGTGGCGCCAGGCGCGAGAAAACTCATTTTGTGTCTATCGGCTTGGTAACCAAACGATCGCTTTGAGTGTATTGCATTGATATTCTTTACCGACCGGAACTCTAAAATGGCAACCTCACCCTTCTCCCATGTCAATCGACATGAAAATTTAGTCCTAGAGCATCTTTTGCTTTTCTCTCCTTTTTGTATAGAAAGCATCAATCGATTTCATAAAATACTTTCTACAGTAAAAGGGAATGTATTATTTTGTAACAAAACCAGAGTCATTCTTGTGGAAATAGAAAGAGACTATAGAAACGGTATAACCTAAAAGTCCTTAGTAAGAAGGGATTAATGCATCTATTGGTATTTTAAAAAAACCATATGTCAATGCTTTTAGGTGCAAAAGCAAATCGATTTAAAAGTTAGCTTAAGGATGTTCCAGAGGCTTAGACATATGATATATACCTAACGTCAATTTTTACACATAGATTTTTGGGACAACACAACATTTGACATAAAAAACCAACATCCACCAAAATTGGACATAGTTGTAGTTTTTAAATCACTTTGTTTTATTTTATACACCCAAACACGGGAACAATGTGGGCTAGAAAATTTGGTTGCGATCAAACAGATCAAACCAAAAGTGGCGCCGCCTGGTGTCGGTGTTTCAATCATCTGTTTCATCGTAACCAAATTTTCTGGCCTAATAAAATAGTTCCCAGTGATTTAAAAACTACAAATATGTAAAATTCCCCGTTGATGTTGGTTTTTTATGTGTCAAGTCTTGTGTAGTTGTCCTCTAACAATTTATGTGTAAAAATTGATGTTCGGTATATATCATCAGTTCTTGTAACTAAGCTTGAGACTATGAAAGACAAAAGTGAAAAAGAGACTTATCGTCTCTTCGCTCTGACTCTCATATCTCACTTTGATTTTAATCTATGGTTTATCTTAACGTTTTCTTTTAAGCCTCGGTTTACATGAACTAATAATTCCGTTATTGTTCTGAATATCTTTAAAATATACTTTATTGACTGGCATATGTCAGGTTTCGATTTTTTTGACTGCTCTTAAATCATCATAAGAAAGTTAACGGCTTACTCATAGTTGCGCGCGCACAAGGCTAGAGTAGGGAGATGAGAGTGAGAGAGACACTTGGCGTCGTTTCTTTCTCACTCTTATATCTCTTTTTCAGTAACAGGCGCACATTGAATTTGTAAGTAAGCCGCTTACTTTTATTAAATGAAAACATTCTTATTTTAAACAAAAATGGAATTATTTTGCATTATAAAAGCAATTGAAATATCTATAATGCTTAATCAACCTCTTCTTATGAGATTATAACGTATTCTAAATCTCGAAAATAAATACAAAAAATGTTGAATTTCTTAACAGAAAGCAATTGTTTGTGTAAATTAGAAATACTATTTTAAAACAAAATTTATTTTTGTATGAAAATAGTTATACGATTAGCAAAAAAAAAAAACATAATCTCAAAAGTTAATAATCGTTACAAAATTTCCGAAACTCCTTCTCTTTTCATTTTAATTCTTTTCTCAGACTTATAGTTTGTTTTAGATTTAAAAAAATCCTACTCTAAACAACTTTCTACAAATAATTAAATTTTTTCCAACTTTAAAAATTGATAAATGTATGCTTGGACTAATTTTCACTGTAGATTGAACTCATTCCGATTCCACCTTAAGGATCAATTCAATCCTTTACTTTTCTCACATCTTTTGTCTTTTTCCTTGCCATTCTGTTCCCTCTTTTATTTTGCTTCATACTTTTATGACGTTCGAGATTTTCTACTCTTATATCCCTTTTAGAAACTATTTGTTTTCCTTTCACGCTTTTACGTTTTTCCAATAATTTTTTCTTTTTGTCTTTTGTCTCTGGTGCATTTTCGTTACTTTTTACTTCCCATTATAAGCAAGTAGTAAATGACATTACCGGCCTTTACTATTTTTTAAAGTTAATCTTTTTGTCCATTTTTCGATTTTAAAACTATTCTTTTCAATTCTTTCAACATCCCCTTTCTAAAGCCCTAAAATCTGGCAATATTTTTGTTCTATTTTTCTATATTCCTCCCCCCCCCCCCCTAGAAATTACAATTTTGATCATAATTTGTCATTTTTACCTTTTTTACACTAACTTTTCCATTTTATCCATTTTTATATCTTCTCTGTTTTCTATCCTTCTTTTTCCTTCCTCTTTTGCGTTCTTGCCGCTGAACTCCATTTCTAAAAAAGGTCAAATGGTCAGGTGACTATTTTTTGCCTTTTTTCTTTTTTTACTTTCTAATCTATTTATCTTCTTCTCCTTTCGCTTTCTTTTTATTCTCTAACCTTCTTTCTCATTTTTACGATTTTGTCCATTTCTAACCACAATTAGTTTTTTTTTTACTTCCCTGCATCCGTGTGAATTTTACTTTTCTTATAAATGTTTATTTACCTTTTTGGACCCTCCTTGCCATTTTTGTCCCTTTTAACCTTAATAAACTTGTCCGTCTTTTGAACTTTTTTTACTTTCAATAAATAATTTTCCTCCTCTGTTTTTGCTTGTCGCAACTAAAATATTTTATCTCACAGACGTATAAAACCGGTACACGATTATCCTACCGCACACTCTACAGCTTTTTCCACTTTTATAAGCATTATTTTTAAGCCACCATAGTCGACCAACCACTTTATCAACTTCGCCCTTTTCTCTTTTCAGTAGAAAGTCCTGACTGCTGGATTTTGCAAAGTAGCACCATTCTTACAAACTCGTCACTTTAAGTTTACGAAAACTTTTCTTTTTTAAATGAATTGGTTTCTTATAGAAAATAAAAGAATGTCGGTAAATATTGTCATTTAGGTCGAGAATATTTTATTATTTCACTCCATTAAGATTTCCAGTTTGAATTTCCCGCCAAAACAGAAATTTGGCGGGAAATTTGAATTTCGTTTGTAAATTGTTAAATCGAGTGAGTTCTGTCAATGGAATGTTTCTTATTATTCAAGTGACAATATTTCCGACATTAATAAAGAATTATCGGAGAAGAGAATCTCTCAATACCGCCGACACGTCTCAGTAACCTCTGCTGTGTATTCCCAACAGAGTCGATTGTTTCTTCTTGAAGATTATTTTCTCAAATCATCAAGAATGATAGAGGCGATGTTAACAAAAAGATGTAATTCACTAGTTTCCAATTATTTTTGGCCTTTGGAATCTTGTCAAGTTACATCTTTAACACAGATGTTACCGAGACCTCGGCAATTAAACATTAGCCGCGTGGACTAACGAATCAACTGTCCGCGCAAACACTAAGGTTCAAATCCCCGAGACTGGTGAAATTTTTTTCTTGCCCGTATTTGGTAATTGATAAAGAATTTTATATTATTTAATAAATTTATCATCTTGTCGATATTATTAAAAACAAAATAATAATAAAAAAAAATGTAGGCCAAAGTCAATATTACATTGTAATATAATGAAGTTAATATTAAAATAAAAAGGAAAATTAAATAATATAAAGTAAACTAAATCGTGATAGATGTATTAAATAATGTGCAATGAAAGAAATAATTAATATGAAATTAATTGAATAATATGAAATACATTAAATTATATAATTGAAATAATGTAATTTAATTCAATAGTATAAAATACAATAAGCAATAAGAAATATTATGACATAATTTATAAAAATGAAAATATAAAAAGATATCCGGTAATTCTGCGGATTAGATAATCTTAATGGGTTTGTGCCACCATTTTCCTTCCTTGTCGTTCCATTCTTGTTCCTTCATCAGGAAATGACAAAAAGAAACGAAGGATGTCTTCTCTACTGTGTAAAGATTAGGCACGAGATGTGTTACGTCGAGTGTCACAAAGGTCATTGTGAGACACTCGTTTGAGAATTTCAGAATCTCCAATTTATAGTGATATTTTAATTTAATTAAAAATTATGTATGGGAGCGTGCAATACGTACTCATACATCAGGATCCGTCGTGCGCTGGAAAAGACCGTCACATTTATAATACAATTAGTGTGGAACCCATTTGGGTTCGCCTCAGGATCAACATTAAAGGGTTAAATAAATATTATAAATAATACTGTTATAAATCATAAATTAATGATTACAGTTCTATTAAAATATAGTCATTCTAATTGAATTAAAATTTATATAAAACAATTTAATTGTAAACTATGAATTTTCAATTAATTATGAATTAGGGATTATACAATTTACTATTATGATTTAGGAATTATGGAATTTAATTACAATCTAGGGATTATATTATTTAATTATTATGCATTAGGGGTTACAATTAAATTATAAATTAAGAATTATAGATTTGAATTTGAAACTAGGGATTGCAATTCGATTATAGAAACTAAGGATTATAATTTATATATAATTACAAAGTAGGGGTTATACAATTTAATTAGACAATAGGGATAATTATTAGAGGTTACAATTTAATACATAAATTCAGGGTTTTACCTTGCAGGATACAATTACAATTACGAAAAACCTTGTACGAAAAAAAATTATTGTAAATATATACATATTATATATTATATAAAAGTAGAAAGAAAATATATTTTAAACCAAGCCAGTATAAAAAGTACATACGACGTTGTTATATGCGATATATTCTTTCTGCTACTCTCTTCTTATTATTATAATTACATTATTACTATTATTAATATTATTATAATTGATATTATGATAATGATTATTATTATTATCATTAGAATTACGATTATCACTCTGTCGTCCTAATAAACGTTGCAGAATTGTTACACTTATGTCACGAAATTCATTTGTTTTCACTATTATTGAAATTTATACAATGATTTGTCACAATTTTTAAATTTAAACAGACGAATGATAAACTTTGTTTCAAATTTTAACACTCTTTTAACAGTTTTAAATGTATTTTTAAATTAGTAATAATTTGGAACAATTTATTACATTATAATAACATTATGATACCATTTATTAATCTCCCGTAATAATTTAATTCCTTCTCCTAAAATTTTGTTCTTTAACAATTTCTAAAAATAATTAATTGTATTTTATAACAATTTTTTAGAATTAACTATATATTTTTTAACAGTTTGTGACAATTAACTATTTTTTGTGTCATTGTTTTAAAATTTATTAGATTTAGAACACTTTCTAACAATATTTTTTATTTTGTATTACGGTTTATTAAAATTTATTACTTTCTGTGATATTGTCTCACAATAGTTAATCTTTTGGAATATTTTGTCATAAATTGTAATATCTTGCCATATTTTGCAAAAAATTGATTAAATTTTATTTTAGATTGTTACAAACGCCCAAAATCTAAAAATTTGTTTTTTATTTTCAAGTTACGTAAGCATATAATTCAGTTTTCAACCAAAAGTGCATAAAAGTTGTCCACTTTAAAGATATGGAAAGCAGAATTAAAAATTTCAAAATGGCGGACCTAATATGGCGTCAAATCCATTGCAAAATTTTCAAATTCATGCACATATTTTACCAATCGAAAAAATGTTGTCGGATTCGCCTAAATTTTCTTACTAGTGGGTTTTTGTGGTCGCTGATTACGAATCTAAAGTTAGATTTTCAAAATTCAAGATGGCGAATCCAATATGGCCGATGACAAATTTAAATTTTCGTCCGATTCAGTTCAAATTTGTTATCTATGGGTTCTTGGGGTCGCTGATTACGAATCTGAAATTATATTTTCGAAATTCAAAATGGCGGATCGAATATGGCAGATGAAGAATTTTAATTTTCGTTTGATTCAGTTCAAATTCGTTTCTCAGGGGTTTTTGGGGTCCCTGATTCCAATATCCGCCATATTGGATCCGCCATTTAGAATTTTAAAAATTTAACTTTATATTCGTAATCAGCAACCCCAAAAACCCCAGAGAAACAAATTTGAACTGAATCATACGAAAATTAAAATTTTTCATCCGCCATATTGGATCCTCCATTTTGAATTTCGAAAATTTAACTTTAGATTCGTAATCAGCGACCCCAAAAATACTCAAGTACTCCATATCTTTAAAGTGGACAATTTTTATGCACTTTTGGATGAAAACAGAATTATATGCTCACACTTTCTCTGGGTGAAAAAGAATATCAAAATTAAAATTTTTTGGGTTTTTGACATTAAAACCGCCATATTTAATTTTGGTTTTAAAACAATTAATTTTTGATTTTAGATTCGAAAAGAGCACACTCAAAACCTACAGAAAATGTTCTTCCGGTAAAAAGTTTTATTTTTTATTGTTATAATAACGTAGCTTGAAAATAGAAAACAAATTTTTAGATTTTGAGCGTTAATGGGATAAATAAATTTTGTAACATTTTATAACAATTTAAAGCTTTCTGCCAAAAATTGTATGCAATTTGTAACACTTTGTTACGATTTATTAATATTTGTAACGTTCAGTCACAGTTCTGCCGTACAACCTAAAAAGATACGTAAGTGACATTGTCGTTTAGGGCGATAATTGTGTGCATTGTTTCGCAACTATCGACCTAAACAAAAATGGGACGTATTTTTTATGTACGGCAAAGTTTATTACAATTTTTTAACATATTGTTACAGTTCATTACAATTCATTACAGTTTTGATACATGATGTTAAACATTAAAATTTTAAACTATTTATTATTATATTTAATTACGTGGTTCATGTGTATAACATTATGAGTTTCAATTTACTATATTTTGTAATACTTTGTTAGAATTAGTTACAATTTATATTTTTTTTTTTACATTTTCAAAATTTAATTACATTTTATAACGGTTAAATACAATTAGTTACAATTATTTACAATATATTACATTTGGTAACTTTTTAGTACAATGAGTTTGGATTTATTACTTTTTGTGCATTGAGAAAAAATTTTGTTTGAATCAAACATAATAATATATGATTGATATAAAGTCAAATAGAAAATATTTTTAAATTAAACAAACATAATATGTTTATTCCAATTACGTAATATATTTAATTTAAACATATTTTGTAGTTGCGATGAGCAATATTATGTTTAAATTAAACAAACTTTTCTCTGAGTGTATCATTTTGTTCCAATGACTTACATATTTTTAAAAATTTATAACTTTTTAGGTCCAATTTCTTAGATTTCAATATTCATCATTTTTGTTTTCTCACAAAGGAAAATCGTTAAGATTTTCGATTTTATAAAAAAAGTCTGAATCGACTGTTTTTCATCTAAAAGGCGTAAATTTTCATTTTTAATCAAATGTCTATTATGATTTAAATTACTTCAGCTACAATTTTGCATTATTTTCATCATTTTTCAATTATTTCCTGCAACATCTAATTACTTTTAAATTGTTCCTCTTATTCTTAAATTTACTTTCTTCAAATTATGTTTAGTTTTTTCAATCACTTTTTTAATTTTAATTATTTCTCCGACGACATTAAATCAATTTAATTATTTATTCCTAATTTTTATATCATTCGTCGTAAATTTAAATAACTTTTTCTAATTTACCATTATTTTTGTCATTTTGCAATTACTATTTTTAATTCTTAATCATTTTCTCAATTTCTTATTTAATTTCCTGAACTTTCAAATATTTCAAATAATTATTTTGTTCAATATTCATTTATTTCTATTATTTTACAATTATTTTCTCCATCTTTTAATATTTTCATTATTTTTCAACTATGTTCCGAAATCTTCAGTTATCATCTCAAATTTAGATTACTGTCATCAATTTTCCATGTCTTAAAACATTTTTTAAATATTTTCTTATGCTGAAAAATAAATTCTGCATTTTTTCTGTTATTTTTTTCAATTTCTAATTTTTTAATTATTTTTGCATAATTTTAAAAAATTGCAATTATTTATGTGGAATTTCCATTATTGTCAACAGTTTTCGATTATTTCTACAATTTTTTAATTATTCTCTTTAAATAAAAATTTTTAAGTAAATTTGTTATTATTTACTTTTTCTAAACATATATTGTGTGTTTTTTAAATTATTTTTCTGAAATTTTATTTACTGTTTTCAATTATTTTGCACAATTTTAAATTATTTTCAGCATTTTTAAATTATTTTTTCTAATTTTGAATTAATATTTTTTTCGATGGTTAATTATTACTCTGATTTTCGCAACTTATTTTTTAAGTTTTTGAAGTATTTTTCTAAAATTTCAATTATTTTTCATAATTTTTCAATTATTTGTGCGACTTTTTAATAATTCTTTTTAATTATAAAATTTTAATTAATTTTGTAATTATCTTCTTTTTTTTAAACATATATTCTATGATTTATTCAATTATTTTACTCAAATTTTTTTTACTGTTTTCAATTTTTCATACTTAAATTATTTTCAGCATATTTCAATTTTTTTTTCAATTTTGAATTAATTTTCTCATTTTGTAAGTATTTTCCTCGATTTCAATTATTTTTCTCATTTTCTAAAATTATTTTCTAAGATTTATAACTATTTTTCTAAAATTTAAGGTATATCTCCCGAAAAGTCGTTTTCTTTAGATTTCCTTTAAACTTTGGAAATTAGTTTTAAAAAAAAATTTATACTAAGTGTTATACTTATTATTATTACAGCCTGAAGATGTCCACGAAGTGTGGACGAAACGTCGCCAATAAATAATTTATTTGGTGTATTTAATGTGTTAGTGTTTTTTTTTGCCTACACAACTTTTGCTCATTTCGATCGAAAAATACTTTTCTTATTATTAAAAAGATATGATTTATGTACCTGCAAAATTCCAAGCCGACTAGCGGGACGATAGCGGTGATATTAAATTTTGAAATTTCACATTTTACATGTAAAATCTATAATAAGCCTTGCGCATCTAACCTTTTGAGGTACAACTTGAAAATTCTTCTTTAGGATTTAAAGAAAAACTAATATGTTATTTATAATTAGTCAAAACGTCATATTTGAAAACCTAAATATTACTAGCGGGATAGTTAGTTGAAAAATTTTTTAGGAAATGTCGTATGCTGTGAAGGTAAACTTTATATGGACTCCTTTATAAATTTTTGAGAGTGAATGTAATCAAGAGATATACCTTAAATTATTTTCTTCAATTTTTGATTAGGTACTTTCATTTGTATTCATAATTTCAATTTTTTTTTTATCAATTATCGTGAATTTCAATTATTTTTAGCTTTCTTCAATTCTGTTCTCCAATTTTTAGTTATTCTCATTTCTTTTAATTGGTTTTTCAAACTTTAATTATTTTTTTTTTATTTAAAAAAATTATGTAATTTTTTCAATTACTTCACTTAAATGTCATTTATTTTTTACAACATATCATTGTTTGGATCACATTTTAATTATTTATTTCATGTTTCAAATTTTAAAATCATTTTTTCAATTATTTTTCAACATTTATTTCCTTAAATTTAAAATTTTTTTCATTATTTTAAAAATTTTGAACTACTTTACTGAAATTTACATTATTTCATTCAATTTTTAATTATTTATATTATTTTTTTTGCCTCTTATTTTTAACTATTTTCTTTTTTCGTTCAGTTGTTATTTTGCTTGGATTGTATTGACTACTATTTTCTTCTTTCTTTAATGAACTTTTAAAAGTCTTAAATATTTTTCTGAACTTTTTTTTAACTTTTCTTCGTTTAAAATAACTTAAATAATTTTTTCAATTATTTTCTCAAATTTTAATAATCTTTATTTTAATTTTACATTATTTATCTTAATTTTCAAATATTTTCTCTAATTTGTTATTATTTAATTTTTTTCAATTTATTTTTAAGATTTTAAAATATTTTTTCAAATTTAAATCATTTTCTTTTTTTTAAAAACATTTCAATGACAAGAATTTGACATTTGAAAACACCACAATTCTGTTTTATTTTAATCAAAAAATTGTTTAAGTATTTTTAACTATTATTTTTATGATAAATTATTACTAAATTTAATATCCACCGCATGAATTATTAAAAATGTGTATCGGAAGTTGCGCAGTTGCAGAAGATAAGTAATTTTATATACATGATTATTGATTTTAAACAGTTCGTGCAAAGTTCATTTATATTTGAGAACTTCATAAATTTCTGGATTTTGAGAGCTTTTTATTTTATTGACATGGCTATAATTAAAAATGAGAAGCTGAATTTCTCGAACTCTTAATAATTCATTTTTTTTTTGGTTCAAGAGCTGTGCTTCCATTATAACCTATCGATCTTTTCCATTTTAACAGAGCAAACATTTCATCTTTAATTACTTAAAAACTTAAATTTTCTACTCCTAATGCCTTACTCTCTTTACTATTACCACCACTTTCAAATTATTAAAATTCTCTTTGATTTATTATTAATTAGCAATTAGTGTTTCTTCTCTTTAATTAATTTTTTAATTATTATTACTGAATTACTAGTTATAATTATTAATTACTAATTAATAAATAAAGTATTAAAAAATAATTAAATTTAAAATCTTATTCAGTACAACTGAAGATTTGTTTTTAGTTTAAAGTGATTTTGTCAGTTAATTTTTTTTTTTAATTTCTTCTTCCTACTTATAGGAACATTAAATCCAAGCAATATCGAAATTATGTTTAAGAAACGGTAAAATATTCGTAGAAACATTTTATTAAGAGCTTTTCAATGATTATTTAAATATTTGAAAATAGCGAACTGTTTTAGGATTTAAGTTCGTTACTGAATGTCAGTCGTTACTTTTTCGCCATATTCCCGGAAACGATGTTCTCGAAGCCGATCAAGAGTTTTTGAAAGTCTTTCGTTTTGACGTTCGAGTTCTTTGATTTTCTGTTGATTTAAATTGAGCTGCTGTGCCATGTCTGCTTCAGGGTTATCCTCAGGTTTCACGACTGACTTATCCCGAGAGTAACTACTAGAATTGGTTTTTGTCAACTTTTCGACGCTTGCTGTGCATCTGCAATTCTGATTATTCCTGTTAGTCAAGGATTTTCTCACCACTTCCTCTTCCAGTTTTGCGATTTTACATTCAAATTCTCTTTTTACCTGGTAACAAAATTTATTTTCCCATCAATTTTTTTCATTTTCATAATTAAGCAAATTGAATTTACATTTCAGTATTTACATTTTGGCTTTTTTAAATTTACATAGAGCGGTTACTTTTTACGATTATATGGAGAAAGTTTGTTTGCTAAAAGATTAAAGGAACTTTTTTTAAATAAGAGGAAAAGAAACCATGTTGTTTAGTTTTTATTTTCTATAAGTGTAGCTGAGAGGAAACACTGAGGATTTCGTTCGTCAGCGACTCGTGTTCGATTCCCGTCAGTTTTGTAAATTTTATTATTTTGCTTTTATTGTGATTATTCCTTCTGTGCTTAGTCTTCATAGAAAAATGTTTATTATTGTAAAATTTTAAAATCTTGATCCATAATTTAAAATTTAATAGTAAATAAAATTGGATTTTTTAGGGTGTCTACTAATTTCGTCCCACAAAATTCCCGGTCATTTCCCGTTTTTTCCCGGTTTTTGTTCCTATTTTTCCCGGTTTTTTCTCTTGTTAACTTGAAATTTATTTTAAGTATAAATAGACCTACACAAATGGCTACAAAAATTGAACATAACAGTTGATAATTGAAGAACATAATTAAAATTCAAAGAAAATAATTGAGAATTGAAGAATTAAATATTAAAATTTACAAAAAATAATAATTAAGAATTAAAAGAAACAATTAGTAATGAAAAAAAAAAACTAATAATGGAAATAAATAATTGAACAGTGATAAAGATATTTGACAATTAGAAACAAAATTAAAAAAAAAAGTAAATATTAATCTACAATTGAGCAATAATTTAAAAAATTGAACAATGGTTATTAAATTCAAAGAATATAATTAAAAATTGGTCAACTAGATAGAAAATCAAAAAAAAAATTTAAATTTAAGTTAATAATTCAAAATTGAAGAAATAAATTTAAAATTAAATAATGAAATTGAAATCAGAGAAACACAGAATTATTGAATATTAAAAAAAAACAATTGAAAATTGAGAAATAAAATTGAAATTCGAATACAATAATTGAGAATTAAAGAAAATTACTTAACAATTGGATTGAAAAAAGGAGAAAATAATTTATAATTAAAAAAAAATGGAAAATGCCAGGAATTATTTAATATTGAAAAAACATTAAAAATTGAAGAATAGAATTGTTATTCAAAGAAATTAATTCAGAATTGAAAGAAATAATTGAACAATTGAACAATTAAATTGAAATTAGAAGAAAATTATTGAAAATTGAACAAGGTTTTAAAACATCAAATAAATAACTGATAATTGAAAAACAATAATTGAAAAACGTCGAGATTACTGAATATTGAAACAAACAATTGAAAATTGAACAAAATAATTAAAAATTAAAGAAAATAATTGAATATTGAAGAAAGTACTTAAAAATTAAAGACAATATTTGACAACAGCAGAAAAATTTAGAAATCGACGGAAATAATTGCGAATTGATGAAAATAATTTAAAAATTATCAATTTAAATACAAAATTGAAAAAAACATAATTTAAAAAAGCTGAGAATTGTTAAATATTGAAAGAAAATTGAGAAAAAATTAAAAATTAAAAAAATATTGAGATCTAAAGAAAATAATTAAAAATTGATGTAAATAATTGAAAATTGAATCAACTAATTGGAAATTGAAAAAAATAATTTATAGTTGAAGAAAATAATAAAAAACGATTAAAATAATTAAAAATCGTAGAAAATATTTCAGAATTAAAGAAATTTATTAGAAATTGATGAAAATAATTAAAAATTGAAGAAAATAATTGGCAATTTGAGAAAATAGTAGAAAATCGAAGAAAATAATTGAGAAATGAAGAAATAATTTAAAATTATTGAAAGTAATTCAAAATGGAAGAAAATGTTTAAGAATTGTAAAAAATAATTGGAAATTGAAGAAAATAATTGAGATCTGAAAAAAATAATTAAAAATTTAAGAAAACAATTAAAAATTGATTTAATAATTGAAAATTGAATCAAATAATTGGAAATTGAAAAAAATAATTTATAGTTGAAGAAAATAATAAAAAATCGATTAAAATAATTAAAAATCGTAGAAAATATTTCAGAATTAAAGAAATTTATTAGAAATTGATAAAAATAATTAAAAATTGAAGAAAATAATTGGCAATTTGAGAAAATAGTAGAAAATCGAAGAAAATAATTGAGAAATGAAGAAATAATTTAAAATTATTGAAAGTAATTCAAAATGGAAGAAAATGTTTGAGAATTGTAAAAAATAATTGGAAATTAAAGAAAATAATTGAGATCTGAAAAAAATAATTAAAAATTTAAGAAAACAATTGAAAATTGTAGAAAATAATTGAAAATTGAATCAAATAATTGGCAATTAAAAAAAATAATATAGAGTTTAAGAAAACAATTAAAAACTGATTAAAATAATTAAAAATCGTAAAAAATATTTCTGAATTAAATAAATTAATTAGAAATTGATGAAAATAATCGAGAATTGAAGAAAATAATTGGCAATTTGAGAAAATAGTAGAAAATCGAAGAAAATAATCGAGAAATGAAGAAATAATTTAAAATTCTTGAAAGTGATTTAAAATGGAAGAAAATGTTTCAGAATCGTAGAAAATAATTGGGAATTAAAGAAAATAATTGAGATCTGAAAAAAATAATTAAAAATTTAAGAAAACAATTGAAAATTGTAGAAAATAATTGAAAATTGAATCAAATAATTGGAAATTGAAAAAAATAATTTATAGTTGAAGAAAATAATTAAAAACTAATGAAAATAATTAAAAATCGTAGAAAATATTTCAGAATTAAAGAAATTAATTAGAAATTGATGAAAATAATTGAAAATTGAAGAAAAAAATTGGCAATTTGAGAAAATAGTAGAGAATCGAAGAAAATAATTGAGAAAGGAAAAAATATTTTAAAATTATTGAAAGTAATTCAAAATGGAAGAAAATGTTTGAGAATTGTAGACAATAATTGGAAATTGAAGAACATAATTGAGAATTTAAAAAAAATCATTGTAAAACGCCTAGAGTTATTGAATATTGAGAAAGCAATTGAAAATTAAACAAATGGAATTAAATGTCGAAAATTATAATTAAGAATTTAAGAAAATAATTCAAGAATTGAACAATGGGATTGAAAGTAGAAGAAAATAAGTCATAATTGAAGAAAAAAGAAATAGAACAATCCAGGAATTATAGAATTTTAAGAAAACAATAAAAAATAAAGAATGTAATTGTAATTTGAAGAAATTAATTAAAAATTCTAGAAAATAATTTGAAATTGAAGAAAAATTGAAGAAAATAATTGAAAATTGAAAAGAATAATTGTCAGTTGAAGAAAATAATTGTGAATTTCTGAAAATAGTTGAATAATTGAAGAATTAAATTGAAGCTTTAAGAACGTAATCGATAATTGAAAAAAAAATATTAAAAAACGCAGAGAATTGTTGAATATCAAAGAAAATAATTGAAATATGATGAAAATAATTGATAATTAAAAGCTCACAATATTATTGCCGATAACTATATATAAACTACTAGCTTTCGAGCCCGCCTTCGGCGGGCATCGAAATCTAGTGGCGTGCCATCAACAGTATTTTTTGACCAAAAGTATTTTGTGACAGAAAGTATTTTTTGACAGCATGCATTTCCGACAGAAAGTATTTTTTGACAAAAATTATTTTCATGCAGAAAGTATTTAAAACAAACTTTTCTAAGCAACATAATTCTCTTCCAAAAATTATTAAATTCTAATATCCTTTATTGGAAACTTTCGATTAGCACATATTTTCGATTTCTTTGAAAATTCGTTACTTACGTATTTTTAGGTGCTAATTACGAATATCATAATGAAAATTGGCACCAATTTTATTATAATGTAAAAAAACAAAAATTTACCATAATTCACAGTTTTTTGCTGTTATCTGATGAAATATTCTTAATTTTAAAAAATATTTTAAACAAAAATTGTAGATCTGATAAAAATACGCATTTTATGCGCTATGAGTTTTTTTATGAAAATAAATATTCTTCGATAAAAATAGATAAGGTTCTATAACACATATGCATGTACTGCTTTCAGCGCAGGGTATGTATAAACCGGAAGGTAAATTTTTCTATAAAGTTGGGATTGGTTTTACGAAATGAAAAGTATCATAAAAGTTGGAAGTCAAGTTTTCTACATTGATACCATTGGGTCAAAGCGTTATAAAGAGTTGGGTTTTTCATAAACGGATAAGATTAAGAAAAGGTTGGGGTGACATTATAACTGTAAATTTTTTTTAAACGGATAATCATAAAAAGTGTCATAAAAAGTGTAATTTTCTATACGGATTCAGGGGAGTTGGAATGCTATAAAAAGTGGAACCCCGATTTTGATATAATTTAGAATATCCTTTATTAAACTTCACATCCCAGATAGCACCCGAATTTCTGGAAAGTTTCCTGGAACTTTCCTATTTTAAGGTCTGAAATTATCAAAGGAAATCTTCAAGAAATTTTCTGCACATAGCGAAACATCCCCCTCCTGGAAAGTTTCTCTTGGAAACATCCCGGAAACCCTTCCTTGGAATCTTACCATAAGCATCCCTTGGAAACTTCCTGGGAACTTCCCGGAAACATTTTTTGAAAACTTATTGGAAATTTCTCGAAAACTTTCCTTGGAAACTTCCTGGAAATTTGCCCGAGACTTAGTTTGGAAACTTCTCTCAAACATCCCTTGTAATCTTCCTGGAAACTTCCTCCGGAAACTTCCCTAAAACATCCCTTGTAAACTTTCTGGAAACTTCCCGGAAACATTCATTGGAAACTTCTTGGAAACATTCTTTAGAAACTTCCTGGAAACTTTATGGAAACATTCCTTGGAAACTTATTAGAAACATCTCGGAAATTTCCTTTGGAACCTTTCTGAAAATTTCCCGGAAGTCTTCTTTGGAATTTTCCTAGAGGCTAGCTTTGGAAACTTCCCGGAAACATCCCCTGGAATCTTTCCAGAAACTTCTCTTGGAAACTTCCGGGTAAATTTCCGGAAACATTCTTTAGGAACTTCCTAAAATTTTCGCGGAGACTTCCTTTGGAAACTTTCAGGAAACATCCCTTCGAAACTGCCTAGATACTTCCCGGAAACTTCCTTTAAAAACTTCCTTTGGAAACTTTCAGTTATTTTTTTTAACTTAAATGATAAATAAATTTTTAAAAAAAAGATGCTAATTTTTCTTTAGAACAGAGATGCCAGGGAGCGAGACCAAACGCATCTGCGCATGTCTGCGGAAAGTTCTGCCATTGGTCGAGATGAGCGGGATAGTTTGAAAAGGCTTTAATAAAACAATTTTGAATGAGGCCGCTCAATTCGATCAATGGCTGAACTTTCCGCAGACATGCGCAGATGCGTTTAGTCTCGCTCCCTGGCATCTCTGCTTTAGAAAGCTGACAATTTAACAGTGAGGTTCTAAACCACGTACCGGGTATGAGTTACATTTAACTCGATTAATCTACGGTTTATAGGAATTCTTTTGAAGAAGGTTGTTTAGGGAATATTTTTAAATTATTTATTAATGGTTAGCACAGATGTAGGCTCCGGAAGCTAGGACCACGAAAATTCCTTAGAATTTCCGATCCCCTCGCAACTGGAGGTGTACGTTTATTTATCCTTCCAACAACACCAAAAGGATTCTTTTATTTTAATTACTTAAAGGTTATGGGGGCTCAAGGAACTTGAATAAACTTCAATAACAACTTTAATTAAGATAATTTTAACAAACCGTATTTGGTCCCTTAGAAAGCCATCTCTGCTCTCCTGATTCACCTTATACCTTATCCCTTTTTTTTTTTTTTTTTGCGTAGGATGTGAAAACCTGCCTTCAGGTACCCTGTAGCCCGTACTACAGGGTTATGCGGGGGTGGCGATGTTCTGCCGACCCGCTAAAAACACACCCTTATTTGGGACCTTAAGACCACTCCCAGGTAGAGCCTGGGATCCTTATCTTTATCTTTATCCTTATCCTTTTCCTTTGGTTAAGAATGCCTCCTTGTCCAATTGAAAACTGTCCACTTCGCTGACGGCAAATTATCACACACTCGCGCACAAATTCCATTTTCTATTTTGATGTTCTTCTCTTCACTCTCAATTTCCAACTGAACTTTTCTTATCTGTCTAGCCCTCTCATTCTCCCTCCTTTTCTTCTATTCATCTGAAACACCTTTTCTCCGCCTTTCATGGTCATTGTCCCAAAACCTTGACGCCAGGTTGTTTTGTCAACAAATAGTCATTGTCTCATAGTAAACTTGAAACTCGAGTTCAAATCATAAGGCATTAAATAAAGACATTATTTTAATCTCTCAAATATTACATTTATTTTGGTCGGCAACAGAGGTGTACTATTAAATAATTAACAATTAATTTCATTTAAAGAGATTTGATATGATTGATTTTAAAAATTACAAAATCGTGTATTACCAAAATTATTTATTATTTAAATTAAAAAAAACAATAACTGCAAAGTTTCAACGGAAGTTTCTAAGGGAATTTTTCAAGGGAATCTTCCCCGAAGTTTCTGAGAAGTTTCCAATTGAAATTTTTGGAAAGTTCCCAAGGGAAGGTTCCTAGAAGTTTCTAATGCAAGGTTCTCGGATGTTTCCAAGGGAAACTTCCTTTCCCTTGGAAGAGGAAGGAGGACATTTCGCTATGTCCAGGAAGTTTCCTGCAGACTTCCGTTGTAAACTTCCGACCTTACTATGAGAAACTTTCCGAAAATTAAGGTTCTATTACCAAAAAGAATATTCTCACATGTAAAAGAATATTTAACTTTTCTATGACTTTTCTATTTTTTTAAAATTACATGTTTAGTCTTTTTTTTTAACTTAACCTCAATTTGAAGGGATAAAGGATGGGCTGGAGTGCCATAATAAGTTTAATTTTTAATAGGGGTACCGGGGGGCTGGGGTGCTATAATAAACTGAATTCTTTTTAATCTGATACAGGGTTAGGGTGTCATAAAAAGTAGGAACTGTTTTTAAATCAAGATACATAGATATAACATTTGTTTCAATCATCAGATTATTGTTCATACTTTAGGAACAATATAGCTAACTATAAACAATTTTCATAATCTTTAACACGTTTTTTTATTTTTTTTTAGAAAACTATTAACTATTTGTAAAAAATATATACAACATAAAATGTCTATTTTTATTAGATCTATAACTTTTGTCTAATTAATATTTTTTACAATCCTTATAAATAATATTTTGAATATTTTATGAGATTTAACAAAAAACCGTGAATTATTATAGTATTTTTTACGGCTATTACCATGAGTTTACAAACCTAACTTGGGTCAATACCTAATATACAAAAAAATTTTGTTTAAATAGGTCAACTCGTTTTAATATGATTGGCGTTCAAAGTTTTGTGATATATATATGTGACGCTCCGCGAGAGAAGGGACCTATCGCTGAGAAAGCAAATTTTAAAGAATGGACGGGCAAAGAGGAGGAAGAAAAATCGAGACGCTTAACATGCCCATGTTTAAAGCTTCATAACAAGAAAACTAGATGCAGGAATCAAATTTTGATTTTTGGAACTCAAAAAGCAACTCAAAAACTATCAATTACCATGAAAAAATCAAACTAATTAATTGTTAATTTCACGGGATGGTCGTTCAAAGAAAAATCAAAAAATGCGATATACTTAGTATGTCTAGGTTTGAAGCATTATAACAAAAAGTGTAATTACAAAAAAAGAATTTTTGAAACATGGAACTGAAAGAACAACTCAAAAATTACCTTTTAGCATAAAAAAATGAAAATTGATTTTTTCGGCGATAGGTCCCTTCTCTCGCGGAGCGTCACATATATTATATATATATATATATATATATATATACTCTCTAAATCTGAATTAGTGGTTTTCTACTAATGAATTAGCAAAAATTGAACTACTATTAAAATAGTAAGAATTTTACTAATTCTTAGTAGAAAACTACTAAGAATTAGTAGAAAACTACTAATTTTGTAGTAGAAAACTACTCTACTTTTTTTAAAAGTAAAGTTTCACTATTTCTATTAGTAGTTTTCTACTAAGAATTAGTAGTTTTTTACTAAGAATTAGTAGTTTTCTACTATATGAATTAGAGAAAAATGAGCCATGAATTTGACTAATTCATAGTAGAAAACTACTAATTCAGATTTAGAGAGTATGTGTGTATACATGCGGTATAAACATTATTCTTTTACTTGAATGTAAAGTTATATATGTGTGAGTGTGTGTATATGTGAGTATGTGTTTGTGTGTATATGTGTGTGTATGTATAATATAAATATATATAAATGTTTATTATTTAAAAAATGCTAATAAAAATTATCCAAATTAAAATTTTTTAATAAATGTTACTAAAAATTTACTGAAACCGTGATACTTCACTTGATTTAATACATTTTCTGTGTTTTCCATTTCATTTTGTGCAGAAACCGCACAAGTCCAAAAGTTAATTTATTTTTTTTTATACCCTATATTAATTAAAATATAAATCAATCATAATGAATTTTTAAACTTATAGGCTAGTAGAAAATGATACAAAACGCAGAATTAAAAAAAATTCTCACATTTTCCCGGTTAGTAGACACCCTGGTTTTTAAACTTCTTTTTTTATAAAGAAAGAAGATTCAGATTTTTGTAACGTTTTATCGCCTTCAGTTTTTGATGAATAGTTATTGGTGTTATTATTAAATAATATAAACCTACATGTACATTTTCATTTTGTAGCTTAGTTATGACATCCTTCAATTTATCAATTTCAAGATATTTCTCGTTGGTGCTTTTCAACTCCAGTTTTAGCACTTCCACTGTTTTCTCCAGGGAATTTTTTGTATCGATCACTTGTATTAGCTGATTTTGTATTATTTGATTACACTCCTCTGTGAAGAAAGATTATTATAAAAAAGTGATGAAAAGTCTAAAAATAAATATTGAAAAAAGAAAAAATAACAATTAAAAATAGCTAATCATTGAATTTTCCTTCTTAATATAATTTTAATTATTAAATCAGCCAATTAAAATTAAAATGAACAATTACAATATTTTTATTATATAATAATTATTATCGTATAAGCTTTTTAATTAAATTTTAATTAGCTCATTGTAACCTACACAGGGAAAATTACTAAATTTTAGTAAAGAAAATTGAAAACAATTGAAATATTTTTCTTAATGAATTATGAATTTAATTAACAATATTTTACAAAAGAAAAGTTTTTTTAGTTTATAAAGTATGGAAAAAATTTTCTATAGGTACATTTAAAATGTACTTTATTTTGTAAGTGGATTTTTCTATTCGCTTGGGATGAACAGGAAAAAGACATTATAAGAAATCATAAAAGGATTAAAGTATAGCTTATGACAAGGATTATTTGATATATATTATTTCGTACAGCGTATACTGTACGTATAATTCACAAAACCTGAGGCATTTTACATTTTTACTTTATAAACATTTTTATTAGACTTTCTTACTATGTTTCTTTTCAAAAATATATAGAAATTTTTAGTATATCTTGTTTCACTAACTGAATTGCTTATTCTTTAAAAAAAAAAAATTAAAATACAAACCCCTCAATATTGTCAGATCAAAACAAAAAAAAAAGTAGGGGACGGACATCAGAATCTAAGGATTATCTATGTAATTTTTGTTTAATTCTACATCCCAGATTCCTCATTCCGTGTTTCGTATTTTGGATTCCTTCTTCCATTATATACCTACATTTCAGATTTCAATGGGAATTAAATGGGTTAATTTTTTTTAACCACATCTGTCGGTAAATTTTTTTGAAGTACGTTAAATTAAAATATACATATGAAATTGTACCCTCAAAAAGATTTTGTACGAAAGATTTATTTATACCAACCGGAAACAGATATTTTTCCTTTTGCTCCCTGCAGCTCAGTAATTAAGTTTCTAGTTCTTTGTTCAGAGTCCTGTTGATTGTTTCGTGCTTCTACTATTTCAGTTTCAACTGTAAAATAGAATAATGCAATTGCTCGTTCATAAACTTGACTCGAATTTTAATTACACGGTAAAAAATTTATGAACGTGGATACAAAAAATTATTAATATAAGTAAATTAAGAAATTCAACTCACTCGATTGCTTAAATCGTTTATTCAGTTTAAATCAATGTTTAATTTGAAATATGCATATTCGTATTTTTACTTCCTTAACTAAATTGAATATTGTTTATGATAAATACAGGTTTATTATCTTTAAAGTACAAATGGACAACTTATAAAAAAGCAATACTCATTCATGAAATAGTTATAATATTTTTCGGTATATATAAATCAAATACCTAAAACAGTGATATTGAATATCAGTGCGTAGGTATTCACTTTTCACTTACTTCACAAATAACAGAATAAGCTATAAGGCGATATATCCAATTTTCTAATATAAAAACATTTAATCCTGCTATTTATATGTTAATATATTTCCACTATTGTGGTTACAATAATTTTTGTCCATCCAATGTTTTGATAATATTGTCACGTGGTTTGGTCGGTTTAGTCTATAGCAGACAGTCGCGAGGGAGCAGTATATTAATTTCTAAATTTCTTTTTATTTATACAAGTCTATTAAGATTTAACTTATAATATTCTTACTTATTTTATTGTTGGTACATTTTCAGAGGAAAAATGTGTGTTGCATTTGTAAAATCTATTTGAATTAAATGGAATTAGAGGAAATACATAACCTCTGTTAAATCGATAATTTTTCTTGAATTTTGAAAATATACTTTATAACTTTCGATTTGAGGGTTGTTGTTGCTCCTAAAAACTGTAAATTAATTAATCCAGCATATAGGTAAGCAAGAATCTTTCTCTACTTTACAAAAAAAAACCTTAATTCGTTATCATGAGTGCAAAAAAGGTTCCGAATTTTCGGATGGTATAATAAGTACATCTGACGAAAATACATATATTTGTTCAAGTTATAAAAGTATTACAATATTTATGATAGAGCTCATACTTTATTTAAGAAGGCCAGTTGTTAAAAGTTTTTAATTTAAGTTTGAAATATATATGACAATCTAACCCCAAATTTTTGAATCCGATTCATAATATAATTGGCAAAATAGAAACAATAAATATTTTATTAATCGGAAATATTTAAAACTATATTCAGAATGCCGTTTCGTCAATCAGCATTCTTAAAATTATGACTCTTGTTAAAAAGGTTTTTTTTAAAATCTCAAATCTTAGATTTGCATGATAATTATGTATGCATCTTACTTCAGTTATATGTTGATAATGACTATTTCGATGATTCTCAATATCACTATTTCAGACATATCGAATTTATACCCTATTCATAATGCATCTATAATGTAGTTAAATATCTTAAGAAATGTCATTTTCACTATTGTAGCGAATTTGGATTATCCATGGCTCCATTCTAGCTATAAGTTTACCTATTACAGTGAATACTTTTGATAGTTCATACGAACTTTTTTTACCGTGTAGAATGAGAACTTAAGAGTTTTTGCTCATAAAAATAAACTCTTGCCATTTCTAATCCTTTCTTCAAGTTTAGAGTTTTTTATTTTAAGGATATCAAGCGCAGATATCCTGCTCTTCATTTCCACTTGTAGCCTCTTCAGTTTGTTATCGTGATCTTTTTTTACCGATTCGCTGATTCGCGCGTTATCTCGCGCAAGTTTCAGGATGATCCTCACGTCCTGGTTTATTGCTTCCGCCAGTTTGCTCATTACAGCCCATTGACTTTTATCCCAGAGACTAAACTTGCTAACTTCTCTGAAACCAATTTTCGTCAGATTATCAGCAAAATTTGATTTATTGCCTTCTGTCATTTATTTACAGTTCAATTGTTTCAAACATTAAACTACAAATTTTGCATCTCATGACTTAATCACAGTCCGAAATGCAAAATAGTCTACATTATTCGCTATTTAATCTTTTGTCTATGAAAAACTGTTTTAGAATAAACTGATGATAACTTTTTAGAGTTCATGAAAAAAATTCCAGTGACTCCAACATTTCTACTTGTAAGTCTGTATTAAAAATTTTAGGGTTTGTCTGTTGTACTTTTAAGTAAATATAAAATATGAAAATTCTTAATTAAAACATACATATGGACCAGATCGCGAAAAAGGAAACCACGAAAAAAAAATTTTACTTTTAAATTCCATGGGTTCTTGATTATTTGCAGGCTATATACATCTCAAAGTATTGAATGAAATAAATATCAACGCGAAATCAGTTGTCTGTTCAAAAACTCAGGCCTGTTTCTTTGTAGTATCGAGATTAATAAAATTGAACAAAAACGTAGCACGAAACAAAAAGTTTCATTTTATTGAATAAATGTTACTTTTTACGTACTATCCGTTATTTTCGGATAGAGTTAGATTAACTGAAAGTAACTAAATTAAATACTTAAAAGAAAAAAATTTTTATAACATTTGTAATGCAAAAGAATTAGACCGCTTTTTTTAATGTAACGTAACAGTCCAAACTAAATACAATGACTTAATTTTTTTTGAGCATTTTTATGTTATTTTCTAAATAAAATATAAAATCAGCAACATATTCAATTCTTTCTGTTTTCAGAGCCAAAATCAATTTGTAACGTAACAGTCTTTTTACACCCATATCACAACATCCCGAAAAAAGTATCTTGATCTGTGAATAAAAACCATATATTGCTATGTGTTTTGATACACTGAATCTGAAATTGACACAAATTGATTGAACATTAAAAATATACATACATTAAGGGCATGTGATAGATTATGACGTCACTGGTATAGGCAAACTTTGTCTGTAACTCTTCTCTTAAAATATTGAATATTTTGTCACGAAACTTGGTGCTTTTACTTAAAACATCTTTAGGAAGGTCTCTCTGACCCGAATTTGCTCGAATTTTAGCCCAAAATTAATTTTGGACAATTTTAAAAAAATTGCATTTTTTTCAAAACTAATTTTGATTTAGAAAGATCTTCCTAATAATATTTTAGGTAATTCTACCAAGTTTCGTGACAAAATGTTTAATATTTTGGCAGAAAAGTTACGGAAAAATTTTGCCTAAACCAGTGACGTCATAATCCATCACATCCCCTTAATAAATTATATTTAAAAAAAGCGACGCGAAAATAGCGCAAATTGTACAAAAAATAGAAAATGTCATCCATATTGGATCACACTTTATCTTATTGATTAAAATTAATAAAACCAGTATGTGGGGATTTTTGGGGTTGGTAATAATGAATTCGTTTATAATTTTTCAAGATTCAAAATAGCTGATGTATAATGAAGGACAAAAAAGCATAATTTTCTACAAACTTAATGAAACACAGTATTTATGGGTTTTGGGGATCGCTGATAACGAATTTATTCATGATTTTTCAAATTTTTAAATGACAAACGCAAAATGGCAGACAAAGAAATTTAAATTATTGATTAATTAATGAAACTCATTATACATTCTTATCATACTATTAAGGGTCAGGATTTATTCATAATCTTGAAAACGTTGAACCTAGATTCAAAACGTACATCCAAATTTGAGTATTATTATCATTTTTAAAAATTTAAACTTTTTTCAGACATTTTGATTTTTCCATTATCAACTTTAAAAAGTCATGAATAGATTTGTTATCAGCGATTCTATAAATCCTCATAATAGTGAGTTTAATGAAGCATTTCTTAAAAAAAAAATTATTTTTGTCTGAATATATAGGTCTTGTTCCCAGATCAAGATATTTTTTTTGTGTGGCTGTGTATTCAGAGTGTTGTTGCTTGCTTGAAAGTTTATATATTCTATTGTAATGTTTTAATTGTTTAGTCGTAAGACAACCGAATTAATGTTCATAATGTAAAATAAAACCTTGGTAGCCATTTTTAATACCTAATTTCACTTTTTACATGAACATAAATCGCACAGGTAACGTAACAGTCTTTTCGTGTAACGTAGCAGTCCAAACATTTTTGTTTCTAAAAAATTAAAAAAAATTTTTTTTAGTGTTATGGACATTTATTTTATTACTTGCATTTAAAACCTACAAAATTATCTACTACACGTTAAAAATAGTTCACTAGAAGAGCAGGGTTTTTCAACTATGTAGGACAGCTCTAAAGCTAACTTCCAAAACTATGTAACGTAACAGTCCGTACTAAAACATTCATAACTCTTAAATAACAAAACATACGCAAATGTTTATATTAGTAAAAAATGTTATTAGAGAAGCATACTTTTAGATGCATGCATAAAATATATTAAAACAATTCAATTTCGTGTGATTTTGGAAACTTTTTGTTGAAATGTGCGTACAAATGTAACGTAATAGTCCGCGATCTGGTCCATATATATAGCACAAAATACTATGCCATTGGTAAAACGTCAGATGTGCTGGAATTTTTTTCTTATAGAATTAGTTTTTAAATCAATTGCTTCTTGAGGGGAACCGAATGAAACTTGTTGCAACTAACTTTAAATTAGTTTTCCAAAAACAAAAGACCTTCTTTTAAGAGACCGCTCTTCACGATGTGTGCAAATTTCTTTGGAACTTTTATCTGATCCTGAGTGATTTGTGAGACGACGAAAGTTCTCCACGATTTGTCTTATAATTGCTCAATGCAGCAGAGAGCATTATTTTATTTAAGAGAACTTGAAGGCAAACAAAGCATTAAAGATCGTCAAATCTTAATTCTTTTCGGATCCATTAGTGCTATCAATTTATACTTTCTTCCTAATTACTTTGCTAACTCTCTAAATTCCTTGGAGTGAGTTCTCACTCCACTAAGAGTGGAAATTGAGCCACTCCAATCAAGAGTGAAAAACCCACTCTAAAAGAGTGAGATCTCACTCTTATAGAGTGAAATTTTCACTTCAAGTAAAAAGTAAACTCTCACTTTTATTTTGAAGTGAATTTCCACTCAAATTGGAGTGAAAGTTCACTCTTTAACAGTGAGATCTCACTCTTTTAGAGTGGGTCTTTCACTTTAATTGGAGTTGCTCAATTTCCACTTTTAGTAGAGTAAAAACGCAATCCAAGAAATTTAGAGTGAACACTTTTAAGTACAATCTTAAATTTCCTACCTACTTTAGAAATATACATTTAAATCAACTTAACCCACAAACCACTTTTTAAAATTATCAGAATGTCAGTTTATTTAAAATATGAATACATTACAATTGTTTATCTGCTAGTAACAAATTGATTTTGGTTGAATTATTCGTTCCTTGACAAATATTCAAGACTTGCACGAGGTCGAGTCGTGACGCATGAATATTCCCTAAAACCCATTTAGACTAAATCCCATTTAACCTAAAACCATTTAATCTAAAATGCATTTAGCCTAAAATGCATTTAGCCTAAAAAGCATTAAGCCTAAACTGCATTCAACCTAAATCCTATTTAACCAAAATCCTATTAAACCTAAAATGCATTCCGCTGAAAATACATTTAACCTAAATCCCATTCAATCTAAAATGCATTCAGTCTAAATCCCATTTAACATAAAATTCATTCTGCCTAAATCTCATTTAACCTTAATCTCATTACACCTAAATCTCGTTTAACCTAAAATGCATTCAACTAAAATCCCATTGAACATAAATCCCATTCAACTTAAATTCATTCAGTCTAAATCCTATTTAACATAAAATTCATTCAGCCTAAATCTCATTTAACCTAAATTCCATTTACCCTTAATCTCATTACACCTAAATCTCATTTAACCTAAAATGTATTCAACTTAAATCCCATTGAACATAAATCCCATTTAACCTAAAATGCATTTAATCTAAAATGCATTCAGCCTAAATTTCATTTAAACTAAATCTCATTTAACCTAAAATGCATTTAGCCTAAAAAGCATTTAGACTAAACTGCATTCAACCTAAATCCCACTTAACCTAATTCTATTTATCCTAAATCCCATTAACCATAAGATGTATTTAACTTAAATCTCATGTAACCTAAAATGCTTTTATTCTAAAATGCATTCAGCCTAAATTTCATTCAACCTAAATCTTAAAAAATCTAAAATGCATTTAGCTTAAAACCCACTAAACCTAAATTTCATTTAAGCTAAATCCCATTTATCCTAAAATGCATTCAGCCTAAACTCCACTTAACCTAAATTCCATTTAACCTAAATCCCATTTAACCTAAAATGTATTTATCATAAATCTCATTTGACCTACAATGCATTTAATCTAAAATGCATTCAGTCTAAATTTCATTTAAACTAAATCCTATTTAACCTAAAATGTATTTAACATAAATCTCATTTGACCTACAATGCATTTAATCTAAAATGCATTCAGCCTAAATTTCATTAAACATAAATCCCATATAATCTAAATTCCATTTAACCTAAAACCCATTTAACCTAAAATTCATTCAGCCCTAATTCCATTTAACCTAAATTCCATTTATCCTAAATTCCTTTTAACCTATATCCTATTTCACCTGAAATTTAAATGTAAATTTTAAGTAAAATGTTTTACAATTTCAAAATATTTTTTTAATTTTTTAAATATACTTGTAAATTTTAGGTGAAATAAGATTTAGGATAAGTCGTTTTAGGCTAAATGCATTTTAGCTTAAATGGGATTTAGGTTAAATGGTATTTAGGCTAAATGCAGTTTAAGTAAATTAGGAATTTGGTTAAATAAAATTTCATCTTAATGCATTTTAGGCAGAATGGAATTTAGGTTAAATGAAATTTAGGTTAAATAGTATTTAGGGTAAATGACAATTACTCACACAGCACCGGAACTTCCCTGAACATTCCCAAATTTCAGGGAAGTTCTGGAACTTCCAGCAAACTTACTGGAAGCTTTGAAGCTTCCCTAAATGTTGGGAATGTTCTGCAAAGTTCCGGTGCTGTGTGGGTAGGTTGAATACAATTTATTTTAAATAAAATTAAGGCTCAATGCTTTTTAGGTTAAATGGGATTAAGTTTAAATAACATTTAGACTAAATGCAATTTAGATTAAATAAAATTTACTCTTAATGCATTTTAGGTAAAATGGAATCTAGGTTTAATGGAGTTTAGGTTAAATGGGTTTTAAGCTAAATGCAATTTAGCTTAAATGGAATTTAGGCTAAATGCATTTTAGGTAAAATGGGATTTAGGTTAAATGGAACTTAGGCTAAATGCATTTTAGGTAAAATATGATTTAGGTAAAATGTGATTTAGGTTAAACGATATTTAGGTTAAATTAAATTTAGGCTGAATGCATTTTTGGTTAAATGGGATTTAGGTTAAATGGAATTTAGGCTGAATGCATTTTAAGTAAAATAGGATTTAGGTTAAATAATATTTAGGCTCTATGCATTTTGGGCAGAATGGAATTTAGGTTAAATGGAATTTAGGTTAAATGACATTTATGTTAAATAGAATTTAGGTAAAATAGGATTCAGATTAAACGACAATTAGGTTGAATAAATTTTATTTTAAATAAAATTTAGGCTGACTGCTGTTTAGGTTGAATGGGATTTAGTTTAAATGACATTTAGGCTAAATGCAATTTAGGTTAAATAAAGTTTAGGCTTAATGCATTTTAGGTAAAATGGAATTTAGGTTAAATGGGTTTTAAGCTAAATGCAATTTAGGTTAAATGAAATTTAGGCTGATTGCATTTTAGATAAAATGAAATTAAGTTAAATGGAATTTAGGTTAAATGGGTTTTAGGTTTAATGGAATTTAGTTTTAATGGGATTTAGGTTAAATGAAATTTAGGCTAAATGCATTTTAGATTAAATGAATTTTAGGTTCAATAAGATTTATGTTAAATACATTTTAGGGTTAAATGGGATTTAGGTTAAGTGAAATTTAGGCTAAATGCATTTTAAGATGAATGGGATTTAGATTAAATGAAATTTAGGTTAAGTGGGTTTTAGGCTAAATGCATTTTGGATTTATTGAGATTTAGATTTAATGAAATTTAGGCTGAATTCATTTTAGATTAAATGCATTTTAAGTTAAAAGAGATGTAGGTTAAATCCATTTTAGGTTAAATGGGATTTAGGTTAAATAGAATTTAGGTTAAATGGGATTTAGGTTGAATGCAGTTTAGGCTTAATGCTTTTTAGGCTAAAAAAAAATCCTGCTGTCCAGAGTCTGTGCAGAAATGGTCATAAAATAGGTCAAAATTCGTTTTAAGAGAAATGCAAGATTCCCTGAGAAATGTTAAGAAGAGCGTGAGGTATTCGACTTCTCCACTTCACTCTCTCCCTTCTTCTATTGGCAAGGTTCAGGCAAGGTGAAAATGACTTGTCTCAACCTTGCTGATATTGCCGAAACATCCGGTGCTGTTCGGGTAAAAGTGAGTGAGAGAGAGAGAGAGAAAGAGAGAGAGAGAGAGAGAGAGAGAGTGATAAAGATAAAAGATAGTGCTTCTGGGTAGATAAGGTAAAACTCGACAATGTTGAATAAGGAGAAAATCAATGAAGCAAGTGGTAAAGACGGGAATAGTCTAAGGCGCTAAAATTTAAAAAAGGGATTTGACAGGAATAGTTTTGAATTTGAGGATTGTCAAGTTATACTAAGTCTAATCAAATGAACAGTGAAGGAGAACGATGAGCAATTTGACAAAACCTGGGAGAGAATGTAGGGAATTAGAGAAAAAAAGGTTTGAACAGATTGAGGGATTACAAAAGGCAATGAAAGTAATTTTAGAAAAGGTTGAACAGTGGGAAGCAAGTTGGAAAACGGAGACGGAAAATATGTTGAAGAGAATGGAGGAGTTAGAGAAAGGAATAATAAGAGAAAGTGAGGAGAGTAGGACGAGAGAATTTGTAGAAAGGGTGAGGGTAACATTAAATGAAGGAGTAGAAGAAAAGGAGGGGAGTAGAGGAAAAGCGGACGATGATCTAAAAATCAAAATGGGGGAATTATCGATAAGAGTAGAAGTTATCGAGAAGGAGGAAAGAAAAAGAAATATTGTGATTAAAGTTATGAAGGTAGGTAGGGTGGAATAAAGGCAAAGAGGAGGTAGAAAAACTGTTGTCAAGAATTGGGGTGAAAGTTAGGATCAAGAACGTTAAGGGAGTGAGAAGAGAGGATATGGAAAAACCGAAATTGAGGATTGTGGAATTAGAAGATGGTAACGCTAGGAGTAATGAGATTGAAAAGTAGGTTGAAAGGAATTGTGGAGAGAATATATATTGATAGAACCTGGAGAGAGAGAAGGATAAAATGGCTGCTGGAACAAAAAGTGTGGATGGAAAGAAGAAAAGGAAGGGTAGTGAAAGTGAATAGGAAAAGTGATTATGTGGTTGGAGTGGAATGGCTGGTGAAAGGGGATACAGAAGGGGTTATTAAAGTGGGATTGCAATAGGTTAGAAGAGAACGAAAGAAAGTAAAAAGACCAAGAGAAAAGAAGAAATGGTATTAGTGGATGAATGGAGATGTTGGTAGGATCGGATGAGAAATATATGGAGAGAAATGAGTGAATGGTTATCATTAGAATGACTAATAAAGGAAAAAGTGAAAATACAGTTTTATAAAAGGGTGGGCGATGAGGTGGATGAATCCGGAAAGGGAAACTACCTAATTAATCTACACTAATTATTTAAAATTTAATCTTTACGTATAAAAATAATTAAAACATAAACTAGATAATTGAAATTTTGAAATTCGCGTGATAATAATTGAAAATATATTTAAATCTAAATAAATGTTTGTTTGATAATTAAAGATACCTTTCTTTGGCAGCAGCAGAAATTAATTTATTTTCTAGAAATGTTGATTCGATTTCCTTTATCGTGTCAAGGATCGTGGCAGAAGCGAATGAACAACTCCGACAATCTTTAAAACAACCACTAACAGCTTGGGTACCTCGTGAGATTTTCTCCGTGAACGATTCGTAGTCCAGGTCTTTCATCTTCGCCTAGATATGCATTCCACTCGAATAAATGCACAGCATAAGAGGCTAAGTGGTTCGTCCCTCGTCGAGAAAGACTCAAGATTTCAATTTTTTTGCTCCCGAAGACTTCTCCAGTCAGTCGTAAAAATGTGTCAGAAATAAAAGCTCAATTTTTTATAGAAAAGAATTCTCTATTCAGTTTACCTTTATTTTACTCTATTTTGGTATTCAGACCGTTATGAATAGTTAGGTATCTCTTCAATTCAACATTTAAAGCTTTAATTAAATATTAAATGGAATTATAGAAAATAATTAATGTCAATGGAGACTTGGATATGCAAATAGAGAATAATTAAAATGATCAAAGTTTTGTAATTAATTCAATTTTAGTTTACCGTTCATCATTAGTGAATGATAAACTATCTAATTACAAAATTGTTAGAGATTCGTGAAATAATTAGATTAAAATTAATATTTAAACTTATTTTAATCCAGTTAGATTTAATTATATCTCTTTCAGTATAGAGGAAAAATCCAGGTACAAACTTTAATTAATTAATTCAATTTAGGGTAAAAGCAAACCTGTATAAATGCTTCAAAAAACTATTGATTAAATTAAAATATAATACAGCAGCAAGGATTAATATATATCAATGTGTCATTAATAAATATTATCTTGAAGTTAATTTAATAATTTTGTAAGCTAAATTTAATTCAGCTTACTAACCTCCTACATTATTTTAAAAATTTTCAGAATATTATATTTATAATTGAATCATTAATTCATTAACGGTTACCTGTTAAAATAATTAATTAGATTGACTATAACAATCATCATTAGATATGTATGTCTGCTATTATTAATAAAGCAGCGAATTAAATTTTACGAAAGAAGCATTTTATTTTTAGAGAGATGATAAAAGATTCTATGAAATAGAATATATTGAATAAAGAGAAATTCGGTGATAATTTTAGGTCTGGAAAGAAATCACTGTCATATTATAAAGGTATATCAATTGTGAGAATTCTTTTCTATGTAGCAAGGGTCTGGAGTCATTACTTTACCGCAATAGAAGTTGATGCCCAAATTTTTGTTACCAAGTTAAAAAAGAAATATTAAAACAGTCATTAGGAATTTTTGTTCTTTAATTTTCGAATATCATAAAGCTATCAATTTTCTGCACGGAACAGAATCAGAAGTAAAATTTCATTTCTTCTGAACTATGTGTTTCAAAATCACATCCTTTCGTAGATAATTAAAAAAAACTTGGTCTTAAACTTGGATAACAAGAAAAGATGAATTTTAAAAAATGAGCCAAAATTAAATTGAACTATAAACTTTAAAATAAATAAAAGAAAATTAAAATTTCTTGACTAGTTCAAAAGTTATAAGTAAATGTATGATACGAGAAAACGTAAAGATTACTTGTGCTCTTTATACACATTTACTTATAACTTTTGAACTAGTCACGATATTTTAATTTTCTTTGGCTTATATTAAAGCTAATAGTTCAAGGTTTAATTTAACGTAATTTCAAAATTTTCCAATTAGTTTTCTAGAAAATGTAGCCCACCAAACTTAAACAATGAAAATTCACAAAAAATGGCAAATAAAAAAATAGGACCATTTCACGGGAAATTTTATAAGCTTTCCAATGGTCTATAAAAATTTTCAATTCGCCAATTTCTGACCGAGTTATCAACATTTTAAGAAGGTCATGTATTTAATCCCATTTTTGTTACTGGTCTCACAATTTTGGCTAGTAGTGTATATTTAATTTTTTGTAGAGAAAATTTGTTTGTAATCACTTTAAATTAAGACATACCTTTTTTTTAGAAACATATCCAGGAAATAACTTGAGTCGGTCCCAAATGAGTCCAATTTCAGCAGCGATTGACATGTATTTTGGCCTCTTAACATTCTTCATTTCCTTGGGATAATCCTTCGCACAGGGATACATATCCATGAATTCAACGATAAGCCGCAAGACAAAATTAATTCTGCTCGTAAAACACTTTCATGTAAAATATATTGCGCATTAGCATTAAGCTCAATAGTTTCACTGCTATTGGTGGTAATTTTATTATTATTATTTATTTTTCGTTTAATTAAATTTAAATTATTATCATTCAATTACATAAATTAAAGGCAACTGGAATTTATAACTGTCAAAGGTTGCCCGATATTATTTAAATGTATTCCATAAATTATTTAGTTCTATTTTAATAGAAACTCGAGAGTACGAGAAATAGATAAGTGAGATTTTTACATAACAAAATATCTGACGAGTACTCGCGGGAAATGAAAATGTTATATCACCCGCAAGATATGCAGATGCAATAATGAATTGCACTTGTTATAAATTACAGTACTACGAATCTGGAAAGTAGAATTAAATTTTTTTCTTTTTATTTCTTATCATTCGATTTTCAGTATAATTAGAATTTTATGAATTAAAAGACGTAGAAAATTGCTAATTAAGTTAATGAAAAATGTGCACTTGGATAATTAAAATAAGCTTTTTATTTACTGTCTTTTTCAGCCTTAATCTCATTTAACGTAAAACGTATTCAGCCTAAATCTCATTAAACCTAAAATACATTCAGCCTAAATCCCATTTTGCCTAAAATGCTTTCAGCCTAAAACGTATTTAACCTAAAATGCATTAAGCCTAAAACCCTTGTAACCTAAAATGCATTCAGCCTTCATTCCATTTAACCTACAACGCATTCAGCCTAGATCCTATTTTACGTAAAATGCATTCAGCCTAAAACCCATTTAACCTAAAATACATTTAAACTAAAATACATTTAGCCTTCATTCCATTTAAACTAAAATCCATTCAGCCTAAATTCAATTTAATCTAATCTGAATTAAGCCTAATTATATTGTACGTAAGTAAAATGCAATCAGCCTAAATCTGATTAAACCTAAAATACATTCAGCCTAAACTCATTTTGCTTAAAATGCTTTCAGCCTAAAACCTATTTACCCTAAAATGCATTAAGCCTAAAACCGATTTAACCTAAAATGCATTCAGACTTCATTCCATTTAACCTACAACACATTCAGCCTAGATCCAATTTTACCTAAAATGCATTAGGCCTAAAACCCATTTAACCTAAAATGCATTCAGCCTTCATTCCATTTAACCTACAACGCATTCAGCCTAGATCTTATTTTACCTAAAATGCATTAGGCCTAAAACCCATTTCACCTAAAATACATTTAGCCTTCATTCCATTTAAACTAAAATCCATTCAGCCTAAATTAAATTTAACCTAATATGCATTAAGCCTAATTTTATTTTACGTAAATAAAATGCATTTAGTCTAAATCTCATTCAACAAAAAATACATTTAGCCTTCATTCCATTTTACCTGAAATGCATTCAGCCTAAATTCCATTTTATCTAAAATGCATCCAGCCTAAAACCCATTTAACCTTAAATTCATTCAGCGTTCATCCATTTAACCTTAACTGCATTCAGCGTAAATCCCTATTTACCTAAAATGCAATCACCCTAAAAACCATTTTACCTAAAATACATTCAGCCTAAATCCCATATTGCCTAAAATGCTTTCAGCCTAAAACCAATTTAACTTAAAATACATTTCGCCTAAAACCCATTTAACCTTAAATACATTCATCCTAAATCCTTACAATACCTAAAATGAATTCAGACTAAATCATATTTTACCTATAATGCATTCAGCCAAAAATTCATTTAACCTAAAACGCATTTAGCCTAAACCCAATTATACCTTAAATGCATTCAGCCTAAAACCCATTTAACCTAAAATTCATACAGGCTAAATCCTATTTTACCTAAAATGGATTCAGCCTGAAACCTATTTAACCTAAAATACATTCAGTGTTCGTCCATTTAACGTAAAATGCATTCAGCCTAAATTCTATTTATCATTGGCTTTAAGCCTAAATCCCATTTTACCTGAAATGAATTCAGCCTAAATCCCATTTTACCTAAAATGCAACCACCCTAAAACCCATTTAACCTAACATACATTCAGCGATTATCCATTTAACCTGAAATGCATTCAGCCATAATTCTATTTAACCTTAACTGCATTCAGCGTAAATCTCTCTTTACCTAAAATTCAATCCCTCTAAAACCCATTTTACCTAATATACATTTAGCCTTCATTCCATTTAACCTAAAATGCATTCAGCCAAAAATTCATTTAACCTAAAACGCATTTAGCATAAATCCCATTTAATCTTAAATGCATTCAGCCTGAAACCCACATAACCTAAACTGCATTTGGCCTAAATTCCTATTTACCTAAAATGCATTTACCCTCAAACCCATTTTACCTAAAATACATTCAGCCTAAAACCCAATTAGCCTACATTGGATTCTCCCTAAGTTTCATTTTACATAAAATGCATTCAGCCAAAATCTCATTTTACCTAAAACGCATTTAACCTAAATGCCATTTTATGTAAAATCCTATTTAATCGAAAAAATTCATTCATCCTGAACTCCCTTTAACCTAAAATGCATTCAGCCTCAATCCTATTTTTCTTAAAATGCATTCAGCATAAATTCCATTTTATCTAAAATGCATTCGACCTACATCCCTATTAAACCTAAAAGTCATTCAGCATAAAATTAATTTAACCTAAAAGACACTAAGCCTAAATCTCATTTTACTAAAAATGTATACATGTACCTTAAAACTATTGTCCTAAATCCCATTTTACATAATTTATAATTTAAGATTTAGGTAAAATGAGATTTAGAACAATGGGTTTTCGTCTATATGCATTTTAGGTTAAAAGGGATTTAGGCTAAATGGATTTTAGGTAAAATGGAATTTAGGGTGAATGCATTTTAGGTTGAGAGCATGTATGTAGAATGGCATTTGGGCTGAATGTAAGTTAGGTTTAATTCACTGTAGGCTAAATGACTTTTAGGTTAAATAGGTTTTAGGCTGAATTCATTTTAGGTAAAATGAGATTTAGGTTGAATGCAGTTTAGATCAAATGGAATTTAGTCTGAATGCGTTATAGGTTAACTGGGTTGTAGGCTGAATTCATTTTAGGTAAAATTGGATTCAGGTTGAATGTAGTTTAAGTTAAATGGGTTTTAGGCTGAATTCATTTTAGTTGAAATTGAATTCAGGTTAAATGCAATTTAGGTTAAATGGACTTTAGGCTGACTGCAATTTAAGTTGAGTGGAATTAAGTGTGAAAGACTTTCAGGTTATATGGGTTTTGGGCAAAATGTATTTTATTTAGAATAAGATTTAGGCTGAATGCATTTCAGGTAAAATGGGATTTAGGCTTAATGTATTGTAGGTTAATTGAGTGTCAGGATGAATGCGTTTTAGGTAAAATGGGATTTAGGCTAAATGCATTTTAGGTTAAATGGGTTTTAGGTTGAAAGCATTGTATGTTGAATGGGATTTAGGATAATTGCAAGTTAGGCTAAATGGAATTTAGGCTAAATGACTTTTAGGTTTAATAGGCTTTAGGCTGAATTCATTTTAGGTAAAGTGAGATTTAGGTTGAATGCAGTTTAGGTCAAATGGAATTTAGGCTGAATGAGTTTTAGGTTAACTGGGTTTTAGACTTAATTCATTTTAGGTAAAAATTCAGGTTGAATGCAATTTAGGTTAAAGGGAAATTAGGCTTAATGACCTTTAGGTTAAATGGGCTTCATACCGAAATCATTTTATGTAAAACGGGATTTAGGCTGAATGCAAATTAGGCTTAGTGATTTTTAGGTTAAATGGGTTTTAGGCTGAATGTATTTTAAGTAAAATGGGATTTAGACCTAATGTATGGTAGGTTAATTGAGTTTTAGGCTGAATGCATTTTAGTTAAAATGGGTTTCAGGGTGAATGCATTGAAGGTAAAATATGGTTTAGGCTGATTGAAATTTAGGTTAAATGGAATTAAGTGGGAAAGAATTTTACGTTAAATGGGTTTTTAGGCTAAATGTATTTTAGGTAGAATGGGATTTAGGCTGATTGCATTTTAGGTAAAATGGGATTTTGGCTTATTGCATTTTAGGTAAAATGGGATTTAGGCTGAATGCATGTCAGGTTAAATGACTTTTGGGCTATATAGTTTTAGGCTGAATGGGATTTTATGCTAAATGTGTATTAGGGAATATTCATGCGCCTCTTATTTATTTTTAAATTTATTATAATTAAAAAAGATTTTAATTTTTAATATATTTTATAAATTATGTATAACAGCTTCTACGAATTAACAATATGTTTCAATAACCAAACCAAATTTGAATAAATATTAAACTGTATCACGTATCTTTTTATGCTAAATTTAACTGATTTGCAAAATTGTGTGTTACATAAAGTAAAAGAAAATGATTTAAAGTATTTAACTATAAAAATAAAATTAATTTGAGCACTATTGACTGCAAATGGTGTATTTACGATATTTAATTTTATTGGCTGTGAAAAGGAAAACGATGTGGACTTTAAGTTGAGCAAAGGCGAAAAAACACGAGTTGAAATTGAGTCATAAAATACGAAGTAAAGCACCTGTCGTAAGCAAGCTCAAGAAGCAGGATGTACATTTCGCCTGCGGAACCTTTGTGGAGCTCTACAATTTCCAGGACGTTAATGTTTCTACCGTTTTTTGTTGGAAATTTCCAGGATTGATGTTCAATATCTCCAATCCAAGAATAAATTTCATTGCCAACTTTCACCAATTCCTTTATGTCGGCAATAATTGACATCACAATTTGAGTATTTAATTTTGGCATTTTTAGTTCTAATAAAACGTCAACTTTTAGTGACGTTAACTTTTAAAGTTCAATTAACAGATAAGTTCACGTTTCTCGTCACATTTAAGCACCTTCATTTTACAACTCACTTAATAATAAAATTTTAAAATGTTTCTATTTGAAATAGCAAAACATTTGCGAGTGAAAAAGTTTAATTAACAGAATGTAAAAACAGGAAAAAAATAAAGGATTAATTAGGTGGAGAAAAATGATTGAGATTAATTTTTGGATCTTAAATATGCTTTTTTTAGGAAACAATATATGGTACAGATATATTATAACTATTATTTATAATAAAATTCATACGTAATAATAGGAATGTATTATTTACAGTAGTGTATATATATGTAATAATATGTGTACATAGGTATAATGTGAGCTCATTTTTTGTGTTTCTTGACATTTTTAATACAGGCTTTTATAGACTGATTGTTACTTATACTTACAAAGATAAGTGACATTTAGTGCATACTTATGAATAAAAATATGAATAAAATTTTTTTTCTATAAATAATTTTTTTCTTTATAATATCAACTGTCATTTTTATAATACCATAACAATCTAACAGTCTCGAAAATTTAAATCCGAATTAAAAATATTTTATTAGAAACAATAAAAAACGATTACAAATAGTTTTTTTTTATACATTAATTGTTTAGAATTTTTCTGAAAAGGCATTTTCTCATTCAACAACCAGTCCAAAGAGCAAATTTTATTTTACCATAGTCCTTTTAAGTTCTTATACATAATTTATGGCATAACAATACAATTGATACATTTTTTCTAAAAATTCGATGTTATTTATCTCATTCATGAACTCAAGACAATTTTTCTCTGGAAAAAAATTCTTACACTGAGAAAAAGACTTTGGATTACAATTTTTTGACCATTTATAAGTGAATTTAAATTAAATTCTGAAGTTTGTTATCTCCATTAACATAACCTAAAACTAGAAAGTGGTTTTTAACACCAAAAGAGAAATATTACTAAAATATATTTTACCTAATTTTGTAAGGTCTAATTAGATTAAAAAAAAATTTCGTCAATTAAAATATTGATTAAAATCAAATGAGATTAACCTTAAAAATCATTTAAATTATTTCCAAATGTTTGACTGCCTAAGAAAAAGAACAAATTAAATTTGATCAGAGCAAATTTTTTTCTCAGTGATGTATTTTTGTTGCATAATTTTTTTTAAAATCAGTCTAAACTTAATATTTGAGCAAAATCGATTTTATGTTATTCATATTATTTTTTAAAATTTTTTTTTATAATCAGGGTCGATCAATTAAATGCATTATTGTGGACAAATATTTTAGTTTACAAATTTTACAGTATCAGTTTAGATATTTTATAAATTATAATATTGTATAAATAATTATATATAAAGTTAGTAAATCTATACGAATCTCTTCATCCAGTGTATGTGCTTTAAAATTTACTTAATACCTCGATTTTTAATCAATTAACAATTTTATTTAGTATTAGATTTTATATACAATATATCAATATGTTAGTAATTAAAATGTATTTTAAAACTTATTTTTGCAGAAGTGACCAAATTTTTATTGCAATCTTTATATTATTCACAAATTATAATTCTGTTTTAATTGTAAAGTTGTCTCCCTTTGAAACTGATTTTTAATTAAATTTTTTATTTCTCTTTTAAAAAGCATATTGGCATAAATTTTCATAGCATTTTTTAATTGTCACGAATTGAATTAAAAGTGTACGTATTCTTTTTGGTATTATAATTAAATATTTGAATCAAATTTATTTAAACAAAGAAATATGGGAAAAATTTAAATTTTCCAAACGTCCATAACAGAACGTGGAAAATTGAATATTTGAAGCGCTACAAAGTGAAATATTTTCATTTAACAAACCGTAGTTTTCAAATATTCATAAAATTGAGCATTTTTTATATTTTAACAAAATAGAGAGTGATCAGCTTTTGTAAAAAAAAAAATTTTTAATTAATTTTTAAAAATTATAAAGAAGTTATTGCTATTAATAAAGTATCTTGTAACTGCTGATAAATTTACATAAGCTCTTTGTAGGTTAAAATAACCACAATTCAATTAATACAATAAATAAATTAATTTTTATATATTATATACGTGTAAGAGGTTAATCAATAGTTATAAATTAATAATCTTTAAGCAATTGCTGTAACAACAGTTGTAATGATAATGTAATAAAGAAGTATTATATTACAACTATAAAATTATTTTATTAATTTACTAATTGTTAAAACTTAGAGATAAAAATTTAATAACTATAATTATAAAAATTAAATTAAAAAAATTATTTAATAGTTTAATTATTAATTTAAGATTTTAAAATTAATTTTTTTAAATTAATTAGTTTAAAGAGAGAGTATGAACCACTGAAAATTAAAATCGTACATCCATTTGAGTTGGCCCTTGCTGCCTGAAAAAATTAATTCCTTCGAAAAGAAAAGGTTATTTTAAAACTGATATATTTTTATTTTTATTTTAAAAATGTCAACGGCCATGCACTCTACATTTTTGTTTATTATAATTTTTCAAAAATTGCTTTTTGAAAAATTTTTTTATGGAAGTAGAAACATGTTTGATAAAATTTACAGTAAGTAAATTCTTCGATTTTTTTAGGCACCAGGAGGCAACTCTGAAAGCTGCATTTTACTTTTCTTCAACTAATAAAGTAAAATGTGTGAAAAAAATGAGATAAACAATTTTTCTTGAACAATAATTACATTTAAGACACTCGTACTTTAATACGTGAAAATTGCATTATTTATGAAATATTTGTGTGTACTGAAAAAGTTTTTCTTTTTTAATTCGAGATACATATACATTTTATGTACAATTTTCTACGATTACATTTTCACAAACCTCGCTTCCTTCCTCTATCATTTAGAAGAAAAGAAAATTGGGTGTTGTCGAATTTTTTTTTCGATACGCTCGTTATCGCTTCCTTTCTACAGTTTAATGCACTCACGAGTAAAGTCTTCAATTGTAAGGAGTTCTTTTACAAATTCTCCTTTTATACAAAGTATCTTCGTTCATGTACTTTCTTCCCTTTGTGGGATTTAATCACTCTTGGGGGGAGTCTGAAATGATTCTCAATAAGAAAAAAAAAAAGGTAACTCTCTCTAAACTTGTAACGGGAGATTCTTGCTGATTCATATGTTTTTTCGAAACTTCAAATTAAGAAAATAGATTCTCTCTGGTGGTTGAAAAAAAGTTTCAGGAAAGGAAAAAAGAAAAGAAAACATAATTATTATAAAAATAAGATTTATTGTACAGGGAAAATAAACTAACTGATATTTCGAAACAGATTATTAGAAATTCTTATTGTACTTATGAATTTTGGATAAAGGAAAAATATTTACATTTTATACTTAGACTTTGACTTTTAAATTTTAGTCTTAATAAAATAAAAAGAGTTTTCTCGTACTAAAAATTATTTGTTTATATATGTACTCAAAAATTGAAATTAAATTTTTTCGAATTTTAAGGAAATTATCTTAACTGAATATATAAATTTAAATATTATCTGATAATACAAGAGTCTTAATAAAGAAATAAATTCATTGATTTTAATCTCCATTCCTTTAAAACTGATAAGGTAGATATAAATGTGATAACTTAAATTTAAAATTGTGCTAGAGTTACTTTTAAACTCGGTTTAACTCAGTGGCGGAACCAGACAATGGTTTAAAACTGATATAAAAAAGGAAAGTATGTTTTAAAAAAAATTTTAATAGAGCAACTAAATTTTCAGCTATACAAATTTAAAATAATTGTTCTGAATGGGAAACAGAACTAACTTTCTTAGTGGATTTTTTGCATGAAATTTGGAAATTGTAAAATATAAAGAGTTTATAAATTACTATTACTATACTTCCGATGGGTCTGAAATTTGAAAAAATATGATCTTAAAAGTTTTCTGGAATTATTTGATGAAGCTGAAAAAGTAGCTGCTGCTTTCGCTTAGGTTTTTGTAATTTTTTAAGTTAGATTCTGAAACGTAGTTAATTAATATAAAACTAATGACTAAAAAGTTAAGGAGTGGAAGAAAACTATTTTGTGAACAGAATCAATTTGTAAAAATAAAATTTAAAGTTGAAAGTCTGTTCTAAGTAGGCGTCGCATCATGAGATCATCAGTTTTTGACTAGAACGTGAAGAAAAAAGTATAGTAAAAATTACCATTTCAATGTTATAGGGTAGAGATTATTATCAAAAGATAAGTAACTACTATCAGTGTTAATATCGCACGACATTAAATCAGTACAATATTATATATTTTCCTAAATCACAAAAAGTATCAGAAAAATATTTGCAGATACTACGATATAAAGTGATTCCGCACATTGTTTTTACAAAAATGCATTATTAATAATTATTTTAGGTTTGGCTTTTAATGTACAGCAAGCTGATTTTAAAATTATTGACTGATGTCGAGAAATTTTTTTTTTTTTAAACTATGATTTTCATTAGGCGTCCCCCTTTAATAAGACCGTTATAAAGTTGATTTAATTATTTTATAAAATTAATATAAAATAATTATTATTTTAAACTATTATTTAAAAATATGTAAGTATTAGTTATTAAAAAATACGAGGAGAAAAACAACAAGTAACTTCTGAATGAAACTGATCCGATGAGTTTTATTCAATTACTGTTTAAAAATTCTGAGACAATAAAATTTTAAAAATCAATTTACTGGTTAATTACAGTGGCGTAACTAGGAGGGCAAGGGTCCCGGGGCAAAAAGATGTTTTATTTTCTTTTTAAATTTAAAATTTCAAATCATATTTCACCTTTTTACAATGTTTTTAAATTTCAAATTTATACCAATTTTAATTTCTTCAAATTCCAGTTAATGTGAACTTGCATTGATTTAAAAGTTCAATTAATTCACGTCTCAAAAGTATTAAATTTAAAGTAATTTAAAAATTTCTTGGATTTTTAATGATTCTTATTTATTATGATTTAAATTACTTCCACTACAATTTTGTACTATTTTTATCATTTTTCAATTACTTTCTGCAACTTCTAATTATTTTTAAATTGTTTATCTTATTTTTAAATTTACTTTCTTCAAATTTCTTCAAATTTTGTTTAGTTTTTTCAATCACTTTTTTAATTTTAATTATTTCTCCGTCGACAATATATCAATTTCATTATTTATTGCTAATTTTTATATTATTCGTCGCAAATTTAAATTACTTTCTTTAATTTACCATTACTTTTGTTATTTTGCAATTATTATTTTGAAATCTTAATCATATTCATAATTTCTTAATTAATTGCCTGAGCTTTCAAATATTTTAAATAATTATTTTGTTCAATTTTTATATCTTTCTATTATTTTGCAATTATTTTCTACATCTTTCAATATTTTAATTATTTTTCAATTAAGTTCCGAAGTTTTCAGTTATCATTTCAAATTTAGATTATTGTCATCAATTTTCCATGTTTTAAACGATTTTTCAATTATCTTCTTATGCTGAAAATTAAATTCTACATTTTTTCTATTATTTTATTCCATTTCTAATTTTTTAATTATTTTTGCATAATTTTCAAAAATTGCATTTATTTATCTGAAATTTCAATTATTTTAAACAGTTTTCGGTTATTTCTGCGATTTTTTAATTATTTTCTTTAAATAACAATTTTTAAGTAAATTTGTAATTTTTTTTTTATTTGAAACACATATTGTGTGTTTTTTTTAATTATTCCTCTCAAATTTTATTTACTGTTTTCAATATATCATATTTAAATTATTTTTCAAAATCTTAAATTATTTTCGGCGTTTTTAAATTATTTGTTTAAATTTTGAATTAATTTTATAATTATTTAATTATTTTCTTCGATTGTTAATTATTATTCTCATTTTCTTAACTTATTTTCTAAGATATTAAAGTATTTTTCTAAAATTTCAATTATTTTCATCATTTTTCAATTATTTGTGCGCCTTTTTAATAATTCTCATTAATTAAAATTATTTTAGTATTTTTATTATTATCTTTTTTTTAAACATATATTCTATGACTTTTTCAATTATTTCACTTAAATTTTGTTTACTGTTTTCAATATATCACATTTAAATTATTTTCATCATATTTCAATTATTTTTCACAATCTTAAATTATTTTCTGCATTTTTAAATTATTTTTTCCAATTTTGAATTAATTTTATAATTATTCAATTATTCTCTTTCATTGTTAGTTATTATTCTCATTTTCTCAACTTATTTTCTTAGATTTTGAGGTATTTTTCTAAAATTTCAATTATTCTCATTATTTTTCAATTATTTGTGCGACTTTTAAATAATTCTCTTTAATTAAAAAATTTTAAATCATTTTGTAATTATCTTCTATTTTTTAAACATATATTCTTTGATTTTTTCAATTATTTCACTTAATTTTTTTTACTGCTTCTAATATATCGTATTTAAATTATTTTCATCATATTTAAATTATTTTCTACAATCTTAAATAATTTCGTCACTTTTAAATTATTTTTTTAAATTTTGTATTGATTTTCTAATTATTCAATTATTTTCTTAGATTGTTAATTTTTATTCTCATTTTCTCAACTTTTTTTCTCAGATTTTAAAGTATTTTTCTAAAATTTTAATTATTTTTATCATTTTTCAATTATTTGTGCGACTTTTTAATAATTCTCTTTAAAAAATTTTAAGTAATTTTGTAATTATCTTCTTTTTTTTAAAAATTTATTTTTTGATTTTTTCAATTATTTCACTTAATTTTTTTTACTGTTTTTAATATATCATATTTAAATTATTTTTCACAATCTTAAATTATTTTCGGCACTTTTAAATTATTTTTTTAAATTTTGAATTAATTTTATGATTATTCAATTATTTTCTTTGATTGTTAATTTTTATTCTCACTTACTCAACTTATTTTCTCAGATTTTAAAGTATTTTTCTAAAATTTCAATTATTTTCATCATTTTTCAATTATTTGTGCGACTTTTTAATAATTCTCTTTAATTAAAAATTTTAAGTAATTTTGTAATTATCTTCTTTTTTTTAAACATATATTCTTTGATTTTTTCAATTATTTCACTCAATTTTTTTTTACTGTTTTTAATACATCATATTTAAATTATTTTCCACAATCTTAAATAATTTCGTCACTTTTAAATTATTTTTTTAAATTTTGTATTGATTTTCTAATTATTCAATTATTTTCTTAGATTGTTAATTTTTATTCTCATTTTCTCAACTTTTTTTCTCAGATTTTGAAGTATTTTTCTAAAATTTTAAATTATTTTCATCATTTTTCAATTATTTGTGCGACTTTTTAATAATTCTCTTTAATTAAAAATTTTTAAGTCTTTTTGTAATTAACATCTTTTTTTTAAACATATACCTATATTCTATGATTTTTTCGATTATTTCATTCAATTTTTTACTGTTTTTAATTTTTCATATTTAAATTATTTTCAGCATATTTCAATTTCTTATTTCAATTTTGAATTAATTTAATCATTTTTTAATTATTTTTCTAATTTTTTAAAATTATTTTCTAAGATTTTTAAGTATTTTTCTAAAATCTCAATTATTTTCTTCAATTTTCGATTAGGTACTTTCATTTGTATTCATAATTTCCATTGTTTTATCAATTATCGTGAATTTCAATTTTTTTCTCCAATTTTTAATTAATCTCTTTTCTTTTAATTAATTTTTCAAACTATAATTATTTTTTTATTTCAAAAAATTTCTGTAATTTTTTCTATTATTTCACTCAAATGTAATTTATTTTTAACAACTTATCATTGTTTGGATCACATTTCAATTATTTATTTCAAGTTTCAAATTTTAAAATAATTTTTCCAATTATTTTACAACTTTTATTTCCTTAAATTTTTAATTTTTTCATTTGTATCATTATTTCAAAAATTTTAAACTTCTTTTCTGAAATTTCCATTATCTTATTCAATTTTCATATATTTATATTATTTTTTATATTTATTTTCTTCAATTTTTGATTATTTTCGTTCTTTTTCATAATTTCCAAACAGATTTTAATTATTTCATTTTATTTTAAAAATGTTCTCCTCAATTTTAAATTATAATTTAAAATTGAGGAGAACAATTTTTAATTTCCATGACCTGGGTATGAGACCCATATTTTCCTATGTATTTTGATGCGCTGAATCTGAATCCGTCATCAGAATTGGCCTAGGACGTCCAGGTTTGACCCTAACCTTAAAATCAATAAAATTACACTTTTTGTTAATTAGAATCTGAACCCAACTTAACTTTAATACATGCCTAGGACCAATAGAAAGCTTGATTTATGACATTTAAAACGCTTTTTTAAAAATTGTTCTACGATGATTTTTCACGAAGTTATGATGTTTTACTTAAAATCATATTTTTCCATTACACCATAACACATCAATAATTGATGTGTTTTTAACATTTGGAAAAAATTCATATTTTAAGTAAAACATCACAACTTCGTTAAAAACCATCGTAGAACAATTTCTAAAAAGGCGTTTTAAAGATCATAAATCAAGCTTTCTATTGACCCTAGGAATGTATTAAAGTTAACTCGGGTTCAGATTCTAATTAACAAAAATTAATTTTACTTTTTTTTTTTTTAATTTTGTCATTTTACTGATTTTGAGGTTAGGGTCGAACCTAGACGTGCTAGGCCAATTCTGATAACGGATTCGGTTTCTGCCCATCAAAATACATAGGAAAATATGGGTCTCATACCCAGGCCAGGGAACTTTATTTTTTTTAATAATAAGGGTCTATTAGGGTTGACCAAGGGCCCACTTTGCCCCTTAACAGTTACGCCACTGGTTAATTATAATAAAGCTCACTAAATTTTGCTTCAATGACAACTTCTACCCCCAAAATGGTAATTTTTACTAGAATTTCCTCTTTGTAAAAAAAAAAAAAAATGATTAAGTCTAGACAGATTCTAACTAGTCACGTCTTATAAACACTTTCCCCTTTTTGACCAGATCTTAGAAGCTGGCTAGGGGTCTTTCCAATCACAGTTAGCGATCAGTTTCTTTTCTTCGATTCGATAATAAATTTTTTTACAAGATTATCTTACTGAGCGATCACTTTGGTCCTCGATAAACATTAACTTTCCGTTAATAGGAGCAGTAGCAAGAGTGCTTTTATCAGAAGGGTATTGGCGATTAGATGATTACGATTAGCTGTGGCAATTGATTTGGTTGGAGGATTGCGTGCCTGGTCGTTCATCACGTCACTAGATATAGCAGCACTATTCGGTTCTGCTGAAGGACAGCTGATTGGGGCAATAGTATCGTTCAAAGCGGATTCTCTGGAGCATCGACTGGCATGGTGGTCTAGGCATGCGGCGTAGGAAATAGCGTGTGGAATGTAGCTCTGATCAACACTTCCGGAAAATAAGACGGTTGCCAAAGGTCCAATTGCGAAAATTGGCACGTCCTCTCCACCGTGAGTTGCCCAAGTTCTCGGCACACCGGAAGTCTGAAATTTAGAAAAAATTTCATTTCAACTTTTATGATATTCTTCATTATAAAACCAAATTTTTGTTGAAAAAATTTATTTACAACATTTACACTAATTTCCATTGGAAAGCTTATAAAATTTTCCGTTAAATAGTCCTATTTCAAAGCTTTTTCGACTAATGGAAACGGAGATTCAATGTGATAAAGGCAGGTGAATTTTTCCTTTTTTTGTAAATTTTCAGTGCTCAAGTTTGGTGGACTGCACTTTCTAGAAAAGTAATTGGAAAATTGTTTTAATTTCCATTGGAAAGCTTATAAAATTTTCCGTTAAATAGTCCTATTTCAAAGCTTTTTCGACTAATGGAAACGGAGATTCAATGTGATAAAGGCAGGTGAATTTTTTCTTTTTTTGTAAATTTTCAGTGCTCAAGTTTGGTGGACAGCACTTTCTAGAAAAGTAATTGGAAAATTGTTTTAATTTCCATTGGAAATCTTATAAAATTTTCCGTTAAATAGTCCTATTTCAAAGCTTTTTCGACTAATGGAAACGGAGATTCAATGTGATAAAGGCAGGTGAATTTTTCCTTTTTTTGTAAATTTTCAGTGCTCAAGTTTGGTGGACAGCACTTTCTAGAAAAGTAATTGGAAAATTTTGAAATTAAGTTACATTAAATCTTGAACTTTAAGCTTCAAATAAGCCAAAGAAAATTAAAATATCTTGACTGGTTCAAAAGTTATATGACACGAAAAAACGCAACGATTCTAGTGGAGATAGACGGAGGGGGGAGGAAGCAAAGGGATTGTTGCGTTTTGTTATTTATACACATTTCCTTATAACTTTTGAACCAGTCAAGATATTTAGGCTCTCTTTGGCTTATTTTGAAGTTAAGAGTTGAAGGTTTTATTCAGCTTAATTTCAAAATTTTCCAATTACTTTTCTAGAAAGTGCAGTCCACCAAACTTGAGCACTGAAAATTTACAAAAACGTAAAAGCTTTAAAAAAGGACCATTTATCGGCAATTTTTATAAGCTTTCCAATGGTCTATGAAAAATTTTATTTCGCTAGTATCTGACAAAGTTATAAACATTTTAAGACGGTCATGTTTTTATTTCCATTTTTGTAAGTGGTCCCACAATTTTGTCCGGCAGTGTATATTTGGGTTTTCTTTAGCGAAAGGTTCGAATACAAATCTTTCTTAACCGCTTTAATTCCGGAATCCATCTCGACCTAATCAGTTACGTTCAAAGCAAATCCGATAAGAATGCGAATTTAATCCGATTGATCCGATTTGATCGCAAAATGAAAACTAATAATCTAAAGTAAGATTGTGAAACAAAAATTTACTAGATTCGATTTATTTTAGTAATTCAGTTGATTGGGTAAACACTACAGTGGTTCAAAAAAAGTAAAGTCGGAATTTTAATGCTCTCACCCCCTAGAATTCTTCTATATCGAAAAAAAGTAACCCTGTTTTTTTCAAAATTAAAAAAATATTTAGAAGTCGCTCAAAGCGCTGAAAGTTTCTCATGTAAAATACATGGGAAAAAACATTTTCGTAGAATTAGTATAGAAGAATATTTTCCAATCGACAAACTGTGTTTCTATTCAGGAGACTTCTAAGAATAATGCTAAATTGTTTATTTAATCATTTTTTAATATTAACTATTTTTTATAGGGCCACAATAAACCCCATTACAAAATTGCGAAATAATTGTTAAAAAATATTTTTTAATATTTTAATAAAAATTTTTTACTATATTTTGAATATATAACATACTTAAATATTAATTTAATAGGCACACAAAACAACGCGATTTTACGCTGAATCCGAATCCGAAGTCAGAATTGCTAGATTGGCTAAATTTTTTAAGATAATCTCAAAAAACCAAATCTCAAAAAAATTTCAAAAACACTAAAAAAAACCCAAAAAATTTTTTTAATCATTATTATATGTAATTGCTAATTTGTCTAAACAAAATATTATTGTTTATTTACAACTTCTATCAATTGTACTCAATTGTACAGTTTTTTTTTCAAAAGAGAGATTTAATGTAAGACGTACTTATCGAGTAAAAATTTTCAAAAATTTATTATTATGAAAATGTTAAATACAAAATTTTTTTTTACATTACTGCTTTTGATAATGTTTGTTTATTACATTCTGGGAACTGCTTACTTTCCTTTAATAACTTGCGGTATATACAGCTTCTGTTCCTCGTCTCTAGTAATTAATTCATTAAAATAGGAAATTAATTTAACACACCTTTCCGCCACATCTTAGATTGTTGTTATTCACTGGTTATATTGAGCTTGAGAAGTGTCTAAATTGAAAAAAAAATTGCAAATCTATAGCTCACTTTAATAAAGAGTAAAAGTTAAACAATAGTAATTTGTTTAAATAATTGGTAAATTTAATAAAGAATAGAAGTTAAACAATAGTAATTTTTTTAAAAAATAGGTAAAATAATTTTTCTAAGTTTGTTGTAAGATTCGTCTTGAATAGTTCCAAAATTAAGAAAAAATTGCAATTTTGTAGCTCAATTGGATAAAGAGTAGAAGGTAAAAAATAGTAATTTGTTTAAACAATTGGGAAAATCGTTCTTCTTAGGTTGTTGTTTTTCAAATCGGACAGTAAAGTTGCAAAAATGAAAAAAAAATTGCAACTCTGTAGCTCAGTTTGATAAAGAGTAGAAGGTAAACAATAGTAATTTGTTCAAACAATTGGGAAAATTATTTTTCTACGTATGTTGTTAGATTTGGCTTGAATAGTACCAAAATTGAGAAAAAATTGCAATTTTGTATCTCAATTTGATAAAGAGAAAAAGATAAACAATAGTAATTTGTTTAAACAATTGTTAAAATTGTTATTCTTTGGTTTTTGCTTGTTGTTTTTAAAATCGGCCAGTAAAGATGCAAAAGTGAGAAAAAATTGCAACTCTTCAGCTAAATTTAATAAAGAATAGAAGTTAAACAATATTAATTTGTTTAATCAATTGATAAAAATATTATTCTTAGTTTGTTGTTAGTAACTGCTAATATTCGGCTCAGAAAGTGGCAAAATTGAGAAAAAATTGCAACTCTGTAGATCAATTTAATAAATAGTAAAAGTTAAACAATATTTATTTATTTAAACAATTAGTAAAATTATTATTCTAAGTTTGTTGTTAGAGTCGGCTTAAATAGTTGCAAAATTGAAAAAAAATTGCAATTTTGTAGTTCAATTTGTTAAAGAGTAGAAGGTAAACAATAGTTATTTGTTTAAACAATATTGTTAATCTTAGGTTGTTCTTACATTCAGCTTGATTAGCTTTAAGAAAGAAATTTAAGATTTAAAAAAAAAATTAAATTTTGCAGCTCAGTTTAATTGAGAATAAAAGTTAAACAATAGTAATATGAGTAAACAATTGGTAAAACTTTTATTCATAGTTTTTTTTATTAACTGTTTACATGCGGCTTGAAAAGTGGCAAAATTGAGAAAAAATTGCAACTCTATACACTGGGAAAAATGGATGTTTACCCTTAACATCTGCATGTTAACGCTTAACATATTTATCACTTAACATAGGGACAGCTATCTAGATGTTCAGGGTTAACATCTACATATTAAACTTTAATATCTAGATGTTAAAATTTAATATCTTAGATGTTAACATTTAATATTTAGAGGTTAAGCGTTACTATCTTGTTTTAAACATCTAATTCTAAACATCCATTTTTCTCAGTGTAGCTCAATTAAATAAACAGTGGAAGTTAAACAATAGTAATGTGTTTAAACAATTGGTAAAATTATTATTTTAAGTTTGTTCATAGATTCGGCTGAAATAGTTTTAAAATTGAGAAAAAAATGTAATTTTGTAGCTTAATTTGATAAAGATAATTGGTACCAATACCACTTTGATAATTGGTAAAATTGTTATTCTTAGATTGTTGTTTTAAGATTCGTCCTGAAATGTGGCAAAATTGAGAAAAAATTGCAACTCTGTAGCTCAATTTAATTAGGAGTAGAAGTTAAACAATAGTAATTTGTTTAAACAATTGATCAAATTATTATTCTAAGTTTGTTTTTTATATTCGGCTTTAATAGTTTAAAAAAAATTGCATTTTGCAGCCCAATTTAATAAAGAATAGACGTTAAACAATGGTGATTTGTTTAAACAATTAGAAAAATTATTATTCCTAGTTGGTTGTTATTAACTGTTTACATTCGGCTTGAAAAGTGGCAAAATGAAGTAAAAATTGCAACTCTTTAGCTCAATTTAATAAAGAGAAGAAGTTAAACAATATTAATTTGTTTAAACAATTGATAAAATTACTATTCATAGTTTGTTGTTAGTAACTGGTAACATTTGGTTTGAAAAGTGGCAAAATATAGAAAAAATTGCAACTCTGTAGCTCAATTTAATAAAGAGTAGATGTTAAGAAATATTAATTTGCTTAAACATTTGGTAAAATTGTTATTTTTAGTTTGTTTTTAGTAATTGGTTACATTCATCTCGCAGAGTTGCCAAATTGAGAAAAAGTTTCAACTCTGTAGGGGAGAGTGGGGCAAAACCGCTAAGCGGGGCAAAGACGTTTTTCAAAATATCTTCCTTATTTCTAGACCGTTTCAACTTATGTTTATAGTTTATCATAATTATAACTGGAACTATTGTTTAGAAAAAAAAAATCTTGAAAATATAAAATGTATTAAGAAATATACGAAAAAAATCGATTTTACAAGTCTGAGATGAAATTTATACTGATCAAAACTATTAAATTTTGAATGTAAATTGTGAGCATTTAAAATTGAAATTTTTACGTTCTAGTAGAGTAATGATTTATCTACACAATCTCTTTGAAATCCTGGTTTAATTTTTAATCTAAATATATAAAATTTTAAATTAAAAAAAGGTTTGTCGTTTGGGGCAAAGACGCTTGAAAAATATTTCATAAAAAACAATTTAATATTAAAAACTGCATTATCATGTTATTTTAAATGATGGAAACTTCATGTTAATCAACTGTCAACCTACATTTTTTCATCAAAACAAATAAGTATTTTTCTCTATCAAATTTATTGTTATTATTATAATTATTTAATTTTTAAATTGTTTATTAGCATTTATTACTAATTTGAAAAAAAATTATGCCTTTGGAATATTAAATAAGCATTATTATTTAATCATATTTTCGCGCGGTTATTTAAATAACACTCTATTTTTGTAGAGTTGATAAAGTAGATTTTGAAACAAAATAAAAAACAATTAAATTGAAAGTAATAGGTTAAAAATACAAGTCGTCATTATTTTCAATAAAATGGATTAAATCTCTTTAAAAATGTGTAAAATGTTTATGTTTTATAATTATTGCACCAATAAATGTTATTTAATATATATTTTAGATCATTTATTATATTTGGAATAATAATATTAGCAAAAACGTCTCTGCCCCAACAGTTGGGGCAAAGCCGCTAGATTGAATCTTTTTAAAAAACAACAAATAATGTAATTGTGATTATGATAAATGTAACAACGACTATTAAAATATGTTATTGGTTAGTTTCAGCCGTGTAACAAACAAAAATTACTCCAATTGAACGTATAGTTAAAATTTTGTGCATCAATAAATATAAACCTAGCGGTTTTGCCCCACTCTCCCCTAGCTTAATTTGACAAAAAGTTGTAAATAAACAATAATAATTTGTTTAAGGCTATGTGATGGATTATGACATCACTGGTATATGCAAAATTTGTCCGTAACTTTTTTCTTAAAATATTAAATATTTTGTCATGAAACTTGGATGAATTACTTTAAATGACATTAGGAATGTCTCTCGTATCTAAGTTTGTTTGAATTTTGTCTTAAAATTAATTTTGGGAACTTTTTGAAAAAATGCAATTTTTTTTTAAAAATCAATTTTGAGCCAAAATTGAAACAAACTCAAGTCTGAGAGACCTTCCTAATGACATTTGAAGTAATTCTACCAAGTTTTATAATAAAATATTCATTATTTTAAGAATAAAGTTACGGACAAATTTTGCCTATACAAGTGACGCGACGTTATACTCCATCACAAACAAATTGGAATAATGATTTAAAATCAGTATATGCCTCTTGTGCAGTAATTTGTTTATAACAATAAGGGAAGTTGTGACATTTTATTTATTAAATAAAATTTTACTTTTCTGAAAGTTAAGTTATAAATTTTTTAAGATTTTATTTATTTATTTATTTATTTTAAACAATATACGGATGATACATCCATTACATAAGTAGATAGAAAGTAGACCAACTATAATTTTTACAGTATAATAATCAATTCAAGTTGCACCGCTGGTATGAAAAACAATTCTTCGCAACGAAGTTATAAATGTGGTCAAATTATTATTAAAAAAGTCAGTGTCATCACGGAGGACATTTGCACGATGCACTAACCTATTCATCGATTTTGACAAAATATCCCTAATTGACGTAGATTAAGGAGTGTTGACCGCTTCACATAACCGCAAATTAAAAAGTGATTTTTAACAGCAAATGAAACTATAATTAACATCATTTCAGAAAACTTTGAAAAATTCAGTTGTACATAATTATAACAAAAAATTAGGTTGGACCAAAATTGTTTGTTAAATAATAATTATTAAACATTTTGTGTTTTTTCTTTTAAGTTCAGTAACCAATTGAAATTTTCAACCAATTTTGACAAACAATAGCTCATTTTGCTCTTTTAAACATTTTCTACAATTCCATTCATTGAATTTTGTTTAAAAGGTTTTGTTAAAAAAATATGTTAAAAATAAATTATATTTGTTTAATAACTTTTGAACGAAATATTTAAACAAAATTTAAGGAGTGGAATTGTAGAAAGTGTTTAAAAGAGCAAAATTAGTTGAAAATTTCAATTGGTTACTGACCATTAAATAAAAAACACAAAATGGTTAAGAATTATTATTTTACAACAAATTTTGGTTTAACCTAATTTTTTCTAATAATTGTACAACTAAATCTTTCAAAATTTGGTGAAATAATTTTAATTATGGTTTTATTAGCTGTTAGAAACCACTTTTTAGTTTGAGGTTATGTCATAAGCGATGGACCCTCCTTATATGTGTAAAATATTGAAAACTGAATTTTTTTTTATTAAATTTCAACATTAATAAAAAAGTTAACAAAATTTATTTAAAAAATCGGCCAGACAATGTTTTTAAGAATTTATTAAGCTTTAATTTAAATAAAAATAATTTAAATTTTGACAAGAATTGGAGGCTCTAAACATTTTTGAACATTAAATTCTAGATTCATCCCACTGTGCAGCGCCTTATTTTCAGTGGCGTAACTGGGAGGGCAAGGGCCCTGGGGCAAACAGGAAACTGGGGTCCCAATATGGTTTTTTAAGTAGATGATTTTTTCTTTTAAAATTTTAAATCATATGTTACCTTTTTAAAATGTTCTCAAATTTTAAAATTATGGCAATTTTAATTTCTTCAAATTTCAGTTAATGTGAACTTGCATTGATTACAATAAGTTCAATTAATCCACGCTTCAAATATACTAAATTTGAATTCTGAACTATTTTTATCATTTTTCAATGATTTTCTGCAATTTTTAATTCTTTTAATTTTCTTCGAATTGTTTCCCAAAATCTTAAATTTACCTTCCTCAAGTTTTAATTACTTTGTTTATTTTTTCAGGCCCTTTTTCAATTTTAATTATTTTTTCCTTGATATTAAATAAATATAATTATTTATTCCTATAGATTTAACATTATTCAATGCAAATTTAAACTAATTTTTTTACATCTCTTACATCTCCTTCTCCATCCTTTAATATTTTCATTATTTTCCAAATTAATTTCCTAAATTTGCAGTTATTATCATAAATTTAGATTATTGTCATCAATTTTCCATATTTTAAACCATTTTCCATTATTTTCTTTTGCTTAAAAATAAATTTTGAAATTTTTTTATTATTTTCTTCAATTTCTAATTATTTTCATTACTTTCGCATTATTTTCAAAAATTTCAATTGTTTTCATCAATTTTCTATTATTTCTGAGATTTTTTTTAATAATTCTCATTAATTAAAAACTTTCAAGTAATTTTGTAATTATTTTATTTCTTAAACATATATTTTATGATTTTTTCAATTATTTCACTCAAATTTGATTTACTTTATCAATTTTTCACATTTAAATTATTTTTATCATATTTCAATTTTTTTCTAAATTTACAAGTTATTTTCAGAATATTTAAATAACTTTTATCAATTTTTTATTATTTTCCTCTATTGTTTATTATTATTCACATTTTCTAAGATTTTTAAGTATTTTTCTAAAATTTTAATTATTTTCATCAATTTTTAATTATTTCTGCAATTTTTTAATAATTCTCTTTAATTAAAATTTTTTAAGATAATTTTGTAATTATTTTCTTTCATTAAACATATATTCTATGATGTTTTTAATTACTTCTCTCAAATTTTATTTACTGTTTTCAATTTTTCATATTTAAATTATTTTTATCATATTTCAATTTTGTTTCTCAATCTAAAATTATTTTCAGCATATTTAACTTAGTTTTTTCAATTTTGAATTCTTCTTATTATTTGTCAATTATTTTCCTCGATTGTTAATTATAATACTCATTTTCTAAAATTATTTTCTACGATTTTTAAGTATTTTTCTAAAATTTCAATTATTTTCTTCGATTTTTAATTATGTTCATTTGTTTTTATAATTTCCAAATTTTTTTTTATCAATTAACGTAAATTTCAATTATTTTTAGCTTTCTTCAATTCTTTTCTCCATTTTTTATGTAATTCTCATTGTTTTCAATTGATTTCTAAGATCTTCATGTATTTTCCTCAAATTTCAAATTTTTTTTTTATTTAAAAATAATTCTGTAATTTTTTCAATTATCTCAGTTAAATGTCATTTATTTTTTACAACTTATTAATGTTTGTATCACATTTCAATTATTTTCTTCAAATTTCAAAATTTAAAAACATTTTTCAATTATTTTCGAAAATTTATTTCCTTCAATTTTCAATTCTTTACATTTGTTTTTTATTATAATTTCCAAGATTTTAAATTATTTATCTGACACTTGAAATTATTTCATTCAATTTTCAACCAATTATATTATTTTTTATATTATTTTCTACAATTTTCAATTACTTTTGTTCTTTTTCTCGTTCTTTTTCATAGCTTCCAAAAAGTTTTTACTTATTTCTCTTTAATTAAACCTTCTTCTCTTCAATTTTTAATTATGTTTATCTTTTCTCATATATTTTCTCTAATTTTTAATTATTTTCTTTTATTTCAATGAACTTCTAAAAGTTTTAAGTATTTTTCTGAATTTCTCTTTAACTTTCCTTTATTTAAAATATTTTATATAAGTTTTTAAATTATTTTCTCAAATTTTAATTATTTTTTTCAATTTTAATTTATTTATCTGAATTTTGATTCATCTCTTTTTTAATTTTCAATTATTTTATCTTATTTTTCGTCATTCAATTTTTTTCAATTTAGTTTTAAGATTTTCAAGTATTTTTTTCAAATTTAAATTCTTCTCTTTATGTTCAAAACACTTCTATGGTTGTTTAAATTACTTTAATCATTTACTTTTGATTAATTTGAAATCAATTTTTAATTGATTTCATTTTTTTTCAATTGATTTGTAATTATTTTGTTTAATTTAAATTATTTTTTGCAATTCTTTTTAATTCTAAAATATTATAAATTTTGGAATTTTTTTTTAAAAAGGGTCTCTTAGGGTTGATTAAAATTATTTATTTATAAAATAAATTATTCGAAAAAATTTAAAAATTTTAAGGGGTCAACTTTAAAATTTATAATTAAAAATAATTTAAGAAAATTAAATTTAAAAATATAATTTAAAATTTTAATTTTTTATAAAAATGTAATAATTTATAAAAATTTATTAAAAAAATTTAGTTAATAATTTTAGATTAGTATTATTAAAATTTATAAATTAATTTACATCTTATAGGAATAATGATTAAGTTAGTAAATATATAAAATTAAAATATTATTATATTATAATAAATATAAAAATTTAAAATAAAGAATTAAGCAAATAAATTTATTTACCTTTTAATAAAAACATGTCTTTTAAAATATTTATTTAAAGTCAAGTCTATTCAATGAATTAGTTAAATAGTTGCAATATTTTGATTGTACAAAGATAGCATAATAAATTGTCTTTTAATTAAAGAATTGTATGAATGATTTAATAAAATAATAACTTTATTATTTTAAAATAAATTAAATTTTATTTTTAAGTAAAAAATCTTAAATAAATATATTAGACGAGAAGACCCCATAACATTTTACAGATATTATATTATATTAAATATTATATAGTACCTATATTAAATTTTAAAATTAAAAATTTAATATATTTAAATTTATTTTTTTGGGGGTATAAAAAAATTATCATAATTTTTTTATTAATAAATATATTAATAAATAAAATTAATAAAAAAGAAGGATGATAATGAATATTAATAGATTAAATTTTTTTAAGGATAACAGCATAATATTTTTAGAGAGATCTTATTGATAAAAAAGTTTATGACCTCGATGTTGAATTAAGATAAATATTTTAATGAAGAAATGTAATTATTAAGTTTGTTCAACTTTTAAAATCTTACATGATTTGAGTTAAAATCGGTGTAAGCCAGATTGGCTTCTATCTTTAAATAATTTTTAAGTAATTGTCCGAAAGGACTTTAACTTTTAATAAATAGAGAAAAATTAATTTTAATTGAATAAAATTAATGATTTTATAAAAATTTATTATATTATATAGTTTGAAAAAAACATTATAATTTCATTATAAAAATAATTTAAATAAATTTATAATTAATTAATTAAATAGATTAATTTGGAATTTTAATTAATAAAATTAAAAAATAAAAGAAATTTTTATTTTGTAAAATTTTATAATTATTAAATAATTAAGTGCCAGCTTTTGTGGTTAAACTTAAAAATATAGAATTAATTAATTTAATAAGAATATATTAGAAATTTTATAATTTTAAAAATATATAAAAATTAAAATTAATTAGTAAAATAAAAAATTTTAATAAAAATAAATTGTTTTATAAAAATAATAATTAAGTAATTTTAAATAATTTAGTAATTAAATTAGGATTAGATACCCTATTATTTAAATTTAATATTAATAATTTAAATTTTAATAATTAAATTAATAAATTTGGCGGTATTTAATATTATTCAGGGGAATTTGTTGAGTAATTGATTTTCCACAATAAAATAAACTAGTTTATATTAAAATTTATATACTTTTGTTGAGAAAAATTTATATAAAAATAATTTTAAAATATTAATTTGAACGAGAAGCTAATTTTTCTAAAAATTTTAAAAAAGTCGTGGGTTTAAACAGAATTTAAATGGGACTTTATATATAAAGTAAGTACGCAGAGAGGACTATAAAGTTGTTTTGGTTCTAGGTTCTAGAAGTGAGGAGATATAAGTGGACATGATTTTACAAACTAGCGAACACACGTCTACTCGCAGCTTCTTATCATTCTAAACTAAACAAACTTTAGAGTTCTCTCTATGTAAATTTAAGGAGGATTTAAATTGGATGTGAGACAGGTAGGTTGAAAGGCGACTTAAGTAGGACTTTGAGGAACAAGCAGGATTCAAAGAGGTGTAAATATAACTAAACACTAAATAGATTTCAACTAGAGTTGAAATTCTAACTCTAATTACAAAATATTGACCCAAGTTTCAGTAATGATCATTAATTCACGTAAACTACAATAACAAATTGCCTTGGTATAAAATTTGGTTTCCGGATTCATAACTAATTGAATTGGATTACAGGTTTAGATTTATAAATTGATTGCAATTTGGATATTATAGGTAAGTAGCAAATTCATCTATAGGCTTTAGGTGTTTGTTTAAAATGTCAAAAACTTGGATATTGCAAATTCAAAAAAATGTTATTCCGATTGTAGATTGTATTTGAATGTACTTATCATTTGTTATAAGATTATCTCCAGTGGATTTAGAAAGGATGCACGAATTGAAAAATTTTGATTTCACATGAACAAGGAATTTATTGCAAATGAGGGTATGAATTTAGAAAAACTGATCTTTGGTTTTGGAAAATTCAAGATTAAATTGATATTCTGGTTGAAAGGAATTGAACTGGAAACCAATTTCTAAAAAGCTTTCATTACTACTGAATGATATTGATTGAAATTCAATTTAAAAACTTTTACAAGAAAAAAGTTCTTGTTGGAAAGAATTCATGAAAAATCATTTAGAAGATAAAAATAATATTTGATGGTAATTTAAAGTTATATTTTATGAAATTGTTTACTGGTTGAAAATTCATCTGTGAAATAAACTTAATGTTAATAAAATAAATAGCAAATGTTATATAATGAAATATTTGAATGAAATATAAAGTATGAAAATGATTGAATTAATATTATAGTATAATTTATAGAAAATCTCAACATCGATCCACTTTGATTCTCTGACCGACATTAGGCTCCATTACCGCAATTCCCAATAGTTCCTTAATGCAGGTTGCCAAGGTAAATAAATTATTCATTTTGAATAAGAAAGTTTAATATACTTAGGGTAAAGTACTAATTGTTGTAATGAGGAATTTTCTTTTAGATAGTTATATTTTTATCTCAATCAACTAAATTGAAATTGTTAATATTCCATTTGTTTCGACAGCGAATCAAATTAATTGGAATGTAAATTGACATCAGTTTATATCGTAATGAAAATAAATTTACAAACAGGTCAACCGTTTCCGTTCATGAGCTGAATTAATTATTATTAATAAATAATTATTATCTTTCCTAATTATCGGAGATATGGTATTATATCTGATTTTCTAAACATAATAATACGTATAATTATATTTCAATTGAAACATACATTTTTTTTTAAATAAAGTTTTATGAAAATTAATTTTATAATAGAAAAATACATTTAATTTTAATAAATGAAAAGCTGACAAATAAAGTTGTTTGCACATAAAATCATACTTTTTCAGGTATTTCGATATTAGTCATGTGAATGCACTTTTCGTTGTTTATAAAGGTCATAAATTCACCAGGCAGACCGCAATATACGCGATTCCATTTTGTGGGAAAAGTCTGAGTATACTTTTTCTTACTTTTGAAAGATTTCATAATTTTAAGAAATATCGTGCTGCATGCCCTTAAGGTATGGATAGGATTTAACCCAGCTTCGAGTTTAAAGAAGGAGTTATTGAAATAAGAGAATATATAGAGAAGTGAAAGAGACATTTATTTACACCCTGAGCTCGTTTCTTGAAAACGTTTGCGAAACTTTTGCCGAGCTCAAAGCTTTGCAGCGACCGAAGCTTCACCTTTCCTAAAAGGATGGGTAATGTTCGGCAATCCTGTGAAAAATTGCTTTTCCAATGACTACTGCCTTAGAAGTCCCTACCTTGGTAATGAAGATGAGAAAAAAAAAGCGAAAGAAAAGCGCATAAATGCTTGCGCCATTCATTAACTCTCGCTTCTTTATTTTCAATGGCTTTCTTAACTCCAGCAGACCAGGAAGAGTTATTATTTTTATTCCCTGAACCATTAAACAAAATCAGGGACGGTGGAAGGTATTTTTTCTAGGGGGGGGGGGGGCAGGGGGGCAATACAATATATATATTGGGATGACTGTTATTTTGCGAAAGTTGGAATTTCTTAGGTCGCCGGGCTGAATTTGCTTTAAAAAATGAAAAAAATGAGCTGTGCACAAGGAGAGCCCACTTGATTAATATTAACCCATGCCACCAAAGGGCTAAAGTTTATATAAGATTTTGAATAGGTCCATCACCTCAGGATTTTGAGTAATTCTAGGTCAAATGTCCTAAAAATGACAAAAATAGCAATTTTTGGGGATTTTTCTGGAAGACAGAAATTTTTTCTTTAATGTTCTATATTAGCATCATTTAGTATGCATTGTCAGCTTTAAAACCCATTTTTAAAAATTAATTTACGATGATTTTTAAAGAAGTTATGAATATTTGAAATTATGAGATACCCTTTAAGCACGGAGCTGGGTCGAAAACGACCCAGGCGAAATTTAAAAGTGCTGTAAATTCCAAAATCGGCAGCCATTGGCGCCACTACCCGTTCGTAAAAAAAAGTTAGGGTCCGTGCGAACCCCTCTACCGAATGGCAGAGCAGTAGTACTCCTTGAGCCTTCAGGAAAGGTGTGTCAACTTGAGTGTGGATGAAAACGACCCAGGTCCGGGCTCCGAAGGTGCGAAAAATGTAAGTAATTTTTTTTTCTTTCTTTTAGAACTTAGATTTTTTAATGTAAAAATGTGTCTTTTAATTTAAAAAAAGTTTTAAAAATAATTAAAAAGTATAAAAAAATTGTTTTTAATCGAAAAATTTTTTTTTGACATTTTTTAGTAGTTTTTAGATAAAAATGCTCGTATTTTACAATTAAAAAGTATTTTAAAAATAATGGAATAAATAAAGAAGTAAAAAGTATTTTAAAAAAATGATTTTTGCAGTTTTTTGAAAAAAATGTCTGAGGGTCCACGAACGAGCGAGGAGGTCCTCAGAATATTGCGTCCTCGTCAAATATTTAATTATTTCGGAGAGGACGATTCAGACGAAGAGGTAGATGCTGTTGAGGACCACGACAGCGATTTATCCGCGTATGTTAGTCAAAACATCCGTTATCTTTTAAACATTGAAGAGAAAGAAAATTTAAATTTAATCTCTCAAAAAATGTCAAAAAGGAAGCGATGCCATTTTAGAGGTCAAAAAATTAACCATTTTTTTTTAAGAAAATAAAATTTACTATTTTTTTTTGTGAAAGGCACACTCTTCAGCCTTAATTACCTTTTTTAAACTTTTCGATATCTCAATTTGGCTCAAAGTTATGATTTTTTAAGTGAAGTAGCAATTTTTCAGGAGGTAAGTCTATTTTTTAATAATAATAATAAAAAAAAAATTTTTTTCTTTAAAAACGTAATTGTTACTTTAACTAGAAGGATTGATGATGATCTATGAATTTTTTCAATTTTTTAAGCATTTTTTCTACCTGTAAACACGACAGGACAAAAACGACCCAGGTCTGGGCTCCGAAGGTGTCAAAAATACGTCCGGGCTCGAAGGGTTAACCTCATTAAATCAATGTTTACTAATCTGAACTCAATATTGCAAAATTCAAAATGACGGATCCAATATGGCGGGCGAATTTTTAGAAAATTCTTGGATTTTAATATAAACTAGTACTTTGGGGTTTTTGGGGTCGGTGATTACGAATCTGAAGTCAGTATTGCAAAATTCAAAATAACGGATCCAATATGGCCGAATAATTATGAAAAAATTGTTGGTTTTTAATATAACTTCGGATTTAGAGCTTTTAGGCGTCGCTGGTTGTGAATCTAAAGTCATTTCATCCTTTTAAAAATGTTTTTAAAACTACCGTTTTCGATTGAATTAAACTGCAACGCTCTTTTTCTATACCACATAGAATTTTGAATAATCTGAAATTGTCATTGAACAATACCGTTGCAAATTCTTTTAATACATAAAGGTTTTCAGTGATGCAGTGCAGCGTGCAACGCATGATAAAAAGTCAAATATTAAAAAATCTTCTTGTTTGCACTAAAATGTTTTTTTATAATTGGTAAGATTATAAGGTACATTTGTCAATGAAAATGAGAAAAAATCGCATGAAAAACACGGCTAAAATTGAATTTGTTTATAAAAAATAATTAAAAAAATGAGTAAAAATTTTTTTTTTTAAGTTGCATGATATCACTTTAAAGTAGAACTATTTGTTGACATTTTCAGCAATTTTCATTTAAGTTGCATAAAAACTTCATAAATTTTAGACATTTAAGTAAATTAGAGTCAAAATATTTCATTAACAATAAATGTGATAAATAAATTAAATATTTCCAAAATATCCCGTGGACCTATTTATATGCACTGGAACTTCAAAAGAAAAAAAACTGTTTCCAACATTTGCAACTTTGTGAAATTTAGAGGGGGACACTTTAGGAATTTTTACTCAAAACTAGATTTGAAGTAATTTAAAAATTTCTACGATTTTTAATAATTCTGTTCTATTAAGATTTAAATTACCTAAACTACAATTTTGTACTATTTTTACCATTTTTCAATTATTTTTTGCAACTTCTAATTATTTTTAAATTGTTTCTATAATTCTTCAATTTTCTTTAGTTTTTTCAATTACTTTTTTAATTTTAATTATTTCTCCCTCGATTGTCCGTAACCTATCTCCTAAAATATTGAATATTTTGTTGCGAAACTTAGTAGAATTACTTAAAATATCATTAGGAAGATTTCTCTGACCAAAATTTGTTTGAAATTTGTCTAAAAATTAATTTTGGAAAGTTTTCGAAAAATAGCAAATTTTTAAAAAATTAATTTTTAGACAAATTTCAAACAAATTTGGGTCAGAGAAACCTTTCTAATAATATTTTAAGCAATTCTACCAAGTTTCGCAATAAAATATTGAATATTTTAAAAGAAAGGTTACGGACAAATGTTGCCTATACCAATGACGTCATTCTCCATCATATGCCTTTAATATGGTAAATTAAAATTATTTTGCAATTATTTTCTCCATCTTTTAATATTTTATTTTTTTTCAATTAAGTTCCCAAATTTTCAGTTCTCATCTATAATTTAGATTATTTTCATCAATTTCTCATTATTAAAAGATTTTTCAATTTTTTCTTATGCTGAAAAATAAATTCTGCATTTTCATTATTATTCTCTTCAATTTCTAATTATTTTAATGATTTTTGCATAATTTTCAAAAATTGCATTTATTTATATGAAATTTCAATTATTTTCAACAGTTTTCGATTATTTCTACGATTTTTTAATTATTGTCTTTAAATAATGAATTTTAAGTAAAGTTGTATTTATTTTCTTTTTTTAAACACATACTGTGTGTTTTTTAAATTATTTCTCTCAAATTTTTATTTACTGTTTTCAATATATCACATTTAAACTATTTTCATCATATTTCAATTATTTTTCACAATCTTAAATTATTTTAAGCAGTTATAATTTTTTTTTCCAATTTTGGATTAATTTTATAATTATTCAATTATTTTCTGAGAATTGTTCATTATTATTGTAGTTTTCTCAACTTATTTTCTAAGATTTTGAAGTATTTTTCTAAAATTTCAATTATTTTTATTATTTTTCAATTATTTGTTTGACTTTTTAATAATTCTCTTTAATTAAAAAATTTTAAGTATTTTTGTAATTATCTTCTTTTTTTAAACATATATTCTATGATTTTTTCAATTATTGCACTCAATTTTTTTACTGTTTTCAATTTTTCATATTTAAATTATTTTCAGCATATTTCAATTTTTTTTCCATTTTGAATTAATTTCATCATTTTTTAATTATTTTCCTTGATTTTAATTATTTTTCTCACTTTCTAAAATTATTTTCTAATATTTTTAAGTAGTTTTCTAAAATTTCAATTATTTTCATCAATTTTCAATTAGCTACTTTCATTTGTTTTTATAATTTCCAATTTTTTTATTAATTATCGTGAATTCCAATTATTTCTAGCTTTCTTCAATTCTTTTCTCCAATCTTTAGTTATTCTCATTTCTTTTAATTGATTTTTCAACCTTTAATTATTTTTTTTATTTAAAAAAATTTCTGCAATTTTTTCAATTATTTCACTCAAATGTCATTTATTTTTTACAACTTATCAATGTTTGGATCAAATTCCAATTAATTATTTAAAGTTTCAAATTTTAAAATAATTTTTTCAATTATTTTTCAACATTTATTTCCTTAAATTTTTTATTTTTTCAATTGTTTCATTATTTTAAAAATTTTAAACTACTTTTCTGAAATTTCCATTATTTCATTCAATTTTCAATTATTTATATTACTTTTTTTCAATTTTGGATTACTTTCGTTCTTTTTCATAATTTCCAAACAGATTTTAATTATTTCATTTCATTTAAAAATTGTTCTCAATTTTAAATTATGTTTATATTTTTTTAACTTATTTTCTCAAATTTTCAATTATTTTCTTTTTTCTTTAATGAACGTTTGAAAATTTTAATTATTTATCTTAATTTACAAATATTTTCTCTAAATATTTATTATTCAATTTTTTTTTTAAGATTTTAAAATATTTTTCTCAGATTTAAATTATTTTCTTTATTTTGAAAACATTTCAATTATTTTTTAAATTACTTTTTCCAATTTCTAATTGATTTCGTTTTTTTTCAACTATTTTGCAAAATTTAATTTATTTTGTTTAATTATTGAAATTTATTTTTAATAGTAAAGGTCTATTAGGGTTGACTAAGGGCCTCCTGAGCTCAAGGACCCCGGAGCATTGCCCCACTTTGCCCCTTAACAGTTACGCCACTGTATATGTATATTTATGGTTTTGGAGGTGCTGAACACGAATTAGATCCCAAAAATAAATTTTGACAGTGCAAGCTGTCAAAAAAAATTTTTAAATTAAAATTATAAATAATGAACTTTAAAACTTATTTCTGCGTTCTAATTTCTTTGCTATTTTAAAAAAATCAAAAATTCATAAAAATATAAACTGGAAAAATTAAATAAATCGACCGGGAAAAACAGGGAATAATTAGCAATTTATCAAATACTGTAATGAAAACTATGATTGATGTAAAAAAAAAGTTCAAAATTTGTATTATTTTATTATTGCTGATGAAATAAAATTTAAAAATTAATTAATTCTTTTACAATGTTTAAGGACATGTGATGGAATATGACGTCTCTGGTATAAGCAAAATTTGTCCGTAATTTTTCTCTTAAATAATTGAATATTTTGTCATGAAATTTAGTAGAATTACTTAAAAAATCATTTAGAAAGGTCTCTCTGACCCGAGTTTGTTTGGAATTTGTCCCAAAATTAATTTTCAAAAATTTGCTATTTTTCGAAAATCTTTTAAAATTAATTTTGGGCCAAAATTCAATCAAAGTAGGGTCAGAGAGAACTTTCTAATGACATTTTAGATAAGTGTACCAAGTTTCGAGAGAAAATATTCAGTATTTTAAGAGAAAAGTTACGGACAAATTTTGCTATACACCAGTGACGTTATAACCATCACATGCCCTTAATATAATAAAAATAAACGTTACTACGTTTTAACAAATGTTGTATATTTTATTAAATATTAAATCCAATTCAATATAGCTTTAGCAGCTGAGTAGCTAACGGCTAAGATTATTACCTCACCTTAGACCAATTTGTCAGTTTTGAAATCGATATTTTAATTATAATTTAATTAATGTTTTCACCAATAAATGCTTCAAATAACTATCTCATTTTATTTTTAAAGGTGTGTTTTTTTAGCCGAACTTACCGGACTCTCCCCTATCTAAATTAAAATAAACTGAAATTAAAAGCAGATACGCGTATAAATTAAAACACATTCTTTGTAGGGAAAAATAACTGAAACTATTTAAGCATTGTGATATTAAGTAATATCCATTAAACAGTAATTCCCCTTTTACCAATAATCGTGAAAGAATCTTTTGTAAAAAAAAAGATATTGAAAGATAGTTCATGTAGAAATAAATATTAAGATTGAGGTCGCTGAATCTCTCAGAGGTATTAAACCTATACATTTACAAACGTAAGAGAATCTCTCCACCTTCACTGGCTTATCAATAAAATATTTTCCAATAGAGTGTCGAAAACCAATATTTGAACACATATATGCAATTATACGCATCGTCGATGTATAGGGTTGATGGATTAAGCGGCAAGTTTAATATCGCGATTCTCTCATGTTTTGTTAGAAAAAAATGTAGCAATTGATTGTCATGGAATTGGTAAAAAAACGTGCAAAAATATTTTTACCTGAATAGAATCCTTTCCAGCTTCCCGCACAATCGATCTTGGTTCTTTATGGCCTGGGCCATTGCTGTATAACAGAGTTGTGTAAGGTTTGCCATCGATATCAGACACTTTACTGTCTGATCCTGAAAGAAACAATTATTAAATTATTTTATGCATGAGATATTATTATTCTTAATTATTTTAGTATCATATTTTGCCAAATTAGATTTTCTTTTCCTATAAATATCCGTGCATTAAAGAGCAAATTTTTGAAAATCTGATTTAAAAAACAAACAATGAGAATTCATTTTCAATATATAGGTACAATTTAACAATTGCTATTCAATTGATGGTGAACTTTCTGCAGCGAGCTGCAATAACAACGTGAAATTTCAATTCAAATGTAGCAAACTTCTAAAAAAGATAAATATAACTGAGCTTGTATATAAAACGTTGGGATTATTCGTTTAAAAATAAATGTAATTGCAAACGCAATTCCAACTTTATATATTGTATTTGAGTATTCCATTTTTTAGATAGAAAATTTCGAAAAATAATAAATTGATTTTCTTCATTCCACCGAATTTTTAAAAATTAATTGAAATTTTGATGATGTCAAAGTCGCTTTGAGTTTTTCTGAATTGCAGTTCAGCTAAATTAAGAAATTTTGATTGCTTAATTGAGAAATATACTTAATTGAATTTCAATACTCTACAGCTTTTACTTAAATATCTTCTTCATTTATTTGAAGCAATATTCATTAGAATAATTACAGGATAATATAGTGAAATAATATTAATAATAATAACAATAATAATAATAATAATAATAAGGAAAAGTTTCTTTTTTTTTACTCTGTACAGTTTCAGCATTCTGTTCTTTGGGTCTTCATGTCCATTGCCGCCGATGTTCTTATGCGGTCGACATGAAATTGTGGGATGCTTTTTTAGAGCTACCTTTAAAGATGTTTTTTTTTTACAAGGAACAGTGCTGTCGGACCACAAAAAGAGAATTCAAAAGAACTGCTTTTTGCATTCTACCTGCTAACAAATTGGCTTGACGTTCGCAGGTTGGGATCTTCTTCAGTTGGCTCACAAATGAAGCCTTCATCCCTTATAAAAAAAAGAAACTTTTGCTTACCTTCCAGGACAGAAGGAGCAAAAGTTGATAAGAGTATGTAAAGCAAGAATTGGGAGAGGTTGTTTTAGTGCGGTATAGTAGAAAGTTTACACCAAGAGTTTTGGAAATAGCCCAAACTCTTAAAAAATTGCATAACACTCTAAAAAAGTCAAAGTTGCAGACCATCAAGCAACACTGGATTGAGAAGATAGGTTTTATTGTAAACGTTTAGAACGGAGGATGAAATGGATAAAGCAAAATAATATCTTTGCTACTAATCCTTCCCGCCTGTTCAGTTTACCATCACCAACCGTTGAAAGACCTCCATATCGCAAAGAGATTGAAACTTTCTGGAGCAACATCTATGGGACATTCCATTCAGTAAACGATGAAGGGTTATCTTTGCCACTCTTTTGCAGCCTCTGTGTCAGACAGGATCTTGACCAATGTGCAGAGATATGTCCACTAATTACTGAAGAGGAGGTAAGGAGTGCAGTTGCTAAAACTAAGAACTTTTCAGAACCCGGGCTAGATAAGATTAATAATTTATGATAAAAAACGTTTACTTCAACTCACCAATATTTGTCCCGTATATTCTCTACCTATGTCAACGGGGAACACCCAATACCACAGTGGTTGGTGGAAGGACGAAAATCAGGATATTTATCCAATCCAAAAATTACAGACCAATTGCTTGTCTTAACACCTGCTACAAGCTATTTACCTTGATCATCAAGGAGAGGATATTGTCATCTATAGAACCAGTCTGGAGTTGATTCGATATTTTATCGACGTAACCTGTCAATAGACTCTACGAGTCACGAGCTGATCATCAAGCTTCTTGAATGTTTAAAGCTACATCTGAACAGCGTGAGATGCTGAAAAGATTTAATGCTTAAGTGGAGGACAAGGTTCGTTATAACATCTAACAAACAGCAGGTGATGACTAACATCATCTCGTTTAGAAAAGAAGTTTTCCAAGGTGACTCTCTTAGTTCTCTACTTTTTTATATCTCCCTCTTACCTCTGTCTATTGCACTGTCTAAAACACTCTAGATACATGTGTGGCAAACCAAGAAATAGAGTCTATAAGATCAACCATCCTTTCTATATGGACGATCTTAAAGCTCTATGCATCCAGTAAGGATGCGCTTAGAATTTTGGTGTTTCCAGTGGCTGAGTATTCCAGAGCTACAGGCATGGATTTTGGATTGGATAAATGTGCCGTCATCCATCTGATTAAAGGAGGACATGAAACATCTGAAATTTTCAGGGACTCTGAGGACATTCAAATCATTGGTGGCAACTCTATTCAACATCTTGGTGCTGGAGAGACTTACACATATCTTAGAATTCCACAGTCGGAGACTCAAGATTTGTGTGGGTTTAAATATCATCTCCAAACAAAGTATGAAGGGCTTCTTTTAGAAAAATTTGGTCTTCCGAATTGTCTGAGAAGAACAAAATACAGGCCATAAATACATTAGCCATTCCTTTGCTTCTCTATACCTTTGGAGCTGTTCAGTGGAATGTGAATGAGTTTGAAATACTAGATAGAGAAACCCGCAAAATGATGCCAATCCATCGTAGTCATCATCCAAGGTCTCCCGTGCAAAGAACCTAAACTTGTTTTGTAAATGATAATAATAATAATAATAATACTAATATTAATCTGTAGCCTACTACGTTCGACGAATTTTCATCTTCTTATAAAATCCTAAAATAATGTTCTTGTATTTTAAATTTATCCCATACAAAATTTTATCACATCTATAGAGCCATTATTTAGACTATCACCAATTCATCAAAGCGATAGGTGAAACGGCAAGCCTAAGAAATAAAACGTAACTCTAGGGGTTCGAAGTATGGACTATTTGACCTAAAAAGATGAGGTGATTACAGCCGTATAACTTTTTTTGTAGACTCTTGGGGAAAGATAAAAGATCATAGTTTCAATAAGAGATGTAAGGAGAAGAAGGATTCAATCAGAGCTCGATAAGGGCGGTATAAAACTTGTTGCAACGATAAATCATGAGATAATTTAGTTGCTAAAAATGCTTTTGGAAATAAGTTGCAACGTCGTATTTCTTACATTCATAATATAATAATATATGTTATGTTAGAATGAGAATGTAAAATTTGGTAGAAACAGATTTGTAACCTCTTTCCATGGATCATAGGATCCTTATGCAAATAAATAAATAGTAATAAAATAAATATCAAGTTTAGTCGATTCCCAAATAAGCAAGCAAAGAGCGTAATAGCAAATGTTTTCATATTAGCGCGGAGTAGGAAGATTATTTAAATTCTATAAATGGGGTAAACATGATTATCCGTTAAAGAAGTCTCTTTGTTGCTACTTCCATATATCATTGAAAGAGGCGCAAAAGGTAAAAAAATGTCAGAGTCTGAAGAAAGGTTTCCCTTATGCGAATACAGAAAAAGGAAAAAAGGTCGAAATAACAGTTGAGTAATGTCTATACCTAAGGGATAATGTTGAAAAATGTAAAATAGAAAATAATTGTTTCACAGAAACGAATTTGTATCGTCTCGATATTTAAAAACTCTTAATAATCCATCAAAACCAAACTCTCTCCGTACTGAAAATTCAAGGGACATCCCGCCGAGACTAAGACGTCGCGATGCCGATGTTGAGACAAACCAAAATGCTAAAAGAATAAACGAACAATTTTAGGCAAAATTAAACGAGATGAAATGTAGCTGCAGACCTCAAGTTCAGGACTCTTGGGACTCTTCCGAAAATAATTCTCATGCAAATTACTATTTACACAATTAATTTCTCTATTCAAATTAACACCGTTTAAGTATAAGTAAAGTGAAATCATGACAAACAATACAAAATTATTATTCCGGGCAATAGCGAAAAAAAAAATTAATAATGATCCTAATCGACCGGTAGATCCTCTTTTCCGCGATCCTTCCCTTTCCACATCTTCTTCTCCACTGCTGTGTCTCAATCTCACAGCTGCTAGGAAACCATACACCCTCTCGATTGCACCTAAGGAAAGGCGTCACCTAAAAGAAAAATTCGGATTCTCTCGTTGACCTTCGTTACAATTTGTGAACTTGACTTGCGCATTGCGCAAATAGCAATTTGTGAATATAATAAAGAACGACAATAATGAGACTGATGATCTAGAGAAAGACGAGAGATACGGATCGACAAGCAAAAATCAATACTCGGCTCTCAGGTTCGTATCTCATAATTCAACCACGAGTACTGTCAATAAATTACTCCGAAATTAACTACATTAAAGATCTCTAAGGAAAGACAAAATAAAATATAAATGTTGACGATTTACATCGTCACAAAGGCTTTCGAGAATAATACCATAACGACGTAACGGAGCGGTAGTTTTTTATAGAATGATTCCAAAAATTCTTTTTAAATTTTGGAAACTTAAACTTCTGCGTAAATAACAAAGAAAATATTTATATTTTTATACATCATTTGAACATAACCGATTACGAGATTAAGGTATTTAAAATGATTTAATCATACATATAACTGTCATAATTCAACAAGAAGAAAATGAAAATGCTTTCTCTTTTGTTTTTATTTTACTTAAATCATTTCCAAACTTTTAGATGAGTTTGAAGATGTTAGATGGTTTTGAATGTCAGTTAATTAAGTTAATCCTTGAAATAAGTCTTAATTTTCCTGGGGACTGCAATTACAGTTAGATCGGTTAGTGCTGCTTTGGAGAACCGATTTAAAGAAAACTCTCAGCAATGTCAGACGGCGCCAGAAATGTTCTCGAAGGAAAGAGTGGCTTCACAAAATCACTTTAAAATTTCAAAGGAAGCGACGATTCCTCAGGGATTTTTCTTGCAAAGTGTGTTTTAGATAATTGGTTTCTTCAACTCAGGAAAGTTTAGAGTTACGAAGAAAAGCTATCTAAAGTACAGATAAAACTTTAATAATGAAGCGGACATTCCAGAATCGGCGATACAAATTAAGATTACAATAGAGTTTATCAAATTTACTTAAGCTTTCTTTTATTTCAGTCCGGTAAATAAGGCAGTAATTTAAAATATCGGAAATTTTTTAGAAGCCTTCATTCAGGGAAAGTAAAATAAAAGAATCTGATCACGTTTAAGGTCGTACGCTTTTTCAGGTTGAGCAAATCATTCTCAATTTCACATTTAAAGTATAACTCAACCTTTTTCCTTCTATTATCCCTCGATTCTTTTTGCACTCTACTCATTTATGGTTTACATCAATAAAAGGAAAAAAAATTCTACCGTAGAAGTGCAGATGGCAAATGCCTTCCTACCAAGCGCTGAGAGATTTTTTTTTATGAATTTCATGCAGTTGAAAAAATTCGTTATGCCGTATTTCAATCAACGAAAAAAAATAAAATTCTCGAAATTATGATTGACGTACAGTTAATTAAATTGAGAATGCTTACAAGCTGGCGTGCAATTTATTTTCTGTTTTACAACAAAAATTGGTAGAATTCCAATTGATTGAAATTAGGTCATAAAATTAAAGGAAGTACAATAACCATTTTGTCGGTCAAAAATTCTACATTTTTTCTTAAATTATTATTTAAGAATAAAAAAATTTTTACTTCATTTAAAACTTTTACATGATTTTAATATCATTTTGGTCTATAAAAAAAATACATATCAAAGTTTTTATTATGTGACAAAATAGAGGCTCTGCAAAACTGTTCCTCTAACCTCCTGTTTGTGAAATCGAAAACCGTTTCATTTGTCACGCTTTTTGTATCGATCTGAAATAAAAATTTCATTTTTTACTGGGTTAGCTCAGTTGGTTAAATCCTAGACTCTGCGGTCGCGCCTGTTTCAGTAACAGTTAAAATTTAATAATGTAATTGTTTTACTATTATTATTTTGTCACTACATAATTAAACATTCGATATCTAGAATAAATCAATTTAAAACAGTGTCTTTTTATTTGTTAAAAAAATTTTTAGACTAAAAATACTTTGCTGATACAGATAAATAAGAACGTGTGGTTTGTTTACTTCGATCGATGAAAAACAAACGCATATAGAAGATGGTTCCTGATTCTGCATAAATGTGAAACTATTTAGTCTTTACCTTCCACGATATAGTGCAAAACTATTGAAATCAACATCTGGGTCGCTGCTAGCTCAAGCATCCAACGTAAAGCCATTAAGCGATAGACTGAAAATATAAAGACAATAGACTCCAAGAATAAAGCATCAGCTTATATTAAGTTCGACCGAGTTCCACATTATATGAGCCGCTTTATTTCTTATTCTCATAATACCTGCATGAAAGCGTATTCGATCGCTATTGAATTGACAGATTTCTACGTGAAAATGTATTATATTTTCTTTTGTCAATGTAGGAGCAAATTCAGAATTAACCAAGGTGTTTAAATAAATATTAATTATTATTGGAAGGGGAGGGTTATTAAATTCTAACGGTTTTACTTTGTTTTCGATAGAGATGGACTTAAAAATAAACCAATCAAGAAACCATAGAGAAATCAGTTGTACCGATACCTTTATAAATAAAATTATGTAATCGCTTTATTTTATTTGAAAAATTGTTAATTTGAGAGAAAATAATTCATTAAAATAAAGTCCCTTATAAAACATTCCAGAAGTTTTATTCTGACTTAATCTGAACACTAAAATTGAATTTAATTAAAACACTTGCTCATAAAAGTAATCTACTATAGTTTCAAAATAAAGCTTGGGAGAAAAAGTTAACGGAAGCACGACAGCTAAGGTTGGTCGCATAAGGTAGAGGGAGGAATTTATAACATTGAAAGAAGACCCAAATAACAAGACAAAATGCATTTTAAAGAAAATAATGGGATTCAAGATTTTTATTAACCATAGAAATTAAAAAGGTAAATTTCAGAAGCTAGTCAGCTCTAATTTTAATTTTGATATAACGAACATAAAAAAATGAATATATTCTTTGCCTTCTAATTTGTTTCAACATATAAATCCAGTCAAGTCTTGTTTTTTTTTTTTGAAATTTGACCATAATCTAAGGTATCGAGACATAATTTAATATTCATCTTATCATTAATTTGCAACAGTATTTAATTGTTTTTTTTTTTTTGGAAATCAAAATTTACCTAAATATCTTATCTTTCTTAGTAAATAACCAATTGTAATGATAGGAATTTATTCTTAAATAAAATTTTGCTCCGGATTTCGCTCGTCAGATTGTCTAGAGTCCATAAACTCAAAACTAAATGAAATTTTCAACCCAACGATGATTTTAACATAATTTCTAGCTGAAAATTAAAAAGAAAGAAAGAAAGCAATCGCAAAATGAATCTTAGCCTGATGGCTGACATTTAACGTTAATATAATTCACTTACTTTTCTAAAAAGTGGGTGTAGTCAGTGATAACCGAAAATATTCTTATTTTAAGAATTTGAAATAAAAATATATTTAAACAAATTAAAAATAGTTATACACTAAAGAAATATAAAAATATAAAAGAATTTTATTATTAAACACATAATTTCAGAAATCCGACATTATTTTCGAGATTTTAATATTCTGTGATTTTTCACAGCAAGTGAAACCGTAAGTCAACGGATGCTTCTACCCGCTTCTGCTATTAGATTTTAAGCTTAGACCTGTAATTAAATTATTTTTCTAGTCTTAACTAAAATTAACCACGGAGTTAGCTCAGTTGGTTAAGGTCCTGGTTCGCGTCCCGGGGACCCTGGGATTTTTTCCGTCTGTGAGATAACTTCACTGGAAGGTAAAGACGTCGAGGTATAATGATACGCACTGTTGGTAATCGACCTGTGCAGATCACTAGAACTCGACTGTCGATAAACCGGTTGTACTCAGGAGAAGTTTTTCTACAGTTTTCCCTCTCCACTGGCGAGCAAACCCAAATACCGGGTGGTCCAGGCAAATGCGAGTACTCCTAATTTCAAGCCGTTCTGTAGACGTAAAAACACTTAGAGAATGTATTCAAAGTACTGAGTTTTCGGAACTCCCTACGGGGGACACTCATTGGGCCTGAAAGATCGTTAAAACAAGTGTATAATAACTAATAACTAAAATTAATTTTTATAATTATCAGAATTACTAAGGATGGAAGAGTTGAGTCTTTTCATTGGGTAGAGAGAAAGCAAACAGGAGCATCTATATTTTTCTCTCTCTAGCCAAGAAACTGAGAACCTAGAAGTACACGTATTACAACGTCACGGGAGCACCCATAGACGTTGCAAGCCTCTATTTCCGTTTGCCAATTCGAAGAGGAGCACCTCTATCAGTTTGGAGAACGTCTAGGTAATCTTTCACCTTAAGGGTTTCGGATATTACGTATGAGTTTTGAGAGAGGAGCACCTTTACTCAATCCTTACACACTTTCAGCAGTTTATCTGGCTTTACTAGTTACTCATGGTGGTGGGAGAATGTGGCGGGGGCACCCACACGCGTATCTTTCTTTACCTGAGCATCCTAGCATGGGACCGAGGAGCACCTCAAATCCCAATAGCCAGCAGACTGATTAATCGACAGCGAGAGCCGACTAATATAATCGAGGCCCCATTACCTGTGCCGGTGAGCACACAGGTGGGGAGCGGCACAGCTTGGTCGCATGGACGCGACGTCGCGGTCGTCTAGAATTTAATATAGTAATGATATGAATATAGTATATTTTTATATTTCACACCATTACACAATTTAGAACTATCACGGAATAACATGATTAAATTTTAAATATCCTTGGTTCCAACTTCAGTCTTGTTTCGCATTAAATCCAGACAGATTAGTTTGGGGTGGTGAATTGTATAACACCAGTTTGAAAAAATGTCCATTAGTGCAAATTTATCCTGGAAAATAAAATAAATCTAAAATGAATTGGAACCTGTATGCAATCTGTTCAAATTATTCCAAACATATTTGCATAAAGTTCTTCCATCCCATTATTGCTTTACTTACTCTTATCCACTTTTGCTTCGTCTGTTCTGGGAGATAAACAGAAACGTGCTTCATTAGCTGGAATCGTTATTCCTGTTTTTTGCCCTCTTGTTCTCATCCATAACCGCCGATGTTCTTAAGCGGTGGACCAGAACGTTGTTGGATGCTTTTTTAAAACTACCGAATAGGATCTTGTAATGAACAATGCTGCCGAACCAGATTAACAGGGTTCAGAAGAACAGCTTTTTGCATATGAACCGCGAATGATCATCTGGACGCTCGCAGCGAGGGATCGTCTTTAATTGGTTCAGAAATAAGGCTCGCATATCTCCCAAACAACCAAGTATAAGGAAAATTAATTAGATCTTATAGCCTAAACAATAGAAACCTTAAGGTGGACTTTGTTTTTCCTAAATCTCATGTTTGTCGTAGGTGTTACTGTTGTAACCTGTAGGTTCTCCGTGGGTTCTTCTTTCTGAAAAAATGCTTCATATCCCTTTTTCCGCAGAGAGGATATTTGATCTCATAAATACTAAAGCGTCATTTGAGCGTATTGGGAGTCGATATTGACCCGTAGCTCACGCAACCTTAGTATATATTTTATTCCGCTAGGACTACTATTTTGCCTACACAACATGATGTTCTTCCAAAGTTGGTTCGTCCATTCAAAACGTACTCGAGCTTGTCCTTGGTCAATACCTGATCGTTGCCTGGATTCTGTCCTATTGCCACTCCCAACTAAACCCTGATCTTCATCCGAGAGAGACCTATTGTGGTTGGCACTGCGCGCGTTACTGTTATCGTAACCACAAATACTCTGTGAGGGAGGTTATCCCAACACATTGTGAAAAATTAAATCGGAAAAAAATTTATGCACCCTTATTTGACTTTGGTCCTCAACAGGTATTTTAATTTCCTCGGTACCTCCCACATTTGAGAGGCTTTTTCCTATCCGCCACCTGAGGAGGCGCCCGATTAGGTTGTCAGAAACCCCACCTCAAATGCCATTCAAGTACTTGACCGATTTTACTTGACGGATTATTATTATTATGTTTTCCTAATCCATTTTTTTGTGTTCCACTTTAGGTTCTTGATACTCTTATCGGGTCAGCAACCTTCTCTTTCTTATCGCTGATTTGTTTTCTAGCTTCTCGATACTCTTGTAAAATTGGAAACACTTCTTAACTATTCTTGATAGCTTTTACATTTACTCGATACTCTTGTAGGGTAAAAAATTCTGCTTCTTTATTTCTGATTTTGTTGTTTTACGATACTCTAGTAGAATTAAGAAACAAGATTTCTCCCTGGTTTTTGGATACTCTTTGCAGGATCGGAAACTTACTCTTTCTATTTACTAATTCATTTCTAATTTCACAATAGTCTTTGCAGGATCGGTAATGACTTGTTACCTATAATAAAAAGGCTACATACATGATTGAAACAAAAATATCAATATATTTGTACACCGAGAAACCTTTGGGTTGTCTGCACACCCAGAGGGAAAAAATTCATAATTTTGAACTTTTCTAACTTAGAGAAAGAATTGAAGTTGAAGTTAGAAATCTTCGAAACTTGAAAAATCACTTAATATTTTTCTAGTGATAATTAAAAAACCTAGTGTGACCTTTCCTTCGAATACCTATCATCTTTTAAGAGCTTTTATCTACGTTTTCCTAACCGGCTTTGAACATTTTTTTATCATTATAGTTGTGTTTTTAATCATGCTCCGCCTCCGACACTTGCTCACTCTATTGTGTCCAGTAGTGTATATTGGCAGAAACAATTTGATTTTTTCTAAATGTACATGAAACTCCGAAAATGATTTTTATTTCTTTCAGTACACAGATTTATATTTTGCTCTTGGTGTTTAATAGCCAGGACAGCTACAATTTTGTAAGAGGTTCTAATTAAAAAGTAATTTTGGAGTCAGGGCTTGTTTCTATATGAGAAAATTGTTGCTGTGTGTATGGTATTTAGGACAGCTACAGCACAGGTTTCTTAGAGAGATTTGTAGAACAACTGGTGTACGGTTTCATTGCTATTTTACCCTCTTGAATTTATAATATAAAAATGGTGATTATAAGTAGCTGTAAACTTTCAGATCTTCATGACTCTCAATGGGTGACTAATATTATTATAAAATTAATGAATTTAATTTATCATTTTCTTTTTATTTAAAAGTTTCTCTTGGCATTTTTTTATTTAGCAAATTGTTTGCTTTGAATTCGCTTCTGGTACCCAGACACTTTACTGAAACGGCTGAGCAGTCAAACTAATCAATAAAATCAATTAATTCTGAATAAACATTCAAGTCTGTAAACCCTTTTCTGAATCGGTAAGGAGATTTCAAATATACTTTTACTAAAATCCCTTTTCACGTTGCGTCCTAAATAATAGTTTCGGGATTAATTTAAATGATTTTTTCATGATAAATAGAACCTTGGAAATAAAATTTTATTGGAGCAGTAAGATATCTGACTTGTACTGCAATTAACGTTTTAACTGATAAATTCAATTCGTGTTTTATTAACCTTAATGGGTTATGCACTGTTTTTTCTATAATTTTTCGAAATAACTCCTAACATAATTTATATTATAATTGATCAAATAATTTGTAGTCTTTTAAATATATTTTAACTCAATGCAAATTAAATTTAATAATTGTTTCTAAATACACTAAATACATTGAGAAATCTAAGGTACTTTCCAGGAACTGTCTCAAAAATAATCCAAATGAAAAGCATAAAATAGTAACATAAAATTCATGTTGTCTTTAGTTCGAAAATAAACTTCGTATAAGAGAATTAGGGTCAAGACAATTAAAACAGTAAAAAGAAAAATAAAAGTAAGAGCAAGTATAATAAACGTAAAATTGTTGTGTTGGTGAATCAAGCCATAAAAGGTCTCAAAGTTTCATGAGTTGTGGACAATAAATGTTATATCGTAAAAAGCTTTTTTTGTGAAAGAAAATAGAAATATATAAAACGAATGATGCTGATTAAGAAAATATTCTCTTTATGTCATTTGAAAATAATTTGATTAAATACTAGCAGTTATTTAAAAAAAACTCCTTTGTACTTTCATAAAAAAAGTTGAATGAATAACGAGTAGCTGAATAAAATCTGAACTTTTAAGAACTAAGCATTCCAATTAAAATATTCCGCTCAACATATTTCTGCAGATTATTCATAATGCGCATAAATTTTCCAAATAAGAACACAAGGCAATTCACGATTCAGTGACTATATAATACTACAATTCCCAATAATAATCTTGATAGTTATCCCGAAGAATTCTCTGAGGGTTGTAAATATAATCGGAATACAATCTGCAATCACTAACGGGTATAAAAGTATCTAGAAGGAAAACAAGGACTTTTCTCTTCCAAGAAAATTATTCTTTTGGAATAATCTTTAAACTAATAATAAAGTCTGGGGTAGTCATAAATTGTCGATCAATACAATGCAATGTAAATAAGAAAATTATTATTACCTGAACAATGCATTTCAACATTTTTGTATGTGAAACATAAAGCCACACATGAAATTATTCAGCGTCAATTCAGTGATGGAATTGTGTCATTAATTCGATTAATTTCACTGTAATTAATAGTCTATGTTCATTAAATAAATTCGTAACCCCACCACTGATTACTATTAACTAACAAAGAAGAAATAAAATGATGACATTAATTTTATTGTTTAATATTGTATATTTACGATACAATTAAGTTATCAACATTTATAATGCTTCTGACGCGGTATAAATACCAATTCTTCCGTGAAAGGATCCAATCAATACAAATGAAGCAGCGAACAAAGGTTTGGAATGTCAGTATACGGGCTAGTTATTTCCCGTTCAATTCCTGCTAGTTTCTTTTTATATGTGTTTTGTGTATATACTTGCCAAAGAGCCAAGATGTTAAATGAATTTATTAAGGACTATAATAAATTTATTTAATTATCCCCTATTATTAAAATAGAATTAGAACAATAAAGTAGAATTTTTATTAAATTATAAAGATATCATGAAAATATTAAACATCTAAATGTAATTAAAAAAAATCTACCTACATAGTAAGGAAGATCTTGTGAAATTCCTAAAATTCCATGAGAAGCTTTAATGAAATCTCTACGAAAGCTTCTAGCAGATTTTCTAAATAAGCTTTCATCCGAATCCCCAGAGAAGGATGATTTCCAAAGGAATTTCAAGATTAGCTTCTAACGGGTTCTATAGGAAAGGTTCCAACAAAATCGCCGGGAAACTTTCCATTAGAATTTCTAAAAAAGCTTTTGCACGAAGCTCCAGGATAGATTCCATTGGAATCTGCAGGGAATCTTTTATCGGAATTTTTAATGCAGCTTTCACCAGAATTTTCAGAGAATTTTTAATTAAAACCTCCAGGACAGATGCCAAATAAAATCTGCAGGGAAGCTTCTACCGGAATTTTCAGGGAAGCTTCTACAGGAATCTTCAGGGAAGCTTCTACCGGAATCTTCAGGGAAGCTTTTACCGGAATCTCCAGGGAAGCTTCCACTAGAATTTCCAAAGGAACTTCCATACGGATTTTCAGGAAAGTTTCTACCATGGTAAGCTTCCATCAAAATTTCTAAAAAAGTTTCTGCTCGAACCTCCAGGACAGATTTCAATAAATTTTGTAGGGAAGTTTCTATCGGAATTTCTGAAGTAGGTTTCTTTTGAATCTTCATAGAAGTTTTTACTATATTCTCCAGGATAGCTTCCAAATGTATGTGACAACTACCCGCAAAATTACGATCTCCGCCTGTTCTTGAGACATGATCAAAAAGACCTCCATTTCTCTCTGTCAGTTAGTTTTATTAATTGACAAAAATCATTGGGATTTATAATAATAATTATATTAATTAGCTACTATTTATTTCAATTTATTTTTGTACCTCCTTATTTTGCCTGATTTATTCCAGAAATTTTTAAGAAGTCCAAAAGGTCATTTATGATTCCATTTATTTTAACTCCTGTTTACTATGATTCTAGATTGTAACAACCCATTGGTTTAAAATTGGTGAGTCTATTTATGTGTTGTGAAAATGAACTTTAATAAATTGCCAAATCGTGTTCTCTTTTTCATGAACTTGCTTCGTTGACATTTTATTGAGGACGATTTGTCAATATTAGGATTTATTTTTCTAAGCTGTGTTTCACAATTAAGAGGAAATGTAAATTTCTATATACATTCGTAAAATAATTTTTGTTCCCATAATTACATTTCCGAATAATTTTAATTTGTTTATAAATATGAATTTAAAAATAGATAATAAAAAAAGAAAATAAGTCACGGACGTCGATCGTGATATGCAGTTTTAGTTCATTGGACATTTTAACATTAGATTTTTTGTCCTTTGTACGTCTTGAATTTAGGACATTTAATTTATTTATTCATTTATTTGTAAACGGAACAGACCCTTTAATTAATCCTAAGAGTTACAAATTAAATTAACCTTAAATTTAACAAAAATATGCTCATCTGATAATTAATAAATAATAATAATAATAATAATAATAACTGAATTATTTAAAGATTGCTTGCCAGCAAATAAAACTCCACAACCTCTCAGCCTATCACATGCTTCGTTACATTTAACAAAACGATAAGCAACATAATCATAATAACTAAGTTTTTCTAATTCAAAACTTTGATTTAACTAAGAATATGTTCAACTTGAATAGGTTCAGAGCTTCGAGAAGAGGGGATACTACATACTAGATCTACAGAGTGAAGCAAGTCTTCGTTTGTGTTATCACCACTCATACACAGGAAGAGTAAATATAGTCACTGTTTATCGTTTGACACGTTTTTTGCAGATATTTGGAATTCCTTGGTGAAACACTAGGGCAAGATCCAATTCTCCTTTCGTCAACGATCCTCTATTTGTTTCCTTACTAACTTGACTTTTTCCTGGTGTTTTTTAGTTTTGTCGCTGACCAACCAAAGACCCTTCAAATTTGTATTTGATGCTCCGTTCCTCTTGGCATCAACAAGACTTTTGAGAATTGCTTGTGCCTTATCCTCCGTTGCATAGTACAGTTTCACAGGACGTGGGCTTGACTGCCGTACCTGTGTAATAGAACCAATTCTATTTGCACACACATTCTCAAAGACATCAAGCAGAAGATGTTTTTTTAGTTTGTCAGTAACAACTGACCAGAGATGCCAACGACCGTCACCAAACGCATCTGCGCATGTCTGTGGAAAATCGTTTGATTGGTCAAAGGAAGCGGGACGATTTAAAATAGCTTTATTAAATGTGTTTTAAATCTTCCCGCTTCCTTCGACCAATCAAACGATTTTCCACAGACATGCGCAGATGCGTTTGGTGACGGTCGTTTGGCATCTCTGCAACTGACACAGATTATCTTGCTCACTAACAAAATTCGCACCAACGTCTTGATAGGTCATAAGCGTCTCTGATTGTCCAATGTATTTCTACCGGCGGGCTCCTAGCCAAAAGGAGCTACTGTTCTACGGTCACTGAGGCTGAGGGAAGCAGTTACTCAAGGCCAGTCAAAATTTCACCGTCTGATTGGACCTAATAATAACGCCATTGTAGTTCGTGTTGGCGACATACAGGAAATATTTTTTTAAACAATCGAGGTTGCTTAGCAACTTGTGTCGAGTGATAGTAACGTGTTAGCTTAACAAAAACTGCAAATGATACCATTTTTGGTAACATAACCTGGTAAATACAGTTTGTTATCTGTATATTTTTTTCAAATGTCTGCTAAGAGTCTGATTTATTTCCGAAACTCGCCTCACGGATATTTATTACGGTCTCGGTTTGGCTTCTTCGATCTCCGGGTAAGTTATTTACATTTTTAGGATTTTCTAAATTAGTGTATATCCGTGAATTCATATTTGAATTGCTTATTTTTTCTAGAGAGATCGAACCCACCATAGCTCCATATATAGTTACGCCCATGAGTGCACGTCAAAATTTTAAAAAGATATGAAAACAGCAATAACATTTCTTCAAACTGTCACTGCAGAACGAACATCTCCGACTCTGCAAGCCCGATTTAAGGCTCTACCTTCATTGTAGCCCATCAGAATGAATGATTTGGATTATTTAAAATATTTTTTTTATACAATTTTAAACAACGAAAGAAATTGTTTCCAAATTGAGAGAACAACCAAACTGTAATTGATTATCAAGACATATACTTTTATTCTTGTCTGTGAGTTTATTTTGAAGAGAGATAGTGACAACAAGTAATATGGAAAGACTACAAGTATAAAAGAAGAAACAATTATAAGGACTCTTTAAATTCTACAATTATAAGTATTCTTCAATTGCTATGACTAATACAAGGAAATGTTTTATCAAGCAATGGATTTAGGCATTGTTATCCAAGGCTACCGAGTAATTCAAGTACTGAGTGATATCTACAGCATAAAGTACATGAAAATATAATTATAATTACCTAGGACTATTCAGGTCACCAACAACTTATTTTTCTAAGGAGAAGTTAACTATATAAACCGACCAAATCAAGCAGTACCAGAGTCAGTCAGACAGTTATTATTAAAACAGGAAGTAACTACATTTGTTAATCAAAGCGATTGATCAGCCTTCAATTCAATCAATCTATTCAACAAGGATTATCTTAAATTAACAAACAGCGATAGAGAAACCTAATTTTACTTTTCTACTTATAATCAATAAATAAATATTCTTACATCTAATTAGTTACTCATTAACATCCTCACCCGGAATTAGATTCATTAATTTGAAACTAATTCAAAAAGATGAATCTAGGATATATTGTAAGTGCTTCCTCTCAACGTAACAATACTGATATTTATGAAATGAAAATTATTTTTTTATTTTTAAATGTAAGTCCGAAATTATTAGTTTAGAACTATAAATTAATACTACTTTCAAATTATAAAACTGTTTTTTGGGTGTTAAATGAATTTTTGTGTTGAATAATGAATAGTTAGATTAAATGATAAATTTTCACTCTTTTAGTAACTTTAATATTATTACTCACTCCTGCCGTCACCAATTTCAAACTAAGTAAAGCCACTACTGCAGCATCAGCTGCCAATATATTATCTGCGAAAACCCAATGAAATTTTATAAGTTTTTCTCATTTTTCACAGTTAAATCAGTAGGAATTCAGTGAAATTTCTGTGATTTTCTCTGATTGAATTATGTACTTGGAAATGGGACACGGAAATGTCTGTGACACTTTGCTGAGAGAATTCAATCGACGGGAATAGATAAATGGCTATAAACTGAATTAACATTTTGATATGAGTACAAACTTTTGCTAGACATCTAATGAAATATAGTCTGTCTTTGCGTTTTCTTTATAAGACCACCAGAAAACATTGTAAAAAACAAACAGAGAATAAATTCATTTTATGATGAGATATGTAAAACATAGAGAATAATACATGTTAAGTTTATAGAGATAAAGTCCATTAGGATGATTATAATTTCTTAAATTCTGATAATACCAAGTACGCTTTGTATTCGTAAAAATCCAATGAATTAAATTAAAATTTATTAATTAAAACTACTTTCTCTGTTACACCTTGAAAAAATTTCTTTTTAAAACATTTAATCACTAACAATTAAAAATTAATGTACCTTTTAAGGTTATGTAATGTTAGAAAATGACGTCAATGGATAGGAATTTTTTTATTGTTATTTTACTTTTGAAATATTAAATATATTTCCAAGCCATTTTTTCATATTAACTAAAATATCATCTGAAAAATCGGTGTAATCCGAGTTTGTTTGTAATTTGTCTCAAAATTCAATTTTTAAAACCTTTTGAAATTCCCCTTTTTCTTTATCAAAATCCAAAGAAAAAGAATGAAATTTTTAGTAATAGATAGAAAAAAATAAAATGAAGATTACTTGAGAAAAGACAATTTTAGACATTAAATTCCTTGAAGCTCGTATAATTATTACTATTTGAATTACGTGATTTTTAAGAAGCTTCGAAATTTTCACTTTCATACATACTGTGACGAGGTAAAATGTTACCTCGCACAATGTTTTCCATTAACTTTTAAAAACATTTAATAACACCAGTCTGGAATCTATTTCATTATGACTGTTGTATAGTCGGGTGGAAGCTTAGCGACTTGTGCCTTATTATTCTAAGCTTGCACTCTGAAGTCAAAAAAGGTTCATTTCATTTTTTTTCTAATGGGTTATTTAATTTAACTCATATTTAATTTCAAAATTTGTTTATTTCATTTCAATTATTTAATCTTATTAAGGTAACCTGCCATCTTGCCAATCCTTCGTCGTGGGTTTGTCCTGGCACTAGGTACGGATGTGAGTCCCGTCCTGACAAGAGTGCCAGGACTAGAAGACGATGTCGACGGAGTTTGCTTCCTAAACTGTCAAATAACTGCAGACGGTCGAGATACAGGGGTGGGCGGACAAGGCCGCCACCTCGCTGTGTGACAGAGTTCGGTCGCTCGCGGTTGCTACGTAACGGCGACGGATGTCGGCGTAACTCACGAACTTTCAACGATTGTGTCCCCGGCTTGTTGCGCCAGGCGGTTACTGTGCGTAGAAATTCGGCTTGACAACGGCACGTTCAGCCTATCGTCATTCCAGTTCTGGTGTGAGACGGAGAGACATATTGTCAAACAAATAAGATAAAAATCAGATTTTATAAGACTTATGTCGGGACGAGGTTCAATTAGAGGTAGAAGACCTCTCCCAGGTGAGTTCATGAAATAAACTATTGACTTTTTTTGTGAATGTTGGAGTCGGTTCTCCGACCAAAAATTGTAAAAGTTTGTCATTGTTCAGTGCGCGTATTTTTGTAATTGGCCGTGCCATGCGGCCGGCTATTTTTGATTTCTTGTAACCTTTTGAAATGGTTTCCGTTTAATAAATTTCTTATGTTGTGGTTTAATTTAAATTCTTAGTTTGTTGCTGCTACTTACTTTCTTCGGATTATGAGTTAGTTGTGGCTTTATTATATTTCAATTAAAGATTAGAATCATGTGATTAGTTTAATTAGTCATTTATTTTACTATTATTTTTGTTTAGTTATTATTCATTAAAATAACTTGGGAGTCCGGGTTTCGCTTTTATATTTTTTACTTGGTTTTGATTAAATATTAAACATTAAATTAATAAACATTCAACATCAAACATAATCTGGAAAAATGCGTCATAAAACAAACACACTTATTTCGATATTTTTATCTTAAAGAAAAAGAAACTAACATTGCATGTTATCTAGTTCAACCTAATTTTAACTGAGTCTAGTTTTTAAACATAGGAGCTTATCATACCCGACAGAATCTTTTAGTGAAAATAACTTACAGTTCCAATCTCTCATTTAAATACAAATTCAGGATTTTCCTTTGAATAAGATTTAGCTTGTCAAAACTTCCCTATTCATGAAGATCTTTAAACACATAAAATATATGTAGTCTAGAAATTTGTGACGGTTTTAGTATTATACAGGGAATTCACGACTTAATCTACAATGAGAGCATTAATTTGCAAAATAGCGAAAGATTAGTTTTAATTAAATATTCTCATTTAAAGACAAGCTTCGTTTTGTGCAAGAATTCGTCATAGGACAAAATGTTATTTGGATAAGTAATTTTGACGCGGGTTGCAACGGTACTCTTGAATTTTAAATTTTAACCAAAATTACATTGCAAAAAGTGGGTATCTTAATTTAAGATATATTTGTAGTCACTTTTAAGATGTTTCCGAAAAGTTAGCAAAAGCATCTTAAAATGCATTAGTTTTCTAAAATGGGAGCTGAAATATAAGATACTTTAAACGTTTTAAAATTTACTACAATACATTTTAAGATGTTTCTTTTTACAGTGTACATAGGTCTGTATATTACGAAAAGATTTTTCAATTTTATAGAGCAGTTCCTTTGATGGACGTTTCACTGTTTTTCGCTTTTTCTCATAAAACACTCAAAATTTCAAAAAATTCTTTTCAAAAAATTCTTTTCAAAAAATTCGTTAATCTGATATATATATATATATACATATTTTATGTTCTATGCATTTTTTACCAAAAAAAAATATCGCTTTATATCTTTGAAAAGTATCTCAGAATTGCCTGTTTAGCTAACGACCCCCTATTTCTCTCCTGCCGGTTAAGATATGAAAGATCTGAATCTTACATACTAGATAGTTCCTAATGTCCTGGTTTTTTTTCTCTAGGGTAAAAAATTAATAATGCAAAAGAGCTTACGTTCATAAACTTAGTTAGCTTATGTTAGGGAGCTTAAAAATATTTTTAGGTTGACACTTTGAAAATAGAAACCTGTGTTTGTAACCAGCTACAAAAGTTGCTCGTTAAACTTCAGTTTAATCAATTTTTTAATAGTCTCCCCAAGTAGATATCGCCACAGTTTTGCCATACTTACAAACAAGGTAGTTTCTTACCTTGTTCTGACGTTTATAATCCATCCTGCGTTGTCCAGGAACTAAGAAAAACATCTTTTACCTAAGTATAGAAAATTCTTATCAGGGTGTCTGCACCAGGTACTAAATTAACACCTTCTTCTGGTAGTTCTTGTTCGAAATCAAAGAGAAGACAACATTTATGGAGTACAAGATGACGCCGTCATCCTGATAAATATTTCCAATGACCCAGGTGTGAAATTAACATCTTCTCCTAGAATTTTTTAAAGAAATTAGAATTTTATATCTTGTCTAATGTATTTAAATGGATGTCGTCATCCTGATTCATTATCTTACTGCTCCAGGTGTCAAGTCAACATCTTCTTCAAGGAAATTTTAGGGAAACTAAAATTTTACATCCTTACTTGTATTTTCAAATGGATGTTGTTATCCTAACACACAATTTTATTAATCTAGGTCATAAAAAAATAAGTTCTCCTGGAAATTTTTGCTGAAAAATAAAAAATATAAAGCATCCATTGTGTGCAAAAGGTTGTCGCCGTCCTTACAAATGAATTTAGTTATCTAGGTGTCAAATTAGTATTTTCTCCGAGAAATGTTTTTGGAAACATAAAGTTCATATCTCTTCTGAAGTATTTGTACAGACGACATCATCCTGGCACTAAAAGTTCAATAATCCAGGTAAAGGTTGTTATGAGTGTCCGTTTTTTCTTTTTTGTGCACAAGATTTAAATATTTTTTTTATTTCCGTTTAAGATAAATAAAAGCAATTAAACATTTTGCTTGTGTTATCCTTGAAATTTATTATTTAAAATTATATCAAGAAAGTAAAATTAATATAACCCTAAAGATAGAGATTTGTAAACATTGAGTTGTCCAATAGGTTAAAGGGTTAAGTTAATTTATATTTTCCCTTTTCTAGCATGTGCAACAAATATTGATAAAAATTCGGTTTAAATACTATTACTTATTTTGTTCTACATCAATTTCAATAAATTGATTTTAGATATCTGCGCTTGTTAACATAACATTCATACCTTTTCTTAGAAGACCATTCCTATCTTGTAGTTACATCATTATACTGATAATATTTTTTATATTCTTATGCAGAACTTATTTATTTCATATTTAGATCTTCAGAATAAACTGTGAAGATTACCTTTTTAAAATAGTTGATCGTTTATAAGTGTTAATATTTTAAGGAAAACCTGGAAGAAATTATTTTTCCAATTTTATTTTATCCTTTTTGACGTATATATCTGAAATAATTTTAATAAAGTTAATGCCAAATGAAATAAATAATAGTATTTTAACTATATTTTTATCAAATTTCGTTGTATAAACTAGAAAACAAGAAATATAAATTAACATAACACTTTAACCCATTTGACAACTCGATGTTTACAATAATCTCTATCATTAGGTTATATTAATTTTACTTTCTTGACGTCATTTTAAACTATACCTTTTAAGGATAACACAAGCAAAATATTTAAAAGCCTTTTATTTACCTTAAGCGGAAATAAAATATTTAAATCCTATGCACTAAGAAGCAAAAACGGACACTCATAACAATCTTTACCTAGATTATTGAACTTTTAGTGCCAGGATGATGTCTTCTGTACAAATACTTCAGAAGAGATATGAACTTTATTTTTCCAAAAACATTCCTCGGAGAAAATGCTAATTTGACACCTAGATCACTAAATTTATTTGTAAGGACGGCGTCAACCTTTTGCACACAATGGACGCTTTATATTTTTTATTTTTCAGCAAAAATTTTCAGGAGAACTTATTTTTTTATGACCTAGATTAATAAAATTGTGTGTTAGGATAACAACATCCATTTGAAAATACAAGTAAGGACGTAAAATTTTAGTTTCCCTAAAATTTCCTTGAAGAAGATGTTGACTTGACACCTGGAGCAGTAAGATAATGAATCAGGATGACGACATCCATTTAAATACATTAGACAAGATATAAAATTCCAATTGCTTTAAAAAATTCTAGGAGAAGATGTTAATTTCACACCTGGATCATTGGAAATATTTATCAGGATGACGGCGTCATCTTGTACCCCATAAATGTTGTCTTCTCTTTAATTTCGAACAAGAACTACCAGAAGAAGGTGTTAATTTAGTACCTGGTGCAGACACCCTGATCAGAATTTTCTATATTTAAGTAAAAGATGTTTTTCTTAGTTCCTGGACAACGCAGGATAGATTATAAACGTCAGAACAACGTAAGAAACTACCAGGATGAGTATCTCCATAAAATTGGAATGTCGGGCAAAAGTTCGGAGCAATGTTACAAAACTCGGATGGCCCATCGATGGCTTCCATGTATGGCCCATACATGGAACATGGCTTCCATTCATGGGCCATGGATGGATTCTATGTTTCGTTTCTACTTGGGTCATTCATCAATTTTATTATATTGTTTATTTAATTTAACACGGACAGAAGGGTAATAAAAGGTAATAAAACATCCAACATATATGTGCACGTTCCCCATTGGTTCTTATTGTTTTTAGAAATGCATATCAATTTTAAATACATTGTTAAACAACCCTGTTTTATCTTTCTGGCGATACTTAAATTGCTTTTCATTTTCCAACATTAGCAATCACTTTTGATTTTAATAAACATCAATTGTAAATAAACAAAATAAAAATTGTATTTATTTTTAAATCAATTTTTGTGTCTGGCGTATTAATTTCAATTTCACGCTTTTTCCTGATCAAACGAGAGAAAAAAATTCGCTTCGCAGAAGTAATATTTGAAAATTAACAGTCGATTTATTGATCAGAAAATTGGCGGTGGTAAAATTCTCTGAACGAGCGGAAATAATGAAGCATAGGCACCAGTAGCGTTAGCCACCTAATTTCATACCCTTTGCTGAAATCCATTGTCCAATTTAACTTGCAAGACAAAATTTAATGCACTTTCGTGAGACCTTACCACGACTCTCGTAAGTTCTCTTGCGATCTGCTTTCCTGATCTTCTGTCGAGGGGGTAATGGGCTCCCGGAACATGCGATACTGGTTACTGTAGCGAATGTGATAATGACGTGCTATGTAAAATCTCTTATCATTTCTAACTGCGACTCAAATTGGATTTTCCAAATGTGAGATAAAAGCTTGCAGAGGAAGTAGTTAATTTTATGGAAGGACTTCATAAAAATGCGACATTATTGCGTAATTGAAAATGGTAAATGTCAGTATATAGGTCGAGTTGAATTACTGTTCAAATTGTTTGCTCATTTTAATTTTCCCAAAGTGCGACATTCCTAAATGAGAATTGTTTAACTTTTTATTTGACCCTTTTCTAAATTGTTGCAACAAAGTTGTAACAACTCAAGAACCTTCGTTATTAACCTTTCGAAATTATTTGTAATTATTAATTTTAGTTACAATTTAAAATTGGCTTCGCAATTCACAATCGTCCAGAATTCGAGTTAATAATTAATTCCAGTTTTTTAGTGCTTTACGTAAAACTTCTCCGTCTAGAGAGAGATGACTGGAACTGTCCTGAAATTAGGTGGTGGATTAGATTGAAAAAAGAAAGGAGGATAATGTCTTGTGGCAAGTTTAGTAGAAATTCTTGTTTTCTAGACGATAAAGGATAAAACCTTTCGGTGGTTCCATCTTAAAAGAAGTACAAAATAAGTATAACTACTAAAGGAACTTGCTCAATGGCCCAGAGCCCGTCATTAGTAATGGTGGTATTTGGTTTTATTTCCTAATGGATCCAAAAAAGATGCAGGTATCGGGATTTTTTGGTAATCAACTGAGACCTGCTTTTTATTTCAATTATAACGTTTCTTCTGAGGAGAAAGTTAGCTTTTATTGTAGACCAAATCATTTCTTTATCTAAGACAATCCTTCCTACAAAATGAACTAGAAGTAGATTCTAAAATTTAAAACAATAGAAAGAAACCTAGGTCCAGTCTGTAGGGAGAATTACGTTAAAGTATTTTCTATCAGGGGAACTTGAATTGGTCTCCACTAATGGCTCTGAGAAACTCCAGATGATCACCTTTTTTGCGTGACGGAGGAAACTGAAAACGGCGCGGCGCAAGCTTTACTTCCGCTTAACACTCCAAAAGGGTGAACATTTTTTAAAAGGGAGAACATCTGGGCCATCCTTCACTCCATGGATTCTGAATGTAGAACCTAAGTTCTGAAAGAGAGGAGACTCTGCTCGACCTTCTGGTGCTCTCGCGGTGTTGCCTGTTGTTTTTTGCTAGGCTGCTTACTATCAAGATTAATTGTGGTGGAGGAATATACACACACACTTGATAACTGATCTGCAGCTCTACCCATGTAAACCGTAGAGGTGGTTGTCTTTGTTGAGCAGCCTAGCTTGGAACCAAGATGAATCTTCAGTCCTATCAGCCAGAAAACTGAAAAATCGGGAGTCGAGTAAAATATTTTTTTTCCCTACGAGGTTTGGGAAATGCATTTACGCACCATAAGAAGTACCTTACAATGAATGATGCAATCATCATTTAAGAAGGGCGCTCCCCGTGTGTCGGACTCGAGTCAAAAGAATAGTTTCTTCGCAATATAAATATTGCCCCGTAAGTTTGTTTCTGGGTAATACCCACTAAACCTTCCTCGCTTTATAGGAGTATTTAAAACTCAGCGGGACGATTGTGCTAAGCAACCAACATCGCCGAGTGCTAACTCTACCCAAACCCATAGATCCTTCAGCTTAGCAACAGATCTCGATCAACCGACAAATCGAGGGGGTAAGAACCCTTCGATCAACGATTGATTTCGAAGTGATGTCAGGTGGAGGATTCTATACGGATTTCTCCCATTAACTTTTTACCTTCCAGTGTCTTCAAATTAACCCTGATTCCTTCTCCTGCGTTCATTGATGTCCTTGGTTTTCATTACCTGGGTAATGAAGGATTCAATGTGCTGCCACGAGTCCACACTTCTCAACATAAGGTCAATCATGTTTTTCGGGGTGACTTTAGTGCCCACCACCCAAAACATATCTTGCCTTTTCTCCTCCTAATTTTTGCAAACAAAACGGATGTGTTCCGCGGTGTCTACGAGGGCGTCGCAATAGAAGCACGATCCTTCTCTTTTTAATTTAAAGCACTTCAAATACTCGTTGAAACAACCGTGATCTGTTAGCGTCTGCGTAAGGTAATAGCTAACTTCTCCGTGCCCTCTTTCTAGCCATTTAGCGCGGTGGGGAATAAGGCGATAAGTCTACCTTCCGGTAGATTCCCCATTCCATCTCACCTGCCACTCCTCGACTACTCTTCTCCTCGCGACAATCGAATATAATATTACTCTAACTCCTTCCATGCGTAGTGCATCAAGATTAGAAGTAAAGAGATGTATCCTAAAGAGATACAGCTATCGTCATACATGCTTTAGTATATTTAGACTGTAACGTTGCAGATTTTATCTGCACGTTCTGTAAACAACTTTCCCTATTTTCGAAAGAGCCTTCCGCATTAAATAAACTCAAACAGTAAGCGCTACGATGGCCTATATTCATTTACTCATGGTCGACCAGAAATTCCACGCCTCTGTCAAAGTTAAGCATTTTTAAGAGTCACTTATTATTTTATATTTTGTGTTTCTAATCACGCTCTGGTTCGCTCGCCTTCTTCGTCTGAGGGTTTAAAGAAGGATGCCAGGGAACCTGTCTGCCTAGGAGCCAAAATAGGACATCTCACCGCACAGCGAGCGAATCTACAATATGGATCTCATTATCGATGAATGAGATCCGACAATCAAGGAGAAAGACAGAAGATTCTCGGAAGGGTGTCCGAGTTTCCACGAACGTCGCTCCTTCTTCCTGGTTGAGCCCTCGTGGGTAACAGTTGGTTCCACGAGTAAAAGTCAGAGACTTTTCTTTCTATTGAGTCAAAACGATTCCCTTTTATTATAAATTTAATGTTAAATTAAACTCTGTGCCGGCTGATATTGGCTCTGTGTCGTCGTATTGTTTAATTGAAAAAAGCGGCTCGTATTATTATTATTGTAATTATCCGCCATGTGCTCATGGCCACTGGCGGCTTGACCTTTCATATGAAAATTTATTAATTATTACTCAAATTGTCCGATCCTAGAATGGACTTATATTTTAAAATATCGGGTGTTGTTTCGATATCAATTTTGATGGTCTTATTGTTCTGCGGATTCCTGGTCGGCATAATTTCCTCCCCAAGAGGCTACAATTTGTAAAGTATTGGGACTGAGAATTCCCTTCTTGAGATTCACTAAAGTTTTGTTAAATAAATTTATGTTTAATTTTGTTACTTTAACCAGTGCCTTTTATTTATAATGGAGGGAAAACTCCAGGAGAAGTTGTATTATAAAATCCTTTGATTTCCTTTTATACTTGCTACATTATAACGGCTTTAGAAAATAATGAAAATAAACATGACAAATTTACTTGAAAGTTAAGTTACTTAAAGTTGATTAAAAAGAGTTAAAAATGGTTAAAGAATATACATATATGACAACAGCTCTAATTATCCGTGTGCCTTATAGTGAGGTGGGGTAATCCGAGACTTTGACAGTTTAACAGAGAAAGAGGAAATAATAGCTCCTCTTGAAGCAGTTTTAAAGACTCCTCAAGAGAAAAGGCAGGTAATATTTTCAAGACCAAATAAGAGGGTTAAGTTGGTTATCGTGGTCGCGGTTCGCGAGGAGGAAGATTTGATAGATAGGAGGAAGAGTATAGGTAAAGTGTATAACCGTTTGTTTATTCTTAAATTGATTGCAAATTAATAAATGTGAATAAATGGAAATAGATCTAAACCAGTTTGAGCAAGTCTCAATATTTGCTAAGCTTTAAGTTACTTGTGAAATATATCGGCTATAACATAGCAATTAAAAAAAAGGAAACCAAAGGAGTTTTTAATAAAATTAATTATTTAAAATTGAGATTTGAAATAGCTGAACTTTATCCCGTCCGGGATGCGCCAGGCAGCGATTTAGTGAATAAATTACTGCCGTCCTTCTATTTTGAACAAATCTCCTTCGACTTTAAAATCCGCCGGCCAGCTCTGTTAGGCGGAGAGGGGCGTGAGCCGACGAGTAACCAACGCTGGCCCAGTGCTGAAAAGTAAAAACGAGAGAAGCTTTCCCTGGAGTTTTCCCTCCATTTTAAATAAATAAATCACTAGTTAAAGTAATAAAAATAAACATAAATTTATTTAATAAAAATCAGCTATTAGGAAAAGAGGACTCTTGTCCCAATATTTTACAAAATATAGCCTCTGAAGGAGGAAATTATGCCGACCAGAAATCCACAAAACAATAAGATTACTAAAGTTGAAACTGAGACCGTTCAAGATATTTGTAAATACATGGCCATTCTAGGGACGGACAATTCAAGTAATAATTATTAAATTTTCATATGGACGGACGAGCCGCCAGTGGCCATGAGCACATGGCGGATAATTATAATTTTACTAATGTGACTCGCTTACCCATTTATCACAAATTCGACGACACAGGGCCAATTCCGGCCAACACAGAGTTTAATTTCTAATGAAATAATTATAATAAGAAGGAGTCTTTTTGACTCTAAATTAAGACAAGAAAGTTTTATGAAAACTTTTGTTTGCGAAACCATTTGTTACCCGCAAAGGCTCAACCAGGAAGAAGGAGCGACGTTCGTGGAAACTCGGACGCCCTTCCAAGAATTTCCTGTCTCTCTCCTTGATTGTTAGATCTCATTCATCGATAATGACATCTATGTTGTAATTCGCTCGCTGCACCGTGAGATGTCCCTTGATGTCCTAATTCGGCTCCTAGGCAGACAGGTTCCACCATGAGAGGGTGAGAATCCCATCCACCCTTTTTCCCTCGTTGTACAACCCTCGGCTGTGCCCATGGCAGAAACCTGGCTGCGCCCTGGCATCCTTCTTTGGATCCTCAGACGAAGAAGCCGAGCGAATCAGAGCGTAATTAAAAACATAAAAATACAAAATGGTAAATAAGCGACTCTTATAAATATTCAATTTTTTTTTTGACAGAGGCGTGAAATTTCTGGTCGACGATGAGTGAATGGACTTGGTCCATCCTAGCGCTTCCTGTTTGAGTTTATTTAACGCGGAAGGCTCCTTCGAAAAAGAGAAAAGTTGCTTACAGAACGTGTAGATAAAATCTGCAACGTTACAAGTGAAAGTAGGCTTTCTTAGCTGCCTAATAAAAAAGATGCTGATGGTCACTAGGTGCATTAGGTGCCTGGATTATGGTCATAAAAAAGCGAGTGCAAGGTAGAGGATAGATCCACTGCATGTTATAATAAGTTAATAAACTTAACGTCTCTGTCAACAACTGAAGTCACCATCGGAAGTGAATTAACCTGCCGAATTATTTGATTATTTAGAGTTTTTCTGGTACCAGTTGGGTACTAAAAAAAGGTTATAGTCTGTTTGATCTAGAAAATTAATTACATAAAGATCGTGAAGATAGTTAAAATGTTTTCTAGCGTAAAGGATATAACATCTGAATATTAGAGCAGCTCATCTGGATATGGGTGTCTTCATCAAAGAGTTCTGTTTCAAATTTACTTAAGGAATGGATGGGAACTGCTAGTTGTGGACTGCTAAGTAACTGTTCGTCAATACCATATACTTAAGGCGAGCAGTATAGAATTTTTCAGACTCAATAGAACAGTAACAAAGATTTCAACGTCAATGTTATATAAACACAGATCTTTGTTATCATAGGTCCAATATGAACAGCTCTTATGATTTTGAGTGTCGTAAATGTAGAAGTGTGGATAAACCCTTGGCTCACAGCCCTCGCTTCTCAGCTGACGATATCATCTGACAAGCTAATTCTCCCTTGAAAAAGCGGATATTGCAGACAATTTTTCTTCAATAAAAATAACGTTTTTTCATTAATTTTTAGAGATTTTAATAAATACGCATTGTCGATTACAATCTTGTTTATTGAAATAATCTCGTTAAATTGATACTTTTCCAGAGAAATTATTTTAAAATTGTTTTCCTGAAAACAATTTACGACTATATTTCACGAGCCCTTAAAAAACAACGATAGATTCTATTTTAAGGCTATAAACCTGTGAATTGTCTTTTTCAAATTTTATGAGTTTTATTGAAGTAGTACAAAAATATAAAAGGCTGTGTTTTACTTTATTTGAAAATTTCAGAGAATAGGGAGCTTTTTTTTTTATTGATTTTTAGTTTCAACATATTTTCTTTCAGGAAAATATTCCGACCATGATACAATTCGAGTTCTGCGTTAATTAATTATTATTTGGAAAACAAAATTAACGATGTGGTATGTAAAGTGATAATGATTATGCCAAAATTTACTACTAATTTCAATTGTGAGTTTTCCTAGTACTGTGAAAATTGTTATTTTAATCCAGTTCAGATAATTGCAAGCATAGAAGAGAATGTTGAAATGTAGAATGCAATTCTAGATTATTTTGAAATGCTAAATTAAATTGAATCATTCTTATAGTAGTAAAAGTAAACGTTTATAATTTATTAACACTTTATAAGAAAATTTTGTGTATAGTAATTGTGCAAAACAAGAGATATGGTTATTTTTAATATGGTTAGAAAAATTTCATTTACTTTAGAGTATTGTTTTTAACAAAATTTTCCTAACAATTATAGAGTCTCGTTGTTTTTAGTTACCTAAGCTTAGATTATTATTAACAGTATCGACAGTACTCTTGGAGCAGTTTTATGTAAATTTATTTCATATCTAAATAAATTATTTAAAGAAGCATATTATAAATATTTTTATGAATATGAGTGAAATAGTTGATGTGCAAAAATTTGTTAGCTACTCCGTATATCCGAAATAACGTAGGTGAAAGAGATTTGAAGAAAAGTGCTTGGTGGAAGTTCTGAATGCTAAACAAGGAACTTGACGAAACGAAAGTCTGCGCTGTAATATCGAAGGCAAGCTTCAGTGGTAAGCTCTCTAAAAGTTAAAGCAGATTTTCAGGATTTCATTTTTGCTTACCTTGGAATAACAGGGAGGGATAGAAAATATGCCTTAAATTTGCATTTTTTTTTTTAAGAAAAAGGCAAAAAATTTTATAACAAAAAAAATGTAACCTTTTTGTATCCTCTACTCTAAATGTTAAAATATTAAAATTCTTCTAAGATAAAAATACCAATTTCCAGCCAATAACAATTTTTCTCATAATTTATTCAGAGGAAAATTAATATTAAGTTTCCTGAAATATTTTATATTATTAAGTAACAATTTTCAAGTTATGAGCAGAATCCATTAAAAAATTTCTCAATGCCGAGAGAGATTATAAAATTTTTTCCATATCGATATTTAATTTAAAGTTGAAGTAAAGGAGTTTAAAAATTTTATGCAATATAAATTAGGGTATATTAAAATTTGCCGGTGTAATTAAATTAAAAAATAAAATTGTTTCAAATTGATATTAAATTTTAATGTATTTTATAATTAAATAGACGCTAATAGTGTATTCATTAGTATTTCGTTTAGATTTTAATCACAAATTCTTTCCAAGTTGGGTAATTTTAATTAAAACATTTTTTTTTACATAACATGGGTTCATCTTTGTTTCTTTATGTTTGATGTATCCTAATGAAGGTTCTGGACAAAAGTTATGTGTTAAATAATATAAAGAATGTTCTAAATTCTTTTTAGACGATAAGAGATATTTGATATAATGCATTAAAAGATAAGAAAATTCATCATCAGACACACGCTTTAGGGTCTGAATTTGCGCGGCATTTTCTACTGAGATCCTCGCTTGATTAGCTAGAAAGGAACTTGTAGTCTGACTGCAGGTCGACCTTATCTACTTCACCGTACTTATCCTTCTACCCCTGGATCTTACGATCTTCGGATCAAAGAACTTGTGATCAGATATTGGAATTGTTATTAGAGCTGCAAGTTAAGAGAAAATTTATCGGTTCAAAAAGTAATCTGCGTCGACTGTTCGTTTAAATATGTTTGAGACGGTAATGTGAATTACTTTACAAAATGTATGTTTTTATAATATTTTTAAAAACTTATCTCTAAATTTTAGTAGAAAAGTAAAAGAAACAAATATATATATATTTTATCTAGATTATCTAAAAATTTCTCTAAAATAAGAAAATAAATTGATCTGAACTGTATGAAATAATTTAAAAAAGTTTTTTTATTTAATTAGACTGCTAATACTTTGTCAATATATTTTAAGTTTCCAAGCGTCATTTTTTTGGACTAAATCATACACAAGTGTCATAAAGTTGACCTGAAATGAAAAAAAATTGGGATAGTGGCAACAAGTTGAAACAAACATGCCACAGGATTGTTATCTGATGATTTTATTGCCCAACTTTGTCGCGCGAGAGAGTAATTGGATTTCCAATTTTTTTAACACTTCAACTATACGTCAAGTAAAAATAGGTATCGAGGGACACAAAGAGATAAATTGTCGAGTTGTTACACACTCAAAAACGCTCTTCTGATTTTTACGCGATTGATACGATCATGGAGTTTAATTCTTTAATTAATCAAATTTCAATGAAAACTAAAAAATTTAAGTGAATAAAACGGTTTTACTTTGGGGAATTATTTCTCAAACGTTTCAGTTAAAAATTAAATGATATGGTATTACATTCATACTTTGGTAAATTGTTGTCTAATATGAATGTAACAACAGCTTTTAAAACAGTGGCGTAACTGTTAAGGGTCAAAATGGGGCAGTGCCCTGGGGCCCTTGGGAAACCCTAATAGACATTAAAAAAAAAAAAAATTCCAAAAACTTTACTAATTGTAGTAATTTAAAGTTTGACTAACTTAAACAACGCGCGCTTGCCCGCGATTTTTTTCTACACTTTGTGTTAAAAAAATTTTAAAATATTTCAAGTATGATATTTTAAAATACATTTACATAAACAAATGAATAATTATTCAGGACAAAATTTATAAAATTTTAGAACTAAAAAGAATTGTAAAAAGTAATTGAAATTATACAAAATAATTCAAAATTTTGCAAATTAATTGAAGAAAAATAATGAAATCAATTAAAAATTAGGGAAAGTAATTTAAAAACACATAGAAATGTTTTAAAAATAAATTGAAAAAATTGAATAATGAAAAATTAGAGAAAATAATTGTAAATTGGAAAATAAATTTTTAAAAATGACAAAAAAAAATTTAATTTAAGAAAATAATTGAAGAACTTGCATAATATGTTTTAAATAAAGTAAAGTTAAACTAAATTTCAGAAAAATACTTGAAACTTGCAGAAGTTCCTTGAAAGAAAAATGAAAATAATTAAAACGTAGAGAAAATAAATGAAAAAAGATAAACATAACTTAAAATTGAAGAGAATAATTTTTAATCAAAGATAATTAATTAAAAAAATGTAGGACATTATGTAAAATAACGAAAGTAATTAAAAATTTAAGAAAATAATATAAAAAATAATACAAATAATTGAAAATTGAATAAAATAATTGAAATGTCAGATAAATAGTATAAAATTTCTGAAATTATAAAACAAATGAAAAAAATTAAAAATTAAAATAGATAAGTTTTGGAAAATAATTGAAAAATAAATTAAAACTTGAAATTTGAAGAAATTAATTGAAATATGATAAAAGCAATGATAATTTGTAAAGAATAAATGACTTTAGAAAGAAATAATTGATAAAATTGAAAACATTTTTGTAAATAAAAAAAAATAATTGAAATTTGAGAAAACTATATGATTATTTTAAAAAGTAATTAAAAAAAATGAAAATAATTAAAAATTAGATAAAGGAATTGAAGAGAACTAAAAATATTGGCAATTTACGATAATTAAGAACAAAAATTTGGAAATTAAGAAAATAAATAAAAATGATTAAAAATTGAAGAAAATAAAATTGAATTTTTAGAAAAATACTTAAATCATTGAAAAATAATTCTAGAAAATGAGGGGACGTATGATTAATTTCTAAAATTAATTATTTAGAATTTTTATTTTATAGAATTTCATAAGGTAGAATTTTTCTTGTAGCCGAAATGTCACATTTTCGAATTTCTTTTCATTCGAATTTAAATGAATTCGAATTTTTACCTAATAGAAGTTTTAAGTCACCGAATTCATATTCCACAGAATTTTCATTTTAAAGAATTTCAAGTCAAACAAATTTTAATTTAGAAGAATTTTTATTTTACAGAATTTTAAGTTTATCAAATTTTTAAATGACAGAATATTCATTTGACCGAATCTTTATTTATTCGAAATTGTTTTAGTACGAATTGACATTTGATAGAAAACTTAAAACGTAGAATGTTCATTTGTCAGAAATTGCAAATGGCCGAAAAAGCATCCAACAGAAATATTTTGGCACGAATTTTGAAATTGACTAATCAGAAAATATGAAAAAAATTCCCATTGGTCAATTTTAAAATTCGCGCCAAAATATTTCTGTCGGATGCTTTTTTGACCATTTGCAATTTCTGACAAATGAATATTCTACGTTTTAAGTTTTCTATCAAATGTCAATTCGTACTAATACAATTTCGGATAAATGAAGATTCGGTCAAATGAATATTCTGTCATTTAAAAATTCGATTAACCTAATATTCTGTAAAATGATAATTCTTCTAAATTAAAATTTGTTTAAAATGATATTCTTTATGAAAATTCTGTTAAATATGATTTCAGTGACCTAAAAATTCTATTAGGTAAAAATTCGATTGAAAACAAATTCAAAAATGTGGAATTTCGGCTACAAAAAAATCTCCTCATGAAATTCTATGAAATGAAAATTCTAAATAATTAATTTTAGAACTTAATCATGCGTCCCAAAATGAGAATAAGAATTAATAATCGAGAAAAATAATTAAAAAATGATTAAATTAATTCAAAATTGAAAAACATCATTGTAATATGCGGGAAGTAGTTTAAGATTGAGAAATAAATTTTAAATATGATAAAAATAATTTGAATATTAAAAATTGAAAATAGTAAATAAAATTTGAGAAAAATAATTAAAAAAAGCGTAGAATATAAGTATGGTTGAAGAAAGACAATAATAACAAAATTATTTAAAAAATTTTAATCAAAGAGAATTATTAAACAATCGCTGACGTAATAAAAAATTGATGAAATTTATTGAAATTTAAAAAAAAATACTTAAAAGTTTTAGAAAAAAAATTTAGAAAATGATATTAATAATTAACAGTTGAGAAAAATAATTAAAAAATGATAAAATTAATTTAAAATTTAAAAAAATAATTGAAATTATGCTGAAAATAATTCAAGATTAAGTAGAAAATTGAAATAGGATAAAACAATTTAAGTATATTAAATTAAATTTTTCTGAGAAATAATTGAAAAAATCAAACCTTAAATGTTTTTAATTAAAGATGATAATTATAAAATCACAGAAATAATCGAAAATTGATGAAAATAATTAAAACTTTAGAAGAACTTTAGAAAAATATGATAAAAATAATTTAAATATGAAATATTGATAACAGTAAATAAAATTTGAGGGTAATAATTGAAAAAATCATAAAATATATGTTTAAAGAAATAAAAAAATTACAAAATGACTTAAAAGTTATTAATTAAAGAGAATTATTTAAATATCTCAAAAGTAATGAAAAATTGATGAAAATAATTGAAATTTTTTAATACTAATAAAGATAGCCAGAGTAATAAAGATAATTAGAAATTGAAGAAAATAATAGAAAATTTGCAAAATTTATTTTTAAGCAGAAGAAAATAATTTAAAAAAACTTTTTAAATATGGAAAATTCAAGATAATAATCTAAATTTATGAAAATAACTGCAAGTTTAGAAAATTAATTGGAAAATAATAAAAATAATAAAAATATTAAAAGATGGAGAAAATCATTGCAAAATAATAGAAAGAAATGAAAATTGAACAAAATAATTATTTGAGATATTTGAAAGTTCAGTAAATTAAATCAGAAATTATGAAAATAATTTAAAATTGAAGGTAATAATTGCAAAATGACAAAAATAATGGTAAATTTAAGAAATTAATTTAAATTTGTGATGAATAATATAAAATTCAGAAATAAATAACTAAATTGATTTAATGGCAAGGGAAAAATAATTATAATTGAAAAATTGTATGAATAAAGTAAACTAAATAATTAAAATTTGAGGAAGGTAAATTTAAGATTTTGGAAACCAATTTTAAGATAATTAAAAGAATTTAAAATTGCAGAATATATAATTAAAAAATGATAAAATCAGTTCAAAATGAAAATTTAGTATATTTAAGGAGGTTTATCCAAAAATCGATTTTCAACAGATTCTTATAAAATTTTAATGACATATTAAATGCATTATTTTACATGTATGGTTACAATTGTATTAAAATTTACCGTTCTGTTTTCAAGATATAAATTTATAAAGTTGGGACTTTTACATGGAAACAGTAACAACAAGCTCAAAATGACTATATTTTTATTAATTAAAAGAAAACGGTTTTACAAATTTAAAAACAAAATTAATATATTTTAAACTATAACATAATACAAATTTTACAACAATATTTAATTAATTTACCGTATGTTTGTTAAGATAATGTTATTTAAGGCTAGTAATTCTTCTCCTTTTGAAATAATCAGGAAGGAGAAATGTTAATAGCTTGAAGTTCTTAACGGAAATTCTTTTTTTTCCATTTTTGAATAGAATTTGTATATGGTCGATTCTTGCGTAACTGCCCGATTTCAAGATAAGTTTTTGTAAAAAAAAATTTTTTTTTATTCAATGTTTCTCTGCACTTATTTTTCTTATTAGGGTCTAATATAAGTATATTTTAAACGATTTTACTACAACTATATTTGTACGAAAATAATAGCAAATTTTTTAAAATTGGCTGCCATGTGGAGCTGAACCGCATCCTTTAATTGCAAATATATTGTACAAAATAAAAATTTCTTTTTGATATTTTGCTAAAACGAAAATAAATAATAAATTTATAAATTATTTAATATTCTAACAGTATTTTAGATATTAGTTAACATATATAAAATTTTATAAAAGAACAGCAAATACAATATTTAATAATGAATATTTCGTTTTATTTTTTGGATAATTTGAAATCGAGATCGAGCAGTGTAATCCGGCATTGCTAAACTACTTTATAGAATAATATTTTAAAATAATCACCACAGATAAAAAAGTTTCTCTGCATGAAGCACATGAACACTTCATATAGGCCATTAAGGTGAAATTTTACGTGATACCATGGAGCTGAAATTTGACATTTATTCTAACCTCACTTCTATAATATTGCAAAATAAATCTATTCCTTCTGCAGATCGCTTTTTTTATATGAAAACTTAAAGAAAATGGTAACAATACTATCAAATAGTTGTTACAGTAATATAATAGTAATGACATGGAACTGAACGCTTTTTTTGTACACATGCGATTTTCACAAAAATAATTTTTTTTTTAAGTAAAATTTTTTCTTTTTTAAAACTTTTTTTACATGTGATTTAGTGCTAATGGGTCAAAATTGAGATTTAACTTATTAGAAGGCGTAATAACTAAACACATGACACCTTAATTATAAGTCTACAGATTGCATTCAAAAATTGGAAAAATTGAGGGACAAAATATTTTTACAGATTTTTAAGTATGAAAAAGGTATTATGAAGTGCAATATAAACCTAAATTGTTTATAAATATATACACTTTATGCTTGAAAAAGGCTAAGTTAAAATAATGATATTTTCACCGAAAATTATGAAATTAAAGTTAACATTTTGCAAAAGGGACACGCCACGAAGCTGAAATTTCAGCAGTTATAGTGCAATATAATAGAAGTTATAATATATATATATTTATGTATATTTGGTTTTCAATTACTCTCATATATACCTTTAAAATTCACTAATACACTTCAGAATATATTTTTAATTTAGGTGTATTTTTTCAACGCCGCCAAGTAGGGCAGTTAAGTAAGAATCGCCCATATTTAATTTAAAGTACCCACATATAATTGTTAACACATTCTTTACAACTTTGAAGTAATCGGTCTTGAAAGTAGTAACTAAAAGGTGACATTCTACTGATTATTGAAGGATAACACGTTAAAGAAACTGGTATTTTAAAATATATATCCGAATCCTTCATCTGGAAACAGGACTTTATTCGATAAAAAGGATTGAAGCATCGTTAAGGGAAGGAAAATTTTCCCTTTTACATTTACTCACGATTCGATTTAACACACACATACACACACATTACTTATGTATGACGTTTGCGAAGATTGGATCTTATTGAATTGCAAGTTGGTACAGGAGAAAAGGTCGAAGGCGATTGGACGGTACAACGGGGACTTGTGGAAAATCCGTACGCCATTCAAAGATATAAATAAGTTTATAGTACACAAAATGTCCCATAAAATTCAGTATCGTAAAAAATTTTCAACCAGGGAATAATGTCTGAAAACAAGTAGTTTTACTTCTACGAACATAAAAGTTTCACCTTTGAAAAGTATTTTCTTTTTTTTTTTTTGTATCAATGCTTTAGAATATCAATAATAATAATAATAAAAAAAAATAATTAATGAAGGAATACATTTTAAATTTCAGTTAAAAATTGTTTAGAATTTTCTTTATAACTATAGTAATAAACATTTTTGTGGTAAAATATGATAGATATGATTTATAAATGTAATAAATAAAGATTTTAGAGTGATTACGAATCTGAATAAAATTAAAAATGGCGGATCCAATATGGCGGACAAATTTTTAAAATTGGTCGTATTCGCTTGAAATAATTATAATATATAATTATAGTTCTTGTTTCGTTATTGGTTCTTTTGTTAGCTTAAAAATAGTGTCTTTTAGAAGTTAAAAAAAAAAAAACAATAAAATAAGTTGAAAACAAAACTAGCATTACAGTACATAATATAAGTGTAGAATATATACTAAGGCATTGCGTTAAAATTTAATAATCTCTATGTTTTGCTGTATCAGCAACTGATGTCGATAATTCTGTTAGTGGATAACAAAACATCAAGTTTCTTTATTACTTTCGACCGAGTTTTACGATTTATGATCCTGTAATCGTGAGTGTCTCGGTGATGTTTATCAATTTGATTCTGCCAAAGTAATTTCTCTTTTTGACGAGAATTTTACAACCTTAGAAACAAACAAGGAAAATGAAAAAAGCCTTTTGCGTGGAAAATTAAAAGCATCGTTCTATTAGAGTGACCTCTGTATCGTAAAAGTCATGGCTTATAATGTCACTTTTGTAAATTTAACTTGGCTAATAGTACTTCGTTTTTTAGTTTTCTCGTCGCAAAAAGACTTTTCGGGTTCATGAAATATAAGACACAAGTAATATATCAGAAATGGACTTCTCCAGAAGCTTCTAATTTAATTTAAACTCGAATTATAAAAAAAAACATAAATTTTGGAACACATATTAAAATAAAAGGCGTATACCTATTAAACAATATTGTTGTAAATAAACAAAATTTTTATGACATTATGTCTAATTTTGTAACTCAATTAAAATTTCAAAATTCTAAGGTATTTCTCTTTGTGCTTGTTTGTCGAACAAGAGATTTTCCTTTCACATTTTAGGGTATCATCTTCTTTCTCTGATCCCAGCCGTTTTTTCTTTGGCGGTAATACCACTCTCTTAAGAGTGCCTCTCTTAGGTATCACCAGTTTTCTTTCGAGCGGTAACACCGTTGTCAACCGAGCGTTCCATTTCATTTTAACTTCATTTCATTCTTAAAAGTAACTTTGTAAAGATAAAAGTAGCAAATAAAGTTTAAAATAATTAATTCCGACCCTTCTTTCATTTTATAATAGAATATGACGATTTAAATGTATATGTATATGTGCTTATAAACATGACCATATTTAAATGTTGATAACTCTGTCATATATAAGCAAATTGAAAATTTTCATAGACAATTATATTTCGACAAAATTAAAATAAAAAATAAACATTTGAAGTCAAAGAATAAAATTGATATAAAATACCCGACACACGCATTCTTTTCATACACGATTGTCTTTTGATCGTGGACCACTTTGTTTTTGCTCCTAATCTAGTTAATTTAATAAACTGGTCGCAATGTCGCTCTTCTGGTTTATTTTATCCACCCCATCGTCCTCTTCATTGAGAAACCGTCACATAATTTAAAAATCGCCACACTGATTAACAGGATAAAAATAAATAATTAACATAGATTACTTAAGAACACAAAAAACATGATAAATAAATTATTAAAATAAAATAAGCACCTTCGTGCTGTCGGCGACACACAAAGCCATGACGATTTCCGATAGATAGCCGATAAACGATTGTGAGAACGATGGACGCGGAAGAAACTATATTCTAATCAAAATTTTCCCCTTCCCCTCGTCAGCCCCCACGCTCCTAATACCTTCTGGCGCCCAAGTAATGAAGAGACTTATCATTTTTCTCAAATTCAAATTAAAATATTTTCGTCGACTAATCGAATCCCTTCAAATGTATTTTAATATATTTGTATTATCAAATAGGTTCTTGGTAACCCGTATATGTTGTATTAAATTAAAAATGCTTCATAGTACATATTGACAAAGATTTCTTACCGAAAATGGGATTCCCTCGATGTGTTGCAAGGCCACCAAGAGTTAGGACGTGTGAATGATCTGCAGTAACAATTAAGAGGGTCTCTGAAAGATCGACCTCATCCATGACTGCCTTGACGGATTCCTCAAGAGCCAGTGTTTCGTCTAAGGCTCGATAAGCATTGTTGTAGTGGTGGGCATGGTCTATTCTTCCACCTAGAACAGGAAGTGAAGTAACCACTATCATGAAACAGGAATGGAGAACTACGCTTTTAGAACTAGTACGGCCGAATGCAATCGGGTGGTACAACCACGCTAATCCATTAGCAAAGATGTTGGGTGACTACCTAGTCTCTAGTCTGAGTTCAATGCTTGGAATTGTTCAGTGTTCCATCTAGTTTTGCGACTATAGTCTGACTGCCTGGCCACTTAATTTACACTTTAAATTTAATCCCAGACCATCTCATGTACAAGTATAAATGTATATAGATAGGTATGCTATTGTCTAGGAATTGTATTGGAAACCGTATGTTACCACAGAATTGCAATTTAATAACGTTTTTAAAAAAGATTAGAATATACAAAATTAAAATAATAGGAATAGAATTTATCTTTTTAAATATGCTTTAAAAATATTTTATTAAAAGAAAGATAATACAGTATTTAAATAAATTGGCATTACATACACTACCATCGGAAATTGTTAGTCCGATCGATTGGAGCGGATCGAAAAAATACAACTCAATTAAAATCACGATATCTTGGTTAAAAGTGAAGATAGAAATTTGGCTTTTAAGAATTTGGAAAGCTTATTAAATTTTATTTTAGAATAGCTATTAGTTATATTTTTTAAAAATTTTAAAGTTATTTTATTAGTTGAGGAGTTGGAAAAAAAATTCTCGAATTTTTCAATTATCGTTCACGATGTTCAGTTCGTTGCTTGATGTAGAAAAATTGAAATTTATATTGTTCTCTTCGTTTAATTAACAGCTTTAATTTGAGCCAAGCAAACTTGAAAAATATTGAGTAGTTCACGAGATATGACTAAATATGTTCGAGCATGTTTTTCTAAAAAATCAGTCAAAACCGTAGTTTTTGCCTAAAAATGAAGGTTTTTGAGAAAAACATGTTCGGACATATTTAGTCATATCCCGTGAACCACTTAATATTTTTTAAGTTTCCTTGGCTCAAATTAAAGCTGTTAATTAAACGAAGAGAATAATATAAATTTCAATTTTTTTTCAATTTTTCTACATCAGGCAACGAACTGAACTTCGTGAACGATAATTGAATAATTCGAGAATTTGCAGTGTATACGTATAGGCATTAGTTCATCTGCTTTCCCACCAGAGCGCCAATTTTTGAAGGACATGAATTTTACATGGAGTCGACCTAGCCTGATTCCAGTTTTGGTGTGAGATCGAAAGACACATTCTGCCGTAATTAGTGACAGTTTATATATATTTTATTGAACTCATGTCTAGACGAGGCTCAATTAGGGGTCGAAGACCCATCCCAGGTGAGCTTTTTTTTTCCTAAGATATAAATATAATTACGTAAAACAATTAAGAGGATATAATACAATAAAATGATACTAGTCTATAAGTGTATAAATCAATTAAAGATAGGAGACACATTGTATATCATGTATTTATTTTTCCAAAATTACTGAATTCAATAAAGAAAATTAAAAACCAAAAACCAGGTGAGCTCATTGACTAAATTAATGATTTTCTGTCAATGTTGGAGTCGTTTCTCCGAACAAATTTGAAAAATTTCGAGTCAGTGTTTAGTGCGCGTCTTTTGTAATGGTCGTGCCATGTGGCCGACTATTTTTGTAATCCTTTCGATATATCTTAAATTAATAAATGTCGATTCATAGTGAAAATTTGAATTAGTATTTGTGCTTTTCCTTACTCCCCACTCTCCAAAAGTTAGTTAGTCGTGGCTTGTTGTTTACAATTTTGTTGAAGTTGATTAATTTCATTAGTCTATTGTTTTATTATTTTGTCGTTTAGTTATTTCTTAATCAAATAACTTGGCGCGAGATATCTATTTTTATATTGTTTATTTGTTTTCATTAAATATTAAAATTTAACTAATTAAAAATTAAACATGATATGAAAGAATGCGTCATAGTACATAAATTCTAGTGCAAAAAATATTTCGTACGGAATAGAGTGCGAGACAAAATTCTAAAAAATGTTACGTAATTCGTAGAAGATCCTTTGGGACTATTTATATTGTATGTGTGTAACATTTTTACACCTTTTTTTATGTTTCTTTTTTCTTTATATAACCGACCGTAATATTTCAATGTGAATTCTTTTCATTCTCATCGGACGCTTCTAGAATTTCTTTTGTTATACTCGTAACGTATAAAAGTTTGCAAAAATGTATAACTCTTCAAAAGATCCAAATCGAATTCATATCACTCATAGTTTAATTAATATAATGAAAGGATTCTTTCTCTCATTTAAAAAAATAAAATTGAATGTGTTTCTATCTGCTAATTTGTACTTTGTTATTGAAAAAGAGCTTATTAGCTCAAACATTCCGGTTTTTTGTTAGCTTTTCCAATTACCCAAGTTTTAAAATCATTCTTGATAATTAAAATTCTTATAATTCACCTATACATATTGATATATAATCATCAAACTCAAAGCTTTTGTTTTTCCATGTTTCATAGAAATCACGGATAAAAATTTCCCTAAAAATTACTTTAGTTAAATATATTTTATAAATAATGGAAATAAGTTAATAGTGGATAATAATATGTGTACATTAACTAATTATCACTCTTTTAGAAACTTAATGTGTGAAACGATGAGACTATTTTTCTGATAGTACTTCAATCTCTATTCTCCATTGAGAATTGAAATATCAGTCTCTTTAAGTACCCGAAGGCTCTAAAAGAAATCTGTCCCGGATTCACTTGGGTTCAGAGTTAACTAAAGGATAGGGAGCATTAAGATGGCGAGTTGAGATCTGTAAAAGGAACGAGGGCTGTAACAAATTTCTTCCTCGATATCATTCTGACACTAAGGTTCTCTTGAGTCTGTTGGCTTTCAAACCAAATAATATAAACATTTCTCTTTACTTTCATTTACTTATTATTTTTAAATTCATTTATTGTTAATTCTATCGTTATTTAATCAAAATTCAAAGTCGAAAAACTATTTTTAAGCTATTGGAAAAATTGACAATTCGTAGTAAAACTTTTAAAAAATACATAAGCTTGAGCTAGAATGTACCTATGCTTCAAAATAAGTATGAGGAATTTAAAAAATGTTCATAGAACATTGTCAAGTTGTTATATTGAAAATGTAAAAGTATTTCTGATTAAACAAATCTGCTAGTTTCCGAAACAGGTTAACACTTAAACAGTGGCGTAATTTTTAAGAGGAAAGTGGGGCATTACCCTTAGGCCCTTAAGCTCAGGGGGCCGTTGGTCAACCCTAATAGACCCATTAAAAAAAAATTCCAAAAACTTTACAAATTGTAGTAATTTAAAGTTTGACTAAATTGAACAACGCGCGCTGGCCGGCGATTAGTTTCTACACCTTTTGTTTTATCAACAATTATAAGTATATTTTAATTATGATATTTAAAAATAAATTTATATAAACAAATAAATAAAATCAAAAATTATTCAGGACAAAATTTATAAAATTTTAAAACTAAAAAAAAATTGCAAAAATTAATTTAAAATATTGCAATTAATTGAAAAAAAAAATGAAATCAATTGAAACTTGGGTAAAGTAATTTAAAAAATTATATAAATGTTTTAAAAATAAAGAAAATAATTTAAACTGAAGAAAAATAATTGAAAATTTTAAAAAATTTTAATTCAACGAAAGTTAAACAAAATTTCAGATAAATACTAAAAACTTTCAGAAGTTCCTTGAAGAATAAGAGAATAATTAAAAATTAGAGAAAATAAATGAAAAAATATAGACGTAATTTAAAATTGAATAGAACAATTTTTAATTAAAAAGAAAAAATTAAAAACTTTTTGGAAATTATGAAAAAGAACGAAAGTAATTGAAAATTGAAGAAAACAATATAAAAAATAATATTAATAATTGAAAATTGAATGAAATAATAGAAATGTCAAACAAATAGTTTGAAATTTTGTAAATTATAAAACAAATGAATAAAATTAAAAGAGATAAATTTTGGAACATAATTGAAAAATGATTTTAAAATTTGAAACTTGAGAAAATAATTAAAATATCATAAAAACAATTCTAAGTTGTAGAAAATAAATAACATTTGAGAGAAATAATTGAAATCGTTACAGAATTTTTTTAAATAAAAAAAATAATTGAAATTTGAGAAAAGTACATGAGACCTTAAAAATTAATTGATGAAAATAAGAATAACCAAAGATTGGAGAAAAGAATTGGAGAGAGCTAAAAATAATTGAAATTTACGATAGTTAATAAAAAAAATTATAAACTATGAAAACAAATAAAAATAACTAAAAATTGAAGAAAATAATTGAGATTTTAGAAAAATCCTTAAAAATCTATGAAAATAATCAATTTTTAAAAGTGTGAATAATAATTAGCAGTCGAGGAAAATAATTAAAAAAAGATAAAATTAATTCAAAATTTAAAAAAATAATTGGAATATGCTAAAAATAATTTAAGATTGAGAAAAGAAAATTAAACTGTGATAGAAATAGTTTAACTATGAAAAATTAAAAACAGTAAATAAAATTTCACAGAAATAATTGAAAAAAAATGTATGGTGAAAAAAAGGAAATAATTACAAAATTACCTAACAATTTTTAATTAAAGAGAATAATAATTAAAAAATCGCAGCAAAAATCGAAAATTGATGAAAATCATTGAGATTTTAGAAAAATACTTAAAAATCTTAGAAAATAATTAATTTTAGAAAATGTGAATAATAATTAACAATCGAGGAAAATAACTATAAATAAGTTATTGAAATATTCTAAAAAAATAACTTAAGATTGAGAAAAGAAATTCAATTCATGATGAAAAGCATTGAAATATAAAAAATTAATAACAGTAAATAAAATTTGAGGGAAATAATTAAAAAAATCACAAAATATGTGTTTAAAAAAATAAAATAATTACAAAATTACCTAACAATTTTTAACTAAAGAAAATCATAATTATAAATTCGCAGCAAAAATCGAAAATTAATAAAAATCATTGAGATTTTAGAAAAATACTTTAAAAATCTTAGAAAATAATCAATTTTAGAAAATGTAAATAATAATTAAAAATCAAGGAAACTAATTCAAAAATAAAAAAAATTGAAATATGATGAAAATAATTTAAATATGAAAAATTGATAACCGTAAATAAAATTTGTGGGAAATAATTGAAAAAATCATAAAATATATGTTTAAGAAAAGAAAATAATTACAAAATTACTTAAAATTTTTTAATTAAAGAGAATAATATTATAAAATTACAGAATGAATCGAAAATTGATAAAAATGATTAAAATTTAAGAAGAATAGTTAAAAATTTTAGAAAATAATTTTAGAAAATGTGAATAATAATTAACAATCGAGGAAAATAATTCAAAAATAAAAAAAGTAATTGTAAAATTCTGAAAATAACTTAAGCTTGAGAAAAAAAATTGAAATAATGATGAAAATAATTTAACTATGAAAAATTGATAACAGTAAATACAATTTGTGGAAAATAATTGATTGAATATATTAGAAATTGTAGAAAATAATACAAAAATTGCAAAATGTATTTTTAAGGAAAAGAAAATAATTGAAAAATCGTTTCAAATATGGAAAATTGATGACAATAACCTAAATTTATGATAATAACTGAAAATTTAGTAAATTGATTGAAAAATGATGAAAATGTTAAAAAAAAGGAGAAAATTATTGCAAAATAATTGAAAGAAATGAAAATTGAACAAAATAATTATTTGAAATATTTGAGAGTTCAGGGAATTAATTAAGAAATTATGATAATGATTAAAAATTGAAATTAATAATTTGCTAAATAATAAAAATAATGGTAAATTTAAAAAAATAATTTTAATTTGCCATAAACAATATAAAATTTAGGAAAAATAATTAAACTGATTTAATGCCAAGGGAAAAATAATTAAAATTGAAAGTGATTGAAAAAACTGAACAAAATAATTGAAATTTGAAGAAGGTAAATTTAAGATTTAGGAAAACAATTTGAAAATAATTAATAAATGCATAAAATAATTGAAAAATGATAAAAATAGTTTAAAACTCAAATTAAGTTTATTTGAAACGTGGATTAATTGAACTTTTAATCAATGCAAGTTCACATTAACTGATATTTAAAGAAATTAAAATTGCTAAGAAATTTAAAGCTTGAGAACATTTGGAAAAGGTGAAATATGATTTTAAATTTTAAAAGAAAAAACATATATTGACAAATGTCAGTTGTGAACAGAATGAATGAATGAATCTTGTAAATTATTATATATAATTGAGGCCCAATTTTCCTTTTTGCCCCAGGGCCTTTGTTCTCCCAGTTACGCCACTGCACTTAAAAATATTTTGTTTGAGAAAAAAATTATTAAAAAAGTCAAGAATTTTTCCGTGAAATATATATTTTATATTCTGTCTTTATATAGTGATTATTTTCTCCAAGATCGACAGAATTACCTAAAATACGATTTATAGAAGGTTTGCCTGGTTCGAGTTTGTTGAAATTTTGCCTAAAAAAAGATTTTGATAAAATTATTAACTTTCAAAAATATTATAAAATTACCATTCTGAGGCTCCATTCCAGTAAATTTGCACAAAACAGACCTTCTAGTTCATAGTTTAGGTGATTTTACAAAGTTTCATGAAAAAGTAGGGGAGTGGGCCCCAAGTTGGACACCCTTCCGATTTATTGTTGTAGAATCCAAACCAAATAAAATATATTAAAATGTTTTATACCGGATGAAAGTACAATTTATAACGTAATTTATGGTCACAGGGATAAAATTTTATTTTGAACATAAACATTTTTTAAAGCATTATTTTTCTAATTGTTAAAATTTTCGGTCTAAAAAAAAGTGGCCCCAAGATGGACACCTTCTTAAAAGTCTTTGAAAATTGTAGTAAATAAAAAATGAACATCGTGTAACAATTCTTAAACTAATTTTCAATTATTTTACGGAATTTATAAAGAAATGAAATTTCTAAAAACTTTAATTTAATAGTTTAACAGTAGAAAATAATAAAATATCGAAAAATATCGATATATCGTTTTCTTTAACGATAACATCACATTTTATGGTATAAAATAAAAATTTTTAATTAATTGATTCAAAAAATTATTGAAAAAATTGTAAAATCGAAAATATGCAAATAAATACATTGAGTTTTGAGGCTTGTCCATCTTAGGGTACATGACACAATTTTTTAATCCCGAGTAAAAATATATATACGAACACTGAATTAGTAAAATAATTTTTTTTCATTTTTTTATACGAAATGTCCATCTTGGGTCCTTTGTCACGTACCCTTAAACGCCTTCTGGGTATTTTTTTTTGCAAGCAGTGTTTAAAATACCTTTCATGAAAATAATCATTTTAGTTGTAATTGTAGTATCAATAATAAATTCAAATTTACAAAATATTAAAAGTGTCCGTGCTACATCAATTTTTTATGTTTACTTAGTGTAATGAACTACGGTGAAGCTTGTTACTTGTGCCAAATGTTAAAGTTGGATACAGTCCCTCGTTATAGTAAAGAAATCTGATTTTGGCTTGAAGCCTATAAAAGCCAATAGGCATATTTTTCCAGGAAAATTACATTCGATTGTAATGCTCTCAAAAAACAGCTGCACTAAAAAAGACTATATTGATCTAGTTGAAAAAAGTAGCTAAAATCTGCATAAATAAATAAAGAAGCAGGTTTATTCTGAAATTTTGTTTTCAATTCATATTAGCAACATTTTCAACTTGTATTAATAATTTTTTTCCTCTTTATCTAAAAATTACAATTGATCAATAATAATTTAAATAATAAACTTTTATTAACCGTTCAGTAAGCATATTTTCTGTGTTTGAGTCAACAACAATTTTATTGATTCAGCAATATCTTTTTCTTGGTGCACGTAGATTTAAAATGTTTTGCATATTTAGCACACGTACAGATTGTTAAAAATTTTTTACTCAAGTTATTCTGAGAAAAAAGCTTCTTGTTTATCATTTATTTATGAAATTGGTAATACTAATCGTACACGGAAAAATTTTAATTTTTAATTTTTGCTTACTTTTTGCTCTGTGTATTTAAGCAATTTGCATGAAAATTGGATGGTACAGACGTGCAATATCATATCCCCGATCCATTTTCAAGGATTCTCTTGCAATTTTATTTTTCTAAAACATGCTGAGGATTTTTGCTTCCATTTTTATCTAATATTGATAATATCATTAACATTGCACTAATAATTGTCAATTGTAATTGAGTTAATCGTATATAGAAAAAAATTAGAAAAATCTACATTTTCAGCGAATTTAATTATAATAAAAAGTGGAAAAATAAAACTCTTGCTCTGATGACTATGAAAAAGTATACTAATAAATGAGTAGACGCAATTTTAATAATTTTGTGTAATTAATTATTATTTTATTGTAAAAAAAAAAATGACGAATATTTCCGCTACGTGATTTCTCTTATATAGCCTAATTCACTGACCCACTTGAATCTTGAAAGTTACATTTCGAATTCAAGTCTACTATTTCCTTTTATGCACCACTGCTCAGGTTTCTTTACTTTCTTCAAAAAAAAAAAAAAAAAAAAAAAAAAAGGAGGCAGAGGAGAAAAAATACTAAATAAGCAGGCGGATGGGGTTTTTTGTCACGTAGATAACGACAGTATCCAACTAGACAGAATAGGAAAAGTCGAGATTGTACTAAGGGTAAGCAAAGTGGCTTACAACTTCAAGAGCAGAATTTCTGAAGAGATAAGGTTATACTCCAACGACAACAGTTTGCTTTGTCGTCAACCTTAGCCACAATTCGCGATAACGCAGTTGATGTAAGCATTTGTAGTTCGTTACACGCCTTCTTTGATTATATTATCATAAATGCCATTTCTGATTGCACATGCAATTGGATAAAAAAATAAAATTTTAAATCCCTGATGTAAGATCAGTAGGTTAAAGGTACCGGTTATTAGACACATTCCAGTTTATCGGACAAATTTCTATTTTTCAAGATTTCAGAATTATACGAATACTAAGTGTCTGTAATATTTCTTATTAAACAAATCGGAAGCTTTTTTATAAGCCACAAAAAAATTTACTGTAAAGTGTAACGACAGTTAACGAAAAAAAAAAATTTTTAATTTTACGGAATATTAAATGTACGCTTTTCATAGATTTTTCTTAACCAAAAGTTATAAGAAAATGACATTTTTTGAGAGTGTATAAAATTATCATTTTATTGTTTTTCAATATAAATCTGTGATGTGATGCCCTGTTAAAAAATCGGATATCAGAAATGACATCTGATTTTGGGACTAGAAATAATATAATTTCTGATATGATTTGTCATGTCATTTCTAATATCATTTCTGATATTATTTCCAATGTAATTTCTGATATCATTTCTGATGTTATTTCCAATATCATTTTTATTTATTTATTTATTTAATGACAAAACATATTGCATTTACGAAATTGACATTTTTCAGTTTCTTTTTTTGGATAACTTGATCGGAAATGATATAAGAAAAAATGTCATTTCTGACATTTCCTATGTAAATTCAAATCAATTTATATCTAATATAGGAAACTAAAACATGTCGTTAATTTCGTAAATGTAATAATTATTGGCAATAAATAAATAAATAAAAGTGATATCAGAAATGTCATCAGAAATAATATCATAAATGACATAATTTCTGGTATCAAAATCAGATGTAATTTCTGATGTAATTTCTGATATCATTTCTGACGTTATTTCTGATGTTCGATTTTTCAACAGGGTGGTTCAGTATACTTAAAATTAATCATGGAAACAAGAAAACTGAAGTTTAAAGTTTTAAGTTCAAAACTATTCTTTAAACTAATTAAATGTATAATAACAGAAGCACTTTTTCTATAGTATTTACATTTATTAGACTCAATGTAATTTGTATTGTGATTATAAACGAAAGATTATTTTATATTTAAATATGAGTTGTGTATTAACAATATATTTTTTATTGTTAAAAAATCATCAACTAAATTAAAGTGCATTTGTATTTTCTACATTTGATCATAACCTAAAAATCTTTTGTTTAATAAATATAAATTTTCTCTAACTTTTAATTCTTTTATTTAACTATTACCTTTTAATTTTTTTTTTAGGATATTCATGTTTGATAATTTGAAATACAACGCTTAACTTTAAAATATGTTTAATAATTTGATGAGACTAATAACTGGGGCACAATAACTGGATCTTTAATGTTTTTTAATTCTAATAACAAGTAGCGTAACTAGGAGGGCAAGGGCCCAGGAACAAAAAGGAAAATAGGGCCCCAATTATATAATGTAATAATTTAGAAGTTTAATTAATTCATTCATTCATCCATTTGTCCACATCTGAAATTTGTCACTAGATGTTTTTTCTATTTTTAAATTTCAAATTTCAAATCGTATATCACCTTTTTAAAATGTTTTAAAATTTCAAATTTATTGCAATTTTAATTTCTTCAAATTTCAGTTAATGTGAATTTGCATTGATTAAAAGTTCAATTAATTCACGTTTCAAAAGTACTAAATTTGAAGTAATTAAAAAATTTCTTAGATTTTTAATAATTTTTTTCTATTATGATTTAAATTACTTCCACTACAATTTTGTACTATTTTTATCATTTTTCAATTATTTTTTGCAACTTCTAAAGATTTTTAAATTGCTTCTCTAATTCTTAAATTAACTTTCTTCAAATTTCTTCAAATTTGTTTAGTTTTTTCAATCACTTTTTTAATTTTAGTTATTTCTTTCTCGACATTAAAGCAATTTAATTATTTATTTCTGATTTTTATATTATTCGTCGCAAATTTAAATTAGTTTATTTAATTTACCATTATTTTTGTTATTTTGCAATTATTATTTTCCATTTTTAATCATTTTCTGATTTCTTAATTAATTTCCTGAACTTTCAGATATTTCAAACAATTATTTTGTTCAATTTTCAGTTTTTTCTATTATTTTGCAATTATTTTCTCCATCTTTTAATATTTTTATTAGTTTTCAATTAAGTTCCGAAATTTTGAGTTATCATCTCAAATTTAGATTATTGTCATCAATTCTCCATGTTTTAAACGATTTTTCAATTTTTTTTATGCTGAAAAATATATTCTACATTTTTTCTATTATTTTTTGCAACTTCTAATTATTTTTGAATTGTTTCTCTAATTCTTAAATTTACTTTATTTAAATTTTTTCAAATTTTGTTTAGTTTTTTCGATCACTTTTTTAATTCTAATGATTTCTTCCTCGACATTAAATCAATTTAATTATTTATTTCTAATTTTTATATTATCCGTTGCAAATTTAAATTAGTTTTTTCAATTTACCATTATTTTTGTTGTTTTGCAATTATTATTTTCCATTTTTAATCATTTTAATAATTTCTTTGCTAATTTCCTGAACTTTCAAATATTTCAAACAATTATTTTGTTCAATTTTCAGTTTTTTCTATTATTTTGCAATTATTTTCTCCATCTTTCAATATTTTCATTATTTTTCAATTAAGTTCCGAAATTTGCAGTTATCATCTCAAATTTAAATTATTGGCATCAATTTTTCATGTTTTGAACGATTTTTCAAATATTTTCTTATCCTGAAAGTAAATTCTGCATTTTTTCTACTATTTTCTTCAATTTCTAATCTTTTAATTATTTTTACATAATTTTCAAAAATTGCATTTATTTATCTGAAATTTCAATTCTTTTCACCAGTTTTCGATTATTTCTACAATTTTCTAATTATTCTCTTTAAATCAAAATTTTAAAGTATATTTTTAGTTATTTTTTTTTTAAACACATATTGTGTGTTTTTTAAATTATTTCTCTCAAATTTTATTTACTTTTTTCATTATATCATATTTAAATTATTCTCATCATATTTCAATTATTTTTCATAATCTAAAATTATTTTCAGGATTTTTAATTATTTTTTTCCAATTTTGAATTAATTTTATAATTATTTAATTATTTTTTTCGATTTTTATTTTCTATTCTCATTTTCTCAACTTCTTTTCTAAGATTTTAAATTATTTTTTTAAAATTTTAATTATTTTCATCATTTTTCAATTATTTGTGCAACTTTTTTAATAATTCTCTTTAATTAAAAACTTTTAAGTATTTTTGTAATTATCTTATTTTTTAACATATATTCTATGATTTTTTCAATTATTTCACTCAAATTTTTTTTACTGTTTTCAATTTTTCATATAATTATTTTGGGTCCGTATCATTTTGACACAAATTTTTTCGGGCCCGTATCATTTTGACACAAATTTTGTCGGGCAACTTGTTATATTGTACTCCTGAAGATAAATGTTATATTTTACTCCAGCTGAAATCAAAGATTTTTAAGTCTTATTTATTAAATAATTGATTTTAATACATTAAATTAATATTAAAAGACTTAATTAATCCATTAAATTCAATTATTGAATAATTAAAACTTAAAAATCTTTGATTTTAGCAGGAGTAAAATATAACATTCATCTTCAGGAGTACAATATAACAAGTTGCCCGAAAAAATTTGTGTCAAAATGATACGGGCCCATTTTTTCGGGCAACTTGTTATATTGTACTCCTGATGATGAATGTTATATTTTACTCCTTCTGAAATCAAAGATTTTTAAGTCTTATTTATTAAATAATTGATTTTAATACATTAAATTAATATTAAAAGACTTAATGAATCCAATAAGTTCAATTATTGAATAATTAAAACTTAAAAATCTTTAATTTTATAGTAGGAGTAAAATATAACATTCATCTTCAGGAGTACAATATAACAAGTTGCCCGAAAAAATTTGTGTCAAAATGATACGGGCCCATTATTTTTAGCATATTTCAATTTCTTTTTCAATTTTGAATTAATTTTATCCTTTTTTCAATTATTTTCCTCAATTTTAATTATTTTTTTCATTTTCTAAAATTATTTTCTAATATTTTTAAGTAGTTTTCTAAAATTTCAATTATTTTCATCAATTTTCAATTAGGTACTTTCATTTGTTTTCATAATTTCTAACTATTTTTTTATTATTTATCGTGAATTTAAATTCTTTTTAGTTATCTTCAATTCTTTTCTTTAATTTTTAGTTATTCTTATTTCTTTTAATTGATTTTTCAATCTTTAATAATTTTTGTTATTTAAAAAAACTTCTGTAATTTTTTCAATTGATTCACTCAAATGACATTTAGGTTTAACAACTTATCGTTGTTTGGATTACATTTAAATTATTTATTTCAAGTTTCAAATTTGAAAATCATTTTTTCAATTATTTTTCAACACTTATTTCCTTAAATTTTAAATTTTTTCATTTGTTTCATTATTTCAAAAATTTCAAACTACTTTTCTGAACTTTACATTATTTCATTCAATTATCAATTATTTATATATTCTTTATATTATTTTCTTCAATTTTGGATTACTTTTGTTCTTTTTCATAATTTCCAAACAGATTTTAATTATTACATTTTATTTAAAAATTGTTCTCCTCAATTTTAAATTAAGTTTATATTTTTTTTACATATTTTCTCTAATTTTTAATTATTTTCTTTTTTCTTCAATGAACTTCTAAAAGTTTTAAGTATTTTTCTGAATTTTTCTTTAACTTTTCTTCATTTAAAATAAATTATGTAATTTTTGCAATTATTTTCTCAAATTTTAATGGTTTTTTTTAATTTAACTTTATTTATCTTAATTTTCAAATATTTTCTCTAATTTTTCATTATTAACTTTTTTTTCAATTTATTTTTAAGATTTTATTTATTTATTTATTTAATTTGTATTTTAAAATATTTTTCTCAAATTTAAATTATTTTCTTTATTTTGAAAACATGTCAATGATTTTTTAAATTACTTTTTCCAATTTTTAATGGATTTCGTTTTTTTTCAATTAAGTTGCAAAACTGGAGCAAGTGACTTAACTCCAAAAAATATTTTTAACATTCTAACTGATATTTTTCTTAAATACATGCGCAATTTTTCAAAAATATATAATATTCGACGACCTACCATTAAATGTTTAATAACTGGTACCTCTACCCTAGTCACTTTAAATAGTAAATATTGTTGCGTACCCTTGTAGTATATACGACAACAGATTAAAATTTTGGCACTCGTTTCAAATATTTCTTTTACAATCTCTTCTAATTATAAATAATGCCACTTGGGAATCAAAAACTAATATTAAATTTACATTGTAACTTTGAATAAATTAGCAGAACGGTCAAATCCATAAAATGATAAATTGACCAAGAACTTTAATCCAGTCTAGAAAATTAACTAAAGATAATAATAGAAGAATGAATGTAGAATGTCCGAGCAGTTATTGAAACCACAAGGGATTTAAAAAAATGTAATTGTCATTTGACAGATATGTCATTCAAGCAAAAGAGCTTGAATTTAAAACAGAATAAATTGAATTTAAATGAATTAAAGTACTTTTTGTGAATTTTTCCCGAGAGAAAGGAAAGTTCACATTTGATATATTAAGGTAGAAGTTTCAATGTAAATAAAATTTGAAATCTAATTTTATTTGTTTCCTTTAAAAAGCATGTGCCAGAAAAGTGCTTTAAAGATGATATTTCGCTCTGCTTACCTTCAACGAACAGGAAATACCCTTCTGGATTTTTGGCAAGAATTCGAAGTGCTTTAACCGCCATTTCGGCAAGCGAAGGATCGCCAGTGCCATTTGTGTTTCGATCAACTTCAAAATCCATGTGTGAGTATGAAAACAGACCTGTGAATATTGAATTAAATTGAGAAAATACAATAATCATAAAATTGAAATTAATAACACAGCCACACAAAAAAAAAGTTGTTTGTACTTTAAACTAGACCCATACATATCTTATAGCATTTTTGCCCGATAAAAACAAATTTAAAATCAGAATTGCTCCAGCACGCTCTGTTTTCTTAAATTAAAAAACTACCCTTATTACAATAATATATAAATTTTCTTTTTTGATCTTGAAATCATAGAATGTTTTTCCTGTTTTTGTTTTTTAAGATTTTAAATTAACTAGTTTCAATGAAGTAAACAGTTTGGTAGCAAATGTTATAAACGACTAAACTAGTAGAAATCTAAGTGACCTATTTATATAAAAGCGTCGACCTAGTGCAGGTAAATTAATAATAGATTAAATTAACATTTCTAATTATGAAACGGGAGTTTCAATTTTGAATTGTATTAATTTAGAATAATATAGTACAGACAGTTACATACTAGTAAATATAATATTTAATTAACAATTTGATATTTTAGTCCAAGTTGATTGACACATGTTGCTAATTATCACCGATTAAATCCATATATATAATAATTTATAATAATGCATATCCACAAATAAATTGTTGACTTTGTCTCGGTAACAGAAAAATACTGGTTTTATCATGAGGAATAAGAAAACTTTTTCGTCTTGTTATCCTCTTACTCTATGACTCTCTGGCAAGTTTTAGTCGCAGTAATTCGACTTGATATTCAGCGGCTGGTTTTAATATTCATTTGTTCATTTCACCGCTGTGTAGTCCAACGACTCTAGCGAAAAGAAATTTCCACTACAACCACTAGATTATTACAATTTTTACTCTTATTTGTGAATCCATGAATTTTAAATCATGCACTGTATAGCCAATCAAACTTTTATCATTTTTCCTTCTGGTAGAGTTAATTCAAAGACTTATTAATTTGATTCCTGATTAGATCGATAAATTTCAGAACTTTTTAACATCAGTAAAAAGAATTTTAAACTTCTTTCATTAAAAACAAACAGACTCTTTGGAAATAATATGAAAATTGACATTCAAACACGAAGAAATGAATAAATACATGAAATGGTATTTCATGGTTAAGAAACCATTTCAAAATATTTAATAAGAACAATTAAAATGTTTAAACTAATAGTGAAGATGGAAAGGAAAATTGAAATGAATAATTGCTACTTAGATTTTCAAAAATTCAGTTAGAATAATTAATTTTGTGATTATTATTATAAATAATTGTAAGAAATTTAATAAGAAATACGTTTTTGAACATATTTTGATAGAAGACCTATTAATGTAGGATGAAAATCGAATATTGCTAAATAAATAACAGAATATTGTTAATCTGAGTAATATTTAATTGAAAATTAACATGAAAGATAATTATAAGATAATTTAATTAGAAAATAAGCAAAAATTATTAATATTAAATGATAATTTAAAATTTACATGAAAAAGTGTAATTTTTATAATAAATATAAATAATTATAAATAAATATTTGTTGATAAAATTAGTTTATAAGGAGGTTCACAAAAGTGAATTGTTTAATAAGTAAAATATTGTTTAATATTTAAATAATAGATTAGAAACGTTTAAAATTAATATAATAATAATAATAAAAAAAAATTGATAATATGAAGTAAGAATAATTAGATCCTATTCTAAAAAGAACGGACGTTGTGGTTAACTTTAGACGTGTAACTCCATTTCCAAGTCTCGCACTGGTCAGTAGATATTAAACCTTACTATCGATAGTTTTCAGTTTCGATTTTTTGTTTTGCAGACGAATTAAAATCTTTTCATTAAAATATTGTAACTTCAAGTTTATTTTATAAAATTTCTTATAATGTTAGCAATCTAAAATAACAAAAAATTTTATTAAAATAATTAATACATAGAAATTAGCTTTGACCTTGACTTCCCTGTACAAGAACCCTTTCGACCAACTTCAGAGGTCGTTTTATCGGGCTTCGGAGTGGCTAGCAGATTTTTGATATTTTTTGTCGACAATAACATCACAGTTTAGACGTTTATTTGTACTATTTTTCAATTTATTTAGATCTTCGTTTATTGAACAATTGCATTTTATGAAATAATAATAAATTGAAAATAAATTAAATTGTAATAATTAAGGAGTGATAGTTTAAGAAGAGACAGTGATTTTAGTGAAGTTGTTAAGGTTATAGTGTTTTGAGTGAAATAATGTTTTGTTTACATTGGCATTCGTTTCTGACAGGTGACTATTGATAATAATATTAATAATCTTTTATTTATTTTTATTTTATTTGTAACTTATTTATCTGTTTTTTAGTTCTATTATTTAAATGTTATTTTTTTTCTAAAAGTATCATAATTATTTATGTCATTTAAGGTTTTGATATTTCTTTTTATTGAAATGCACGTGGTGATTGTCATCGGATTTCTTTTCGGCCAAGTAAAAATGGTGAAACTGGTAAGTAATAATAATTTTTAGTTCTTTATTTTGTTTTATTGTATGTTTATCATTCATTAACCTTTTAAGTTTCTGTAAAATAAAAATAATATACTTTCATGTTTAAGGTTATGTTTTTTGTTATTATTCTCCGGTTAGGTAGAACTGTAGGATAAAATGACAAAATTTGGTTCAAATTGACTTTTAGACCGCAATTTTAAACCAAATTAAAAAACTCTTCTTTCCTCTAACGCAAAACTAAATTCTAAAGAGATATGTGAGAGTCGATTTTTTAATTATTGTTTTATAAAGTTTTAAGGTTAATGCAAAAAGTATGAAAAAAAATGATTTTTTACAATTCTTGATTTTTTTTGCACAAAAATTGTTTTGTATACTTAATAATGTATGCATTTGATGTTTGGGGGTGTGTCAATAGTAAAAAACAAATTTTTGCGTTTAAAAATTATTATAAACAATTTATATAAATAATTACACTTTATGAATTTTCTTAAACAGTTCACATTATAAACATTCATTAAGAAAAAAATAACAAGCGCGCAGCGGCTCGCGGGTCGATCTCATATATAAAATTAAAGAAAATGATGAGAGTGCGATTTGGTTAATTATTAAATAATATGCAATAAATTAAATTTTAAAGTAAACATAGAGTTTTCTATAAGAGAAAATAGATATATTGTAAATAAATATAAAGTAAAATGTAGAGTAGAAAATTTAGAATATTTCATGAGAAAGAAAAATTAAATTATCAGTTTTTTAAGGGTTAAAATAAAAATAGAAAAACCGCGGAAATTAAAAATTTTGACAGTTAGTAGAGGTTATCGAACTTTCTGGAAGTTTTTGTGGGTAAATCAAGGGTATATAAGGAGCTCATTTGCATGGGTTCTTAATTTTCAACTACAGTTTGGGTAAGACCTACGTACTTGGCATCACAATATTTAATTAGAATTGCACTGGGTGTAAATTCTCTAAAATATTTTATTTTTGAAAATTTATTAATATTGGTGTAGTTTTATTAATTATAAAATATTAAGTACAAAAGTATATATATATATATAACAATGTTTCTGAACAATAGCTAATAAATAATTGCGATTTAGTAATTTATTCATAGCGTATAAATTAATCTGTCTTTTTCTGGAGTACATAGTACAACCAACAACTGATTAGTTAATATTGTTTTTTAGCATCACTGCGAATTATACATGAATTTGCAGAAAGGAGAATCTGCCCGAAAATGATAAATTAATTATTTTATTTGTTTAATTATTAAAAGAAATAAGAGAAAATTGTTAAAATTGTTAATTGTTAAAGCTAAAATGAAGTTATTATTTGATTGTTTATTTTAATTATTTATATAAATTATTGGTATGTTTATTCATTTATTTAGATGAGAGGAATTCTTAAAGAGTTAATAATTTATTTTTAATTCAGTAAAAATAATGTTAGAGAAAAGTTTCAGTTTGTTAATTTTAACCTTATTTTATTTTTATATTTTTTAATATTCTAAAATCTATGACGATTTCCATAATGCTTGTTATATTATTAAACAAGTATTATAACTGAGATTATTTATGTTATCAAAACAAATTTTTGATTTAATGTTAATTTAATTTTGAGCAGAAATAGAATAGAATTTACTAAAGTAATAATAGAATGTCAATTTAAATTCAGTATGAATATAATAATTCTTGAAATAGATAATTACAACAGGTGGTTAATTTTCCTTTTAAATTTCGGAATTTATATGTGTTTAAATGACCATATCTTGGACTATTTTCTATCTCTCACTAAATTCTTACGAGAATATTAAACACATGAATCATTTTCTTATGTAATACTAAATATTTTGATCCCCGGTAAGGACTAGAGATAGAAAGTATGCTTCATACTATTTCTCAATAGACATATTTTTATATTCTTAATTGTTGTAAACGACTGAATACAAAGTTCCTGTATAAATATTAAATCTACCCTTACTTTTTCCAATTATAATAAGATTTGTAATTTTTAAACAAACTTCTTATTTCATCAGAAGTTTCTAATTGTAATTTCTTTGACTTTTAATAATCTTGAAAATAAGTTAAATTGAAAGAGACCTCAAGAAAAGTGGAACAATTCTGTCAGTTACAAAAATAATATTAAAAAAATTGAAAAACTGCTGAATGAATAATGCATTACCTAACAAATGATTCACTTTCCTAGGATCGACTTTATCGAATTGTTCCTTGTTTGCGACGTATTCGGCGGGAAGATTACGAAGTCGTCGATTTCTCGACCACTCCTCGATTAGATTTCTGCCATCGAGGCGTCTGCCCTCCTTTTCAGGCTCTTCTGGATCCAATGCCACTTTGGGGACGAAATGCCTTCGACCGCCACCCAACACCACCTGGTATGGAAATAATTGACACGTTTAACTTGGAACCAAGATTTGAAGGGAAGCTACGGGATGAAATTGGAAACTTCATAAGTTCTCAACTTCAACCTTTTATTATTAAATGTTGGGTTCATAAAATTGCATCTATTTCACGAGAACTTTCAAATTTTAACTTCAAAGCATAATTCACTGAAAAATGAAAACTTAAATTACAGATTTTGTTTGTTCATGAATCGAAAGACCTTCTACACTTTTATGACTCTCGAAAGTTTTAATTTTATAAAATTTGCTTCTTTCATTTGTAGGAACTTTACTCTAGCGAAATGTTGTATCCCCTTCAATCTTTTTTTTTTCTAAAAGTAAACATTTCTTCGCTTAATAAACATGTACTGTTTTAATGAAAATTTTTTAGCGTACTTAGCTATATGAAGATTGCAAGAATTTCAGGAATTTTCAGAGAAGTTATTAATTTAGAAAAAGACGTTTTTGATTAAGAGAAAAATTTCTTATTTAAATACATATGTTTTACTTTCGGTAAAATTCTCCGATTTATTAAAACTGTCTGGGATTTAGTAAAAAATGTAAATCTCCGTTTTATATAGCGTCGTGAAAATTTAACATGGAACTGAATCGCGGGATATTTTGATGCAAATGAAGTAATGTCAAGTTTCAACTAAATTTGGATTCTTGACACGTGTTCCGTATAGTTTATACTTTGTGTGATCTAAGATATAGCATGTGTTCAAATGAATAAAATATATATTATTTTCTTTGCAAGGGAAGATATATTAAACTCCTTTTAAAATAGAAAGGAAGCAGTGAATTTTTGTATGAAAAAGTGAATTGGGAATGCGAAAGATTTCATAAGTTCTTTCCCTATCGTAAAGTGGTGAATTTAATTAAAGACGATGTTGATGAACATAATTTTATAAAGATCAGTAACTTTCAAAAACTAATTTTAATTTCTGAAGCTTTGGCTTAAATAGCATCATCTCCCTCGTTTATTTTACGTGAGAAATTCTCACTTTAATCTTATATATCACGGGAGGAAAGAAAATTTAATAATCGACACAGTTGGAAATATTAATAAAGATACTAATCGTTTTACTAAGCGAAACTTATTTTACTTAAAATGTATATCAGATTCGTTTTTTACTTTCTTTGCATTTCTGCAGACTGCTTTTTAAACTGATGTCGGGAATCAACAATAATTGAGAATATATGGATAATTCTCAAATCAAAAGTTTTCATAATTATAAATTTTTTTTTCTTTAAAACAGTTTAGGAAAGGAAAAAATATATTGACGTAATTGTTCAGGTGGAACTCTACCAAGTTTTGTGGTAACACCTGACTAAAAAAACCTCTCCCATTCTTGCTTGACCAACTCTCATCAGCTTTTGCTTCGTCTGTTCTGGAAGGTAAGCAAAAGCGTGATTTATTCGCTGGAAACGTTATTTATTTATTTTGCATTGTTGTTATCATTCATAAGCGCCGATGTTCTTAAGCGGTGGCCAAGAACGTTGTTCGATGCTTTTTTAGAGCTTATGAATAAGATCTTATAATGAACAATGCTGCCGAACCAGATTAAAAAAGTTCAGAAGAACAGCTTTTTGCATCCGAAATGTTAATGCATAAGCTTGACGCTCGCAGCTAGGGATCTTCTTTAATTGGCTTACGAAAATAAAGCTCGTATTCCTTTTGAACAACCAAGTATAAAAACAATTCGTAGATAGAAGCAGCAAGGCGCCAATTCTGGTGATAGTTGAGAAACATACCATCATAGTTAAGAGTTGTAGAACGTGCTATTTTCAAATGTTAAATTTTTTTTCGCATTTTATGTTGTTATAATTACTAGAAAACAATGTCATCAAAGTATATCTTTATTTCAACTCTTCAAGTTTTTTTGTTTCTGTAATTGGACCTTATAGCCTGCATATAATATACTCAATTGAAACAAGAACTAATGAGAGCTCTTTATTCCTTTCAGATATTTTATCAATTTTAATAGAAACCTTTAGATGGACTTTAGTTTCCCTAGATCTCTTGTTTCCTTCTTCGATCGTAGGTGTTATTGTTGAAAACTGAAGGTTCTCTGAGAATTCTTCTTTTTTCTGAAGAAAAGCTTCATATTCCTTTTTTTGCAGAAAGGATACTTGATCTCCTAATACTGAGATGTCATTTGAGCGTATTCGGGGTACACATTTACCAATCGCTCATGCAACCTTAGCATATATCCACTTCTGTAAGAACTACTACTTTGCCAACATAACATGATGTCCTTCTGAAGTTGGTCCGTCCTTTTAAAACGTACTCTAGCTTGTCCTGGTCAATGCCTGGTCGTTGTCTGGGTTCTGTCCTATTCCCACTCCGAACTGAACCCTGCTCTCCATCCGAGAGAGACCTATTGTTGATGGGACAACATATTGTGAACAATTATATCATTATCCACTCTAATTTGACTTTGGTCCGCCACAGGTATTTTAACTTCCTCGGTACCTTCCAAATCTGAGAGGCCTTCTCCAATCCGCTACCTGAGAAGGTGCCCGATTGTGTATCAGGAACCCCACCTCAAATTATACTTAAATACTTGACCGAGTTATTATTATTATTATTTTTTTTTTAACAAAACAAGCTTTTAAATTTTATGAACAATGATAGGAGTGATAACAACATTATTTAAATATCTACTTCTTCAAAGTTTGACAGCTAACTCGGAATATCTTTACTTGTTTTTAAATTAAGTGCTTCTCATGTACTTCGTAGGCGTAACTGCCACATCAATCAAAATCGCTTTCTCTCTCGCTTTTTAAAATTATAGTTATACTCGACTTGTTATGCTGACACGATCGTTTTTTGTAGTTCTATCATAGCATACGCTGTGACTCTCTCTTCTTTTTGATAAGATTTTAATGCATTTTTCAACCTATTTTGGTGTACATTATTTTATAAAAAATTGTTTATATTTAGAATTTAGTCGGTTGGTGTCATCTTGTTTATTTAATCTATGATATTGTAAATTAATATGTACCTATCATTTCTGAAATTAACCTTTTGTAACATGAAGGTTCTCTGTCAAGAATAGTAAAGTTTTCCCAATCAAAAACATGTTTATGGATTTGCCTGTGTCTTGCAAAAACGTTATTCTTTCCATTATTGTGTTCATTGACTCGTACACCAGCCATCCTTTTCGTTTGTCCAACTTAAGAAGCAGGACAATCTTTGCAATTAATTTTGTAAACCACTTTAGTCGTCTCAGTTTTTTGTTTTGGTCCTTACCTCTTTTGATAACGCTATAATTTTAACGATTACTAAGAATTGATGTGATATTGAAATTATTTATTATAGACGAGGTTTTTTCAAAAAGGCCTGGAGTATATGGTAAAATGACTTTCGGTATAAGTTTAAACACGATTTTTAATTTAGGCGCAGTTCATTAGATTTAATGAGGTATAATCGTTTATTGATGTGCTTTTTGATTAAAGAAGGGGGGTAGTTATTGTTAATGAGTAGGGATTTGACAATATCAATATTTTTGATGTAGAAATTTTTGTCAGATAGTTTAATTGCTCGGTCGACTAAATTATAAATTATAGCGATCTTTTGAGAGTAAGGATATTTCGACATGAAATTTAAAAATCTACCAGTAAGGTTAGCTTGGTGTACCAGTCAAAGATTAGTGTGTTGTTTTCTTTTAATAAAAATACATCAAGAGAAGCAATTAATTAATTAATTTCTAATTCGTAGGTAAATTGCAATTTTTCGTTGTAAGAGTTAAAGATATTGATAATTTCTTCAATACATTCACGTGAAACACATGTGATTATGTCCTCGACATATGGATGAAAAAACGATGGTACAAATGATAATTTACTGAGGCATTCAAATCGCAGTCGGAAATAACAATGTCGACAAATAAACCAGAGATTAGGGAACCCATTGGGGTACCATAGTTTTGTTTATAAAAATTTCCATTAAATTTAAAAAACGTGTTGTTCATTAAAAACTCGCAAGAGGTTAGTAAAAGGTCAATCGGAATATTGTATTGTTTTGATATATGTGCGTAACGTCTTTCGATACTATTGAGAACAAGTGTTGTACTAACATTGGTGAATATTTTTTTTTTGTTTTTTTAATTTGTGAAAACAAATTATGCTTATGACATTAATAGATTACAGTTCTGAAGAGGATAGCGGTGCTGTCGAAACGTTAAAACTTCTTGTGTTATTTTTTTAACCAAAATCTACTGACCCAAAAAGATTGATAAATTCTATTTTATATTTATTCACCGGGTGATAAATTTATTAAACGGAGTTTTAATTCTAGCTTCAAAAAGAAAAAAGAATCTTAGTCATGTTAAGTCTCATTTCATCATGAAGTTATATATATAGTGAATTTTCTGTTTCTAGCATCTAATCTTTTCTCATTTTTCAATAATTGACTCTATTGTCTTCGCAAGTCAATACAACAATACAACAAGCCGATCTGTTACTAAGTTTTTTTAATCTCATTATCAATTTTAAATTATAAAAACTAAACTACTTTAACAAAATGTCAACCTAAGCTTAAAAGTTTTTAAAATTTACATTAATTTACTGTTGTGAAAATTAATTAAGTAAATACATTGTTTATAATATGTATTTATTGTTTCAAATTACTAATCATTTTATGATTATAATTTGAGAAACATCCATTAATTAGTTAAGCATAAGCTTCAGTTGACAAAAAGACAATTATTAAATATTATATGTCATTTAATATTTCCAATACAAGTTCTGCTTTAATAAAATTAATTTATGCCTTAATATTAAAGAAACAAATTAAAATTGAAGCACGCTTGATAACTTAGTTTAATATGTAGAATGTAAGGCATTCATCATAAAATTAGAATCTCCCATTTGCTGCAGTCATATATTTCACAAATACGAACTTTGTGAAGCAACTTCCTAACTATAAAGTTTGTTGTCATGCACTAAACAAAAACTTCCCATATCAACTTTGTACAATGAAAGCTGCTCATAATTTTAATTAAAAATGCTTTTTGGCTTATTTCGAAGTTTTATCAAGTATATCTAAAAGCATTTGCTAATTGCCGTCTTTTGTTATTAAATCAAATCCAAATATTAGTATCTGTTTATAAGTAATTACTTCATAATTAGCTTTATAACTATAATTATAAGTGATATCTCGATTTGACTTATTGACAAAAATGAGTTCAAAACATAATTAAATAAAAATTTTACTGAACCTAAATCTTTTTGTCCCATGAAACTGAAAAAGTCACAATCATAATGTTATATGTTAATATTAATTCAAATAAAAGAAAATCATTAAAATTCTCTCCCTTTAGACAAGATTTTTGAAGGGGGATAAAATATACTCTCATATAAATATAAGGCTCCAAGGGAGGGGGTTATAAACCTATTGGTTAAAGTTAAGATACAGCAGAATTTAAAATTGTTTGTTTTTTTGTGCATTATTAAATTGTCCAAAATTTAATTCAAAAATCCAAGCTATTTTTATCATTAATGAAAAATGTAATACGAACATTAATGCTTCTACCAGGTTCTTCTTCCAGAAGTTGACGAGCAATATCTTTACAAGTTGTGCGTGCTGCTGCTGGCACTTTACCATCATCCTCCCAGTAACGACTAGGTGAATGTGCGTACAACGCAGCAGGTGTGGCATGCGTTACCCTCGTTGTTGTTACAAGACCTGTGGATTTGCCTATAAAACAAGAATAATCTTTTAGCACATAAACTAGATTCGTGTGAAATATGCTTTAATAAATGAACACATTTATTTTTACGATATCAGTAAAAAATTTATTCTAACTAGAGTAGACTATTAAAAAATATCCTAAAAATTACAATGCATCTTATGTTACATTCGTGTTCATTTCGTTTGGTCAATAAACGTCTACTTGTCTCTCCAACTTATGTTTTTTCATAATCCAAACACTCTAGTTTGTAAACAACATTAGTATGGTGTTCATATTCAAATTTGAACATTTGGAATCGAACAAAAGTTATGTTCTGTTAGAATACTACACAATTGTATTTTTTCTTCCCTTTCTATTAAAAGAAACAGTATTTTTGAAATACAAGTTATACATTTTTGTAATACATTCAAAAATCTGTGTCACGTAGACAAAAGCAGAATTCAGATAAGAGAGTCAAAATGATAAATCTAGTGGAATTTCAACGTGACCAGATACGCGGTTTCGTAAATCTCGACAAATCTGGGGCACTTTATTTGACTCCGCTGGGCACTTGGAAGATACGGGGCACTTGTAATTTGCTTCTACGTTTAAATGAACAACCTCGACTAAATGCATTGAGAGTAGACTACAGTTTACATCTACACTTGACGAAATATACGACGAAAGGAGAAACTGTGGAGTACTTTAGTCTAGAAATCGAGTCGTGGATCGTATTTTAATTAGGAGCTGGCAATATCTTTTTCTACCCTTTCAATCTTAAGAAATAAACGAGGTTAAAGAAGAGGTAATATTTAATCAGTGAAAGAAAACCAGTAGAGAGTTTTCAACTTAAATATTTTTCCTTCAGTTTTAGTTTTTTATTGAACGAAACCAAACAGTTGGAATTTACACATGTACGAAAACTAAACAGAATAGAAAACTTTTTCCCTTTGTTTGCACTTTATCATAATTTGTTAACGGTTAAAAACTTTAGCAAATTCAACTTTAAATTTCAAAATTTTAAATACCTTTTTAGGTTTTTAGTAATTTTAAATTAGATAGGGGAGAAACGACATTAGAAGGTTTAAAAAAGAAAAGAGTTTTTAAGGCCACGTTACTCTGAACAATTTTGAAAAAATCGAATTTTTTTTTTCATAAATTGCTACTGTATACTCGTAGAAATAGTATAGAATTGGTCCCGAAGGTCAGCAAGACCGAGAAGCAGGTATAAAAGAGTGGGGAGCAAGGCACTTTGCTGATAGGGCCAAAAACAGACTGTTGATCGAGCTGAGCTAGAAGCTACAGAACCGTCTAAGGATCACAGAACTGCTTTAAGAAATGCAAGAATTCTTCAGAATGATGCTTCCGAAGACGAGGAAGGAATTGTGTATGCAGCTGGAATGGATATGTAAGTAAAATTCATATTTTTACGATTTGTCACGTATAAAAACTTTGAACTGATTTTTTCTCCGAACCACGTTTTTTCGCATGGATGACACTCTCATTTCAAAACTATTCCACTTATCGATATGAACCAAACTGCATTTTACTCTTTAGATGTCTGGCTATGGCTTTCAAGCAGAACCAGAAATATTCATTATTATTTAAAAAAGTTATAAACAATTAAAATTGAAAAAAAAGGTTGAAAAAATTCAAAAAGTCCGCCTTTTTGTTTTTTTTCCATTGAAAATGTTTCATTCTGCTTGAGGCCATAGCCAATTCGATACAGAACATGAAACCGTTTTGTTTTTTGCTTTCAGATAATTCTTTCCCAAGAAATTATGTCATCCATCTACGAAGTAGATAACTTTCAGCAGCCATTTTCAAGACCCCCATTTTAAAAAAAAAATTTTTTTTCAAGTAACTTCATGTATGTACTATCATATGTATTTTTCAGAATAAGCTGGCCTTAAAGAAAAGATATGAGGTTATCTTCTTCATAAAATTTAATAAAGAAAATGAAGGGACTTGAAAACTTTTTTAAAAATAAATAAATCACAGTTTTGTTTAGTACTGAAAGTAGCTAAAAAATTTAATTTCAATCCACCAGTTTGTCGTAGCAGTTTTCCAGTTCAGTCTACATTATATGAAAATGGTATATTAAAATTCCAGTAGACTACTTTTAAGTTAATATGAAACGATATAATTATGGACTGTAAAGCAAGAGCGGTAGAATTCATTTATCACTTTTTTTAAAATAAAATTCGAATTGTAAAGTAGATATATTAAACAAGAAAATAGTTGTTCATAATCGACTAGGCGAGATTTTGTTTACCTAAATTATCTCTATTTGTTACGTTTAAAAAATGTACATAATACGTTTCTAAAATGTCCTATAAACGTTCTATGTCTGGTAGAGATGGGACTGGACTAGAGTCTGACCGACATTCTGCGTCAGGTGACGGTCACCATGTTGTCAAACGGACAGACTGGACAGATTCATATTTTTATTATTTATTTGTGTTAAATGAAATAAAAAGGTTTTTTATAGTTGTCATTATTGTTATCATTATTATTATTGTTAATATTGTCTGTTATAAACACAATTATATGTGAAATAAGTCAAATATGTATTTTTATGTGGAACATAACCTTAAATATGTTTTACTATGTTTCCTATGTTTGTATATTTTTGTTAGAAGTTTTATTCATTTATCATAAAATATTTTAATAGAATATTGACTATAATAATTAACTATTAAATTGCGGAAAATAATTTATTAATTGTGGAAAATAGTTAAAAAAATGACGTCAACAGTTGAAAAATTATTGAAGAAAATATGTGAAAAATGACGAAAATAATTGTCAATTGAAACCAAAATTCGAAGAATGACTATATTAATTGACAACTGAAAAAAATAAATATAAAAAATTAAACAAGAAATATCAAAAAATTAAAAATCGAAAAAAATAATTAAAATTGAAAAAAGAATTGAAAATTAAAGGAAACATTTAAAAATTGAAGAATGGAATTAAAATTTAAAGAATATACTTAAAAATTGAAAAAAGGAATTGAAAAAAGCGGAGAATTAATCATTATAAAAGAAAACAATTGAAAACTAAAGAATGGAAATAAAAATTAAAGAATGGAATTCAAAAATTAAGAAAAAAATTAAACAATTGTATTTAAAATTAAAGAAACTAAATGTTAATCTAAAAAATAATAGAAAAAAGACGATAATTTTCTAATATTAAACAGAATAACTGAAAATTGAAAATTGAAAAGTGGAATTTAATTTTGAAGAAGATATCTGAGAATTGAAGAGAAGAGTTCTAGAATTTTATTAAATAATTGAATTGAAACTTTAAAACAGTTTTTATGAGTGGAAAAATAATTGAAAAAATCCGATAGTTATTGAGTATTGAGCAATTAATTGAAAATCGATAAAAATAATTGAAAATTAAAGACAATATTTGATAATTGAAGAATATTATTATGAAAATTGAAGAACTAAATTGGAAAGTAAGTAATACAATAGAAATTTCCAGAAAATAATTGATAATCAAAAAAAATTACAATATGACGAAAATAATGAAATATTAAAAATAAATAATTAACAATTGGAAAAAAATTTTAAAAATGGTGGGAATAATCGGCATTTAAACAAAAATTTTTTTTAAATTAATGAATAATCGTAAAATTTAAGGAGAATAATAAATTGTCAATTGAAAACTGATAAAAATGATAGAAAAGATTATAAAAAATAAATGAATATAATTGAAATCAAGTAGAAACTGAAGAATTGTATTGAAATTTCAAAAAAATAATTGAGAATTGAGAAAATGCTAGAATTATTGAATATTGAATAAAATAATTAAAAGCTAAGAATGCAATTGAAAATTAAAGAAAATAATTAAAAATTAAAGAATGAAATTGAAATTTTAAGGAAATACTTGATTATTGAAACAAAAATTACAAAATGACTAAAATATTTAAATACTAAAGAAAATAATTGAGAAATGAGGAAAATAATTGACAGTTGAAAAAAAAATTCGAAATCTGTCGAGAATGATCGACAACAGAATAAAATAATTAAACAAAATTGAAGAAGAATTATAAAATTTACAGAGAATAATTGTATCTTGAAAACTGTTGAAAATAATAAAAAAAAATTATAGATTTATTTATTAATGAAATTCAAGTTTTTTGTACTGATATTTATAAATTTAAATTTTAATTAATTTAAATGCATTTTTTAAAAAGTATCTGCTTTAGAACAAAAAATATCTATGTACCAAACTTCTGATGTGGACAGAATGAAAGAATGAATAAAAGAATAAAGAATCTTGTAGATTATTATTATAGATATGATTTCTAATTTTACTTATTTAATTATTAATTCTCCAGAAAATCAATTTCAATTTCAATTTTTATTGGAACAAATTTTAGTTAACATTTTAATAGTTAAAATTTTAATCATAAAATTTGGTCTGATTGAAAATTCGATGCAAATTTTTTTTTTTATAATTTAAAGTTTTTATATATTGGTTGAAATTTAAAATACCTAATATTTCTGTATTGTTAAAATTTTAAAATATTTAAAGTTTACTATTATTAGTATTATTATAATTAAAATTTGAATAATTATATTGAATTATATTGAATACTGATTAAAGTTTGAAACAATTTAAATTCGTATTAATAAAATCAAGTTTCTGATTTTTAATTTGTAAATATAAAAAACTAATATAATTTTTATTTTTACCATTAGGAATCAAAATAAACATGAGTTATGAATCTTAAGGAGGTTCTATCTTAAAAAGAATTTACATCATTTTAATCAAATTTGGTTCACTGGTAGATAATGGTGTTATAATATGATGCAGTTAAATTTTTTTTACCTTAAGGTACTTCGGAAAATACATGTAAATATATAAATATATATGACAAACTACTCAATTCCCATAAGAATCAATGTAAAATGTTAACAACTTTTTTTTGTATAACTTTTTTCACAAGTTCCTTGAGGTCTCAAAAATTTAGCTGCATCATTATAAAAGCATTATTTACTAGTAGACCAAATTTGTTTAAAATGGTAATGTTAATTATTCTATTTACGATAGAACCTCCTTAAAACTTCGGTTATATTGCAATGTTGATTAATTGAAATTTGATATAATTTAAATTTGAATCGATAGAAGTTGGGAATTTTTTAATTTGGAAAAATTAAAATTAATATTGATAGAAATTTTGGAGAATAGTTTGTTATTAATTGAATTTCGTATTGTTTGAAGAAATTTTAAGAATAAGGAAATCATATGAGTAGAAGTTTGAAATAAATGAAATTCGCATAGAAGTTAAAATATATCTTGTTCAAAAAACTATTTTAAAAAATATTCTAACTTTTGTAACGTACTAAAATAAATTTTTATTTTCAACTGAAAAACAAAACCTGATTTATTCTCTCAAATTGCTTTGTATTTATTAATTTGTAACAAAATATAAATAAAAATCAATTCACAAAATTTAATCTGATAGCAATGAATTTAATCTAAATAAGTTCATATTAGTTTACTTTCGTATTTAAACTATTCTAGTTAATGAAAAAGGTAATTCTCGCTCAATTTAACGCGCGTATATTTTGCTATTGTTGAAATAATTGAAAAATATTTAATTGGTTTGAAAAATTAATATAAAGTAACTGAATAAGGACAACTTTTTTAATTTTGTTATTTGAAAATCCTAGTTTTAAATATGCTACACATGCTAAAAATTAATTAAAGCTCTTACAATCTCGTAAAAAAAAAATTTTAAACAAAATCTCTAACACAAATTTTAAAAACATTTTAGTACTCCATAAAATTATAAAATAAATTTTAAATCTCGGTAATTGAAAAACTTATTTTTAAATATGTTTACAGATTTTAAAGAAACTAATTAAAAACTGTTAAAATATCCTAGAAAAAAATTTCAACAAAAATTTCTTTTCTGCAAAAATTAAAAGTTTTATTTATTTTTCAATTTTTAAGCAGTTTCCAACTTTCCTAAAACATTATAATAAACAAGTGTGCAATATTACTTATAAATCTACCAAATTTTATGAAAAATTATCTTTCAAATGAAACCAATAAGATTATAAAAAATTCTGCATTATTTCATGTTACTTATTTTAAATTTAAAGAGATAATATTGCAATTTACACTATTTTTACAATATATGATTTTCAACTTGATATCGGGTGATATTTTATTCAGAAAATATAGTTTTGAAACATTTATATACATTGCGTAATTAATTTATTGCATTTTAAAACTAATTAACATAATATTAAAATATGTGTATTTGCCTATTTTTATGTTACACATGATTTCTTTTTTAATCTGTATATGTACATTTAATAACTTAAATGTGTTTGTAAAATGTATTTCTTGCACAAAATAGTGTTCTACATTATTTGCTACATAAAAACAATACATTGTAGTTTTTAAAGTTCCTGCAACTTTTCCCAAGGTTTTAGGTTATGTGACACATAATTTTAGTTAATTCATACTTTCTCACAATTTTCAAGGAAGCTTTTTTCAGAAATTCTTAATTTTTTACATTTTGTTATGAAATATACCTATCAAAATATTAAAAACAATATAAATTACCTAAAATAACAATCTGTCCACTTTGACAGGCCTGACGGACAAAGACGGAGAATTACGGACATTACGGACATTTTCTCAGTCAGCTTTGTCAGGTCCCATCTCTAATGTCTGGTCTTTTGACGTTCATTTGATATGTTTTCGACATCCATCAATGTCCTTAAGACATTTCTTTCTTCGTTTTATGTTAATTTGGTTACTTGTTCACTACCTGCCGTATTTCCTTTTAGAAGTAGGTTTAATGAATCTTCCTATTTCCTTCTTCGTTTTATTATTTATTTGGTCATGGACATAACAAAGTATAGAATTTTATGTATTATAAAAAATGAAGAACTGCTGTATTCTCACTTCAACATCTAAGTTTAAATTTTGTTTTTAAATTTCCCTGAAACGGTTAGTGACTAAATTATGTTTTGAAACAATAACACTCAATTGCCACACCAGTTATGTTTTCATTATAAATTCTTTGTGAAACTGCACAAGAGTATGTTTGTTTATACTTGCATTTAATTAATTACTAGACTTCTGCGTTTAGTCATCTAAGATATAGCTAGGAACAGATTCAATTTCGTAGACGTTAGAAGAAATACGTTTCTTCTAACGTCTAAGGTTTTCTTGACTCTTAACGGTTATGTACCCAGATAGTTAATAGAGAAGCCTCTCCTAGATGTGGGTGGTTTTAATTTCTGAAAAATTGAAATTGTGTAAACTAAAACAAAAATATAACAAATTATTTGGAGTAAAATTCATGATAATAAGTTGTGTGCTTCGTACCCTTTCGATCGTCCGAGAGTTCATCTATCTCCTGCTAATCACTTAAATTCTAATAACAAAAGCGAAAAGACTAACAACTACATCCGTCAAGTGTCCGACTTTCCGTCTTCAGTTCTCTTTCACACATTTTGGCTTCTTTAACTATTTTATTAGTATTTCATGGCTTAGTTCTAAACTAAGTTTCCTTCTTAGTGTTTGGGGTTTTAAAGAAGTAAGAGAAACTTTTTGCAACCTTTGGATGGGTTTCCCTCTGTTTTGCGACCATGTCTGTTATATTTTTCTCTTTTTCTCAATTGGACGAAGCTGAACTCCTGATTGGTGGTGGTTTCGGCTTGTTGGTGTGAGCAAGGGCCTTATGTCGTAGCGGGATAAGTACGCTTTTGGCAGTCACCATGTCAACATCAGCATGGTTGCTTCTACATCGTACTCTCGCAGTATCCTTTTGGCTTCCCACCATTCAGCATGGTGCGGTCGACAGTGTACTCTCGCAGTATCCTTTTGGCTTCCCACCATTCAGTATGGTGCGGTCTACATCGTACTCTTGCATGACTTACTGAATGATTATTGGTTTTTTTTGGTTTGTAAATAACATTAATCTTAACAAGTGTCCTTAGATCAGTATTGATAAAGCAGTTATTCCCTATGTACAATCAGTTAAGAGTTTGTTTTTAGACCTACTCATTCTTGGGATTTGTATGTTGGTCAAATATGTAGAAGAGTCCATGCAACACTTAATCAGCTAAAGTTCAATAGAAAGGATCTTAATATCAAGCTTAGGACACAATTAGTCTCTTCTTTAATACTGACTCCCTTTGACTATTGCTGTGCGGTTTACAATGACCTAACAGACGAACTTAATTATAAACTTGAAAGATTTTTAAACTCATGTATTAGATTTATTTTTGATTTAAAAAACTCCCTTTTACCCCTCTATACCATTAATTAAATTTTGACTTCACAATCTTGACATATCTTTCTTCTTCTCTTTTCTCCATCTCGTCAGACATTTTTTATTTTCTCCTTTATCCTTTTTTATCAATTCCAAACAGTTTCTTGTTAGTCTGCTCTTCCTTCCATTCTCCAGCTTCTCCTCTTATCCAACTGCCCTATTGCTCTGCCTCATCACCAATTTTTTCCTCTCTAGTTTCTCTCTTAACATATATCCCGGGAAAGAGTTACTAACCCCTACCTTAGATAACTGTTCATTCCACCCTCACACTTCTACACCACACCATAACACAGACCATACCAACACATCAAATAACCACACACTCTTTCTCTAATCATTCTTAAACCTTCCCACCACTATACTGCTCTATTATTTTTCCTGCTCTTTCCACTCTCTTTAACATATTTGATAACAGAACTTTCCCTTTATTATTTCTAAACCTCAACACTTTTGTTATTTCGACACGTACACATAAACCTTTCTGTTCCAAAAATTTTTTTAATTCATTTAACAGTAACCTTATTCCTCTTTTGTACTCCGCTATTAACATTAGATCATCTGCGTACGCCAATGAGAATTCCCTTCCCTTTCCTAATATTACATCTCCTTTTATTCTCTTTGCTACCTTCTCTTCTAGATCTGCTATCAGTAAATTGAACAGGATCGAGCTCAACGGGTAGCCTTGCCTCAATCCTTTTCTAAACTAAAATATCTTCCTTATCTTTCCTCATAGCTTAACCCTTCTTCTCGTATCCATATACAACTCGATAATCCTCTCTAGTAGTCCCTAGTCTATCTCTGTTTTTTCAGAACTTCCCATAAGGTTCTTCTATTTACAGATGGAAACTTTGGTGTTGTTTCAAAATCCACGAGAACCGCGATCTGTTTCCCCTTTGTTTTTTTATAAATTTCTACTTACTAAAAAATTCAGTGTATATATATATATATACATATATTGTCGACCGTTCTCATCTCTTTTATAAATCTCACTTGATTATCCGGAATGCATCCTAAATCTTCTAACCTTTTTTCTTACCTCTTCCTTATTATATGCGCATACATCTTATAGTCCACTGTCATTAATGTGACTCTCCTGTAATCCTCTACCTTTTTCCTTCTCCTTTCTTTTTTACTGGGACTATCAGACCCGTTTTTCATTCCTTTGATCTGACTTGCCCTTTTCATACCATACTTATTATCTTTTGCACCTATTCTCTTACTCTCTCGCCACCGAATTTAATAGTCTCTCCTTCTACTTCATCCCAACCCGCTGATTTATTTCTCATTATCCTTTTTAGAAATTGCTTTCCCTCCACTATAGTAATCCCCTCACCCCTTTAACTATATCTTTCCTCACTTCACTTCTAATCTATCCTTACACCCCTCCGCTCAAGTCTTTAAAATATCTTGTCCATTTCTCTATCTTTATATCTGTATTTATACCCTCCTTTTGTCTCATCTCTCAATTTATTACCTCCCATACTCTCCCTTCCGCTATTCCCCCCTTCCATGCCTTTAAAATAAGAGCTGCCTACTTTTTTATCTTTAATAGAACTAAAAAATAATAAAAAACCTAAAATTCTGTAGAGTGGGAAAAATTGGCTAGATGGCACTGTATAATTATGTGCAAAAGACTTTAATGGATTAACTTTAATCGTTTCTTAAAAAAAAATTCTTTAGAAAGTGATTTTTAGATCCGTTTCTCAAACTCCCTTCCTCTTAATGTATTTGCTATATTTCGTGAGGAAACAAGCGTAATCTATAAGCAGTAACAAACCCATAAGATTTTTATTTTTGAATGGGAATCAATGAAACAATTCAGCTTTGGATTCTACACCGACTACAGACTTAAATTTCATTTTGAATAATTAAATTAAAAGCCGTGTTTGACCTGTTTGTTGTAAACGTTTACAAATTAATTATTTGAAATATTATTCTCCCTTTATAGAATCATTTTCCTTTATTATTTGGGATATGATGTTTGCAAAATTTAATTCTAATGAAACAGTAAGCCGATGAGTAAAAATGATTCCATATTAATGTTTATATAACAATATATAAATATTATAAAAACAATTAAATCCGTAATTTTATCCGTTTTTTGATATTTTTGTTATTTATATTTTTTTCTACTAACAAATTTTTGCAACGTTTTCCGAAAAAAAGTAATAACTCAAAATTCGTTGGCTATATATTAATCCTGATTTTTTTAATAGTTACCTTCTTATTTCTAAAAAAAAATATTTGTATTTTTAATAATAACCCAGATAACGCCGGTTACGCCGTGCACTGACCGTCTGTGCTTCAACCTAGAGCCTTTAATTTCGGATCAAGTTTAAATTTTCTTTTTTAAATTGAAGCTTAATAAATTTTTAAAAACTTTGTTGAGACAAGTTTAAAAAAAATTTGTTATTTTTATATTAAAAATTTAATTTAATTAAAAAATTAAATAATTTTTATATTTCACTCGTTTATCCTACGTCCCTTAGTGACATTTTATCAAAATCTTATAAAATTAATAACTTTAATTACTAAAAAAGAAAATTTTATATGTATAATAAGTAAAATTTTTTCATTCCCCTGATTATTATAAACAAATTATAATTCTAGAGGCATATATTTTATATTTATTGAGATTCAGGTCAATAATAATTTTTTTTACTCTCTGATCACAAAATAATATTATTTTTATATGAATAATGATCACTAAAATTATTTAAATAATTTATTGATATGAACAAATATATAAATAAAATTACTTCAGACTTTGATCTTATTATTTAGAATCATATCAGATAAAGTTGATAACATTACTTTCGTTAGACTGCAATTATCTATAAATAATAGATAACTTTTTTACATAAATAATTTTTATAAAAAAATTGAAACCTTAATATTATGTATTTAAATCTAATAAAAATATAAATTTTTTTTATACATTTGTATGTAACAAAAAGTTATTTGAATAATTTTAGGGACCATTGTTCATTAAAAAAGAATATTATTTTGTAATTAGATAGTAAAAAAACCTTTAAATATCATCCTCAATGTAAAAAAACACCAAATACTTACCTGTAGTACTATAATTTGTTTATAAAAATCAGGAATATGGAGAAATTTTATTTATTATATGTAACATTTTGCTATACAGAAAGTAAAGTTATGAAATTTATAAAATTTTGATGAAATGTCACTAAGGGACATAGGTTAAACGAGTGAAATATAAAAAGTTAATTTTTTTATTTAATTGAAACTTTAATAAATAATTAAAATTTTGTTTAAAAAATTGTCCTTAACCAAGTAGGTAGGTAAGGTAGGGTTCTAGAATGTCAAAAGAATACTCAAGTAATACAGGCGGGAAAATGTATTGGAGTTACGAAATTTTAAAGGTAAAACAAGAAGGGGAAAGGATTGTAAAATTATTAAATGTAAGGACAGTATCGACTTACTCGAGTTAGTCAAAACGTTGGTTAACAGTTTCTACAAAGAATGGACAGAAGTGTAGGACAATATAGAGATTGTTAGGGATAAAGAAGAAAGAAGATGTAGGCAGTTTGAGGTAATAAAAGAGGAGATAAGCGGGATTAAAAAGAAGGTGGAAAGGTTGGAGGAAAATTGGAAAAAGGTAAAAGAAAATATGTGGAAGAGAATGAACAGGTTAGAAAAAGAAAGATCGAATTGGAGTGAGGAAGTTCAGAAGAATGAGATGGTTTGATTGAAGGCTATAGACATAGGGGAAAAATAAGGAAAGTAGAGAGAAGATTGGAAAAGGAAGAGAGAAGAATTTGGGTAGAAAAATGGAAGAGTTAGTGAGTCAGGTTAAGCTTCTTGAGAAGGAAATAAAAAAGAGGAACATCGTTATTAAAGGTTTAAAAGTTGGGTGTAGGAAAGGCAAAGAGAAAGTAGAAAATTTGCTATCAGGAATTCGGGCGAAGGTTACAATTAAAAAGGTTAAGGGAATTAGAGGAATAGATTTGGAGATAGGAAAATTGTGGGTAGTGGAGTTGGAAGATGAGGAGGGCAAATATAAAGTAATGAAATTTAAGGGAAGGTTAAGAGGTAGTGGAAGAGGATAGATGAAGACAGAACATGGAGAGAGAGAAGGATAAGGTGGTTCTTGGAAGAGGTGGCGTGGTCAGAGAGAAGGAAATGAGGTGAATTAAGGATAGGGAAAGAAAGTATATGGGTAGACGGAATAAGATGGGAAGTGAGAGAAGAGGCAGAAGAGTTTATCAAAGTATGATTGTGTATAAGTGTGGAGTGCATGAATTGTGGAAAGAGTAGGGGTGAATAACTAAAGAGGAATAAATGGAGAAATAGAAAAAAGAGATGATAGTGAGTGATAGTGTAAAGAGTGAATGGAAAAGAAAGAATGGTAAAATGTAAGAGGGTGGCCGATAACAGGGATAAAGCCAGAATTGGCAAAAGGTACAGAAAATGGAAGCAGAGGCACTTGGCGGATAAATGGTTAAAATAGGTTAAGATGGCGTTTAGATTTAAGTGCATTAGAATTGTAAATAGGTAGTTATAAGAAAGTTATTGTAATCAAAATGTAAAGGAAGCGGAGCCCTCGAATCCGTTAAAGGGAGAGTAAATAAAGTATATAAATTAAACCTTTTGCTCTAGAACCTATAAATAATTCCAATTGTTTATAAAATTGTTATTAAAAATAGTGTCTTTTTGAAATTTTCATTTCATAATTATATGCATTTAAAAGGGTATATTTTTTTGACTACCAAAATAATCAGCATTAATTTACTAACTAACATTACTTTCACTAACAGTCGTGAAATAAGTATCTACTTGAAGTTAATTGCATTCTTTTATAAAAAGAGAGTTGTAGGATTTAATTTTTAAAAAATTGACGATTGATTAATTTTGGAGCAATTATTCATCAAATTTTAGTCAGAATTACAGAAGAATGTATTAAGTTTTTTAATGTAATTCAGAAATTTCATGAACCAAGTGTTAAGCTTACATTAGAGTTCTTAAGTAAACATACCAGACTGAGGTTCCAAGTCAGGTAAGAATTAGGTCATACCGAAATTGTGAATTTTAGTATTTTCTCTCTAGGAAGGAATATAATAACTTCATCAAGGAAGTACTTACTTCATCTAATATGTTGTATCTAGATAACAGAAGACAAGGTGTTTAGAGAAGTAGTAAGGAAATTCATATTTTCCATTTGTGATGTAATTTTTAGAAAACTTTGTCATTCTAACTTTTAATAATTTTAGTGTTCAAATAGGGTGATATACCTCGGATTTTAATGAAACATGATATACTTATGTATCTCAATGCGCTGATTACGAAAATTATAGTAAAAATTTGCTCAATGTTGCGTCCGGAAGTTGTTTAAACTGTTTAAAGTTGTATGGAGAATTTCTTACAAGATTTAAATGGGTGGTTTATGGCCTTCTGTGGGAATTGTGAAACAATACTTAATCTGTCATAAAATCTTTAATTGAGTTTAAGGTTCCTATTGATGTAGGAGTTCCCCTGTTCTCTGGCCATGCCTGCCCTCCTTCTCTCTCTCTCTCTCTCTCTCTCTCTCTTTCTCTCTTGTTGGGAGCTCTCCCACTTTTTTTGGTCTGTCAGCGGGCCTGATGTGATAAAGCAGTCCAGTTCCGTTTTGGTCTTGATACAGTGCACATCATGCGCGTTCTTCCATACATTTCCTAACGGCTTCTTGACTGTCTTTCCAATTAGTATGTATACCGGATGTACAAATGTGACGTATTCGTAGTTTAGAACAGCAAAAAACTTTTATTTAAAAAAATCTAAAATGATGTGCGTTTTTGAAGTACCACCATCCAACATGTCTAACAGAAGTCTTTTCTGAAGAAAACGTCCGTCTTGGTTGACGATTGAGAATAAACTCTCAAACATTTTGGTTTTACTTAAATTTATAAAAAAATCTGTTGTCTTGACAACATTAAGAGTGAACTTAAATCTACATTAATTAAGTCTAGGAAATCATACTTCTTTTGTCAATGTTTTTTTTTCTATAATAATAGAAATTAAAGTTTAAGAAGTTTTATACAGTTGTGTTGGACAGAAAATTGCATTATTTGTTTATGGCATATTCTTTAAGTACATCTCTTTAAGAATATTTTCAGCAAATTTCATAAAGATCGAGGCATTAGAACTGTAGTTATAGACATTTGTAGAAGACCACTTGCGCTACGACAGTCGAATTATGCAGCTGACGCTCGGTGTAGACTTGGTATAGACAGCAATATATCGATGTTTTTGAGGCTACAGAGAATGCAGAAGGAGTATTACACGGACCTGGAATCGGTGACTCGGTATAAATTGTAATAACTCATTTTTAAAAACGAAAACTACAAACTTTAAACGCTATTATCTGAGAATCTTGTTTTTACAAAATTACCCTTGCGGTGAACATGATTACTCAAAAACTATCAACCCGATCTACACTAAATTTATACCACGTATTAATTATCTTAAAAGCTAGTAGCTGAACAAAGGACTTTAATTTAAAAAGAAATGTTTTTCAAGAGCAAACAATCAAAACTTTAAAAATTTCAAAAATTGAATTTTTTGGTAGGGTCGGATAAGATTAGATAAGGTCGAATCGGATCAGACAGGGTCGGGTAAGGTCAGGTAGGATAAAATAAGGTCGGATAGTCAGGATAAGGTCAGATGGATAATATATGGATTCAATAATCGAAAAATCGAACATAGGAATCGACAGTCCATATATTATTATCAAGTCAAGAACAATTAGTCAAATTAGGTTTAATTCAGAACGGTCAGTTATTAAATAGTGTAAAAAGCAAATATCGAGTCAGTTTTTTTAAATTAAATGTCAGGAAAGCCTTGTCGAAGCAGAAAAATGGCCACTGTACCCAAAAAAAAGTTTCTAATATATTTCGAGTAGGTTCAATTACAAAAAAGTATTGACGAGGCTAAAATTAAGTAGTTGTATGATTTGTAAAGAATTTCCTACCACGACAGATTGGGGGATTATCGATAAGGATGAGAAATATACGAAACATATAGTGTTGGAGATTTGGTCGATACGCTCGTAAATAAGACTTGGAATTGAGAAGATAAAAGCACCCTAACAAAAGATGACCTGAGGGTATTTATTGGATTAGAAGATCAGCTTTTGCGCTAGCACATCGTGTGAGTCGGTGCCGACACCAAATGTTGTGTGATTAATCAACGCAGCAATTCATCTTAAAGGCTGAATTGAGATGGCAGATTTGATCTAGTTCATTAGCTGAACATATATACGTAATATTTACGTAATGAAAAACGTGATGTGCTTCAACAGCATATGCAGATTGCTAAATAATGTACTATTTAAAGCTTCAAAGTATGAACTTTTAACAAAATATTGCCAATATCGAAATTAAATTGTAGTTCAATTTAGTTTAATATTAAAGTAGGGGATAAACGGGTAAAATGACTGCAAAAGTTTGGAGTAAGAAAAAGTTATTTACTGATATTTTTGGAAAATAGAAACCATTACACATTAAAGAAAAAATATTTAAGAGCAAAGTAAGATAGTTATTTGAAGAATTTATCTAAGATAATATAGAATAAATTATTTTTAAAATATCCAGGTTGAAATTTGACAGTTTTGATAAGTTACAGGTAAGTTTCCGAAACAAAGATAATGTATGAAAATGCTAATAAAAATAAAAATGTTTCGTCTAATTGATTTCCGCCATAATATATCATCTTAACGAAAAACGGTGCTTTATAAAGGGCAAGACAAATATAAAAAGCTTAAAATGACGTGTAAATTGTTCTACCTGGTTCTCTTTTACTACATTTATTTCACCAGAATTTAATTTGAAAATTACAACTTGAATTCGTATGCTATTTTCGATTTTATTTTTGATTACGGTGAGTGTTATTGAATAAACGGTATGTGATTTATGTTAGCAATCATTACGATGCAAATAATGTGGATTTTAATCATTTTTTGTACAAAATAGAATAGCATTCATGATAACGGGTAATCAATGTAAATTTATGCGCAATTCTGGCTTAATAAATCAAATGAAGAATTACTGTATAAAATAAATTTGCTGAAAATTTTATGTTATTTGTTTTCATTGTGTCGTTTATAATTTAATTTTAAAATTATTTTTGTGTGAGCTTGATTTCACTGTAAACGCTCACATATAAAAGTAGGTTCTAGATTCGTAGCAGCAATCTATATTTTCGCCTAAGTTTCAATGAAGAAAGTTAAGCAACTTCTTAAGTTCTTTACTCTTTTCTTAAGGCAAAAGATCAACTGCTTACGGTTCGCGTGAAATTCAAGACACGATTCTTTAAGAAAATAAAAGAGAAAGGTAAATCGTAGAAACCCAGGTCTCTTTTCAAGCTCCAGCTGCAAAGTTTATTTCGTATGCTTTTCAACTTTTTTACACAAAGGAGTTAGAAATATTGTTTTTATGCTTTTAAAATTGAGTTTTCATAGTTAATTGATACGAATATCCACTTTCCTTTTAAAATTTTCATTTCATTTTTAATGACTCAAAAAAGGAATATAATATTGCAACTTAAATTCTAACACAAGAGTTGTTTCGTATTTTCTTTTAAACTTAAAAAATATACGGAATTACCTCGCGTTCTTTCATTACGGCACAAAATGTATCACAAAGTATGTTTTTTGAGAAAAAAAATACAAGCCAACGTTAAAATTATGACTGCGGATTTGGATTATACGACATAACCAAAACAATATGCGTATACTAATTGTTTATGAAAATTTATTGATTTGTATAGAATTTATAAAATAATTTATCTTTAGATGAATAGTGAAAAAGTCCCAATGAAAAGTCGAACATTTGACGAAATTCGTTAATTGTTAGGTACTTCTTTAAACTTTAAGAGAATTGTTTACGTTTTAATATTATTATTAATTTGTACAGGAAAAATTGTTGAAATACTGTATGTAATTAATTTTAATTGATACAGTTATTTGTTTTTATACAAGCAAAATGGCTCCTAGTGAGTTGTGGTTAATGAAATGTTAAATTTTCCTATCAGCAGTAATGTTAGAAACATTTTCAGAGTCGATAGGAATTACGTTTTTCAGTTCCCAGGAGTTTCATATTTGTTCGTTTAATTAACTCGAATGAATTCAATTACCTCGAAACACTCGCTCAGCGATCAGACTCTGCATAATTAAAGTTTTGAGTCGTACCTGTCTTTGAATTTGCAGTTTGTTACTTAACTATTCTTTTTATGAATAAAGTCGTAAGGAAGCATTTGAATATTTATCAAATATTATTATTATTATTATTTCTGCTACTGAAAGAAGTTTCGATTTACTGTTACTGCAATAAGAATTTAAATTTTTATTTAATATAGTACATTGTACAATAATTAAGGGACGGACATAAGCAATTCTTCATCTGTGACAAGTTGCACATGATACATTTCTCAAAAACTGCATAGAAATTCAGAGATGCGTGTAACTTGTATGTGACAAAAACTCAGAAAACAAGAAATTAATGTATTGTCAAAACAAAAGTTACTGACAAGTATTTGTAAATTATTAAATGGTTACTCAAAATATTAAATGTTCTTAACAAAATTTTTTATTATTTATTATTTGTAAAATATATTTTAGTTACCTTGTTTTTGTGCCCAATTCATTAAGGAGGGAACTTTAGAATTGAAGGCGGAGAAACAATTTTCAAAGCGGGCTGATGAATCTAATCCTACTGTCTCATAATTTGCTTTCACCCCACACAGAAGAGCAGTTGCACACGCTGAGGATTCTCCTACTTGAGCATCCATATTAAATGTCTGAAAGCAAAATATTATAAATGTTATTTTTCAAGTAGATTTTATTGGAAATATTATAATTACACTTTAAAGATTATTATTAAGGTTTTTTCCTTTTGTAGGTACAAAAAATCATACCAATTCTGTTGAACCCAATTGATTCGATAAAAATCATTTCCACTCTGCTTGACAGGGCTAGGTACACCCTCATAGTTTACTCATAAAAATAAATCGGTGTCGTTGTCGGCAGGTCGATTATGGATTATGATAATCAGAATTTCTTTGACCTCGGAAGCAGAGAGTGGAAACCCAGAATGCATAAATCTTTGACGGTATTACCCGGACGGAAGTAAAGGGTCTCATATAATACTGCTGACGTACTTGTGGTTTCCCACTGGGAGGTTGAACAAATTAAAAATACAGCAGGTACAATTTGACATTTGAAATAAATTATAATTTTTACTTATATTTATGAAAACAAATATCAGTGTTTAATTTAATATTAATAATTATTAATTTATTTTTATTTATGAAATGGCATTAATATTAATACACGAGTAATATATATGGCTACTGAAGGGATAAATACTTCCTACTATTTGATTAGCAATTTCAAAGTGATGTGACTTTGACTTTTAATTGTGTAGTTTCTATTTGATTCCACTAAATCTGCTATTAACGACTGTGATGCATTTTTCAAGATTATGTTTGATGTTTAATGTTTCTTAATTTAATTTTAAATATTTAATCAAAACCAAGTAAACAATATAACAACAAAACTCGGACGCCAAGTTATTTTAATAAAAAATAACTAAACAATAATAATAGTAAAATAAAAGATCAGTTAAACTAATCAAATGATTCTAATCTTTAATTAAAATATAATAAAGCCACGACTAACTCATAATCCGGAGAGTGGGGAGTAAGAAGCAGCAAAAAACTAAGAATTTAAATTAAACCACAACATAACAAATTTATTAAATGGAAACCATTTCAAAAGGTTACAAGAAATCAAAAAAAGCCGTCCGCATAGCGAAGCCATTTACAAAAGTACGCGCACTGAACACTGACTCAAATTTAAAGTTTATTCGGAGATCGACTTCATCAGATAAATATATAAAAAGTCTATAATGGAGCTCATCTGATAGGGCTCAATGGCCACGAATAGAGCTCCGGCACTTTTTTTGTTACATTTTTGTAAAGTTTCTAGGACCTTTTAATAAACAATACTACCAACCGGTCGAACACACCAGATCAGAATACTGACGACAGCGAGAACGTATTGTCGTTAAGTCGGTATGCGGCGACACATGCGCCGCGGTACCGCTCTCACGAAACACATTTCAAAATCGAGCGGCAAACGACCAAGGAACGTAAATCAGGTGTAGTGGATCATATTTTGGTCCTGGCACTCTTGAAAGTACGGGAGTCATATCTGAACCCATGTGCCAGGACAATCCCACGACGATCAGAAATTCCAATCACGACAATGACAAATACTAGGATCACCTCCTCGACGATTCATTATGATGTGGAAAACTCTACATCGGAGTCAAGCAGTGTTCGTGCGTGTAAAATAAAAGTGCGAACATTTAATGTTTATCGCTCAAAACAAATAATTGTCCGATCTGACAAGTTGGCAGGTAAAAACCGGAAGTTAAAATAATAATATTAACTAAATCTTAAATTTGACAAGAATCAAAATGAATATAAATTAAAGTGAATTTTAAATGTTCAATAAAATTAAATAATGTAAACTCAAAATAATAACAGACACAAATCGCCAAGTTTGCATTAAGGCTGAACAATAGCTTGGAATTGATTCCAGATTGGTGTGTAATAATTTATGTTTTAATTAATTTAAAAATATTGTGCGCGGTAACTTTTAACCTCGTCACATTACTTATATTAGGAGTATGCCCTTTTGGTCAATGGTCAAATTTTGCTAGTCAAACCTATATAACCAAACCTCACTTAAATTTACTGCAGTTTTGCCAACCTTCCTTGAAGTTTGTAAACTTTAAATTACCGTTTCTAAATATTCGTAACAGGAATATCTTTTTGAATGACTAGCAATAATTCATTATAAATTAAAATTCTTAAAAGATTCCCATTATTCCAGAAGTTTTTTCACAACACAGTCATAAAAATGGTATTATCCGTTCCTCCGTAGATAAGTAGAAACAGAGGGCCAATATTGTACCCTGTTCTGAATTCCTATCACGGTTTAATAATTTCCTTCTGGGAAAAAATTAAATCTAATGGATCTGTTGTGGTGGCGGCGAAACAGAAGCCTCTATATTTGACCCTACCAATAGAGTCTTGAAATCATAATAGAACATTTTAGATGTTGATATGGAAGCCTTCGTCAGAGAGATCTAACTCTATTTCCATTAGTAAACGTAAAAAAGAGATTTATTTGAAAATTATTTAAGTTGACCTTAAGATTTTGTCAATGAAATGTTTATGCCATGTAGCCGTCAGACCCTTAACTTTTGTTATTCTTTTGGATTCATTTAAATAAATATGTTCACTTGTGATTAAAGTTAAATCGTGGTTTGTTACTGCTCCTTATCCCCCATTCTCCAAACTTTATTTGTTTTTTTTGTGACGTAGTTTGTTTATATTAATTCATTTTATTAGTCTTATGTTTCTCTTTTGTTTAATTATATACCATTTAAATATTTTAGTGCGTAGGGTTCTGACAGTTATTCTCCACGTTTTAGACCATTAGCTGGTTATTACTTTAGGACTTCTTCATTCTATTTTTCAGCTATGTTATTTTCGTTTGGCGCATGCATTGTCAACCACAAGTGGTTTTGACCCAATTATTCTATTTACTTTTCTTTTTTGAAATATATAAATTAAATATTAATATATGAATATAAAATATATTAATATTTAATCCTCATATTATTTTTGGTTTGACATATTGGCGCATTGCGGTCTCGTCATGGATTTGCTTAATTTAACTTCGCGCCTAGTGGGATCGATTATTTGTTACTTTCATCTGAAATTATATGTCTACGATAGACTTAGGTCTATCGTTTACTTTGACAAGTTACATTTTTTTCGAGCGTGCTATATTTTGCAGAATAAAGGCGTTTCCATGCTTTCGGATGGTTTCCAGGAGAAGAACATTTTTCTTTTTATTTTCGACTTCTATCGTCTCTTAAAAGGGCACATCAGCATTAAATTATTAGGTACCCGTTAACTGAAATTTTGGTTTCGCCTTTAAAAATGACGTTCTCACCGTTTCTGCTGACCAGACAGAGTTTGAAAATCATCGACTTGGCATTTGAACTGATGAAGGGTTCCTGCCGTCGTACTAAAATTGATAATTGTCAATTTCTCGCCATGCTACGTTATTCTCGGATATTTACCTATACCAATTGGAATTTTTTTTACCTCTGAAAAGAAAGTTACTGCAACATTGATAAATTGTCTATTCTATTAAATATTATATTTTTCCGACAGTTTTTATCTGTCCCAAAAAGTAACTTATATAAGACTGATTTATTTGACATTTTATTTCCAGGAAGCATTAAGCCAAAGAAGTTTTAATAAAATTAAAAGAAAAGTTCACTTTACAATTTTTAAGTGCTGTGACGCGGTAAAAAGTTACGACGCAAAATATTTTTAAATTAATTTAAAAATAAATTATTACACACCAGTCTGGAATCAATTCTAGGCTATTGTTCAGTCTTAATGTAAACTTGGAGATTTGTGCCTGTTATTATTTTCAGTTTACATTATTTAATTTTATTAAATATTTAAAATTCACTTTAATTTATATTTATTTTGATTCTTGTCAAATTTAAGATTTGCTTTGATGTGGAGTTTTCCATATCATAATGAATTATCGAGGAGGTGGTCCTGGTGGTTGTCATCGTCGTGGTTGGCATTCCTGATCGTCGTGAGATTGTCCTGGCACATGGGTCCAGATGTGACTCCCGTACTTTCAAGAGTCCCAGGATCAAAAGATGATCCACTACACCTGATTTACGTTCCTTGGTCGTTTGCCGCTCGATTTTTAAATGTGTTTCGTGAGAGCGGCACTGCGGCGCATGTGTCGCCGCATACCGACTTAACGATAATACGTTCTCGCTGTCGTCAGTATTCTGATCTGGTGTGTTCGACCGGTTGGTCGTATTGTTTATTAAAAAGTCCTAGAAACTTTATAAAAATGTAAGATAATAAGAGCCGGAACTGTATTCGTGGCCATTGAGCCTTATAAGGTGAGCTCCATTATTAACTTTTTTATATTTATTTGATGGAGTCGATCTCCAAATAAACTTTAAATTCGAGTCAGTGTTCAGTGCGCGTACTTTTGTAAATGTCCGTGCCATGCGGCCGGCTATTTTTGATTTCTTGTAACCTTTTGAAATGGTTTCCATTTAATAAATTTGTTATGTTGTGGTTTAATTTAAATTCTTAGTTTGTTGCTGCTCTTTACTCCTCACTCTCCGGATTATAAGTTAGTCGTGGCTATATTATATTTCAATTAAAGATTAGAATGATTTGATTAGTTTAATTAGTCTTTTATTTTACTATTATTTTTGTTTAGTTATTTTTCATTAAAATAACTTTGGGTCCGGGTTTTGTTTTTATATTGTTTACTTGGTTTTGATTAAATATTAAAAATTAAATTAAAAAACATTAAACATTTAACATAATCTAGAAAAATTCGTCACAGTGCTTTTCGACAATTTGTGATATTTATATCAACAATTTTCTATATATACTGTGACAGTTCTCTTTCTAACACACGCAACTAGCAGAAACATTGCGTGTGAGAGAAAAAAGCTACTGATTTACCAAAATGGTTGATTAAAGTTTTTCACGATCCCGACTTTTAAGCCACGTTCTTCCGGCTTACGAGACACATTCGCGAAGCCTGTTTAGATTTTTTTGCCGCGAGTTACATTTTGATTCGTTGACGTCTCGGACTCACTTTGTTCGCCCTCAACTGACACTCGTGTAGAAACATCAGTATTGTTGTTCTTTTTTTTTGCCTTCATGTAAATTTTCAAATTTAATTTTTTTTAACTGAAATTTATAAATTTTAAACAGGCTACACTTGAAGCTTCTTATAAATAATTTAATTAAATCATTTTTTGATTAACCATCATTCTGGTTTTTAAGCAATGCTGTTATAACATAGTAATGCTTCAACAATTTCAAGGTATTTACTGATCCAATCAAATTGTAATATTAAATTAAAATTTCAAAATATTGTAGGCAACAACAAAAACTTAAAAGTCTTATTAATTGATATAATAAATAAAAAGTTTATAAGTTTTTATAACGTCATTAGCAAGATACAATAGAAGTTTATAGTTTTAGTTTTTTTTATGATGTATAAAGTGTTGTATTATGAATCAATGAAGTTCATTATATAATGTTTTCTCAGCATTAAACCTAGTTTTAATGAGCCGTGTAAAATGAATTATATTATGGTTTTCATGTGATAGCACGTTTGAATTCTAGACACTAGTTGATTATTGTTTATACGTGTTTAATACCACGTTTCACCATATATATACGCGACGTCTCATTAGAAGCTCTGTAAACACACGTGCGTACGCAGAATGTACATAATACGTAGATCTGGCGTGACGCATGATTTATGCGTATCATGTACACAGAATGTCTGCATACAAATTCGGAGTTTAGAAAATAATTACCCCTACAACAGGTCAACTCAGAGACAAATGCAAACTACATAACCTTTTGTCTATTTCAACAAAGAGAAAGTTGTATTTTTGGTAAAGACGGATTTTTCAATAATATTTAAAAGTATCTATCTGTATATTTTATATTTACAATAGAAAAGAATGGATCAATAGCTAAATTTGAATTTATATCAGTTTTTTATACAAATTAATATTGTTAGAAAGTGTTTGATGAGATTTCAAAGAAATTCACAGCACTTTTATATTTCATGAAGGATAGTTCATTCTTTATACAAATTGAGAATACGTCACATTTGTTCACCCGTTATAAACACAAATTAGAGAACCAGTAAAGAAACCGTTGGAAAATGCACTGGAAAACCTGCTAGATGTAGAGTGTAAAAAGATCGAAACGGAACTGTAAGATCGTATTAGACTCAGCTGACTGAGAGACGGGGAGGAGGGGAGAGCTCCCACCAACGATTCGATGTCCATTTTTTTTACTTGAATATTTTTTCTTCTAATACTTGATTTAAGACGACATGAGCACCATACCGTGAGAGATTCTAATATTAAATTTTATGCAAATATGTTAATATCTTCTAAGTAGTCTCCAAGGTCTTGTTAAATATTGGATCCACGCTACTTGATAGGACATTCAAAGGTTTAAGTTCAAGTTACTCCGATCTGGCTAGCAAGGGGATTTAAAGCTAATTTGATAATGATGAAAATTATTATGTGCTCCTCTTATGTAGTTCAGCGATCTCTTGGATAAGTTGTTACTATTTTTCTAATATTATTTTATGAAGTTTGATGATGTTTGTTAAGTTATTGGAGGTTAAGGGACAAGACCCCGACAATTGTGAGATTATATTTATTCTAAAATCTTATAATTTTTTGGTTTGTTTAGCTAAGCAATTGGTGACGATGCGATGTAAGTAAAATCTTAGGGATTTGAGTTTAAAAAGTTAAAGGAAGTTAAATAAAGATCATCAGTTTGAATTCGGGGAATTAGTGCGCCATGTTTGGTAGACGAAAACGCATCCAATAAGAAATCTCTCATAAGATTTATTGATTTTGTGAACCGTTAATTTTTAAGTTTTCTGAAGAAATTGTATTTTAATTTAATTTTAATTTATCACTCGACTGTATTTAATACTGAAGATAATTATAACGATTACTTCGAATCAGGTCAACAAAATTAAAAAAAAACTTTTTTTTATGTTTCAACGACACAGTCGACTTCTTCAGAAACGTCAAAAGATCAATAAAATAATTTTCTTTTGATGTTTCTGAAGTATGATGCATATGTTAGATTTGTAGTTAGTTCATCTGCAGGTAAGGTTGGTTTCAGAAATTTAATTCTCTTTCGTTGTGATCTCTTGGCGATATTTTTAACGATATTATATTTCTCTGAGAAAATTAATGTTTACTGAAGATGTATAATCTTAATTAATGTATATAATCTTAATTGATGTTTTTTCTATTTGGAGTGGTCATGAAAGTTAAGTTTCTCTTTAAGCATTCGTTTTAACTTAGTGGTAACTTAAAATTTGTTAAGCTATTTGTTAAAACCTATTTGTTCATTGCACAATAGTCTGAAAATGTTCTGTAACTAGCAAGCTAATCAACTTATGATTTTTCTAATAATAAAGTAAATTTGAAAACAAAATGTATGCCCCTCATTAAATATCTATAAAAATTTAAGATTAGAAAAGTGTTAATCATACATGTCGTTGAGTTACTAAAAACATTGTTTTATTATTTTTATTGTAGTATTAATTCGATGGGTTTCTGGGACTGATATGTGTTAAAGCTTTTGTATAAAATATCACTCTATATGCGCATGAGAGTTTTCTTCTATCTTTTCTGCACAAAGCACCTTTGATTATCACATTTTTTTGTAAAAAGCATTTTATATACCTGAAGCAAAGGAAAGGAAAAAATCTGATAAAGGTAAGTTTGCATCATAAAAAATATAGCCTTTAAAGTCAAAAAGTACGTAAACCACAGAATCTCCGGTGGATTATTTCCGCAACTTTTCTTGTTAGAAAATTGTCGGCACTACGTATTTCTAGTTTTCCTCAACCTTTTAGCCACCAATAGCATTTTCCCGTCTTTCACTTTCCTTCAAGCTTCTGGATTTGAAAAATGTTGTTGAAAAGGGACAATTTTTGGAAGACTCTAACCTAAAGGACTCAATGAGACGGAGTGGAATATGCCAATAGTGTTCGTACGATGTACTCGAATTTACTGTTGCACATGGGTCGTACATGGAGATTAAAGTTTATCCATACACGATGTACTTGATATCGTGCCAAAACCGATTCCTGTTACTGAGAGTTACCTTATTTATCAGCATAAAGTCGACTCTACTTGTTTCAAGTGAAACGTGAAAGTTTCGCCAGGAGAAAAGTGGATAAGCGCATGTTTACAATTATAAAGCAGAGCGAAATGATCATTAAATCAATAATTCCTCAGAAATAAATCGTAATTACTTAAATTTTTTATTTTTTAATTCGGTTATAATGAGTTAAACTGTTACAATTTAGAGCTAGGTCTGCAAATCTAACAGTTTAAAGAATTTTATCACCGCTACTTTTGAAGTTTGCAACTACTTATAAGTTTAAATCAAAAAACATTTTAAAGCAATAATTACTTCTAAAAATCCATTTGAGTTTTAAAATTAGAAAATAAGAAAACTGAGTGAATATATTTCTGAATATATTACATTACTCTTAAAGTTCTAGGGTAACATAAATGGAGACAGAATTTATAAACATAATTAACACTATTTTTCCTCAATTTAATTAGTTACAGACAAATCATTATCTTTAACGCCAAGACTAGGTCTGGAGTCCAGATGAGCCCAAGGAACCCAGGTCCTAGCAGTTTATAACTTTAAGGGGTAACACCACTCTAGGATTTTGAATTTTGTTGTTGTTTAAAATATACTTTAGGGTAATAAAAATGATATGCAAATGTATGTATAGTAGAAAAAAAGTGTTAAGTGGTTCAATTTTAAATTTTCCGGAAGGGCCTCGAATCGCGCGTTTAGAGTTGCATTACTGACGCTACAAAAAAGTTTCGATTCTCATTGAAATTGTCCAAAAAGGAGCAGGAAGACGATCAAAATGAAGTGGAAGGTCAAATGTACCGCGCAGGCATCGCAGACTATAGGTAAAATTAATTTTTGTTTTAAGTATTATGACACATTCTGTCACATTATGTTTAATGTTTAATTTCTAACAAAATCTAAAATTAAATTTTTAATAAATACAAATAAACAATACAAAAATAAAAACTCTTGCGCCAAGTTATTTTAATAAGAAATAACTACACAAAAAAATAACAAAATAATAGACTAATGAAAATAATCAAATTATTCTATTATTAATTAAAATTTAAACGACATGACACGACTAACCAGTTTTAGAGAGTGGGAGAATAAGGAGCAGCACAATCTAAACTTTTAAATTTTAAACCATAACATAACAAATTTTACTGAATTTTGACCCAATCAACAGATTACATGAACATGAAAATAGTCGAACGCATTACAAGTGCCATTTACAAGAGATGTGCGCTGAACACTGACTCAAACTTTTAATATTTTGGTTTAGAGAATTACTCCATCAAAAACCAACAAACAATGTTTATTAATTTAAGAGCTCACCTGCAGGGGATATACGTCCCCGGATATAAATAAAAGTGTCTTAGCAGACAAGTATTAACGACTCACACCAGAACTGGAATGACGACAGGCTGAACGCCTCGTTGCCAAACCACAATCGTCTACACACAATCACCCCCTAGCTAGACAAGTCGGGTACACAATCGTTCCAAGTTCAAAGTTACGCTGAGATTCGTCGCCTTTATGTAGCAACTAGGAGCGATCGAACTCTGTCGCGCGGCAAAGTAGCCTCGTCCGCCCACCCCTGTATGTCAGTTGTCTGCTACTTCGTTTTGGCAGGTGATAAACAAACACCATCAATATCGTCTTCTGGTCCTGGCACCTTTGTCAGGACGAGACTCACATTCAAATAGATACTAGTCAGGTTCGTGCGAAAAAAAAGAAAAGATATTTTTAAATAATAGTTGTTGTCAACAACACAACAATTCCGGATTGGCAAGTTGGCAGGTAAGTATAATCAATAGTTAAATAATTAAGTAAAATTAAATAATATTAAAATTTAAACATAACTTAAGAGCTACTTAAAGCATTAAATTGAATTAATAAATGAAAATAAATTAAATGAAATAAACCTACTTAATTATACCTACTTTAAATGTTGAAATTATACCTTTTACGTATTTTATGCAATATTTTTTATATTTTATTAATGCAAGTTGTTCTCGTATTGTTTAATTAAAAGAATATGTAATTATTAATTTCATGTACTTTTTGTGAAATCATGTTTCAAAAATTAATTAACAATCATTGATGCGTTTTTATTTCATTCTCAAATATTTGTCGAAAAATATTCATTGTAGCCTGTTTATAACTTGTTGAACGCGCTTGTAAAAGTTGTATGCCAGGAATAAGGTAAATTTACACTTTTCCATCAAAGCTAACGGTTTTAAAAGCAAATTTTTTGAATTGTTTTTCTACAAAATATTAATTAAAACTGAACTCGAATCGAATAAAATATTCCCCGAGGCTAAATGCTACTTTAAAATAAATAATATTTTGGCGATTCATTTTATTGTCGATATTTGTAAATTCTGTCCGTTTAATGGTGAAATTTAATAAGGCACAAAAATTAGAAAATTCGTAACGTTTGATTATTTCTAAAAAGAATAGGATCTCTGCTTTATTTGTTTTATAATTGTTTTTTTATAAATAAGATTAAACTCTTCAGAAAAATCAAATTGTTGCCTTTTCATAGTTGAAATTTTTATCTAAAATACTATTACCGGTGAATACTGAACGTTTTTATGACAGGTCGGTTATCTTCTCCATTGTTAAAGATCTATTTGTGTAGCATCGAGTCACTCACGATAAGATTAAATCTAGTGTGTGTTGATTGTTGTGTGGTGTGGACAATTTTTATTTTTGTCAAACGTGCCTGCACCAGAATAAGTTAAGAAAAAAGTTCAAAAGATGGAAAAACGAATTCCTTCCTCCACTGAAGGAGACAAGTTGAATTTGGAAGACGCTTCCGCAGTGGATAAAGTTCGACACAATGACATGGATGGATGGTTATTCAGAAAGTCAAAGTAAGTATGTGCCGAAGCATTTGCTGCGTTAGAAAAATATATTTCAAACCTTGTAGTTCCACTCTCATACACACAATTGTAAAATACTCCAGCTTTTTATGTTATAATTTTGTATTTAATTTAAATTACTTTCTCTGAGTATGAATAATTACGTAAGGAAATATGCGCTATTAAATAATTAAAATTTGGGACAATTTAATAAAATATTTCACACTAAGTTTACAAACAAAATCATATAAATTCAAATTCTATTACACTTAATAGAAAAGAAGATGTTTTTCTCTAATAAATAAGATCTTCTTTCCTTTACTTAATAGTCTAAAGTCTTGACCATGAAATAATGTATGTACCTTCTGTCTGTTGTGTTTACGTCTAGGTTCATTGACTTTATTTTATTTTTGTTTGTATTTAAGATTTATATTCTGCTCCAAATCTAAAGCCAATTTTCAGTAGTCACTTTTCGTCGACTAACTATGGTTGTCTTTGAGACATTTAACGAGATTTAAATATTTTTAGCGAATTCAATTTTCATTTTTAACGACTTTTTCGACTTAGAGTGACCGGAGTTTTTGTTGTTGTGTGTGTGTGAAGGTACAACATGTGTGTTATTTATTTATTTTTTCAAAAAATTTGAAACTTGTTTGTAAACTATTTTGTTAGTGAAGTGTGAATTCAACAAATTTAAATAAATATTTTTTAGCCTGATGAGGTTGGCAAGCCTAAGCCAACGAAACGTTGCTATGCTAATTTGATGTAATTGTGGAATTTTTATACAATTTCACCTTCCCAAGATCATTTATTGGTTTTTCAACTAAAATAATATGGAAGGATTTACCTTTGTCTTGAACTATTTATATGATTAAGTTTTTAAATTATTTCTTACTTCGTTTTATGCGATATTTAAATCTTTACACCAAAAAGAATGTGTACGTAAACAGATATTAAAGCCTATTAACTGGGAAACAAAAAGATACTATCTTCAACCTGATTTTTAAATCATTTCAGACTCTCGTAAAAGTTTTATTCGTTTTATACTATGCGTGAAGGAATTGAAGGCGCCTGGATAATTTAAATTCACGCCAGTAAACGGCAGGAAAAGAGATTTACGGGTCGATCAGAGTTCGCAAACTATCTGATATGTTCTCCAAAGTGGAAGTTACATAGGTCAAAAAGTAACTTGTTAAAAAGATGTAATTACTTGGAATATGCAATTGCAAAACTATTAGAATTATAAATGATCAAAATTATGATAAAAAAAACTCGTGAATAATACGTTCCTTCTGCAATCGTTATAATTATATTAATTATATTTTCTTATTTGATAAAATTTTAATTAAGCAGATTTCTTTTCAAATCGTGCATTCCCTTCTAAAAGTACCCGATAAAATAGAAAACCAACTCTTGGAATTATATTTTAATCGAGCTGTAAAAATCTGTGCATCCTTTTATCAATTGTTAAATTGTTTTTGATTACGGTTGTAATAATCTTGCACGAGAGAGAATTTTTTCGCTTAAACTTTTCTAATTACAGCACTTTAGTACTACATCCACTTCAAAAAACTGACGAGGGCTTCCAGTTGTTACCGTTGGAAATTCTTAGTTCTTTTTCTTTTTGGCAAAAAAATCCACCAGTGTCTCCTCTTAAGTAGGGCACATTTTTCCTACTGTAAGTCTTTCTGGTAACGTCTCTAAAGCTTGAGAATATAAATTTTTTAAATTCCCATTTACAATGTTAAAAAGGTGTAAAATTAGGAAAATCGTGTAACAGGATAGAAAACATTTAAGGAAGTAAAACACTCCGTTCACTCTGGAGAAAATGCAGTAAAAAATAAATCTCTCGAAAAATGTTTAATTCATTAAAAAGAAAAACTAATTTTTTCTACGCTCTTAAATATGTTTGAATTTAAAATGTGTAAAAAAGTGATAGGAGAGAGAAAAAGATTACAAAAAGAAATTTTAGTTGCTAAAATGAACTAAATAAGTTTAAATCAGCCAACTGAAGTATAAAATACAAACGATTATAAAAATGGCAAAAATAACACCATTATATCTTTTTATTCTTTTAAATATCAAAAAGACTTACTTCCGGGTTTCATAAAATTGTTATTTTTATTAATTTTGACAAGTTACACAGCAGAGTTTTGTTTGTAACATGGGCGCAAAATGAACGGTCATTTCTCTTCTGTGGAACGTGTCGACATTCGTCGTCGGTGAATTAACACTTGTCCACTGAATTTCTGCGAATGCGCAAAACCTATAGCCAGAATTTGATGAAGTGCTGAGCAACCGGACATTGGCTAAAGTCGTAAATAAATCGATAACGTTGAATGAATGAGAGTTAAAGGTAGCGACACGTATAGTTTATTGGTCAGCCGCCGACTTGGACTGGAAATAAAAATAAAATTGCGGGAAAGAGATTAATGAACCAATTTTAGAAGAAAATTCACGACTTTATACATATTTATTATATGTTTTTGATATTTTTAGATACATACATGAATTGCGCCGAGTATTTGTCTCTAAAAAATGTGTGCTAAATGATTAATATCAATTGTTACTTTTAAATAATTAATATCCATTCAAAAATTTAATTATCATTAAAGATTAGAAATGACTTTTTATTTTGTCATTGTCTAAAACATACACGAAAAGAAAAATTAAATAATTAAAAAATTTGTTATCAAAGTATACAGTCAGGAAATTAAATGAGAAATGAAGAAACTTTAAAATAATAATGGATTTTCAAGCCGGGAGTAACAATTATGAAGAATGTACTTTACAGTTATCTCGGCTCTAAAAAGTTTCGAAAATGAAATCGTAAAAGTTGCCAAGATCTTTCGAGAATGTGGTTGAGAAGGTAAATTAAAATTAATTTAACTTAATTTTCGAGTGTTTTACTTACGCTTTTTTGAAAGTCATACTTTCTTTGGACGCTCTACTTCGCTTGTGAAATGCAAACCTTTTACGTAGAAAAAGAATCTTCTCAGAGAAATAAACTGCAAGTGATAATGTGCCTTTTATTTAAAGAATAATTTCCGAAAAATCCGTAGTGAAGTCCTTTTTGCTTTTTAATTATTTAATCTAATTTAGTTGAAATTTATTTAACTTTATGGGTGATTTAATTGTTATCTATTCATACGAAAAGTAATATTCCTCAAAAGCATCAAGTTATTGTTGACATTTTTCTTTATTTTAATATTTTTAATAAGTCATTTAAATTATAGAAACTTATTTTACAATGTTAAAAGAATACTGAAATTCTTTTTTAGCTTGATCGGATAAGTAGTTTAGAAAGGGTGGAACTTTAAAAAGTGAACAGGGTCTCATAGACCCAGATTGTGCTTCGTGTTCGAAAAAGTAAGTGTGTGCTCGGAGGGTTAAGGAAAGACTTTATTATTTTTATAATTGAATGGTTAAATATGAGCAAAAATATATATTATCAAATATTGACAAGAATATTAGCTTCTTAAGCTTTCATAATAGTGAACGAGATAAAAAAAGTAGGAACTGTTTAAACCTGTAAGTGGTAATTTCTTTTTTTAACTAATTACTTAAAACATAGTAGATATAAGGATTAAACATTTGCTGCAAATGAACTTTGCTCTAAAGAAATTTAAGATTTTCTAGTTTGTATGGAAAATTTTGCTTGAAACTCGGTTCAAGCTTTAAGAGCGCTAACAAATTACATAACGTTCTTTCGACACATTTTTAACCCTCTTCTTCTCCATGTATCAACACGTTAGCTTTTTTAATAACCCCTCCCCCTCTTAGTACTGTTACGTACCATTTTTTAGTTCCGTGAAAACATAAAAAAACCTATTTACATTATATTTATATTTAATGTAACGTAATTTGTGAACTTTGTAGAACATTTTTATAATTTTAAAAAACATTTTTTTAAGGCGAAAGAGAACGGCAAAAAATAAATTAGATATTTTGTATAAATAGAAAGTCAAACATTCTAAACTCGCTGTTCAGTTAAGTTAAACTCTGAACTTCCAAGTTCAGTTCTAAAGTAAATTTTAAATGATGAAAACTTACTTGTTAAATTGTACAAATAGATAAAAAATTCAAGTTTAAGCTCCTTCTGTTATTAAAGGAAAATTCAATACTGCATTCATAATTTTCATTTACTTATTTAGGATACGAAAATAATTTATTTCTACAAATAGGTATTTTCTTTTCGCAGTCCATTATTCTTAAAACTTTTTCCTTAATGACCTGTTTTTCCAAAAATAATATTTCTCAAATTATTGATATTACTTGATTTATGTTCAACGTAACACGATTGTGTCAACCTTCTGTTGTTTAGTTATAATTACTTTTTAATTTACAATTGAGATTGGAAAAGTGGGAAATGTTTGTTTATAAAAGAGTCTTTAGTAAAAAATTTGTTGGTAAATATGGATTAAAAGTAAAAAAATTTGGTAAAACAAAAATCAAACATTTAAATTATTGGAACTGGAGGACGGGGGAAATTAACTCTTAGTCGAACAACAAGCTGTAAGTAAAATGTAATCAATCCAAATTTTAAAACAATTGCACTCAATTTCTTTTGAACTTTGTGTCGCAGAAAATAATTGCATCTCATAGTAACATAAATTTATTTAACCTTAGTTCTTTTGCTTAATAAAGAAATTATTAACTTTTCAAATTATATATTTTTTTTTTCAAATTCAATATTTTTGGAAATGCGGTTTTTTTAACATAATTATATAAACTTTTTACATATTTATATTTAAAAAAAAAAAATGGCGGCTGTAGCTTAACTTATAGAAGACCCTGCGCGCCGTATTTTTTTATGCGCCGTACGTTCGACAGCTTCGCCAGGTTATCAGAAACAAAAATTCCTGATAAATTATTAAACTAAGATAAATTTAGGGGGCCTTATCGTTTTCCTTTTTTTTTAAAAACAATTTTTAGCAAAATAGCGGGTATTTGAAGAGAAAACTTAATTTTTTAACCTTTTTTCTTTTTAACTTTATGAGTAAAAAAAAAATATTAAAAAAATAAAAAAAAAAGGAAAACGATAAGGCTCCTAAATTTATTCCAGTTTAATAATTTATCAGGAATTTTTGCTTCAGATAACCTGGCGAGGCCGTGGAACGTACGGCGCATAAAAAAAAATACGGCGCGCAAGGTGTTCGATAAGTTAACCTACAGCCGCCATTTTTAATTTTTTTTTTTAATATAAATACGAAAAAAGTTTATATAATTATGGACTATTTAAATAAAAAACACCACAATTCCAAAAATATTTCCGTCTATTAAAAAAAAAAATTCCAAGATTTTATGAATTTTTCACCATTGAGAACGGTAACCTCCCCTTAAGTGTAGTACAGTTTTAAAATTTTAATTAGTTTATATTTTTAGTGGTTTAACAATTTCAGCTGAATGTGGATTCGATTTTGTCTAAATATTAATTATTATTTATTGTTTTGTAAGAAAAAGAATAATGTATATTGATTTATTTAATTTCTCTACATATTCCATTTCTAGGTTATGTTTCTTATGGATTGAATTGTCGAGTAATTGTTTTATTTCTTTTGATTAAAATGAATTCAAATTAGATCTATCAAATTTTATATGTATATATTCAATCAATTTTTATATGTCCATGTTTTCCAATTTTTAGATTATGTTATATTAACATTTAATTCATGGATAATTAATTTGATGAACATATTCAATACTCAATTATTCAATAAAGAATGAATTGCAACTACTAAAATGTTTTTATTTAATTTATATTTTTCTTAATTTCTGAATTTTAAGGTTATGTTGGAGTAAAAGTTTTATTATTGATTGATTGACGTATTTATTTAACCTTAAAATTTACTTTGGACTTATTCTTTTAATATTAAGAATATTTTTAATTATCTTTTGTTATTTCCCTTATTTTTACATTTTTGAGGTTATGTTACTTTAAAATACATTTATTTTATAAAGGTTGTTTCTAATTCTTAAATGAATTCACATTTGGTGCTATTTAACTTTAGAATTGACTTCAATCAATTCACATAATCCTTTTATTTTGTTTACATATATTTTCACACATAACCTTAAATATTTAAAAGTTTAATTGAAAATATTGAGTACTTTTAATTCACATCATTTAGCTATTTAATTTAAAGTAATTTATAATTATTTTAATTTATTTTTATTTTAAATGCTATTGTGGTTACACACACACACAAACACACACATTTTATAGTTCAGTGTACAAGAGTTGTGAAAAAGGGTTATGAAAATTTTTTGTATATTTCAAATAGTCGTTAATGGACATTGATTTCGATAAATTTCAATTAATAATAATAATCGTGAACTTCATTCTTCCATTCTGTCATTCTTTCATTCTGTCCACACCTGAAGTTTGGCATAATAGATGTTTTTTGTTTTAAATCAATCACTTTTGAAAAAATGTATTTCTACATTAATTATAAGATTTCTAATTTTCTTTATTTAATTATTAATTTTCCTGAATCGAAATTTTAAATCAATTAACAAATTTACATATTTTATTTTCAACAATAAAAATGTATTACAATACAAACGTGTCTTATTTAAAACTACTTTACAGATTTTAATAAAGATTCAAAACACTTTAAACATAATATAAAAATTAATGAATATTTTTTAATATAATGTATAATAATATATGAATAATTTTCATAATATTTCGTTCTTTTAAATACTTCTAAAAAATACAATATAAATAAGAATAAAGAATGAAATATCATGATATAATTGGAAAAAAGTGACCACTGTTCTTTTAATCATTTTCTTCCTTTTTTTTTAATTTACAACTTTCTTCCCTATCATAAATTAAAATACGTACCACATTAAATTTCTCCAAATAAATGTTGTATTTTTGAACTCAAAATGCTTATTTTTTATTGCTAAATTATTAAACCTGTTTAATTTCTAATTTTATTATAGGTTTCAAATTAGGATCAATTACAATTTTTATCAGTTCAATAGAAAGAACAAATAATAAGATGGACTGAAATATAGTTTTCACTATATTACAGATTTTCCAGGCCGTCAGGCTAAACATTCATTAATTTAAAGTTTGAACCCATTTAAAATTTCCAAATTTCTATAAATTTTTATAATTATTTGAGATTAAGTTTGAAACACCCAAAATATACATTGTTAGAATTTAAAAATATTTTAAATTCATAATAATTCTATCATAAATTGATCAAATTCAAAGAATTAAAAATTTTAAATTATTCAAGTTTATTATTATTAAAATTTTAATAATTTATAATTCATATACTAATTATGAAATTAAAAAACTTTAACGACCAGATTTTTTTAATGTTGGCAATAAAAGTTTTTTGAGAACTAATTCGAGCAATTAAGCCATTTTATTCCTCAACACTAATTATGAAAGTTTGAAGCAATTTAAATTCGTATTAATAAAATCAAAATTAAAATTTTTAATTTAATCTAATTTGTAAAGGTAAAAGATTAGAATAACTGTTCCCATAGATTAAAATAAAAATGAGTTTTAAATCTATTAAAACTTTGGTTATTTTTCAATTTTGATTCATTCAAGTTTAAAATGATTTCAATTCGAATCGATAGAAGTTCGGAATTTTTTAATTTAGAAAAATGAAAGATATTGATAAAAATTTTAAAGAATGGTTTGTTATTAATTGAATTTCGTAAAGAAATTTTAAGGATAAAGAATTTTTATTATAAAAAGATGTTTGGAATCAATTAAGTTTGCATAGAAGTTTAAATATATTCTGTTCAAAAAACTATTGAAAAAGAAATATTCTTACTTTTTGTAACATACAATAAAATTTTTTATTTTTAACTGGGGAAAGAAATCTGAATTATTTTTTAAAATTTCTTTCTATTTATTAATTTGTAAGAAATTTTAATAAATCAAAATTAATTCACAAAATCAAATCTGATAATATATAATTAATTTAATCTAAATAAGTTCATAGTTTTTTTTTTTATTTAAACTATATTAGACAACAAAAAATGCAATTTTTCGCTTAGTAGTAATAATAATCGCAAAATTCATTCATTCATTTTTTCATTCTGTCCACAGAACAGTAATAGTACTACAAAGTTTATGAGATTTAATAATTCATATCAAAAACATCTGCCGTAAATATTTCAACTGATCTATCAACTTTAACCTTTCTATTTTTAACTCCCTTTCGTGTTTTCTTTTCAATTGTTATTTCTTTCATGTCCCCAAACAAAGCGAACGTCTAGTCTTGTATCTTTTTGTTAAAATTTTCGTCATGGAACATAAAACACAAAGTGTCATCGAAGTATGACAATCTGTCGGTTCGTTCTTTGGATCAAAAGACGTTTTGCTGATGGAATATGAATCGTTAGAACGACGTTTAAACTGTTAAGAATGCATTTGTTCACGAGCGGAAAACAGCGCTTTGAAATGAAAATTCTCTGTGGTGGAAAAGTACTAAAAGCAAATTCAGTAGAAAAAGAAAGAAATAACTAGTAGAAGGAGTTGAAAGAAGGAAAGGAACAAGAGAAGCAGTCACTTTTTATATCGTTCTTCCTTCCTGCTACCTTCCCTTGGGGACTTCAGAGGTTGTTCCGAGAACTGTCGCCTTCATGTGAAAATTTACCTTTCAGAACTCCTCAACAACTTTATTGTAACGGTTCAATTCCACAAATTTCGTGAAATGAGAAGTTTAAAGAAAGTTTTTATCGTTCTGGAGATGTAATTTTCATACAATCTTGAGATTATACTAGGAATCAACGATTTATTGTCATTCATGAAAAAATGCCAGCTTAGGAATTGTTTTACGGAAAAATTCTGTATACGTTGTTGTTTAAAATTATAAGATGGATTTCTCGCATGATTTAAATAGGTTGTTTATATCCTGCCATAAAATCTCTAATTGAGTTTAAGGTTCCTATTGAGGTGAGTTGTTCTGTAGCCGTGCCTGCCCTCTTTTTCTCTCTACAAGATGGAGCCTGGATCATTGTCAGGAGTTCTCCCACCCCTTGGTCAATCAGCGAGGGCCTGATGTGATAAAGCAGCTCAGTTCCGTTACGAGCCTCTTACAGTCCACATCGGGCGCGTCTGATACCCGTGCATTTGCAGACGGTTTCTTAACTGTTTTCCAATTTGTATGTACATCGAGTGTACAAATGTGACGCATTCATCATATTAGTTAACAATAAATTATCCGTGATTAAATGTAAAGTGTTGTGAGTTTTTTTGTGCTACACCACCAACTACCACCATCCACCATTTTTAACAGTTATTAATTCATAGGAATTTATCAATCACTTCGAGTCAATAAAAAATAATAAATAATAAATGAACAAATTTTTCTCTTTTTGAAATTAATAGATAAAATAATGGTCAAGCATTTGATTTTGCGATTTTATATTAATATTACAATTTGTTCTGTTTCCGTTGTTAATGATGTTTTGATTTTTAATTTATCGACGAGTATTGTGACTTTAATATTATTGTCAGTTGATAGCCTTGTGCTGTTGTGGCAACTTGTCTACAATATTTATATTTAAAATTTATTGACTTCATAATGATTGTACTTTATATATTTTTTTAACAAATCTGTTAATGGTAATTTCACTCTTACAAACTAATTTTTTAATGTTAAAAATTCTTCGTATTTTTTGTATACTTTGTTTATAATTTTATTAATAAAAAAATTTTTTAGTTTCTGATGAGGACAGCCTAGCTGCCGAAACGTAAAAAAACATATGTTTGTTTTATAGACTCGGAAGGATTGATAAATTCCTATGAATTAATAACTTCACCGAGTGATAAATTCTTTTAAAATAATTTTTAACAGTTGTTTGTCGTAAGATCTCGATCTTCTTTCATTCTCTCTTCCTTATTCTTCGTTTTAAGTAAACTGCATTTATAACTATTTTTAGTTTTTCATATAATTTTGAATCATATTCTTTGGATTACACACAGACTTTTTTAAACTATAGTTGAGATTGCGAAAAACCATTTCATCGTTTTACATGAATGAACTTCCGAAATTACCTTTGAGATTGATATCTGATGCTGTTTTGTGCCAGCATATGGTTATATTCTCATTTGGTTTATCAGTAGATTGTGCCTTATCTTAACTGGTTTCCAATTATATAGATCTGGAACGTTATAAGCTCCTAATCTTATTATTACTCTAAATGAAAAAAATGACTTTAAACTATGTTTAACAAACGCAAGAAAAAAATAATATGAGCTTATGTCATGAACTTCTTTAACGTTTTTTTTTTTAGAAAAGAAAAAATTATTAAAAAATTTTTACTTATTAAAGATTGCTGATGTAATTGATATTTTAGGGAGACTTTTGAAGCTGCTGAAAGTTCTACTAAATCTCGAGTAGATCCGAATTCCGAAACCTATGACATGAATCACGAAAGGCGTGGAATGGCCTTAATCTTTAATCACATAAAGTTTGAGAAGATGGCTCCTAGAAATGGTACGATTAAGGACTGCATGGATTTCAGTAGAGTTTTGAAACGTTTAGGATTTACAGTTCGTGTTTTCACTGATCTCAATGTCAAGACTATTCATCAAGTTTTAAAAACAAGTAGGTAAGAAAAATGTGTCTTTTAATTATTGAAAAAATAATTTAGATTGAACTCACTTTTCATTAGTTTCTGTATTTGGTGCTTACGAATTTAGTATGTAAACTCCAAAATGACAAATTCCTTCCAGTTTTTATTTTATTTGTCAAGGATATTTATTGGAACGCAACATTTGAAAAAGAATTTTTCAATTATCTCCAAATTATCTCTGGCGGAAATTCTAATCTAAAACAATCAATCGATCGACTTTTTAAAACATGACTTTAGTGAAATTCCAATAACACTTAATTATTTATAAAATACAATGATACTTAACACAATTTTTTTTATAGAATTGGCACGTAGTTAAAAAGAAATAGTGTTTGCTTTAAAGTTAAAAGAAAAACGAATTTCCTAAATGAACCATAATTATAAAACTGTTCATGTCACTCATGTACAATGAACGCTTATAATTACCTCACTTTGAATTTTATATTTCTTCACAGCTTGTCATTAAATATGAGCAACATGCAGAAACTGATAAAAAGCATCTCACTTTTTTCTGCTTCACTGGCAATGGTGAAAGGGTAAAATGAAAGATACAATAATGGTGCGATACTAGATGTAGTCAAACATAAATTAAAATTTTAATTGACACTAAATAATATAACTAATATTAAATTAGACTTTCACCATTTATTCACTTTTTTTCGTAGAAAAGTAAAACGTTTTATTAATTTTTTTTGTCGGAGAGCAACTTTCAATACAGCCAAATAGAGTAATTTCCATCAAAGATCTTTTTCAACCAGCTTAATATACATTTGATACGGTTTTGAAGAAAAAGAAATAGTTTAATTCAACAGACTATTTTTGCAAGTTCGAATCTCGGCATAATATCACGATACTTTAACTTGTTTGCGTGCTGAATGTGAAAAGAATCTAGCGAAGGTAAAGGGGGAGCACTAGAGAGGAAAAGCTACTTGTTCCGGTAGATTGATAGCGTTCGTAAATCCAGAACTCGAACCCAGAATGTTTCTCTTTAAAATCGCATGGTGTGTTCCTCTTCAGACCCAGCACGAAAAGGTTAAAGATACGGCTCAAAAAAACTTAATGTATTTTAAAAGTCCCCTTGTGACTTCTGCTTAAATAAACTAAATATATATCAACGAAAAGCTTTTGGCTACTATCAATAATTTGTAATATTCCGCGACAACATTAATTGGATTGTAGTTCCTTAAAAATGTAATAGTACGGCAAAATTTTTTCGCTCCTCATGTTTTTTCAACTCTTTAAAAGTAAAACTTAAGTCGATTAAGAGCAATATCTTTACTTGCGATACAAATAGAAAAACAAAATTTCAAATAGTTCATTATCTAATGAATAGTTAATCATTTCCCTTATAGAAAAGGTCAATACGTTTCGTATATAACTTTAGGTATGATCCTTCTAATTGGTTTGTTTGACTAATTGGACATCAGACAGGGACTGACATATACATATAATAGAGAGATTAAATGGTAGAGAACTTAAATTGGTCGAAAATTTCATCTACTTATCTAACAACTTCAAAGCGACAATCTGTAACACTCGGAGTTTCAATACTGAATCAGTAGAACAAGCCAAATAAAATTATTATTACCAGAAGGCTTAGCACGTAAATTAGCACAATTTCAGTTTCGTTTTTAAAGTTACGTGATAAGCCCTCGGGATTGAACAAACTTCTATCGGTGTAATGTTCTTTTATCGCATTTAACAATTCGCATAACAAAAATTCCTTTTGAAAATCATGTATTGAAATACAAGTTTAATTTCAAACTACCTAGAGCTGTTTAATAGAGACTAATTTAAATATAATAATTTGCTTAAAATTCAATCTAAACAAATATCCAATAAAAAGGAATATCGTTTCCAATTACAGTCGACTCTCGATAATTCGAAGTTGAAGGGACTGAGAAAAAGCTTGGAATTACCCAGAGTTTCGAATTACTGAGAGGTTCAAATTAAGAGAATGTGGATTCGAATTATGTAACTCATAATTTTCTGTTAGAGAATTCAATTTTTTGTGTCAATCTAAACATACATAAACATTAACACTCCACAACTCCACTCTTTCTCCACAAATCTTTTTAAACACAATGTCATTCCTTTTTTTAAAATTTGTTAGCCACCCCTCACTTGCCGAAAAACTTAAAATTTTTAAATCCTTTGCAAAGGTCTTCGCTTTCTCTTTTAGTAAAAGATCACTCACTGAAATATTTCGTTCCCTACATTGTCGAATCTATGTTACTAAACACCCTTCCAAAAGTGGAAATTCTCCTTTCATGTTTCGTTTTATTTCACTGGTTGATCGAGCACCAACAATAACATCTTTTTTTTAAATAGTACATAGGGTACTAAGAGGAATATCAAAGTTCTTAGCTACACCAGTTTTTTTTCACCACTTTCAACAGCTTCAAGAATTTTCTTTTTCTCTGCAATTGACAAGGATTGATATTTCGTAGACTGAATCATAGCGACAACAAATTACTAACGACAAGCGTGTAAACAAACTGGAGACAAGATCAATACTGAATAATAATTAATGTTTCCTAATTGATTGCTGCTTCGAATTGTCGCGTGGTGAGAAATTGAAACTTCGAATTAACGCGTGTTTCGTTCAGGTCTGCCTTAAATTTTACTTCGAATTACTGAGTGTACCAATTACAATGCAAAAACTTCTAATTATCAAGAGGACTTCAAGGGACCAACAGTTCGCTTCGAATTATCAAGTGTTTCAAATTATCGAAGGTTTGAATTATCGAGAGTCGACTGTATCAGTTTTCAGAATACTGTGGAGGCCTGCTTCATTCATCAGATTTAAATCTATCCGTTCACATTAAAATACACAATTAACTACAGTATATTAGTATGCAGAACCTCCATATTGGATTTACCACACTAAACATGAACTACCTTATTTAGATTAAAAGTATTAAAACAGGTTTAAAAAAGATTGACGTAGATATTAAAAATTTAACGAGATAGTAGAGAGGAGATTAAAAAAGATAAAGACCGTGTTGTAGTTCCTTTTAATTGCGCCGGTCTAACGAGAAATAAAGACAACGTTGCAGAAATGACAATGACGTCAGCTAACAAAATTCAGTTTGATGACTTCTACATTTTGAACTCGCCAATAACACACACAGTCTATTTATTTATTTTGGAAACATCTCAGGCGCCAAGCAGTAAAACTGCCCAAAGTTCACTAGAGTCAACGTTGCTGCGAACTCTTTGAAACTAGCTCAAGTCAATCGTAAAACTCAGATTTAAGTTTTAGCGATTTTGGGCACAAGAGGAGGGGTAAACAGGCAATCAAAAAATTTGCTTTCTGTGAAATACAATACACTGAATTAAAGTCTAAATCATTAAGTTTTTGAAACACAACACGGTGAGAATCCGCATTTCCAGTATTGTTTACTGTTAATGCTAGTGGTGGGGTGTGCACCCAATCAAAAACCAGACGAGAACCGAGAAATAGTGTTTGACGAAATTAACAGCACCTTTATACTTATCAAAGGATAGTTTATTTTATTACAGAATACGTCACATTTGTTCACCCGTTATAAACACAAATTGAAGCACCTATAAAGAAACCGTCGAAAAAGCACTTGAAAACCCGCTTGATGTAGACTATTAGAAGGTCAAAAGAGAACTCAAATTGCATGATCTCATCAGGCCCTCTAAACAACTCGCAGTAGCCAATGTCTCAATCTTTTATATTCCTCACCCTTACTCATATTTCTTGTATTTTATCAATAATTTCCTTAGACAAAACATGCAAAAGTTTTTCCTGAAATCGGGTGAATCCAAAGGCGTACTGTACAAACTAAACTTTATTACAACCGCGCCAAAAAACTCAGGCTCTAATCCTTTCTTTAGTTACCGATTCCTCGTAAATCCGTCAATTAAAACTATGACTCCAGTTTTCCAATTTTTAACTAAATGTAATGTCTAAGCATCCTCACTCGACACCCTTAAGATAGACTAATCCTTTTTAATTTCAACTCTGCGTATAATTTGAAATCCATCTGATAATACCTTTCATTTAACACAGACCCATTCGTCCAGTTCTGTTCCGACGAAACGAACTGTTTTATCGCCAATTGCAAAGTTGTTTGTCCCTCAGGGGTTTGTCTCCTCAGTTGTTCTTGAAGCCAAAATCATTCTTTAAGAATTATGAACCCTCAGACTAGACTAGGATGATTCACCTCCTTCAGGTCTTGCATAAAAATAGAATTTCTTTGTCTCTAAACTATCCGTTCTCTCTTCTTTAAAGATCCCACGTTAGTTTGGCATAAGTCGTAGTATAATTATTTAGCTACATGAATTCTCTGATACGACAATGACAGGCTAAGCTGCAGTTATATATTTACGCATTTTCATCAATAATACAACATGATCATCATTATTGTTTGTTAAATCTAAGATTGCTCTACTTAAGTACGTTTACAATCGGGTCAGCCTCGTCTAAGATTTTGTCCCACATTACTGTTTAAAGCTAGTTCCAGGAGAAGACAATCCCTTAGATTGTGTTTCCCGTAGTTTAGCTCCTTTCAAATTAGCGAGTCATTTTCCTTGATGGAGTGGTTTAACATGGTTGACCCTAGATCAATGTGATTCGCCAAGCCCCAGATCTACGTCCGAAGAATACAACCTAGAAGTGTATTTCGTAAAGCATACAAACGGTGCACAACAGCAGATGGAATCAGAACATATAGCAACTCGCTTCTCTAATCTCACCCGTTGAGAAGTCCCACTCTCAGTTGGAATGGAACCTTTAAAAACGACCCGAAACTTAGTACCTGCTCCGGAATGATGGTAAACATCATGATGGGAGAAGTACTAGGATGAATGAAGTGTAGTGTTTTATCCCATATTCGACGTAACCTTTTAGTGAAGGACAAGAGTTAGCACGATGCTGATTAAGACAATTATAACATAAGGAGTACTGTTTAATAATCTCTAGTTTTAGAGACATAGTCAGAACAGTTCATGGTTTGATGAAATTCTGAACATATTGCACAGTTTTTGTTGTTTAAACTCGGGGCAGGGCGGAACTTTGAAGAAAATGAGTTCGGGCTTTCATTGAAAGTTGAGGAGATGCACTGGATGTCGAAGCTCTGTATAAAGCTTGCAGGGGCCGTATACGACTAATAATAAATTGTTTGAATTGGCTATAAGTAGGTTAGGCTATGGTGGATCCTAATCTTATCTTCCATGCTCTAAAAGAAATCGGGTCAAGACAACGGGTAGTTAGATAGATTAGAATAGGATCCAAATGCTAGACGGGTTGATCTAACGTCTGTAGAGTACGAAAATTTTGTTGGAAATTTGCTCCCTGGTTGGACATTTGCGACTGGATACTTCGAGAATTGGTCATAATAACAAATAACGTGTCTGAAAGATTCTGCCAAGTTATATTAAGAATTAGCAATTTGAGTGATTTTCTCTTGTTTCCATTCGACAAGATAAAATATTAATGCATTTTTTAAGGAGTAGGCCTAAATAAAAGTAACTCTTTAGAGGAATCGATGAAAATACTATGGTTAGGTATAGTAAATAAATTATCGATCTGACAAAAGCACCACAAATCGCAGCTTTAATCGTGAATAATAACCATTAGGCGCCTAATGGGATCGTGGGAGCGACGGGTAATCGGGAATGGAAGAGGAATAGATAACGAGACATGGATGATGAAGAGTGTGAAGTAAAACACACCCACAGAATGTATTATGAGCGTCATTGCGAGTTCAATAGTATAATGCGCGGTTGAATTTCGTACCCAACTTAAATGGAAAAATTTAGAACATTAGATCTTGATTTTCAGAACATACACTACCGTCGGAAATTGTTGGTCCGATCGATTGGAGCGGATCAAAAAAATACAGCTCAAATAAGACCACGATATCTTGGTTAAAAATTAAAATAGAAACTTAACGTTTAAAAATTTGAAAAGATTATTAAATTCTGCTTTAGAATACCTATTAGTTAAAATATTTTAAAAATCCAAAGTGATTATATTACTTGATGTGTTAGAAAAAAAAGTTCTCAAATTTTTCAATTATCGTTCCATATGTTCAGTTCGTTGCCTGATGTAGAAAAATTGAATAAAAAAATTGAAATTCATATTGTTCTCTTCGTTGAATTGCCAGCTTTAATTTGAGCTAAGGGAACTTGAAAAATATTGAATGGTTCACGAGATATGACTAAAAACGTCCGAGCATATTTTTCTCAAAAACCTTCATTTTTAGGCAAAAACCACGTTTTTGATTGATTTTCGAGAAAAACATGCTCGGACATATTTAGTCATATCTCGTGAACCATTCAATATTTTTCAAGTTCCCTTAGCTCAAATTAAAGCTGGCAATTCAACGAAGAGAACAATATAAATTTCAATTTTTTTATTCAATTTTTCTACATCAGGCAACGAACTGAACATATGGAACGATAATTGAAAAATTTGAGAACTTTTTTTTCTAACACATCAAGTAATATAATCACTTTGGATTTTTAAAATATTTTAACTAATAGGTATTCTAAAGCAGAATTTAATAATCTTTTCAAATTTTTAAACGTTAAGTTTCTATTTTAATTTTTAACCAAGATATCGTAGTCTTATTTGAGCTGTATTTTTTTGATCCGCTCCAATCGATCGGACCAACAATTTCCGACGGTAGTGTAAACAAAATTTACTTTCCAATTGTGATTTTAATAGGGTTCCGTTTTACGGTACGGAACTTTAAAAAATGTAACCAAAGGAAAACAATTTCAGAATTATTAGAAAAACTGTCAAAATCTTAGATAAGTAAAACAATTTAATAAGTAAATAAAACATTGTTTGTTCAGTAAAAGTGATCTTATGTGATAATGGAGAAAATTTGTTTTAGAGAGAAAGGACTAGATTAGAAGAATTAATTCAAAAGGTCCAACTAAACTAAAATTTCCTGCACTAAAGTATGGTAATTTCGAAATATGGTAATGACAGAGACGGGGGTATCCTCATTCTCGGATTTCCTATTTAAAGTGACACGAACTGTGGAAAATGCATCACTGGTGGTCCTTGTAAATGTCGGCAGTTAAAGTTTAATTGAAACACGGTAATACGTGCGTGCCATTAGCCAGAACAGTGGACGAAAAGCACGAACGAGTCTGCTAACTTTCTCGCCTGGATATAATTATTTAAAGAAGTTAAGGTAGTACAGTTGTACACTCAACCACAAAATTGAGTTTCCCTTTTCTCACAAATTTTAGATAAATATGCTTTGCCAAACTATTTTGTGTCAATCTTTATTAACAATTTTTAAATACAAAGATTGCCTTTAACAGTATTTTAAGGATATTTATGTTTTAATAATTGCAGTTTGAAATTTAATGATTAATTTAAAAAATTATAAAAAGTTACATGTGAAACAAATACCTACATCATTTCAGATAGAAGTTTTTGTATATTGCGGCATTTGATCTAGAGTTACAAATTCATTATAATTATATATAACTGATGTTTATTAATTGCTTAATCGCTAAACGCGTTTATCTTTATTAAGCGCTAATCTACTGTCAATAATTAAATTAGTTCCATGAACTCTCAAGGTGCTGTTGTCAAGGCAAGTGGGGAAAATGGACATTCAGTCAGACGAAATTTGTTACAATTCTTCGTTTCATCGTATTCTTACAAAGTACTACTGTTCGAAACTCTTCTTTGGGAATTTTAAAATAATAACCTAAACGCAACTACTTTTATTAACCTAAAGTTGTAAAAACGACAGTAATTGTAATTTCTAACTAAAACTCTAATCTAAAGAGCGAATTTCGAGTATAAAAAAACAAAAATTTGCGAATCAAGTCGCTTCTTTCGTTTTCGAACAGCACTTTAGTTGCACGTAATATAGTTTATTCTTATTACAATTATGAAATACGTCACATTTGTACACCCGTTATGAACACAAAATGGAGAAACAATATACAATCCGTCGAGAAATGCATGGGAAGACGCGCCCGATGTGGACTGTACAGAAGCCAAAACGGAACTGACCGCCATCCTCGCATCAGGCCCTGGCTGATTGACCAAAAGGGAGGGAGAACTCCCACCAATGATTCGAGCTTCATCCTTTAGAGAGAAAGCAGGCATGACCAGAGAACAGGGGAAAGCCTACCACAATAGGAACTTTAAACTCCATTAAAGATTCTATGACGGATTAAGCATTGTTTCGAAAGTCATAAACCATTTAGTTTAATCTTGCATGAAATCTTCCATATAACTTTAAACATTTTACCAAACTTACTTTCTTAATTGAATGTTCTCGGATTTTACCAATCAATCAATTAAAGGATTTTTCTTTTCTCCTTTCTGTATTAATTAATAAACTATCTAGCTAATCGTATTTGTTCAGTGTGATTTCTTTGTCTGCTCTCTTAGTTGAAAACTTTCCGCTTTGTAAATAAATCAGGCAATAATTTAAGATTAATTAAATTTGTAGTTTGTCCCCTTAGGACATAACAGAAGATTAAACTAATATTAAATTAATAAAAAAAAATAGTCACGCAATATTTAAATTTACTTAGAAATTTATCGTTACAGAGTTGTAGATAATATTTTATTATGAAACTGTTTCCTTTGAGGAATAGAGTTGTTCAAGGTACACATAGTATCATCATGCAACTTTAGATCTTTAACTCTAAAGCGTATCTATATCTATGTTAAATTTTAGGAATTTATTTTATTTTTTTGTTCTTTGGTATGTTTACCTTTCAAGATGTCCTTGTTATATTAAAGATTAAATTTCCCTAACACACAAGTTCAATTGATAGTTTAATTATACTTGGAGTGCAGATCTTGAAACTAAGCAGATAAATATTTGAATTGCAAACATTGTTACTGTTGAAACAAAACTGAAACTCCCCCTCAATAGTTTAAACAAACAGGGTTCAATTCAAAAATTAGAAACGCCCACAAATAAATGAAAATGGATTTGTGTTATTAAATAAAAAAAAACCCTGTATATATTTCAAGTATGAATTTTTGTTTTTATTTAATTAACACGCTTTGACTTCTTAAGATAAAAAAATATTAAGATATGTAAAAAAATTAAATTTAAAAATTTTAGATGAAGAAATACTTGCTTTATAAGAAAGCAATATATTCTTAAATCTTACGGAACTACAAATGTCACTATCATTAATTGAATAATTCCCATATTTTAATCATATTGTGTAATCTTTTCTGGTAGTTATAAAATGATATAGTCGAACCCCTTTAATAGAGCCTACTTTGAAAGTTGAAATCTAGAGAGTAAACCCTCCTTTACAGCTTAGATGATGGCCATGAGTAAACTGTGCCGTTCCAATGCTTCCCCAAGATGACATTGTTATGATTCTCTAACGCGAGTTGAAATGAGCTTACCGAGTTTTGGGAACTGTTGAACCGTGGATAAACTCAGATAGGACGCCATCTCGTGCTTTCGGAATTCCGCATGAAGCTGCTTATTTCTGCCGAAATATGCATGAAGTTTGTATCTTCTTCTGCTGAGAATATGATTATTTTTTACAAAACTTTTTAATGCCCCAACTTTACTATAAAAACACACAAAATGGACCTTAACCTCTAGACTTTCGATAAATTTTTGTTTTTGAAGAAATAAAATAAATATCATTAAAGTTAAACCAGTCATAAAGTGCTGTACAATCAAATGACAAACTTTTTAATTTTAAAAATTGCAATGAAAAAATTTGAATAAATAGCATCAAATACTGATGAAGAGTTGCAAGAAATTCAGTTCTGCCAACTTCTCTAAAAATAGTTATGTCAAATGAAATTACAGTTGAGTTTAATATCTTTGGTAAACTTTTTTGTATTAACAGTTCGTTTTGGCGATAACTTGTAACCTATCTTGTTTTTTTTTAATCTTTGTTTTTAAAGTCAAAAATTAAATTGACAGAGGAATTTAATATACCTTCTGGCAAAAAGTTAGTGACATTTCAATAAATCTATAAATTTCTTATTTAAGCTGCATATAGGTGTTTAAACATTAAAAATGACAAAAGTATACATTAATTATTATTAAAAAGTTTTAACAAAAAAAAATAATAAATTTAAGAAATTATTAATTTTTCTTAAAGGATAGCAAAAGTTTTGTTACTGACTGTACTAAACTCTAACCTAAGAAAACGAAATAAATAACAATTACATAAAAAATATTTTCTTATAAATCGAAAATTTAAATTTAAATATTTAAAAAAAAGTATTGTATAATAGTTATACAATACTTAGTAGTTACTAAAAGTGTAACAAAATATCTTAAAATTTTAAATAATTAAAAAATTGTTAATGATAAAATAACAATTCATAACAAGCTAATGATCGCGGCAAGGTCGCAATGCAGCGGGAGTAATTTTCCAACGTTGGCAGCAATTACATTCTCTGTCGTCAGCTGTATTTTTTATAAAGTTTTATAACAAAATGTTTCGCTGGAAAGGGTAAAATTGTAAAAAAAAAAGTATATGGCCATTGAAAACAAATGCAGGTCTTCATTATTTAAAAAATAATTAAAAAATTAATCACAAAAATTAATTATAAAAATAATAGCAATTAATAATAATAATAATAATTTTAAATATATAAGAAATAAATTCTGTGGCTGAAAGGCATAACATCATAACTAACATTTTATCGAATTTGAGATAACATCAGATTTGAGTTAATTTAGTAATGCTTTTTAAAGTTTCATAACAGTAAAGTGATTTAAATGTTTATTTACGTAGAAAATATTTAATAACACAACAGCATAACTGCATTCAAATCGAAAAAAAGAATTGATATTCTTTTTTAAAGCGTTTATATTTTATTAAAATTGATAAACAGATGTAAAAACTACACTAGAAAATAGGATACAATGCCAAACACCAAAAATATTGGTTGATTTTTCGATTTTACAAAACCAAGAAAATAAACAAAAACAGGTTTTTCTCAAAACTATGAAAATGCAGTTATGTTATTCTGCCTTTCAGCCACAGAATTATAAATATTATAAATAATATAATAATTAATATAGAATAATTATTTTTAACGATATAAAAATGAAATTCTGTTTCATAGATTCAAATTTTACGCGCGCTAACAAATGTTCCTGCTAACATCACGTGGGATATACTGCGTTCGATGCAGCGTTGCCGCGATTTTACTATTCACATGTTAGAAAACTAGGTTTTTTTTTTACTAATTATATTAATATCTTTAAAACCACTCAGTAAGTTTATAAAAATTTGACTGATTATTAAAACTTGATAACTCACCTTTCTTATATATGTTTTTAAAAAACATTTCTACAATAAAAATCATATTTTTTTATTTCAAACATGTGAAATTGTGGTTTTACTATAAGAGACAGTGTTAAACTAATGAAAATGATAACTTTTAAACTGTTCAGATGAAAGTTATGAAATTATGTGAGTGATGTCTTTATAAAAAAATGAATCACTTCTCAAAATTTCAAGCAATTCTCTACATGGCAACAATTTTTTTAATTCCTGCTTAAATAAATAATATTCTGAATAAAAATGTTCGTATTGGAGGAAAGATGATATAAATTATAGGACAATTTATAATTATATTAATTTTAATTGATTTAATGTACATTGTATATCCGTTGGTGTGAAATATCACGATTCACACATCATCTACTAGATAAGTGGTGGTGATTAACCTAATTACTTTGAACAAGTTTATAAACCAATTAATATTACCATTCTTGACCTGAACACTGGTCATCAGAAAACAGTCAACACATTGCAGACCTTCATGATCACCGCTTCACTCATTGGACTTATCACGTCGTTTTCACGGAATCGTTCCCACGTGGTCAAATTTAATTGAATAATGATGACTCTACAATGCGCTTAGGAATTTTTTTTAAAGTTTGTAGATGCCGACGCGGCGTGGCTCTTACCTCACATCACTACACATCATTTCGCGGTCAGGTGATGTATGTTAATAGTGAATCTCCTACAGATTTAGAAGTTCGTCAGGTATTAGAAATGTTGGATGGTGGTATTCACAAAATGTTATAGCACTTTAGTTTCACGTAATATAGTTTATTCTTATTACAATTATAAAATACGTCACATTTGTACACCCGTTATAAATACAAAATAGAGAAACAGTAAACAATCCGTCAAGAAATGCACGGGAAGACACTCTCCATGTGGACGGTACAAAATCCAAAACGGTACTGTCCGCCATCATCGCATCAGGCCCTCGCTGACTGACCAAAAGAGAGGGGGAACTCCCACTAACGATTCGAGCTTCATCTGCTAGAGAGAAAGAGAGCACAGACATGGACACATAACAGGGGAAACCCCATCTCAATAGGAACTTTAAACTCCATTAAAGATTCTATGACAGAAACATTTTAAACATCAGGTGTTCACACGGAAAATTGATATCACCATGCCATCACCAAGAATCACAGTGTATTGTAACGGGTAACGTTGTCAAGCCCATTCTACATGGGTACGAAACTGAGTGTTTTAGCAATTTGTCGCTCCCCTACCATGGGTAACTTGTCTTCTAACTTTAAGGATAGAGCGTGCGGAAAAATTCGTGAAGTGGTTACCTGAGCAAGTTTTCAGAGCTGGCATTCGCCTATTTATTGTTTTTTGGATTTGAAAACTTTTGATTGGCTATCAAAATTGTGCATATAAATTTTGTATATTTTTTAAAGCGTTTTATTTAATTTAATATAATTTTTTTTGTTATGCAATTGTTTAAAATGTTTTAAGTTATCAAGAAGATTTCTTTCAAGATTTAAATTGGTGGTTTATGGCTTTCTGTAAGTATGGTGAAGCAATGCTTAATCTGTTAGACAATCTTTAATGGAGTTCGGAATTCCTAATGAATTGGATTTCCCCGTGTTCTATGGCCTATCTGCTCTTTTTCCCTTTCCCTCTCTCTCTCTCTCTCTCTCTCTCTTTTTGTCTCTACAGTATGGAGCTCAAATTGTTGGTGGGGATGCTCCTTCCTTTTTGACTGTCAAAAAGAGACTGCAAGGGACTGATGTGATGAGGCAGGCAGTTCCGTTTGGGAGTTCATAGAGTTCACTTCGGTCGAGTTTTTTCGGGAATTGTTCGACGGTTCTTTAACTGGTTCTCCAATTTGTAATTATAACTGGTAAACAAGTGTAACGTATTCCATATCTGTAAGATCAATAAACTATCCTTATTGAACATAACAGTGCTGTGAAATTTTGTGAACTACCCATAAAATTTTCCTCACAGCAATAGTTTTAAAATAAGGAGGTTCTGTCCATTGACATAACGTCAAACTCAAAAATGACTGTTCGCCAAATAAAAATATTGTTAACCCCTTGCTTGTAGATGACGTGTATACACATCACGAAAAAAACGTCACAAACTGCGGATGACGCATGTATTCACATTATGATAAAAACTAAGAGAATGACTGAAGGTATTTTTATAAACCTTGGTACTAAAGAGTTTTTCGGGTTAAAAATGTTAACAAGAGGTTAAATGCATAATGTATAAACATTTTCAAAATAATATTAAAAAATTAGTATGTGTTTACATTTTACAGAGAAAACTGTTTATTAACGATTGTGGATAAAAGTAGATAAAAAGTATTTTTCGCATTGGTTTTCACAAAAAAAAAAAAAAAAGTTAGAACAATTTGTGTTATCAATGTTTTAACATCCCGAAATCATAAATAGCACTGTGTTGGTAAACTTTATATATTGCCTTTTAGCCAAATGCGTGCTTTTTTCATATACAGTATATTTGTTTTTGTTTTATTTTACCACAGACGAGAACTAACGTTTTGGATATTGCACGCAAATGTGATTGACTAAAAGGATGCACATTCATGTTTGCTTTTTAACGTTTCGTAGGTTTTGTATATTTGGTTACGTCAGTTCATTGAATGTCATTTCAGTGCATCACTCATATTAGAATCATTTCACGCTTTATGTGTGCTTTTAATTTAAAATTCATTAGCATATGGTTAAACAACATGCAAACTGTCACTGAATTATTGTGCAGAAAATTTTCTGTTAATTAACAAAATTATTTGGTTTAATAGTTTTTTATTAATTAAAAAAACATTATAAGAGCAATAAAGTTTATATAAAAGTTTTAAAAAACCTAATTAATAATAGTATGAAAAATAAATTTTTCTGTTAACTAACTTTAATTACGCTAAATGCAACGTTGAATTTTATCTTACTGAAGTTTCATCTATTTATAAAAATTTATCACTTTTTACCTTACATAAGAATTGTACAAATTGCCATGAGACCTGGAAGTTTCAATAAAAGCTTTTTCTTTATTTATGAATGTCGAAAAGTAACATTTCTTTGTGAATGTCCTGACTTACGTAAGCCCAGGTGTCCTCGTTGTCAGAGGAAGATTTTGACATTCGTATTTTCAAGTCTTCACGGCTATTTACATGATTGTCATAAAAAGAAAAGAAATGTGACAACAAATAAAATAAAGCGTCTTTGAAAGAAATGGAACAAATATCAGTCTAATTTTCCTTTATATACTGAGAAAAATTCAGTTTAAAAAAAATAATAGTCATTGTTACGGTTATGAAAAATAATAAATTTTTAGGTGCCTAATTATTTCTAAACCTTGAAGGAACATAGCATTAGATTTAAAATACTAACTGTTCTCGAAAATAATTTTTTAAAATGTTAGTAGGTTACGTATGCCTCTTCCTCAAATAATATCTCTTAGAGCACTTCGTTATGATTTTTATATTTCTTTAATATAAACTGATTTAATTTACTTTTTAATTACAAGTTTTAATTATATTTAACGTTTAACATTCGTATTTCACATTTAAGAAACTATTAAAAAATATTTTCAAGACCATTTTTAATACTCGCAATTAAAACTAATTACCTAATAATAAAAGTATGATTTTTCTTAAATGTTGGGCTAATGTCAAGAGCAACACTAAATAATATCCGTTTAAAATTAACAAGATACTTAAGTTTTAGGAATGTGACACATGAAATACAAAAACGTAATAAAAATTTTGTAATTATCCTCCGAAACAGAAAAATTGCAATACATCTCTGGAATAGAAGCACATGTAAATTACTATTAGTCGAAGAGTCATGTAACGCATATGTTCTGTTATCGTAAATAGAAGAACTATTATTTCCAGGATGACGGATTGATGAATTCTTTGATTACAGGTTCCATGGAAGATCATTCAAATGCTGACTGCTTTCTAGTGACTGTTATGACGCACGGCGAATCAGGACTTTTACATTCATCAAACGAGCTGTATCCAGTTGATACTCTTTGGAATTTTTTCACTGCTGATAAATGCACAACTCTTGCCGGAAAACCAAAATTGTTTTTTATACAGGTTTGAGTTTACATTTCTAAATTCTAAAGAATATTTAAATTCTGAAATTTATTTCAATTTATATTTAACTTTATTTGAGTTGACTTTAAGATTTTGTTAATAAAATGTTTGTTCTATTTTAACATTTTAAATTCAACATTGTATGTTCAGACATCTGTGTTTGATTTCACAGAATTGGGACTTACTCGAATTTACGACTCGAAACCAGTTGCTAATTCAAATATTACGGGAAAAGTAAAGTGGTGTGTTTAGCGAGCGTTGGCGGCAGCACCTCCGGTGGCAAATTTCTCGTCTGCTAGCCGGCGCGTCGTCTCACATTGGCTCTGTGAATGTATAAAGTTGTTCTCGCCGCGACACTTTCGTTCGCATCTCACGCATATTGTGTTAAATCTCTCAAGGTTTTTCTCAATGTTTTACTCTAAAGATTGTTCTCAATTTGTGTAAAAAGGTCGCTCTCAATTGTGTGTTTGTGAATGGTGTGGCGTGTACTCACGCAAAATTACTGGACAAACTTATTGGCAAAATGTCTCACGCATGCTTGCGTTAAATTGTTCTCAAGGAATTCCTCTATGTAAAAGTTAAAAAGGCTATTTTATTTCTCATTTGTGTGAGAGGTTCTTCTCAACGGTGTTTTGTGTTTTGTTTCTTTTTGTGTTTTGTGGCGTTAAAATTACGCAGAAGCTCTAAACTCTTAAAATAGAGATCTTTATTTTTGTCTATTATTTTTCTTTTTATTTAGTTATTTATCGATAAAATATGTTGGCGCTAGGGTTTTATTTTTCTTATTTATTTAAAATTAAATTTATTTACAAATTAAGCATAAACAATAAAAATGTGTAACAGTACTTTGGAGGTAAACGCATTTCTTGTCCTAGCTTGTTTACATTGCTCGGTTTCTTCCTAGTTATGGTACGTGACTTCTTTTCTTAATGAGTTTGCATCTACAACTTTAGCTTGTTATCACCAGGATCCATTTTTCTTTTGAGTATGCCAAAGACAGAAGCAAATATTTTCTTCTGACTTTCCCGAAGAGATCGATCCTCTAGGATCCGCTTTCCTTTTTTATATTCTAAGCTAATATTTCTTGGCCTGGACGCGCATTCTAATCATCCTTCGCGCTTTGCGTATTTCTAACGATCTTCTGGTGCTCTATTGATAGTTGAAAACCACTTCTATCAACGGAAAAAATTTAACCCATTTATGATCACATGGTCCGTATCTGCGTGAATGTTTTTAATAACATCATGAAAACCGTCTACTCACTTTCTGAGTCCGGCACTGAGGGCTCCTTCTACTTTAAATGTTATGTTATGTTGTAAAGTTGCAATACAAAACTATTCGCTTTATAAAGAAGTATCCATATTTACACCTTAATGTAAAAAAAAACATTTTAAAATGAACTTTCATTTTCAAGTTTTAGGTAAATGTGTTTTACTTAAACTTATTCAACTCATTTCTCAAGTATTTATACAATTTTAAGTTACTTTCTTTACATTGTAGTATCTAATTTTTATAATTTGAAAAACTGACATTTTAATAAATTAATTTGAAAAAAAATGGAAAATTAAAGCAACCAAGTAAAATATAATAATAAATAATAGTAGCAATGAAAAATACAAATGTAAACAGAGTTAAGAAATGATAAACGACAGAAGTCAGTTACGTTAAAAACGTTTTTAATTAAACGAGAGTAAAAAAAAAACAATTTCACGCTTGTTATGCAAGTATAACAGTTTCCTCTACTTTTAGATTTGTGTAATAAAATACTGGGGGAAAATGATACAAAGATAATTTTCCGGACTTAAATAGTGAGGAAACCTCTAATTGTATAGAAAAAGTTTAATTAGCTAAACTCAAGTCTTGGGTAGTCTTGGTGAAAAACTTCGAAAGAATTTCATGGTCCTATAACTCTTATGCAAAGTCACGTGTTCAAGAGCACTCCTAAGGGACGCAAAGTATGCTTCCTCGAGTGAAAGAGGGAACTTAGACTACATGCTTCATTATGCTCGTAATTTTCAAAGAAAATGTCTTAAAGACTTGTCAGAAGACGCAGTTGCACTTTCAATTAAAAAAAATGAATAGATAACAAAATTAGATGTATTCAAAAATTAAAAAGTTCATAACATTAAATAAAATCATTTCTTTTTGGTCAATTGGACGTTCTATTTATTATAGAAGGTATAGAATTGAAAGTATTATTGAAATGTTTCCAGGAATTTGTACAGAATATATTGTTAAAACAACATAATAGAAATAATTTAAAACATAATTTAACATGGGTCGTAATGAGAACTTCGAGATTCTAGATAATTAAGAATACGATTCAGAAGATCTTTAAGGCTGAAATGTTAAAAATATAAATTTATTCGTAACACGCTGCGCTGCCGCCACAAGCGAGATTCTAATACAACTGTAAAATTTGAAATATTTATAGCTTTTTAGGCTCGCGTTATATCAAAAACTTTTGTGGGGAAAATTTTTTTGATTTTACTTATATTTTAAGAAAAAAGTTAAAGAATAAAATTTTTGAAAAATTTAAAAAACTGTAATTTTCTTGATTTTTGAAAATATCTGATGTTTAATATTTTTAGTGGGAAATTGCTGGCTAATGAATTTAACCTGTATTTTTGGAACTTGAAAAAATGTATCAAAGATGAAAAGCTCATCCAACAATTGTTATTTAAGTTATCCGATCCCAAAATTTTATTCTACAAACAGACAGACAGACAGACAGACAGGCAGACAGACAGGCATACAGATAGACACTTTTGTAAAATTACACAACAGCCTGAAGAATAATACGTTTTTGTATTTATAGTGTTGTAACTTTTTTCTTTATTATAAAAATTCATTGATATTTAAGTTTCATCAGAATATAAATTTAAAAGCTATAATTTAAGCAGTTATTGAAGGAAATGCACAGTCGGCCAGATTGCAAAAAAATCTGGCCAAAACCCCTAGATGTGCTTAAAACTGGCTAATATTTCTTACTTGAGGGTTTTTGGGGTCTCTAATTGCGAATCCGATGTTAGTTTTTTTTTAAATTCGAAATGGCGGATCCAAAATGGCGGAAAAAATTAACGGATTTTGATATAAATTGATATCTAGGGGTTTTTCGAGTCGCTGGTTACGAATCTAAACTTAGCTTTTTAAAATTAAATATGACGTATCCAATATATCGGACAAATTTTTTAAAAATTCTTAAACTTCAACATAAATTAGTATTTAGAGGTTTTTTACAGTCTCTGATAAAGAAATATAAGTCAGATTTTCCAAATAGTGAATTTATTATAACTCTTTAAATTTTGAAATATATAAAACTTAATACTAGAAATTGAGGAATTAAAATTCAAGCTTCTTTCATTTAAATTTAATCAAATTCATCCTCCATGTCTGTCGATTCGTAGGTGAATTCGTCGATTAATCTTTCCTTTTATAAATCCGAGTCTCTTTATCCTTATCTGTAACATAATAAAAAATTAATATAATTTTTTGTTATTTAACATTCCCTAATTTTAAAAAACTTGAAGTTTTTCTTTTTACGTTAACTTAACAAAAGTATAATTATAAAATTTACTTGTCTAGATGATTTCTGAACACCCTGTAGATACTACTATATTAATATACAAAAGAGAAAGTGGTTACAGTGTATGTAAATTTTTTCTAAACACTAAGGGTGCTCTTCTATTGTATACAGAGAGCCATTTTCGTGTTACATGACATTTAGCACATTTTTTAGGTTATATCTCCTGTTGGTTGATTTTTTTGTGTATTGATTTTCCTAGTATATTAATCTAAATATTTCATTTGACAGTTTCATGGTATCTTCTGGGTTGTCTACTTTTTTAATACTTTTTTCTAATTTCCAAGAAAAGTAATTTAAGAAAAGACAACCTTAATATATTTAAAATTTTCAAAATAAAAGAATAATAATAATAATAATTTTAATTGGATTACAGAATATTAAAATACATACCTTTAGAAATATTTTCCATTTCGTCCCATGAAGATTGGCATACACAATTAAAATATATTCCTCCTGAAAGTAGCTACACGTTTCTCAGCACTGTTAGGTAGCGAAACGGTTGCACGCGTAGGTCAACATTGAACTGACGCATCTTACTCCTAATGGACCCTGTGCTTTCTAATATTTTACTTCAGCATGCAGAAAGATGTCAGTTACTTTATTCAATAGTTTAAACCTTTAAATTAAAAATTTTGTTTCAGAGGTTTTGGCCAGGTTTTTTGCAATCTGGCCCACTCTGAAATTGGATGAAAATTGGGTGAGTTACGAATCCGGCCACCAATTTAAAAAACATGGTTTTAAGAATAACATGTTTAAAGTTTTGACACTTGAAGATGTTACTAGCTAATCTACTATTTCTGTTTGTCACGTATCACTCTTGAAAAAAAGAAGAAAAATAATTTTTTTAATTATTAAAAAATAGTTTTATGGAATAGACCGAAATTTTATTACCCACAGGAATTTTTACACATTTTTTTCAATCATTTTACAACAGCATTACATTATTTTGAAAATAGTTGCAATTTTTTGAACTATTCCTTTCAGAAAAATATATTTGGACCCCTCTTATAAGACTTAGGTACTAATATAAATAATTATATATTATCGATTTACCTTCCATCGTTTAATATTATATAATATAATTTTTATCAACGAATCAATACCCCGTTTGCTATTAATATAGTTTGTCAGAACTCAGCTACGTCTTATTAGTCTCCTCGGATTCTCCTTAGCCACAAAGTCGTGGTTTCCTTCTGCTAAATTACACTCATAGCGTAAAGTTCAATTTAGGGTCCTTGTAATGCAAATAACTATTCTATTATTGTAAACACACTAAGTAATGCATACCTGTTGAAAATACTTGTTTTAGATTTAAAATTCTACGAATAAAGTGATTTCATTTTATAAAATCTTGTGGTTGTCTTCAGCAAAATTAAAATCTCATTCTAATAAAATTTGGACATAAAGTAAATTTTAGCAAAGCAAAAATTCAAAAAAAAATAACTTGCAGTTTCTAATACTTTAAAAAAAATGAAGAAAACGACAAGTTAGTTATAATTGAGAAATAAAAGTAAATACAAACAATTTGGTGGAATTAATACAAATTAGGTAAAATTTATGATTAAAAGATCAAAGTTTTTTGCGGAATGTGGACCCTTTAGCACCTTTTTGGGGTCAGCATAGACTCTCAAAGAAAGTGCTTCATCAAAAACTTTTCTTTTTACTTGGCTTTATCTTGGGAACGTTCAATATTCCTGAACGATGCATCAATGGAGGGTTTTGTTTTTCAGGCTTGCCGAGGGCAGCGGCTGGACAGGGGTGTAAAAATTATTCATGAGACCGACAGTGTTACTACCTATAGCATACCAGCCTATGCAGACATCCTCATTGCATACTCTACTTATGATGGTAAGCTAATATTGGTATTATATTTTGTAAAATTCCACTGAATTATTCCATTCCATCTTATTTCCACTGAGTTTATAGAAAAGTATTACTGTGTAATTACATAGCTTTTAACATTAACTAAAACTTTAGTTGGAATGTTATTACAAGTTAATTAAAATTTTTAGTCATTTTAATTAGTGGCCAATTTTACAATAATCAAAATTTAGAGAGAATAAATAAAATTTTTGTTAAAATAGATAATCCTACTAAATGCGGAATGAGCCTTATGTTTAACAAAAAGTGCAAAATATATTTGATTGTAATGATTTTTTTCAATTTTTTTCTTTTTCTAAAGACATAGGTTTAAATCATAATTCTTTAATTAAAATTGATAATTTAATAATTATTAAATTAATTTTAATATAATAAATAAAAAGAAATAATTTTTATCCTTAACTTTATAATCTAAAGAAATAGGAATTGATGAATTATCTCTATATTTGATGTCCTTACGACAGCATGAATTTCTGCTTGCTGAGGCTGTACGAGTGATCCTGTTGACATTAAGTGTGCTGTCGGGATTGTCGAATTATCGTACAGTAAGAGGTCAAAGCGTGAGTTGGATGAATTGGTGCATCCAATTGCATTAGGCCACTAACAATTTAGTCAATCTAACCTCAATTCCAGGTAGTCTATAATAATCCTTTTGTCAGCACTAAATTGGAAGCTTTGCTATTGTCCCTTTGATAAACTAAATATTATCCTTAATAACACAATATCCAGTATCTTTCATAAAAATGATAAATCATTTTTCATTTAGCTCTTGTAAAAATGATATATCATTTCTGAAGCATTACTTGGCTTTTAAAATGTAAAAATAAATGTTTCTGAGAAATTTTAATTTTGTTATAGTTTTACATTTAGGGCAAATAAAGTGTGCCCTTTTCATGCAGAGGCACGTATATGTATATGACAAAGTGATATTAAATAAGATTTATTTCATGTTCTATAAAGTTTCTGCACAAAAATCAATAGATTGATGAAACTGTTTTTTTTTAAATTTTTTTAGAAATTGTGGAATTTCACTTTTAGTTGGTTGAGGTTACAAATAATCTATAGTTGTAAAGTATCAGCCCACACCGTAAATAATGTACGGGAATAGAATTTTCACCCTGTCTGAGTAGATATTTTATTCCTGAAATTTTTTAATGCAATATGACGTGCTCCATTTTCTATAACCCAGGAAAATGAACATGAGCTTTCACTCACGTCCGATGATCAATAGATATGGACAAAGTAGATCAATGGAATTCACGTACCACAATTCTGAAGGAAGCTGAAGGCTTCATCATCCCCGTAGTATTATGTTCACCACAGACTTCAGCGAAATAATAAAAGTTGTTCAGGCAAGAGACTTTTTTGTTAAAAATTTGTAACCACGTTTGTTTTTTTTTATTAAATTAAATTTTTATTCCATATATCACTTTATGTTCAGTGATTCAATGTTTGTAAATAAATTTTCTTAATTCTGTAAAGTATCTAAAAATTTACGCTAATTCAACATTAAAAACAAACTAGAATCTAGTCCACAAATTTTTAGGGAATAGTGACTTCAGCACGGACGTCATACCGTTTACCGATAATTTTTTACACATTTCCGTATCAAAATCTTTGTAAACACAATATTTCCTATATCTTTTTACACATTAGATATTATGCATTTTCTGGTAATAAACCCTACGTACAACGTACAATTTTAGAAAGATTGTAAAAAAACGGATGCAGGCATTCAATGCTTTTTCTAGTTTATTATTAAGTTTATTGGTGATGTCATCATATACATAACAGCAGTAATCAAAAAAAGAAGAATCAAAGATTTTTATCAATAATAAGTGGGTTGAAGAGGGTAAAGACAAGCAAGTCAAGGTTCTTTACTGTTTCTGTGAATGAGATGTAAGTCCCATCGACTAAAAGAGGAGGAAGGGTTCTTAGGGTTTCTATAGAAGGATAAATTGATGAACTGAAAACCATGACATGAGCTTTACTTGAATTTCATGTAAGCAAATTGTTTTTCGCCCATTCAACTACACAGTTAATATCTATCTGAAACTTTTGAATCATTTCTGGAAGGAGATGTAATGGATCCTTGAGGATCACCACATTCAAGTCTAACTGAGTCAGAAAAGTTACCTTGTTCATCAATAATCTTTTGGAATCAGGAATCAACATAAAACGCAAACCATTTACATAACGATTTCGATAAATTAAAGGACCTTAGTAGATCGTGACTAACCGAGTAAAAGGCTTTTGAAAAGTCAAAGAAAACAGCAACAATTATGTGCTTTTGATCCATAGGGAGTTTTATATCTGTAGTAAATTTTAAGACTGATGTGAATGTACTATGTTTCGCGCGAAAGCCTGATTAAAATGCCTCAAAAAGATTGTTTTACGAGAAATAATTTGTTATTTGTTTGCAGACTATCTTCTCAAGATATTGCTCTGAAGTCATTGGGTGTTTTTGGATTATTTATTTTAGGAACAGGTCGTATAATACTAATCTTCTACATGTTAGGGAAAATACCGGTTTGACGGGAGTAATTATAAATATGCAGCAGAACTTGAAGAATGAGCGGAAGGGCTAATTTAATCATTGCAATTGAAATTGAATCAGGACCTGTGGCATTTGCTTCAACTTGTGTTAAACTTTCTAATACGTATTTATGCGTAATGTCGGAAAAAAAAAATATTTTCATCAAATGCATCAGAACTAGGAGAACAAGGAGTTGTAACGGAACGAAAAGGATCAATTGATTTTTAAGCAAAAAAATTATTAAATTCATTTGATTGAAAACCACCATCAGATGCACTTTTTTTAGTAGGAATTAAATTTAATTTTTTTAGAATGTGCCATCTGTTTTAAGAATTACTTCTATTTTTAATTGTACTAAAATTATATTTGTTAAAAGCATCCCTTATAGTGGTTTTAACTAAATTACTAGTTTTTTTTAATTCAGTCTGATCAATATCTCGTTTAGTTCTTCTGGATCTGCTTCAAAGCGTTATCTGAAGTAAATATAATTGTTTTTATGAAACTTAAATAATAATAAAGTACAATAGACATCAGACTTTTTTTTCTGTGTAATAACGGCGCTTAGCCAGTCAGTTTTTTATAAGCCAATCAATGTGCAGTTCGTTCTGCGCAGTCGTCATTCTGGGTATAAATAAACGGACTATGTGCACTAAACGTCAGTATAACAGGATCAGTAATACTGCTAGCATTCAATCTCTAGAGCATAGAGTGGTAATATTACTACCAGGTCTCTAAACGAAGTACGTTCTTGGAGTTTACGGGCGGAGTTCAATCACTGAACTCAACCACGAGGTTAACTGAATAAGCTTATCTAGAGAGCTTTTATCATGATTCAAATGTTTGAGATCACCTCTATTCTGGAGCTTTAACAATTAGCGGCCGTGGCTGCAAAAAGAATAACGAAACAGTTTTTTCTAAAAATATGAATACATCATGTATTTCTATTTTCCGTCTTTATTTGCTAAGTACTTCTCACATTTAGACCATCAGCAAAACTTGGATGGTGTTAATTCCCCACATTCATTTTATGTAGGTAATCCTAGGAACATTAACGCGAACTGAAAAAAATGCTGCTAACCCGCGCTCAGTGCGGTTTCTCTCTCACAGTTCCAAGCCTTTGGCATACCTATGAAATTACTGCTTAGCTATACTTAATTTCTAAATCAGTCTTTAAATTTCTCTTCTTTTCTTGCATATTCAGCTTTAGAGTATTAGCGCGAACTGATTATAGTCCCATTGCGTCTCAAAGGTTTTTATTTTATTTATAGGGTAAAGAAACCAATTCGTCGCTTAGGAACAGAACTCTGCCATTTCGATAAAGCTCTGAAAACAAAACCAAGTCGCAAGAGCTCTGAAAAATGAGCCATTCTAATTAACATTTAAAGAAAGTGACATTTCGAAATTGGGAGATTTTGTTTTTAAATTTAGGTTGGCAACGCGAAAGATTTTTATTAGTGTTGTGTAGCATTATTGTTTACTGTCATTCTTGAAGTTAGTTCAAATTATGCTCGACAAACATTAAAATTGTTCTAAAAACTGAATCCTTGTAATTTTCGCTTGAGTACATTCCAAAAAGGTTAGTTTAGTCTGAAGGAGATTAATAATTTAAAAATTTATAATTTTTGTAAGATTTACAATTCTGTTTACTACATTTCTGTTAAAAGCAATTCTCTTTGAAAAATATCTATAAACCAGATGTGTATCTCTAGTAATAAGTAAGATTTTGTTTGACTAGACGGTTATAGTTACCTGATTCGGAAAACTATTAAAATATCCTTATCCCTAACAATAAATGGTCATTTAGCCTCCGCTAGTTTTTACCCCTACTTACATTTCCTTATTGCCACCACCTACAACTCAAATTCTCCTTCTTTTTTTCCAAATTTTCCACCACTTCTCTGAGAGAAACTCCGCCAATTTTCGAACCATTGTCAAATGTTAGAAATACACGAACCTTTGAAGGGAATAGTTCTGTTCTCGATAAGGCCTTCTGTTCGCGATTATTATCCAACCACTATGTATTCCGGCAAAGTGAAAAATATACAAGTTTTAATATTTTTAAATTACAGTCCACTATTTACTCAAACAAACCTCCTCTTGGTAATTGCTTAATCAATTATGATTAAGAAACCTCAAGCTAAACCAAACCTGAGGATTAAACAATCCAGAATGTTAGTATAAAAAAAAACAAGCTCAGGTAATCAATACTAAAACATAATTGTAAATTTATTGTAATTCTTAAATTTTTTAAATCACCTGAGCTTGTTTTTTTATACAGACATTCTGATTATCCGAAAATTTTGCTGTATTTAAAAAGACAAATAAGCAGAAGGAGTCTTTTTTGGCTCCTTCTGAGGAGACCTTTTTAATTTTCTTTTCTTCTTGAAGGGATCAGTTAATATCTAGAAGAAGCTTGTGACATCGTGCAGAATATAGTAGCGAATTAGTTTGTCAAATATATTTATTTTTTAGCCCAACGCACTGTTTATTTATTTATTTTTTTTATAAAAGATATAAGAAATCTAATTAGAAGCAGTTTTCTAAAGAAGATCTGGTTCTAGGAAAGCCTCTCGTAATTCAAGATCAAGTCACATGTTTAATTGTTTTTTCGCTAGTCTAGAAGATAATTTGTTAATAACAATTATTCTTTTATGTCCTTTATCTTTGTTTGACTTTGTTCAATTCATGTGTTCACTTATTTTTTTACTTATTAAAACAATTAAATTTTGCAATAAGAACAAAACTCTTGCGTTCTTAAAATTTGTTTATAACTTTTTTATTATGTACTAAAAATTTGTTTTATGTACCCTTTCAGTATGTTCCAAGTAAATACCATATTCTCTAATTCAATCACATTAGTGAAACGATTTTCCCGTTTCTATGTTACTTGGAAAACTTTGTATAATTTAATTGTGGACGTAGCCAACACTTGTAGTTGCTATTGTATTTATATAGTGTTTCGTAATTTACTGGACATGATTGTTGTCGAATCACTGCTAGTTTTAGAAGAGGTCACCGAATCCATTGTATTATTATGCATTTAAAGTCATGAGAACATGTTTCAGACAATTTGCAAGGCTTTGATGTTACTATTATTGCTATCGTTAAAGACATAAAACAGAACTATTATTTCAGTTTCAATCTTACACTTGTTGTTATATTAACTATGTAAATAGCGAATGCAGCCAATACGATGGTTATTTGAGAAATGAAAAAATAAGAAATTTTCAATTTAGTATAAAATCGTAAACTGTTATGAATTCTGTTAATTTACTTGAAAATATAATATAGTTTATGAAGATTATATTAGTTTTCCATTGTAGCATATTTTTTCCCAAGGAAAGCAAAAGTGATAATTACATGCATAATTTAAAATGTTCACTACTTTAAACCATTTTCTTATGCAGAGTTTACTAACCGAGAAGTAATAACAGTGTTATTAATATTAACAATAAGTAAAGTAAAAACGATACAAGGTTAAGTCATTTTTTAATTTTTTAAATTAAAAAAAATCTTGAGTATTAAAATAACTTCAACTATAATCTCTAGGATAATCTTATTTCTAAAATCATTCTTCACACAAGGATCGTTAAAGTGGTCCTCTATCTCGTGGTTTACACCCTTCGCTATTGAGATTACGTTGTATTTGCAGTCGCTTCGTTGTAGACTGAGGAATCTCATTACTCCACTGTATTAGAACTGTCTTACCGCTTTTCGTATATTGGTTTCCTGTAATATCGTTGCTATTGGTAAAGTGATCAAGCTTGAAAAGTTCTTATAGAAAAAAATGACAATATTAAAATGCGAATAATTAAAATCATTACAGCCTCTTTGGTACTCTTGGGCAATTATCAACCTAGTTAGCTCGAACTGTGCGTAAGCTCCTTTAAGTTCTATAAGAAAATCTAACCTGTAGGGTCAAATATGTCGAAGACAATTGCATTTTTTTGTGTTTAGCGTAGGATCTAGAATCCTGCTACTAGGTACCCCTACTATAAGGGGGTGGATAACTTTACCCATCTTCTAAAAATACACTTTTATTATGGGAACTTAAAACCATCCTCAAATTACACTTTCTGTACGTATCGCCTTACGTGGGTGGTCTTATATCCCGATGAATTTGTCTACATAAGATCATCCCCTTATCGGAGTTTTAGCCCCTCTTCTATTTTCCTCTTCAAAGGTCTATCTAAAGACGGCGCATTATCCAGACCCAACTATGTGAGACGTCGCTGATTTTTGTGCTAATGTTCCCTCATTCAAAAATCAACAAGAACACTTCTAATAAAACGGGAATTCTCAAATCCCTCAATGTAAAACCAGCCTTAGAAATTCTAATGTCTTATCTCACATTTTTAAAACACAAAAAGACATAATTCCAAAATTAAAATAACTCGAATATCGTTATAACCGTTTGTTTATTTAAACTGAATTTCTAAATTTATAGACACATGTAATTTTTAACCAGCTTTTAATAGTTTAACTTTCAAGTAAATTTTGATGTCTTTCACCTTATTAAATTTCTAGCTTTTCTAGAGCGGTTATAATTCGGCAAGTATAAAAGGAACTCAGAGGAATATTAAGATAAATTAATTAATTTAAATAAAACGAGTTTCAAGACAGTTGCACTTTATCCCGTCCGAGATGCGCCAGGCAGTGGGTTAGTGAATAAATCACTGCCGTCCTTCCATTTTGAATAAAATTCCTTTGACTTCAAAATGCGCCGGCCAGCTCTGTTAGGCGGAGAGGGGCGTGAGCCGACGAGCAATCAACGCTGGCCCAGTGCTGAAAAGTAAAAACGAGAGGAGCTTCCCCTGGAGTTTTCTCCCCATTTTAAATAAATAAAGCACTGATTAACAAAATAAAATAAACACAAATTTATTTAACAAAAATCAGCTATTTGGAAGAAAGGGGACTCTTGTCCCAAGATTTTACAAATTATAGCCTCTGAGGGAGGAAATTATACCGACCAGAAATCCGCACAAAATTAAGATTATTGAAATCGATATCGAAACTGTGCACGATATTCTAAAATACAAGGCCGTTCTAGGGCCGATCAAATTAAATAATCAATAATTTTCATTTGATTGATCGAGCCGCCATCGATCACGAGCACATGGCGGATAATTAAAGTTCCATCAAATTGTGAGTCGCTTACCAATCATTCGTAGTACGACGATACACGGTCGACTCCGTCCAACAGAGAATTAAATTATAAAATAATTTGACAATAAAAAATAAAAAGGAGTCACTGTGGACTCTAACAAAAGGAAAGTATTCCAACTTTCGGTCGCGGGACCAACCATTATCCGCGAGGGCTCAACCAGGAAGAAGGAGCGACGTTCGTGGAAATTCGGACGCTCTTCCGAGAATTTCCTGTCTCTCTCCTTGATTGTCGGATCTCATTCATCGATAATGAGATACATGTCGTAATTCGCTCGTTGCGCCGTGAGATGTCCCTTGATGTCCTAATTCGGCTACTAGGCAGACAGGTTCCACCATGGGAGGGTGGGAATCCCATCCACCCCTTTTTCCCTCGTTGTACAACTCTCGGCTGAGCCCATGGCAGAAGCTTGGCTGCGCCCTGGCTTCTTTCTTTGGACCCTCAGATGAAGAGACCGAGCGAATCAGAGCGTAATTAAAACATAAAAATACAGTATGGTAAATAAGCGACTCTTATAAATATTTAATTTTTGACAGAGGCGTGAAATTTCTGGTCGACGATGAGTGAATGGACATGATCCATCCTAACGCTTCCTGTTTGAGTTTATTTAACGCGGAAGGCTCCTTCGAAAAAGGGAAAAGTTGCTTACAAAACGTGGAGATAAAATCTGCAACGTTACATCGTATATAGAATTCCATGCGCAGATTATCAGTACGTATATATTGGAACAACAGGACGAACCCTGGAAACTGGTATGAAAGAACGGAAAAATTGTTCATATAACCAGATGTGAAAAAACTTTATTATGTACATTATTTAACAGATTTACAATAAATTACTGAACTCCACTTCATTTTCACCCATGATCTATGAGTCTCCACCTCATCGAAAAAGGTTTTTTATTTTTTTTCTTCTATTTCTTTCCTATTTACCTACATTAAGTAGTTATATCTGGTGAAAAAATCAACCAACCCTTCTAATATAATTCTCAAACTTAAGAGACATATATAAAGCTCTGAAATTTTGTAGCCCGCCTTTTCCTAAAATAATTAAAAGCCTAATTAAAATTAATTAATAGTACAATTTTAACATTAAACCTGGATTTAATAGTAATTATTCTACCTGATATCAGGGTAGCTTTCCGCCGTCGATTGAATTTTGCGATCTAAAAACGCCGAGTTCGTTAAAGCGGCTGTCCCTGCGATTTATTGAATTGCCCATGGTACGCTGCGACAACTCGAAAAAGGAGTGCAACCGTAAACCGATAAATTATCTGAGCACCATTTCAAACGGGAAAAAGAGATGGGAGCTAAAGAGAAACAGGGAAAGAGGGAAGAGAAGAATAGAAGAGAGGAAAAACCGGAATCACCTAGATGCACCGCGTGCAAGTCGCGAGAAATGGTTTATACGGGAAATGAAAGATGAAGAATGTTTCGCGCCGATGCGATTGCGCCTTCAATTTCACTCAACGTTTCACTATTCTCTAATTTTCCTCTCTGTTATTATCGTGTCTACACTCATCGTCTCATTTAATACAATAATAATTTACAACTATTATAAAACCCGATAAGAAAACAAATTTTTATTTTTAATATTCTGTAGATGGAAGAATTGTAAAGAGAAATATTGTTTATTTAAAATCAATTTAGATTAAATCAAAACAAAAATTGGCATGATATTTGGTCCCACAGCTTGTTTTATTTGTTAATAACATTTTAAACATCATAGTTGTTTTTTCAATCTTTCCATTTAAGTCAATTAAAATATCTGTCGCAACGAAAATAATGTAGTTTAACTAGTGTGAGTGTTACAAAAATTTATGCATATTTAAAATTTAATAGTGTATGATTAATAGTAAGTTAATAGTAAGTTGAGGTGCTACTGAATAAAATATACTAAACGAATTAAAGGTTGTAATACCGTACTTGATTTAAGTAAGTTTAGAAAAACTTTTGCAGTGATAAGAGGACTTTAATCACATCACAAAAGAAGTCTCTTACGTGGAAGATTAATAATAATTTGATTAAAACTATTCTTCAAATTAGTCTCTTTGATCTATTATATTATGAGTAAAACTAGATGAGTTGGGGACGCAAGTGACAGAAAATTGTAAAGTAAAATGAATTAGCGGTTTTCAAGGTATCAACGTCCACATTGAAGATTTTCGCATTTAAACAATGATAAATCCTCAAGGTTTAGTGATAAGCTTAGCTTACATTTTGATTAAAGTAGACAACTTTCGAGAATGGAGATTTAAGCTCAGCTTAACTGAAGATTGAAATGTCAAGACTTCGTAATTATTTCTAGCCATCTTAATTATTTCATTTAAACTTTACATTCAATGAGAGAAAATTAAAAGCTTTCATTGTTAGAAAAAGCAATTCCAGTTTCATTTTAATCACTTTGCAATTTATATTTTATTGTTAAGTGAATCTTAGGAAAAACAACTTCCATTGCTTATTTAAATGTTTTTGCAAATAAAACGAAGTAACACAAAAGAAAACTAAAGAGCAAGCAGTCTCACATTATATTTATGCTGATAAAATTACTGCCATTTATTGCATTTAACACAAACTATTGTTAACCTATTGCATTAAAATTTTCAGGTCACTTCTCCTGGCGTAATCCGGAAGTTGGCTCCTGGTTTATTCAGAGTATTTGTGAAGAATTTGAACAAAGTGCTAAAACCCGTGACCTACTCACTATGTTGACTTTCGTCAACCGCCGCGTCGCCATCGAGTACCAATCCTACATGCCGCAAAATCGGCAGTTTCATGAAAGAAAGCAAATCCCGTCCATAGTATCCATGCTGACGCGACTCGTTTACTTCACACAAAAAGAAACGATAAAATCGAGCAGCAATCAAATCGAAAGCTCCTGAAATCCTCGCCCCAGAAGTCCAAGCTGCAAATAGATTCAGTCTAAAATATCGGAATTCGTCGTTGCAAAATAATTTGTTAGTCAGATTTTCAATAAAAGAATTTCGTTTATCTTTCTGCATTAGCTTTTAAGACTTCACTTTCTATCATATGCAAACTAAATATATACTTGTGTTGGAAACTGTATAATTACTGAAAAAATGGCTTGTGTCCTAAAATGTATTAATTTTAATTTTCCCTCTTAATAAAACTCAAATTTTCTACATTTTGTCAAAGATAACTTATGAAACTCTATGAACTAAAGGATTATGTCGATTTTTATTTTATAATGATACAAAAATTCTAATGATTGCTGGGAATTCGCTTGTCAAATTGTCTAGTGTCCATTTACAACTAGAGATATGAAAATTAATTAACTTCGGCCATCTGGCTGACAATATAGTAACAAAGCAAATTGAATCTTAGCCTGCTGGCTGAATTTATTTTTAAGAATATTAGTTACTGGGAGGTAAGGTGATGTCAATGATTACACCGAGAATTAAAAAAAAATGTAACTGTTACAAAAATAAATTAACAAAATCTTAATTGAAGCAAAGTAAACAAGTTATAAAACAATTCCAGAATTTTCTTAGATTTCGAGATTTAGAATATTTCTTTTTTTTCTATAAGCTAGCTAGTCAAAAATAGTGGACTAACGAATGGTCTGACCTACACTGAATCGTTAATAATTATTAACATTTTTGACTGACGTCACTCCCCACCCCTGTACAATAATCCCCTCCAAAGGAAGCATTGCGTCTAATCTTTGGGTAGAGAGAAAGCAAACAGGAGCACCTATATTTTTTCTCTCTAGCCAAGAAACTGAGAGTACCTAGCAGAACACGGCTTGCAACCTCATGGGAGGCTACGTAGACGTTGCAATTCTCCACCATTGTTCGACAAACTAAAGAGAAGCCCCTCTATTAATTTGGAGAACGCCTAGGCGATCCTTCACCTCAAGGGTTCCGGATACATCGTGTGAGTTTTGAGAGAGAAGCCCCTCCACGCAATCCCCACCCGCTATCGTTAGTCAGTCTGGCCTCTAGACAGCTTACTCTGGGGCAGTGGTGATGTGGCGGGAGCACCCACACACAAATCTTCCACTGCCCAGCAACCTACTGAATTACCTAGCACAGGACCGAGAAGCGCCTCGAGTTTTGTCCACCAGGCGACTGACTAAATTGGCGAGCGAAACTGAATATATATACGCGGCGCCGTCAGTCGTCGCTTCGAAGAAGAGAAAAAGAGATACGCGCGAGAAGTGGGAAACCACACTCTCTTCGAGAGCCTAGCTGGCTTCTATAGTAATGGTGTGAGTACGCTACACATTGATAAAAACATAAATGTAAACTGTTAAAATTGTTTGGTATGAATTTGATGACAAATATCTAAGGTTTAAATGACATATTGTGAAAGGCTTTACCATCTTAAATTAATAGAATACTAAATAAAAACATTTAAAATTATGAGGTTGCTCACCGAATTGGTGTAAAATTATAAAGTTCGTCGTAAAAAACTTGACAAGCAAGCTTTACAATTTGCTTGGCTTTGCCTCTAGAAACTTACAATATTTTGGAACATAATATCTTCTACTTTTTTTAATTTTGAATATTGGTTATCACCTTTTTATCCGATGTGCATCTCAAGCTTAATTTACTAAGAATAATGATTCCTTATGCGCAGTTAATTTACTTAATAATAATACTTATTTGTTTAATCAAATGATTGGTACAAAGAGGTTACTTCTTAGTTTTATATAACAAGAATCACATAGAGTCAGCAATTGCTCCATTCCTTCTGTGGAGTTAAATAATTCCAACCAGACATCTCTTAAAAATTCACTATTAGAACTCAAACTAATTAATAATCTTTTACAATTTAACTTTTGGCATTCAATCAGTAAGTGATACAATAGTTGTCATTAAAAATTTCCCAAAACAGAGGTAATCTAAATTGTATCATGACTGTAGATCTCCTCTTTTACAATTTCTTCTGACAAAATTGAACTTCTACTAGATAATTTACTTACTGTTAAACTAAAGTATACGTGATTCAATATAAATAAACTCTAGGGGAATGTCTTAATGCGCGGGCCACTTTTAGATGAAAATAAAAATGTGTTTGCAACTGAGTTGAAAGAAGTAATGTACTCCGTTAGATAGCTAAAGGTGTTAGCTAACTAATGGAGTAAATTAATTTTTTTAACTCAATTGCAAACACATTTTTATTTCTATCTAAAAGTGTCCCGCGCATTAAGACATTCCCATAAATGCATCCCTTCACTGAATCAAAATTGTGACGATGTAAATCGTCAACATTTATAATTTATTTTGTCTTTCCCTAGAGATCTTTAAGTTAGTTAATTTTGGGGTAAATTATTGAAAGTGCCTGTGGTTGATTATGAGATACGAGCCTGAGTGCCGACTATTGATTTTCTGGTCGATCCGTATCTCTCGTCTTTCTCTAGATCAGCAGTCTCATTATATTGTCGTTCTTCGTTGAATTCATAAGTTGCGATTTGCGCAGGTCAAGTTCCCGTATAGTAACGAAGGACAGCGAGAGTATCCGAATTTTTCTTTTAGGTGCAACTGAGAGGGTGTGTGGTTTCCTAGTAGCTGAGGAAATGAGACGCAGCAAGGAAGAAGACGAGGGAAGGGAAGGATCGCGGAAAAGAGGATCTACCGGTCAATTAGAGTTTGCCATGTGTTTCGTCGTTCATTCACGTGCGATCCCCGAATCGATTATTTTTTCGTTCGTGGCCCGGAGTTTTGAGTTTTGAGCTGTGCTCGTGATTAGTTTAAATGTTCTTTGAGATTAGTGTTAATCAAAATTTTCATTTAATTACTGAATAAAGATTTTAGTTTACTGGTGAAAATTATTGTTTAAATTATTTGTGAGAATGTCCCAGTAGTTCCAAATTGAGATTTGCGGTTTTTCTTACAGTCTACTTTGAGAAATCTTCTGGTGAGTTCGTTTATTTCATTTTTGGCATTCGGGTCTGTTTCAACGTCGGCAACGCGGCGAAGAACCTCAACGGAATCTCCCTTTTAATTTTTGGTTTTTGGTCAGCACGCAGAGAGGTTGATTTTTAGTAATTTATTAATATTTTTTTAATATTGAGACGATGCAAATTCGTCTTGGTTAGACGAAATAATCTCTATGTTATAAAATCTACGTGACTCTTGATTGATCTTCAAAGAGAAAATACCTTTAGTGATACAGCTTAGGTGCTTTTAATGATGTCGTTGAGCAAGGAAATCGAGAAATATTAAATTTCTCAAAAATCTTCGCCTCAAATTTGTCAGATATTTCTCTAAGCTGTTAAAAATCCATCTATAGTAGAAGTGTGCGTTAGCGGGAAGGCACTCTGATTTGTGTGTTATTCAGCCAGTGGAGCACAAAAATTTTCTACTGACCTTAGAACTAGTAGGCAATAGTTATTTGCTCGTGAAAATCGGTTCCGTGAGAGTACCACTCAGTCGAACATCTGGCAAGAGTTTCACAAAAACCGAGAAGAGATTTAGAAGAAACAGCACGAGAAGGGTAGAAATGAATATGAGGTACATCGAGAAAAGTGAAAGTAAAACCGAGGCACCTATGAGAAATGAACAAGGAAGCTTGAGAAAATTTTACTTTTCCTCGTCTTGATCGGCATCACAAGGTGCTTTTAATAATTAAGGTAATAAACACAATGAAGAAGGTTGCAGATTAATCCAAAATTTAGCTTCCGTAAGTTTGGTGGAAGATTCACTGCTGCCTTTTATTTATTGTCTCTCTGAGTAACGCGCGCTCTTATTCTTTCTCCTGAACGATAAATACTTTAAGTCACTCAATGTCTTATCCTATTACTAGCATTATGTTGCAAAGAATTTATAGTTTCTTAAACATGAAATGCCCTATACAAGAATATTAAAGGAAGTGAAAAATTGTATGTTACACTTTACAAGATTCTAATTTGAAATACTACATACAAACAATACGGTGCGGTGTGACTAAAGCGATATTAAATCATGAATCTTTTCTTTTATTTCATTACATATACAATTTCAAAAGACGAATTTACACAATGTAAATAAATTTTTTCCCTAGTGTCCCGCAATCGTTAAGAATGACTAATTTCTAGCTTTAAACAATTACCGCAAATAAGGCAATATTTTTTATTTAGATATGCAAAATTATAACGTAACTTGTAAGGCGCTACGTGTTTTAGAAAATAGTGAAATGCATTTGGTTTGCCGAGTGAACGATGTAGGAAACCGCATCATATAGCACATCAAATCACGAATGCAAATAGGATGCAAACGCTTATCCGGTGTGATTTACCAATATTTGAATGGCGTTACGCAATAGGGAGTGAATCCGTACTCCTGTCGTTTCGAGTAAATCAAAGCAAAAGTTTCACGCGGACCTGCATGGAATTGCTCTCCCAACGTATATCCGCTATAAATTTATTAAATCTCGAATTTTTGGAATTCAATTCGCATAACTGAGTTGTAAATCAACACTTGTTTATTTTCGACGCATTTATGGTTAGATATTTGCATTCTATTGCCAAATATGAACTCTACTTCGTACAAGTTACAAGATTTAAAAGCATGTCAACCGGAAGTATAGAGTTCAATTTATCTGCTCGGAAGAAGAGTTCAGTTAATTATGATTATACATAAATAAATTTTACTTTAAAAGCCAATAAATAAAGAAGTATAAGATAATAATGTATACCTAATTATAAAGTTAAAAGATTTGAAATTAAAATTCAAAATTAATGCAGTAAAAACATACTTTAAGAAGAACAGTTAAAAATATATGTTCGGTGTAGAACCCGATACATTTTTATTTACAATTTTAATATTCTCTCTTTTATTTCAAATTAATTTAATTAATAAAAAGATAAAAAATGTCAAAACAATATTTGAGGTTAGGTTTTCACTCTCAACGAGTTTAGAAAAACAAAACACGACAAAATTAAAACTAGATGCCACACCGAACGTGGCAACTAATAATATTAATTCATATTAATTTAATTTATCGTGACACTCACTTTTACCTCTGTTTCACTCAACCGAAAGTATGTAAACGATGTATAAACAAACATCAATTTTGTCTGCGAACGTATGACTGGTATGACTCGCGGCGTCGCGTCTGTGCAGTATATGGAAATTTTGTTGGTAACAGTGACAAAATTCACACAATATCACTACTGACAACGTTGTAATCTGTCAAATTTACTGTATTTGTTAAAAACATTGATTCAGTCTATCTTTTCTGCGTTACATTATTTTTCTTATTTGTACTCTGAGACCGAAAAACATTATATTAGTTTTGTTATTTGCACTCCAGAGCCCGTTTGACACTTCGTTCAGCTAACGTTAGTTTTCTACCTATTGCGAGAGGTACAATCTAATTAATTGAAATAGCGTAACAACGCAACGGATTATGAGATAAACATATTTTCGGATAAAAATTTATATAGTCGTTCGAAGTTTAACTTGTCGGAATATTATTTCGAATAAATCTAACTCGAAAGTCTAATAATTTCTTAACAGTTTGATCAACTTCAACATAATTTACTTAACTTCACAATCGGTAGGACCAAAATCGATTGCAACCTTTCAGAAGTGATTTTCATGAATTGCCATATCAATCATTTGTACTTTAGCGGGATCCATTTCAAGGAAAACTTAAACTTTTTATGGTCTTTTACTCAAGTGATGGAAATACGAATTTTCTTTTCATGCAGAAGCTGTGAAAAGACCCTTCGATTTCCCAAGAGCTGCAAATCATTCTGGTTTGAAAGGGGATATATTTTCTTTAAACTGTGGAATGATGTTAACAAATCCCAATTCACTGAAAATAAATCATTTAAAATTTTAATTCCAATTTTCAGTTCTTGAACACATTCTTAATTTAATTGACCTTTATGAAACAATATGTGATTTTATATTAAAGAATATATTTGAAACAAATTATTTAAATTATGTGTAAGATTGTTGATTCTTTCACTTTTGAACATTCAAATCGGTCTGATCGAGCTTCATTCCAAACATCGGTTATCGACTCTCACTTCATGTCTCAAATCATCAGCTTGTTCAAAAAAGTTAATATTTGAAATTCATTCAGGATTCAGGGATGTTCTCATGATTTAATTCTTTGTCATGATGTCAAGAAAGCAACTTCCTCAAAGGAATTTAAGCTTATCTTCTTGTAGGAATCAGAGCTGTTCCTTTAATTAATCGATATCAACTCGAGTGAACTTCTTCGAGACGTTTTATGAACGACTTACATTTCGCGACGTAGAAAAAGTTTCGTAAATCATCTCGATGTCTAGATGTCAACGAATAAACTTCGTTGAGGAATTTTATGTTTAATAGCTTCACCAGAACTTTGAAAAAATAATATGAATCAATTTGATGCCAAGGTGTAGTGTAACCATGTTTGGATTTTTTAAAGCGAGTTTTTATTTGACTCTTAAGATTCAGTAGAATTAGGTTAATGAATTTGATGTTTAGATATTATCCGATGAATTATTTCGAAGAAGTTTTTGTGTTAAAAAGACATTAAATTGGTTTGCAAAGCAAACATCCACAGAATACAAACTTTTTTGAAGAAGTGCTTTGATTGACTTTAGAAAACATTATGAAATGTCACAATGTATATTGTATGATTTTAAAAATGTACAACGAACAAAAAATTCTTAACAAATGATTTTTAATTATTACATCTATCTGATATGGTTAAATTACGATGAACTTTTTCTCATATTACTTTAGAAACAGAAAGTATTATTCTTTGGTGACAGCTGAGGAGTTTGAAATAGCAGAAAAACTCACTATACCGCAAAGTGAAGCATTTTGATGGAAATATGTGTAATGTTTTTCTGCTTGCTGTTGTGAGTCAAAGCGAATTGCGATTGAAGACATAAAATTAAAAACTACTTGAAAGGTAAAAACTGAAAAGCATTGTACGACAAAGTAAAGCCCGCATTTAGTGGGTCAACACTTTCACAACTGTCAAACGTTCGCTTCATATTTGGTATTTCTTTCACAACTACAACCTATGCTTCTTTTCTGTGGGTCTTCGACTCTTTCCCTGGAATGCCGCTTTAATACCGCACGGGTGGTATTTTTCTCGTTTCTCTATTTCGTATTTTCTACTTTCTTTGTTTTATCCCGAACTCTATCCGCATTAGCTGTACAAGCTGAATTCTTTTGAAAACGTCCACTTCCAACGGGGAATAAATCTCGGCAAGGGAAACGCTTTTCTTTTTTTGAGTTTATTTCGCAATCGAAGCCAACTAATTAAATGAAGCTTAAATTGATGAAGAAAATTGAATTGTAATTTGCTTGGACAATGTGGAGTAGTTAAAAGTAAATATAAAGAAGAGGGTACCGAGATGGACATAGTTTCGATTTAATGCCCTACTCTCTAAATTTAAATAAGTGAAAATTCACTTATTAAATGTCAAAAGTCTTCCACTCTTTTAATAAGTGCATATACACTGTGACGAGGTAAAAAGTTACCTCGCACAATAATAATGTATTACCTCGCATAATAATAATATATTAATTGTTCAATTAAATTATTACACAACAGTCTGGTATTAATTCCAGGCTATTGTTCAGTTTTAATGTAAACTTGGCAGTTTGTGCCAGTTGTTATTTTGAGTTTGCATTATTTGATTATTTAATTTATTTATGATTCAAAAGTTTATTGTAATTCTTCTCGAATTTAAGATTTTGTTATTATTAAGATTTACTTCTATTTTGATGTTGTATTTAATCAATTGAAATATTGAGATAATATTATTATTTGAAATTACGGTTTTTACCTGCCAACTTGTCAGACCGGACAAATGTTGTTTTATGCGATAAACATTGAATGTTCGCACTTTTCTTTTCTCATATACAAACACTGCTCTTGACTCTAAAGTGGAGTTTTCCACAACATAATGATTCGTCAAGGAGGTGATCCTGGTGGTCATCATCGTCGTGGTTGGCAGTCCTGGTCGTCATGGGATTGTTCTGGCACAAGAGATTGAATGTGAATCCCGTTCTCCTAAGAGTAACAAGACCAGAAAAAGATGTCGTCAGTCGTGTTTATAAACTGTCAAAACACTGGTAGCAGCCATCTTGTTGTAGCGCTTGACGTCAGCGCCGCCACCACTACACCTGATTCACACTTCTCAGTCGATTACCGTTAGATCTTTCCATCCGCGGGTAATGCTACTGGGCAAATTTTAAAATGTGATTTGTGAGACCGGCACCATGGCGCACATGTCGCTGCACAGAAACTTGTCGACGAGGCGTTCTCGCTGTCGTCGTGCATTTTGAACTGGTGTGTTCGACCGTCTGGTCGTGTATTATTTATAAAAATTGTTATAACTTTATTAAAATGTAACCAACATTACTGACAGAGCTCCATTAGTGGGCGTAAGCCATCCCAGGTGAGCTCAAATAATTAATTTTGTTTTATTTTTGATGGAGTCGATCTCCAAATAAACATTAAATTTAGAGTCAGTGTTCAGTGCGCGTCTTTGTAAATGCCCGTGCTATGCGGCGGGCCATTTCCTTCTTGTAACACAGAAAAAAAAGAATTATTTTAATGTCAAAAAGCGACTATTTTTTAGGTGAAATATAAAATAGACCTATCAGAATAAAAGCTAGCAGACGATAAAAATCCTTAAACAAATCTAACTTGAGTAGTAAAACTAGTTCTAAAAAAACTGAAATTTAGCTTTGAGTCAAAATATAAAACTTAAATTGAAATTGTCTCAAAACAAAACAATAGCCATTATAAGGACTAGTTTTTTTTCTTAGATTTTAATGACTAATTTTAAAACTAAGTTTAAAACACTTTATAGTGCACAGGGATACAATTTTATTTTGAAAACAAACCTTTTTTAAAGCAGTTTTTCTAATTGTTAAAATATTCCAGCTTAAAAAAAGTGGCCCAAGTTGGGCATCTTCCTAAAGATTATTGAAAAATATTGTTTATTAAACATGGATATCATGTAAACAAAATTTACATTTTACAGGATATAAACTTTATTCAGTACGTAACATTAAAAAGCTTGGAGATTTTGGTCAAATTTTGTCTTAAATCCGTGAGTAACTTTAACCTAGACAAAGTTTCCGACTTTAGACAAAAACATTTAATTTAAACTTTTTAGACTTATTTGGAATTTTATTTGACTCTAATTTCAGTTGACTTAAACTCTAATCGCAATACAGCTTTGAGATGTAAATATTAATTTATAGAAAGTTTAGTAGATTTTAATTTTAAATAGTTCAAACTTTAATTAACTGCAACATTCATAGGCCTTATTGATTCTTTTAGTTAATTAAAAAAAAGTTAGTTATTTCATACATTCTTTTGAAAATGTATATGTGTATGAGTTGTAAGATAAAAAATACTTTTCTTGAACAGTAGAGTGAGTTTGTGGAATTTATCCATACCTTTTGTTTACTAGCATGTACCTGTGACAACGAGCGCAAGAACACCCTTCACATACTAATTTGAGTGCAAACAGGAGTCATGAGGGTTGTTCTGTTTCTGTTAGACAGCCCTGTAGAAGACTCGAGTCGTCGTCTGCTCTTAGCATAAGGTTTAAGAGGATCTGTCGCGTGAGGTGGTAACCGAGAAGAAAAATAGGGAGGATAGTATAAAGCTACACATTCGCGAATAATGAATACACGCGTCAAATAAAACTAAAAAGGAGTTTCGTAAAATGTATAAATTCAGAAAAGAAATTATTTTTTCAAAATATATAGTTTATTAAAATGCAAATATTTTTTACCAATGGCTAAACAGTTATAATTTAAATAAGTGGGTGGTCCGGTTTTGATAATAGAAACAGATCTTGCTTAATATAAATTGAATTATATCGTTTACGATTTTCTGTTATCCTTATGCTTTTTCACATTCTCATACAGTCAGGTATTTAACAATTAATATTAAAATTTAAAGTATAAGTAGTAAAATTAGTTTAAGAACAAAAATAAAAGAACTCTTTTTTGAAAATTTTTCTTGCAAGATAGAGATCCACTTGACTTAAACATTCCAGCAAAAGAATTTGCCTGACAACACGGACACAATGAGAGAAGCAAAAATAAAGCGTGTGATTGTTATAATAGGTAGCGCGACGAAAGGGATAAGAATAAAGACAAGGGAGCGAATGTTCGCTCTGAAAACGAACTTTCCGTGTGTAAAAAAGCTGTACTATATAAACGTATTTACTACGAGCTTGTAAAGAGTAATTCGCTGAGGTCTGATGATGAGTTACGAAGGCAGTCTAGAAGATATGGTCAGTAAATTTAAACAGTTTTCTTTATATAGAATGACTTTCTTTAATACCGCTAAAATAGTAAATTTTTATATATCTACCCTGTTACCGTTATTTTTAGTAGTTGTTTAATCGTAATAATTATAGAAAAATTAAAAAGAAAGAGAGTCTTTATTAGAAGGAAAAACAATTTATTTGAATTGATTATTTCCAGGTTTATTGATAAGAACGTTATTTCATTTTACAAAATATCGACGGTTCGGGAGAAATTCAATAAAAACCAATGAGCTTACTTCGGAATGTTGTCGGATACTATTTACTCAAATACAGATGTTGAAACAGTGTTAAGTGAAATAAGCTTCTTAAGCTGAGAATTGTAAAAAGATTATTTCGAACAATTTACATTTTCTAAAGTATGACTCATTCTTCTCAATTTATGTTTAATTATAAAAATATTTAATTCAAGTTTTATAAAATAAATAAACAATATAAAAATAATTACCTAGTGACAAGTTATTTTAATAGTGAATAATTAAACAAAAAAAAACAATAGTTAAATAAAAGACTAATCAAACTACTACAATTATTTAATTAAATAACAAAAGCCACGACTAACAAGTTTTCCGGAGAGGGCGGGATGAGGAGCAGCACAAACTAAAATTTTAAATTTAAACCATAACATAACAATTTTATTTATTATATATAAAATGATTTTTGATCCTTTATCCTAGTTGTTACTTTAAAATATATTTGATGCTGTTATTTATTTTGACATAATAGGATCTGGTATGATGTTGGTTTTTTCAAAAAATAAATATAATTATTTTAATTGTTGTTTTGTCTATGTTTCGGTTTCTGATAGATAACCATCATCAGGGCTTTTTTATTTATTTGATAAGAGGACGATTTTACACCAGCATCAATAACATAAATTCATTGATGCTTTTGAAAAATCCTCCTCTACCTTAAGATTTTATATTAAGTTATTTGGCTAGTTTTTTATCTGAAAGATTTCTCCAAAAAGAATAGAAATATAATTTTTGTCCAATTTTTTAATAATAGATGTTATATAGAAAATGATTTTTAGTCCTTTATCCTAGTTGTTACTTTGGAATACATTTGATGTTGTTATTTATTTTGCCATAAAAGGATCTGTAAAATCGTCCCCTTATTGAATAAATAAACAAGCCCTGATGATGGTTATCTATCATAAACCGAAAAGAAGGCAAGACAACAATTAAAATGATTATTATTATTTTTTAAAAGAACCAATATCATACCAGATACTATTATGTCAAAATAAATAACAACATCAAATATATTCCAAAGTAACAACTAGGATAAAGGACCAAAAATCATTTTCTATATAACATCTTTTATTCAAAAATTGGACAACAATTATTATTCTATTCTTTTTGAAGACATGTTTGAGATAAAAAACCAGCCAAATAACTTAATATAAAATCTCAAGGTAGAGGAGGATTTTTCAAAAGCATGAATGGATTCATTTCACTGATGCTAGTGTAAAATCGTCCTCTTATTAAATAAATAAGAACCCTGATGATGGTTATCTATCAGAAACCGAAACGTAGGCAAGACAACAATAAAAATCATCTGCTCGACGAATCATTATGTTGTGGAAAAACTTCACGTCAGAGCCAAGAGCAGTGTTCGTACATGAGAAAAGAGAAGTGCGAACATTGAATAATATCGCATAAAACAGCATTTGTCCGGTCTGACAAGTTGGAGGGAAAAACCGGAAGTTCAAATAATAATATCTCAACAATTCAATTAATTAAATAGAAATAAATCTTAATTTACCAAAATCTTAAATTCAATAAGAATCAAGATAAATACAAATTAAAATAGCTTTTAAATTTTAGTTATTTAATAAAATCAAAGAACGTAAACTCAAAATATTAAAAGGCACAAATCGCCAAGTTTACATTAAGGCTGAACAATAGCCTGGAATCGATTCCAGACTGGTGTGTAATAATTTATTTAAACAATTAATATATTATCATATTAACAGTTGCGTAACAATAGGGGATGCAGGGGAACAGAAACATCAGGGCCCCCAAAAATGAAACAGATTAAGTTTTTTTTTTATTTTAGTATTCAATATCGCTTTAGATTCCGAGAGGCCCCAAAATTTTTTTTCCCATCAGGGCCCCCAGGTTTCTAGTTACGCCACTGCATATTAATTATTATATGATATAATAATATTATTATTATATTTTTAAATACATTTAAAAATATTGTGCGAGGTAAATTTTTACCTCGTCATAGAAGATACTTTCAGTTAACAGAAGTTTAGGGATTTAAAATCTTAGTTCCTTCTATCATCATATTTTGTCTACCGTGGATAGAATATAAAGTTTTTCTTCACTAAGCAAAAGTATTAAATATTTTGAATTTATATAAATGTAATACTGAAATAAAAGTATTTTAGATCTTCGTCATATAGTGAGCGTATTTTTATTTTCACCATTTCTTCTGACAAAATTGGATTTCTATCATATTTCTTTGCTTCAAATTCATCATTTTCTATATGTTGAACCTAATTTTCTTTCAATCCATAACAAACGTCATACCTTAAAAATAGTATTTTTCCACCGAAAATAATATTTTTCTTTTTCCTTCGGAAGAGATATATTACTTAACGACAATATTTCTCGATAGCGAAAAACTTTAGAACTTCCATCTAATACAACAATTTCTCATATAAGATTCCAATTTTCATTGTTGTTTTAATAATATTCTGTTGGCGTATTCTTTTCTTTTTTTTGTTGATGGAGTCTCGTCAAATTTTTCCAATGAGAAAAGACAAAATCGTTGACGACCTTCTTGGCCGCGAAGTTTATTTTATTAGGTAGATTTTGAGTTCGAAAAAATGCTCAAGGTCGAGCGTTGTATTTTAAAATGTTGATCCGCTTGAGGTTTAGGACAACTACTGCAGATTAACGAAAAGAATTTGAAGTATAATAATGAGAATTTTAGCGAATGGAAAGATTACCGAGAAAAAAGAGATGGTCACTGCTCTCGGAAAGCACAGCTGTCCAAAGTGATTCCACTCTTGCTGTTTTATATTGAGTGTGAAAAAGTATTAAAATGTTTATTAAGAAAAAGTTGCACGTAATAAATTCAACTAATTGTGTGCGGCAATTATGTCACGTCACAGTAATTCAAACCCTTTTAAGTTTACTCTTTAATCAAAATTGTCGTTGCCGTGAAATTTCTATGCCTTTTGGAACTTTTGCACATTAATACGTTGTGATTAAAATTTCTGATAGTTCGTTTCAATGTCTCATGTCTCTGATGCTCTAAGCATATTGCTTCAACTATTTAATGGTTAATCCGAATCCCTCTGAAAAGCAATTATTATATAACACAGTTTATAGTTACAACATAGTTAGACCAAGCATGAAATTTGTATATTATAAACCCAAAAGATAAATCTGTCAGATGTGCTTCAGTCGTTTGAAAAGGTTAATGCGCTTTCTCAAAAACTTTGTGTCAGTCGAATAAGCTCTCGCGATCAATCCTTGTAACATTCTAATGCATATCATGAAATATCAAAGACGGTTCGAGCTCAAAGGACAAGAGTAACTCCTTGTAAACACGTTCCAGCTTGTTAAAATTTTTCTTGGAAAATCAAGATTATTCCCTCTTGCTTGTTGAGAACGACGTGCTCGACATATCGTGATTGCATTTGTCGACGCGTTTTTTTTGTAGAAACAGCGGTTTGATTTAGAATTTTAATGCAGTTTTGAATAATACAATAATAAATAAAAAGATAATTTAATTAAAGAACCAAGTAAATAGAAGGAAACAGCTTTATGTATACTGTGACGCGGAAAATATTTGTAACAAAAAACAATTTCAATTGATTTAGTTTAATTATTTTTGTTCTTATAAACAATTTCTTTTCAAAAGGATATTGAACTTCAGATTTTTCTCAAAGTCATTTATTAAAAAAAATATAGTCAATTTATAATAAACATGTTTCGTTCATCATACGGTGAACCTCTTCACCGTAGGGTTGATAATTCTTCTTATAAACAATTAACTTTTTCACTTGAAATCAATCATGGAATCACTCACCAACTGCTACTTTCTTGTCAAAACACTCATAAAATATATAGTGGCGCTTATAGCGTAGCTAATGTTGTCGCAGGTAACACCTTATTTCTTTGTAACGATATGAATTTTCAATGTGTAAGCGTACTCATACCATTACTATAGAAACCAGCAAGGCTCTCAAAGAGAGTGGGGTTTCCCACTTCTCGCGCGTCTCTCTCTTCCCCTTCTTTGCAGCGGGGACTGACGGCTCGTATATATATTCAGTTTCGCTCGCTAAGTCAGTCAGTCGTCTGGCGGACAGGGCTCGAGGCACTCTTCGGTTTTGTGCTGGGTAACTGAGTAGGCTGCTGGGCAGTGGAAGAGTTGTGTGTGGGGGCTCCCACCACATATCCACTGCCGCAGAGTAGGCTGTCTAGAGGCGAGACTGATTAACAAGAACGGGTGGGGATTGAGTAGAAAGGCACCTCTCTCAAAAGTGACACGATGTATCCGGAACACTTGAGGTGAAGGATCGCCTAGGCTTTCTCCAAATTAATAGAAGAGATCCTCTTTAGTTTTGCGAACAGTGGTGAAGGATTGCAACGTCTATTGGGAATCCTATAAAGTTGCAAGCCATCTTCTGCTAGGTACTCTTAGTTTCTTGGGTGGGGGAAATCAATATAGGTGTTCCTGTTTCATTTCTTCCGGCCCAAAAATTAGACGCAACTTTTGCCTTTGGATGAGTTTATTGCACAGGGATAGGAAGCAACGTCGGTCAAAATTATTTTTGGAATCAGACTATGGCAGACCGTTCGTCGGTCAACCGTTTTGACTAGCTAGCTTATGTAGCGATCCAGAAATATTGTAATCTCGAAATCTAAGAAAGTCCTAGAATTGCTTATAACTAGTCTTATTTTCTATGATATTAATTTTGTCAAATTCTTTTGTAACATTACAATAATTTGAAATATATTTAAATATATTTGTAATATATTATTGTTATTTTGTTAATAATTCTCGGTGTTATCATCGACTTCACCTTACCTCCTAGTAAGGTGAAGTATTTTTAAAAATAAATGTCAGCTAGCAGGCTAAAATTCAAGTAGCTTTGGTACTCTTTACACCTTGTTCGGGTCAAAATGTGTTTAATCAGCTGTTTAAGCTTTTCTTGAGCTAGTTGAGAGTAAAAGTAAATTTTTATGGTTTAGTTATGAATTAATGTTTAGAAGACCTGCAAAAAATACGCGACATGTTATGGTCGATAAAATTTTAGTAAACCCAACGCAGCCTAATATGATGAATTTCCCTTTGCTATCAGGGTCGTTATTATAAATGCAGTATAAGCTGATATCGTTCATGTTTCTCATTTATGCTTGTCCTATTTCTGCCAAAGTGTTTATCATCGAGTATCATCTGAAAGGTTACGAGAAAGGTATAATAATAGCACTGAGCAAAACAAAGTATGTACACTCTTGCATTTGTACTACCGGAAGATGTGCTAGTGGTCTTTTTCAAAAAGTTGCGAGTACTAATAACGCTTCTGACAGATGGAACAATAGATTTCAGGTCGTTGTTTGTTGTCATTCTTGTCTATGCATTTTCAAATGAATTGTGGCAAGAGTAGTGTGAAATAAAGTTTGTGATAAATCAACTTCACCTGCACCAAAAAATGCGAAAGTTGTCAACAAATTATTTTCAATAGGTTTAGAAGAAAAGTGTTACAGCTTCACAATTAAATAGTTTCGTTAACAAAAATTGACAAACAAAGCATGTCAATCACTATTTAATAGAGATTCCAATAAAAATTGTTACAATGTTGGATTGTGATTCTCGTTCTAAAGATGTAACGTTTTATTTTTATTCTAGAGTTAATATATCTTTAGATATATTTAATTTATAAAACATAACATTTAATAAATAATTTAAAATAATCATAGATAAAAAAAAAATAGAAAATCCTTACAGAATTCAGTTAAATCAATAAATTTAGTTAGTCTTTTCAATATTTTGGCACAATAAAATATAAATTTAGCGAAATACAATAAAATCAAATCAATTAATTATAATAAATAAATACGTACACAAGAAATCAAATTTCTATTTTTAACATAAAATATAAATAATTAATAATATGAATAAATAAGAAGTAACAACAAAATAGAATATAGAAAATTACAAGTTTACAATTTTTTTAAAATTTAATCGATGTAGAAAAACTTTGATTTAAAACAATAAATAAAAATTATAAATATATTTATAGGAGAAGGTGGAGTTGAAAGTGCCGATACGCATATATTGAATATGAAGGGAATTAAAAATAATCAGTATAATATATAATCTATTAAGTGCTCACATATTCTTTTTTTCAAAACCACAGAATCATGTCAATAACTGGATAACTGCCAACAGCTGAATATTGTACTCTCTATTCCTTTTTGACAAATGATTACTTTTCTTATTCAAAATTAATTTTTCTAGCTTTTATTTTCCATTACTTAATAATTTTGTGTTATAGCTTTAGGTTTTTTGCAATGTTCTCTTTTGACAACGAATAATAATAATCTCTTCTTCTTTTCATCACTTATGTCTAATTTTTTAAAAAGATCAATTATGACCTATGTACCATACGCTGAAGTTTTCAAATTGTTATTCTCTTTCTTTATGGTGTTATTTCTTTATTGGTTCCCCTGTTTATTGCTAAACCGCAATAAACTTTCTGTTAATATTACTCTCAATTTCTTCAATTTTAGTATTTAACGCTTGCACTTATTCTTTAGTTTTCATTTTGCTAAAAGTAGATTGCACAAGTCAACGTAATCAAAAGACGTTTTGGTAAATAATATATGTGACTGTCTACGAGAAAACGTGCATTAGCTCCCAAACGTCAATTTTCCAGGATGAGCGATAAAAGTTGCAGCAATCTATAGAAACCAATGCAATAGGCCTACACTTCTTGTTTAATATCACATAAAGTTCTTCAAAAAAAACAATTTTTTATTGTTGGAAATGAAAGAGCAAGTGAAAATCTGTCGGTTGACATCAAAAATTCAAAATTTATTTTTTGGAGCTTAGGGACGTTTTCTCGAGGTTAGTCACATATGTCTTAAAGTAATTGGAATTGTTTGAGCTAAAATTTTCTATTATATAAAAATAAACAAGATTATGTAATCGGTGAAATTTGCTTTGAGATTAAATCAATGAGTGAAATGTGCTTACCATAAGGGCTTTTCATTTGCTCCCTCACAGAAACCGGAAGTTGTTTCCTACTATACATATATACACATGTATGTACTTGGTCAATTTCCTTGTGCACGAAGGCGTTGAATTCACAAATGCATGCAATCAATTTCCTATAATTATGTCGGTTAACACCTACACCAACACTATTATATCAATAAGAAACTGTTTAGTTGTTCATTAATAAATGCCCATAACAATTTGTTTTATATTTAAGTTCCAATAAATGAAGTACTACATCAAATTAATTGCTAGCAACATAACAGTCATCTTACGCTTACATGAATGTCTTTCAACTGTGCGACTGTGCGACTTTCCGTGCGACTTTAAACAATCTTTAAAAATTTTTTTTTTTTTAAACACCCTACTGAACATAAGCTAACATTTTTTCCGCACAAAAAATAGCAAGTTCGGCGTTTAAAAGCTTTTAACCTTCAATGAAATATTTGCTGAAAGGTGTCGAATTCGTAAGGGAACATATTTCAGGTGGAGAAAGACGTATTTCTTAACATTAAATATAAAAACTCCCACTTTTTTTTAACTATTTGCCAGCAAAATCTGTCAAAACGACCTATTTCCTACGGCCATCTTGTCATGTGACGTCATGACCACCGTTCCCAATGGTTTAAAGATTGATTTTAATTCCGCTTTTACAACAATGTAGCATTTTACAAAAAAAAAAAAATGTTAATTAAATTTTAAACACTTGATTGACGTTTCTGATGCTCCACAATTAGATTTCTGCCATTTTTACAGATTTTTTGCTATGTAGAATGAAACGAAACGAATTTCATTGAAGGGTCAGAAATTTCACATCTGGTAGTGACCGGAAACAATTGAAACAAATCTGGCATTTTAAAAGTAATTGAGCTACTGTTACTTTCAGCGATTTCCATCTCTCTCGAAGGTATATATATATATATATGTATATCGTAAAATTGTTACATGAGTGTAATGGAATGTCAGTCAATATTTAAAAAACGTTAAATAATTCAGCGATATTAAAGAACGTTTGTTTATTAACAATAATTACATGGTGAATGAAGCTCCAAACTGATGTACATTTTTTTGCAACACTTCTCTAAAGTAAATGAAATACTGAATTAAAATGTTGATTACAATAGTTAGGAATTGCCTTTAGGACTAACGTCATACAACTTGACAAACAAGTACGTTAATTGTAATCAGATCCTTGTCGTATTTTGAAAGCGTTTCCAGTATACAGCTACTTCACTGTTGCTGGGAAGAGCAAATACAAATCACAAACCTCCTTCACATTCTAGGCCATATTATCAAACCTTTGCCCATATACGTATACTTTGTGAATTTAGTTTCGAAGTAGCTCTTTATTAAAAATTAATTTTTGACGGCCTTTAGGTTTTTATGTACTTTATGAGAACAAGCAATCTATTAGAAAATGAAAAATAGCAAAAAAATTGAATAAAGACAGAAACTGAATCCAACAACAATAAAATGAAGTGGACAGAACAAAATAAATTATTTTTCACCTCAAAATCAATTTGTTAAGACCGGTTGCGAGAAGGCGACAGTGATCTTAGCACATGGATTCCAAATCTAAAGTCCCTTTGATTCTCACGATTATACCAAACTTTCTGCAGGTTATACAATCGCCCAGATAGCTTCTCGATAATTTAGTTTCTTTTTGAACTCTGAATCCGGAAATCCCGCTTTTGGTTTTAATTCTTTTTCGCTTCCCTGATCTCAGCCCGCCTTATTACACCACTCTATTGTAAATACAATTGATAAAAAGAACCCCTTGATTAATATTAATTAACGTAAAATATATTAACAAAAATTTTCAAAATTATTAAATAAAACGTAATCAACCTTTTGTATTCTCGGTGAGTGCCTGGCAGCGCGACTTGGATCCACGACCGGTCTCAAGGTGTGACAATTAGTCATTAATTGACTTCTTAATTTCCGACACCTCGAGAGCGATATACGATCTCCCCAATCCCTGACAACCCAAGAAAAGCAATTGGCCGTTTTTACACGTGACCCCAGAATATTATACGTTTGACGAATCTCAATTATAAAAGTTTAATATTTAACCCTTCGAGCCCAGACCCAGGTCGAAAACGACCCAGGCGAAATTCAAAAGTGCTGTAATTTTCAAAATCGGCTGCCAGTGGCGCCACTACCCATTCGTAAAAAAAGTTAGGGTCCGTGCGAACCCTTCTACCGAATGTCAGAGCAGTAGTACTCCTTGAGCCTTCAGGAAAGGTGTGTCAACTTGAGTGTGGACGAAAACGACCCAGGTCCGGGCTCCGAAGGTGCGAAAAGTGTAAGTAATTTTTTTTCTTTCTTTTCAAACTTAGATTTTTTAATGTAAAAATGTGTCATTTTATTTAAAAAAAAGTTTTAAAAATAATTAAAAAGTATAAGAAAATTGTTTTTAATCGAAAAAAATTTTTTTATACATTTTTTAGTAGTTTTTTAAATAAAAATGCTCGTATTTTACAATTAAAAAGTATTTTAAAAATAATGGAATAAATAAAAGAAGTAAATAGTATTTTAAAGAAATGATTTTTGCAGTTTTTTGAAAAAAATGTTTGAGGGTCCACGAACGAGCGAGGAGGTTCTCAGAATATTGCGTCCTCGTCAAATATTTAATTATTTTGGAGAGGACGATTCAGACGAAGAGGTAGATGCTGTTGAGGACTACGACAGCGATTTATCCGCGTATGTTAGTCAAAACATCCGTTTTCTTTTAAACATTGAAGAGAAAGAAAATTTAAATCTAATCTCTCAAAAAATGTTAAAAAAAGCGATGCCACTTTTGTCCGACCAAAAAAGACCGAAAAACAACTTATTGTTGCGCGAAATGCGCCAAACCAACTTGCGACGATCATAGAATTGTATTTTGTCTTGATAAATAAAATTTATCGTGAAAATAAAATTTTTTTTTTCTACTAAAATGTTAAGTTTTTATTGATTTATACCTATTTTACAATTATTTTTTGTCATTAAAAGAAGTCAATATAGCTTTTTATTGAAAATTTTGAAGTAATTTTTTACCATTTTTGAGGTCAAAAAATTAATCATTTTTTTTAAGAAAATAAAATTTACTATTTTTTTTGTGAAAGGCACACTCTTCAGCCTTAATTATCTTTTTTAAACTTTTCGATATCTCAATTTGGCTAAAAGTTATGATTTTTTAAGTGAAGTAGCAATTTTTCAGGAGTTAAGTCTATTTTTCAATAATAATAATAAATAAAAAAAATTTTTTTTTTTTTAAAACGTAATTGTTATTTTAACTAGAAGGATTGATGATGATCTATGAATTTTTGCAATTTTTTTAAGCATTTTTTCTACCTGTAAACCGCTTTAAAATGTTTAAAGTTATAAGAAACGTTTCTTGTGGGATTTAAATGGGTTGCTCATGGATTTCCATAATCATTGTGAAACAATGCTTAATCTGTCATAAAATCTTTAATAATGTTTGAAGTTCCTATAGAGATGGGTTTTCCCCTGTTCTGCGGCCATGCCTGCTTTCTTTCTCTCTCTACATGATGGAACATGAATCGTTGGTGGGATGCTCCCCCTCCCTTTTAGTCAGTCAGCCAGGGCCTGATGTGATGATTCGGGTAGTTCCGTTTCGGCCCTCTTACAGTCAAAGTTGCGCAGGTTTTTGGTTTCACTTCCCAACATTTTCTTAATTAGTCAGCCATTATGTGTATATACCTAGTGAACAAATGTGATGTATTCTTTATGTGAAGTGACAATAAACCATCCGTTGTGGAATCTAAAGTGTTGTGAGTTTTTTGTGAAATACCACTACCCATCATTTCTAACAACATACCTTAGGCAATTAAGCAAATTTATAGGTAAATCATTTGAAAGACTCTCGGGAATGTTTCAAAAACTTTTACATGATAGTAAAGACCAACAATTTATCAACGTGTTTTTGGAACAAATTTTCTCAATACATGTTTGATTTATTGAAGTATTATTATTTTTATACGCAAACCGAAGGTAAAATTCACAATTATAGATTAACGCTGAATATTGCACTCGAATAACAAATAAAGTAATTTTTAAATTTTATTTGTTTTGTATATTAAATACAATTTAAAATTAATACAATCTTATGAATGTAATTTAATAATGGATACAAAAAAAAATTATAAATTAAATCGACGATTGTACGTTTAAAAAATTGTTATTTGTAAACAAAACAACCTAAAATTATGGTTAAGTGACAATTATTATAAAATGAAAAATCTCGTGAGGCCATCCTAGGGTTCTTGTGCAATTCCCCATCAGGCACTTGTGACAAGATCCGAGCGTCACAAATAACCTCAGGGTCTAACTGTTTTTCCCTACCAGGGTACCTATCACATAATTTTAAAAACTAAAACGCAAGTTCGATTTTCAAATTTTTTTGTGATATGTCGGTTTGCTTTTTTGATTTTTGTATTTTTTTCAAATTGTCGCGATAGTATTTGGGGTTAATGAAATTTTAAAAGTTTGTAAAATACATAAACATTGAAAAAGGATTAATAATATTTTTGATTAATATTAATATTGTTAATTGAAGTAGAGAATTCAAAGTAATAAGAGTTTACATTTTTCGTTTGATTAGCCTAGTTAAATTCAATCGATATAAATATGGTGTACCAGTTTATTTGAATAAAGAAAATAAAAAAAAATATGTAAAAGTGAAAATTTAAGTTACTTTGAATTTGCGAAAAAATTCTTAATTTTGAATATTCCTCACATATTCTAAGTCAATAGAACTGTTATTGGCCTGTTGAGAGCGTCACGTATGCAGGAGATTGGCGTGTTTAAGGTATTTCACCGGATGTTATACTTGAAAAATTCGATTTTCTTAGGATTTTCTTTAAATAGTGAGAAAACTTTATTTTATATGTGCATTCTGTCTGGTTAAAATTTTAGTACCCCTTACCTTGCTAAAAATTGAGATATTCAGATTTAAAATTTTAATTTTACTTGGAAAATGGTGAAAAATTGAATATTTGAACTTGAATATCTCAATTTTTAGTAAGGTAAAAAGGACTAAAGTTTTAACCAAATAGAAGGCACACATAAAATAACGTTTTCTCACAATTTAAATTTTAAATTCCCTTTTTTAAATTTCAATTACTGTTAATGAGTAATGATATTTAATATTTCTTAAGTTATTTTTATAAATTTTTAGCTAAATTACTTTACATAAATATACAATTGGATTAATTTTGAGATAATAAAGTAAAGTGGTCTTTCAATCTTAATTGTTTATTTCAAATAAAAATTCAATTTTATAAATAATATTTTTAGAATTCCTGTGGAAAATTATTAAAAAATAATAATAAATACATAAATATTTAACTATATATAGACATTATAATATTATATTAAAATTTTATAAAATATTCCTAAAAATTTTAGTAAATAGGAAATAATTTAATTAACAAATAGTTCATGTCGTTTTCTAGCAATATTAAATTTAATTATGTATACCTATGACAATTATTAAAATACATAATTTTTATTTAACCAATTTTATTTATTAAATAACTTTTTTGACAGCTAAAGTTTACTTTTCTTAATTTTTAATTACAAAGTAATAATGATCTAAATGTTATTAATCATAAATTTTATAGAGTTTAATATTGATTTTTCTGAAATAATTTTTCTTAATTTAAATTTTCACAAATACAAATTTTTTTATAAATAATAAAGATTCCACATTTTATATTATTCTGCAATTAAAAATTAAAATAAAATTGGGAAAAAATAATTTAAATTTAATAAAAATAATGTAAAAAATTAAAGTCTGGAAAGGGTCATTCCATTTTATTTCACCTAAAGTCGTTGCGGCCTATTTTTAGAAAAATCTGATAATTCTTAATAATGATATTTAATATCCGTACAATTCATTTTTGTTTAATATTTTATAAAATTATTTCTATTTGCTTTGCAATTTTAATTTTTAAGATGAGGTGCATGGGAAATAGGTTATTTTGATAGCTGTGAAAAATTAATAAAAAAGCACAGAAATAATTTAGGTAGTATAAATGTTTTGATTGATATATTAGTCAAATTATTTTTATTCTTGTATTGTGTGGGAGCCCCATCAGAAAAATAATGAAAACGGTTTACATTGGGAAAAATTAGTTTTACTTCTTCAATTACTTTCATTTAAAATGCGTAAACAGCAGAGGCTGAGTGTTCCTTACAATCAGAGATAACACAAAACTTTAAGACTTTTAACTTTTCATTTTCTCGAAAATAAAAGACGAATGGATGAAGGGTGGCCTGATCGTTGACCCAATGTCTAGATTGGATTTCATCCTGGACAACAAATGTATAATTTTGAGCGAAATCCAAAAGCACTATCATTTCATTTGCAGGAAGATTTTCTTTTAATTTATTCAAATAGTCCTCTTGTTTTTTATCAATAAAATGATGTTCTTTGATTGCCTCTAAATTTTCTGTCAGTGACGTTATAAATTCATTTCGAGATTCAGTAACTGGAATTAAGTCTGATCTATCAACGTTAACCCATTGTTTATATTGAACAGTCGACCCTTCTTCCATTTGCGCTTCAACTATATCATTTATTTCCCCAAATCCAGGGCATTTTTCGCAAGTTCCCAACATGCAGTCTTCACTGTCAATGTCACAGGTGCCTATTTTTAATAGATTTGTTAATAAGTCCTCAGGTTTTAATAAAGCTATCCTCAGCTTCAGATTTTCATGACTCATACACACACATACATTATGGGTGTCTTTAGGGCCTGCTAGGACACACCACTTTGACCTTAGTTCCGCAAATTTTAAGAAACGTAATCTTTGGCTCCCGGGCACATTCTACTATACTCGTCTTTTTCGTAAAAATCAATTACTTTTTTTTTCAACAAATCATCTATACCTTCTCGACATTTATAAATTACTTCAGGTAACACTCCGTGAATTTCTGTTAAATTTCTAGCCTTTTTTGCTATATATTCAGTGACATTAAATTCCTGACACATTTTTTCTATTGTCCAAAACTTTGGAGCTAAACTTAAAATTTTTATTTTATCTTCAATCTTCTCAGAAAAATTATTTTTTTCCTTCAACTCTTTAATCAATGACTTATAACTTTCAGCCCACAAAATATCTTCAGAATTGGCAGTTTGTATTTGAAAATTAAAAGAATCAGTCAGTTCATCGGCAAATGATTTTGAGGATTCAAGTAAAGCTTTTTCGACTATCCGTTGCCTTTGCTCACAATTCAATTTTCTTATTTTATTTGGTTGTAATCCTAACATTAACAGGGCTTCATCTTTTGAGCTTTCTGCAAAGTCAATATGTAAAAAAGTACGGAGAATATAGACTTATATATAGAATTTATATCGACAAAATAATTTAACGTAATATGTAATACACAAATAATGTACAAATATAATTATTTACAATAATATATAATTCTGTTATATTATTACCATCGGGAAGTACAAATGTAAGATCATTAATTTCATCGAGTTCATCAGCCTTCTTAATATTCAATTCAGCTACTTTTATTCTACAATTTGAATAAATACTCAAACCCGGTATCAATTTAATAAAATTGTTCGTTTCCGCAAAATCTAAAGTTATCTTCCGTAAACCTTTTTTAATGAATAACTTGTGCAAATTAAATGGATCGCAACAATATCGTCCAAAGGTTTGAGAATAATGATGAAAATATTTATATTCATGTTTCTCACAAATTGTGGTAATTTCATCACAGGTTCTCAATTTTAAAATCAAATCTTTAGATTCGCTGTATTTACTTTTTATTATTTGTTGAATAGGATTTTTTTCACTTTTGCATGATTCTTTAAAATAAACACCTATAGAGCACTGCATTTTTAATAGTTATAACATAACACTTTTAAACTTAAATACTTTTGCATCAACTGTATATGTGTGGCATAAATGTCAATAAGGTTATTTAAAAAAAGACAATTTGCTTTATTAATAGAAAATAAAAATTAACTCTTCAATTTTTTTTTTACAAAACCGGAAATATGAAATATCATGGCCATTAAGCTAAAAATTATTTCCATCTTTTCTTCTTTTAAAAAAGAAAATATTAAAAATTATAACTATTTAAATAAATCTTCTAAATCATATTAACAATAATAATGCTAATGAATTTCAAGGATTAAATCTTATTTACAAATTTAAATTTGAATTTAAACAAATAAATCGATTTTGAGACAGCTAACTTCAGTTTCGTAAAAATACTTGTATTTTAACCTTCAATTTTGTTTTTGGAAGCTGATTTTTGAAATTAAATAAAACCATAAAGCAGCTCGAAATCCATCGCCAAATTTTGATAGGATGGAGAATTAGGTCTAATTTAAATATTAAGACCAAGATTGGATTTTTTCATTTTGCACTCAAGGTAATAATTTTCATATTTCTACGTCATAAATTTAAAAAGTCAGCACATCATATGAAAGTACATTAAAAGTACTTAATATTAAGTAATAATCAATTTTAAAATATTTATTAACTTTCTAGAAAAATGTAATCAAAATATGGTAAATTCTGTCATTTGACAGGTAAGTTTAAAAATCAATTTTTGCCTAATATTTTGAATGTTTTTGCATAGTAAGCGACTAATAAAAGAAAATTAACCTATTTTGAACATATATCAATCAAAACATTTATACTACCTAAATTATTTCTGTGCTTTTTTATTAATTTTTCACAGCTATCAAAATAACCTATTTCCCATGCACCTCATCTTAAAAATTAAAATTGCAAAGCAAATAGAAATAATTTTATAAAATATTAAACAAAAATGAATTGTACGGATATTAAATATCATTATTAAGAATTATCAGATTTTTCTAAAAATAGGCCGCAACGACTTTAGGTGAAATAAAATGGAATGACCCGAAACAATTTTATGAAAATGAAAAAGGTAAATAAAAATTAAAGAAAATAATTTAAAGTTTTAGAAATGAATCGGAAAGTGATAAGAATAATTAAAATAAAAATATATAATAAAATATATAAATGAAAATGAAAACAAAATATATTATATGGCCCTCCAAAAAAATTTTCGGGACTTTGGACTAGAACCTCCCCTTAAACAAGCCAACCTTCTGCATACGTGACGCTCTCAACAGGCCAATAATAGTTTTATTGACTTAAAATATGAGAGGACGTCATTCCTGAAAATTCCAAAAAATTAAATTCAAAATTACAATTTATTTCGCAAATTTAAAGTAACTTAAATTTTGACTTTATATTTATTTTTTATTTTCTTTATTCAAATTAATACACCATATTTATATAATTGATTAAATTTAACTAGGCTCAGCAAACGAAAAATGTAAACACTTATTATTTTGAATACTCTTGTTAAATTAACAATATTAATAATAATCAAAATTATTATTAATCCTTTTGCAGTGTTTGCAAAACAATTAATAATATTCTTTATATACTTATCTAACAATTTATTTATTACCTTACCTTTTACCTTTTACATTTAACTTTTTTTTTTCATTTTATCATTCATTCCACTTTTTCGTTATCTTCTAACACTAATGCACTGCACTTCACTTTTTATTCTTCTTATTTTTAATTTTATTTTAATTTTATTTTATTACTATATTTCTACTTTATGAATTTTACAAACTTTTAAAATTTCACTAACCCCAAATACCATCGCGACAATTTAAAAATATAAACAACGATCAAAATGTCAAACTGACATGTCAAAAAAAAAAATTTGAAAATCGAACTTGCGTTTTTGTTTTCGGTTTCGTCTTCAAAATTACGTGATAGGTACCCAGATTCATGTAAGTAATAGTGAAATGTTAGAAGGCCCTCACGAAAACCCAATTGGAATTTCTCTACGGGGAGACAAAATATATTTCAGTTGAACCACCAATTTAATTAGAGCTGGAAAAATATATGTTAAAACAGAGAATCTAAAGAGATTTTAGATATATTATTTCAGATTTTACACATCCTTTGTCGGCTGGACCCTTAAGCAACAATGAATTATCAGTAAATGAGGCAGCAAAGTATGTTGGTAGGGGGGAAGTAGAGAGATAAGCCATATGACAGAGTAAATGAGCTTATGATAGCTAAAAAAATAGTGGAGCCTCATAAATAAAAAAGAGGGTAGTTTGTTATAAGTAAGGTCAAAGAATGCTTATTGATGGAAAACAAAATATATGCGGGGAATTTGAGATGAAGAATATAAATATACATACGCTGTAGTAAAATAGGGTTGAAAAAGGGCGGCCATATTATGAAGGATGTTTGTATCAAGAGATCAGAGAAAAGAAAAGGGAAGCCTTATCTTCAGTGGATTGATCAATTTGAGGAGAGTTGAATGAATGTAGACTAAAATTTTGATAGATATTTGATCATATATCAAAATAAGGTTTAATATAAAAAAGGAGAACGCATTTTTAGTTAGAGGGGATTGTTAAAAGCCTAGTCCTTTTTTATTAATAAAATAAGAAGTTTTAAATAATTTCAGGAATTATGCTTAGGTGAAAAATTTTGTTACACCATTCACCAATAGAGTTTTCTGCGTCAACTAGATTTTTTGTAATTATGTCATTAATCGAATAGCTAATACTCTAAGGATCAACTATTCGTACTAATTTTTTTTTGTTAATAGCCATGGCGTTAAAACTTTGTGAAAATAAACTTTAATTTGGATTTTACAGCAAGTTCTAATTAGAAAAGTCTTTCTGGGTTAACAAACCGCTTCGTTTATTATATCACCTCTAGCGAGTAGATTTATATATTAGTGTTTTCGATTCTGAAGTAAAATTTATTAAAGTGATTTTAAATATTTTTAAGAACGCCTTTCGTTACTGATAAGACTTTGCAGAAATATAAATTTTAGATTTCTGAGGATTTGCAAATATGTATATTAATTGAAGAAATAATTAATTAATTAAAGTTAATTCAAGAAAAAATTTTTATGAATTTGTCATGTTTTTAAGGTAACTTAAATTTACTTTTAGCAAACGACAGTTCGCATGAGTAGCACATACTATTTTTTGCACACTGTATGAAGAGGTCGAAGTAGAATAATAAAAGGAATGTTAAAGGTGTTAAGAAAAGAACGTAGCTGAAGGCTACACAAAACCCAATTTCATAAAAATATTTTTTAAATAATAAATACTCAATAAAGAAAAAGCATTTTGGAATTTTTTAATATCAAGAAAAAATAATAAATATTTAATTAAAGGGATATAGTTCCGAAAAAGCCCATCCACTGATTTTAATAAAACTTGGTATACTTATGTTTTTTGGTGCCCTGATTAGAAATATGATATTGAAAATTAGCGGTATACTAATATATTTAACTTTCAAATATAGTGCTTATTTTCTTTTTGATAAAAAAGAATGAGCAAAAAATTCTTTACTTCGTTATAACGATGTAAGGAACTTAAACCTTATCTTTATTTATATTATATTTATGTTTCCTTTGAGTGCAATTTTTGATACGTCAAGTCGAGTTAAGAAATAATAATATAACGTGTGAACCGTAGTTGCGATAAACTGAACGGATTTTTTAAAAAATTATACAACATAAACTCACGTGAACTTGTTTCGCTGGGTTTGTCAAGAATATGAATTTTCCTGTTCCCTGAACTTCTTATCGTAAAATATGCATTCACTTGGCTTATCGAAAAGCTCACTTTTTTCAATAATAAGTTATCAAAGAGCTCGTTTAGAAGCAAGTGCACATATACTTGAGATTTTGTGGGGATAGAAATTCGTTGATCCGTGAGAGAAACAAGAAAACACGGATCAATGTTTTGTGTCACACAACTCTATCAGAACATTTACTACTTTGTATTTTATATTTCAATACAGGTTGCTTTTATAATGAAGCATTAAATAGTTACTTGTGTTTTAGAATCATTTAATACATTGTTCTGTTCATTAGTGCTTTATTATTCTTAAATCCGTTATTGCAAATTTAAACAGGTTATTAAATCCTTACAAATTTTCTCTATTATAATATATGATCTAGCTTTCAATTTCATTTAGAAAACTCTCACGTATTAGACAATATTATATATATTATTATCAGCGTCACGACTGTTTTTCATGAAAAAAAGTTCAAATAAAAATCTGATTGATTTAAGTTTTTACAAAATTGTCAAGTAGTAAATTTAATAAAGTATTAATATGAAAAAAAAAGGAAATTACTAAAAACCAATATAATTAAATGCTTCGTTTGTAAAATGTTAGTCCTGAAATTTAAACTTGTGGGCGAAAGTAGTAAGGTACTTATTCTATCCTTATTATAGACTACTTTGTAATGCAGGTCTCGTTCAAAAGCTCTTGGGATTTCAAATCTGCTACGTTTAACCGTATAACGTTTGTTTTATTCATCTAATGGAGTCATGGTTAATAGTCTTTTAGCGGTTCAATTAAATTCAATGACCTTATTCCTTCAGTTATTTTTCCTCAAAATTCCCTTTATATTATACGCAATAGGATAATTATGTAACTTTCCTCCCGGGAATATGTCATTATACTTATTCCGAGCACTTCTCATGTTTCTCACTGTAGTTAGATAACTTTCGTATTTATTTGTTCCGTAAAGTTTCTGTTATCCAGCCTTTTTTAACTATTTTTCAACTTTTAATTTATGAGAAAAATAAACACTCTCTTTCTAGTGGTCAACCGAACTTTCTAAAGATGCTTTTAGAACAATATAGTACTTTATTTGAAATTACTTTTTACTTTTGTGCTCCTAATTTCGAAGCAGGTTAAATGCGAGAAAATAAAACTTTCGAGATTCATTATTAATAGTTTAAACTAATGTTTGACATCAATATTGGGTCAAAATTACTGGTGGAAAAATTGTTGAAATTCGAGTTGTTCCATTAGAATTAGCATGGATTTAGTTCGGTTCGACTTTCGAACCCATAGAAAATTCGACCTTTTGCACAGCTCTAGTTAAAACATTAATTAGTTAACGAGAATGGAAATTTCGATTAATAATGTAGGTAATAATAATCTACTGCTCCAAATATTTCAAAACTGAAAAAGACCCAATGGCTCTCGACGTTACAAATGCAGAAAAAGTTGTTTTAAAATCTCTTCATCTGGTTCGTATCAATGTCTCTTGTAACAAAGTTTTTTATGGCAGCTCTAAAAATGCATCCTACAAATTTCTGACCACCGCGTAAGAACGTCATCGACAATGGGCATGAATTTCTAAACGAAATATTGTTCAAAATGTAACGAGAGTAAGGGAATGACGCTTTCACTTCCCTTATATAAAGGAAGGAGCACATGTAGATATGAGTACATAAAGCAAGCATTGAAGAGGGGATTTTTGTGGGTGTTATAACAAAAGTTGGTCGAGTGGTTGAGTTGTTGCGCCTCCGTGCGCAAATGCAGTTTTTCCTCTGCTTAACTTACATTGTAAAAGAATATAATATTAGTAATAATTCTAATTTTAAAAGGTAATTTTTGTTTTCTTGAGTAAAAGAGTTTGAAAAGAAAAAGGAGTATAAAAAAATAAATAAACAAAATAAATTGTTAAATAATATTACAAATATATTAATCAATAGTATTAAGGAGTAAATAATGGAATATACGCTCTATTATTCCGGTCTTTTAAGATAAAATGAAAAGATTATGATGAAACTAAAATTTTAAATACTTGCACGGGAAGTAGCGAAACAGTATAAAAGGAATAAAAGTAAACATACAGCTGGGTTTGTTTACATTAAAAATATAGAAAAATGTCATTGATATACTAACATACTGTTTATAAATAAATTGTTTTAATTTATTAGGTACTATTAGGCAATAAATCACATATTTTGCAATAGCCATCTTAAATTTCAAAAATTTTTTTTCCAGTTCAGGTAGGTAAAATTGTGACAAAACGTTTTTAAGAAACCAACTACATAAATCACATTTAAATTACAAATAAATACTCGAGAACTACGTGATTTTATATGTTCAGTTTATATTTTAAAGATTAGATGTTTATCTTTTGATTTTTTTTAAAAAATTATATAAAAAAAACTTAACCCTAAGAGGGCTAACTGAATTTTCTCACCCTCTAAGGACTAACTGGGGTTCTTTGTTACCCCAGATTTTAAACGTGTATATAAGATTAGCATTTTACCGAAAGCAGCTTTTATATAGTGAATTTTTCTCATTTTTTATTAAGGAAGAAGATGGTGTAAATTTTTTTTAAATACAATAATATAAATAAATCTAAAAATATTGTAAAAACAAAAAAAAAAAGAATCAAACTCTGGCATTTTTTATAAAAGATATTGTAGTTTTTCAATAAATTGACCAATTTAGAAAAACCCTGTGGGTTTTAAAAGCTGAATAGACATGTTTGAAAAAAATTTTATGGACCTTTAAATTATTTGAAACAAAATTATTTGAATAGATGAAATTCCAAAAATTAATAAATTAAATTAAATTTTTACAAGTACAGTCATTACATTTTTGCTTTGTAGGTTCAATTAAACCGTTTTAATAAAAAAAAAAAAAAAAAAAATAGAGCTGATTTGAAAGTCTTGCTGAGGACTATATCTAATTATTATAAATGTTTAATTCCATTTTTATTTAACAGATACAAGTACAAGCGTTCGATTAGTACGTTTACAGAACTAATCCGACAAATAATTTTAACTCTTGCATCAAAAAATTAATTTTTGTTACTTTCCTCCTTGGTCTCCTCTATCTGAAACCACTTTATAATTTGGTCAGACAACAATGTAGAGAAACACATTGATTTAATAAATTTGAGTATTAACATGAGTTCTTGAGAAATAATGCATCCAGTAATTTGTTTTTTAATTTTATTTTTCATGTATGTAAATAATTTAATCCTTCTGTGAATTCCTATTCCCATCCTTTACTTTATATTGATTTTACGATGCGCATGTGATGAGCCTCTATATTCTGAATCTAAAGTGGCTACCAAACATTATTCTGGAATATTGCCAGACCTTCTTCCCTTACTTGTATTCACTGGGGACCTGCTGATTTGCGTATTGACATAGTTACTTATCCCGCACCTTTAACGGTTAATTGGATTATTAGTTCAAATAGCGACATGAGTTTTAAACTTCCAACTTTTTTGCTTCAAGATCTTCTTCAGCAAAAAAAAAAAAAACGTTAATTCCCTGAAGGGAGGATAAAAATGTTGAAAGCAGAACAATTCTGCTGCGAATGTAAAGTATACATGATAAATGAAAAAAAATCTTGAAGAATTTGTGTTCTATTTGTGAAAAAAAAACTGTATTATTCTAGGGGATTGCGAATCTATACCTATTAATTAAGAAATAATTTTTTCTGATTTAAGTGAAAAATCTGCGCAAAACAGTCACAGTTTATATAGAAATTAAATGTAAAATAGAAAAGCAAAAAGGCCTGAAGTTAAAAGACCAATAAATACTTTACAAAATTAGAGACATTGCTTAAATTCAGGAACATTTTTATTAAAAAACTATTGCATTAAATTATTATATACGTTTATTAAAATCAGCTTTTAAAAAAGAATATCGTGATATGTAGAGTTATATCAAAAGCAAGCAATCCAACATAAACTTTTAATCTCTGAAAAGCAGTTATTTGAAACCATTTCAATTGAGCGTCATGAAGAGTAAAATTTATTTAAATTTATTCAATATTCCTTATTTATTTATTTATTGTGGGTGGGTATGAACGTTAAAACTACCATTAACCTACTTTTGTAAAAAATATTCGTTTTGTTTGATAAAGTAAGAAAAAATTCCCAATTGTAATAAAAAGTTATCCTGTATCTTTCACAAAGTGCTTTGCGAACGAAACAACAACTGTTGGAGTAGAAAAGGCAAACGAATGACAAATGATGAAGAACTAGTGGTACAGAACATTTGTTCAAAGAAAAACAACGATTGGTAGTTTGCTGTTTGCCATTCGTTTGTCTTTCCCGTTCCTACTATTTCTACTTACAGCTAAAAGGGAGTTCTTGCTTTAAATCCTTTCTGTGCAGATAGTCGCATACATTTGAGGAATTAAAAGCTTATTATACCGAAAACAGTATATTTCAAAGAGATATAGTTTTATCATATGCATGGTCCGAAAGAGGTGGTCATTTGGTATTCGTAAAGTAAAACAAGGATTTGTAATATCTAGATTTAAAAAATTATGAACAGACTTTGCACTGTCGACATTTTTAATATGTATTTACTTTTTGCTCTCAACTTTCTTCTCTCTAGCTTTGAAAAAGAGGAAAAAATAATAAGAATGTTTGCATTTTTTTATACTATATGCATACAATAAACAGAGCCGGCTTTAGCCATCCCGCCGCCCTGTGCCTAGAAACATGTTTTACCCACCCCCCTACCGATAAGACCTTGCGTAATTTATTGACGGCCCTTTAGGTAAAGATCGTAACAATAATTGAAAAAAGTGTCGTGTGAAATATATTGGGGAAACCAGACGTTCGTTAAAAGCGCGATCTGGCGAACATAGAAGAAACAGTAAAAAATAAAATTCAATTTTTTTCGAACAACAATCTAAATTCAATCATGAGTTCGATTGGATGAATGCGACTATTTTTTATGGTGAGTGTGATTACAAAAAACGCGTTTTCTCTGAAATGTTACGTATAAAAAGTAATAAATTTACAATCAATAAAAAATATGAAATATTTATCTAAATGGAAGCTATTTTTCACTTATTAACCGATTGAACTTATGATTGTTTTTCTCTGTCTAATCATTACCACCTCTGTTTAGATTTAAGTACATTTTATAAGTTAAGTTTATATTTTATACTTTACCAATTTCTTTAATTTAACAATTTCCTTATAAAAAATCTCCAATTTTTCTATTTACCAATTTACGAATATTTCTATTTTGTTAATTTTCTAATTTACTAATTTAAAAATTGTTAATTTTCCAATAACAACTTTTTCAATTTTCTAATTTGGCAATTTCCAAATAGCCAAATTTTTCAATTGACAAATTTTTTTACTTTGACAATAAACCAATAACCAAATTTCCAATTTCTTAATTTACCAGTTTAAGCAATTTTCTAATTTGCCAATCTTCCAGTTTATCAATTTTCAATTTCTCCAATTTTACAATAACCACTTCTCTAATTTCCTAATTTGCCAATTTTTCAATAACCAAATCTCTAATGTCTCAAATTACCAGCTAACAAATTTTTCTAATTTTCTAATTTATCAATGTTTTTACTTTGACAATGTTTCCATAACAATGTACTTTTTTTAATATTTTCCAGTTACCCCTTTTCTATTTTTATATAAAAAATTCCAACTAATTTTTCTAATTTTCCAATTTATCAATGTTTTTACTATGCCAATGTTTCCATAACAATGTACTTTTTTTAATATTTTCCAGTTACTCCTTTTCTATTTTTATATAAAAAATTCCAACTAAATTTAAATCTTAAGCAACCTGCTATCACACTACACTTATCTTATTATTATTATTTATTATTATTATTATTAGTAATATTTGTTTTACAATATTATCCACAATATTTTGACATATCTTTTAATATTTTTATATTTTTTTGCTACTATTTAAGTAAATTAATATATTATTAAAATAATGTGATTAAACATTTTATCCTTCGTATTTTTGATATATCAAATTCACCATTTAAAGATATTTATCTTATAGTAGTAGATTCAATAAAAGATCAAAATTGTTATTCCTGCATCTGTAGTTGAATTTTACTGATTTTATTAAGACTGAAATTGACTACATCTAAAAAGTGTTATTTGTTACTAATTTTTTTTTACAGATTTTTGATGTTTTAAATTAAAGATCAAAAATTAAAATCCTTACCTATAAAATAATTTCAAAAAATAAATCAAAGCATTGAAAATCTGTTAAATTTAACATTATTCTTTTAGGAATTTATTTAAGCGTGTAAAATTTGTCGTAATCATTGTGATGTTATCTAGTCCATTACAAAGAATCTTATTGATTGTTCTTCACAAATTTAAATAAAATTAGGTTTAAAATCTGTTTATATTTATTTCAAACACACCAGTTAAAAGAAATGATCGAGACTTCGATTAAACATAATTTTGAACGCCGGAGGTTCAATTGCACTATTTAGTAGCTTTGAAGACAATTTTTATTATTTAATTAACGAACTTTAAACTATACAGGTAAGCAAATAATATTAACTTACATTTTTATTATTATCATTATTATTCTTGAAACAAAGATATGAAAACTTAAAAAGATTTCAAACTGTATAAACTGTAAAAAATATATTATTTATTTAAAAACACAAAAAACCACATAAGTTTTATCAAACAATCAGTGTTTGATTATTTTTCAAATCAAAATAAAATTATCAAATAGAACTCTAAACTTCTTATTTAGAACATAATTTTAGAAATATTATAAATTGTACAATTAGTAGCTATTATGATAATTTTTAATATTTAACTCATGAACTTTAAAATATACAGGTAAGCAAAAAGTATGAACTTACATTTTTATTAGTATTATTATCATCATTATTATTGTTATTGTTATACGACACATAATAATTTTTTATTTCAAATTTATTAAAATATATTAGAATTTAGATAAAATTCACTTTGAATACAATTTTTTAATGGAAAAAAGAATAAATTTCTCAAAAATGAATATGTTTAACTTTTGAAAAATAATATTAAATTTTAATGAAATGGCAAAGTTTAAAAAAACAGAAATTTTAGTAGATAAATTCAAGTTTTTAATTTTAATATTTTTATTAATTCATTTCAAATTATATTTAATTATTAATTCAGGTTTTAATATTTTTAACTAAAAAAATATTATTAATTAAAACAATATAAAAAATTTGAGCAGAATTGTACTTTTTAGGTACAAGATTAAAAAAGAATACTTCTTTCACATATATAGCCTTGTATTAAGTTTATAATATAGTTTTGAAGATTGAAATAGAATGTTATTGCATATATTTGATTAAATAAACATTATAGTGTACGTTCGGTCCAATTAACATTCTATGGCACACAACTTCAACAGACATTTAATCCACGGGGGGCGTCGATTTTATTTTGTTGACTAAAATTCTGTAATTTTAGTATTGTACATTAGGTAAAAAACTTTCAATTAATTTATTTATTAATTGTGACTAATTTGTTAGTGCTGTATTAATTTGTGTACATTTTTTATATTAAAAAAAAATTAGCCTGATGAGGATGACAGACCACTCATCGAAACATCGTTTGACTCAATAAAATACAAGGAGGAAGAAATTCTGTTTTTTGTATTTTTAAACTTCCTAGGATCGAATTTGTTTCCTGTTATATACAATTTTGAAGATAATTTTCTGTCTTTTTTAATACTACTATAAACATGAATAATATTGTGTATAAAATAGTACTAATAAATAAATTATTATATATTATTATTACGTCGAAGTCGGTTCTCCTACTAATTGTAAATTAAAAGTAACATTAATTTCAGTAACATAATTCAGCAAACTAATGAAATTTTAATAATGCAATCTTTCGAATATGTTTCAAATAAAAATGTTAATTTGTGTTTAACTTAATTAGAGGTTTTTTGCTGTTTCTTGTCCCCTCACTCTCAAATCTTTGTTGTTAATCGTGGTTATGTTTGTTTGCCAATTAGTAATTTAAATTAGTCTATTATTTCTTTATTTTGTTTAGTTATTTTACGTTAAAGAGTAACTTGATTCGTTAGTTAAAATTTATAATTATTTTTATTTTATTGTTTAAGTTTAAAACTGAAGTTAATTTATTTAATATTAAAAATGCGTCATAGGAGATATTAAAAGACTATTTTAAAAGTTTTTAAATTAAAATCACGTCAACAAACTTGCGATTTAAAGTTCTTAACAGTTTGGAACAAAAGGAGGAAGCGTCTGTAAAGAGTACTTTAGTTACATAGCAATTTAATAGTAATAAAGAAACTGTTATTTTTGAATTGTTTCAGACGTCGTGTTACAGAAAATAGACAGCCAAGAAAAAATGAAAAGATGTTTAGAAGTAAAATTTTGCTGCGGTTGCCAGAGGAAACTCAATTGTGAATATCGACAGCCAAGTGAATAGGTTTAGGAGTTTCACCTCAATTTGAAAATATTTAACTTTTGTTTATTTAAGAGTGCTGGTAGTCTCTAACTATTAAAAATTGTTAATGTAGTTTGAGATGTTATTTATTGATTCTAAACTTACACACCAGGATCCAAATTGATATTCCTGTGAATAGTTAACTGAAATGGTCAAACCAAAAATTGATGTTGAACATTTACTCACATTTGCGATAATTTTTATAAAATAAAACACCACTAGAAATTCTAATTTTACGGGCATAAGATCATAAGAGGGAAACAAACAGATCTCTTTTGTTCGCCTTAAAACGCTTAAAATTGGTCAAAATTCAAAATCATCGTAACAAACAATGAACCGGGTTTTACTTTGTGGTCAATTAAAAATAAAATGTGATCTTTTATTCCTCCAGGAGGTTATGCTGCAAACTAATATAAATATTTTGAGTTACGTCACGTTTATTTGAGTATCAATAAATTGTTTTGTTAAGTGTCGTATCACCTTCGGTTATTTCCTTTAAAAACTGTGTGAGAAAGTATCGTCGAAAAGATCATTTTTGTTCTTATTGGCAAAATTATGAAAAGGATTTTCAACCACCGCACCAGTTTCTTTAATGACTAAACCACGTGACTTGCAGAAAGACTTCGGATTGGCTGAAGGGATCTAGATAAATAGCTGCAGCTCACTAATTCTTCTTCTTGTTCCAATCGATTCCCAGGCAGGAAGTAAAAGACAGTTAAAAATTACTGAAGTTTCTTTCAGATTTACATTTTATAAAAATGAATGTTGTTTACAATCTCGAAAAAAGTGAGTTTTGTTGATTTAACTAATGATTTTAAAATAAATTTTCTTAGTTAATTCTTAAAACAAAAAAAAGTTTAAAATTTCATATTGAATTCCCGGTAATTTTTATTCCGTAACTAAGCAAGGATTTTTTTCCATTTGCTAATACAAATACGTTTTATTCTTAATTTTTTAATACAAATTGTATAAAGGTATTTTTTTGCTATGATTAATTATTTTTTAAATTAACATCCATCATTAAAAAATAACACAGATAAAAGTAGATGCTGTGCCGAGAGAGAGTTCTTGAACAAAAGATTAAACCTCGATCTTTTTGGATAAAGATTAGCGAAAGTTTAATGCCGAGTAAGTTTTAGTTAGAAATTAAACTGCGTATTATGACCTCCCAAAGGAAATGGGTACTGGTCAGAGCAAAGATAAGAGCGGAGAGGTTGATTCTCGTGGGATACTTTCGAAACAGTAGACGACCTTTACTGTAATAGCTAATAGGCCTTTGACTAAAGCTTCTCATCAGAGCAGAGCTGCAAGAGCCAACCGAGGTTTCTCATACCAAAGTCTATCTTTATCTTCTGATAGAGAGTGATACATGAAAGTTTCATATCCCATAGTTACGTTGGGAATTCACCGAACAATGTTATGGAAATTTCAATAGCTTGCGGTCAAAGTCTTGTAGCTTTAGTTTCATTTTACACTTTTAAACTAATAATGAGTCAAAGTGCTAGAGCTAACTTCTCTATATTCGTGCAAAAAAAAAGCTGGTAGTTTAAAAAAAAATAAAACTAAACTTTTTACGTTGTAACTGTTTCACATAAAAATCCTTTTTTATTTTGAAATAATTTAGTTTTCATATTTTACTTCTTTATTGCATTTTCATTTCTCTCTAAATATAACAATTTTAATTAATGCACGTTTCACACAAAAAGAATATTTATTACAAAAAAGCATTTATCCATAAAGCTTAATCCATTTGTACCAATTATTGAGTGAAATGTACAATGACTAATAAATTTATTGATAAATTAAATAAACGTCAGTTTTTAGCGATAATAGAATTTTCTGCTTCAGAGTAATCCAGGCTTAAGCTTGCATGTGTCAGTTTGCTAATTCCTCTATTTTCTCATGGACAGATTAAAATATTTTTGATAGAAATAAGCGAATAGTAGCATGTATTCTATAAAGTACATTTAAAAGCATTTACAATAATATAGACACTCAACCCTTTTTGTATTATAGTAGTTATGTAAATTTACTAAAATCTGCAGCTTTTCATGAGAAAAAATATTTTGTTTTGTTGTTATTCTAGTGTAATAATTTATACGCAAAAAAATTTAAAGTGTATAAATGTTTTAAACTTTGATAAGAGGAAGGGTTCAAAAATCAACCTCCAAAATACCACCAGCTAGCTCGTCTATGACGCATTTTTCCAGATCTGTGTTTAATGTTTAAATTTCTTTAAAACAATTAAACAATACAAAAACGAAACCCTATCGCCAAGTTATTTTAATGAGAAATAACTAAACAACAACAACATAAAAACAAAAAATAGACTCATGAAATTAATAAAATTACTCTATTATTAAACAAATTCTAAACAACAAGCTACGACTAACCAGATTTCCGGAGAGTGAGAGATAAGGAGCATCAACAAACTGAAACTTTATTTTAACCTTAATATGACGCATTTATTAAATTAAAACTATCTCAAAGAGTTACAAGAAATTACAAAATAGCTGTGCGTATGACATTGTTATTTACAAGAAGATGCGCACTGAACACTGACTCTATTTTTAACAAAATAGTCGGAGTTAATTTTGGAGCTCATCTGGGATGGCACAATGGCTACGAGTGGAGCCCTGTAACCAATTTTAATTACATCTTTATAAAGAAAGTTTCCAATTCTGTTACTAAACAATAGATGACTGAACGGTCGAACACATTAGTTCAAATTACGACGATAGCGAAAACGCGTCGTCGTCAAGTTCACTATGCGCCGCGGTGCCGCTCTCACAAATGACATTTAAAAGTTCGCGCAGTAGCGTTACTCGCAGATGGTAAATCGAGGGACAATCGACCGAGAACGTAAATCAAGTGTAGTAGTGGTGGCGCTGATGACAAGCACTAAAACAAGACCCAGTTGAAAATTCCTTTACAGGATCTCTTAAGGATCGTGTAATAAACCTTTAGGGAACTTTAAATGTTCCTTTAAGGATCCTCAAAAGTCCTGCAATAATTCCTTGGAGGATCCTGATACGATCCTTTGACGGAATTTGGAACAACGATCCTTCTCAGGTTCCCGTAAAGGAACGAATAATATAAATGTTTTCATGCAAGTTCCCGCGCAGTATCCTTTAATATATATGTTGTTTTTTTATCTTTCCAATGATCAAAATTATATGTTACATTTGACGTAGGATTTTAGAAAATTAAAAACTACTGCGCAGCCGTAGGTATCATCGAAACCAAGTTCGACCAGTGCGCATCATGTATTCAGTTATTAAAAAACTACACATTTTTCTACAAAGAAACTTACTTATGTTTCTTTAACGAGTTCCTCGCAAAACCATAATACTGCTTAGGATCCCGTACAGGTATACGCGGGAAATTGTGAAATATCGTTGTTCCAAATTCCGTCAAGGCATTGTGTCAGGGTCCTCTAAGGAAGTATTGCAAGACCTTTGAAGGACCTTTGAGGACCCTTAAAGGAACATCTAAAGTTCCTTAAAGATTCATTACACGATCCTTAAAAGTTCCTGTAAAGGTATTTTTAACTGGGGATAGCTGCTACCAGTGTTTGGACAGTTTATAAACACGACTGTCGACATCATCTTCTGACCCTTGCAATTTTGAGAGAACGGGACTCACATCCGGACCCATGTGCCAGGTCAATCTCACGACGAACAGGAATGCCAACCACGACAATGATGACCACCAGGATCACCTCCTCGACGAATCATTATGTTGTGGAAATCTCCACGTCAGAATCATGAGCAGTGTTCGTACATGAGAAAAGAAAAGTGCGAACATTTAATGTTTATCGCAAAAAACAACATTTCTCCAGTCTGACAAATTGACAGGTAAAAAGTGGAAGTTCAAATAATAATATAATCTCAACAATTTAATTAATTAAATACAAAATTAAAATAGAAATGAATCTTAATATTAAAATAAAGAGATTAATTCACCTAACCAAAGCGAATGTGCATCGTCTCGATATTCAAAAATATTTATAAAATACCAAAAACCGAACTCTCTCTGTGCTGATCCAAAAACCAAAAGGGAGCTACCGTCGAGACTAAGACGTCGCGATGCCGACGTTGAGACAAACAAAATTTTTATTTAAATCCAGATTGAAAGATTTACCGATTTCGATGTAAAGTACCACACACAACAAGAATTGAACCGCTTACCACCAATCCAGAACTCCTGAGACTCTTACCAATCAATTATAATAGAATCACTTTTTAAAACAAAACTCGTTTAATAAATTTTAGTTCATTATTTAATTTACAATTAGCTACAAATCCATAATTATAAATTTATCTAATACTGAAGACGATCTCAATCCAAAATTTAGTATCCCGGGCAGAAGGTTATAATCGATTCGGGAATCACACGTGAATGAAAATCGAGCACATGGCTAACACAAATCGACCGGTAGATCCTCTTTTCCGCGATCCTTTCCTTTCCACGTCTTCTTCTCCCTTGCTGCGTTTCATTTCCTCAGCCGCTAAGAAACCATACAACCTCTCGATTGCACCTAATTTAGGCGTCACCTAAAAGAAAAATTCGGATCCTTCCGCTGACCTTCGTTACAATTCGTGAACTTGACTTGCGCAAATCGCAATTTATGAATTCAACAAAAAACTACAATAATCCGCTGATCCAGAGAAAGAGGAGAGATACAGATCGACCAGAAAATCAATACTCGGCACCCAGGCTTGTATCTCCTAATTCAGCCACTGGCACTTTCAATAAATTACTCCAAAATTAAATAAATTAAAGATCTCTAGGGAAAGATAAAATAAATATAAATGTTGACGATTTACATAGTCACAATATAGCAAAATCTTAAATTCGACAAGAGCCAAATTAAACTTTCAAACTTTTAATATGTAAAATAAAATTAAAAATTGTTAACTCAAAATAATAAAAGGCACAAGGTGCCGAGTTTACTTTAGGCTAAAACAATAGCCTGGAAATGATTCAAATCCAGACTGGTGTGTGAATAATTATATTTTTCAATTAATTTAAAAATATTGTGCGAAGTAAATTTTTACCTCGTCACACTACATTCCCTGAAATGAAGGAATATTCCTTTTAACGATCATCCAAATATTTTATAATCCACGTATTACTTTAGTCATAATCTTTTTAATGCCTTGAACGCCAGGATTTTCAAGATCGTAAGCGCCAAGACAAGGTGACGAATTCATGAATGTAAAGCAGTTTGAACTATTCAATTTTATAGCTGCCGTCTGCCAGCAATCTGAGAGTAGTTCCTATATAATCTATCTAACCGTAGACGTTACATAATGTATGCGAATTTTGGAGGCGGACAAAAGACATGGAAGGAGAACCGAAGCAGCTATTTAATAAGAAAAAGTCCGCTTTCTCGAGCTCCGCCATCAAGCGAACTATGCTATCAAGATGCTTTTATAACCGAAATGAATTTTTACTGAATTTCTCATGACTACATCCGGTTACAGCGGGAATACTTTTCAAAAGAGATGTTTAAAGTAATTTCATTAGTGTTCCCATATACTTTCAAAGTAATGAAAACAAATACTGTTTTGTAATGTCATTTCAGCAAGTTTGAAACCCTTCTATTCACATTCGTCCACGTGTATTAACATTTGTGGTAAAGCTCGTTTTATCCAGCATCTGCTTTCGGTTGAGATTGTAATTGTAGGTAGATAATTTGTTTCTAGTCAGAAAGATATGAAATTCACTTTGCAATCAAATCAGGAATTTCGACCGAATAAAGATTTTTAATTAATCTTTTGCACCTTGAAGAATAATTATGAGCGAACATTGAATATTAACGATTTTATGAGAAAAAGTACAATTTATAGCGCCATCAGTTAAGAATAAAGTGCATAAAGCACTGTGTCTTCTCGCAGTTTGCACTCTAAATAATAAATTTAACTGAGTATTCGATTTAATGTGCAACTTCTCAAGTTGGAGTGGCGCCAACAACTTCTCTATTGATACCATTATTATTATGGAAAATACGCAAAACTTTGATCGTATTTTCTTTGAAATTGAGATATATTTCCTATTACTAAGTATTAATTAATGGATGATTTAAACAAATGCGAAGCAGAAGTATATGTACCGAAACACTTTTTGAAAATATTCCGAATCCAAGTGAGTATATATTATTACTAATTGTGATGTTTGAAACTTTGTTTTAAAGTATATTCAAAGTATAGAGTAGTTATTACATTATGCTTCTAGAGAAATTGAATAATACGTTCGTGATGTTTAACATGTTTTAGTTCACACACTGTGACGCAACAAGAAAATTTGGGTCAAATAATTAATTATTTTAATAAGCCTTTTGGTTTTTAACAAAAAAAATTATATTTCTCCATTAAGGCAGAAAATTGTCAATTCCCGACTTTTGCTCTAATTACCTATTTTGCGCCACTGATACGAAATAGTTATTTTGGTATCAAGGAGGCAAAACAAATTTTTAAATTTTTTTCCTGTCACGTGAGCAGGTAGAAAAGTATTTTGCATCCGCTTACCCTACCCCGGTCAGAAATCACTTACCTTATGACCCCATTAAATTCCCAAAATAACATGTTCTCCGTGCTGGAAAAAATATTTATTTGTCCTACCTGGACGGAAAATTAATTTTCAAATAAAGGAAAGTATTAAAAATATCGTTTAACTGTATTTAAAGGTTAAACACAGGAATTCACTATTCCCTTTCATGTGTGAAGCCTTAATAGCTATGAATGTTATTTGAACCTGTTAATTCATCCTTATATTTTCAATTCAATGGTCTAAACATTGCCTTCCTCAATTTTCTCTTTCATTTCTGTTTATTCAAGCATGTAAATATAACATGAATGGTTGGTGGAAACAAACAAAAGTTTATTAAACTTCAAACATTTCTCTAATTCTCTTTCCTGTAGTTCGTTACTATCAGTTACATTAAAGTGGTTTGAAATCGATTGGGATTTGAAATTTGCTTCCAAGTTGCATGATTAATGTAACTTTAATATCATAATTCATTATTCACAGACGCTAAATTCAATTTAATTAGTTATTATCCTGCTACCAAATGCCACTCAACTCGATTCTACGATACAAATTACTACTGTTGTGGTCAAATGTCGTCTCTACGCAACACATGTTCGTTCAGGAGCTTCCCATTGTATACATTTTTCATATTTCCATCTTATGCATTTTCTATAAATCTGCATTTTAAAACGACTATCGTTTTATGAACAGCATACAAATATCATACGTTGATTCTACTTGATTTAAATTGCCTTACAGATAATTTATTTCTATTATTATGTGCATATGGATGTACACATGTATCCATATGTATTAAGTGAACCAATTCTTTTCCGTCATTTATTGCTATGGGCATGAATATGCTAAAATTTTTGCATTTAGATTTTATTCTTTTATTAGTTCATTTTGAAAAAACACATAGTTTAACGTATAACCAAGCATCATAAAGCAATACATAATTGATCACCTTCTGTCGTTATATAAATTAAAATAAAATTTTTTGTGTACCCTCGCCCGTTAGAAACTGGCCCTTTCTCGGAGGCTAGGACGGTCAGTCTTAGAGCTAGGACGAGCACTTCTCTCTACTACCCCGTCCGGGGTAGTGGTCAAGTTCTGTTTCCAAGTCCTTGAATATATTTTTTAAACGTATTTCAAATTTCATTTTAAGTTTTAAACACTAATTTTCTATATTTAAATGAAAGAATTTTTAAATCCTAAATCAAATTCAAATACAATTTATTAACAATATCGAAATCTACTAGTTTTATTTTTGAACCCTTTTATTTTACTCCGCAAGAATTATAAGGGATGTTGAAATATCACTGTCTTGTAATTCCTGTTTTATCTACCCATTTTAAATGTTTACAATTTTTAATTAAGTTTATTGGAATTGTGTTTTTATTTTATTTTTGCTCACATTTACTACAGGATGCAGTTGCGAAGAAGCAGTCAGAATGTACTCAAGGTTACGAACCCTAGACTATTGACATTTTTGAAATCTTAGATCTAAACCATGGAAACGTTATTAGTTTACATACACGTGATCAATTTCCAATTTTCATGATTGGAAATTCAATTCATGTCAAACCGACATAACATTGTTATAAATATCGGCAATTAATAGTAGAAAAATACACTTCTTTGTTTTATTTCTATGCTTTGTAATCGTTTAAGAAATCTGTTACTTGACAAATAAAAAGTGTAGAGATTGCCGATGGACAGATACGAGAAAACAAGAAGGATTAAAGAGTAAAACTCACCCTTGCTAAGGCAACTGCTGGAAAAGTGTCCCAGACAAGTTGAGCTTCCTCGCCAGTGCCTCCATGTCGCTGACCCGAAAGTATACGTGATGCTGTGAGAGTGCTCATGCCCATACCATCGCCCACAAAAAGCACAACACCACGTGCCACACCACCGGGCGGTGTTGACCCGGTACCACTTGCACTTGCAGCAGCACGAAGTCGAGCCTCAATTCCACGCGTTGCACTCTCGTACCAGATCTTTCTCTCTGAACAGACAAAAAAAAGTATCTTGTTAGCTATGTTTTCAAAGCAAAAACAGGAAAAGGAGATGAAAGATCTCGAATTGCACAAGCTTGTTTGCTAGAAATTGATATAATTAAAGTGAAAAGTACAACACGCTGCATATTTAATTCAAAAGAATTAAGGAAAAACTAACTGAAATTACCTTTCTTGAACCTTCTAAGATTTATAATGACATAGGTAATTTAATTTTAAATAAGAATATAATTTCTTAAAGAAGCAAATATAATCCTTCCTATATATAAAATCTTTGTTCTCAAAATATCGTAAGGCCTATCCCATTGGTTAATTCCAGTCTTAATGTGTTTTCATTTGTTAAACTTATTTCGATTTTCTTCGATTATTTTTGATTCTCTTTTTAAATATGATTTCTCATCTTTTTTTATTATTTTCGCAATTCTATTATTTTTATTAATGAAAACATTATTATTATATTAAAATTAAACTTTTTGAACTGTGTTCCTTGAAATTAATTTTTTATACTAATTATTAACGTTATTTTTAACTACATTATTTTGACATACTTCATAAATAAAATTTCTTTAATTAAACATTTGAAAAAGTAAGTCATATATGAACGTAACCTTTCTACAATTTTTAGCAACGAGACCGAACGTTTCTACGTATTCAGATATGGTATGTTGGATAGTTATGTGAATTCTTAAGGGAAATCATAATAATATAATTAATAATGAAATGAGTTTAGGGAATTATTTGTTTTGTTGAACAACTTAATATATAAAGAAATGTAGTACGACAATCGGAGCCTATGAAAATGGCATTCATTTTTTCCCTAAGGTCAAAAAATTGCATGGGTCAGCTGTTTATTTTTTCCCTAGGGAAAAAATGGACGCCATTTTACACGGTCGAACAAATAAATGCGTTTAGACCCTGCCTGCAGGCATCCAAAAGCGACATGTTTGTTACTGTGGGATAAAAAATATGTTTCCTTTATTTTCGAGTTTCTATTATTCAAATTTTTTCCCATATTTTTCCTTATTTTTTCCATAAAGAAATTTACAAACTTGATACCTTCTAGCATAGGTTTCTGATGTTATTCTATTGATTGGTATACATTTTCTTACAAAAATATTACATTCTTATCTGAAGGTAGTGAGGGGCGGGGAATACATCAACATACTGTAAGAAAATCTTTATCTTAATTGTAGTATAACCATTTTTTTTAAATCCCAGGAAAAAAAAGTTTTGTCGTTTGTCATGTGAAACAAGTTGTGCGTGCAATTTACTCACGAAAATTGTATGTTCTACTAAATGTATATAACTTTTTTATAACCTCTTTTTCGATGTCCGTAAACATGGAAATAGTTGAGGAATTATTTTTCTTTGAAATTTTAACAACTGCGTATGTGTATTGTTTATAGAAAACTACTGCGCATGTGTAACTTTCATTGTTATCTATTGTGCATGGCAGAAAATTTAATGTAATGTTTTAATGTAATTAAAATGTATTTATGATTTTATTATTGTTTCTTATACTATTATATTAATATATTATTATTTTTATTGTTTAATATTATTATTTTAACGAACAATTATAAAATAACAATAACAAAAATCAATTATGTAAATCTTCGTCTGGCACTTCGAAAAATACTATTTTGTTTTTTCCTTTTTTCTATTAGTTTCTAGAAAAAAAACCGCTTACACCATTACATTTTCAATTCGACGTAACATTATTAAAAAATATTAATAGAATTATGCAAAGGTTTGACTTGAGGCTTTGGGTTAAAAGGTTTAAAATCAGTAAATGGAATGTGGTCACGATCGGTCAAATTTTATGAGAACATATAATAATCATCTTACTTACTAAAAAGTAACCCTATATGTAATCTTAACTATATCTTAACTATATATATCTTGCAAGCTGGATATCCAAGATCCTTAAAATCATTGACTTAATTCTAGTTTCTGAAAATCAAATATATCTTTGCCTGCTGACTGACAATTTTTAGTTAAATACTAGAGCAATATGAATTTTAGCGTGCTGGCTGATATTTAAATTGTATAATAAAATATTGTAGAGTCAAAAAGATAAAGTCTTTGATAACACCATATTTGATAACAAATAATATTATATAATATATTCTAAAATAGAGGAATAAAATTATTTATAAGAAATTAATTTAAAAAACCATCTTTGATAAACATCATAAAATCGATTGAATGTAACTATAAACTTTAATTCAGAACTAGACTTATTACAATTTCTAACCTAGACTGAGTTACATAAATAAAACGAGACGAATCTTAGTCATATATTTTTCCAAGAATTCATATTTCTAGTTTCCTGTTTAATCTACGTTGCTAGGAAATTTATTTGACCATCTCATGTTCCTACAAAGACTAAGTAATATATTAACTATTCTGCCGTGACTTTCAACCCTCCCGTACAATCCCTTTCATGGGAAAAATTGTGTCTTTACCGTGGTGGTCTCCAAGTAGGAAAATCTATATTGGCTCCCACCAACAACTTTTGAGAAACTTAGACGTTGTCACGAGAGAACCCCGTAGGCAACGTAACCATTGCTTCCGTTCTCCACTCCAAAAAGGAGAACGCCTAGGCTATCCTTCACTCTCATGAGTTCCGGATGTTACACCTGAGATCTGAGAAAAGGGAACCTCCAGTCAGCCCCTAGGTGCCCTCGGAATCTTGTATAGCCTGATTACTAGACTGTGCAATGTCAAAAAGAAGTGTGTCGGGGAACCCGTGTACACCCATCTCCGATTAGCATCCTCTCACAGGTGAACCTAAGAGGCGATTGCCTTAGGATGAGCGGCCTAATGCAGGACCAAAGTGAACCTCGAATCCCGTGAGATAGGTAGGCCGTGGTCACTTAATTCATTTGATATGAAACCTACATAAAGTAGCGGGAAGGATAGAACTCGCTCTTCTTTGCCCCACAGATAGGAGTGACCGCAGTCTGGAGCCAGAAGACTGAGAAATTCACTTGTGAGAACCAAGTAATATACCCCCTTCCGCCGAGATGTGGAAGGGGTCTAGAGCGCGTCGAGGAGTAGTGGTAACCCCCACTTTCCACGATCCAAAGCGGCTACTATATTAATGGTGGGAGCGTTCTATCTCTGTCAAAACTCACATCATTACACGATTAACGAGACTGTCGTTTATTCTAATTTCTTACCTTTCCTCTATTCTTTCCATTTTTCTCGATATATTTGTCGTCGATTTATATTTTGAAGTTTCTCAATCCTCGCATGTCATCTCGGATTCTGTCTACTGCTAGACAAAAAGCCTTTTACTCATTTTATCGGTATTAACGAATAATCCCATCTCACGAAGAGAGTTCAAGGTAAGCGTATGGGTTAACGAATAAGCTGTTAGGACAATTCGTAATCCTCTCGTCAACTTCCGCGACACTAATCATTATGAAATCACAATCCTTTATGCAAAGTCCGATTAAGCCCCAAGAGCTTTCATTTGTACTTAATCTCAAAATATTAATAGGTTGTGCAACAATAGAGTAATTAAAATATTACAAATAGAGTGGTCAACGTCGACTCTCGTAGATCGTCCAATCAGCTCCGATAGTAGGGGAGCCCATGATGCTAAATGGATATTTACTCGAGCGTTGTCTAGATGATGAGATTATGAAGTTTAGCTTGTAAGAAGAATAAAAGGTTCTATAATGTTTCTCCTTTTAGTAGTGGGGGAAGTGTCTAAAACATTTTAAAAATGTAAAAAAAACCAATGACATGGAAATACTTGAGCATGTCTGATATTAATAGATTAGATACTGCAACGTGTCTGTGACACTGCAGGTATGTTTATCTGACGATTTCCGTGGTGGGGGTGGTCGTCCGGATGGATAGAAAATAGAAGAAAAAAATTGTTTTTCGAGCGCGTCAGATATTCAGAGGGGATGTTGAGTGAACCCTAAAAATGCTCCCATTCGAAAGACTGACGTATTGGAAGTGGCGCAAACTCGTAGCGAATGGTTAAAAATGCAAAAAAAATCGTCATCTGGAAATACTCAAGCGTGTCAGACTTCTATACAGAAGGATCAGCTTGATGTTCCAGTCTTGCTAGCCCAAAATCTGACGATTATTTGGAGGAATATTATTAATCTGACAGACAGATGATATGGTTGAGGCAGCGAAGTGCGTGGCTTCGCGGTCACGTAACACAATCACGCCCAGCTAAGTTTAGCACATGTATGGGTGACCGTTTCTGTCATCTGCTGGCCTGGTTTTTTTCTGTGATTGAGACATATCAAGCGGAAGATTAGACGTCGAGAACTTGCTGTGTATCATCGATACCTCGAATGTAACTCGAAAGCTTTGTTTTCCGATCAGCTGTAATGTTGTCATGGCGACGAAAAGCTGTGACGGTATGGTGCGAGAGAGTCAGAAATAGAAAAAGGAAAACAGACAGAGAGGCATGGAGTGGGGATGCGTGTTTTCCTCCAGCTACGGCATCCAATCTCAATACACGATTATTGGTACCTTCGACTTATAGAAATCGTCAGATTATATTTTATTCGTAATTGTCTTGTCATTTCCTTAAAAACAAAAAAAAAATGCAACCGCGCTCGACAATGTCAAGACAACGTTTTTTTCTTGCAACTTTGTCACCCTCCCACTCCCTTACGTTTCACTCAAATAATCAGATTTTCTACATGTACATTCTACAGTTAGTAATTAACCCACCTTACTCTAATCTGACACGCTTTAATATTTTTGACGATCGATTTTTTTTTACTAATCTGACGGGCTGTCCTAGACGCACGTCTTTCCAAAAATAGGTAATATCTGGTAGAGGTACTAAACGTCATGCAAGGTATCCCCCTCTATGTTCATCTTCCGCGCACGAGTTACTCCCAAAACACACTTTGGGCTCCCCTACTACGAACGGCAGTTCGGAACCCACTCACCAATTCGTGTGAATGAAATCTGGCATCCTAAAATATTAACGACTACTGACTCAAATTCACCCTTTTCTTCGGTTCATAAAGTCTATTTTAGAAAGATGACCCTTTCAGGTGATTTTGAGTCTAGCTGTGTAGTATAACCTTTATTGCTTGGACAGTCGAGATGAACGTTTCTGTAAACAAAGACTCCAAGGACACACAGGCTAACAAGATGGGAATACCCACCGTACCTTTGTAATTAAAGTTCCAAACCTTTTCAGGTCAACTAGAACGATTTAAACGAAAATTATTGTTGCTGACGATGAATAAAACAAAAATATTTTAAATAGAAATAAAAAAACCAAACAGCATTTTAATATGTGAAGCTGTAGTTATCGTATGAACTGCAATCAGTTTTTTTGCTTTAAATAGCAAAGGGAAAAACAATTTAATTGATTGTTTAAACGGTTAAAATTGTTTAAAATCAACTTTTTCATTAAATTCATCTAGAATTACGTGGTTTTTTGCATTTTTTATTGAAAGATACACATATGTACACATATGTAGTGTGACGCTGTAAAAGGTTACCGCACTCAATATTTTTAAATTAATTTGAAAATAAATTATTACACACCAGTCTGGAATCAATTCCAGGCTATTGTTCAGCTTTAATGTAAACTTGGCGATTTGTGGCTGTTATTATTTTGAGTTTTACATTATTTAATATTAGTAAATATTTAAAATTTACTTTAATTTATACCTACTTATTTTGATTCTTGTCAAATTTAAGGTTTAGTTAAATTAAGATTTATTTCTATTTAGATTTTGTATTTAATTAATTAAATTGATTGAATAACATGAAAGAGGTAATTGCCTAATCTCTGACCACAATTAAGCAATTATTTTTAATTAATAAAACCGGAATTTTCAGTTCACAATATATTCACAATCAACAAAAATCTTTGAGACTTAAGACTTTTAAAAATCAAGGGCGCCAGTTAAACAAATTGAATTTATAAATTTATTATTATTTATTTATTTTTATTTATTTAACAAATTTTTAAGGTTATATTCACTTATCACTTTAATCACTCAAGAACATGAAGGACTTTATTTCCGGGAATCAAGTTGTAGGTTCGAGGTTAGAAATGCCATTGTAAGATCAGATTATTTAATATAAATTGCCCCAAGTACGGCAAACAAAATTTATTAAGCGAGATAAACAATTTTACGTCAGCCGAGTTGAAAAACCATTAAAGAGACTAGTTGTTGAGGAACCCTGGCAGCTGCCATTCCGTACACCGGAATAATACATTTTAACTCCAACTTTTTAGAACCATTGTGGCTCTCTGAAAACTAGGCACCCACTGTCGATCCAGGTACTCCGACAGCTGTCTCCCTCTGGCGGTCGGCGCGAAGTTCAATTCAAATTACAGACCAAGATTTTCCCCTCTTGTCCATTAAGTGCTTTATTTGCTCATAAAACAAAGAAATAAAAATAAACGTAATTAATAAACAAAAATAAAAGAAATTATTACAGTGCTCTTTTCCAGGTACTTTGATTCTTGTTCCAAAGTAAAAATCTTGCCCGTTAAAGGCGAATCTTGGAACGTGAAAAATACCACGTCACAAATATTATTATTTAAAATTCCGGTTTTTACCTGCCAACTTGTCAGATCGGATAATTATTTGTTTTGTGTGATAAACATTAAATGTTCACACTTTTATTTTACACGCACGAACACTGCTTGCTTCGATGCGGAGTTTTCCACATCATAATGAAGCGTCGAGGAGGTGGTCTTGGTGGTCGTCATTGTCGTGGTTGGCATTCCTGATGGTCGTGAAATTTTCCTAGCACATGGGTCCGGATGTGAGTCCCATTCTTTCAAGAGTGCCAGGACCAGAAGATGATCCACTACACCTGATTTACGTTCCTCGGTCGATTGCCGCTCGATTTTAAAATGTGATTCATAAGAGCGGCATCGCGGCGCATGTATCGCTGCACATTGACTTGACGATGAAGCTTTCTCGCTCTCGTTATTCTGAACTGGTGTGTTCCACCGTATGGTTATGTATTATTAAAGTGTACAACTTTCTTTGCAAAGATGTAATTAATGCTACTGACAGGGCTCTTATCGTCGACATTGTGCCCGCCCAGGTGAGCTCCTATATTAACAATTTATTTGTTTTTCTGTCATGGAGTAGATCTCCAATAATAGACATTAAATTTAGAGTCAGTGTTCAGTGCGCGTATTTTTAAAAATGGCTCTGCTATGCGGCCGGCTATTTTTGATTTCTTGTAAACTTTTGAAATGGTTTCCATTTAATAAATTTGTTTATTGTGGTTTAATTTAAATTCTTAGTTTGTTGCTGCTCCATACTTCCCGCTCTCCGGATTATGAGTTAGTCGTGGCTGTATTATAATTTAAATTAAAGATCAAAAAGCATTTGAGTAGTTTAATTAATCTTTTATTTTACTATTATTTTTGTTTAGTTATTTTTCATTAAAATATTTTAATTTTAATATGTAAGAAGATTTTGATTTATACTTATAAAAATAAATAAATAAAAACGAAAATGTTCATTTTTCGACTTCTGCATGTGAAAGCCTCCTTAATCCAGGTTTAGTTTATTCCTGATTTCAAAAGCTAATTATTGTTTGGTTTGTTCAGCTGATCGAGTTAGTGGAGTATTTTTTACGAGATCACCTCGAATCTTGTAGATTATCATTTAACAGGTGTAGGAACCATGCTGAGCAAACGAGTTTTCTAACCAATCATGAATTTACAAGTACCGTGAGGCGTAATGATCGAACAACGAAAGCAGCACAAGAGGCAAGCAACCGCGTGGAAACCGGCGAGAGCAACGTTACTTCGATTTAAGCTACCTGAGTGTAAACTTTTATTATTGATCCAGAAGAAAATTGTTCAGTAATAGGAAAATTAATTTGTCTATAACGATTTTATTTTGAAGGTAAATTAAATTGTTTAAAATTTAATGCTCGGCTTTGTTAATTGATTTTAATTTAATTACTTTTAATTGATATGATTATTAAGTCGATTAGTTAAGTCAGTAATTCGCTTAATTGATTAAATCAAAAACTCTTTAGTTTGTTTAACAGCTGATCTCGAAATTTTTGTAGATTTAATAAAACTGCTTTTTAAGCGGTTTATCCAGAAATTTCCCTAAAAAATTCCAATTTTTATTAATTAGAACACCAAATACTGGCGCAGTAATGTTTTATGACAATTACACGTGCGGAATAGTGTTTTATGGAAATTCTCCATCTGGAATAGTGTTTCATGGGATTTGATAGGATTCTAGTAACCATATTCTAGTCTAGATTTACCCGATTTGGAACTCACAAGAATCCAACATAACTTAAAGAAATGTAGGGATATCCACAGGATATGAAATTGTTTTCCGAATTGATATATCCAGGAGTACAAACAGATAGCTTTATAAAATTCAATAAACTATTTTATTAGTGCATCGCTATTATTTAAAGCTTTAATTTAATTTTTTCTATCCTATACATTTTCGATTTTTTCTAAAACTCCGCATATTGCGAAACTTCAAAGAAAAATTGTTGCAGTTTTAGAAAAAACTACAAACATTGTTTCGATTTGTTAGAAGCAGATCAATAGCAATACAAATAGATTTACAAAGTAAAGGTAACAGAATACTACAGTTTTCATTGCAGGAAATGAAAGTTCAAGACGTACGTTTTCAAAATCTCATTTCTTTCCTTAGATCAGTCTGTCGTTCTCAAGTAAATATTCTTTGGAATCGAGTACAGAAAACGGCTAAGACTAGTCAAACACAACTGTGGCTTATGCGAAAGTTTCTCCTATCGAGTATCAAACAAGAATGTTAAGAAAATAAAAATTTTGTGAAATTGTGACGTTTTTCATTTTCTTTGTGGTTAATACAACTTCTAATTAGAATTGCACTATTTCGTTACATTTGCTTGATGAATGTGAAAGGATATCTCCATCATTTAAATGGCACGAGGTTCCGTTTTGCGGGGAATTGCGGAACTTGAAGATTCGGAATGTGGCTATTAGGAACTTGCGAACCACTTTGTTGCGAGGCGTGCCTCTCATATTGCTTAAAGGATCAAGCGATATTGCATCGGGAATTCATTAAACATGGAATGTTGTGAACACGAATCGCTTTGTAGCTAGTCAGGCTATTGTGTAAGTATGTTCCAATTGAACATCAGTTTAAAGTTTTCATTGCGTACCAACAAAGACTTTCATACCATTGAAATAATTGAAATTGATTTTCTAGTTTAGAGAAGAACCTCAGTTTTGACATTTTATTGTTGAAATCGTGTTCCAAAGGAAAAGATTCCTCTTTCTGAAAAGCATTCTCTTAGTTTAATCGTTATAGAAGAAACAACTGAAGAAAGAATTGTTTAAATCGCATTGTTTGTGGTTTACACAGAAATCTCATTAAATCTTGAAAAGAACAAGAATTCACTTTATTTATCTTAAACTTCAATTCGGTAATACCATTAACTAAATAAATCTTTAAATGTTTTCGTTGTAAATTGTATTTGGTATCTCATACTGTAAAAAATTAAAGTAATTAAAAACTTCAAATAATTACATTTTGAGAATGTATTAGCTGCTGGGACTCTTAAGTTGCCTCTATTTTTAATGATGTGAAGGGATTCGATTTGTCGACGAAAAATATTTTAATTTGAATTTTAAGAATATGACAAGTCTCTTCATTGCCTGGGCGCCAGAAGGTATTAAGGGCGTGGGAACTAACGAGGGGAAGGGTCAATTTCGCATTAAATAAAATTTCTTTTGCACCCATCGTCCTCACAATCGTTTCCCGGCATTCAAATGAATCCGAAATCGTCACGACTTTGTGTGTCGCCGGCAACACGAAGGTTTTTATTTTATTTCAATTGTTTATTTCTTCTGTGTTGGTTTTTTTTAAGAGTGTATTTGTGCAATTTTTATTAATTATTTATTTTTAACATTTTGAAGTGTGGCGATTTTTAATCATGTGACGATTTCCGAAGAAACGAGGACGATGGGGTGGAGTTAACATAAGAGAAACGAACATCAAATGAAAGTATGATTTCATAATACAAAAATAAAAAAAGTGGTCCACGCTCAAAAAGACGTTTTGCTGTCAACTGTTTCTGATCGTTGGTCACCACGCTGCATAACGATAATCGCCCCACGTTCTCAAAGAAACTCAGAAAAATGAATGCGGAAACGATAAGTTTTTATATTTGTTTAATTGTCCTTTTATTTTGTTTTATTGTTTTGTCTCAGATTTTATATAGATGTTTATTTGATTTTTATTTACAATTCTGTGCAATTTTGTATTAACTTTTATATGTAAAATTATTAATAATCGCAGTATGGAATGTTTATGTGTGTGTCGGGTTATTTTATCTTGATTTTATTTATTGACGTCGAATTTTTATTTGTTAATTTGATTCGGACTAAATATAATTTTATATAATTGACGATAGATTCCGACTTTTATTTTATTTCATGACATTAGCGTATTTTAGACGTATATTTGTTATATTTCATAACTTTATTTATATTCTTTTTCCAGTTGTATATGTAAATTTAAATATGCGATTTTAAAGATAGTCTTAATAGCTTTTAATCGTTACAGATGTATCTGGATACCCTCTTTTTTGTATTTATGAATTTTATTTTCTAGATACTAAAATTCATATACTTTTGATTGTGAATAGACGTTCTTAAATTTTATTAAACTATCGTCGGTCAATTTACAACTCTGATTATTGATTAGAATTTACTGATAAAATTGTAAAATCTGACTTCGAAGAAAACACAGACCATTGTTCACAATAGCATTTATCAATTAATTTTCTGCTTACAGAATAAAACAAAGAGGTGGTAAACGATTTATAAATAAATTACAGTAAATCGTAATTTGTATTATAAAGTAATTAATTGATATCAATACTAAAGCAATGTTAGTAGGTTATACTATCTTATGGTCATGTAACTGGCGCTATAAAGAGAATTCGTTATCTGGTAATCAATTTTCTTACTTTTTTGTATTATTTTGCTTAATTACTCAGAAGTCTAGTGAAAGAAAATGTGTGTTCATTGTGTGTGAGGAAATAAAGCATCTGCTGGTGAGTTAAGCTTTGGCAATTGTTTCCATTCTTGCAAATATCTTGGAAAATTACGAATTTCTTCAGGATAAAGACCTGTGGATCTGAAGTATTTCGTCAAAAGTATTTCTATGAAATATTCCTTGCCAAGTCATTAACAGCCTAATTATCCCCCGTTCTAATTTTTGATTACCAAAACACTCAAATTCACTTATTCATTGCGAATCCACCAGTACCTTTTTCACAAAATATGAATGAAGAGTGCAGAGCCATTTTTAAATTGGACGGTTGCATTTAGACTATTTTTTAGTGTATCTAATAGCGTATTATTTTATATTTCAACGCTAATTGCTACTAATTATGTTGATAACTCTGGGATTAACAAAATTTTAAAGGAAACGAATGAGCTAATTAAAAGACTCTTTTGATTTTTTTAGGCCGCGGAGTGTAAATAATATATAACACAAGGCTGCAAACTGAAATTAAGGTAGACAATATCTCAATCCAATCCTTATGTTTTTGGGGTTGCTAATTACGATCCCGTTGTCCATACTGTTACGTCAACGATGAAACGCCTTCAAATTATTCTAGACTTCTCTTTTTAAATTAGTCCCAAGAAAATGAATTTATTGTAGGATGAGGATGTTAATGAGTAAATAAACTATTTCTAGAATATTTATTTATTAGTTATAACAAGAAAAGTAAAACTAGGGTTACAAATGTATCTTCGTTATAAAGATTTTCTTACTTTTTCGAAGAAGATAGTCATTTGAGACGATAGAAGTTCTAATAGAATCCCGTTTTAAGGTATCTGTCGAGCTGGATAAGGCTGCGTTGATAATTAGTCTGTAGACAGGGTGGCTATCGTTGTTGTTTACTTAGGGTGATACCTCTCCAGGTTACACTCAATTCCAAAGGTGAGAAAGAATAATAGGTATTTTGAAGATGGGTTGACAATCCATGCAGGTTTTCTAGAAGAGATTTTATCTTGTTGTGTTGTGGTGAATCTACTAGTTCTGCAAATTGTTTCTACTCTCTTTGTATATCCTCGGATTAAACAAAACCGAAGTTTATTATTGAAATAAATTATTCGCAATTCGAATCTTAGTTGAACTGGTCGTGATGAACTTAGAAAAACTGAACGTGAGGAATTGATCTGATCCGAACAATATAAAAAATCACAATGCATGATTACTGATTGCACGACCGCTTTATAGAGTTTAATTCCTCCTTGCAAATGGGGCGATGACCTCGATCATTGTTTTCTAGTTCTTTAGTTCTTTTTCAGTCCTTTCTTTTCCTATTACTTTTCGTTGCTTTTGCATTATTATTTGTATTGCTACTCTTATCTATATGCTGTCTTTTTTGTGTCACCTTTCGAGGGCCCGTCCATCTTAGTCATTCACATGAAGCTGTCGAAGAGCTCGTAGCGTTTTCCTATTCCTGTGATTACGCTGTCCTTTTCCTATCACTATTATCACTATCGTTCTTCACCAAAGCAACTCCATGTACAATAAACAAATACATTAATGGGTTATTAAAATGACATTGACATGTTACAAGAAGGCACCTCCGAACGACCATTACAGGTAGGTTCAAAAATCAAGGTTTATTTACAGGTAAAATTTCATTCTTTTTCAGAATCAGGGCACACAAAAAAACTTCTTTGGCCAAGACTCTACGCTACGTATTTTTTTCCGTTGAATCCAAATTCAAAGTCAGCATTGTTAGTTCGGGTAAATTTTTTGGAGACAATCTCAAAAAACAAAATCTCAAAAAATTAAAACACAAAAAAAATCAAAAACGTAGCAAACTTCACACCCATCAACAATCACCTATGTCTCCGCCTCTTTGAACAACGTACTATTATGGTTCACTTTTGTTATGTTTACTATGTTATCCTAAATAAATCATACATCAAATATATTAATATACTAATGCGTTTAATACGATTAATGTTTCTATTCAGGTAAATTTTTACTTTAAAGTTCTGTCTAATTTGAAACGAAATGTTTGATGAACTCTTAAGAAAGATGTGACGAGGGTACTAATTTCGGTGTCAATTTTTCCTCAAGAATAGTGCTTCCATCGAATGGATCCTTCTGGAATAATTTGCAAAGTTTTCATCTCTCACTCTCTCTCTCTCTCTCTCTCTCTCTCTCTCTCTTCCTCTCTGCAAGTTCTGAAGTTACAAGACGAAGTCATATAGAGATAGCGAGCGTTACTCACTGTTTCAAGTTTATCGTCCAAACTTTACAGATATGTAACGAGAGTTGATCGACTTGCGAATTTCTAGAATCCCAACTTTTTGTTTTATGTTCGCACAAGAAAAGGGTTTTGCGTGTGAGAAAAGTTACTCATGATGAATTACAAAATTAGCTGTGTAGAAAGACTGAAAGAAGATTATTCATGTGATAATTATGTTATTTTTTATGTCAATAAAAAAACAGATGTTGCATTAACAACGCCCTGAAGAAATCATAATTTTTAAAAGAAAGTGTAATAATTATGTATCGTTTAACTGTAAAGTCAGATAAAGTGAAAATGACATCTACCCTATACCATTTAGTTTAAATACCGCTCTTAGCTAGTCAGAATTATTATATTTTTATTAATTACAAGAAATGTGCTTAGCTGAAGATGCTCAGGTTTTCGAAATAACTGTATATAACTATAGAAACTATCTCAAGATCTTCTACAAGTTTACTCTTGGATTTTAAATTAATCCATATAACTCTGATGTGAATATAAGAATGTTTTTTTAATAAATAAAAAATTCTGTTCTGTAAATACAAATATTTATATTACTCGAGATTTGCAATTACAACAATTTTTAGTAAGACTGACCGAGTTTAAGCAAAGTACATATTTGGCTTAGTTATTGCTAATCTCTTGCGGCATATATTTGTACATTCTACAATCGTATAAATGAAAATAATAATCTACATATTGGTTTTACTTTCAGAATATCAGAGATTCATGTTTTCTTATTGAAAACGTGTAGAAACATTTTATTTTATTTGTTTTCAGAAACCATTGCATAAGTGAGAGTTTAATAAAAGCGAGTAAGCTGCTTTATATTTTTATCTCATTGTTTTCCGATTATCTTTATATAAAACCATTTCATTATAATTTTTTTCTTCTCTAGTTCGATGTGTTATACTCAAGTAGCTCAAAATACCCTGAACTACCAAAAGCAAAATTTCTTAATGTATCAATGGAGGATACTAAGGTAAACAAGATGCTCCAAGTTTCACCAAATTCAAATAACTGGGGGACAACTTTGATATTTTAGGTATGGTTTTACCCATATATAAAAAAATACTTAAATAGTAATGACGCAGTCCACCTTTGAGACCAAAATAAAAATTTGATTTTAAAAGGCCTAAAGTGAAAAATATAGATTGTCAAAATTTAATATACAAAACAAATTTAATACAAATATAATAGTAAATTTTACTTTGCGGATATTTCCAATATCCTTTGAAGCTTTCTCTCTTTAGTTCACATGATCTCTTTAATGGGTCATAAAATTAATTGAAATCAATTGATACTGTCGAATTTCTCATTAAGTTAACGTATTCAAAGTGCGCCACCAAAAGTCAATTGCAATTCGTATTCAATGTTTTTATCAAACAGTATTGAAAATAAAAGTAATAAAACCAGTGAAGCTAATAAATCATTTATAACACATTGGCATGCAATTATTTAATTTATTTTTTAAATTAATAGTATTAAGAAATCAAACTACTAAATAAATTTATTCTATTTTACAAGAAAGGATTTTCAAGTCAACATGTTATAGGCTCTGAACTTTATTACTGATATAGTTTTTATCTACAGAATATATTCATAAAGTACACGTTTATTTGCAACATGAAACATAAATACGCATATATAAACATAAACATGGAAGGAGAAGCATGGATTTAACACTAAAAGGTAACTAAGAACTTTAGACATAATAACTATGCACAACGTGTGCACATACATAAACGGAAACCTATAACATGCATTACGCTACGAAATATCGAACATATTATTCAGTTAATAGATTTTAACCATCATTTAATGGATATTTATCTAAAATTGTTAATATCCAGATGCTGTTGAGTTATGAATATTCAGTGATAATGAACAGTAAACTAACGTTCTTAACTGCTAGTAAAATAATAAAAATTCACTTCCATCTCTTAAATGAATCTGATGACTTAGAAGTAAAAATAATTTTTTATTTAAAAATGTTTACTACTTACACTGCACAAAACTTTTACATTTTTAAATTGTATCTTCAAAAGATTTCTATCTTGTAGAAATAAACATTTTTGACGCAAATAATTAATTACGATCTAAGAGTTTATATATATTTATACTTGATATATATTTATATTGTACGTTTAAACAAAATTGTAAAAGTTTTGATTTTTTTAAAATAAAGTTTCTTTAATATCTACATACAGTTAACTGGATAGAATTATTAAAGTAGTGAGGAAAAAATATTATCGATTAGATAATGTGAAAATTGTGAACTAGTTAAAATTTTAAACTTCCTAAAGTCTTCTGCGAGACCTATAAAAGAGGCTTTGTTCAATTTCTTATAATGCAACATAATTTGATATAACTATATAATAAATTAAAATTTTGTTGGCCTATACGGCTTTTTATTTCTTCATTTGTTTACACAAATATTAGCATCAGTTTGACGCGTTTCGGTATAAGATCTTATACCCTCATCAGAACTGTAAACACATATAACATTTATTTTTTATAAAAAAATTTTTTAACATGAGTTCAACGATGAATATAAAAAGGTTCATAGTGTATAATTATATTAAGCATCGAACAACGTACCAGCACTATTTGTTTCAACATTTTTGGTTTTTGATTTTTTTAAGATTAATAAATTTCATATTTTATAATTTTATTGAAACAAAATAAATAATGAATAACAAATTGATTTCTATTAACAAAACAATAATTCTGTTAAAAGTTAAATAAAATTTTTACCTTAATTGACATTTCTTTTTAATATAACCTAACTTTTTTTGAAAAATATCTTTTTCAAATAAAGTATACATTTTTAATTTAAAATCTTATTAAAATATCTATTATTACAAATTTTCAAACAAAGCACAAAGTTTTAGCATTGTTTGTTTTGTTTTAAAAACATTATTATAAAATTAATTTAAAGTCACATGGTGACAAGTTAGGTACTACTGCTTTTAATCTAAATGAGTTTATTGCGCAACTCCAATCTAATTAGATATATTGCGCATACTCGTTTCATATTTGAATTAAGATTTAATAATGAACTCCAAACTGTAATATTAATGAATTAAGTAATTAAGTTGAAGTAAATTGGACTCAAATTTTCAACATCTGTTCTTAAATTTATAGATTTTTCACTTTTTACAATATAAAACATTTCTAATATTTTTCTTTTTTGCAAATTACTTTCTGAATCTAAAATTGTTATATTATCAGATGAAAAATTAAATTTATGATTATAATTTATTGCATGTTTACATAAAGCTGTTTTATTTTCTTTATTTCGTTGTTGATCTCTATGTTCTGATACTCTTTTTTTTAAATAACGTTTTGTTTGACCAATGTATTCTGCATTACAATCTTTGCAAAATATTTTATATACAGTATTTATTTTTTCAAACTTTGGAATTTCATCTTTAGGTAATTTAAATAGTATTTCGTTAAATTTGTTCAAACTTTTAAAAACGACTAAAATATTGTATTTTTTGAAAATTCTATAAATAATTGGTGCGAATTCTTGAATATAAGGTACACTAATTACTCTTGAAAAATCTAAATCATTTGTATTATCATTATTGATATTATTATTTTCATAAGATTCTATTCTTTTATTTATAAATTTATTTAAAAAAGTTTCTGGGTAACCATTTTCTTTTAAAGTGTTAAAAATTAAATTAATATTGCTTAGATGGTATTCTGGATCTGACAGTTTTATGGCTTTATCGATTAATGTATAGACAACACCTATTTTTATATTTATATGATGATGAGAACGAAAATTTAAATAATTTCCTGACCAAGTTTCTTTTTGATGCCAATTAGTTATTATAGTAGTATTGTTGAAATCTAAACTCAAATCTAAAAAATTAATTTTTCTATTAACAGAATATTCAATTGTAAATTTTAAACTATTTCCTTTGTCATTAAATCTCTTTAAAAAATCTGCAACTTTATTAATTGGTAAACTAACTATTATATCATCAATATATCTTTTGTAATAAATTACAATGTAATTGACTTCACTGAGAATCTGATTTTCGATATATTGTATAATTATTTCTGCTATTACGGGGGATATAGGACTGCCCATAGGTACCCCATACTTTTGTTTATAAATAACATCTTGAAATTTACAATAAGCATTGGTTAGACAAAATCTCAAACCATCAATGAAATCTGCACATGTTAAATTTGTATGTTCTTTAAATCTTAACCAATTATTTTTAATAATCTTATAAACTAACTCACAGTTAATGTTTGTAAACATGGAGACTACATCTAAAGATACTATAGTGTAATCACTCGGAATTTTAACTTTTTTAATTTGATCATGAAATTCCCAACTATTTTTTAGTATATTTTTAGACAAAATTTTTAGACAAACAAAAATATTTAATGACAAAGGAAATAGTTTAAAATTTACAATTGAATATTCTGTTAATAGAAAAATTAATTTTTTAGATTTGAGTTTAGATTTCAACAATACTACTATAATAACTAATTGGCATCAAAAAGAAACTTGGTCAGGAAATTATTTAAATTTTCGTTCTCATCATCATATAAATATAAAAATAGGTGTTGTCTATACATTAATCGATAAAGCCATAAAACTGTCAGATCCAGAATACCATCTAAGCAATATTAATTTAATTTTTAACACTTTAAAAGAAAATGGTTACCCAGAAACTTTTTTAAATAAATTTATAAATAAAAGAATAGAATCTTATGAAAATAATAATATCAATAATGATAATACAAATGATTTAGATTTTTCAAGAGTAATTAGTGTACCTTATATTCAAGAATTCGCACCAATTATTTATAGAATTTTCAAAAAATACAATATTTTAGTCGTTTTTAAAAGTTTGAACAAATTTAACGAAATACTATTTAAATTACCTAAAGATGAAATTCCAAAGTTTGAAAAAATAAATACTGTATATAAAATATTTTGCAAAGATTGTAATGCAGAATACATTGGTCAAACAAAACGTTATTTAAAAAAAAGAGTATCAGAACATAGAGATCAACAACGAAATAAAGAAAATAAAACAGCTTTATGTAAACATGCAATAAATTATAATCATAAATTTAATTTTTCATCTGATAATATAACAATTTTAGATTCAGAAAGTAATTTGAAATGTTTTATATTGTAAAAAGTGAAAAATCTATAAATTTAAGAACAGATGTTGAAAATTTGAGTCCAATTTACTTCAACTTAATTACTTAATTCATTAATATTACAGTTTGGAGTTCATTATTAAATCTTAATTCAAATATGAAACGAGTATGCGCAATATATCTAATTAGATTGGAGTTGCGCAATAAACTCATTTAGATTAAAAGCAGTAGTACCTAACTTGTCACCATGTGACTTTAAATTAATTTTATAATAATGTTTTTAAAACAAAACAAACAATGCTAAAACTTTGTGCTTTGTTTGAAAATTTGTAATAATAGATATTTTAATAAGATTTTAAATTAAAAATGTATACTTTATTTGAAAAAGATATTTTTCAAAAAAAGTTAGGTTATATTAAAAAGAAATGTCAATTAAGGTAAAAATTTTATTTAACTTTTAACAGAATTATTGTTTTGTTAATAGAAATCAATTTGTTATTCATTATTTATTTTGTTTCAATAAAATTATAAAATATGAAATTTATTAATCTTAAAAAAATCAAAAACCAAAAATGTTGAAACAAATAGTGCTGGTACGTTGTTCGATGCTTAATATAATTATACACTATGAACCTTTTTATATTCATCGTTGAACTCATGTTAAAAAATTTTTTTATAAAAAATAAATGTTATATGTGTTTACAGTTCTGATGAGGGTATAAGATCTTATACCGAAACGCGTCAAACTGATGCTAATATTTGTGTAAACAAATGAAGAAATAAAAAACCGTATAGGCCAAAAAAATTTTAATTTATTATTAAAACGGCTTAAAAGAATAAGGTTAAACCTTTTAATCTAATAACTATATAATGACAAACAAGCCGAGGAGTATGTTTATATTATAAACATTTTGCTTCCACGTGAGCAAAAATATTTTTTTTAAATTTAAAATTTCAGGTTTTTAAAAATTTGGAAATTGCGATTTATTTTTTAAAATTTTTACAGAATAATATAATGTTTGTACATGTCAATCAATTTGATTTGAAGCAAGAAATATGCTTTCTTATATATTGTTCAATTTAAAGGTTAAAAAATTTAAAAAAAAGGAATTTTCAATAAATCAAAATTGAATAAAAATCTTTTCGATTGTTATTTTTAAAAACCCTTGAGTTTGTTTTTAGATTTTAGTTGTGATAATAAACATATCAAATTTTATTTAAATCCGTTAAACCGTTTTCGAGTTATCGTGTTTACACGATAAAGTACATCCTAACACACGCGCATACATACACATACATACACATACATTCGGACTTTTGATCGGGAGTTTATGTAACACATTTCTAGATAGACGAAAGTTAATTTGAAACATTTTGAAATATTTGTAAATTTGAAAGAATACAAAGCTTCCTCCATGAGGAAACAAAAAACGTCAGCACTCGTGAATTTTCGATGGGTGGAAATTAAACTGGTGTCTTCCCTTAAGGGTAGTTAACCCATTTATAACTCTGTGATGCTTTGACTGCTGTACCATAATGTAGAGGTCTGCAGACCGGCGTTAGCCAATCAGATTGCGACATCAGTAAATCAGATTTACATTACTGTCTAGGCAAAAAAATCAGCTCTTAAAGGCTTCCAAACAACCTGTAAAGTCTAACATTTGGTGTTAGTGTGATAGAAAATACCAAAAAAATAAGTTATGTTTAAAAAACTGTCAAAATGGCAAAAATAGTCAAAAACAGGGTATGTTTGGAAGATCATAACTTTGGACCTAATTAAGTTATAGCATTCTCCTTTATCGTAAATGAAAGGTATTTTAGTCTACTTTAACTCACCTGTTAATCACTTTTGCTTAAAATAACTAGGAACAGCACAATTGGTAAAAAAACTAAAAAATACGTTTTTTTAGTGAAAAATCGAAAAAAATCGGGTTTTTTTGAACGGCTATAACTTTTTACCTAACTAACGTAGGACGTTTAATTTTTTTTTAAATTAATGGAAATTTTATACACTTTATTTTCACTCAAAACAATTTTTTTCATCAAAAGCACTGGAAAACTGGTATACCCAATTTTTTGAAATTTTACACCTTTTTCAAAAAAATTTTTGGGGTTCCGGAGCGAAATTGATGTAGCAAATTTAAAGTCTTTTTTTTTTATCCTGATTCTTTAAATATATTTTATAAGTGGGAAAGAAAATTAAATTCATGAAATTCAAACAAACCTTTTTTTAAAAGCTAATCTATAAAGGGAACGAGTAATTCCCCAAGTGTTGTAATTTCTATTATTATTCTACTATTATTTATATTGTTTTTCGTTAAATATTTAAGGAAATAAGTGATTAAGTAGGAAGGAAAATTACTTATTTTCTTAAAATATAACAGCAACAGCCATCAGACGTAAGTCAATAATGGTATAATCCAGATTTGATTATAAAATTACTCGTTCCATTAAGGTAGTTCTCCAGCAGTTATACTTGAAAAAATCGATTTTTTATGGATTTTCTTTAAATTGTGAGGAAACGTTATTTTACAGATACAAATTTTCACAATCGTGTGGAGTTCATGAAAAGTGTAATTTTCTTCGGTTTTTCTAGTTTATATATTAACCCTTAGAGTAATTTCAAACATAAAGAATAGTTTATATAAAAGAAAGAAACAAAAACTAAACTATTACGTAACATATTTTTTGTTTAAAATAAAAACATTTTTTGTTCAAAATAAAAGAATAATATTTAAAAAATAAAAATTTTTTTTCTTTGAAATAAACTTTGCTTCGTTTAAAATAAAGAATTATATTTTGTTTAGTATTTTAGCAAATTAAGATTAAAGGAATCTTTGTTAATTATTTAAATAAATTATTTAATGAGTTGATAAGATTGATTTAACTTTTATTAAAGTTTTTAAAAACGTAATGTTTATGATTTTGTAATTATTTAGTAGTTTGATAATTTAAAAATTTTACTATTAGTTTTTTATATTAATATTAAGAATTTTAATTGGGGTTAATTCTAATTAAGTAAATGAAACTGGATAGCGGGAGATTTTTTCGGGACGAGAGAACAGAGTTCTCTTGCGGTGACCCCACAAACCTTTTGTGGAGCCTCAGGACTCTGCCTTTAACTTGTTTATAAAAAACTATCATCCCACATAAAATGTTTAAATTGCATTATTTAATTCTAAGTTAAATTTTTTCATTTTGTTTTATTTATATTAAATGTCTGATTCTGTACAAATTGGTAAAATTCGAACTTCTCACCCTTTTTGAACAGGTTTTTTAAATCCTTAAGATTCCGTGTCCACCTATAAAATATAAATTTCTTAATTTGTTTTCTTTATTTTTGCCAGCAACCTTAGTTTTGCTTCGATCATTCACATGATCAAACGTTGTGAAGGTCTGAAAGGTCTCAATCTGTTGGGGAGAAAAATAACTACAAGTCTATAGCGTTGTTGAAACTCGGGTGAAACTTGTGTTCCTGTTAAAACTCAGTGAAGTGAAAGCGGGTTACTGGCTTAGTGTAAAAATACAGTAGTCCGTAGCTTATTTTATATACATTTTCAGCCACTGCAAAAAAAAATATTGATTTTTCCTATAAGTATATAAAATGTATTTATATTATTTTAAACCGATATTGCACCATTTAGCATATTTCAGAACAAACTTAAAGTTCTTGAATTAATTGAATTTCAATTGTTTTATTTTTATAAATCAGTAGACAATAATTCATAATTATTATATAACAATAATAACTCTAATACTAATACCCTATAACGCGACAAGTAATTACTATGCGTATAATATTAAATTACTTTTATTTAGAGTCACGTGTTTTAAATTAATTGTAATATAAAAATAATTAAATTCTAATTTATAACTGTCCAACTTGGAATCACTCACGACTCATGATTAAAACTTAATAAACCATATGTAAATCTAGTGATACATTTAAGCGACACAATCCGAAAAATGGATTTTTTTGAAATTATAGAACATTTTACAAAAATGGTTTTATTTAAGAGTATTATAATAAATAAGGCTCACTGCCGAAACGCGAAACTAAAAATAATAATAAAAAAAATGTAATTCTGGTTTAATTATTGATCCTTTTGCTTTAATGTTAAAAATAGTATAAAATTAAAAGTACGACACCATTTGTGGTAAAGTGAGCTTAATTTTTAAAGTTTCTTGTTTCAATTTAAGAAAAACTATAATTACTTAATAAGGAAAACAAAAGGACTTAAATTTAATTGTTTCAAGTATGGAATGAAAAAAATTTCGCTGTAAGAAAAAGATGAAGAAACTGAATTTAGAAGGAAAAGAGGTTTATGCAGTTTCTTTCGTTACTGGTGATTTAAAAATACGTGCAATTTCTAATGGGGTGTTTATCCGACACAAGGATGATGTGTATAAAAGTTGCTACCTGCTGGTTGTGAGTGTTTCAAGAGTACGAAAAGCTTCAAGTAAACTCTCGTTGAGTCCGTAATGCATGCGAGCTTTAATGCAAGTCCGCCTATATTGTACACCAGTACTCGAGTTTTGCCGTATAAAAGCGAGGCTTACTTTTTGATCCACGCTTTTAAGAATTCTAAACGCACCAAACTAATGGAAGAAAAAATGAAAGGCAATGAAAGTATTGCACGGCGAGCTCAAGACGACATTGAAAACGTTACCTTCATACCCCTAAAATGAATTAGGTATGTGGGAAATTTATTTGAATTAAGCCAAGTTGAGTTGAAGGTTTTATGTCTTGAGACATCGTAAACTTTTATCACTCTTACGCTATTTCCTAGATTTTGCTTCAACAAGTTTTATCTGTCTAAGTTACGACTTTGTATTTATTCCATTTTTTTCCACTTAGTGTCCACTATTTGCAATGATATTAAACACTCTTCAAAAGAATATCTTATATTTTTAACAAGTACTAAAAGTAGCAAGCGTTTAAGCATTTATTATAAAAGTTATCGTACCACTTTGGAAAGTGAAAATCTCTAGGATTACAATGGAGTTTTCAACGTGTGCGATAGTAAAAACTAAAAGACGGCAAAGAGAGTTGAAGCTCAGATAAGAGAAAGAAAATATAAAGAGCAGTGAAGAATGAAACGTAAAAATAAAGTAACTAAAAACTATACGTTTCCGAGAAAAACTAAAGTTCTAAAACATTCGCGTGATTAATTTTTCATAAAAAGTTTTAATAAATACCTTAGCTCAAGATTTTAATCTGTAAGAAAGTTGTGGGATTGAATAACGATATTTCAAAATTCCAATTTAAAATTTTTATATAACCTGTTTGTGTCTTCCTAGCTAATTTGAAATTTTGATATTCTAGCTTAAAAGAAAAAGATGATCGTGAACTATAATAATATTTTTCTCAGAATACCTATATTTTGAAATGAAAAACAATGCAACAAAAGCACTTTGAAATTGCCGATACGCAGTTACAAGACAAGAATAAACATAATAAAAATAAAATACATTTTTATAAGTTGAAGCATGACCTTTAAGTTATTTTCACACAGTAATGAGTATATTAATGAAAGCGTTTTATTTTTAATATTGAATATTTTCCGCTAGAATTATTTCAGCGCATAATTCTAGATTGCCTATGAAGGGATTCTCGCTAGAGAACTTGGAATGAATAAAATTTTAAAAATGATAAAGTAATAATGAAGAAAAACGTGTCTTAATTGGAACTAAAAGTCTGAGTGTGAGTGTAACGATATCATGTGCATTTATGGCAATTACCAATTTCCGGGACACTGAAGTGCTCGGGATGCAGAAATGGTCTCCACACTTGGCTTTGTCCTGTCCAGCAACAACAGAACTATTATTGGATCCGGATATTTTCCCGCTATCTTCACTCTCTACTTGCTTTCTCGTTCGAGTTACGCTTTATTGGCAAATCGATTAATTAATTTCGCCTCAATAGGTTGCAAAAGTGTAATAAATAAAAATAAACTTTAAAACGTCTACAAACGAAGGTAATTTAATTACTGTGATAATAATTAGAGAAACAGTAAACAAATACGAGCATGATAATAATTTTATTTGCAAATTTCAGTGTGTCCCTGGATTTTAACAGTTTTGTGTAGAAAAGAATAATTTATTTGTTTTTTTAATGTGAATAATCAACGCTTCACACGTTCCGAATACTAAATTTGTTTATTTAATTGACAGATGCAAATTTCTGTTGAGGGATATTATTTAACAATTGAATTTCGAAAATTACGATTTATCATCGAGTTTAAACAGTCATTCTGCACAATAAAATCATTATTACATATAATGCTTAAATAACCTTTCATAACGCAGTCTTAAAAATGGCGTGATTCGGTTCTCTGTAGATAACCAGAAAGTTGCAGATTTAAGAACGATTCACTATGTGACGTCAGAGTGCAAACAAATACAGTCCAAATTGCATGTCTCCCACTTTTCTACTTTTCTTGCACGCACTGTTTGACCAACAGAACAGAGTCGATGTCTTTAGCGTGAGTAGTACAGAATCAAAATCTAACCTGACCGTATCACTAGCGCGGCGTGTTGACAAGTAAAAAAGTGTGAGACATTCAATTTGGATTGTATTTGTGTACACTCTGACGTGACATAGTGAATCGTTCTTAATTCTGCAACTTTCTGATTATCTATACAGAGAACCGAATCGCGCCTTTTATGACTTTGTTATAAAAAGTATCGTTCGTAACTGCGTGAACAAAGCAGTCATTTCTGAAACCAGTGCTATGTTTTTGCAACGAATGAAAACTAAGTCATATTCTAAGTCATATTCTCTTACACTGTGAGTTACTTATTCTTAACACTACTGTGATCTAAAGTGTTTTTCTACTTTGCTTATTCTAGAACAAAAATTTATTGACGAACTACTATTATTCTTGTTGTTTTTGAACACTTGTCACGTTGTTTGAGCCTTTTACACAAAAGCAAACCAGGTCAGTATTTAGAACAATCGATAAAGAATCAATTTAAACAAGCTTTCTTATTATTGTGACAAGTATAAAATAAATTTAATTGATGACGAATCTCACTTTAAAAGATTGAAGAAGACAGGGTTAAGTGTTCCTCGCAACAGCTTTGAATTATTCATTATTTACCTTTTGTATACATTTAGTTTTTATTTAAGTTTAGGTGTTTATTAGTGTTAGTGAAAAATTGTCTTGCATTCAAATAAATGTACATTTAGAAGTCATAAGCATTATGAAATAGTGTATAAATTTACTTCAAATACGTTTTTTTGTAAATCAAGGAGCTAAACTTAATTAAATATTTCTTAAAACAATTTTTATTATTATAATAATTATTATAATAATTATGAATTTCAGGAAAAGTGTAAACATTAGCGATAAATAGTTAGAGAAATGTCATATCTATTAAATCTATATCTGAATATTATGATATCTTAAGTGCTTGTGGTTTAAAACACCTTTTCGGCAATTGATCAAACGTCCGCTTCCATAATCCTCTATAACCGCTATGTAATGCAAACTTACTTCCAAATTTCACGTTCGATTCCGGTTCCCCGACCATAAACCATCTCCACATATAATTCTGCACAGAAGTGCTTCTAAGCGAAAGCAGAAATTTGGTTACAGGTTCGTTCCTATTGAATGTGGGAACTATAATTTTGTTATTTTGCATGAATATGAATCGGGACTTGGCCAAGTGCTTCCCGTTGGGTTAAAATCTAAAACCAAACATAGAAACAAGTAGTAACAGTAATTCTTTTGTAATTAAATAATATTTTAATTAGAATGATATTTTTAAGATGTAATTTTAATTTTATAATAAGTATACCTAATAAAATTTCTGAATGCATTCTGATATTCGAACATTTAATTCTATATAAAACCACTTTATCACACTTTTTCTTTGTAGGTTCATGCGTTTTAAGGGACTCTAAATGAGAGTTTAAAAATTAAATCTAAACAAATTACAAACATCAAAATATAAGAGAAAGAGAGAGAGATAGGGAAGGTGAAAAGGAGGAATCGTGGGAACTGGATTTATTGCAACGCGATTCGCGAAACAGCTCTATAGTATAAATTACGACCTTAGGACCTTATGGGCTACGATCCTGATCGTAAATTTGTCAGCCATAGGGGGTCACAAGTGCCATTGTGTGCGTGAGTGCTTGTCCGAGCAGATTAATAGGAGTTTGGCAGCTGTTGAGATATTCCTTTAAGTATCTTTGCATGTGCTTTATTATACGTCGTAATTACAAGAGCACACAGAAGACTCTGATCTATAGTAGATTATTTGCGTCAGTTGATAATAATTTGGTAAAAATTTTAATTAATTGAGAAAGAAAATTTTTTTAGTTTTTATAAATTGCATATATGTAAATGTAGAATAAGTAGTGTGAAGCGGTAAAAAAATACCGCGCACAATATTTTTAAATTAATTTAAAAATAAATTATTACACACCAGTCTGGAATCAATTCCAAGCTATTGTTCAGCCTTAATGTAACTTATGCCTGTTATTCTTTTAAGTGTACATTTTTTAATTTTATTAAATATTTAAAATTTATTTTAATTTATATTTATTTTGACTGTTGTCAAATTTAAGATTTAGTCAAATTACTCTCAAGAGTACCAGGACCAGAAGATGATCCCCTACACCTGATTTGCGTTCCTCGGTGGATTGCCGCTCGATTTTTAAAAGTGATACGTGAGAGCGGCACTGCAGCGCACGTATCGCTGCACATTGACTTGACGACGAAGCGTTCTCGCTCTCGTTATTCTGAACTGGTGTGTTCGACCTTATGGTCAGGTATTATTAAAGTGTAAAACTTTCTTTGTAAATCTGTAATTAATATTACTGACCGGCTTCTTTCCTGGCTATTGTGCCTGCCCAGGTGATCTTCTAAATTAACAATTTATTTGTTTTTCTGTGATGGAGTCGATCTCCAATAATAGACATTAAATTTAGAGTCAGTGTTCAGTGCGCGTATTTTTTTAAATGGCCGTGCCATGCGGCATGCTATTTTTGATTTCTTGTAACCTTTTGAAATGGTTTCCATTTATTACATTTGTATTGTAGTGATTTTATTTAAATTCTTAGTTTGTTGCTGCTCCTTACTCCCCACTCTCCGCATTATGAGTTAATCGTGGAATTATTATGTTTCAATTAAAGGTTTGATTAGTTTAATTAGTCTTTTATTTTACTATTATGTTTGTTTAGTTATTTTTCATTAAAATAACTTGGCGTTCGGGTTTTGTTTTTATATTGTTACTTAGTTATGATTAAATATTTAAAATTAAATTAAGAAACATTAAACATCTAACATAATCTGGAAAGTAGGCGTAGATTCTTTATTTTTTGTTGTCATTAACAAAGTTACCGCTTCGAATTGCACGAAGTATCTGACGTTGCGTTTAAACTTTGGCTTTCTTTATTAGATTTAGGGTCAGTTGCAAATAGCAAAATTCATTTGAAAATTTTCAACAAAATGGCAATTGTTTAAGTTTCAATATTTCTGAATTAACCCATAATTCGGATCTCAAAAAATTTCAGTGTCAATTCAGTTCAATTTTGATGCTAACTCAACATATCATTCGATTATACAATTAATGCACCGAATAATTGATAACTCTTGACTAGTAACAACTAATTATCTTGCTGTATTTACATCTCTGTTTAGATTTAAATAAATAATTTGACATTTTGGTTTTCTCTTAATGCTTAATGTATTTGAATTATTTGAAATTCTCCTAAAGGCACCCCAATTACTCAAAATAATGACAGAAACTTAGAAGCAGCCCCGCAATATCCATATATCATTCCCATTCCCCACATCACTTAAATAATCTCCGAGTCAACAGTAACCACTGCAAATGAGGTTTTGATAACAATATGGAGCCTTCAAGGATTAATTTATTTCCTGCATTCCGCGCACGCGAATTTTGTAATTTTGAACACAATTTATTTCCATATAAAGTATACCTATCTGTAAATTATGTACTTGTTAATGAGATTAAAACTACTTTTTACGTAACATTTAAACATGTGTTACAATTAATTTTTTTATTAGATCTGAAATTTTTTAATCCATTGATATTAATACCTCTACAGGTCTTGCCAAATAATGTGAATTAAACAAAATCTATGAAGTGAAAAGAACGAACGACAAAAGAAGCATTGGAACGGTTCGGAATCAGCAAACTTGAGACTTTCGCACATCTTTATCAAATATCTGAAATCTGTTATCCTTTCATCGATTCTCAACCTTAATAACCTATTCTATCTACTCAGTTTCCTTATCCCTCTTAAATTACTCCTTTCTTCTCTTAAGCACGTCATCATTCCTAGCATGATATCAAGGATTTTTTTATACGTTCTTGTCTCTCTCTTCTCTGCTTCTCTATCAAACTGTTCTCTAGCATTCCTTCTTGATTCTTGTCTACTTCGCTGAACCTAATGTTTTTTCTTTACTTTACATTCTTTTAGAAAATTACCATTTTACTCCTTTCTTATTTTATTTTTACTTCCTTCAAGCAAGGATGCCTTCTCCTGTAACAATTTTACTTTTATTTTTTACATCTTCCATTCCTGTACATACACTCCATAATTTAACATCTATTAGACTAAGACCAAGAAAGTATGCTCTGTTCCTCAAATAATCCCAAAATCTTTTCTTGCTTTATATTATTAATATCTCTACTATTTATTGGGATCCGAAATATTGTCAAAATCACCCTCTTGCGGTAGCCATCTTGATTTGTTTTCTTTTTCTTTGATCAAAACTTCAAGAAAGATGATAATAGAAGATGGCAACCACAAGAGAATTGACACTAAATGGCGTATCGTAGCTTTGTGGTTCTTAATATTCTTTTAACTTTTGGATTTGGCTGGGTCTACTTTGTGCAAGTTTCTATATTCTTATTACGATAGTACATTTAAAGAGTTTTTCGTTAGTGTTAATAACGAGTGAACAAATGTGACGTATTCTTATTTCGTAATAAAATTAACTATCTTTAGATAAGTTTAAAAGTGATTTTAATTTATGTTAAAATGTATTCATACATTTCCAACAACTGAGTTATGAAAATGTTATTGAAATTATTTTTGTTTTAGAGCTAATAAAAAAAAAAAAAAACCTGTTACATAATCTTTTGAACACAAATGTTGATCTACTCCTGTCTTAAAAAAATCCACTGTCTAGTGAAAACTATTAACACTACCAACCTATCCCTGGTTCAATAATTTACACCGAGGAAAATAATTGAGTCGGCTTAGACTGTTGAGTTTGTTTTTGGTCAAAGCGTCGGACAGATTTTAATTTAAAATGTTAAAAAATGCCCTATGCCCTATTTTTTCTGAAGTTTATAAAACTACTCGCATTGTTTAACTTAATTAGTTAATTAAAACTTTAAATTTCTTATTAAAGCATTATAGCATAAACTAAATGATTTACATAATTAAAAACTTTTTAGCCACATAATGCCTTCAATTTTGGCCTTAAAAACACAAGTTAAACATTTTTAAGAGATTCAGAGAGGTTCTTTCGCAGCATACAGTGGTTTTTCCCCAAAAGGTACAGGTACAACAGAGCTTCTCACAAAAAGAAATACTGTTGCAATTTTCAGTCGAATAGCAGCTCCATTTTGTTTAACTATTCGTACAAACTTTCTGTATGAATGGCTATCCCACATAGAATGGACTATTGATACTTGTACAAACAGTTCTTTGATTGGTCGAGATTTTCTGTACGAGTAGACACTTCGTATAAAATTACACTTCTCGATTTACGCATTAAACTTTCTAACTTTCTTTTCAAATTAATTTACTAAATCTAAAAAAAATTATAATTACTGTTGTGATTAAAATAAACAGTGAAAATTTCCAAAGAAACCAATATTCAGCCTCAAATTTTAAATTGTCAAAATGACATTTTCAGCTGACCAGGAGAAAAAAATTGAAGTCTGCAGTAAAGACAAAAGACAAATGAAAAACAATTTACAAAATAGACCGGTCAGCAGCTTCACTGAGAAGTGACTGTCTTTCATGAGCTAGCTAGGACGGATCCAATAAGCACCTCGAATACTGTCAGACAAGAGACTGAAGAATTAGTGAGCAAGAATTGAGTATATATATATATATACATATATATATATATCATACCTTTGCTCACTAATCCGAAAAAGGGGAATAGTGCGAGCCGTGAGAGATGCATCACCGTACATTTTTCGAGGTTCGTGAAGACTTAATATGATTATAGTTTAATAATATAAGTATACTATACATTTGAATCTCATTCAATTGTAAGTTCTGATTACAAAAAATTTGGTATGCGTAAAACAAATATATATCAGAGACAACTAAAGCTTATGCTTAGTTTTACCCTCAGGACTCTGCATTTTACAGTGCTGAGACTGACATGAAAACAATTAAGTGACTGCACTATAGTTCTTTTGTTTATTTTTTTATATTTAAATTTTTTTGGTAATTTTTTGATATTGGTTTCTCATAGAGAAAGTATTGTTTTACCTCCACAGGATCGATTGAGATTTTCTGAAATATCTTGACATATTTTGAACTCAGGATGTCAAAAATGATGTTTTTAAAAAATTCCTTGCTTATGTGTGTATGTAGTTATGTATGTTAAAATTATGTTAGGCTCTATATTTCGAAAACAATAATTTAAAACAATGTTTTTTTGAGAGATTATAGGTCTTTAGGGGAGACAAATTATACCCTACTTTTGAGTCTGATCTATCACTTCTAACTACATTTTTTGCAATTTAAACATTTTGAAAAAAAAAATTTTCAAAAATGTACATATTTTTTGAAAACAGTAAAATCAGATTATTTTATTTTTGGTATCTTTTTAAACATGCATCTCCCTCTCGGGCAATTTTTTATATAATCCAAAAATATTTGGCTGATAAATTACTTACCTATAAGACAACTCATAACAAAAATTGGGAAAGGATTAAACAAATTTTTTTTTTTTGCTGGACAGTTGACGTGAAATGCATCATATTTATACTACTTGACTAGATCCTTATTTTCTCAGTGTTATTCAATTCGTTAACTTTGATAATGCATCGAGTATAAAAATCGATCTGAAATCTGTATATATAGCTAGCTTCGAAATTTTATGAACCGGGTGGTTAAGGTTAATTATTGGCCTAATTGGTGACATACAATCCTTTCCAACAGCTTAGATAATGCATAGAGTGTGGAGATCGTTCTGAAATTTTAAGGGTTATCAGGCTTCTCAACTATGACCAGTGATGGGTAAGTTACTTTGAAGTTACTAATAATTTTGTCTTGGATGTTTTTAGAAATGTTACAAAACTTTAATAAAAAAATTTCTAAAATTTTATAGAACAAATTATTTTACGATTTACACAGAAATGTCCAAAGAGTGGGGGATTAGGAGCAGGAACAAACCACGATTTAATTTACACACAGGTTAACATATTTATTTGAATCTAAATTCGGGAGAAGTACAAAAATAAAATAGTCAACCGGCTGCATGGTATTGACATTCCACATTATTTTTTTTACATTTTTTTCAGAAATTCGTTAAAAAAATCTCGACTAATCAGAAAGTTGTGTGTACGAGTAAGAATAGTTGAACTTATGTGCTCTGGCTATTCGTATAGAAAATTGTCGAAGTTTTTCTTTTTGTGAAAATTAATGTTGACCGAGTATCTTTTGGTAGCAAACCACTGTAGGTGACACAAGAAGCTCTCGGTACACTTTAATAAAAATTAATCATGTTTTTGTTGACAGCCAAAACAAAAGGTATTACGCTGCTGAAAACAGCGTTTTAATTTTCAGTACGAATAGTCGTCACGGCCTTCTTTTACTGACATTTTACTGAGCACTGACTCGAATTTACGAAAATTGTCGGCAAACAGACTTTATCAGAAAAGAAAGTTTATAATTATTTTTTCGTGCTCACCTGGTAAGGCACAACATTTTTTGTCTTTTTTCTTCTACAAGAAGTCATGTCGAAAGTAAATCTTCATATTAAGTTATTTTGTATTTACTGACTGGTAACTTATTATACATATAATAGTTAGTTTTCTAACTTAATTAAATGTTTTTAAATTATCTAACAAAGTTTTATGGCACATTTTCGACATGTATAGAATTACCAGTCATTAAATAAAAAATAACTTAGGATGAAGATTCATTATACAAAAAGTTAAAAATACAACCAAAAGAAATGTAAAAGACTGACGAATATTCATAAATTTTATCCTAATATTGTCACTGTCCTGATGAGGCAACAAAAGTTGTTGCAAATTGTTGATAACACAATCCTATAATAATAAAAAATGTTTAACTTTGTCTGGAGGATGCGTATTTTTCGAACAAATTATATAATATCCAGACGTAAAACAAATCACTCTTCATGAAATAAATACAAAATTAAATAAATTTAAGACTTTAATTATGCTTTATAGTTTAAGCATGTAAATTAAAAATAATAAAGGCACAAGTTGCCGTGTTTTAAATCTGACTGTGCAACAGTCTGTGAAATTTGAAGTCAGGCTAGTGTGTTTATAATATTTTAAATTGAATTCATAAATATTGTACGAGGAAAATTTTTACCTCGTCAAAGAACTTCTAAAATTAAGTGCGGATATAAACTTTTTTATAACCTTATTAATGGCTCATTAATTAATCCATCGTCATAGTTGACAGTCTTCCGATACAAGTCATTACAAGTCAATTACTTTTCACAATCTACATGAATGTTATTTCTCTTTCCTTAATCTGCTACATCTTCTATATTTATGCTGATGATGTTAAACTTTACCTTCCAATTTCTAATATTGATTCATGCCAAGTACTTCAAGATAATTTTGATATTTTTAACAACTGGTGTAAACATAATAAACTTAATCTAAATATTAATAAATGTAAAGTTATGACATTTGAAAAAGGGAAAACTGTCATCTCTTATCAGTATTCTATTGAAGGTATTTCACTTCAAAAGGTTCACAAGATTAAAGATGTTAGAGTAACTTTTTCATCTATAGTTTATCATTCAAATATCATATTATTAATATAGTTCATAATGCAAGTAAAACTCTTGGATTTCTAAAAAGACAGAGCAGACAATTGAATAGGACTTCTACACTAAAAATTCTTTCCCAAACTTTTTTGGTATCTAAACTAACATATGCCTTACTAATTTGATCTCCATATTTTAAAAAATACTCTGGTGCAATTGAAAATTTTCATAAACAGTTTCTACAATTTTTGGTTTGGAGTCTGGAATCATTTTGGGATTATTGTACAGTTGATTGTAAGCTTGGCGACTTGTGCCTTTATTATTTTGTGCCCTGAGAATCGTATTTTTATTTACAAGAGTGCCAGAACCAGAAGACGATGTCGACGGTAGTTGTTTACCACCTATCAAAACAGTGTGGCGGACAGCTGATAGGCAGAGATGGGCAGACGAAGCCACCACTTTGTCGCGCAACAGACTTCGGTCGCTCGTGGTCGCTACGTAACCGTAATACCTGGCGTAATTTTTTGGACTAGGGACAATTGTGTCCGTAGCTTGTTGGGCCAGATGTGATCGAGTGTAGACTTTGAATTGACTTGACGACGACACGCTCTCGCTGTGGTAATTCTGAACTGGTGTGTTCGACCTTTTGGTCGTGTTCTTTAATTAAAAGTGTCAAGACTCTATAAAAATGTGACTAAATTAGATTGATGGGGCTTTATTCGTGGCCATTGTGCTCTCCCAGGTGAGCTCCATAATTAACTTTTGTTTGATTTGATAGAGTCAAACTCCGAAGATAAATATTAAATTTTCGAGTCAGTGTTCAGTGCGCGTCTCTTTGTAAATGTCCGGCTATTTCTAAATTCTTGTAACCTTTTCTTAAAATTGTGTAAACTTTATAAATATGTCATTTTAAAGTTCAAATTAAAATCTTAGTTTGTTGTTGCTCCTTATCTGCCGTTCTCCGAAAAACTAGTTAGTCGTGGCTTTCTTTTTAATAATTGTGAATTAATTAAATAAATTAGAGTAATTTGATTAGTTTAATTAGTGTTTTATTTAATTATTGTATACTTTTGTAGCCCTGTTATTGGTTTGTATTGTTGGGCTTGATATTTCAAAATAAATAAATAAAATAAAGAAAGAAAGTCAAGACGGTTCGAACAGTTGATTTGACGATTAATAATTCTGTGTACTTTATACTCCAAACGCATTTGTATGTCTCTGACTATATTTCTTTAAAGTTATTGGATAGCAAGAGATGTAAAAGAATTTTTACCATCCCCACAAGGAAGACATAAAACCAAATGACGAGTACGATTTTGGCGGAATGATATTTTTTGTTGAACGAAGTAAAAGCGTTGGGAAATGGAACGAAAAGACGTGGTCGGCAAACGTGAGTTATATCGATGGTAAGAAACCCCTTGAAAACTTTGTTACGACCTTTGCATCGTCGCCAGTCGCGAACAAGTTAAACGCGCTATTTTATGCGTTATACGGGGTGTCCCATTGGAGAATACGAATGCTATTCACTTCCGGGTACAGATAGGAAAACTTGTACTCGACAAAAGTTGCCTCATTCCAAAAGGAAGCTCTACCTACTGGGGTTAAGAAAATTAATAAAGAATATAAAGTTGGTCGGAAGCTGACCAACTTTTGGAATGAATTTGAATAGAATCTACAATAACCCTTAAACTTAAGTTCTTTCCGGATAATTACACGAGTAAATTATGGATGGGATTGTCTTCAATGATTACTCGAACCGAGATAAGAATTAATCATACGGACTCCTTTCACGAAGCAGAAATTGATTATTTTTACGCGATCATATGTCCTTGTGTCAAATTATTTTTCTAAAGTATAAAATATTAGTGTAGATTTTTTAAAACAAAATTTGTTTTGTACTCTCGTCACATAGCCGTTTTTCAATTTTCATTTATATTGCATATCACCGCTACTGGTCACGTATTTCAAGCAATGTTTACGATTCGAGAGGATTAATGTACCCAGCCAGAACGAGCAAGAGCTCGCTGAAAAAGGACATTTTATTTTTTCGTGTGGTGAATAGAGCAGAAAATATGCCACATTTTTAAAGAAAAAAGCCACTATATTCTAAATGCGTTCTCTCGTAAGAACTAGATCGCCAGTAATTTAGTTTCTGATGCAAGTATTACACTGGTTTATCAATTTTAATAAAGCGATTGTGAGTCACTTCTATAAATACAACTTAATAAATACACTTTTATCTCATCTTTTATCTATATATATTTATATGTATGGGCCATAGTTTTAAGATGATTTATGTCATTGAAATAGTAAGCTTAAACTAAACAGATGTAGCATCTAAGGTTTGGCACTAGAGATGGTTTTTTGTTTTAAATCAGTTACTTTAGAAAAAATGTATTTTTGTAGTAATTGTATGATTTTTGATTTTATGTATTCAATCATTAATCCTCCGAATTGATATTAAATTATTAACCAAAATATTTTATGTTTAATAATAATTTATTTTTTATTTATTTAATAACAATTTACGGGACAAGCCCTTCCATACAAAGTACTTATAGAATATAATACATAATAAAATGCACGAAAATTTATATCGTCTAATAAAAGATACATAACTCATTAAGGGATATGAAGACACAAACAAGATCAAAACCCAAAATATTAGAGTCAATATTGCATCGGACGCAAGGATGTTGCTAAATTGTTCATGAATCTCTCGTGTAAAAAATCAAAAAAGTCGAGGTTCTGCTCATTATTAATGAAAAAAAAATTATAAATAATAATTTAATGTATCCAACATTTCAAAGAATTAACTGATCAAAGTTTGAACTAAATTTAAACATTAATCGATTTGAAATTCCAGTTGATTTCAAGTTACCTTAATTCCAATTTCTATTCATACCTTATTTAAGTCAAAATTTAAAAGTTGAAATTGTAATCATAAAATTTAGATTGATTTTTTTTACTAAAAAAAAATTAAATAAAAATAATTTTTTTCTTCATTAAAATTAAAAATTATATGAAAAAGCTCAGTCTATTTGCTTGGAAGTTTTTAAGCTTATAGAAATGCATAATTTCATACTTAAATTTTAATAAAAGTAAGAAAATTATCATTGAGTTTTATTATTATATCATTTTTTTCAAATTTTAAGCAAATTGAAAATTTGCTCGAAAAATAGTTTCCCCTTTAATGCATTTTTAAGTTCGTGTACGGAACCCTCTGTGCGTAAGTCCGACTCGCACTCTCCTGGTTTTTTAATATTTCTGAAAATCAACGGATGTTTTAAAAAGGCAATTTTAAATAAGAATACAAACAAATTTGAACCAGAGACCTTTCTATAATGATATTTTAAGTAATTCTACAGAAATAGGTGTCAAAATATTTATTACTTATTAAACAAGATTATGGACAATTTTCGTCTACACCAATGACGTCAAACTTCATCACATGCGCATGCCTTTAAAATTTTTTTACAAAACTGTCTAAACAAGCATAATATCAAACGAGGAATGATACGACACTGCAGATGTTGCCTTAGGGCTACAATTGCTCCGCGAAGGTATCATATGAGGTTCCGTCGAACATTCGAATTGACACTTATTCGGCCATAAAGCTCAGAACGTAAATCGCATTCTCACGTACATGTACGTGAGGTCTCGATCAACTGCTGACTTTTACAAAAACATGCCCGGACATTTTTAACGATATTTCAAAAACCACTAAACATTTTCTTACACGAAAAGGAAGCTTTGTAATCTTTATCTAATATTTAAATAAATGTGGCTTTATGTTTGTGTATGTGTGTAAGTAGCACGTACATTAGGGTGTTTAAAAAAAAAGGAAATTTTTGAAAATCGTTTAATATTGTCAGATCAAAAAACAAAAAAAATAGGGGTAATTTTTTTTCCATTTTTAGTCGAATTCCGTGCGACTTTAAACGATTTTAAAAATTTTTCTTTTTTTGAAACACCCGAACGTACATTAATAGAAAAATAATTATTTAAATTAGTTTTGCTCTCTAATTAATTATTTTCAACTGATAGAGATTAAGAGAGTTCCAATATTTTAAGTAAGGACAATTTTTTTCGATTTTTAAACACATTTATTAATTACTTAATAATTATCCAAATAAATTTATTGATAAATTTATAAAAGAAAGGATTTTCCAAATTAAAAATAATAATAATAAAAACAAAAATTATCAACGCTGTAAACATCCGACACTTAAAAACACCACCAGCTATAAGTGAGTCAAGGAATGAACGAATTCCCCGAAAATCTGCCATGCTTCCTAAAACTCTTTCTGACCTCTTGAGTGAAGGTAATACTTAGGCACAAAATAAGTTAACACACTGCTTTTAATTAAAAAATAACACAAATAATATTTATTAAAAGAAAAGGTTAATGAAACTCAATATTGTGATTTACAGAAAGAACATTAGTTCTGACAAAGAATAATTGTTAAATCCTCACAAGGACGTGACTTTGACATCCGAATATTCAATGCCCATCCCGAGATCGTTTTGAAAGAAAAAGTACACTTTACTAAATTATTCTGAATAAAAACAGATTCCGAACTACGTCGGGTAGAAGCACATGGCGATTTTAAATTATTAATACATGATCTAAAAATAATAGCGAGCCGCACACCAAGAAAACGAAGACTCGTCATGACAATCATTACTAATTTTCAGGATTAAAAAATTAAAACAATACTTTACCTAATGTCCGCCATCAGGGCGGTTATTATTATTATTATTATTATTATTAAGAAGAGGGAATAGTTAAGTACAACCAACAGCGCTTGAGTAATTTCTTTACACCCCCCCCCTCAAACGAGCCATATAACCCAGAAACCAGAGCCCCCTTCACAAGGAGAGAACCCGAGTCGAAGTCGTAGCAGCGATATCTGCCTCCTCAAGGAATGGTTTTCCTGTGAGGTGAAGTCGTTCGCTAGTTAGCGAAGGGCAATGACGGAGAACTTGAGTAGAGGTTTCATCCTCCTTCCCATACTTCCGACACTCGAGGTAATTAACGATGCCCAGTTTGTGTCGGTGATAGCGAAGATCCCCGTGGCCAGTTAATATTTGCGTTAGGGTATTGTCATCTGTCCTGCTGAGCTTACAGAAGTCTGCAGCTCGTTTCAGGTTAATAATGTTACCAAGGACTGACTTAGCCTGTCTGACACCAGCATAGCTATTCCACTCTTTTTGGTGTTCTGCAAGTAGCCATTGTTTGTATTCTAAGGCCAACACTGCATTAGAGACATTTACAGGCGGGTCAGGGCCAACAATACGGCTCCTGCTACCCGCTTTTGCTAGTCGATCCGCTATCTCGTTATCCTTAAACCCAGAGTGACCTGGGATCCATGGGAGCATGATGCAATTAGTCTCAGCTAGGTGGTTCAGTGCACAATGGCACTCCCATACTAGTTGAGATGTAGTTGAGTAGGGATTCAAAGTCAGTAATGCCGTCTTGCTATCCGAGAAAAAAAATATATTCCTACTACGATAGAACTCATGGTCTTATAGGTTGCATAGAGCAGTGCCGTTGTTTCGGGTTGTAAAACAGTTTCAGTGGACCCAAGCATAAATGCAGAACCCTTCACAGTTGTTTCATGATATAAACCTGGAACCGCAGCTATTTCTCCTTTGGATCCATCCGTAAACCAGGTGTCACCGTCAGTGGAGATAAACAAAACAAAGGAAAGAACACGTCCAGACTGGATAAGTTGCTCTCTAAAAACCCTGATTCAATCATGGGCACTATGAAACTACCAGATAAAACCTTCTCCGAGCCGGACGAGGTGACATTGACGCATCCGGTTCGGACACACTTTCCGGGCTTTACAAGGTCTGGTAGTGGTGATCTCGTATCCTAGTCTACGGCTGGTCTCTCGAGGGCTAATTATGGTCCTCGGAGAAGGTTGGCTGACAGGATCGTCACCGTAGCTGGGATCAGGTGGGCTATTGAACCCTTTAGTCCCTACAAGTCTCCCGTACCGGACGGCATCTCTCTCGTTCTTTTACAAATGGCCGGCGAAAGTGTAGTCGGCCTGTTGGGAAGCCTTGCTAGGACGAGTTCGACTCTGAGATATGTTCCAGAGATATGGACGGGTACGAAAGTGGTTTTCATACCTAAAGCAGGCAGAATTTGTGACACCTCACCCAAGGATTTTTGACCGATCAGCCGAACATCTTTCGTTTTAAAAACAGTAGAAAGACTAATGGATAGATATATCCGCTGTGAGATCCTGTCAAGACAACCGGTTCACAGAGATCAACATGCCTATAGAGCAGAACACTCTACAGTAACAGCCTTAACTAGAGCTGTGCATCTAATTAATGGTCAGATAGAAGTAAAGGGTTTTGCTATTGGGGGTTTTATGGATATCGAGGGGGCCTTCACACACTTCAGACATGTTATTTGAAGGGCTATGAGTGTCCATAAAATTCCAGAGACAATCGTTAACTGGACCTGCCACATGTTAGGCAATAAAAACCTTATAACGATTAAAGGTGATACCACCCTGCGGGAAGGGGTCGTTGATTCCTGCTACCCGCAGGGAAGAATTATCCCATTCCTGCTTTGGTGTCTGGTGGTTGATAAGCTGCTAAAGTTACTTACAGAAAACGGCTTCGATATGATTGGATACGCAGATGACATCTTGTTGATTGTCCGTGGCCAGCACCTGTAGGAACTATTTGGAATAGTACATCAGGCACTGAACCTGGTCGACAATTGGTATCAACGGGTCAGCCTGTCCGTGAATCCGAAGAAAACTGAGGTTGTCCTTTTTACGAGACGCTATAAGTGGAAAGCTACACGCACGCAGAGGCTCTCAGGACAAGAACTTCAACTAATAGCGCGAGCAAAGTATCTAGGAGTCATCCTGGATAGTAAACTGGCCTGGAATGAAGGGGGAGTTGGGTACGACACCTATAATGTCCCTAGGTGCACTTCTAGGGCTGGAATCACTACACCTTACTATCAAAGCAGAGACGGTTAAATCTGCCCTTAGAATAAATTATGGATTTGGGCGGAAGAATGTCAGAGGAAAGGATTACGTGACGCTTTCTGCTAGTTTGGTGGAAAAATCTATCTTCCCAATGAGATCAGATAGAATTTCTCCGCAATACCTCTTCGACAACAAATATAAGATCAGGTCGGTTAAAATAATTATAAAATACGTGAACCTAATTTCATGACCACCTAAGACGAAGGCACAACCAGGAAGGAAGATGGTGGCGATAATTCTGGGGCTTGTCTTGCGCCATCCCCACTTCATCTGTTAGTCATCCTTCCTTCTTATTGGTAACTTAAATTCTTAATCGATGTCAAAACCATCAGATGTCCCTTGCTGTGCGAATTTGGCTCAAACTTACTCATCGAGAGATTTTCGTAAAGCGGGAATCTCCTAAACGCCCTCGGTGTACAGCCCTCGGCTGCGCTCCCGAAGAGAACTGGCGTAGCGCTAACGGCCTTCTTTGGACCGCCTTCCCAGGCGTTGGGCGGCATAGTTTAATAAAAATAACAGTATAAACATTTTTAGTAACTGATTTTTTAATGAAAATGACCCCGAAAGAGCAAGGAAATTTAAATGATAATAAGTTATCTCTTAAATACAAAGCTTTTGCTCTCTGGTTGCGCGAATACGAGACGGGCCCCTTCGAGAGTTAGTAAGATGACAAATAACGTGTCAGAATCAATCTGCCCAGAGTTGCCAGATTGGGCTACAAAGCGCGATTTGGGCTATTTTTTGCGATAATAACGCGGCTCAAATTTGAATTTCGCTTCAAGTAGCGAATTGGGCTATATATTTTTTTTAAATTGCGTTTTTTGGGCTATGTTGGAAATTGTTCTATTTATGTGGAAAAATGTATGTACTTCTTTAAAAAACAATAATACTAATAACAATTTTTCATACATCATATTAAAAAACTACATGTGACAGAAATCTTTTTTAATCTTTTTTTTTTTTTTTAGAAATTGAATGCATTTATGCACTTTCGATACATATTTTTTTCTGAAAATATGTAAATAAAATAACGCGATTTGGGCTACATTTGGAGTTTCCTGTGCGTTTTTGGGCTTTTAAAAGTAAGGCGGTTTTTGGGCTACGCCAGTGCCTCCTAATCGCGGTTCTCAGTACCAAAAATCTGGCAACTCTGAATCTGCCACGTTATAGTTGTTTATAAACTTAATTGTAATGATTGTGTATATACATAGGTCAAACTAAAGGAGCTTTGAAAGTAATGCTGTTAGAACATGTGTCTAATTTCATTAGAATTAAAAAATATTATAATGTATTATCTATAGGTACACAAACTTTTAAAAGTAAATGACTTAATAAAAATCAAAATTTTGATTGGTCAAATATTGAAATATTACATAGAGAAAAAAATGAAAATAAAAAGAATTATTGCAGAAATGTTTTACATAAAAAAGTGGGTAACAATTGCATAAATAAAATGTTGGACACTTTAGGTCATTTAAAAATATCGTCAATAGTTTAATTTAACAAAATTTTTAAAAAATCTCTTTATTTGATTTTATTTCTAAGTATAAATTATTCAAAAATTTGCAAATGGGTTTATTTTTTTAGTTGATCGAACTTGTAAAATTTTAATTACACAGCCACACAGAAAAAATAAAATTCCCTGGCCTGGATATGAGACCAATAATTTCCAATGTATTTTGATGCGCTGAATCCGAATCCGCCATCAGAATTCGTCCAGCGGGTCTGATTTTGGACCTAACCTCAAAATCAATAAAATAACATTTTTTGTTCATTAGAATCTGAACCCGATTCAATTTTAAAACATTCCTAGGGTTAATAAGAAACTTGATTTATGACCTTTAAAACGCTTTTTTAAAACTTGTTCTACGGTGATTTTTAACGAAGATATGATATTTTTATAATTTTTTTTCATAATTCACTATTTTCGCGTTTTTAACATTTTGAAAAAATCATATGTAAAGTAAAACATCATATCTCCGTTAAAAATCACTGTGGAATAATTTTTAAAAAAGCGTTTTAAAGGTCATAAATCAAGCTTTCTATTGACCCTAGGCATGTTTTAAAATTAAATCGAGTTTAGATTCTAATGAACAAAAAATATCATTTTATTGATTTTGAGGTTAGGTTCAAAATCAGAGCCGCTGGACCAATTCTGATGACGGATTCGGATTTAGAGCATCAAAATACATAGGCAAATATCGGCCTCATACCCAGGCCAGCGGAACTTTATTTTTTTTGTGTGGCTGTGTTATTATTGAAATTTAGAGGTTGCTTTTCATTTTACTTAAATATTTATTCCATGAGGAAGGTTGCCACCTTTTCTCATTGGAATAAAAATTTTGAATTTAAATAAAATTTTTATAATTTGTTGATTTAATAAAAAAGATGAAATTAAAATGATTATATTGAATATAAGTTTATTATTTAAAAAAAAAATGAATGTGTTATTGAAATATGGTAAATAATTTTTTTAAAAAAGTGCAATTAATTTTATTATTTTTTTAATTTTATGATAGTTAAAAAAAAGTAACCTGTGACTACAATGACATTTTGAACTATTATAAAAAAATTCTGAAATGTTTTATATTGGTCGTTTTCTTTGTTGACTTTTAGAATGTTTTGATGATTTAGCGAAATTTTAAAACAGTTGTTGTTAGTTTATTTTTATGTTTTTTAATTAGGGGGAAAAATGAATTTTTTTGTTCTTGATCTTCTTTAAAAAATAAATTTTGTACCTACTATTGTGTTACAGAAAGGAAAACAATAAATTTCTAAAGAAGGGACTGGGTTTAGCTTGGAAACGTAATAATTGAATAATTTGTTTTATTGATGTCCTTTTTGTTCATCTTCTGTGTTTAATAAATCAAGAAATTAATGGACAGTAATGTACAATTTGGGACTGCCATATAGTTTGATGAAACGGAGTTGTAATATCCGAAAGGGATACGAACTTTGTAATTTACCAGTGAAGACACATCAGATATTGGTTGTTGTCTGTTATCATCAAGGGACATCGTGTGCTGGATGTTCTCTATTTAGCAAGTCTCTCATTAAGCTTAAACTCAGTTTTCATTAAAATAAAATAATTAGTGGTATTCTATTTTTTATATGAATTATATACATTTTTTGAAAATAATTTCTCTCAAATTATATAGTTGGTCATTTCCACAACAACACGGACATAAGGTTGCAATTTAAAATCCAATTATTTATGCTAAATAAAGTAGCTCATGATAAAGAAAAAACTTTTAATTCTGTGATTCCAAAAGCAATTTCATAAAATATAATTTATAAACATATATTTAATTTTGTTTAATTAAGCAAGAATGAAAGTTAAAATTTAATTAAAGTGACATACTTTACATTCATATTTCATAGACTTTTGTTTATTTCCTGGCTCAATTTTAATTGATTTCGTACAATTGAAATTTTAGGCTATTAAATAAATGTTTTTAAAAATATTTTAGTACAAGTTTTCTATTTATTTAAAGTAAATTAAAAATTGCATAACAGCATGTTCTACAGCAATAGCAATTGTTATTTCAAGCTTGAAATCTCATATTCAATGTTAATTTTTTATTATCAATCTTTTGTTTATAGGTATTTTTGTACTTAAACACATATTTCACTTGATATGATCGTGACGCACGGACAAAAATAATGAACATACAGGTTCAGATGTTGAATTGTTTCTAATAAATAGAATTCAAAAATTTTATTAGTACTGTGTATGAAATGTCATTTTAAATTTGTTCACCTTAGTTTGTTGTGTTCATAGCAATAAAGTATAAATTTTTATTTAAAAATTAGACAAAGTCCGTGCGTCACGGTAATTAAAAATCTTGCGAATTCCAGAAAATATATTAAAAATTATTAAATTCAATAGTAATGACTTCTACACATACTATACTATATATTTATATGTGTTAAACATTTTAAAAACATATTAACTAGCAGAATTTTCATGAATTATACTGAGATGTTAAAATGCGTGTCCTAAAAACGTCTGTGCGTCATACGACAATATTTAGGATAAGAAAAGAGTTAAAAGACATCTGGGGAAAGTTTTTGGGACATTCTGTGGACATTTTATGTAGAAATAACATTTTTAAGATGGCTCAAAGACTCTTCAAGAATTTTTAATAATTTCTATTAAAAGTTTAAAAAATAGGCAGAACTTCATGAAGCGTCGGGGTAAAATAGAAAATAGAAATAGAGATGGTAACATACGTGTATATGACAACATATAATATGCATCGTAATAATCAGTTTCTACGTATTATTGAGCACATAAATAATATAGTGTAGTGATGTAGTGGACATTTGGCTGATCCATCTCTATTTATTGAGGGTTGTTCATCATTTAGCTAATCAGTCCTGACATTATGAGAATTACCGTTGTTATGGACTATGATCGTAAAATAACAGTCGGCTTATTTGTAAAAAAAATTCTACAACATAATTAAAAATATTTGCACACATCTGCGTGTATAGTGTAAAAATAATGAAGTGTGAGTCTCGATTTTTAATTCAAAACTGGTTATAAGTTTCTATCATTTTAAGTTGAAGAAAACAAATTTTATGAAAAATAATGATGATAATAATATGGGACGAATCAATTGATACCAGAATCCAGTACTTATAAAATCAAAAGTTAACGAAAAAGGAAACTCTTATATTAATTTCATGAGTAAGAGAGAGAAGGCAAAGCGTTAAAAGTTAACGGAAAAGAAAACTCTCACCTCATTAAAAACTATTTAAATTTAAATTTTAATTTCTTGCTCTCTGAAGTTTTACCTTATTATACAAATATTCTTTAAATTTAAATTTTATTTCTAAATACAAACAATAAACTACTTGCTAAGCCCATCATTGTTCAAGCGAACCCTTAAAAAGTTATTCATAAATAAAACGGAAATATGTATAAAGTGAAAATGAATAGTGTCTATTATTGTGTATTGTTTATTAAGTGTTTAACAGAAATGTGTTTAATGTGGAAGCGTATAGTGTCTAATAATGTGTTTAGTTTATTAAGAATTTGTATTGAATAGTTTTAAGTACGTGTTTATATTGTTACATACGAATAAGTGAACGAAAAGTGTTTAGTAAATAAATAAGTGTTTAATAATAAATAATAATACATAATAATAATAAATAATAATAGTGTTATGAAGTGCTCAAAGTGTACATATAATGTTATGCAAATGTTTTTAGTAAATAAATAAGTATTCCATAAGTTAATTTTCAATAATAAATAATAAAGAGATACTTTTATGACATAAGATAAAGAGGTGAATTAATTTAAAGTATTATTGACACATATATGTATGTGGAGTTAGATCGTGAGACGTAGAGAATTTTTACAGGATTATCAATATATTCTATTTCTTAAACGTTCTAAATGGCATTAGGTATATCATTATTTTTTATAATTATTCTTCATATTCTTCATTTTATCTTTGAGCTGATTATATTTTAAGTTTTTTCTGCTTGAAACTGATTGAAAATTTCCTAAAGTAGTAAACCCGTTTTTGTATTTAAATTAACTAACTTAATCTACTCAAAGTCCCTCAAGAAACTGAACCATTTTCAATTTTCTTCAGAAAACTGAATGGATAGAAGTTAGATCTCTGCACGTCTGTCGGCATTTAATCAGAAAAAAGGTAGGAAAAAATTTAAGAGGAAAACGTAACTTGAAGTTTTTTGTTTTAAAGACGACGTGGCTAACGACTCCAGAGGGGCAAAAATGAGTTCAGACGCTCTAGAAAATAATACCAACTTACTTTCATGCAAATCACACGTTCTCTGAGTATCTTGTCTAATCCTCTAGCGAAAACAAGAAAAATTTAATTGTGCAAGAAATCTGACACAAGCTGTGTATATAAATAAATTGCTTCCGAAATTTTATTACGTTGTATTTATAGTAAAAAACAACTGTTTGTGTATGTTTTTAAATTAAAAGTTTTTTATATTGTAATAAATATTAATTCATATTTTTTTTAATTATATTGTAATGATTTAATAACATGATCCACAGAAAAAATGACCTCAAAAGGAATCACTTCTCGCTTTTTCTTGTAATCATAAATTGGTTTTTAATAATTTTCAGAACTTTCTGAGTTAATTTCAAGCGAAGCCTTAAGGTATTAGTCGCGTAAAATGATTTTCGTCAGATTTTTTTAAAACTTTGTATCTGTATTCATGAGGTATTTATCTATGAAATGAGATCTATCCTATTAATTTTGACCAATTCTGAGCTTCAAAATATTAATTCAAAGTTTATACCTTTTACATGCAATAGCACAAAATGCATGTAAAAAATGTCTCTTATATTCAATTATAAAAAAAAAAGTCGTCAGTTTTTCAAATAAAACTACTAAGTTACACATTGAGATAAAATAAATCCTTTAAAAAAAAATTAATTGTATTGACCACGCCGTATAAAAAATACAATAATTTAAAAATTCATAATTTTTCATTTTCACGTGGTTTCATTGAAAAATGTCGAAAACGTGTAAGCAATACATCACGATAACTTATAGTACCTGACTCAAAATCGTGAAAATTACATATATTATATTAGAAGAGGTCACAAGGAAGCAAGTGAGTTGATATAAAAGTTTATTTTTTGTTCTTTTTATTTTGCGGGAGTTTTGCGGGAGCATTTACGCGACTAATACCTTAAGGCCAGGTTACCAAGAAGCAGGTATAAAAGAGTGGGGAGCAAGGCACTTTGCTGATAGGGCCAACAACAGACGTGTTGATCGAGCTGAGCTAGAAGCTACTGAAGCGTCCAAGGATCACAGAACTGCTTTAAGAAATGCAAGAATTCTTCAGAATGATGCTTACGAAGACGAGGAAGGAATTGTGTATGCAGCTGGAATGGATATGTAAGTAAAATTCACTTTTTTACGATTTTTCACGAATAAAAACTTTGAACTGATTTTTCTCCGAACCACGTTTTTTCGCATGGATGAATCTCTCATTTCAAAACTATTGCACTTATCGATATGAACCAAACGGCATTTTACTTTTTAGATGTCTGGCTATGGCCTCAAGCAGAACCAGAAATATTCATTATTATTTAAAAAAGTTATAAACAATTAAAAGTTAAAAAAAAGTTGAAAAAATTCAAAAGTCCGCCATTTTGTTTTTTTTTCATTGAAAATGTTTCATTCTGCTTGAGGCCATAGCCAATTCGATACAGAACATGAAACTGTTTTGTTTTTTGCTTTCAGATAATTCTTTTCCAAGAAATTATGTCATCCATCTACGAAGTAGATAACTTTCAGCAGCCATTTTCAAGACCGCCATTTTGAAAAAAAAAAAATTTATAGTAACTTCATGTATGTCTTATAAGATTCCCGGTCATTTTCCCGAATCCAAAAACCCGAAAGACAATATCCCGAAAGACAAATTTCCCGAAAATCCAAACTCCCGAAAACCTTTTTCCCGAAGACCATTTTCCCGAAGATCTATAAACCCGAAAGAAATTCTATTAAAAAATCAATGAAATCTATTTATTATTAATTTATAAAATGTGTCAATATAAAAAATGTAATTGTATAATAAAATAAAACAAAATAGCAAAATAAAAACAGTAAATCGGGAAAATGGTTTTCGGGAATTCGGCTTCGGGAAAAAGGTTTTCGGGAAATTTGACTTTCGGGATATTGCCTTTCGGATTTTTGGATTCGGGAAAATGACCGGATGATCATATGTAAAAAAAACTTATTACTTAACATTTTTCGTATTATAAATAAAATATATTGAAAAAATCACGTTTTTTAGAGAAAGCTGGCCTTAAATTACAAACCAAACTAATTAAAGAAATAGTTGATATAACACTAATAGTTTTTTAAAATCCTTAGTTTATAAAATTTATTTTAAACAGAACGAGACATTTTCTAGATTCATACATTTCTTCGTATTCATAATACGTTAATATTTTCTTTTAATTGCTAATTAAAAACAATCGTTATTGTTCGTTAGTAATTTTGTAAATACAAACATAGTTTACTAAACTCGTTTAACTTATGAGATCATTTATAATTCTTTTTTCATTTTTATTGTGTTCAATGGGACTGCAAGTCTCATTTATCTCGCTTTTGCGATTTGTTCTCGCAATTCTCAGTGACCGCAGCGCCATTCAAAAGACAAATTAGGTACCTATAATGTTAGGTTATAAATTTAACAGGCGTAAAAATGTACTCACTTTCTTTGGGGGCATTCATTAATTACTTTCTTTATTATAATTACACTTTCGATTCGATCTTTAAGTTTAATTAATAATCCTTATAGTTAAATGTTAAAATAAAAATATAAAGAATAAAGAAAATATGTAAATATGATAAATCTCGAAAAATATCACATTTTATAAAAAAGAAGAGAACTAAAGACCAAAGAATATCAATGTTTTTTTTTAACTTTAAAAAATAGTTTCTCTCTTAACATTTTTTACAATGTTTTTATCTTTTTTTGGTCACTGAATTATAAAATGTTCTTTGTTTTGATAAGTCTAAAAGCGTTGCGAATTTTGATCTATCTTTTAAAAATCCTCCTAAAGCCATTCGAATAATAAAAAATTAGAACTCGCAACTATTTTTACAATTGTAGCTTGGTGTGAAAACAAAGCAACATTGATAAAAGAATCGCTTTTACAGAAAGCAGTTGTCCCATAAAGTGGGAATTCGAAACTAGAACAATATCAAAGTTATGGTTCTTTCATGCAACGTACTGTCCTTTTACCTGAATTTTTGTATCGTGATATCATGAATTTTACAGGAAAAACTTTAAATTGATAAAACATTGTGGGTTTTTATCGTATATTACTTATTTTATACCGTGTTATAAAGTATATTTTTTTACCCCCGTTGCATAAAATATATCATAAATATATCACAAGTATACTTTTCCTTCAAATTTGTTTAACATTTTTATATTTCAAAATATGTTACATTTATTATCACGTTTCTACAATATATTGGTATTGTGAATTATTTTATTTCATAATTAAATTTTTACTTTTACATTTTTAAATTTGATTATCAATTGGAAAAAAATCGTTTCAAAATGGTATTTTACTTGATTTAAAATTGAACCTTTACCTATTTAAATTTAAGTTTCCTAAACTTTTATTAATGTTTTTGTTCATAATCTACTATTAGAAAAAAAAACTTCTTCTTGGGTCTTAGTTTAAAAATAATCAATAATTTCTTTAAAATTTTTGTTTAAAGTAAGGTAAAATGGATTTTCGACAATTTTGTTGATTTAGCGCAGTGAAACACAGCAGAGACTTCATATGCAAATTATCGATTCCTGCATTTCAATTATACTATTGAAAATTGTTTTACAAAGCTTTATCAATTTTTTAAAAATATTCACGTAACTGATACAGAATTACAGTTCTGTTAATTCTTCTCTTTACTTTTTGAAATCAAATTGTAATGATGAAATTTTTATTTTTAATAAATTATGACCTCCAATTCTAAAAAATGAAAAAAAATGATCTCTTTCTATAAAGCCCTATAAAAAAATAAACTATTATATATTATCCCAAGAGCCATTCTTAATTTTATTTAATGATTTAATATAGTTACTACTACTACTACTAGTGTTTTTGTCAACAAAAATTTTCAGAATTGATAATTTATTTTATAAACAAGTTGAAAATTATGTTCGTGTCATAAAATCTCTGGAAAAAAATTCTTCATGGAGGTACTTAGCAATACGTTTCTTTTTAAATATATAATAAAATTATTCTGCTAAATTCCATTTCTTTAACTATTTCTTTGAATTCACTGATGGTAAATTGTTTTCTCGAAAAATTAATCCCAATCAATTTTATTTTAAATGTCTATCTATTATTTGCGTAAGTTTCTTATTACATAAGAATCGGGAAAGTTACCTGTTCAGTTTTCATAGAGCAATTCAACTGGTTTATCCTTATTCTATAATAAAAATGCATTTCATATCACATTTCAAATAAATCTACATCTTGTTTAACAATGATCTTGTCCCTGTGTTTCCTTTTATATATTTTCATCCTTTCAAATCCATTATTAATAAACCAATACATCCTTCTTATATTTTTTAATAAATCAATTATTCTTTATTAATAATATTGTCTTTACTTTTTTTTCATTCTTTCTCATCTTACCCTTCCCATTTTTTCTTCTATCCTTTACTCCTGTTCATGCATTGAAGTCTCCTTCTTTCATTATTTTCATTTCTTTCTTATTTCTCTTTTTACTATCTCTTAATTTCTTTAAATTTAATTTTTAACTTCATTAATTTCTAACTATGTGAGTTTCGATCCCACAAAGATTCTGGGACCCGAAGTGTGCCTCGATTTAAATACAATTTTTAGGCGACTTCAGTTTTTAAACAAATTTTGTTTTTGGACGATATTAAATTAATTTCAAGACCAAAAAGAAAATATTTCACTTTACACTTTTTTCTAAGGATCAAAAATAATATTGTAGCTCGGTTTTAAAATTACTAGAACTTCCAAAGCGCGCTACGCGCGTCAAATCGCTTTCTGTATTTCTAAATATGACATTTCCAAACAGATTTTATTCATATTTTTTTCTTTCTTCATGTTGCTGAAAGTTTTATTTATATCTAATAATCAGTTTTTTAATTTACTCATTTAGCAATAGACTGCTAAACAATTTTACAAGAAAGCTTGTATTGTATCTCAAGCTACCTACAATCTTTGTCTCTCTATGCCGTAACGGACGAACAGCGTAACAGCTGAAAACGTAACAGGCTTATAGCTGGCTGATTTCTTATATAGAACAATTTACAAGAATCAGACGATTTTGATTTATCTACTAAACTTTCTTTTTTCTCCATGTTACTGACTGTTTATTTATATGAAAGTGTTAGAAATGTTGGATGAGGCTAGGTAGTGGTGCTGCACAAAAATCACAGCACTTTTAATTCAAGTAAATATAGTTTATGTGGATTACACTGTATCGAATACGTCACAACTATTCACTCGGTATATATACACAATGACGGATCAGTAGTACAACTAGTTAAGAAAACCTGTGGAAGATGCACAGGAGAACGCGCAGGATGTGGACTGTATAAAAGTCGTAACTGAACTGCTTCATCACGTCAGGCCCTCGCTGACTTACCAAAAGGGTGGGAGAACTCCCGCCAACGATCCAAGCTCCATCTCGTAGAGAGAGAAAGAGGGCAGGCATGGCCACACAACAGGGGAAACTCACCTCAATAGGAGCCTTAAACCCAATTAGAGATTTTATGACAGATTATAAACAACCCATTTAAATCATGCGAGAAATCCAAATTACAATTTTAAACAGAAAGCTTGTATTGTATCTCAATCTACTTGCTATCCCAGTATACCTATCTTTCTTATCTCTCTATCTTAAGCTACCTACAATCTTTGTCTCTCTATACCGTAACGGACGAACAGCGTAACAGCTGATAGCGTAACAGGCTTATAGCTGGCAGATTTCTCATATAGGATATTTAGGCTCTTAAACTTTTAAATTCTTGAAACTATTTACAAAATACCTACCTTTCCTATCTCTCTATCTTAAGTTACAAATTTTTAAAAGTATATTTAGCCTCTTAAACATTTAAATTCTTGAAACTATTTTCGAATTTCGACGTAATTAGTGAGAACCTGAGGCTTGCATTGTATCTCAAGCTACATGCTATCCCAGTAGACCTACCTTTCTTATCTCTCTATCTTAAGCTACCTGCAATCTTTGTCTCTCTATACCGTAACGGACGAACAGCTTAACAGCTGAAAGCGTAACAGGCCTATAGCTGTCTGATTTCTTATACAAAAACTTGGTAATTGTTTTAGAACAATATTTTCCCTTCCCTAAAGGTCCGTTTTACAACAATACTATGATGTTTTGATACTGTGATTATAAATAACCATTTTCAAATTAAAATAGCGATACGAAATACGAAAACTTATAAAATTTCTTCAAATTCTCATCTGGGGGTTCTAAATGTACTCTTTTTTTTCTAAAATGTACTGTAATCAATTTTTACTTATATTTTTCCTTACTTTGTTGATTTTTATGTATTGATCTATTGTTAATTAATGTCAGCTAACCACTAACTGTCATGAGTTCTACTGTCAACGCGGACGCACCTTTTTCCCGAGGCGTCACCGGAAATGACGTCACAATGGCGGAGTTATGAATATTTTCCTTTGAAAATTCCAGAAATTCTTTTTCAAATATATATCTTTAAGGCAGTAAAAAGTTTGAATAAAATATTTTATTTTTTATATAAAAAAAAAATTGTTGAAATTGTACCTTTTTTCCCCCGAGTAAAGCCATGTAACCCCTTAACGTATCAGAACATCATTTAATTAAAGTGAGTTTTTATAAAGTATCATATACTGTGTTTTCATTATCACAGATCGCAACAATTTCTCATCCCTTTTATGAATTGCAACACTGCATCTAAAAATTAAAATTTATTTAAACCAACTGCATAATTCAGAAAGAGTATTTTCCTAATAATTAGGGTCTCGAGACATGCCTTAAGTGTTAAAAAAGGTTTATTTGCTAAAAGTATATATGATCATTGAGGCGATAGCGTGGTCAGTGGGAAAATAGGAGGCTGATGTTTATAGAATGTTCGCCAGTCTGTAATGTTCTGGTCGATTAGGCAAATTGACAGAGGATCGAAAACATGGTGTAACAATGAAAAGTTCGCTCGTTGTCGTTCTGAAAACGACGCTAAAAATTTTATGTGCGAATATCCGTGGATGCTTCTACAACATCGGATAATCCTTAATCCCTTGATGGAGCGTTCTATATTCTCGGTTGCAGAGCTCGAGCAAGCAAGGTCATGAAATATGATGTAATTAATATTTCCAAAGTAACATAACAAACGACATACACACGCGATCTTACATTCTTATTTGTCAAACCACTCTTGGTTAAAAATTAAGGAGTTTTTTGCAGTTGAAACTTTCAGAAACATGACGTTTTTAATCAAATAACAAAAAGTACAATAAAATTTATAAATTACGAATTGGAACTTGATTCGTACCAAGTATAAACAATAAAATTTGATTATTTTTTTTGTATGAATGTTTCTCTTGAATTAATTTAGATTAAAGCTAGATAAAAGTTTTATTTCTTTTACTATTTTTTTTTTTTGCAATTATTATTGGGACTGGTTAATTTTTTTCTGTAAGAAAAAATTTATTGGAAAAGGAAGCAATAGTTTATTATTTGTAATTGTTTTTATGAAAGCAGACTAATAGAGTTATATTACACAGCGAATCAAGAAGCCCATCAACAAGGTGGAATATTAATTTTCTTCATTACGAAAAAAATAAAATAAAAGAGAAACAGAGATTAAAGTGTGATAAAATTTTACTGAATATTACTGTAAAACAATTGATCAATATTTTAAGTTACAATAATAAATTTTAATAAGTTTTTGACACTTAACAATTATTTAATTAAAAATGAATAAATAATATTTTACAGTAATAAACTCCTGAAGAGGTCCATCGTTGAAGGGCGAAAGCTTAAGTAATGTAAGCTGGGAGACAAAAATAAATGGATTTTATGAAAAGACGATATTAACAACATTACTACTTATGTAAATAAATCCAAACAAAATTTCCATTCTCAAATAAATTTTAAATACTCTTTTTAAAGTTTCAACAGAAAGATGCTGCCCTCTGTAGAACTGTGAAATCATGTAACACAATTATGTAAAATTATAATAAAAAGACCTAAATTGTATAAAAGCGACTGATATGAATGATTAAAATGTTTTTCAAGTTTTATAAAATATAATGTGTTTTTATAATACTAAAAATAAAAAAGAAATTCACTGAAAAGCGTAAACTGAGAAGAAACGTATAATACATGAAAATAGTACACTTAACGCCAATTTTATTCTTGTCACTCAAATAAACAAAAAAGACGAAAAATACATCACGCGATGTGGCGAAAATGAGAAGATTTTATCACCCGCCAACGTAAACAGCGAGCACGTTGTGAGAGATGATCAGTTCTTTTTTAATAATTTTCTTTCTCGTCGCGTGAAAACAAAACTGATGTGTAAAGTGTTGTGCTCTTTAAAGAAAAAAAAAAAAAATTGCGAGAGAAATTGATAAATGAAAGTACCTTTATATTATATCTCCATGAGAGAAATATTAAGACGGTGAAATAATAATAATATGCATATTTTCATAACAGAGCAGCTCTGTAAAATAACCGTCTTTTTAAAGCAAATTCAATTAAATTGCATCACACGACAGAAAAATCTCTGTATGTCGAAGCTTTATAAAATTTATACAGTTTACAGTTGAGTGGGTCCACAAATTCACTGGAAAAATTTTTTTTGATTTTTTATGTTCTCACCCCCTAGGAATTTTTTTTTATTGAAAAAATGCGCTTTTTTTATTTTCAAATAAAATTATATTTAGAGGTAGCTCAACAAACAATAGCATTCAATAGTTTATTAAAAACTCGGTTAGGGTCGGATCACCTTCGGTTTTAGAGAATGGGTGTTTTTTCGAAACTGATTTGAAACAAAAAGATTATTTTTAATTATTAAAGTAAATAAAAGATATTTTAATTAAAAAGGTTTTAAAGTTGTTTAATTTTCCTTTATATCGACATACAATTTAGTCAAAACATTAACATAGCTTTCAACGTATCCTGGATACAATTACAGCCAGTCATGAGTAAATTTATAAATTTTGATGTTCATTGTATAAGTTCCGTTCGCATTGGATAGAAAAGTTCACACCGCATACACTGAAAGGTTTTAATTTAAACGCTCTCTTTAATAAAAGCCATTGAGAAAAATAAATATCGAATTTTTTTCCATAAATAAAGGTTCTTTTGAAAATCAAATTTTGTCGAAATATTTTACAATGAAACATTAATTTTGAAAAGTAGGATTTTCGATTAAAATAATTTCAAAAAAATGAGGTTTCTTCTGTCTATTAATATTTAAATGCATTGCAGAAGAATGATGCATGAAAAGAATCTGTCTGACTAAAACGTGTTTTCTCTACTGAAAATTCATGGGAAGTAAAGCATGTATGAAGATGCTTTATTCTACTTTGTATTTCATTGAAATAAAATTTAATTTTTCCAGCAACTCTACTCGTTCTGAAGATTTTCTACTAAGTTTAATCTCTAATTTCATTTAGAATTGTTTCCACTTTTTAAAATATAACATCTTGTATTAATGTGAATTGAAAACCAGAATTAAATGTTGAGTATACTTAAACCAGAATTTTTCTCAGTTAATGTTACATGAAAATTTTTTTTTTTGCACATTTAATTATGGCAAAATTCTAGTTGTTTATTTATATTGTTTATACGTTAATTGCAGATTCTTCAATAATGAAAAGTCTGAAATCTTAGAGAATATTTACAGAATATAGAAAGTTATTTTTAGATAACAAAGTATTCTTGGAATTATCATAAGAATCATTTTAGAATCTTTTGCAATAAACTTCCCAGATTTTTGTATAGGGCTAAGAAAAATATTAAAAATTTCAAAATTTTCCACAATAATAATTCCAGACTCTCCCCTAATGAGTATTCGCTGAGATTGATGAAAATTGTAATTAATTCAAATGAGTAACAATTGCCAAACTGATGAACGTAAATCTAATTTAGATTAACCTAAAGTTATCTAAATTTAAATCCCTATCAATTAAAGTTTTCAACAATAGAAGTTAAAATAAATTAGTTTCAATAACATCCTGATAAACTATATATTTTAAACCAAAGTTTGTTCTTTTGATTATTTAAAAAATAGTATTTAAAATAGAATTGTTTAAACATCTCAGTAAGTAAAACTAATTTTTTTTTAAATTTAGATAAATTTAACCTAAAATATATTTCATGAATTAACCAGACAATTTGAAGTATAAGTTATACCTCTCGTTATACCATCTGGACAATTTCAAGCAAAAATCGATTAGTTACTTTAGAGAAAAGTCCGGAATAGAGACTCTGTTATTATGTTGGTCCACTAAGCCAAACAGATTGTTCGACTTCCTCTTTACTCTTTTAGAACATTGATTTAGTCGTCAGACAAAAATTTATTATCAGAACAAATAGCCACAAACTTTCTTACTCTGTCAGCAATCTCAGGTTATCTAACCTGGATAAAATCAGTTTTAAACTTCAAAGTTGCACTAGTGATTCATTGCTGAGGTAAAGAATATTTACTATAGCTTTAATTGCAGACTGGTTAAAACTATTAAAAAAGTTTTTTTTTAATTTTAATTACATCTCTTTATATTTCCACAAGCATGTGACTAAGTATGACTTCACTGGTATAAGTAAAATTTGTCCCTAAATTTTCTCTCTCTATTAATTAATTAATCAAAAAAAAATTTGCTCATATTTCGAAATATGACAAAATTCAAAATAATGTAAAATTGAATTAAATACGGGTCAGATAGACCTTTCTAGTAAAAATAATTTTGGGAAATATAATTTCTTTTCCACAAAAATCATTTTGACATAGTAAATAATAATTTAATTAAATATAATTTTTAAAAACTGATACTCTCTTATTTTAATTATCAATTTTTTGCAACCTCATTTTGGCTCTACATCAGGTCACAAATAATCCCTTGAAAAAAATATTTTCAAAGAAAATTCTTTTTTGAAAATAGTAGAATCTCAATTTTCCCGCTCGGCTGATATGAATGTTTGATTATGCAAAGATTTAGACTATTTAAGAGTGGTAGTGATACGTTCAGTGAAACTTTATAAATGTTTTAATCTAAAATAACAAAAAATTTTATTAAAATAATTAATACATAGAAATTAGCTTTGACCTTGACTTCCCTATACGAGAACCCTTTCGACCAACTTCAGAGATGTAACGCGTTTTATCGGGCTTCTGATTGGCTAGCAGATTTTCGATATTTATTATTATATTTATTATTATAACATCACAGTTTAGACGTTTATTTGTTTTATTTCTGAATTTATTTTAAATCTTTGTTTATTGAATAATTGCATTATATAAAATAATAATAAATTGAAAATAAATTAAATTGTAATAATTAAGGAGTGATAGTTTAAGAAGTGACAGTGATTTTAGTGAAGTTGTTAAGGTTATAGTGTTTTGAGTGAAATCATGTTTTGTTTACATTGGCATTCGTTTCTGACAGGTGAGTAATGATAATAATAAAAATAATCTTTTATTTATTTTTACTTTATTTGTAACTTATTTATCTGTTTTTTAGTTCTCTTATTTAAATGTTATTTTTTTCGAAAAGTATCATAATTATTTATGTCGTTTAAAGTTTTGATATTTCTTTCTAATACACGTGGTGATTGTCATCGGATTTCTTTTCGGCCAAGCGGAAATGGTGAAACTGGTAAGTAATAATAATTTTTAGTTCTTTATTTTGTTTTATTGTATGTTTATAATTCATTAACCTTTTAAGTTTCTGTAAAATAAAAATATTATACTTTCATGTTTAAGGTTATGTTTTTTGTTATTATTATCCGGTTAGGTAGAACAGTAGGATAAAATGACAAAATTTGGTTCAAATTGATTTTTAGACCGCAATTTTAAACCAAATTTAAAAATTCTTCTAACGCAGAACTAAATTCTAAAGAGATGTGTGAGTGTCAATTTTTAAATTATTGTTTTATAAATTTTTAATGTTAAGGCAAAAAGTACGAAGAAAAATAATTTTTTACAATTTTTTATTTCTTTTGCACAGAAATTTTTTTGCGTACCTAATAATGTATGCATTTGATGTTTGGGGGTGTGTCAATAGTAAAAAAGAAGTTTTTGCGCTTAAAAATTATTATAAACAATTTATATAAATAATTACACTTTATGAATTTTCTTAAACAGTTCACATTATAAACACTCATTAAGAAAAAAATAACAAGCGCGCCGCGGCGCGCGGGTCAATCTCGTTTAATGAAAGAAGATTTGTTACCGACCGTGGCAATTATAATAATACAATTATCTGCCGCGCGTGGCGCTTTAGTGTAGCAATCAGTGGCGTAACTATGGAGCTTGGGGCCCTGATGAATTCTTTAGGTCGGGTCTCCAACCAACAGTATATAAGAATTAATTTAGTGGTTCTTAATAGTAGTAATTAGTAGTAATTTAGTGGTAATCTATTTTTTCAAATTTAATTTATTAAAATTTTAGAAAGTTAAATTTAAAATTCCCGTCAGACTTTTGCACCGTGAGAGAGACGAGGCAAGCTAACATAGGTAAAGAGAGAAACGCTTTACAGGCATTTTGACCAGTACGCCCCACTACCTCACCTCTCTCTCACTGAGCTCTGTCGGTCAGCTACGTAAAGGTAGCCACAGGCCGATTCTAATCAGATCTTCCCTGAGGGACATTCGAGGCACATCTTGAAGGCTCTCCAGGTGAATTGGGAAATATTCTGAATTTTGAGGAACTTATGTAAAATCATAATACAGTGAACCAAGTGGGATTTCAGTAGGTGCTTCAGCCAGAAACTCTAGATTTACAAAAATATTCACTTGGAGAATGATCTCAAGAATTCTTCTAGAATTATTTCTAAAACTTAATAAAATTTTCCCTTAAAAATAAATCTTTAAAATTTCTCAGAGAATCTTCTCTATTAAATTTAAGAAATTTTATTCGAAATCACAAGCTTAAACGTAGCATTTTTCTTTATATTCTATTTGAGGTGCTTCTCAAATATTTCATAAAGTTATAACTTTTGGAGGTACAGTTTAGGTGCTTCTAAATTTTTGCCAAAGAGACTGTTATTTTCCCGTGTCGCGATCTACTAGCCAGGTGAAGCATTATTCAGACGTTAATCCTTGTTTAATAAGAAATTTGTCATTTGATAAAAAATTCAATTCTACAAAATACTAGTTTTGGCTTTAATGTCTTTCTAGAATGAAACTATCAAATTTTGTAGAACATTAAAATACGACAAAGAGAATAAAATTTTTAGAGTCAATATTAAATTATTTGTTTTAAAATTATTTGAATAACTTCTTAACCTTAAAATGATTTCTAGTAAAGTTAAAGTATAAATCATAAGATTTTAAGGTTAGGATTAAGTGATAGTTCCAGAGAAGTGACATCTCAAAAATCCTGGACCAGCGAGCAGTTGTCAGGATCCGTCAGGAAAATCTCACTTCATTACAAGTTGACACAAAATAGGATTACAAATCAGATTTTCTAAAAATTGTATTAAAGATATGTACTTTATTTGCGATAAATATTAAATAGTTCTATTTACAACCAAATGCTATGCTTCACGATCAACTCAAATTGCCATTTGCAATATCATTGTTAATATTTTATTATTAGTGTATTATGTTAGAAATACTATTCAGTGTAGAGTTGATTATAAATTTATTATGTTAATCATTAAATTATAATGTGCCTTTAACGTATTTTAATAGCTTAACGATAAAACTTTTCATTAGCTAACATAACTTCTCTATCAATTCTGAAGTGTCTAATACACTAGTTTTGAATTTCAAGGATATTACAACGAAAATAGTACGTTCTTTTATAATTTTTAATTATACTACAATTCTTATTAATTATTTTGTCAGTAGTACGCTTTGATGTAAAATCTCCTTTTAAGGTAGTTCTCTCCAAAAAGATTTTTCTTTGAATACTTTTCTAATTAAAATATCATATAATGGAACTTTCAATGAATACAATGATATTTTTTTAAACGTAGGGAGCGGTACTAACTATTCCGATATTTGAGATTGACGTTCAATCTCTTAACATAGAAGAATATGGAGGCATACTTGAGAAATAAGATTTTACTAACCACGCAATGAATTTTCTTTAGGCTTAAAAATCAAAACTGAATTACATTTTAAGATTTAAGAAGTAATATCCTTTTTTCAAAATTATGGTTTGTGGTAATAAATTTCGAAAAATAGTAATTTGAAATTCACGTCTCTTAGTTCCAAAAACAGAGAGACTATATTCTCTGAAGTTGGCGCTATTCATTGAGCATCACAAAATAAGTAAAAAATTATCAAATTTAAGTTGAGAACTACTAACTCAAGATATTTATCTTAAACAATTATAATAATGGAATTTGTTTTTTAATTCAAATTTTGAATGCTTTATTTTGAGGTCAAAAATTTTTATTTGACCTAGATTTAAGAAAAAGTTAATTTTTATGTTAATAAAACATTTGTCACACTAAAACCGCTACAAAAAAAAATTGTGGCACATTTTGACTTTGATATCCTTGATTTATTAATATAATCATAGTAGGGAAGACCGAGATGAGTTAAAACTATTTTTACATTATCAAGTATAACTCAGCCAAAAATGGTCCTATTTATATGAGCATTATGATTCAAGACAGCTGGTTTTATGTAGTGTTTGACTCAAAAATAAAGAAATTAAAAAGTTATAAGGGTCTATGAAAAAACTTGCAAAATTTAAAACAGTTTCCCGCGTTCCAACTCACGTAGTACCGAGGTAAATTGAAACAGTTGTATAATTTAGAATTTTAAAAAAGAAAATTCAATTAAAAGAAATTTCATTTACTATGATAAATTTTGCAATTGTTTAACTATTTATTATTGCAAATTTATAACATTTCCAAAGTTAATAGTGAGAGTATCAGACTTCAAAAAACTTTTAAAGTTTTTCGCATTACTCTGTATTAAATCAGGAAATTATATATATATATAATTTACAGAACTTTATACAATTACGGAAGATTATAAATAACAAAAAAAATATGTTTATAAATTGTTTAAATAATAATTTTATTTGTAATCTTTATCTGTTATTGTGTTGGTTAATTTCAAAATTTGAAAAAAATGCTAGATAAATGCAGCTTTTTCAAATTTTGAAATTAACCAACACAATAACAGATAAAGATTTTGTTTTGATTATTATTTTTAAATTCCAAATGCCTCTTATTTATTAAATATTTATTATTTTAAAAAATATTCTTTTGAATTCGGTTTTTTTATCTGTTATTGTGTTGGTTAATTTCAAAATTTGAAAAAACTGCATTTATCTAGCATTTTTTTTTTAATTTTGCAAAATTAAAAAAAAATTTGTTCAGTAACTCAAAATTGCAATTAGATTGATGCGAAACTCTAGAAGATATCAAAATTCAAAAATTCTCGTATGTACCCGGGGTAGAATCCAGTAGCGCTAAAGTTTTTTTTTTGTTTTTGTTAATAAAGAAATTCCGATATTATTAATCCAATTAGTATTCTTTTTGACTTTCGACAATATGAAAGTTATTTTACACAAAAATATAAAAAATTTAAAATGCTTTTCAAGCCACAATATACTTTAGCAAAATACCAAACAGCCACTATTCGATCAAAGCACAATTTTGCGTCTACCTAGGTGAGTTGAAACATACTATTACAACTCGGTTAGGTGAGTAAAATTTTGCATCGGTTAGAATAATAATGATATTTTATTTTACATCTCGAGACTGACGCAATAAACAATGTCATTTCATGAAATTGGAAAATACAACATTTATTGAAATAAAAATTAGAATACCAATAACCTTATATGTGTCAAACAATAAAGTACAAAATGTCGGTGAAAAACTTACTTTTGGCAATTTTTTTTTGACATACGTCAAATACAACCCAAAAACATTCCTCAGCTGGTGAACTAAATTTTAAACAAATAGTGAATCGAAAAAGTAATGAATTCACGTTTTTAAAAATTTCCAATAGGTCATGGCTTTCAGGAAATCGACTTTGTTTCAACTCTCCTCGGTCTCCCCTATCTTATTTTTTTTTAATTTAATTCTAGAATAATTATCTAGGATTATTCTAGTATAATAATCTTCTATAATATTTTATAGGTAACTTCTTAATTGTTCCAACAAATATTTTGGACGTATTAAAAAATTGGGTTCTAGCAAACACCAGTTAGAAACTGCAGCTAATTTTTTTCCTGAAATCTACAGTTGCAAAGAACTAACATTTTTAGCATTCTTTTTGATAGAGTGCATCATTGAAAATTCCTTGTGATAAACTCAATCCGTGTGTATTATTTTTTTAAACCTGCAATTCCAGCGTAAATTTAAAAAAAAATAGATTTTCGATTCTGTTTGGTTGGAAAAGTTTTTTTATTTTACCTTGTTCCCCGGCACTGACGAGGATCACGCGACTCGCCAGCTGAAGGAGAAGGGCAGAGGTGAGAGCAGTAAATCCCAGATAGTGCCTCATCTCCGAAACGAGGAGGGTGGTGGGTCTACGTGCTTTCTGATCGTATCGTCATCCCCATTCGACAAACGTCCGAGAGTTGATTTTCGCCACAGCAGGATTGTAATTGACGTTGAGATCACGATCATAAAATACTCGAATTAGAGGTAGACTTGTGAAAATATCAGCCAAGGCGAGGCACTGGGTCGTATGGTTGGTAAAACGTTCAATGACACTAACCGAACCCCCTCTGATTTTGAACTGGGACGCACGATTGCGAACAAGTCTGAATTCTCGCTGAGATTACTAACTAGAGAATTCGTCGTGTCTAGGGAAGTGCACATCACGTATTCGGGACGCGATACGGAAATCGTATACTACTCTCGTACCCACTTCCTCCTCAGGCGATTCACTCTGCAAGCCCTTCAGAATATTAATACAGTTCTCCCTTTTCCAAATTATTCTTATCACTTCTCACTTTTCACTTCCGAGTTGCACTTGTTTATTTCTTTTATCTTCTAACTCAAGACAAACTTTTTTTTGCAAAAATCACCACTCACGAATGTTATCGCTCGATCAAGCAAAACAGAAGGAAAAAAAAAACACCTCTTGAATCCGCAAAAAGTTTCTTTTACCATAATTAGGGGAGAAAATTTTACAAACGTGGAACTAAACTTGAAAACTAATACAGAATATTAAAAGTGTAATTTTCAAAGGCTTCAATTGATAAAGCGTATTTTGGTGTAGAGTGAATTTTAAAAAATTGATAAAAGCAAGTTTCAAAAAGCGCGCATTTTTAAAAGAAAGAAAAGTGTTTTAAAAGAGGCAAGTTTTGAGATGAGTTAGTTTGGAGTAATTTTTGGTAAATATGTTAATTAACTAGTCACAGAGATTTAATCCTGGGATGAAAATCCTGTTAGTAGGAGCACAGGCGAGCGATCACACGAAATTCAGGGAAACGAGCTTCTCGTGCAGAGAGTTCGCGGCGGTATGAAACAACTTAGTCCGCCGAATCTATTCGTGAGTCCGGGATGTAATGTGTTCGGACCAGTACGAGAGAAGCCGAACATTCGCGCGCCTGAATGCGAACCAACACTCCCTGCCTCCTCTCAACTGTCCTCCAGCTTGCCAAGTTGGAATAGAAACTGAAAAGGGGCGCGCGCGCGGATTTTCCCAGCGTCTCATATAATATAGATAGTGACGAGAACAGAGAATTCCCGCAGATCGGTTATCATCTGATCATCGAGTACCTTGTCTTTGCGCGTTCCCATGGAAGAAGCGTTTAATCTCTGTAACGTAAGTACTAGACGGATTATAATGGCAATTATAAATTCATTACAGGCTGTTTCCATTTCAAATCATACAGGCCGAATAAGTTCAAAATCATGTTTAAGATGATTTTTATTGTTTTTTTTTTTTTTTGTTCTCACTTTGACATTTTATTTTTTTTAGAAGAATGCAGGAATATACAATTAATCTTTTTCTTTTCCAATTTCTTTACACCGATGGTAAAACAATTCATTTGTAAGTAAAGCTGAAACGATGCCTAAACTGGCCGCTAGATTCAACATGTTCACAAATGGACGTTCACGTGTTAATATATATATAAAATAATACTTCGTACAGTCTGATCTATGGAAATAAATTCCAAAGACAAATATAAAACATTAGTTAACATATTACGAAACATTGTGTATTCTTGCAACCTTCAGAAATATGTCAGATTGGTTTCAGTTACAGTTAATACACTTTCAAATAAAAAAAAAACCTAGTCAAAGAAGATTACAATTAATTTTAAGGCCAGGTTACTCTGAACAATTTTGAAAAAATCGAAATTTTTTTTTTCATTAATTGCCACTGTATACTTTTAGAAATAGTATAGAATTAGTCCCGAAGATCAGCAAGACCGAGAAGCAGGTATAAAAGAGTGGGGAGCAAGGCACTTTGCTGATAGGGCCAACAACAGACGTGTTGATCGAGCTGAGCTAAAAGCTACAGAACCGTCTAAGGATCACAGAACTGCTTTAAGAAATGCAAGAATTCTTCAGAATGACGCTTACGAAGACGAGGAAGGAATTGTGTATGCAGCTGGAATGGATATGTAAGTAAAATTCACTTTTTTACGATTTTTTACGAATAAAAACTTTGAACTGATTTTTCTCCAAACCACGTTTTTTCGCATGGATGAATCTCTCATTTCAAAACTATTGCATTTATCGATATGAACCAAACGGCATTTTACTCTTTAGATGTCTGGCTATGGCCTCAAGCAGAACAAGAAATATTCATTATTATTTAAAAAAGCTATAAACAATTAAAAGTGAAAAAAAAAGTTTGAAAAAATTCAAAAGTCCGCCATTTTGTTTTTTTTTTCATTGAGAATGTTTCATTCTACTTGAGACTATAGCCAATTCGATACAGAACATGAAACCGTTTTGTTTTTTGCTTTCAGATAATTCTTTTCCATGAAATTATGTCATCCATCTAAGAAGTATATAACTTTTAGCAGCCATTTTCAAGACCGCCATTTTGAAAAAAAAAATAAAAAAATTTCAAGTAACTTCATGTATGTACTATCATATGTAAAAAAGTTTATTACTTAACATTTTTTGTATTATAAATAAAATGCATTGAAAAAAATCACGTTTTTTAGAGTAAGCTGGCCTTAAAGTCTGAATTGATTAAAGCTAATTTCAAATATAATCACAATTTTAGTTCTGTTTTACAGAAAATCTAAGAACACAAAAGCGGTGAAATCGGACACGAACAAACCTTTTCTTTCGGAAACAAAAAATGTCATATCTACGAAATTCTTATTATTGTCCGACAAACCACCAACAGCTGACAAAAGTCGTCAGCATACAAAAGGGGGGCATTTGTTACGATCGGACCCGTGACTTTATATTTTGTTGTTATTAAAAAATAATATTTTTAAAATGTTTATTTATTTAAACATTATTCATTTAAAAAAAGGAATCAAACATATATTTGTTAAATAAATGATCTTTTTAGGTCAAACAAATTTTCTTCATTTTTCATTGTGAAATGTAAACCATATCGCAAGATAGAAATTGGTTGAAACTGTCAACAATGCAAAATACGAATTAACCTAATTAATACACTTATAAAATGGATTTAAGTACATCTTATTATAAAGAGTCAAATAATCTAAACATTAACAACTTCTTTTTTCTTTTAATATTAATGGTCACAAACCTAAACAAAGAACCAAAGAATAAAAATTACACTTTCATTATTAAAAATTATATTATAAATTAAGAAACGCAAGGTGAAATGCTCTCAATTATTCATCGAGAATTGCATCAATAACAGAATTTTAAAATCACAGCGAATGAGCGAACTAATTTCATCAAGAATGATGAATAGTTCATCAGCAAAATTACGATGATTCAAAACATGAGTTAATAAAACGAATGAAGATTGATGAATTAAAAAGACGAGCTGATAAGTTTTTCTTGAGTGGATCAAGAAAACGATCCTTTAGGCGTATCATTTAAAGTTTTGCATTTAGATTATTTTGAAAGTGTAAGAAAATATTAATTAAGTATTAATATAATTATTGAGAATTTAAAAGAGTTTTTGAATAAAATAGAAACTGCAAAATAATAAAAATAGAATATTTTATAAAAAATAAAAGAAAAATACAAAGAATAAAAGAGAATAGAAGGAATTATAAGATGGAAATAATATATTAAAAGTGATTTAAATATATTGTCATTTAGTGACAATATTCCCCTGAAGGATTATAAAACCAATTTTGTGAGTATATTGATTATGTAAACACACACACATGACTATAAAGTTGTACCATTTAAATTGTTTGTTTTACCCTTACAACAATGAGACACGTATTTTTTTGTTTTGAGAATGTGTATTTTTATAAAATTTACAAATTTTGTCAAAAATATTTTTCAAATATTTCTGATTTTTTATTTTTTTTTACCCGAAAATCTAGACTTCGAGCCCGCCATTGGGGGGCATCGAAATCTAGTGCCGTGTCACCAACAGTATTTTTTGACAGAAAGTATTTTATGACCAAAAGTATTTTTTCCAAAAATTATTTTCCTGCAAAAAGTATTTGAAACAAAACTTTCTAAGCAACATAATTCTCTTAAAAAAACTATTATATTCTAATATATTTTATTAAACTCCACATCCAAAGAAATATTTTCCTATGTAAATATTGTCTTTTGGTAAAAAATGTATAAATCTAATTCTACTTTTTTAACCAATTTTATAATGACTGTAAATAAATTTAAGTTAAAAGTTGAACAAAGTTTTAATTTTAAAAAAATGTCATTAAACATTTTTTTTTAAATTTTTTTTACTATTTTAAATTTTTCTGATATTTTTTTAATTTTAAGGTTAAAACATATATTTAATCTGTCTCAAAAACATAAATATAAAAATAGATTAGACAAAATAAAAAAATAAAAACTTTTAAATATCGCATTTTTCTAAAAAATATCATATCTCCCGTTCATATTAATATTTTTAATCTAATAAGGCTAAGATTTTAACTTAGGTTAATACCTAAAAATCTGACAAATTTGATTTCAATCGGTCAAGCTGTTTCTGAGTGATGGTGGAACAAAATATTAAGGACATACAGATAGACAGACAGACAAAATTTTTTTATCGCCATTTTTAGAATCCTTGTTGTTAAAGATGACAACATATGACAAAAATTCTGAATTCGGAGCGATGTACAGACAAAAGTCTTATTTTATTAATATAAATATTTAAATTTAAGTTTAAATAATCTGAGTTAAATGTTAAAAAAAGAATTTAATTAAAAAAATGTCATTAAAAAATTTAAAAAATTTGTTTATAATTTTAAATCTGTCAGTTGTTTTCTCTAATTCTACTTTTTCAACCATTTTTATAATGACTTTAAATAAATTTAAGATAAAAGTTGAAAAAAAATTTAATTTAAAAAAAATTTCGTTAAAAAAATTGTTTTTTTAATTTTTTTTCCAATTAAGAATTTTGCGGATATTTTTTTTAAATCTAAGGTTAAAGTATGTATTTAATCTGTTTTAAAAACCGAAACAAAAATAGATTAGAAAAAATATATCAAAAAATGAAACATTTTAAATTTCGGATTTTACGAAAAAATGGCATATCTCCCGTTCATATTAATATTTTTTAATCTAATAAGGCCAAGATTTTAAGTTAGGCGAATACCCAAAAATCTGCAAAATTTAACTTTAATCGGTCAAGCCGTTTCTGAGTGATAGTGGAACAAACTATTGAGAACATACATACAGACGGACAAAATTTTGTTTATTGGCAATTTTGGAATCCTTGTTTTTCAAAATAACAATACAAGACAAAATTTTGAATTCGGAGCAATGTATAGACAAAAGTCTGATTTTATCAATATGGATATATATATATAATGTGTATTTTTATAATATCTACAACTTTTGTCAAAAATATTTTTCAAATACGTCTGATTTTTTATTTTTTTTGCCCCAAAAAACTTCTTTTCAAAAATTAATATTTTGCATTGTGTCACCTAAAATTAATTTTATTAATGTGTTTCTTAAAATTTATAGCAAAATATGTTGTAAGGAACATAGAATAATTAATGCAAAAAAGATTAGAAACGATCTAACAAAAAGTAAGTAAACTAAAAATATATGGGTTTTTCAATTTTTTTGAAAAATTATCATATTCCGTTCTAATTTAAAATTTTAAACTTTCTAAGCTTATAAACCTAACTTGAGTCAACACCTAATATTGCGCATTACATTGATAAAGCTTAACTATTTGAAACTAAATTTGGCAGAGTGTAAGGTCTTGACTCAAGTTAGGTTTATAAAACGGATTTGAGAAATATTAATGAGAACGGACGATACACCATTTTTTCGAAAAATTCAAAAAATCTAAAATTTGCAACTTATTTATTTTTTTATGAACTGTTGAAAAACTTTCTCTAATTGAGTATCACATATTTTTTCGCCTTATTTTAGAATATTTTTGCAAAAAATATCGTATAACGGAGATATATAAGTATAAAATTGTTCTCTGGAATAAAAAAATCGCAAAAATTATAATTATAACCAATTACTATAAAAGTTATACGCCACAAACGACTGATTCAATCTAAATAAAGTTTGGTGGTATATTAGGTACTGATTCAAGTTAGGTTTATAAGATTAGAAAGTTTAAAATTTTCAATTAGAACGGAATTTATGATAATTTTTCAAAAAAATTGAAAAACCCGTATATTTTTAGATTACTGACTTTTTGTTGGATACATTCTAATCTTCTTGCATTAATTTTTTTATGTTCCTTACAACATATTTTGCAATAAATTTTAAGAAATACATTATTAAAATTCATTTTAGGTGTCACAATGCAAAATATTAATTTTTGAAAATGAGTTTTTTTGGGCAAAAAAATAATAAATCAGAAATATTTGTTGCTGCTCGTTATCCCCCACTTTCCGGAAATAATTGTGTTAGTCGTAGATTGTCAATTTTGATTTGATTTTAATTAGTTGTGTAGATTGATTAGTTTAATTAATCTATTATTTTTGTTATTTTGTTTAGTTATTTGTCGATAAAATAATTTTGCGCTAGGGTATTATGTAGTTATTTGTCTAATTCTATTAATTTAAATTCATTTAAATGTTGAAGTTTAAACATTAAACATTAAAAATGCTTTAAAGTGCATAAGACTGTGAATCATTTCAAAGGCTTCGTAATTACCAAGCTTCATCAAAATCGATGGGGGATCTTATTCGAAACTTTATCTACCGTTTTGTATAAAATAATTGAAATAAAAAAAATAAATTTCCATACACGTCAATATTGAGTAGAGTTAAGGTATTCCCCTAATGGTATATATACGTAAAAAATCTTCTACTTTAACGGGCTCCTTTTGTTTTTTTGTTTCAGACGTTTCAACTCTCCAAATGTCGTCATTAGTGCAGCAGAGGGGAAAGGTTTGTTTCGAACCCTTGAAAAACGGTTTATAAATCGCACAAAATTTGGTATTTTAATCTTCTAAAAGTTTGGGGATTTTTGATTTTAGAGGGAACTTAATGTATAACTTTATAAAAATTTGTTTTATCTATTTTTTTTATTTCTTAAAGTTTGAAAAAGATCAATGCATTATTTTTTATTTAAGAAATTGCCGAAATTTTTGACCTCATATTTGTCGAATATAACTGGATTTGTACCTACAAGTTCTTCATTTATTGCAGACAAAGGTAAAAATTTCTGTGTGTTTTTTTTTCTTTAATTAAATCTTAAATGAAAATTTTTAATATTCGTTTGAAGAATGGAAAAATAACAGTTATTGAAAAATTCTGTATGTTTTTTAAAATGAAAATATAACTGAAAATTGTCAATATTCAATTAAAAATGAGAAAAAATTGAAAAAAATCCAGAAATAGTGTATTTTAATGGCTCTTAGTTTAAACAAAGTCTTATTGATATGAAGTACTTTCTCTAAAATTGATTGTCAGGATGCTGAGAATCCGATTGGTCAAAAAACAATGTTGCTCACACAGCAATTTATGTTGACTGACAGAACAGCGGATATAGAGAAACGCGTATGATATATTAATTAGTTCACTCTAATCAATCACTAGAGCGAGCGCAGTTTCATCAAAATGTGGATTTCTAATTTTTTTTACGTATTTTGATTTGGCAGGAGACTGACAGCAATACGAGAGACAAAAGTTGCGAGAGAATATTTTCTGAATAAAACATAGAGGGATGCCATAATCATTTAAACAATAGTAAAATGAAACCATTGAAAATTACCTACTATTATAAAGTAATATTTTTTTTATTATTTTTCTTTTTAAATAGGAATTAGTCAGAAGACCGAAAAACCTACACTTCTACCCATTAACGCCTGAGAGGACACAAAGTTCACCAAAATTATAAGGCTATATCTTGTCAAAAAAAATTTTTTTTTTAATTTAAAACAAACAGTTTTCAACATAAAATTTATCGTTCTTTCAGATTCTGTTATCAAAATTAGTTTATAATAAACATGTGAAAAGTTATAAACAATTATTAAAAAAAAACACGATTTTTTTCTCAAAAAAGATTTTGCTATCAATATTTCCATGTAGAACAATAAAAGAAATTGAGTTAAAGCATTAAAATATCATGTCTTTAGGTTCTCAGCTGTTATTCTGGCATGACTAAATAGGTGGGAATTATTTTTTATTTTTTAGGTTAAAGGCGTTTACGACCTGAAATTTTGCGTTATGTCATTAAAAAATTTTTTTTCGACATAGAATCGACAAAATTTGTTTTCTAGTTAGCTACTTTGCGATACAGGTTATAATTGAACTTGCGAAAAATCTAATAAAAAGTCGTAAGTTGAAGACATCTGAATCTAAAATTTTATAATTGTTATTTGATCGTCAAAGATCCAGTGTGCCATTTATGATTATAAGTTGAGCCTTTTGAGAGTCTAGTATAACTGGGTACATTTTCGATCTCAACTAGTCTTGTCTCATTACCACTCCATTTTCCAAGAAAGTTCATCAAGGCTTTTCCTAATGACAAATTTACTCTTCCTGCATTTATACCTTCTACATTTACTCCTATGATTTTCGCTGCTTCTATAATCGTTACTTAAAGTAAGACAAAATCCGGTAAGGTATATAGATATGATTGAACATGCAACTAAAACAGATTAAACAATTCTTTCCTTAACTAAATCAGCTTGTATTCGAATTAAAAGTTAGACTGAAGTTAATATTTATTGATAGTAGAACTTCCAAAGCTCGTTACGTGCGTCAAATCGCTTTCTGCATTTCTAAGGATGACACGTTCAAAAAAGATTTTAATACTATTTTTCTTCTTTCTCCATGTTACTGACTTTTATTTATATCCAATAATTAGTTTTTTTAATTTATTCATTTAGCAAGAGACTGTTAAACAATTTTATAAAAAGCCTATCTCCAGCTACCTGCTATCTTAGTATACCTACCTTTCTTATCTCTCTATCTTAAGATACCTACAATCTTTGTCTCTCTATACCGTAACGGACAAACAGCGTAACAGCTAAAAGCGTAACAGACCTATAGCTGGCTGATTTCTTATATAGGATTCGAGTATATTATAAGTATCTGGCAATTTTAATTACATGTATGTATTATAATAATAAAAATTGTTTTACTTATATGGCTTTTCATGTTTTTCAAGTTTTGAAGTCAGGACCAATATTTTTCAATCGTGGAGCTATAAAGTACCCAAGGTAAGTTAGATTTTTTTTTCTTACATCTTTCATTCGTTTCATAAAATAGACGATATACATATAACTTTATACTTCTTCTTAAAATAATAAGTAATAAAATTTTTCATGCGGGCGTACACATATTGAATACCTCACATTTTTAGGAGATTCCACAAAATAGTTATAAGCTCAGAAAGATAGTGACATTTTTTAACAAGTACAAATTATTCAAATTAGAGTATCATTTTAAAATAATCAATTTTTTATAATAGATCCATCTTTGCTACGTTTAGAATAAAGTGGTTTATATAAAACAATTAGAAACTGCATGAACAAAAATGATCACGAATTTAATAAACAATTTTCCATAGTCTTATTAAAAATTTGCTTTTTATAGTTTGGAAAATCTGATTAAATGTAACATCCTCTCAACAACTTCTTTTTAAACAAAATAAAAATTGTTTATAAATTAATGGATAAATTTAATGATACTTTGACGAATAAAAAAAAATCTGTAAAAAATAAAAAAAAAGTATGTTTGGACCATTTATCTTTAAATGAGTTACTATCATTATTGTTATAATTTATGGGATGGTTTTTAAAGCACCCTAATTGGGGGCCAATTTGGAAAAAATTAATATTTCTTTCTTGTTTCATAAGGTTTGTATTATATACTTTCTAAAGTTTCTTATAGTTTTAAGTTATTCAGATGATGTTTTTTTTAGATTTTTGTTTATTTTTTAAAAATGTGCACTTTACCAACCTATTTTTCAGCCACCCTAGTATGCATATTAGGAATAAAATCTAATAAATATAAATGTATAAATTTCAGACAGCATTTGGTTCCAGATCGAAACGTTGATATTGAAAAAAATCGAGTACAGTTAAAAATGTTAACTGCCACTTCCTGACACATGTAATTGCAGTTGATTCTGGTAACAAGTGACTGCAAATTCTTTCGCCGTAACAGACGAAGGGAGGGGGTGTGAAAATAAAAATAAAATAGCCTGACGTAGTTTATCAACATCCTTTTATTATTATGTTTTTTTTATTTATCATTTTTTATCTTTTATTACTTATTGTACACTATATTTTGATTCTTGAGGATTGATTTTCAAATAATTTGTCAATGAAGTTATTATATTGGAAACTTTTTAAAGTTAATACTTTTTTTATAATCTGACATTTACTATTTGAGAAAGGATTCTTAAGGTTGTTGCTTGTCCTACGCATGGTTTGATCATGATAACGACAAATGTCATGAAGATTATTTTTAACCTTGATTGTGATATTAAATTTATTTCTTTTCACTCAATTACTAAAAGTAAAACTCTTGTCATTAAGAAACAAATTTAAATTCTCGGTTAAAATTATTTATCTTTATATATTATGATGCATTTTTCCAGATTATGTTTGATGTTTAATAATGTCTAAAAATTTAATTTTTAATATTCCATCAAGTAAACATTATAAAAACAAAACCCGGATGCCAAGTTATTTTAATGAAAAATAACTAAACAAAAATAATAGTAAAATAAAAGACTAATTAACTAATCAAATGATTCTAACCTTTAATTGAAATATAATAAAGCCACGACTAACTCATAATCCGGAGAATAGGGAGTAAGGATCAGCAACAAACTAAGAATTTAAATTAAACCACAACATAACAAATTTATTAAATTGAAACTATTTCAAAGGTTACAAAAAATCAAAAATAGCCGGCCGCATGAAACGGCCATTTAGAAAAATACGCGTGATGAACACTGACTCTAAATTTAATGTCTATTATTGGAGATCGACTCCATCACAGAAAAACAAATAAATTGTTAACATAGGAGCTCACCTGGGCAGACACAATTGACACGAAAGGAGCCCCGTCAGTAGTATTAATTACATCTTTACAAAGAAAGTTTTACACTTTAATAATACCGACTCCAACATTTACAAAAAGTGAATAGTTTATTTAATGAGCTTACCTAGAAGAGGTCTTCGTCCTCTAATTGAACCTCGTCCCGACATGAGTTTTATAAAATTTAATTGTTGTCTTTAATTGTTTGAGAATATGCCTTTTAGTCTCACACCAGAACTGGAAAGACGACAGACTGAACGTGCCGTTGTCAAGCCAAATTTCTACGCACAATCACCACCTGGCGCAAGAAGCCAGGGACACAATAGCTGAAAGTTTTTGAGTTACGCTGACATCCGTCGCCGTTACGTAGCAACTGCGAGTGACCGAACTCTGTCGCGCGGCGAGGTAGCGTCCTTGTCCGCCCATCCCAGTATCTCGACCGTCTGCTGCTACTTTGACAGCTTAGTAAACAAACCCCGTCGACATCATCTTTTGGTCTTGGCACTCTTGTCAGGACAGGACTCACATCCGTACCTAGTACCAGGACAACCCCACGATGAAGGACTCGACCTCAGAGACAACGACGTTCCTCAGTGCAACTTCTAAGAGAATTAAAAATGAAGAAATCTCCACTTATTCATGTGGTAGCGAGTCGGTGTTTATACAAAGTAAAACAGATGTTTGTAAACAAGATGCTGTTATTATTGTCAACAATACAACAATTTCGGATTAGCAAGTTGACAATTTATTAAGTTGTAAACTTAATAAGAATAAATAATTGAAATAAAATAAACAAAGCTTTAAATTAAATATAAATCAAATTAAATAACACAATTGAAAAATAAATTTAATAAACTTTCTTTGATTTCAGAGTACAAGCTCAAAATAATAAGGCACAAGTCGTCAAGCTTACACCCGACTGTACAACAGTTGAAATGAAATAGATTTCAGACTGGTGTTTATTAATTTTTTTAAAAGTTAATTTGAAAACATTGTGCTAGGTAACATTTTACCTTGTCACAGTACATAAATAATACTGACCTATTTTCTTTATCTGTATAAATTAGTAATTCGTCTGATAAATAATAATTGAAATCCTTTGCAAACAATTCTGAACAATCAAAATTAATTAGTAGGTGTAAAATTTCTTGACATTGTTCTTTATTAAAAATGAGCTTGAATTGAACACGAAACATTTCTCGAGCTCTTTTGGACTGAACAATTTCTTTTGCTGTAATGATGAAAAACTACCACGCAATCGGAAAATTTAGAGCGAATAAAAACAAACTTTTATTTTTTAAGACAATAATTTAAGAGTATCGTGACAACTAACTATTTTAATAAATTTCGTGTATACACCTTTGTTGAAACTTAACAAGATATAATATTATTGCAGAAATTTTTTATACTTACACATTTTTTTCAAGCTCACAATCAATATTAGAGCAATTTTAAATCCAAGAAATTAGAAAATATTGGAATTTGTACAAAAACGAAAACATTTTTATACTTATTCTTTAAAATCAATGAAAATATGTGAGAATTTTTAACAACTGATAAAACTTCATAAAAGTAGTGAATAACTTTTGTACCTCCCCATCTACATATTATCTACTTTCCGTTAAGTTTCCGGAATTTTAAAAAGAATTTCGATTTTCTAGACATAGTTTTAAAATCATGTATTAAGCAGAAAAGTTTCCTTTAAATTTGCGTGCAGATACATTAAATTAGTAAAATTTCTATTTTATATACCTAAATAGAGATGTTAGATTTTTACGTGAAAACATTTTTTTTCATCTAAAAATTTTATAAAAAATTTTTATCGAATGATACAGTTTGCCTCTAAACTTTTCCGATGAAAATTCTACATAAAATTCTTCTATTCTACGTACCCCACGCATACACATATGCAAACAATTTAATTAACATATATACATCCAGACGTTCGATCAGGAATTTATATGATAAAATTTCAGATAAAAAAAAGTCGGCGAAGCATTAAAATAATTTTTAATTTAGAAGTTATGAAAGATTCCTGTACTCAGAAATTTAAGATGACTAAATATAACCACTTTTTAATTAAAAATATAACCGCAAAAGGTTGTCGATAAAGCACTTGCAAAACACTTTGTTGATTGTAACCAAAAAATTATTGGAAAGGCTACTTTTAACATTCGAGTCCAATTGTGAAAGCAGCGCTTTCTTTTTTATTTTGATCTTCGTCCCTTTAACAGAAATATTACAACAACTTGGTTAGAGGTTTATTTTCATAATGCTGGTGTAAATGAAAAAGATTTTTTTAAAACAAAAATAACTTCAAATGCGATAAGGTTTCCACATAGCACTACGAATTTCCTGAAATTTTCTTTAATATTAGTCGACGTTTCTCGAATATTCATACCTAATATTCAAGGAATTTTCGTAAAGGCATTAAAATGGCCGCTTATAGGAATATTGGACGCAAAAGTTCCTTGAAAATGTCTTTCTAATTTTCTGGAAATTTCCGCGTCTGTAGAATTCTAAAGAATTAAAAACTTTTGCGGCTTGGTACTCAAGCTGCAGAAACCAAGTTCAACCAGTGCGCATCATGTAAAATAAATATACGAATAACATGAATAGAGTAAAGCGAGGAAAGATGGATAATTTTTTCTGTTTTTTTTTCTACAGCCGAGAATTTGTGAAAAAATCAATTTTGAACACGTGTAAGTTTTAGGTTCCATGCGACTCTCGTTCTTAAGCGCGGGGCGAAATTGACTACTTAAAATAGAGGTAAATCCTTCCATATTATTTTATTTAAAAAACCAATAAATGATCTTGGGAATGTAAAATTGAATAAAACTTCAACAGTTACGTCAAATTAGCATAGCGACGTTTCCTTGGCTAGGTTTGCCAACCTCTTTAGGCTAAAATATTGATTTAAAATTGTTAAGTTCAAACTTCACTAACTAAATAGTTTACAAACATGTTTCAAAATTTTTTTGAACTAATTAATAAATAACAAACATGTTTACCTTCACACACACAACAAATAAACTTCCGTCACTCTACGTCAAAAAATTCGTTAAACATTAAAATTAAGTTCGTTAAAATTATTTTAATCTCGTTACATGTTTTAAAGACAACCATCCTTAGTCGACGAAAAGTGACTACTGAAGATTGATTTTAGAAGAAATTGACTAATAGTACGCCGGAGCACAGGACCGCTGAAGCCATGAAGAGCCCTGTAGCTCGAGAGAGGGTTGTCGAGTTCGCCGCCAGAGAACTCAGATCTCGCCACGAAAAGATCGCCCACTATCGAGTTAGAGAGTTTAGGCTATAATTGTTCTGGCATGCTCCAACTTGAGGCTATGATGTCTAAGAGTCAGCTGAAGAATCTACATTGGAGGAGACATTGGAGGTACCTACAGTCCTGAGGAAGTAGGAGTGCCTATCGACAAACGTGATCCTAAAAACACGAGGAGCAGTGGTGAGTAATCCTGATATAGTTTTCTTCGCCGGGAGGCAAAAACTATACCATCCAAATAATTACTTCCTAGTGTACGCCGGAAGGCTGCTGGGAACAACTAACGCCATCCCGACAACTCCCACAAAGCCTTGAGTATTTTTTCCGAACTGCCATAGAGTCGCGAGTGTTACCTTAGAGTCAGGGCAGCATAATTTGAAGTCTACTTACTTGTGATGATCGATGAGTTGTCTTTGCATCCACTGTTCGCGCCACGTCGCTAAAAAAGAAAGGAGTCTTGTTACTAAAGACAATAAGCTAATGCTTTATTTACCCGTGATGATTGCTGAGCCGTCTTTTCACAAATGTTTGCGCCACGCTGCAGAAAGAAGAATTTAATTAGTTTCCCACCAGAAGCAATAAACCAATTTTACTGCGAAATAAAATAGAGAAAATGACTTGCTTAACCTGAGAAAAATTATATTTCAATCCACATTTTTTTATGTCCTTTTAAAATACATTTTATAGAATTATGCAAATTCCAAAACATTCACATCACCACCAACCACTTCGATTTTCTTTTTCTTTGCAGTGGGAATACAATGCCAGAGAAAAAGAGCGAATCTTCAAGGCATCTTACATTTCTTATGTATCGAATCCGTTATAGAATACCTCAGAGAAAGCTATTTTGTAGAAAACAAATCTAACCGAAATGGAATTTTATTAGATCTCACCAACGACACCTTGAGTTGGCTCTCAAATTTTTTTGATTTTATTCGTCAAATGTCTTTTTTATTCTCAAAAGAATATAAAATAGCGTGAAAGTGTTAAATAATGCAAAACTTTGAATTGTCGAAAAATCCTGTTTAAAATGTAAAGTATTGTGCTTGAGCTCTGCCACAATGACAACATGAACCCCAGCTAATAGTAGAATAGATGTCGATCTGTCGAAGTGAATACAGTCATCGTATCTCGCGCCTTGTCATTGTTCACGAAATCTATGGTCGGTTGGCTCTGTCTTTGTACTCAGGATAACCGGAGACCCAACCAACCAACAATGCTCGCCTTTGTACTCATGTGGTCAATTAGTTCATACGTTGCACACGCGTTCACCAGGGGACAAACATTGAAAGATTCAAACGTACGTCTTGTTCGTTACTCTTCTCTCAATTCAGTGACTTTGTAGTAATGTAGTATATTGAAACCATGTGGAACTCAATTAGTTTTACGCAATAAGTGTACTGTTAGTTGAACAGCACGTTGCTGTATGACAAATATGGCATTCTTGTAGGCTTCAGATATTATGGAACATTAAATATCGTATAATTGCTTGACTATTATGACTTATGTAAAAACCTACCTCTGTTACGTCAAAATATATATCTGACGTCTTTTTATCAACTAATAACTTTATCATTTGAATTGTGCTCAGGTTATATTAATTTCTGGTTGTTTAAAATTCCTTCTGGGAAAAAAATGAAAGCACCGTGGAAAAACTAAACAATAAAAAAACATGCTTTATCTCATTTTAAAGATAAAAAGAAACTTAACCTTCGGAACGCTGAATTTTGAGATGAATTGCATATCGGTCCTTTTTTTCTCTCAAGATAAAAAGTAAATGGGGGTAAAACTTGTACCCAGTAAATTTATGATGCCTAGACTAGTAAAGAGTTTTTACAAGCACCCGACCCCTAAAATCAACAAAGATTCTAAAAAGAGAAACTTTCCTTAAGTGCCTGAAAACCTTGAAAAAAATGAATTCTTTTGTATTCAGTTTTAGCCTATTTCGTCCAGACGGAAATTCAGGCGCCAGAAACTAATAAAGATTGTAAATTTTGTATAGAACAACAAATATTTTAAGTTCAAGCAGAGACTTGCGTTATCTCCTGACTAGCTTCGGGCCTTACTTAAACAATTGTTTTAAGATTCTTTTAGGAAGAAAAGCAATTAAGTAATGAAGTTCTAATACATTACCTAAATTATACTCTAGAAAACTAGAATTTCATATTAAACATTTAGATCGAATTCTTAACAATATTTATTTCTAATTAGTCGATTGATCTTAATAGTTTAGCATTAAATTTCAATTACCAATGTTCTAGTTTATGTTATTCGATAATTAATAGTATAACATTGAAAATAATAATTGTAAAATAATTGAAAGTTTATTTGATGGACTTTCAATAAACCTATTCATTTTGAACTTATGAATTGTTAATTAATCAAAAGCGAAAAGTTAATTAACAATTCAAAAGTAATACTAATAATTGCAAATCAAAAATAACATTCCAGAGTTGATTGAATATAATTTAACGAACTTTTAATGAACATTTTATAAATTTGAATAAATACATTGTTAATTAATAAATAGCAAAAATAAATTAACTATTCAAACACAAAATGATAATTGAACAACAATTTTCGATGGATGAAACATAATGTAATGTACTTTTGATGAACATTCTTGAATTGTTAAAATTTGTTTTATTTAATCAATAGCAATGATTTAATAATATCTCAAAATGTAACATCATAATTGTAAAAAAAATTGGAAATTGATTATTAATGATAAATTGAACTTTTAATGCATTTCTAATAAATAATAGGAGTAAATTGGGAATTCCCAATAGCAAAAATTGATTTTTGATTAAAACACAAAAATAATAATAATAAACAGTTAAGAGTTGGTTGTAGGCAGATTTACTAATAAAAATGTTTATTTTCTTTACGCATACGTGCAAAATTCTCGATTGGCAATCGTTCGAAGCTTTTTTTTAATTAAATTTGTAATATTTAACAATAAAATAACTTGGAGCGTAGAGTTTTACTTTGTTATTTATTATTATTTGCTTACTTTTTTAACTTTGAAATTAGTTTAATTGAAATTTAAGCATAAAATAATCAAAATAGATCAAAATATTATATATTACCATGATTTATACACTAAAATAAAATTCATTTATACTTTGATTATGCTTTTGAAACGATGCTGTTATGGTCTGATCAAACTTTGAAAACATTTCACTTGTTGACAAATTTTTATTAATGGAATAGATATTATCAGGAAGAATTAGTCGGTATAACTGAGGACTTGTAACACTCTTTTCTGTTTTTAACTAATTTTTTATTTATTTTTATTATTTTTATCTTTAATTTGTTTTAATAACCACGCCAAGTAATTTTAAACTGACCAAAGCAAAGAGAGGATCAATGACTAAACCTGAAATTTAATATTACTTTAAGCTTATACAATTTATAACGACGTAGAGAGGTTGATAAGGAGCAGCACCTACAGTTCAGTTCTATATTACTAACATATTTATTTAAATTATTATTTATCAAAGACTCATGGCAGAAATGTAATATAAACACAAAGTAAAACTCTTTAGCACAGTATTTACACGAAAAACTATTATATTTTCATAAATAATAACAAAAGCTGGCGCATGTAAAAGATATGAAATTTGAATTTATATTTTGAAGCTCAGAAACGGTCAAAATTGATGGAATTGGTCTTATTTCATAGATACATTAAGAAATACATCATAAATACTGATTCAAATAAGTTTAAAAAAATCTGACGAAAATCATTCCAAGCTATAAATACCTTAAGACTTGCAACTTTTTTTAATTTTTGCAATTTTTATTTGTAATATGTAACCAAAAGTTAACAATAATTTTAAAATTTATTCATAATAATTGAATGGTGAATTTTGAAAAGGGCTCAGCTGAATTTTTTGAAATTTTACAGAAGACACAAAAAACTGTTTATTTTAAACAGCTTTAATTAAAAGAGTCTAGCTTTTTTTCATAATAACTGAATGCTATGTTATATGAGATAATAATTAAATAATTGTACCAAATGACAATGGGTTTGAAAAAATTCATGTTATAGTTGTCAGAGTTGAGCGCTTTTAAAATATTTTAATATTATTATTTTTTTTTTAATAATAAAAATACTTTAATAAGGCATTTTATTATGAAGAAACAATTTATTTGTTTTTTTTTAATTTTAAATTGTAATACATTTTTTTCAACTCAAAAACAATTCAACATTAAAAAAAAAAAAACTTTTTTTCTAAGAAATGAAAATCCACCGAGATGCTTTACTAGTAAAATACCCTGTTTTTTGTTTCCAGAATCTTCAAATTTTTTGTCAACCTGGAAAAAAGCATTTACTTTTATGTATTGAAATATAAAATGAGTAGGGATTTCGCAGGGGTCACCATAATTTTTAAAGAGTATTCTGATTTTATTCAAACTTTATGTTTTTATATTGAAGACTCCTCAAAAAAATGCAAGACGGAAATCAGATTCCGTAAGTTCTCACAATTTGAAATGTGTTTCTCAAGCATAAATGCCATTTATTTCTTACATGGTTTATTGTTTATGTTTTAAACACAACAATTCGTACATTAGTCACTGTACAGAAATTTGGAAAGTTTTTAGAAAACAAAATAGTCTATATATGCTAAATTGTGCAAATTATAAATAACCTAATTACTCTCATAAAAGAGCAATAAACAAAGGATCAATATACACGGTGAGTTTTAACCAACTTCAACCTAAAGGTTCTCCCACTACAAATGTTTTTGCAGATATTGAATGTGGACACTTTTCTAAGAATTTTGCAAAAAAAACCAAAATCTTTCATCGAGCCGTTTTTGAGAAAATTGATTTTTTAGGTTAACAAATTTAATTTTTGGACTTTTGTTTAAAGTATATGCATGGGCGCAACAAAATAAAACTCAGTTTTAATTTGGACACTTTCCTGAGTACGTTGCAAAAAAAGTAATACTAAAGACACTTTCATTCAGCCATTTTTGAGAAAATCAGTCGTTTAGGTTAAAAAACTTAATTTTTGAATTTTTAATTAAAGTATGTCTAATATCGTTACAATAAATAATATTTAAACTTTATTTTTGAAAAAAAATATTGCGTGGGCCGTATTCTTTTTTCTTTATAGAAGATTACTGAAAAAAAAGTTTTAATTCATTGAAGTGCCACCTTTATATTCGAATTTAATTGCTTTTGTCCTATTTAATTTTTATGCCCGACCCTCTAGGTAACTTGCACAAAAATTGAAAGGGACAAAAACAATTAAATTCAAAGGTAAAAATCGCACTTCAATGATTAAAATTTTTTTTTCAGTAATTTTCTATAAAGAAAAAAGATTACGGCCCACGCAATACTTTTATTTTAAAAATAAAGTTTTAGTATTAATTATTTTAACGATATTACACATACTTTCAACAAAAATACAAAAATTAAATTTTTTAACCTATACGATTGATTTTTTCAGAAATGGCTGCATGAAAGTGTTTTTAGTATTACTTTTTTCTGCAACGTACTTAGGAAAGTGCATAAATTCAAACTGAGTTTTAATTTATTGCGTCAATGCATATACTTCAAATACAAAGTTCAAAAATTAAATTTGTTAATCTAAAAAATCGATTTTCTCAAAAACGGCTCGATGAAAGATTTTGGTTTTTTTTGCAAAACTCTTAAAAAAGTGTCCACATTCAATATCTGCAAAAACATTTGTAGTGGGAGAACCTTTAGGTTAAAGTTGGTTAAAACTCACCGTGTATATTGGCACATACAATTTTTGTGTTTCAACTGTACTTCAGTATTATTTTTTATTTGTAATTTTTTTTTTATTGTAAGTGTATTTTTTCATTTAAATGTATTTTTCCTTATAATAATACACAGCATTACCATCACTTGTTTTGGTTTTACTGCAGCAATTTTACCTGCGAAACATATTTCTCATGCAGCAGTTAAAATTCATCCACAATTCATGAGTTTGCGTGAAATTAAATTATAATTGAAATCGCTTATTGAAAATGGTTCCACGAATCCCACTGATTGTGACCTGTACTATTTTTTTTGAACTGATATATATTTTCAAAAATTTGTCGCTTTATTATGAATAAATGATTTAAAATCATATTTTAAGAATAATATTGCTCATTTTTTTATATTTTTTTAATATTCTCTTTTTTTCGTTAAAAAAAACTATACTAAACAATTATTATTAAAGAGAAGTAATAGATCAATTTTGACAATGAGCAAATATATTATTTGATTTAAATCAATTTTTTTTTTTAATTAATCTTCAGAAGATTTTGTCGGGCAACTATTTTCTAATTCAAGAAATATTTATTTAAATGTATATTTATTGATAGTAAAACAAATACATATTTATCAAATAATTTTTTATCAGTGTATCTATCGGACCTGTACAATATTTTATGGTTCTGGGAGGAATACCCTTGAGGTCCATTTTCGGTGATACACGGAGAGGCAACAGAGATACTTTTATATTATGGGATGGGATTTTTTGTACCTCAAGGCGTAGCGTCACGAGCTTTCCATACTATCATCGCACTCAAAAACTTATTACTTACATGCATTGCATTTATCGATCGACAATATAATGCTTTTAAAGAATTTTCTTCTTCGACCCTAAAAAAAAAAGAATCTGGACAAAGCATCTTACAGATGACAATTTTTTTGCTTTCTAATAAATCTATTTAATGGAATTATACAACAATTAAGGTAATAAATAAAAATGATTTGTTTATTAAAAAATAAGAGATCAATAATTCAGAAGTAAACTATTAATTAAATCTTCTTGGTTAATAGAATGGAAAGACGAGGAGGCATTTGATAATTGAGAAAAATTAATTAATATTACAATGCGAGCCAATAGATCTCAAAAGCCGTTTCTGCCCATTACGCTGTGAGCACAGGTGTTAACAAATTGGGATGAGTGGCCAAGCTCGTCGAAATATTCTAACTTGTTATTGCAATTACAGAATTATCTCTGCACAGTCTGTGCTTCCATTTAAGCCAATAAAAGTTACTTTCAATGAAATTCCATTCTACTCATAGGCAAGATATTTCCCGCTAGGACTGGGGAATTAATATAATAAACGGCGTCAAAGTACTTTGGTGCATTGTTCGCACTTGAGCGAAGCACACTTTAAAAAGCTTTAAGCCTGTTGATATCAAAAAATTTACGCGACAATGCTTTAGAGTTTTTAAATACCTAGTAGAATGCCTGGCATAAAATATATTTTACGATCGTAAAGATACCTTTATAACGTGTCGCGTCAGGACTGTTAAAAGGTGACAATTTGCTGGTTCAAAGAAAAAATTTCATTTGATACTTTTGTCCTAGAATTACTTAACGGGAAGAGCCTTTTTCATCCCATAAAATACTTCGCTAACGTGAAAAATAAAACTGACTTTTACAACCTGATTCTTTCTAATAACAATATGTTTTGTATAGATATTTTCCCCTATTGATACTTGAGGTATTTTAGCGCTTGACTTCTGCCCCGCCACCACTAAATCTGATTCACACTTCTTGGTCGATTGCCGCTCGATCTTTCCATCCACGGGTAATGCGACTTTGTGAACTTTAAAATGTGTGTTAGACATGATGAATGGTAGTGTTGCACAAAAAACTCGCAGCGCTTTAGTTGAATTAAATATAGTTTATTCTTATTACAAACTGCGAATACGTCACAATTGTACACCCGGTATATATATACATATACAGAATTGAACATATAATTTAAAAAATCGGTGGAAAATGCACGGGAGAACGCGCACGATGGTCAATGCATAAGAGTCATAACGGGACTGAGCTGCTTCATCACGCAAGGCCCTCGCTGACTGAAAAAAGGGGTGGGAGAACTCCTGCCAACGATCCAAGCTCCATCTTGTAGAGAGAGAAAGAGGGCAGGCACGGCCACAGAATATGGGAAAACTCACCTCAATAGGAATCTTAAACTCAATTAGAGATTTTATGACAGATTATAAACAACCCATTTAAATCATGCGAAAAATCCTTCTTATAGTTTTAAACAATGTGATTTGTGAGATCGACACCGTGGCGCATGTATCGCAGCACATGAACTTGTCGACGACGCGTCCTCGCGGTCGTCGTATTCTGAACTGATGTGTTCGACCGTTTGGTCGTATATTGTTTAATACTTAGTTGGAAACTTTTTTGTAAAGATGTAAAAAATAAGTTCCGGGGCTCTATTCGTGGACATTGTGCCCTATCAGGTGAGCTCCATTATTAACATTTTTATTTTATTTGATGGAATCAGTTCTCCGACTATTTTGTTAAAAATAGAGTCAGTGTTCAGTGCGCGTACTTTCTAAGGGCCGTGCCATGCGGCCGACTATATTGTAATCCTTTCGATACATCTTAAATTAATAAATGTCGATTTTTAGTAAAACTTAAAATTAGTATTTGTGCTGCTCCTAACTTCCCACTCTCCGGAAAGTTAGTTATTCGTGGCTTATAGTTTACAATATTTTCTAATTTGATTAATTTCATTAGTCTATCGTTTTATTATTTTGTTGTTTAGTTATTTTTTAATAAAATAACTTGGCGCGAGATATCTATTTTTATATTGTTTATTTGTTTTTACTAAATATTAAGATTTTAAATAATTAAAAATGAAACATAAACATAATGTAAAAGAATGCGTCTTAGTAAATAAGTACTTAAATTACAAATCGATAGAGACAAAAAATAATTGCTGAGTTATGATACGCATGTCAAAAACAAATTTCGATAGTGTGACTGCAAAAAAGTCCACATTATGGCAAGCTGTATTAGCCTCTCTTAATATTCTGTTAAACGTAGAAAAAATTAATTTTCAATAATTAGTTTTCAAACAGAGCAGACTAAACAATTCATTTTTCCTCAATTTTTTTGAGGGCGCTTAAAAATCGATTCTGGAAAGGATAAGTGGGCAATCCACCAAACCGCCAATAACTTTGAATAAAAAAATCATATCAGCAATAGAGAAACGTGAAGCCAATGGGAAAATCCGGAATTGTGTTTCAAGATCAGAATAATCGTGAGAAAATTTATCATAATTTTATTCTGGACTTGTTCTTGTTCAATCATAGGGACATCATAATAGAGTCCATATTACCGAAACTTACTCTAAGTGTGATCTCACTAAAGCAAAGTATTTAAGTTTTTTTAAAAATTGAAAATCAAAACTGAGCATTTAACAATTTATGTTCTAGATTGTAAAAATTAAACACAATTTTAATTTTTTTAATTCCTCATCAGAAAGTTTATACGTCTTTTAACAGAAGTGATTAGTAATTAAATATTGCTATATTTTTCATTAAAGTTATGTGTTTTTCTAACTTTACTATTTACCAATACATATATTTGTAAAAATCCGCGCGCCTCAGTAAGCAGGTTATTTTTTAGTTAGACGCGCGCTACGACCGTTAAAAGTTGCCTCCGCGCAGGGTTCTAATATATATATATATTTATTTATTTTTGGTGGAAATTATTTTAAACTGAATTTCCGATGGTATTGGAGGTCGAAGATAAATTACACGCAGAAGTTTTATCTCTGCACAATTTCTGCAAATCGTTAGCCGTAACAGTCATAGTACCTTAATGGGTGTAATCATGGTTCGTGTAGAGCCGCACTGATTACAAGAATCGTATTTCGCTCGAAAAGTTCATTAAAGGCAGCGTAGCACAGCTTTCCTGAAACAATCTCGAAGGTGTGTAGAAATGAGGCCAAAGAGACTTCAATGAATGCTTATTGTAAATTTATTTCGAAAAACCTTTGACATTATCAGAGAAAAGGCAGAAAGACAGAATAGTAAAGAACTTTGTGAAACAAAGTTGGAATGCATGTGAGAATGAAACTAGAGGATGGTCCTTTTTAATCAATTTGTCCTTTTCCAATCACTCTTTTAGAGCTCTGTAGAGAACTATCCGCCCTTTCTTGTTAAATCTGTAACTATTTTCCTACACTCGCCTGCATTACGAGGAGTATTGGAAAATTAATTTTATTCAAGAACTTAATGGACTCGATACTATTTCAATGCGGAAACTTGTTTATTTCGAGTCAACAAAATTTATAATGGAGCAATATTGTTTCAATTTATAGGTGCACTTCATTCATCATTGCTTTTCAGCTCAAACTCGTAATTTACTGCAATGCATTAAAACGTCCATTAAATCTATTAAATCTTTTTCAATCGATTTTCTTTACAAAAGAATACCATTTTTTATTCAAAATGATTTCGTATAATTTTACGCTGTCTCGCGTTCGGACTCGGATAATATTCTTTCTCCATGCAATTCTCGTTTTAACTTTTTAATTTTTGCACGTGGACTTATTCTTTTTTCTGTGCTAACGGACAGCAATAATGATAAATATGGAAAGTAAAGAACGACGTTTATTTATGAGAATTCTGGAAATGACTTTTTAAATATAAAAAATGATGTTTTTTATCTGTACAAAATTCGAATACTATTTGCTGTTAACTGTCCTTTTTTCTCGGTTAAAGGTTTCTTTTTTTCTTGATTTGCACATGTTTCATATATGCATGTTACTTTTCAATATTTTTATAACGAGAGCATCTGCTACATTGCGCCATTTTTGAAAATCTATGAAAGGGATCAAAGTCAGTTTTCTCTTTAGCAGCTTGCTTTTTGAAATCAATTTGAATAAGCACATTTCTACTTGCGACTAATTATAACCTGATGATGAAAAGTAAATTGAAGATATTAAAAGTGTGTTGAGATGTCAGTTTCAACTCGACCTCAAGCCGTTTTAATTAATCACTATTTTACACAATAAAAGATTTTTACGTAAAATTATCTTTCATAATGTATGTTTCAACTAATAAGCAGAAAACCTTTGGTAATAACACATAGCATGATAATCTAGAGTCGATGAGTGCAAGTTGATAATAATTAGAATAAACGCTTGATAATAATTGTTATCAAAGGAGTGAATAATTCGGAATTCATGAAATATTGATATTTTTGCTTCTAATTCAAAAGCAATTTAAAACAGGACTAAACACAATTATGGGTATTTGTTTTATGAGTTGTGTAAGTAGTATCCTGTGCACTCGTTTGCTCCAGCTGTGCAATCCCCTAGAACATGCATTCCCCAATCTACTGTCGAATATTTAGGAAACCATTTAACTATTCATCAGTGACAAGTGTGGCATCTACTGTGACAAGAAATACGATACGAATTGCACCACTATTCCCAATCTATCCAATCTATGGCAAATACATGCACATGTTCGACTTTCCACTGCTTAATTACACTCAATAAAACGCAAAGCAAACATTTTCTAATAAATCACATTTTTTAGTTCATTTTTTGTTTTCCAATAGTAACAATCTTTTTACCTTCACAACCATACATTTTTCTTTGTACGAACTATTCTCTTTGACAAATACAAATTTCGCCGACAGACCAATATTTATTTTATTTATTTATTCAATTGAGCACAAAAAGAGATAAACGAGAAATATTCAATAAAAAATGCAAAGAACCATTTCATTTAAAGTTCATATCATGAAGACAACATCTCGCAACTTAACAATTTTAAAGGAATTTCTATAAAATTTGTTGAAAGAACAGATACAAGAGGAATGTATTATTAACGTAAAATTGAGCCAAAGCCTTTACATATTCTTATATCAAAGAAATATTAAAGAAATGTATTCTAACGTTTTGTGACCTTATAAATTTTGAGACTAAATAAAATATTTATATTTGAAACAAAGAAGCAAAATTTGATACATATATTTAAATGGTCCAATATTCAAAATACAAATGTAAATTTAAATTCTAAAATTAGAATATTTATCAAATCAATCAAAATTCATTAGAATTAACAAAACAATCTAAGAAATCAAGCAATAAGAAATTAAATTTAAACAATAAAAACTTCCTTAAAATTTTCAAATTAAATCTCACCTTAAATTCAGAAGAAACACGTAATTCAAAGATTATAATCCAAAAATAGGAATTCAAGAATCTTCTTGTTTTTGCCACAACGCAAAACACTAGTTTAAATAAACTTAATAAATAGAAGAACAAATTAAATAAATTGATTTTAACACTTTAAATTGAGGGAAAAAGAAAACAGGACTAATTAAATGAAATTTATGGGAATCAAATCCGACGATGTTAATCCTCTGGAAGCTGCCAAACGAAAGAGGTCGAGTCAAGTTCTTTCTTCATAATATAAGCTTCCATGGTAACCAAAATTATTGATTTTCGATGTTCTTTTATTTCAAACATCTGGACTTTAAATAAAATAAATTAATATCATCAGGGAAGACTAAGTTGTTATTGACTTGAACAAAGCTGAAATAGGTTGAAACAATATATCTTGACAAAAAACGATCTAATTATAATTTGAAAATAAATCCAAATTCTCTTCTGAATTGATAATTTCAATGAATAAATCAATTTGGTCCAATAGATGTTAAATTAACGTCCTTCCTCTCCTAAAATATCTTCAAACACGCTGACTATTAAGAATCTTAAGTGATAAAATCCGATAAAGAAAATCCCAGCAACAAAATATTAACGATAATTTCAGGGCTTGATAGCTATAGAGGTCCTTGCTTGCAAATTGGGGAGCTAAAGATCGATGATAATTCTTCCCAAAACAATGCATAATTATTAAATTCAACTCCAGGTAAATAAGTTAATCAGGATTATACAAAGGAACCACGTCAAAATCCAGTTAGCGTTCTAAAAACCATCCAATAAATTCTGAGGTATGACCAGAAGGATAAATAGATTGTTGATTGGATTATTGGATCCGGAAAAATTTTCTCCGAAGTTGCTTCAAATTCATGAAAAATAAACGAAATTTACAAAATTAGTTCTAACTCAATTTCAAATGACAATTATTCAATCTTGGGAAATTCGTGCAACTTTCAGAGTTAATTTCTAAAATTCCAAAGTAATTAACTTGTGACTTGCAATATTTTGCAACGTCACAGTTTATGTTAGTGAAAATGTAGTTGAATTTTTGTATAAACTGTAACATGCTTTTTAGAAGAAAAAAAACATTTGAAACGAGAATGTCATTGCTGACATTCGATGGCGAGGTGGATTCCCCAAGGTATATTGAAAAATGGAAATGACTTCGCGTGTGGACCTTGTACATGAAAATTCAACCTACGTAGATAGTCAACCTTCATTCCAAAAAAGCTGAAATCTTACTTTTGTTGAAAAAGGTTTTTTTTTATTTTTATACTCAGTAAGACCTATTTTCCATAAATATGCTCTTTTCTTAAACATTGCTGATTCCCAAGACAATCCAACTTTTACTCCTAAAAGGAAATAAAAACAACACATTGTATGAGAAACTTATTTGTTTTTTAATTGTTATCGAAGCAATTCGCAGATTTCGTTGACAATTTATTTCAAAGAGAAATAAAAGAAATGTTTAAAGTAAAATTAATTTTTAACGTTTATTTAAATACTTTTCTAAATAAATAATACTATTTTGGAACATAGTTTTGACTTTAAGGGGGATAGATTAGATGGAGATCACTGAGATTTATAGTAACTAAATAAAACCAATAGAACCAAAATGACTTTTTCGATAAAATCGTAAGAAACCTTTAGCAATTTTAACTTTCTACAAAACTTAACTACGTAGCTTTTTGTTGAATCTGCTTTACGAACTTTGTTTTCGTTTCTTTGTATACTAAAGAAAATTAATGAAAGCATCTTAAGATATGATGAGTTGTAAAAACTGTACTTTTCAGTACAAGTTTGTATGCTTACATTGCAAACTAATTTGCATAAAGTTCTGATTTTTTAATATAAGTATACTAACAGGAATTGTACATTATGTATGAATAATTAATTGAAGTAATTAAGGAAAATGTGCGAAATTTTTGCAGCATCTGGCTTTAAGGAACATTGAATGCGAAATTTAAGTTTATTGGAAACAGGGTTAGTTTGAGGAGATTGGCCCGGTCAGCAGCTTACTCTGTGGAGTAATTAATTAACTGAAGGACAATAAGTCCCACAGGACGAAATCTACTTTAACAGAATAGTCGATCAAATTAAGCTCTAGATTCTAGACTCTGTTAATTCAAGGTTGTAAAAATCACCATTCAATGTAATAAATAATTTTTTAATTCCCCTGTATAAAGAAAAAAAAAAAGTAAGATGCTGATTAAAATATTATAAATGCTTTTTCAACTAAACAATTGACCGATAATTTCTCTTGTCAATAGTCCGTCTTATTTTCTCGCTAAAGTTATTTATAATAATTTGAAAAATTGTATTTCGTTACCTAAATCTCATGTTAATAATAGTTTAGAGTTAAAAAACAAACTTAAAGATGTTTCATTGGATGACAGTTATATTTTTCTTTCTTTGGATGTTAGCCCTTTGTTTAATAACATACCTTGAAATTTAGTTTTACAAATTTTAAACAAATGTAAAATTCCTTTTGTTGTATCAATTAATTGTACTGAGTTCTTATTTGATAATACTTATTTTATATTTGACGGAAAATTTTATAAACAAAAAAAGGGTACTCCAATGGGATCTCCCATTTCCCCTCTTTTTGCTGATATCGTCATGGACGACTTAGAGAGTGATTGTTTGAAAATTTTAAAAGAGAAATACAATTGTGTCTCAATTTTTAATTATAGATATGTCGACGATATAGTTTTGGGTCTAAAAAGGGAGGATGTCGACCGGGTTATCAATGTTTTTAATTCATATGACCAAAATCTACAGTTTAGTTTTGAACTGGAAAATAATAGCAAAATTAATTTTCTTGATTTAAGTCTTATAAAAAAAGACCAACATATCATAACTGACTGGTATAAAATACCTACTTCATCAGGAAGGTTGATTAATTTTTTTTCTAACCATCCTTTACAACCAAAAAAAAACATTGTTTTTAATCTGGTCGACAGAGCAATTTCATTGTCACATAAAAAGTTTCATGAAGACAATTTGAAATCAATCAAAAAAATGTTGCTTTCAAATAATTATCCAATGGGTTTTATTAACAAACATGTGAAGTTGCGCTTGAAAAAATTAAAATACTCGAATAATAATGTTACCAATAACAATAGACACTTAAATATACATCGTCTGTTACCTAAAGTTGTCTTACCTTATAATGAAATGATTTATTTTAAATTGTCTAATGTTTTTAAGAAATACAAGATCTCTACTATTCCAACTATTGACAAATCTTTAAATGCAGTTGTAAAATTAGGAAAGGACATTTCAAAAAAATGGGACAAAACAAATATAGTGTATAAGTTTAATTGTGTTAATTGTCCTTCGACATATGTTGGTGAAACAAACCGCTCACTTTTTACACGTGTCCACGAACATGGAACTTTTAAAAACAAAAACTCCGTAGTTTCTAAGCACTGTAATGATTTGGGTCACACATTTGACTGGAAAAATGCAAAAATCTTGGATTCAGAAGCAAACTGGAGAAAACCAAGGATTTCTGAAATGATCCACATAAAATTGAATAATAACACAATTAATATAAAAGAAGATGACTATTCCCTTAACAAAATATTTTTTCATCTACTTAGAAAAATTAATCGGTTAAATCTATATTTACATTCTATTTCAGAAATCATTGTTTTTCCTTTTCAGTTTATTAACCTTCTCTGTCTAAGATTTACTTGTTATTACCTTTTGTTTTACTATATTTATAAATTTCTAATCTCAGTTGCTAATATGTCATTGTGTTTTGTACGTCTCTCTGTACGCAGAGTAATAACGTTTTTTGTTTTATATTTTAATTTTCTGACGTGTTAAAATTATGATTGTTTTTAACTAAACTCTAAGGTGATTAGTTTTGTTGTTCATAACCAGCGTTATATATATATATATATATATATATATATATATAAAAAAAAATTCTATACAGTCAAACTAATAAAGTGTTTTCCTTTGTAATTGACTTTAACCTGATGAGGTCAACAAATCGAGTTGGCGAAACGTCGCTTTTTTATAAATTGACAAAATGAAAAGCAAAGATGGAATGAGAAAATTTTTTTTTAAATTTATTTAAAAAAAATTTTGTTTTCTTACACACCTTCCTTGGATCACGTATTAGTGCTCTTTTATAATGCAAAAAAAATTATTTCCTGAAAGTATTATTTTAATTTAATTTTGGGACCTTCAAGAAATTAATTTGGTTTATCAATTTTTTCAAATTATCTAGTAAAAGGCAATAGATTTTACTTAAAGATTGAAATCAATTCATTGAATTAAATAATAGTTGTATGGTGTTAAAATTTCGAAATTGAACCTCAATTTTTGCTTGACCCGTAATTCGATCCGTAATTATTTTCTTTCCAATCGACTTACCGGTCAAAACATTAAAAAAAAAATTTGCAGGACATTGCGCTGGTTTATTTTTAACTACTTTTTTCTGCTGAATCCGAATTCAAAGTCAAAATGACCAGATTAGCTAAAAAATTTTAGATAATTTCAAAACACGATTTATTCGTGCTTTTGATTAGTTTTTAAGATTATCTTAAAAGGTTGAACCAATTTGGCAATTCTAATTTCGGATTCGGATTCAGCGGAGAAAAATACGTTGGAATACACTAGACAATTGTTCCGGACAAAAATGTTTTTTTTTTTAGGTTTTTGTGAAGTTTTTTGAGATTATCCAAAAAATGTTAGCTAATTTGATTATTCTAACTTTGAATTCGGATTCAGCGTAGAGGAACTGGTAGGAATAGCCTAGCGTACTGTCTTGGTCAATTTGATTTGTGTTTTTAAAATTTTTTTGAGGTTATTTCAAAAAGTAAAAAAAATATAACAATTCTGACTTCGGATTCGGATTCAGCGAAGAAAAATACGGAGAAGTACGCTAGTGTAGTGTCTCAGACAAAAAAAAATTTTTTTGTTGTGCGGTGCTATTTAACACTACATATTTTGAAAAAACTCTAAAAACCAAATTAACTTCGTGAAGATCCCTGATTTAATGTGGTTTTCATAAGGTGACAGACGCCATTTTTGAGAAGTTGTTTCTGATTTCTCATTTGACTGTACTTAGGAGGAAGTAATGTTTAACTAACATTTCTTACATTCTTTTTTCAACAGGCCCAACTTTTCTTTAATTTCGTTTTTATAGTATATAAAAAATTAATAGTCAGTGTACTTCGTAAAGAAAGTTTAATGAATTTGAGTAACTAAAAAACAAGATTTAACATTTGAAGATAAATAATTCGAAAACGACGGTTGGCAAACGTGGTTAAAAGGTTGTTTAGTTGCTTGTCTCGGTTTGTCTCTACTCCGTGCTATCTTGTCTGCTTGAATGAAATGCTACCGACCAGCATGCGGCAAAAATAAAACACAAAACTTAAGGCTCTGGCACTAGAAACAACATGTGACCACAAGAGTGATAAATGAACGAAGTGAAACGCTTTATGAGTTTTAACAATCACGTGATTTTTCTATTTTACAGTAAAACAGTGCAAAGTATGCTAATCAACTGGTTTCATTTTTATAAAAAAATGTTTTTGAAAGTTTATCCCTATGACTTATTTCTTATTAAAATAGTATTTCAATAATTAGAATTAATTAATCTTACATGCCAACTTGCCAATCTTTTAATCTCCACTTTTAATTTCACCGAGAAGCCGCCCTGAGGATGGTCGTTTTCTGAGATCGAGCCCTTTGTCGTGAGATCACCCTAGTGACAGGTACGGATGTAAGTTTCGGCCTGACAAGAGTGCCAGGATCAGAAGAAGATGTTGACGGTAGTTGTTTACTACCTGTCAATACAGTAGCAGACGGCTAAGATACAGGGATGGGCGGACGAGGCAACGGATCTCGGCGTAACTCTGAACTTGGAACGATTGTGTCCCTGGCATGTTGCGCTAGGGGGTCATTGTGTGTAGAAATTGTGGCTTGATGAAAACGCATTCATCCTGTCGCCATTCCAGTTCTGGTGTGCATTGTTAGCACTTTGTGTCATTGAATAATTGATAACCATTTCTGATTTTAAAATACAATAAGGTCTGGTAGAGGAGCGATCCAGGGGCGCATGTCCAATAGCAAGTGAGTTCCATTAATAAATTAATTGACTTTATCTTTGTTGGAGTCGGTTCTCCGACCAAAATTTGTAGTAAATCGAGTGAGTGTTCAATGCGCGTCTATCATACTGGCCGTGCCATGCGGCCGACTATTTTTGTAATCCTTTCGATACATTAAATTAATAAACGTCGATTTATATCACGCGTATAGTCAGTGACTTTAAGGTCATTCCTTCCATCCAACAAATTTACAAGAAAATTTCTAAAACTCCTGTCGTTTCTATTTTGTTTTATTCTATGCCACGTGCCTGTGGTAAAATTGTTAACGCATTGAATAATACAATTTAGAAATTACATGGATTTTAGAAATTTGATAGTGGATTGTTTGGTGGAAAGAGCAATAGTATTAATGTCCCCAACTGTATATTCAGAGCACCTTAAGCTAGAAGAACTTTGGTGGAAATAACATAACTTCTGAACCAAGAAGGACCTGCGAAAACAGAGTGGACTGCATTTATTTATAAACTGGATAACTAGATACTGGATAGAACTAGATAACTAAGATACCCTTGGCGATTTTATACCCTGGTGTACACCCTCTAGAACCCTAGTTTTAGAGGTTATTGAAACCGCTGTTGTGGACCTCAATTCCCGAAATTTCCTGCTGTGGCTAGGGCTGGAACAAATCTCTCTTCAGATGATTCAGTACATCACTAGGGATGTAAATGAATGAAAAAAGGCACGAGAGAAGCGACATCGGAGAACATGGGTCAGTTCTAAATGGCTAATCACGAGATCCACTGTTCGCAGATTAATTTCCAACGCTTTCGAGGGCATGTATATTGTACAAGTAATCTATAAAGGATTAAAAGTTTCGCCTTTGACAAATTTTTACACACGATATTTGACGGTAATCAGTGTTAAATGTCAGGACCATTGGTAGGTAAGAAAGAGATTGTTTTGACCTAAGTTAAAATGCCTGGTGGAAAACTGCCATATGAAAGGATTGGTTTCAATCTTGGGCTATGATGCCAATGCACATCACACTATGTGGGTAGCACTGATAACAATGATAAATGGAAGAGAATTCTAAACCTCCTAATTGATTCTAAGTAAGATATTCTGAATCGGTGTAATGACTCAACATTCATAACTGCTAAGAGGGAGGCAAATTTGGATATTACAATCTGTTCAAGAACTGCTTTGGGGGACTGTGCGTGATTGGAGGGTCTCGAGAAAACAGGCTCATAACATTTAGGTTGAAGACAATAGATTGAGACAGCAAGTAATGAACCTTTTAGATATCGATGAGAAACTTCCCCATGAGTTATGGAAACGGAAAGGAGTTGGAACTTGCAGCTGATGATCTGCAAATGGCACTAATCTCCGCTTTCGAAAGAAATTGTACTCCTAAGAAAATCGAAGCAGGTAAAAAGTCCAAATGGTGGAACTATTCTCTGAAGGAACTTAGACGAACCGTAAGAAGGCACTTTAATAAAGCAAAAAAACAAGGAACCCAACAGGCCTAGAATTTATATGGCAAAGCCCGAGGGACCTTTAAGAATGAAGTTGAAAAGGCAAAAGCTGCTAGTTAAAGGACTTTTTGTAAAGGGATCGAAAAGAAACCAGAAGCAGTAAGACTATAAAATTCTGGCTAGGGACCCGGCGGACAAACTCAAAGATTTTATACTCCCAATGGGTATTTAGCCTAAATAAAAGAGGGATACTTGGAGCATCTGATAAAGGTAAACTTCTCAAAATTCAAAAAAAATATACCAACACGATAAGGTTCAAGGTGCCGATGTCTTCTAACGAGAACGGGAAATTTAGAAACTTGAGTCAAAGATTGTCACTTCTGAAAAAGCAGATTGGACATTTAGCTCTGTTGAATCCTCCTATTGAGTAATTGGGATTTTCACGACATCACCAAGCTCACAGACAGATATTTTTTTATTGTGCGTTTTAGCGTGGGAAACGTGGTGGCATCATCTGGGTACTCTGTCCCGCATGCAATGTCGCTGACAGTTGTATAGGTTAAAGAGAGAATGGTTCCAAGCTTAATAATGATCGCTTCACTTCCGACAAATTTTGATAATCAAGTTTTTGTAGTTTTAAAATAGTAAATCAGTTTATCACCTAGTTATTTGACCGATTCTGCCTATTTTTAGTATATTTCGTAACATGCGTGACAAGCAGTCGTTTCTGAAACGAGAGCAATGTTTTTGCAACGAGTGAAACGAGTTGCAAAAATTGCGCGCGTTTCAAAACGACTGCTTTGTTCACGCAGTTACGAACGATACTTTTCATAACAAAGTCATAAAAAGCGTGATTCGGTTCTCTGTATAGATAACCAGAAAGTTGCAGAATGAAGAACGATTCACTATGTCACTTCAGAGTGTACACAAATACAATCCAAATTGAATGTCTCACACTTTTTTACTTGTCAACACGCCGCGCTAGTGATACGGTCAGGTTAGATTTTGAAGCTGTACTACTCACGCTAAAGACATCGACTCTGTTCTGTTGGTCAAACAGTGCGTGCAAGAAAAGTAGAAAAGTGGGAGACATGCAATTTGGACTGTACTTGTTTGCACTCTGACGTCACATAGTGAATCGTTCTTAAATCTGCAACTTTCTGGTTATCTACAGAGAACCGAATCACGTCATTTTTAAGACTGCGTTATGAAAACCGATTTAAGATCATGTGATGGAGAATGATGTCATTGATATAGGCAAAATTTGTCCGTAAACTTTCTCTTCAAAAATAAATATTTTGATACCAAACTTTGTGGAATTACTTAAAATATCATTAAGAAGGTCTCTTTGATCCAAGTTTTTTGCAATAATTGTTTAAATATAAATTAATCTTCCGGCTCTCTATGACCTGTAAAATTTGTTTTAAATTTTTCTCAGCGTAGATTCTTATTTAATAATAATTTGGAATAAGAGAAAGTTGATTATGAAATTTGATCAGTAAAAATTAAACAAATTTAATTTTTTTACCAATAAATTTTGAACCTATAATCAAAGCAGACATTCTTTAGGGCTGTAGAAATATGTTTAAAACTTTTAGTATCGATTTAAAGCGAGGGAGAAATATTTTTTTTTTTAAACTGTAATCAAACAATGCCTTTTGTACAATGTTACGTTACTTTTCTATACCTCACTTTTCAATAATTACTTATAACATAGTGTACATGGTAAAATTGAACATTTTCCTGGAGGAAATTTACTTTTTAACACAATTAAAAGTAAAGGGATTCGTTAGCTTACAGGAAATTCAACCTTTTGTAAATTTCAAGCTTGATACCTGCAGCAAAATGACGTCGGCAGCTGCCACGAAACGAGGAAACTTAAAATTGGCGTTCGTGTTACGCCCATTTCGTTCGATAAAATGGTGAAACTCTCCTGACCTAAGTTTATTTTTGAACATAAAATCACGAGCTAACAAAATGGACAAAAAGTAATGAGAAAACAAGATCTTCACCTACGTTATTTTAAAATCGTTTGCCTTCAAGAATGAAAATATATTACTTTCTTTTTTAAATATAAAAATGTGCCTGGTTTTAAAAACGTGTTATATTTTTTTAAAAGTTCTTATTTAAACAAGTTTAGACATATTTTGGAATAGAACGTTGAAAATTTGGAAATCAAAACATGGTTTTAAAAAAGATATTCGCAGAAATTATTCTCTATTAACTGATTTTTTGAAATTTTAATAATACAAAGCCACGAGAAAAAATATGATTGCTCTAAAATTAACAAAAGTGAGAAAACACATCAGTGGAGTGCTCAACGAACCACCTGCCTTTAATTTATTTTTTAAAGCGCTATTGTTTCATTTCATAGCTTTGTCAATTTTACCTTTGATTCAAATGATTACATCCGCTATGCTGTAAAACTAAGTTGACTAAGTTTATTTAGAAAAATATTTTTTTTTTAAGTACTAGATTTTTAGTTTTTTTCCAGTTTTGTTCTTTTTAGTTTTTTATTCTCCAAACTAAAAGTTAAAAATACCCAGATATCTGTAGAATTTATTTCAGAATTTTTTGAAGTCTTTTACCGGGCGCGACAAAGAAAATATAAGTTTCAACCTAAAAAATAATAACTAATAGTAGATAGTGCTGAATAGGCGAGACTGAGGGAAAAAAGTTTCCCTCTCATTCTGAGTGTTCGAATGTATGACAATGAAGCGTAGTACCGCTTTCGCATCCTTCTATTGAGGAAACTTGTAACTTACAATTTTTCAACTCTAGATGTTCGACGATTATGCACATAAATCAAGTCTTTTAAGGGAACAATACGGGGATTTTGCAGTGCTTGATTTTTACTTCCTTTTTATGAGAATTCGTTAAAACTAACTTGCAAATTATTACCTATAGCGGGTTTGCTCGTTTCCTTGATTTTCAGATCAGAATTTTATGAATTTTAATACTACTTGGCGCTCCTTACGAATCTTCCATAAAAGACGTCACGCAATAAATTTTTTAAATGCACCTTTTTTCTGGTTTATTTAACTTTAGGAAATTTGATCAGTTTTCTTTGGTGTAAACAAGCATTACCTGTTTTATTAAAGAGATTATATCACTGGAATTTTGTATGTCGACGGCTAACTGATAATTAGAAAATTTTACAGGAAAAACAAAAATACTTCACAAGAAAAAAATTGTCGATCTAGAACAAAATTTAAAATTTCGTAATTGTAAAAGGCATATTTCGTAATATTTAATACTAGCTACAACAATAGGAACAAAAACGTGTAGTTACTTTCTTATAAGCATTTTTGTAACATAACAGATTCTCTGTAGGTCAACCAAGTATTCGATAAGGATATAGCATGTTTTCGATATACATTTGTCTGAGAAAAGAAAGTAAAACTAAATGTAAAGCCCATGAAAAAAACTCAAAATCCGTTACGATTACATATGCAAAAACATGCGTAATTATGTCCCCAGGAACAAATACATCAATCTATAACGCTCAAAACAATACAGGCATACGCAGTAGTGCTTGAAGGAGCATATCCATGCACATTAGTGTTACAAACACAAAATACGTAAACACTGTTGTAATAAAAAGCAAACAGAAGACTATTTGTTTTACAAACAACAAACACATGCGCAGTAATCTCCCATAATAGTTACGCATGCGCACTAGAGTTCTACGACAATTACACATGCGCATTAGGAGACGCATAAATATTCCCAAAAACCCATTTAGTCTAAAACCATAAAGCCTAAAATACATTCAGCCTAAAACCCATTTAACCTAAATACCATTCACCTTAAATTCCATTTAAACTAAATTCCATTTAAACTAAAACCCATTTAACCTAAAATGGCTTCAGCCGAGAACAAATTATACCTAAAATGCATTCAGCCTAAAACTCATTTAACCTAAAACGCATTCAGCCTAAATCCCATTTAACCTAAATTGCATTTAGCCTAAATCACATTTAACCTAAATGCCATTTAATCGACATTCCATCTAACCTAAAATACATTTAGACTAAATCCCATATAACCTAAATGCCATTTAACTCAAAATGCATTCAGTTTAAATACCATTTAACCTAAAAAGCATTTAACATAAATTCCATTCAACCTAAATCCCAGTAAACCTTTATTCCATTTAAACTAAAATGTATTGATCCTTAACTCCATTTAACTCAAAACTTAAATTCCAGTTAATCTAAATTGCGATTTGACCTAAAATGCGTTTAGCCTAAATTCCATAAAACCGAAATTTCATTTAATCTAAAATGCGTTCTGCCTAAATTCCATTTAACCGAAATTACATTAAGTCTAACTCACATTTAACCGAAATTGCATTTAGCCTAACTCACATTTAACCTAAATACAATTTAACCTATAATCCATTTAAACTAAAATGCATTAAGCCTACATTTCATTTAACCGAAATTGCATTTACCTGAATCACATTACACGTAAATCCCATTAAACCTAAATTCCAGTTAACCTAAATTGCATGTAACCTAAAATGCGTTTAGCCTAAATTCCATTTAACCTAAAATGCACTTAGAATAAATCCCATATAACCTAAATCTTATTTAACCTAAATCCAATTTAACCTATAATCCATTTAAACTAAAATGCATTAAGCCTACATTTCATTTAACCGAAATTGCATTTACCTGAATCACATTACACGTAAATCCCATCAAACCTAAATTCCAGTTAACCTAAATTGCATGTAACCTAAAATGCGTTTAGCCTAAATTCCATTTCACCTAAAATGCACTTAGAATAAATCCCATATAACCTAAATCCTATTAAACCTAAATCCCATTTAACCAAAATCCCATTAAACCTAAATCCCATTAAACCTAAATCCCATTTAACCTAAATCCCATTAAACATAAATTCCATTTAATCTAAATCCCATTTAACCTAAATCCTATTAAACATAAAATGCATTTAGCCTCAATTACATTTACTCTAAATCCCATTTAACCTAAATTCAATTTAACCTAAAGGGCCTTCGGCCTCAATCTTATTTAATCTATTATGCATTTAGCCTAAAACCCATGTAACCTTAAATCCATTTAGCGTCAAATGCATTCAGCCTTAAACCCATTTAACCTAAACCTCATTTCCCCTAAATCACTTTTAACCTTAAATGCATTCAACTTGAAATGTATTAATTGAGCCCTAATCCCATTTAACCAAATGCCATTTAACTTAAAGGACATTTAATCTAACTTCCATTTAACATAAAATGCTTTCAGCCTAAATCCCATTTACCCTAAATCCCATTTAACCTAAATCCCATTAAACATAAATTCCATTTAATCTAAATCCTATTAAACATAAAATGCATTTAGCCTAAATCACATTTACCCTAAATCCTATTTTACCTAAATCCCATTTAACCTAAAAGGCCTTCGGCCTAAATCACGTTTAACCTATTATGCATTTAGCCTAAAACCCATGTAACCTAAATTCCATTTAGCGTCAAATGCATTTAGCCTTAAACCCATTTGATGTAAAACTCATTTGCCCTAAATCGCATGTAAACTTAAATGCATTTAGCCTAAAATAAATTCAACTTAAAATGTATTAATTAAGCCTTGATCCCATTTAACCCAATGCCATTTAACTTAAAGGGCATTTAACCTAACTTCCATTTAACCTAAAGTGCATTCATCCTAAATCCCATTTAACCTAAATCCCATGTAACCTAAAATGCTCTCAGGCTAAAGTCCATTTAACCGAAATTGCATTTAGCCTTAATCACATTTACCCTAAATAACATTTAACCTACATTCCATTGAAACTAAAATGCATTTAGACTAAATCCCATAAAACCTGAATCCTATTAAACATATATTCCTTTTAACCTAGAATGCATTCAGCCTAAAACTCATAGAACCTAATATGAATTCAGCCAAAATCGCAATTAACCTAAAATGCACTTTGCCTAAAACCCATTTGACATTAATCCCATTTACCTTGAATTACATTTAACCTAAAATTCATTTTAGGTTTTAGGCTTAATGCATTTTATGTTAAATGGGATTTAGGTTGAAAGTTTTTTGGGTTGAATAGGATTTAAGCTGAACGCACTTTAGGTTAAATGGGATTTAGACTGAATGCGTTTTAGGTTAAATGAGTTTTAGGCTGAATGCATTTTAGGTTAAATGTGTTCTCAGTTGAATTCATTTTAGGTTAATTGGCTTTTAGGTTAAATGGTATTGAAACTGAATGCGTTTTAGTTTAAATGAGTTTTAGGTTCAATACATTTTAGGGTAAATGGGTTTTAAGCAGAATGCTTTTTAGGTTTAATAAGTTTTAGGCTGAATGCGTTTCAGGTTAAATGAGTTTAAGGTTGAATTCCAGTTAAAAATTCATTTAGATGAACTTGTAAGGATCGTATTCATGAACGTTTAAAGATCGTATCATGAACCTTTTTAGAAACTTTAAATGTTCCTTTAAGGAGTCTGAAAGGTCATTGAAGGATCCTTAAAGGTCCTGCAATAATTCGTTGAAGAATCCTGACACGATCCTCTGACGATATTTGGAACAACGATTCTTCAGAAGTTCCTGAGAATAATGTTCTTATGCAGGTTCCCGCGTAGTAACCTTTTTAACAAAAATGGTCAAAATTTTATGTCATATTTCTGTAGGATTCTAGAAAATTAAAAACTACTGTGCAGCCGTAAGTATTGTAGAAATCAAACTCGACCAGTACGCATAATGTTTTCAGTTCTTTGAGAAACTACAGATATTTCTACATGGGAACTTACTTATGTTCTTTTAACGAGTCTCTCGTAGGACCATAATACGGCTTAGGATCCTGTACAGGTACACGCGGAAACATATGAAAGATCGTTTTCCAAATTCCATCAAGGGATCGTGTCAGAATTCTCCAAGGAATTATTTCAGGAACTTTTATTTTAGGGTAAATGGCTTTAAGCTGAATGCATTTTATGTTTAATGGGATTTAGGCTGAATGCGTTTCAGGTTATATGGGATTTAGGCTGATTGCGTTTTAGGTTAAATGAAATTTAAGATGAATACATTTTAGGCTAAATAGGATTTAGGCTGAATGCATTTGAGGTAAAATGGGATTTCGGCTAAATGAATTTTAGGCTAAATGCATTTTATGTTAAATGGGATTTAGGTTATATGAGTTTTAGGTTAAACAGTTTTTAGGGTTAATGCATTTTAGGTTATATGTTGTTTAGGATAAATGGGATTTAGGCTAAATGCATTTTAGGTTAAATGGAATTAAGGTCAAATATGATTTTGATTAAATGGAATTTCGGCTGAATGTATTTTAGGTTACATGAAATTTATGTTAAATGGGGTTTAGGATAAGTACATTTTAGGTGAAATGGTATTTAGGTACTTTAGTAGTTACCTACGGTAGTTACTAAGGCTGTGCAAAAAGCTCGAAACTCGAAGTCCGGTCGGGCTGAACCCGGCCCGAACGGGCTTACGGTTTTGAGATTTTTGCACAGCCTTACTTATTTTAATTTTTGAGTATTTTTCTGATCAGATGCTCAAAATTTTTCGAGTAATTTGGGCCGATAAGTATGGGCCTTGCTCGAACTGGGCTCGGCCCGACTCGACATTTCGAGCTTTTTGCACAGCCCTAGTAGTTACACATGCGCAATAGTGTTTTATGATAATTACACATGCGCAATACTGTTCCACGAAAGTTATGCATGCGCACTAGTGCTCTATGACAATTACACATGCGCAGTAGTTTCCTATAATAGTTACACATGCGCACTGGTGTTATTCGATAGTTACACATACGCAGTTTTGCACAGATGTAAACTAGGTGATAATTTTGTCCATTTCAAGGACATTTCGTTTCCAATTTAGCAAAATAATTTGCTTTCTCATAGAGGAAGCAATAAATTATTAATATATAAGTTAATTAGGTAAGTTATTAAAAAAAGAAGAATTTTAAATGCCAAAAAATGTAAAAACATGAATTATTTTACGAATTCTTGATCAATTATAAACTTTATATAGGTCAATCGAACTTTTTGGAAAATCGAAAGTCTTAACGATCGCAAAGCTTTCTCTATAAGGAAGCAAAATCATAAAAAAACTAACGTAAAACACCAGTGCACATGTGTTACTATCTGAGGGAACTATTTCTTGTTCAGTACACCGTTGTGCATATATTTATAATTATTGCTTAGAATATTACGGCACATGTGTTTCTTACGTGTAACACAATTTGACTCTAAAACACTCATTAACATTTCAAGTCCTCGCAATTTTATGGATTATCTACTTTGAAATATCTTTCAATTAGGTTTGAAGCGTTTGAGTGTAGACTTTTGCCCAGTAAATGTGTCATATTTTTTCTATCCACTACAAAAAAAATCTCAAATTCGATAAAAAGTCGATTTAGCAGGTTTACACTCTAAACCGTCGATATGTCAATGGAGTTGTATGACCCCCTTCTTTAAATATAATTTACGAGAGAATCTTGACATTCTAAGACGTCGAAGTCGTGTAATTAATTCTGGGTAATTTCATATCCGAGTGTAATCCAATACTTAAGACACAGAGGATGACGTCAATTCTCTATAGAAAATTCATTTCTTAGCGTTCATATTTTCTTTTTCGCAATAATGCTTTTGAATATCATTGTTAGCAAGCAACAATTGGAATTGATCAATCCTATATTGATGTTTGAATATAGGTCGCGAAAATTTAAATCTGCTGTACCATCGATGAAGAGAGACCTTTGTTAATTTCAAATCAATTAAAGTTCTTCCCGAGTTATGAATGGTAGACTTCTCGGATAATCAAAACTGCCATTTTCATGTAGACGAGATCAGGTTGAAACTTGCATATTTGGAAAATTAGATCCAATCAGTGAAAAGGCAGTTTTAAATAGTAGTTCGATAATAATACGATCACGCATAGAAAATAAATCTATTCAAATACTTTATAAAATCGAGAAATTTCAGTTTTGTATTTTTGTTTCCTTTGTGAATTGAAAACCATTTTTATACAAATGGTTACTTTTGTAGAAGCAAATAAATCGATATCTGAGCAAATCTAGGTTCTTATTTATTCTTTTATTTATTTTATCGTTATTATTAAAAATAATCAAACATTCAAGAACATATAATTATAGAAAGTGTAAAAAGTAGAGAAAAAATTGTTGAGTAAAGCCATAAAAAGTTTTGCAATCAGTGTTAAAACCTAAAAAGGCTGACAGCCACTTAATATCTCTGCAATGCAAATGTAGTTTACTTTTGTGTTTTGCATTGTCTGTAAGCATATATACGAATGCTTTTTATACATAAACATGTGACAACAATCGGCCTTGTGGTTTCGCTCCTATGGGATAGAAGGCGGAAGCTTGCAAACTTTACGAGCGGGAGCTTCTTTTAATTAATAAACATTAGCGCTTAATGAAAGGCACAGACCGAGAGAAAAAAAATGTCGCTTAAGCAGAAACGTTATAATCTAAATTTCACCTAAAAGAAATTACTTGGAGAATATGCTTCTTTATATAAAGAGAGAAACACATGTTTATATAGAGTTAAGCATTAATAAATATTAATATATAAAACTCCGTAGTTGTAATTATAAGGGTATGTATATAGGGGTATTATAAAACAGAAAACTTCTCCTTTTAACAAAAAACTTTTGTCTATTTAATTTTCTGATGACGTTACCCTCTTAATCTGATACAGTTGTTTTTCACTAATGAATGACAGAAAGTGAATAAAATGTATAACAGAAGATCCCTATCCACAAAATAGCAATAAATAAATGTTTATTGTCAAAAAATAAATGTTATAAACAAATGAACTTGAAACAAAGAGATTTTTTAAGAATGAATGTAATTATAAGGAAACAACAATACATAATAAACTAAGGATGGTACATAAAATGTATTTGGGGTCGCTGATAACGATTTTCGTACTAGCTTTTAAAAATTCAAAATTGCGGATCCAATATGGCGAACGAATTTATAAAAATTTCTTGAAATCGCTTGAAACTTGTTACTCAGAGTTTTTTGGGATCACTGATTACGAATCTGAAGTCCGATTTTAAAAATTCAAAATTGCGGATCCAATATGGCGGACAAATTTTTTTAAATTTCTTAAAATAGCTTAAAACTTGTTACTCCGGGGTTTTTGGGGCCGCTGATTACGAATCTGAAGTCCGATTTTAAAAATTCAATATTGCGGATCCAATATGATTAATGATAAACTTGATCCTCAAGAAGACTTTGAGCCCGTTAAGGAATTTCTGGCATCTTTTGCTGCTTCCGAAATTATTGACTCTATTGAACTCTCAAGGATTGGATTTTCTACGCAGGCGAATCAGAACCCCAGGCCCTTGAAAATGGTGTTTCCATCCTCAATTTCAGCCAAAGCTCTTCATGCGGCATTTTTGAAAGCGAAAAGGGATCTCAAACTCCCGGATTCTTTCTCGGAAATACGAATCGCTCCCGATAAGACGAAGTTGCAACTGCAGGAGCTTCGAGATTTGAAGTTGGATCTTCTGAAACGGCAGGCAGACGGGGGGCTGAATTTACGCATCGTGTATCGCAACGAAAACCCAATTTTGATTCACGTCAAGAAGTCATCGTGCACAGTAAAGCAGAGTATCATCGAGCACACTTAACAGCCTGCGATTCAAGTGTTAGTGTCTGGTTCCCCACCATAGTTAATTCTCTTTTATTCGTTCCGTCCCCCTGGTGTTTCACTGCGGGCATGTCTTCGTCTCTCTTTGTTTCTGTTTCTTTTCTCAGTCCTGTTTATCTATTACCAGAATATCAGAGAACTGTTAACTAATTTATCAGCCTTACATCACGTTTTTCTTTTATTTTCTCATGATTATGATCCAAACAGGACTTAACAATAAATTCATTCGAATTGGGATTCTTTATCAAAAATTTATTAAGTGTAAAATTAATTTACGTATTTTTTTGTCTTGGTTTGAAATCGATTAGTCAAAGAGAATGTTAACAATTTGTTTTACTTTTGTGGAAAATTTTTATTTAATTTATGATTCTGTTTGTTGTCACGTCAGCATTTGTTTGATTGTGTTATTATATTATAATTTATAAATCAATTATCCTAACTGTTAATTTTTAATATCAGTACTTATTGTACGAAACGGCTTTTTCGTTTTTTGTACTTACGCCCGTTTACATGTGAAATAAATAAAATAAATAAATAAATATGAAGGACAAATTTCTTTAAATTTCTTAAAATAGCAGATCCAATATGGCGGACAAATTTTTTCATGTGCCAGAATTATCTCACGATGACCTGTAAACAGATTAGAGAACTCTTTTAAAAAGAATTAAAATATTGTAAGAATTTAAATGCTGTTAGGAAACTATGATTCCAATGTTTACATTTCAGAAATTCCAATATACTTAAGGGCATGTGATGATAATGCTAAATTTGTCCGTAAACTTTCTCTTAAAGTACTCAATGTTTTGACACCAAACTTTGTAGAATTACTTAAAACACGATTTGAATGGTCTCTCTGACCCAATTTTGTTTCATTTTTGTCTTTAAACTAAATATTTTTCAAATTTACTTTTTTTCAAAATTTTCCAAAAATTGTAAAATTGGAAAAAAAATTAGTTTAAAGATAAAAATGAAATAAATTTGGGTCAGAGAGACCATTCTAATGGTATTTTGAGTAATTCTACAAAGTTTGGTGTCAAAACATTGAGTACTTTAAGAGAAAGTTTACGGACAAATTTAGCATTATCATCACATGCCCTTAAGACTTGTTCTTTCTCTACAAGGCAGGGCTCGGATGTTAAACAGTAAAATTATTTTATTTGACGCTAAAAAAATGTGACGTATTCATATATCAATAAGAAATAAATCTGCTTTTAATAACTCGAAAAATGCTTATATATTATGTACAGCGTTAAATTTAGCGTGCATTTTTAAGAGTGAGTATTTGCTGCTAGTAATTAAGAGAGTCAACCCTATTCTGTACATATGCGTACATAGGCATCGACGTGGATACCTGTCATAACCCAATTCAACTCGATACCTCTTCGCGAAGTTCAAAGCTCTCTGCCTTCTCCGGACTCTCCTTATCACAATATCTAGGTGGCCCTTAGACGATTATGCCTCAACGCTTCTTCCCTTCATGTCTGTTCCAGAATCCTCCGAAAACAGGCGAATTTGCCAGGATATGCTACAAATGCCGTGATTTTCACCGTACTTGCGCCATTCAAGAGGTTACAGAAAAATAAAAATATGTTACACTAGAACCAGAATGGCTTCTTTTTGGCTTACTCTACCAGACAAACTTGTGGGACCGCTGTGACGAGGTAAAGTTACCTCGCACAGTTTTTTTAAATGGATTTAAAAATATAATTAAATAATATTATATCGTTTAATAATTGATATATAATGTTAATATATTAATTGTTCAATTAAATTATTACACACCAATCTGGAATCAATTCCAGGCTATTGTTCAGCCTTAATGTCAACTTTGCGATTTGTGCCTGTTCTTATTTTGAGTTTACAATATTTAATTTTATTAAATATTTAAAATTCAAAAGTTTATTTTTATTCTTGTCGAATTTAAGATTTTGTTATATTATGATTTACTTCTATTTTGATTTTGTATTTAATTAATTAAATTTTTGAGATAATATTATTATTTGAACTTCCGGTTTTACTTGCCAACTTGTCAGACCAAAAAATGTTGTTTTGTGTGATAAACATTAAATGTTCGCACTTTTATTTTACACGCACGAACATTGCTTGACTCCGATGCGGAGTTTTCCACATCATAATGAATCGTCGATGAAGTGGTCCTGGTGGTAGTCTTCGTCGTGGTTGGCATTTCTGATCGCTGTGGGATTGTCCTGGCACATCGGTCCGGATGTGAGTCCCGTTCTCTAAAGAGTGCCAGGACCAGAAGATAATGTCGTCAGTCGTGTTATAAACTGTCAAAACACTGGTGGCAGCCATTTTATTTTAGTGCTTGACGTCAGCGCCACCACAACTACACCATTTACGTCCTCGGTAGCTTGCCGCTCGATCTTTCCATCCGCAGGTTATGCAACTTTACAAACTTTAGAATGTGATTTGTGAGAGCGGAACCGTGGCGCATGTGTCGACGCACATGAACTTATCGACGACGCGTTTTCGCTGTCTTCGGACTCTGAACTGGTGTGTTCGACTGTCTGGTCGTGTATTATTTATCAAAAGTGTTATAAATTTTTTAAAATATAACCAACATTACTAATGGGACTCCATTAGTGGGCGTAAGCCATCCCAGGTGAGCTTCAATAATTAATTTTGTTTTATTTTTGATGGAGTCGATCTCCAAATAAACATTAAATTCAGAGTCAGTGTTCAATGCGCGTTTTTGTAAATAGCCGGGCCGTGCGGCCGACCATTTCCATTCTTGTAATTTTTTGATCATGTTAAAATTTAATAAATATGTTCTTTTATAGTTTAAAATTTAAATTTAAATTTTTGCTGCTCCTTATCTCCCACTCTCCGGAAAGTTAGTTAGTCGTGGCTTATTGTTGACAATATTGTCCAATTTAATTAATTTCATTAGTCTATTGTTTTATTATTTTGTTGTTTAGTTATCTCCTAATAAAATAACTTGGCGCGAGATATTAATTTTTATATTGTTCATTTGTTGTTATTAAATATTAAAAATATTAAATAATAAAAAAGTAAACATTAAACATAATCTGAAAGAATTTATCACACCACTTATAAAATTGTTATGAAAAACATGGCCGTCTTAAAATGTTGATAACTCTGTTAAATATTGGAGCAATAGTAATTTCCATAGACCATTGGAAAGCTCATTAAATTTTTCGTTAAATGATTATAGTATAAAGCTTTTTTGATCAATAGAAATGAAGATTTAATGGGTGAAAGACAAGTGAAATTTTTGTTTTTTGTGAATTTTCAATCTTTGAGTTTTGTGGGATACATTTTCTAGGACAGTAATTGGAAAAATTTGAAGTTAAGTTAATTAATATCTTGCGTTTGAACTGTTGATTTAAAATAAGCCTAACAAAACTTTAATATCTTGACTGGTTCTAAAGTTATAAGTAACTGTATGGATACGAGAAAACGCAACGATTCTAGTGGTCGCTCTGCTTTTGGCTGCTTAATACATGGTAAATAGGACGAGAGGGGAGTAAAGAAAGGGATTGTTGCGTCTTATTGTTTTATACACATTTACCTATACTTATATATGTAAAGTGACAGTGAAGTGAGGTGAGCTGAAGTGAAAGTGAAGTGAAGTGAAACTGACCTGATGAGAAAAACTCTAATTTGTTTCTGATCAGGATTGGTAAAGTTAATAAAATTGATAGTACCCAGCTTTCCAGACAGTGTCTTTTTTATGTCATGGAATCGGCACTATCTGGAAAGGTAACAAACAGCAGTTTAAATTTGTTTAGTTTTTCGAACACCACTGTGTCACGGTACCCTGGAAACAACTTCCATCGTCAAGTTGCATCTTTTGTACGATTTCCGTTGTAACTTGTTTAAGGTTCCTCACTGAACATTTTACAAAAAGAAAAAGAAAAATCTGTAGGGAGGATTTTTTTAAATTTTAATTCTTGTGTTCTTAGCAACAAATTTAACTCTCTATCTACTCGAATTTCCGTTATTGTCTAAAATTGTCTTCTTAGACGCCTGGTCGGGACTATAAGAAACTCGTTGTGAAGCGCTAAAGTAGGGAGAAGTTTACGTAAGCAGAGGGTTAATAAAAAACTGGTTTTTATAATTCCGTTAACCAACATTTGAGCTTAACTCATCCATTTTTATTTTACAAAATCCTCTTTATGAGGATTGTATTTTAATTGTAGTTTTAATAGTACACTTTAGAAATTCTAAATTTGAATGGTTACAAGTGATTACTATTGTAGTCAGATGCAGATATGCTGTGATGGGTAATTCCTTGGAGATTGTGGAGTTTCTGCTGCAAATGGGGTTTGACGTCGATATTAGTAACATTGATAACTGTACTACGCTAATGAACGTGGTGCAAAAAGGAAACGATTACGCACCGGAAATGATTAGATATCTTGTTAGTCGTGGGGTAGATATAGATTCTGACTGTGAGGCTGTTTTACATACTGCTTTTTCTTTTTGGAAAATGTTTAGTGAGAAACCTTTCAGAAGAATCCTAAACAAAACTTCCAACGAGGAAATTTTTGGCGCACTACGTGACAGGGGGACTGTTCTAAGAGTGCCTCTGCATAGAACTTGTAAATTCTAACGCTCATTTAACGTTAGAGGCACCCGTTTTTAGAATAAGCTTTCTGCATGTAATAGAAATGCTAGTAACTATCAATTCTTTAAGAAACTTCCAAACCAATTTCTGATTAGAACCAATGATGTAATTTTTGAAATAACTTTTTGGTAGCATAACAATATACATATATAGATATTTTTCGCGAGTAGAGTACAGGAAACATATAGAGAACATGATTAGAATTGATAGTTAAAGCGTTGTCAAGGAAAGACTTTTTTAAAAAAAACGTGTCTCCCCTTATCAAGGAAAGACTTTTTAAAAAAAACGTGTCCACCCTTATCTTCCAAACTATTTGACCTAGAGGGTTAAAATTTAGTTTTTTTACGTGTAGATTACAGGAAAAATATAGCGAACATTGCTGAACTTGGTTTTCAAAAGTTATTAATGAAAAGTTCAAAAATGACAAAATACCCTTATTCTAGAGCTTAGCGTATTTATCCTGAAAGGTTGGGAAATGGCAAAAATGTGTAATTTTATGCAGAATTTTTTATAAAACCATAAAAATTGTGGTTTAAATTTATTATCATAATATTTTCTTCAAAAAATTAAAATTTTACCGAACAATCATGAATTGAATGAAAAAAAATTGTTGATCCGTTGGAGCCAATTGTGTAGGTTTTTGATTTTTAAACAAAAAAACCCCAAAAAAACTAAACACATAAATTATAACGTTTTTTTATTCTATGTTTCGTCAACATTTCGTTGATATCTTTAGGCTGTAAATAAAAAATATACACACACTTGAGAAAATATTTTTAACACGAACAAAACACACTTTATAAAAAATACTAGTCAAATGAATTTTATACCTTAAAAACGGAAACGACAAAATTAAAAGAAAACATTACTAACAAGTGACATAGTTAATCGTGTTGTCATGTTAACGGCAAGAGACAAAAATAATTCTGAAATTACAAATTCAGAAAGTCTAGGGAAATTGAACGTAAACAGATATTGACAAATTCAAAATAATAAACAACACATTGAAATAATCAGCCTGTTGAATAAGAATTAATAAACAGAGAATTTTCTCTGTAAAAGTAGCTTATAATTTTTGTTTAAATTGTCTATATTTTCCATAATGTTAATGCGATTAGTGTTGTGGTTAATAAAAACCATTTCGAAAATTCGACGCCTACGCCAATCCTTTTTGAAATCTACAATTTTAGTACTTTTAAAGTGGAATTCATTATTGTTGTTTGTACAATGTAAGTTGATAACAAAGTTTGGATTTTTGTTAGTTTCATGCTCACGAACTCTAGTTTCAAGCAATCTTTTGGTTTCACCATAATATGCTGCGTTACAATTTTTGCAAGGAATTCTATATACAACTTCATATTTTTTCCACTTGTCAACAGAGTCTTTTCCTAATTTTCCAATACTATTAAGCGATTTTTGAACTTTATGAATAGTGCAGATATTGTAGTTTTTAAATGGTTGTTTACATCTTGTATAAAAATGTTTGTTCATAAAAGGGATGACAAATTTTTGTTGTTTTGAATATAACGCTTTTTTTAAATTAGACAATTTTACATTGCTATTTTTTATTTTGTATTTTAAATAATTAAGTCTCTCAGAAATACAATCGTTGACAAAGTTTACGGGGGAGTTATTATCAGAAAGTAGTCTTCGTTATTTAAATGTTTTTTTGTAGAAACTCTTATGAGAAAGAGAAACAGCTCTGCCCACGAGATTAAAAACAATATTACGCTTTTGGTTAATCGGGTAATTTAATAAAAAATTAAGAAGTCTGCTCGAAGCTGTAGGCTTTTTATACCAGTCAAAAATAAAACGATTATTTTTTTTTATCATAGTTAAGTTCAGAAAACTAACAAAACTCTAAACTTCGTTATCAACTAACATTGTACAAACAACAATCATGAATTCGACTTTAAAAGTACTAAAATTGTAGATTTTGAAAGGGATTGGCGTAGGCGTCCAATTTTTGAAATGATTTTTTATTTTGAATTTGTCAATATCTGTTTACGTTCATTTTTCCTAGTCTTTCTGAATTTGTAATTTCAGTATTATTTTTCGTCAGTTTGTCTCTTGCCATTAACATGACAACACGATTGACTATGTCACTTCTTAGTGATTTTTTTTCTTTAATTTTGACGTTTTCGTTTTTAAGGTATAAAATTCATTTGACTAGTAATTTTTATAAAGTTTGTTTTGTTCGTGTTAAAAATATTTTCTCAAGTGTGTATATTTTGTATTTACAGCCTGCAAACGTCAACGAAGTATTAGCGAAACGTAGAATAAAAAAACGTTATAGTTTATGTGTTTAGTGTTTCTTGTTTTTTTTTTTATCAAAAACTTACACAATTTGGCTCCAACGGATCAACAACTTTTTTTTTAAGCAATGGAGAGCAACCATGGTACCATGGTGTTGACAATGTTTTGACTTCTCATCTTTGCAATATTTAGTTAAGGGCATGTGATGGAGAATGACGTCACCGGTATATGCAAAATTTGTCCGTAAACTTTCTCTTAAAATAATAAATATTTTTACACCAAACTTTGTGGAATTACTGAAAATATTATTAAGAATGTCTCTCTGACCCAAATTTGTTCAAATTTTGACTTAAAGTTAATTCTTTAAAAAATAAGCTGATTTTCGGAAAATTAAAAAAATTAATTTTAACCGCAAAATTTAAACAAACTTGGGCCACAGAGACCTTCTTAATGATATTTTAAGTAATTCCACAAAGTTTAGTGTCAAAATATTTATTATTTTAGGAGAAAATTTACGGACAAATTTTGCCTATAACAGTGACGTCATTCTCCATCACATACCCTTAATAATACTGACTTTATTTTACAATGTTTTAGTAATAAAACAATGCTTGCTTATACTTTATCTCTACTGTGATGAATCATGTGATGATTTTCATATATTTCTTTTAATTGAACAAAATTGAGTGAGATTAGATTCTCTCGTTTTTCTAAACTTCAAAAGTGCGACACGCAGCATAAATAAAGCAGAGTAGTGCAATTGGGTACTTGTGATTTTTTATCTTTTATTTTTGCCCGTATGTTCAAAGTGATTTTAAAAGTAGGTGAATTTAATCGAGATTCAAAGTAAAATTTACCTTCTGTTTTTTCTGTTATTCGGAATGTGTACCAAAAAGTACAGGGACCAGATGTTAAAGTACATTAGATAGAAGCTTAAAAAAGTTAGACTTTAAAAAAGTAAAAGAAGTTTGAAAGTTGTGAAAATTAGCAGAAGAAAATAAGAACATAATTGGGCAATGAATTCTATGAATAGAAAATAAAAAGCAACGATAAAAGAAATCAGTAAATGAACATATAAAAGAAAAAAGAGAATATAAAGATAAAGGAAAAAAATTTGAAAATATAGTTAGATTTTAAATATGATAATTTCAATTACTGCAGTACTTAAAAATTATAAACAGAATTATTGAACAAAGTCTCCCATTATTAAAATTAGCTTTTATAAACTCTCCATGTTTTATAAATTTGTTTCGTTTAATTTACGATCCACAGCAGGTGCAGAGATTATTAAACCACCTTCGACATCTTCGATTGTGTTTACACAGAGACTTCCTAGCTTTTTGCAACCCAGAAGTTAATTTCCGAATTTCATTTGCAGTTCACATAAATATTAAGAAAAAAACACAAAGTTTTTAAAGTTAAAGATAGCTAAATACAAAACCTCAAAAAGCGTTTTCCTACATAAATGACTTTTTCGACAATATGTTACATTTATGCTATGATATTAATTTTTTATTGTTGATTTTTATGGACCTATTATCAAGCAACATTTTATAATTTATCATAAAGTTTATTACTGCCACCTTGTTTTGCATAAAAATAAAAATACTATTTTATAAAGGTTATTTTCCATAATGAACTAAATGTCTCATATAATAGTGTGTATCCATAAGAAAAAACATATTTTTGTACAAAATTAGAGCGAGAAATTTGGAGTTTTCATAAAAGCACGCTATTGTAGGTTCCTTATTGACATCGATCGAATACACTATGGAACCTAGAAAAACTTAATCTAGCAATTGAAATTCAAGAATATTCGATTCCATTTTGCACAACAGTTTCCTTTTCTAACTTACTCTTGCAAGGTTGGCAGCACCTGTGAGTGCAAAACGTATCTCGCATTGAATACTTTCGTAATATACTCTGTATATTTTTCCATACATTCGCGGCCAAGAGGACGCTCCGCTTTTATTGCCAAGCTCGACCTTTCCTCCATCTACCCTTCGAAAGTGAGAAAACATGGACGCCGGGTCAAAATTGAAGATGATTGCCTTCGGGCTGGCATTCGCAGATATTCTTTGATATATCCTTACGAACCATTCTTCATCGCGTTTGAAGTATTCGATTTATTTTTTTTCTATTTCTTTATGCAACATATAACTATTCCTTCAGAAATTCTATTCCACCCTTATTAGATTTATATAACTACTGTACACAAAAGCCTATACCTATAATTCGATTATGCCAAGAGATATTCATAAGAGTATTCATAAAAAGCGATTCTTTATTACATTTCTACAAGAATTGAAACGGTGGCTAACGTATTTTTCAGATTTATAGTTTCGTTTTTTTTTCAGAAATTAGAGAACGAATAATAGAATCTTAAACAATAATTTTTTAATATTGTTTTGTGTTTGTTGCTATACATTTAAATGGAAACACGTTTTGAATGGCTGACAAAATGTTCATATAGTCGTGTGTCGTAACTGCAACTGGCTTTCTCGTAACTACAAACTGACGTTATCAACTGTCAGAGCCGTAAATTAAAAAACGAAGTAAGCAGAGGCCCCGGTCACCCTCTACTTTTTATTCAATATATTACTTTTGTTTTATTTTGTATAATTCACTCTATCTGTGGATTAACACAAATGTGTAGGTAACTGATTCCTCCTAAGAGGGAAAAAGCTTTTATAAAAGTTTATGATTAATAAACATTAATTTTCAGAGTAGTTTAATTATTTAGAGTGATCAGACAGAGTAGAGTGAGTTTTAAACAATAAAGCAAAATTAATATTGAATAAAAAGTAATCTTTTAAGTATGTACTCTCTAAATTTGAAACAGCGAAAATTCGCTGTTTAACCAGCCCAAAGTATACCGCTGTTTCAAAACAGCGTATATGGAGCATTTCGTAGGAAGGCGACAGGTCATGTCTCAGATTTTTCTCAATTTTTGTGTATAAGCAGTGATTGGGGTACTAAATAAGTGTACCAATTATGAATTAAAAATTTTTTATATTTTTCGAGATATTTGCAATAACAATTTCAGGCTACTTTTTTTTTATCTTGAAATAACTTTCTTATTTTGAAGAATTATGAAAAAATGATAGAGACCTTTTTTACTCAAAATACATTGAATTTTAATAACAAAGATTAAAAATTGAAAAAAAAAAATTTTTTCAATTATTTATTTAAAAAATAAAAATTGTTTTTAATTTTTAAGTGCCAGCACCACCTCCGATCGACCTAAAAAAATATCATTTTGAAGCTTAGAATATCCTAAAAAAACCCTGCAATTTTCAAGATGGCTTCTGTTTTTGTTTTTGAGTAATAAATTATCAAAGTTTTCAATCTTGAACCTCCAGTATTGCGCCGGCATTACATGCTTACGTTGCGGCGCGACATAGTCGGCACATCATTCATCTAGTGAATGCAATGTTTATTTCTGACATTTTTCAACACCTTTCTACTCAGTTGGCTATTTTAATTTATTTTTAATCTTCTTTATTATTTGTTATTAATAATTTAGATACATTGTCATATTTCAAAAGGACTTTTTAATTTGTGTTTCCAGTAATTGTTTCTAAATGGCAATGACTGATTGTAGGTTGTTGTCTATTCAGTTTATAAGATTCAAATACTTTATCTTTCTAAGTAAGATACATTTCATTAATATATCAATCAAGATGTCTACAATTTTTATCTTTACGATATTTTAATGATCGTTTAATGATCAAATATTACCATAGGTTCCCATTAGGCTATTACGATTATTTTTCAATTAAGGTATGTAATTAAATATTAATTTGCTAATTGAAAAAGGCTTCATTAAATTTGAGATATCCTTTATTCGTCCTCAGTTTGTTTCAAACTTTTTTTCCGAGCACACGTAAATTTTAATTTCGATTTCGTTTAAAAATATTGAGAAAATGTCTGAAAAAAAAATTGTTTGCTGCAATCCATTTAATTTGAGTAATCATAAAAACCGCAGTACTAATGTTAGATCAACTACGAAAGATTTACGTGAAAAATTTCCTGGAATTGGAGATTTTATATGTAATTCTTGCAGATGGAAATTATGGAAAGAACGTAAAGTTAGTGAAAATTCAACAAATAGTGAATATTTTTTTATGTTAAATGCTAGTGGAACAGAAAATTGTGATGTAAATGTTTTTAATGAACGTAATTTTGACTTTGAAAATTTTGACAATTCTGAAAACGAATGCGGAGGATCATCAATTGCTTGTTTGAGTTTGCAAGGAAGTGATGAAGAATTTGTTGAAGGAGACGAAGGGATGGAAATGTTGTCTGAAGTGATAAAAGAGTTTAAGAAAGCAAGTACTTATTACGACAAAATGCATTGTTTAACTATGGTTCCTCCCTCTTGGAGTGTAAATAAAATAAGATGTACATTTGGTGTTTCTTGTCAGTTTGCAAAAAATAGTAAAGTAATTCAAGCTAATAGTGGATTTGGATCTTATCCACAAAAAAAGACGATGCATTTACTTTCTGAAACTGATTTATCAAAAGTGAAAATTTTTTATTATAGTGATGAAATTAGTAGATTGCTTCCTGGTAAAAATGATTGTGTTTCCGTAAAAAATGACCAGACTGGAAAAAGAATGTTAATACAAAAAAGGTTAGTTTTGTGTAATTTAAAAGAAGCTTTTTCATTATTCAAAGAATTGAATTCAGAATGCGCCGCAACGTAAGCATGTAATGCCAGCGCAGTACTGGAGGTTCAAGATTGAAAACTTTGATAATTTATTACTCAAAAACAAAAACAGAAGCCATCTTGAAAATTGCAGGGTTTTTTAAGGATATTCTAAGCTTCAAAATGATATTTTTTTTAGGTCGATCGGAGGTGGTGCTGGCACTTAAAAATTAAAAACAATTTTTATTTTTTAAATAAATAATTGAAAAAATTTTTTTTTTTCAATTTTTAATTTTTTTTATTAAAATTCAATGTATTTTGAGTAAAAAAGGTTTCTATCATTTTTTCATAATTCTTCAAAATAAGAATGTTATTTCAAGATGAAAAAAAAGTAGCCTGAAATTGTTATTGCAAATATCTCGAAAAATATAAATAATTTTTAATTCATAATTGGTACACTTATTTAGTACCCCAATCACTGCTTATACACAAAAATTGAGAAAAATCTGAGACATGACCTGTCGCCTTCCTACGAAATGCTCCATATACGCTGATCAAAAAGCGATTTTTTTTACTGATTAACAGCGAAATTCACTAATTCACCAACGCATATACGCTGTTTTGAAATAGCTGTATACTTTGCGCTGTTTCAAATTTAGAGAGTAGAGTGACGCATTTTGCCAGATTATGTTTGATGTTTAATGTTTCTTAATTTAATTTTTAATATTTAATAAAACAGAAGTAAACATTATAAAAACAAAACCCTGACGCCAAGTTATTTTAATGAAAAATAACTAAACATAAATGATATTTTAATAAAAGACTAATTAAACTAATCAAATGATTCTAATCTTTAATTGAAATATAATAAAGCCACAACTAACTCATAATCCGGAGAGTGGGATTAAGAAGCAGCACAGACTAACACTTAAAATTTTTAACCACAAATTGCCAACTTTGATTAATTTTTAAATATCTCAAAGATTACATGAAAATATTAAATATCCGTCCGCATGGCATAGCGATGTACAAAAAGGACGCGCACTGAACACTGACTCAAAGTTTTACAATTTAATTTGGAGCACGACTCCAACATAGTCAATAAATTAATTTTTTACACAAGGATCTCACCTGCTAGGGGTCGGTGACCTCGGATAAAGTCTCTACCAGACATTTTTAATTTAATAATAGTATAATATTTTACAAAAATCCACAATGGCAAAAACAGTTGTGTGACAACAGACGCAGCAGTCTAGAATCAATTGACAGGCTCAATGCGAGGTAGTCAAGCCACAATTCTGCACACAATCAACCCCTGGCACAACAAGCCGAGAACACAATCGTTCCAAGTTCATTAGTTGCGGCGAAATCCGTCGCCGTTACGTAGCAACCTCGAGCGACCGAACTCTGTTGCGCTGCGAAGTGGTGGCCTCGTCTGCCCACCCTGTGTCTACGCCGTCTGCAACTATTATGACGGGTCGTAAACAAACACCGTCAACATCGTCTTCTGGTCTTGGCACTCTTGTCAGAACGGGACTCACATCCGTGCCTGGTGCCAGACGGTCCCACGACGAAGGAATCCACCTCAGCGAAACCGACGATTCTCAGGGCAACTTCTCAGCAGAATAAAAGTGGAGAATTCTCCACTTATTCATGTAGAGCGAGTCAGTGTTCATGTAAAGTAAAACAGATTTTTGTAAACAAGATGTTTTTGTCCACAATAACAACAATTCCGGATTGTCAAGTTAGCAGGTAAACTTACTTAAATTTAACGTTGTGGCTATTTAGCCCGCTAGCGGGAGAAATAATGATGGAATATTTTTTCTCCCGCTAGCGGGATGAATAAAACTTTAAAGCGATTTAGCCCGCTTAGGTATTGTTTTCAATTATTATTTAATTGTAAACTGATCATATGACATTAATTTTAATATATCTACATATCTTGTAGGATAAAAAAAGAGTGGGGGAAGGGTATGAATTTGGTGGCAAATTCAAATCAAGTTAATTAACACTTCTAAAATATGGTAAAGTATTCTTATTATAAATATTTATTGATAAAAACTAATAATTAATATTTATAGAAATAATGAAGTATTGCATAAATATCCATTTATTTACATTTATCTGTGAATATTTATTTTTATTAAAAATTTTACTTTATATACGGTTATAACTTTTAAAATTTTCTATATTAAGTAAAAATTTAAGAAGACAAGAAAAAACTTATTTTCAGCTGGTAAAAAATATATATATATAATTTATAAAAACCTCATTTGATATTTTTAACCTGTTTTAACACATACATTGTATAGAAAAATTATAAAACAAACATTTATAAACTTTCTATAATTAAAAAATGAACGTACAGGGATAAAAAATATTTTAAAAGAAATAATTGAAACTTGAACAAAATAGTTTTAAAATATCAGAAAAACAATTTTATTCGTAGAAAACAGTTAAAAAATAACAAAAGTAAATAAAATTCTGAAAAAAATTAATGAGAAATGAGAAATGTAATTCAAAAGTGGAGTAAAAAATATAAAATTTAATTCATTAATTGAAAAATTGTACATCTATCGATAAGATTACCGCTCCACTTACAATGCATTGATTCTGATACATATCCAGAAGAACAATTATTTCTATCGGAAAACACCGTAATTTTGGATATACCTGAATTGTTTCAGGATATAAATAAAGAAAAGGAAAGCCTTCAGGTTGCAGAGAAGGAGCAAGTCGAGAAATTGGTAATTCTGGAAACTTCTGCAGAAAAACTGGACCAATTAATAACACCGGACTCTGAAGAAAACGAGTCAGAAGTTACAAAATTATCAATTTCTGAAGACTTCTTAGAAAAGGCTAAACAAATTATTATGCCGGAAGTTCCTAAAACAAGAGAAAGACCAAAAAAATCAACGCTTACCACTGCAATAGGACTTTCCAAAAAGAAGAGCACCACCAAAGATGATCCTGACACTCGGAAAAAGAGAATTCTTCCTTTCATAAGACTCAATCTAGATTCGAAAATACAAGAAATTCTTACGTGGATTGTAGATGAAGATACTGTAAAAAAGCCATTAAAGGTTATAAAATAACATTGAATGACTTCACTGAAACAGATCCGCGTTTTATGTCATCAGCAATTATAGACAACGAAGCTGATCTAATAATTGTGAAAAACTACTGCTCAAAAGAAGCATGGAATTTTCTTGTCAAAATGCAAAAAATTATGTTTGAACACAATACTTTGAGTTGTGGAGTCTGTAAAAGAAATATTCAGGAAAATTCTTGCGTAAGATGCTACAGATGTCTTACGTGGTCCCATCTATTATGTATAGGTCAAAAATCAGGACCTAAAACAAAAAACTGGTTTTGCGCAACATGCAAAAAAAATTAAATTATTTATTTAAATGTTTAAATGTTAAATTATAAGTTTTTATAAATTATATGGTCGATTCTTCCGTAACTGCCCATTGTAAGATAAGTTTTGGTAAAAAAAAAAAATTTTTTTATTCAATGTTTCTTTGCACTTATTTTTCTTATTAGGGTGTAATATAAGTATATTTTAAACGATTTTATTACAACTATATTTATAGGAAAATAATAGCAAATTTTTGAAAATTGGCTGCCATGTGGAGCTGAATTGCATCCTTTTATTGCAAATATATTGTACAAAATAAAAATTTCTTTTTGATATTTTGCTAAAACGAAAATAAATAATAATTTCAAAAATTATTTAATATTCTAACAGTATTTTAGATATTAGTTAATATATATAGAATTTCATAAAAGAACATCAAATACAATATTTAATAATGAATATTTCGTTTTATTTTTTGGATAATTTGAAATCGAGTTCGAGCAGTGTAATCCGTCATTGCTAAACTTTTTTATAGAACTATATTTTAAAATAACCACCACAGATAAAAAAGTTTCTCTGCATGAAGCACATTGAACACTTCATATAGGCCATGGAGCTGAAATTTTACGTGATACCATGGAGCTGAAATTTGACATTTATTCTAACCTCACTTCTACAATATTGCAAAATAAATCTATTCCTTCTGCAGATCGCTTTTTTCACATAAAAACTTAAAGAAAATGGTAACAATACTATCAAATAGTTGTTACAGTAATATAACACCGTCCGACACGATTTTTCACACACAAAAAAATCAACCATTTTCGGAAACTAGGACCAAAAAAAAAATAACCGTGTCTGGCCGTTTTGCTAGATCAAGTCGTTTGTGGCTTCTAGGGGTGAAAACATCCCTTAAATTAAAAATGACAAGAGATCTTTTAAAAAATATTCATTTTTCATAAAACTTGATATCTAGGGGTTTTCGGGGTCGCTGATCACAAATATATTGTCAGATTTTCAAAATTCAAAATGGTGGATCCAATATGGCGGACAACTTTTTTAAAAATAGATTCAAATTGCCTGAAACTCGTTACTCGGGGGTTTTTGGAGTCGCTGATTACGAATCTGATGTCAGATTTTTAAAATTCAAAATGGCGGATCCAATATGGCGGACAACTTTTTTAAAAATAGATTCAAATTGCCTGAAACTCGTTACTCGGGGGTTTCTGAGGTCGCTGATTACGAATCTGATGTCAGGATATTAAAGTTCTAAAGGCGGATCTCATAAAGATGAAGATTACAAAATATTTAAACATTTTCACTAATGTGTCTTTGCATATTGGCCATTTTTAAAATGACAAAGCAAGTTTTTGTAGTAGGTAAGTATATTCAATAATAGGAAGCTTAAATAAGATGAATTCATAAATATAAAGTTATTTTTTAACACTGCTTTTCAAAGTGAAAATATCAACGATTCGCATTTGTTTTATATAAATACTATTTTCTGTAGCAACGCAACTGAAATTCAAAATCCCACAACTAAAGTTTGCAATTTAATTTTAAATTTGTATTCTTTATTTTGATCAACTATTTTAAATTCTGAAAATCTGCCATCAGATGCGTAATCAGCGACTTCAAAAACCCCAGAGCAACAAATTTCAGGCAAATTGGATCTATTTTTAAAAAAGTTGTCCGCCATATTGGCTCCGTCATTAGAATTTTGAAAATATGACATTAGATTCGTAATCAGCGTTCCCAGAAACCCCCGAGTAACGATTTTCAGGCAAATACAAATAAATTTTTAATTGTTGTCCGCCATATTGGATTCGATATTTTGAATTTTAAAAATCTGACATCAGATTCGTAATCAGCGACCCCAAAAACCCTCGAGTAACAAGTTTTAAGCAAATCTAAATAATTTTTAAATTTTTCGGGCGCCATTTTGGATCCGCCATTTTGAATTTGTAAAAATTAACGTCAGATTGGTAATCAGCGACCCCAAAAATCCCCGAGTAACAAGTTTTAAGCGAATCTAAATAATTCCTCAAATTTTCGTCCGCCATATTGGATCCGCCATTTTGAATTTTAAAAATCTGACATCAGATTCGTAATCAGCGACCCAAAAACCTCCGAGTAACGAGTTTCAGGTAAATTAAATCTATTTTTAAAAAATTGGTCCGCCATATTAGATCCGCCATTTTGAATTTTGAAAATCTGATATCATATTCGTAATCAGCGACCCCGAAAACCCCTAGATATCAAGTTGTATGAAAAATGAATATTTTTTAAAAGATCTCTTGTCATTTTTAATTTAAGGGTTGTTTTCACCCCTAGAAGCCACAAACGACTTGATCTAGCAAAAAGGCCAGACACGGGTATTTTTTTTTTGGTCCTAGTTTCCGAAAATATTTGATTTTTTTGTGTGTGAGAAAAAAAGTTAAATTTTGTCGGACGGTGTAATAGTAATGACATGGAACTGAACGATTTTTTTGTACACAGGCGATTTTCACAAAAATAATTTTTTTTAAGCAAAAATTTTTCTTTTTTAAAACTTTTTTCACATGTGATTTAGTGCTAATGGATAAAAATTGAGATTTTCCTTATTAGAAAGCGTAATAACTAAACACATGACACCTTAATTATAAGTCTACAGATTGCGTTCAAAAATTGGAAAAATTGAGGGACAAAATATTTTTACAGATTTTTAAGTATGAAAAAGGTATTATGAAGTGCAATATAAACCTAAATTGTTCATAAATATAGACACTTTATGCTTAAAAAAGGCTGAATTATAATAATGATATTTTCACCGAAAATTATTAAATTAAAGTTAACATTTTGCAAAAGGGACACGCCACGAAGCTGAAATTTCAGCAGTTATAGTGCAATATAATAGAAGTTATAATATATATATTTATGTATATTTGGTTTTCAGTTACTCTCATATATACCTTTAAAATTCACTAATACACTTCAGAATATATTTTTAATTCAGGTGTATTTTTTTAACGCCGCCAAGTAGGGCAGTTACGTAAGAATCGCCCATATATATATTTTTTACCAGCTAAAAATAAGTTTTTTCTTGTCTTCTTAAATTTTTACTTAATATAGAAAATTTTAAAAATTATAACCGTATATAAAGTAAAATTTTTAATAAAAATAAATATTCACAGATAAATGTAAATAAATGGATATTTATGCAATACTTCATTATTTCTACAAATATTAATTATTAGTTTTTATCAATAAATATTTATAATAAGAATACTTTACCATATTTTGGAAGTGTTAATTAACTTGATTTGAATTTGCCACCAAATTCATACCCTTCCCCCACTCTTTTTTCATCCTACTAGATATGTAGATATATTAAAATAAATGTCATATGATCAGTTTACAATTAAATAATAATTGAAAACAATACCTAAGCGGGCTAAATCGCTTTGAAGTTTTATTCATCCCGCTAGCGGGAGAAAAAATATTCGGTTAGGACACTGTATCCACATATGGATTTTCTCCATATGGAGAAATAATCCACCGTCATTATTCCTCCCGCTAGCGGGCTAAATAACCACAGCGTAAATTTAAATAATCGAAATAAAATAAAAACATTTTTAAATTGAATGTCAATTAAGATTTAATCAAAACTAATGAATTAAATTAAATAAACCAATTTAAAAATAAATTAAATAAAGCTTTCTTTGAATTCAGAGTGCAAGCTCAAAATCAATAAGGCACAGATCGCCAAGCTTAGAACGAAATTGATTCTAGACTGGTGTTTAATAATGTTTTTAAAAGTTAATTTAAAAACATTGTGCGAGGTAGCCTTTTACCTTGTCACAGTAGTTTTTTAGAGGACATTTTACCTGATATCCTTTCATTATTTTAAATAAATTATAGCAAACAATCCTTACAAAGTCCTTACACTTACATACGAAGTGTGACCTTTAAACATAAAAAACGTGTATTTTTCATAAAGAGGCTTTTAAACTACAATCGCAATAATACATACTCACTATTGGTACATAAAACAAAGAACAATTGCAGTAAAAGCCTCAACTATTGACGAGCTATAAATGAAAAATATTTCTTTCCATGTTTATATGAAAAAGGATTTTAAATAAAGCAGATGCTACAGTGTTACAATGAAAGTTTCACTCAAAAATGAAAATTGTATTCCTGCGATCTGTATGTGGCTTTCAATGAACGTGTTCGCATTGATTCATAAGAAATGATCTTTGAAATTGGGTTCACATAAAATTATACGAAGCTAGACGCACGAGATTCGTTAAGAGAGCAGTTTGAAGAAGAAAGAAATAGTTAAAAGACGATTGCACCTACGCTCTCTGAATATGCAATTTTCAGAAATGCAATTCAAATTGAACCGAATGTAAAATCGATTCTTTTATGTTTGGTAGCTTTTTGCTGATTAAAGAACTCTGTGTTCCATGAGTTCTTTTCATAAAATCAGAAAAGATCTAACTATGCAAAAATAAATTAAACCTTATAAAATTCGTTACTACATTTTTTAACTAATAGAAAATAACATTCCAATTCCTTTTTTAAAACTCCCAGGTATGGATTCTGAGCTAGCATCTGTTAGTTATTTTAAGTAATTCCATATCAACAATTCAACAAAGTTTTTACTTAAATGAATCTCCAAATTTACTAACTATTACCTTAGTTTCGATAATTCCATTATCTCCATAACTTTTATTTACATCTTATATTCTCTTATTAAATTATTCTATATGTATTGTATCTTATTGGTCACATTATAATATTATGGTATAAGAGAGGAACCTATTTAATGTATGTATATACAGAGTTTACGTTTGGAAAAAGAGATAACCGTCTTGCAATGTAAAAACGGAACCCATGAAGCAAGAATCATTCAGACCTAAGAAGTAAAAATCCTACACATCAATGCAAAGGATTAAGTTTTTTTTTAGTTATTATACACTCGTATAACGGCCTTACAGGTCCATTGAGTGTCCCCCGTAGGGAGTTCCTAGAATTCAGTACTTTGTATATATTCTCTAAGTGTTTTTGCGTCTACAGAACAGCTTGAAATTAGAAGTACTCGCATTTGCCTGGACCACCCGGTATATTGGGTTTGCTCGCCAGTGGAGAGGGAAAACTGTAGAGAAACCTCTCCTGAGTACAACCGGTTTATCGACAGTCGAGTTCTAGTGATCTGCACAGGTCGGTCATCGACAGTGCATATCATTATACCTCGACGTCTTTACCTTCCACTAAAGTTATCTCACAGCTGGAAAAAATTCCAGGCTCCCGGGGCGCGAACCAAGCAAGCTTGACGCTTGACTTGGCGCGACCGTAGAGTCCAGTACCTTAACTAACTGAGCTAACTATGTGGTTAAGAAGGATTAAGTTTATACCTGAAAAAGCAACAAATCTCACTTTTAGCGGTGACCTAAATACGCACATCTATCCCAGTAGTGATGATCCGGAACAACCAAAGACGTCGAGACTCAGGGAAGGGAGTTGCTAAGAATGAATTCGATGCTTAATGGAAGGATTGATATGCAAAAAGGGAGTCGAGGGAAGGGAGTTGAGAGAAGGGAGTTAATAATCAGAAGAAGAGATTGATGCTCAAAGGTAGGGTTGATTCGCTGAGAGGGAGTTGAGAGAAGGGATTGATGCTCAACTGAGGTACCTAAAATCTATAAAAATCAGTTCAGTAACAGTCAAAGTTAAAAGCAGTACAGAAGCAATGTCAATCTAGAGAAAGAAATTCTACGCAAAGTTAGTAAGAAGTGCATAGAACTTAGACTTTTCATCAGTTAACTCAGTTAGTCTTCTCAAGTGCATCTTAGAGAGTGGCAGAATCAATCAGTTCTACTGACTAACAATTCACTAACGCAGTGTATAATCATATCCAATATAATAAATTTAAGTGCAAACCTCAAGTCAAACTGTTCAGAAATTGTTCACCCCAGTGATTAAGGACTAGTTTGTTTACTTGCAAACCAAAGGAATGCTAAACAGTTAACATCACCACCTGTTCCAAACAACTTAAAATCTTTTAATCTTAAATTAACAATCGCCCTAAACAAAGTGCTGACTATAATCTCTGAGGCCATCCAGTCTGCATCCTAATCGCTTTCCAAGGGATCTAAGCTCACCTAACACCACGAACCACGTTTAAGATTGTTATCTCCACGGTTTCAACACAAATACAGATTGTTTCTCATTCCAAAGTAAAACCCTCCAAAATTTTGTATTCAATAATAAAGATTTTCTTTTGTGCTAAAAATAAACATTCTTTCATAACTTAGCTTGCTTATTGACCTTATCACAAATCAGATTTCCACCGAAACTGATTTAAAACGAGGAAATTGAGGTAAAGTTTAAAGTAACTTTTTCTTTGACATAACAATTAATACAATTTTATTAATAGTAATAGTAATTTAAAGAAACAATTCTCTGTTACTAAAAAAAAGTCGTTTTTGTGAAAAGAAAACAAATATTTCATATTAATAAAATCATATTAAAAAGAAAGATTTTTTAACTTAAGGAGGTTCTATCAAAAAAAAGGATTAACAGTACCATTTTAATTATATTTGGTCAACTGGTAGATAATGGTTTTAAAATAATGCAGCTAAAATTTTGAGACTTCTCAAGGTACTTGTGAAAAAAGTTATAAGGGTTTTCATTTTTAACATTTTATATTGAGTTTTCTAGGAATTGAGTCGTTTGTCATATGCATATATTTATACATTTATATATTTTTTCAGAAGTATCTTGATTTCTCAAAAATTTATCTGCATCATTAAAAAACCATTATCTACCAGTAGACCAAATTTGATTTAAATGGTAATGTTAATTCTACTTGTGATAGAACTTTCTTAAGTGAAAGCTAGTGAGAAACTATTTCGTGTTACACAGAGGTATCAAATTTTTGGAGGATTTATTTTGATGTAAAATTATACTACAGTTATAAAATTAAAAAAAAAAAAAATTTTGATAGATTTAAGATTTTAGATATTTGTAAAAGACAAAAGGTTTCAAAATCCATACGTAATGTTTTTCAAAACTGTACAAAAAGCTTATTAAGAAATTAGTGATAGAAAATTAAGAAAATTAAAAAAAGTTTAATATTCAAACTCCAAAACTAATGAAATTAAACTTGTTGAAAACCTATACGATAGATTGTTAAAAATTACAATAAATAGATAATCAAAATTTTCAACAGAAATTCAGGTAAACATTGCAGATAAAGTTAAATGTTCAAAAATTTGGATTTTTTTGAAGAAAATAAATTTTAAACTAACCAAAAAACCTATCTCTTAAGGTTAAATTCAATTTAATCTTTTTTGTACAAAATTCTACTTTATTTTTTTCAAAATCATTAAACAAAATACAGTAAAAAATGTGATTTGCAATCAATTTCAGTAAAAATATTTAAGTTTACTGCACTAAATAAGAGTAAGCGTCACTTAGCGCTGATTCTAGCTCAGAATCTATACCCAGAACATATTTTTAAATTGATTTTTAAACATTATGAACAGACATTTTTTTATACGATAGACCATGAATGTGATTGTTGAGTGAGTGAGAAGAATACATACTTTTACCGTAGATGATAAAGGGTGGATCAACTTGGCCGTTTCTATTTAACGAGTTCTCGAGAGAGATTCTTACGAGCTCGTAAAAATCCCAATCAGACGAGACTGGATGGCATAGTGGATGAAGCTTTATCAAACGTAAGGTGAATATTAATATCACCTCTCTGGAAGCGCTATATATATCTTTTTTTTTTAGTATAAGAATCTATGATAAAAAACCACATTAGCCTTATACAGTTGGGTAGGTCGATTCCGGACTTTTTTCAATTCGAGATTTCTAATAGTGCTAAAAAGTTGGCTTAGTACTTTCTGATTCCAATGCAATTTTTTGTTTTGAGATGAAGCTGCATCTTCAACTCCACCTTCGGCCTTAAAATTTCGAAAATTTGCCTAAAATCGTGAAATTTTTGGCTTAGTACTTCATGATTCCAATGCAATTTTTTGTTTTGAGATCGGACTGGATCTTCAACCCCACCTTCGGCCTTAAAATTTCGGAAATTTGCATAAAATCGTGAAATTGGCTACCCTAGCGCCTGAAATGCTACTCTCATGGCAAAATCTATAAAACAAAAGTTGTTGTCACGTCATTAGCTACAGAAATGGTATGTATGATCATGGCCGCAGGACAAACCGTTCGTATCTCGAGAACGGATCACGATCCCTCTCTTGCTTAGTTCGCTCTTGTTAGCCTGGGATTTTTATTTGCTTATTGAAAACCATGTCTCTTTGTAAATCTCTAGATTACATTTAATCCAGATGAAATGCATTGCTTTTCTTAAGTTTTTCTGCAAGTTTAAACAAAATTGCATGTAAGTCAAGGAGAAGGGGGAAAATATGTATTTTTTAAATTCATGACACTTTGTTTATTAATATTTTTCATTGAAAATTAGCATGTTTAAAGGAAAATGTTATAAGCCTTTTGTAAAAAATCGACAACCTCCTGACTTCATTTTTTATTAGGAGAAAAAGAGGTGAAAGAGGTTTTTTACTGGGCTTAAAGTTTCTTTTTATTCTAAATTAATGTCGTCTTTTTAAACAATCAAAACTTGTGTGTCAAAATGAACATTCATTTTTCTATTAAGGTTGATGAAATTTGTAAACAAAAATACTCTCATGTAATGTTTATTATTCTTACAAGTCTGTTGGAAAAAGAGACTCCTGTGTTCGAAAATTTATTAAAAACCACAATGCTTTGCCTAATATTCTCAGAAAAATCTACAACTGTTCAAAAAAGGTCCATGTTACGCAATAAGTTAATTAAAATTAATTTACAACGATTTTAAAAGAAGTTATGAATTTTTGAATTTATGACATTTATAACCACATTAACGTCTGAAATCACAAACATCGTAGCCTTACTGTGGAATATTACTACAAGTGGAAACATTTTTTTTTAATATGGGAATAGGGTTTCTTTACGTTTTTAGGATCGTTCTATGAGCTTGAGGGCTCAGATTTCATTTTTATCCATATGCAAAACCAATAAGGCGGCTTTTTGAAAAAATGTACAAATAAATCGACAAGTTTTTGTTTTATAATCATTATTTCTTCCCGAAAACATCCTTTTAATGTATACTAAAGTGGCACAAACTGTTGGCAGATTAAAAATATGTTTTAGTTAATTCATCAAATTCAATATGGCGGTGACAAAATGGCGGATATTGTAAAAAAAGTAAAAAATTAATATCTGTTGGACCAATCTTTAAGTTTTGTATTAAAATTAATGAAACTTGGTACATAGGGTTTTTTGTGACGCAGATTATGAAGTTGTTAATAATTTTTAAAATTCAAAATGTCGGATCCAATATGGCTGACGATATTGCGAAATTTTAGCCCAAATTTATGAAACTTGGTATAAAGGGTTTTTGGCGACGCTGATTTGCGAATCAGTTAATATCGAGTAGCAAGCGAATCCAATTACCTTTTCAAAAATCTTCCGCCATATTGGGGCCGCCATCTTGAATTTTGAAAAAGTATCAATCTGCGCGCCGCCGTACACCGGTTGTTTTTTAGTTGAACGCCTCTGCCGTTAAAATTTTTCTCGGCGCAGGGTTCTAATATATAAGCAAATACATATTGAGTATTCATAAATTTTGAAGGCTGAAAATAATTCCAGCAACAAAAAGGTCAAACTTTATTATCCATTTTTTTTTTCGTTATTTAAAGAGAAAATTCTGCAAATGGAGGTTTATTCTCATTTTACTTTCATATTTTATTAAAAAAAAGTTTGCGATTTATGTTCCAGACGACTTTTATTTATTTTTTTATTAACTTTAATGTTGAAATATACGTATTAAGATTTTCACAAATCAAAAATCTACAATTTAAACTAATTATTCAAATTTGATAGCAATAATTGACAATGAAGGAAAATATTCTTTGAAATTTATTACTCTTTCAAAAAAATAATTTAAAATATCTTTTTTTTTGTTTCAATAAACTATTATAAACTTTGTAGGTAACTATTATATATTTTATCTTTTAAAAATTATTTCTAATACATAGGGGTAAACTGTACAGTGATTGACAGTTTAAGCAAAAGTGGATCACAATTATACGAACTCTAAGTTGTTAATTATCCAAGTAAGAAATAAAACCAATGTTATGACAGTATAAATATTCCATCAATCTAAAATTAACAAGATTTCTTCTGTCTCTTATTATTATAAATGAAAAAATGTTATAAAATGGTTAATCTTACGAAAATATAATGATTCGACAATTTTTTATAGTGATTGCCTATACAATGCCAGTGATTGTCACTAGGCAAAAAATACTATTATAAATCATGAATTCTACATAATATCTTAAAGAATTAATAAAATATAGTTATTAAATGAAAATTAGTTATAAATGACTCTAAATTTTAATAGAAAATTGAATATATTAAGAAATATATTGTATCGAAAATAAATTAACCTCTAAGAAATTTAAATATTTATTAATTTAACGGTAAAAATGTTAAGCTTTTTCAGATGTTTTTTATCTAAATGGATTTTTTAATTTTTTCTATGCAAAATAGTTGACTTTATAGATTTAGTGTCTATAAAGTTATTATTGTGTCGTTATTTTCTATCAGATTTTTCTCGAATTTCGGTTTTCTTCCTCTCTTTCTCTTAATATTTTGATCATCAGTTTTTCTCTTTTTAATATTACTTAAAATTTGTTTTAATGACATTATTTACTCGACTGAAAAGGTTAGTTATTTAAAAAATATTATTATAATGAAATATCCCTTATTATTTTAAAATATAGTCCTATTCTAACCGAATTTTTATTTTTAAAACTAATTAAAGTACCAAATATAAAAAAAAAAGTTTAAAAAATATTAAAATACTTACTTTATAGGAATCAAAACATAACCGGATAATCACTAGTTAAATGTCATAATAACCAAAAAAAAATTATTACCCGGGAGGGCAATGACTATTTTTTATTATTAATTGCAAGATAGATTCAAAAAACCATCACCACCTTTGTTGCCAATATCCTACTAAATTGACAAAATCTTTAAAAGCTAAAGACACTATTTTGGAAAAATTTTAGAACTTTATTCGTACTAAGTCAAGGGGTGAATTTTTTTACATTCTTCGCCTTTACTATAGATTATATAGAATTTATATTCGCTTATGAAACTGAAGATCATTTAAACAATTCTTTAATATTTATGAAAATGTTGTAAGGTTGGCATTAACTATAAGGGGGGCAACAACTTCACCATTTACTTCTATATTATTAACAATTGATTTTACTTTTATAGTTTACTACATCAACAAAAACTAGACTTTTATTATGACAATGAGAGAAAAGATTCCTTTTAATACGAACGGATTAAGAGGTTATGCGACGGATTATATAAATATTTCATATAGTTCAGTATTAAAAATTCCCATAGAATCTGTTATTTTGATACAGAATTGTAAACAAAGTTTTTCATTTATTAATATTCTCATATCAATAATTTCCATTTATGCAATTTTCTATTTCTTATTTTCGCTGATTTTCACGCAAAACACTTTTACCAACCGAAGCATGACAATTAATTATATTTATTTCAGTCACCTGTCATTAAAAAATTACTTTCATCTGAATATAGTTGTAAGCGCTACGTAGCGCAGTGCTACATTGACGCTTCAGAGAATTGACCAGAAGATGATGTCAACAGTAGTGTTTATAAACTGTCAAAACGCTGGTGGCAGCCATCTTGTTTTAGTGCTTCACGTCAGCGCCACCACAATTACACCATTTACGTCCTCGGTCGATTGCCGCTCGATCTATCCATCAGCTGGTATTGCTACTGTGCGAACTTTGAAATGTAACTTGTGAGAGCGCCACCGCGGCGCATGTGTCGCCGCCATGAACTTGTCAACAACAAGTTCTCGCTGTCGTTGCATTCTGAACTGGTGTGTTCGAACTGTTGGTCGTGTATTGTTTATCAAAAATCTTAAAAACTCTATAAAAATGTAACAAAATAAGTGACGGGGCTCTATTCGTGTCCATTGTGCCCTATCAGGTGAGCTCCATTATTAATCCCGGTAAGAAGGCTGAAATAGCCTAGAATTAATTTTAATAATTTTATTTAATACTTGAATTTCCCTTCATTTTATGCTTTTGCATTATGAATTAAAAATAACAGAATCTTATTTCTTGTAATTCAGTTTTTGAAAAAATTTCAATAAATATAAGAATTGATCTCAAGTTTTTATGTCACAAGTCTATGAAAGTAACCACTGAGCTACTCGTAACTTGAACATATAAACATAAATGACCCTTTTGAATTGACACTGTAAAAACAATTGCCAGGGAAAAGAAAAATTTTAACTGTATTCTCTGTTACGGAATTGAACATTTTCTAGACTCTGTTCAGAAGGAATTAATGGGCATAGAAAAATCATAAATGCCTATACTGTTTTACAGAATCGAAGAAGTTTCTGGAATTAAAAACTTTTTAATTATATTCTGCTCCATGAAATTCAAAATCATTATTGAATAAAGCAGAATCAATTTCAAAAATATGCTTTTCTATTTCTAGAAGTAAGTATTTAAGGGGAATTCAAGTATTTAATAGAAAAGAAATCATTGCGATTTTTAATAAATGTCAAATAAAATTAATTCTTTTCTTCTCAAGGCTTCTTGCCGGGATGTTTGTGTATTAATTTGATGGAGTCGGTTGTCCGACTATATTTTGTAAATTTAGAGTCAGTGTTCAGTGCGCATCTCCTTGAAAATGTCTGTGTAATAAAAAAAATGTCTGTATAATAAAAACTAGCGATATTAACCTATAATATTTTTTTTAATAAAACTTGAATTTAAAATTTATAAAATTAAAGATTAAACATAATTTAGAAGAATGCATCATAGTATGTAAATATGAAGTATTAATAAAGAGACATTTATAAAGTAAGTAAAAGTAAGGCACTCAGTGTTCATCGGCCTATCTTAGTAATAGTTGAAGCCTTTTTCATTACTTTTTCAAAAACTAGTATTTCTATAGCAGGTTAGTTTACGTTATAAAAAAATCACTTAACATCTATTTTTATTTTTCATTTACGATTTTCGTTTTTCAACACGTTTACACCTCTAACAAAAATTGTAATGTATGCATTGTGGTGCTTTGTAGACTGTATTATGATAAAAAGTATGATTGTAGAGCAAAACATTGCTTTCTTTCTTTACTTTGTCGCTGGAAAGTGATGTGCGACACTTCTCCAAACTTTATAAAGAACATACAAGCTCTGTAAACTAAAGTGAGAGTCTGTGAATGTCGTAAAGGAATTCTTTTGTGATGCAAACTTCTTCAAATCTCTCTGTTTCAATTTTTATGTGCGTTTCCCTCGCAAATGCTGAACGATATCAGAGACTATAAATAAAGCAGTAAAGGCTCTAAATGTTTCAAAAAATTACTTACAGTCAGCAATTTTCAAAATTGCTTCTAAGCATTATACATTGAATGATTTTAAAAACATTTATGATTTCCATTTGCGATTGTAAATTTTAAACACCAGAAATAAAAAATTCTTTAAATTCTGAAATTTTATATGCTGGTAGTCATTTTTAGAAAATGTTTTAAATTATAAATAAATTTAAATAACAACAAAGTAACGCGAAGCAAAATAATTTTATTTATTTATTGAACGAAAGAGATGTAAAAGGATAAAGAAGAAAGAAAAAATAACTTAATTAATAATTTCAAATAAATTGCTTTTTCTTTTTTCTTTTATTAATAAAATAGTTTGATTCTTCAAAAAATGTTGTACATTCGTGTACAGTAATAAAGAAATATTAAGTATTTTCATTCAAATTGACATTAGTATATAATTTAATGAAAATTTTCTTATTACTTTATTAAAAGTTCTGGCCAAATTTTCTGTCGGAACTTAATGTTAAGACATTAACCTAGATTGTCCAGTTTTGTACTGAGGGATTAGGCAACGATATTATTATTTATTCTAAAAGTTGAATTCTACTAAATTCTAGGATTTTACATTACGCGTTTCTTGTAGTTTCGGCTAAACAAGTTACAATAGCTTGTAAGTAACGCCTATATAGTACATAACTAACTTGAACAAAGTAACTGGGGAATGTATTCACACATATCCCAAGTGAGGCAAGTGCTTTTATTGAAGATTTGCTAGAAGCGTCTTAAGGGAAAGAAACTATTTCAAACTAGTTTACGAGTTTAGATATATTATCAGTACAAGGTTTTCGATTTTCTTCTCTCTTATGTAAATGATTTCGCGAATAGATTTGTGGCTACGATAGATCACCACCTCCTGGGACTATTGTTTACCGAGTTAGTATTTTCACAGATTTTAGATAAGTTCAACATTCTTCAACGGATTCCTGAACCCTATTAACTCTATTTATAGTTTTTTGTTCTATTCCAAAACTATCCAAGAATATGTCTTGAAAATTTCAAAAGCCAATTTGACATATTTTCGAAGCTAGAGCAGTTTTAGTGTCCGAGCGCGCGCGCTCCGCCCTTTCATTGTATGACTATACTTGTATACACCTGGAAAGGTCTAACCGTCCTTTGAAATATTATTTTTAGTTTCTAGAAGGTCTGTGTTGAGTAGTTATTGTATGGCCCGGGGATAGCTGATTAACGTCATTCTAATTAGTGTAAGTATCCAAAACTTATATTTTTTTAAACCGAAAACTTTAAAGCGCGTTTTCTCGAGTTTTCATTTTCACAAGTCTTAGAAAATGGTGCCGGCGATAGCAAAAAGAATATATGTCTGATCGAAAAAACTCAAAGTGATCTAGCTTCAGTATTAAATTATCTTCTATTTGAACTAAAAAAAATAGAGAAAAGTATTATTTAAACTACTTTTTTTTCCAACTTAAAGTGAATTTCTTTCAGACTTAGAAAAAATGTAGAATTTCATAACTTCTTCGTTCATATAGAAAAGAAACTTATAAAAATTAAAAAAAAAATTAGTTCAACTGTTTCAGATGGAATGCGCCACCTCCATCACCGGCACCGATTTACAACTGCAGACTCCAAGCGCTTCAGAAAAATCAATGCAACTTCGAAAAATTGCAATATTTTGTAATAGTAACAATTGTTTTTTAAACCTCAAATATAGTACATTATCGCCTAAAAATTTCATTTACTACAATAATTTCCTTCCTTTACAAAAAAATTGCTGAAAAAACTTTTTCATTCCGGCTTCTAAAGGAGACTACTGCCTTAACAAGCATTACATATGGCTACTTTTTCTAACTGGGTCATTTCAAATTTTTAAAAAAATTTTATTTATCCATTCAGCTTTTTCTGAAAAGTTTTCGAAACTTCAAAAAATAAGAAATGTGTTTTTTTTAAAGTGTCAAATTAAAAAGGTATTTAAAAAACAAGACATAAGTATCCACAACAGCAAAATAAAAACATTGAAAGCTCCCTTAAAAAGAGCAAATGCAGACAAATTCGAAAAGCGGGGGACATTAATTATCTTGGACTCTGTAACAATAGTCATCAAACAATTGGACAAGTTACGTATTGAAAAACAATTGAATAGGTTGTCGACAATAGTTTGTTAAAGAAACTATTGTTTGTCGCTTCCAGAAAAGAAGGATCCAGAAATGCTAGATATTTTATCGTAAAACTTTGGAACATTGTCTAAAATATCATCTGGAAGGCTTGTCTGGTTCAAATTTAATAATAATTATGTAATTTGATAATTATGTATTTTAGAGATCATGTGAATTTTAAATAATTTTCACAATATCGTATTAATTAAGGTTCTTCATTATTTTATTAGTAGTTATGGTTATTACAACCCACTTTGAGATAAACTCCTATTGTGTAAGAAAACAACAGCATGTAGATTGACGTTTTGTTTGTAATACAAACTTTTGCACGGGAAACTACTAACGGATTTCGAAATAAAGCTTACCTAGTTGTCGTAAACAACTACAGAACTTTAAATTTGTAGGCTTGTAGGTATGTAATAATGGACACGAAGCAGTTAACAGAAGCCCACGAGAGAACGAATGGGTCTACATATTACCAGATATAAATATTCCTTCTCTCTGTACGAGCAGTCATTCTAACTCAAATATGTATAAGGATTCCCCCGGGGCTTTGCAGAGAGACACCACATGGCACAACAAAATTTAGGTAATATTGAATATCACTACTGCCGCAGTCCTTATGAAAACAGATAAAAAAGCGTCGCCTCAATATCATAAATAAAAAATAAAGATACAAGTTTAACAATTTTAATTTGATGCAATGCTGAGCGAAATCGAACTCTGCCCTGTGGGAAATAGGCGCCGGAGTGCATTGATTTTTTTCAATTTCTCTCATTTGAAATTCAACGAGTAAACGGAGAATTTTGTCATTGACATATTTTAATTAAAGTTTAAAAATAAAATTATACAATTGATATGAATTGATGTTTTAAAATAACAAAAAAGCTAAATTGTGAAAGTAATGTGTTAGTCAGGAAAATGATCAATCACTCGGAGTCAATTAAATAAAAACAGTTCTTTTTCGTTACGATTAAAACTATTACATTATATCCTATATAAGAAAATAGTTAGCTATTTTCTGTATATCATGGTAACGCGAAAGAAACAAATGCATAATCCTATTCTAAAAAGAACGGACGTTGTGGTTAACTTCAGACGTGTAACTCCATTTCCAAGTCTCCCATTGGTCAGTAGATATCAAACCTCACTATCGATAGTTTTCAGTTTTGATTGTTTGTTTTGTAGACGAATTAAAATCTTTTAATTAAATATTGTAACTTCAACTTTATTTTATACAATTTTTTATAATATTAGCAATCTAAAATAACAAAAAATTTTATAAAAATAATTAATACATAGAAATTAGCTTTGACCTTGACTTTCCTATACGAGAACCCTTTCGACCAATTTTAGAGGTGTAACGCGTTTAATCGGGCTTCTGATTGGCCAGCAGATTTTCGATATTTTTTGTCAACAATAACATCACAGTTTAGACGTTTATTTGTACTATTTTTCAATTTATTTAAAATCTTCGTTTATTGAATAATTGCATTTTATGAAATAATAATAAATTTAAAATAATTAAATTCTAATAATTAAGGAGTAATAGTTTAGAAGTGACAGTGATTTTAGTGAAGTTGTTAAGGTTATAGTGTTTTAAGTGAAACCATGTTTTGTTTACATTGGCATTCGTTTCTGACAGGTGAGTAATAGGGTGTCTCAAAAAATAAAAAATAAATTTTTTTTCTTTGGTCTCACCCCCTCAAAACCTGTTATTTTACTTCAAACTAAGAGTACTGTATGTAAAAAGAATTAATTTTAATTTCAACCCTTGGTCCAGGGCCTCTAAATTATTAAAACGTTAAAAAATTGTTTCTATGAGTAAACCAAATTTAAGTAAGAATTAATTTTAAAATTATATAAATTAGTACAAAATAATATAAATTAACTGCTAACGCACACGAACTTGCCTTTTTCTAAAGTATCAACTATATTGATTAATTATTGTTTAAAAAGGTGTGATGACTTTTTAAACAAAAATTTATTGAATAACAGTTGATACTTAATGAAAATGAAATTTAATTTGGTCCAGCTGTTAATTTATAGTATTTTATTCTAATTTTTATAATTTTTAAATCAGTGTCACTTAAATTTTGTTTACATATGAGAAAACTGAATTTTAAACGTTTTAATTATACAGAGGCCCTGTATCAGGCCTGGACCAAGGGTCAAAATTAAAATTATTTTTTTTTTACATACAGTACACTTATTTTGACGTAAAATGAAAGGTTTTGTGGAGGTGAGACAAAAGAAAAAAAATATTTTTATTTTTTGGGACGCCCTAGTGAGTAATGATAATAATATTAATAATCTTTTATTTATTTTTACTTTATTTGTAACTTATTTATCTGTTTTTTAGTTCTATTATTTAAATTTTTTTTTCTAAAAGTATCATAATTATTTATGTCGGTTAAGGTTTTGATATTTTTTTTTATTGGAATGCACGTGGTGATTGTCATCGGATTTCTTTTCGGCCAAGCGGAAATGGTGAAACTGGTAAGTAATAATGACATTCTCCTCTTCTTTTTTGCCTTTGCTTTTACCTAGAAGGAGATATTGTTTCTTATGCTTATTTTGAAAAGATTTTTTAAAATTAATATTTTTTTTAAGTTAGCAATTTTTTTTCTGTATCTTCAGTTGGTTTAATTTTTGTTAATTGAGTAATCTCTTTCTGGTAAGTTTATTTGTTATTTTTGGTTGAATTAAAAGTTTTTTAAAAGTTTTTTTTTACCTTCCAGGACAAAGCAGATGCGATTAAGACTAAATAAAGCAAGAATGGGAGAGGTTGTTTTAGTGAGGTTTTACCACAGCACGTGGTTGAGTCCCACACGACAAGTGCGTAAATGGAATTCTTCCACTCTTAAACTTGTTTTGTAAAAAAGATAATAAACAACTAAAATTTATTCTCCTTCAAATTTTGTAAATTTTACACAATTTAAAAAGAGATTGAATTTTACTTATTGAAAATGAAACCAATAACTGTATTTTCTTTATAATTTTTGTATAATTAAAAGCATAATTTTGCATTGATGAAACGAACATCGAATAGAACGCAAATTTTATTTTCATTTTATTCTCTTTTCACTCTAATTACCATTATTTTTAAATTATCTTTTAATTTATTATTCAACGGAATACGTTATTTTTTAACTAACAAAAGAATTAAAATTAAACCTGTATTAATATATTCTTTTAAAACAGACTTTAATTATAATTTTTTCTATAGAATCAAATGGAAATTGTTCCTAGTTGAATGTTCTATTTAACATAATTTTATTTAAAATTAGATTGGTTTTAACTTAGAGTGCGAGCTCAGGTCATATCAAAAGTTAATGATCAGTGCTCGCAGCTCGGTTGATGAAAATTTATTATATTGGAATTAATATTGATCATTATCATTCAATTCACTTTGATCTGCTTATCTGCCAAACGGTTGTACAAAATATAATATTTGTTGCAAATTGCATCCAATAACTGAGATTCCCATGCGAGAGGGAATTGCTAATAGCAGAAATTAATTATGTCTCAAGATGTGTCCAAGTATTGATCTTTCAGAAGGTTTATTACAAAATATCGTATATTTTTATTAGTTAAAAGAAAGAATATAACAAACTTACAATCGCAAGAAAGGTAGATTCTCATTGTCCCCAAGAACAGAGAGTCTCAGGCTGAACCAAGGGACTCCAAAACTCACGCCTAATAATTGTTTTTAATTTTGATAAATATCTTATTTTTTTCAGTATAAAAACTTAACAAAATAAAAAACTACAACTCACTAGGTGTTTTAGGATAAATGTTACAAATTAACAATAATAAATTGTTTTAAAAATGAAAAAATAATAATTTATAGTCAATAATTTTTATTTTTCTAAACAGAGCCCATTAATTTGTGAAATTAGGAAAAATTTGTATCTTTCTAGGTGTATTTGTAAAGAATTAGTCATTACTAGCAATAATTTGTTTAAACAATTGCAAGTGGTTGTTATAGTAAATTATACTAAATATGTTATTGTTTTAAATATAAAAAAAAGATTAACCTGAAAAAATGACCCATCGCTAGCCTTACTTGCATAATAGTTATAACTTAACAGGGATATAAAAATTATGATTTTAAAAAAAAAAATCAAAATTTGTTTTTTTTTTTAAATATAATCAGTAGAAAAAAAATATATCTTCAGATTCGTAATTATGATCGCAAAATTAAGAAAATTAGGTAGAAGCAGCGAAAGAATAATAAATTATAAAAAAAAAACAAGAACGTAAGAAGATGAAAAAACAGCTCATTAAAAAAATGAAAAAATTCTTTTAAATATTTCCTTATTTATTATTTAGAAATAATAGACAGGCTGTAATAAATGCACATTATACAAAAAAAAAAAAAAAAAATAAGAGTGAAAATCTGCTTTGATTACTTATACATATATCACTCATGCATGACACAATACATGTATCCAACGAACTATTTGGCGATATATAAAATATAAATCTGTATTTTAACAAAAACATGCTCGACGGAATCAAAATTAGTATTAACAATAAAGCCTCGCAAAAAATATATTTAGTTGCTATACATACGCTGCCCCGAGCATAGGTGAGCTGGAATTGACATGTCTATCACACCTGAACACATACAAAACTAAAAAAACCTAATTCAAAAGAATTAATACTACTGCTCGCTCAGCCAAGTTTCAGTATATAAGAATAAACATCATATAATAATAATCAAATAGTGGAACGCAATAAACTTGACTATAAATAAAAAATGTCATGGACATTATTAAAAAAATGATGAAAAAATTAAGAAAACAACACATGAATGAAACAGTGGCATAAAAATATATAAAAAAGTAGAAACTCTTTTCAAATATACTATTTACGGCGAGATTTTTTTTAAATTAAAAAAATAAATAAGAAGATAATTAAAAAAAAAAGCGTTAAAATATATTACTAACGAGAATAAAATTTTAAAATTAGAAAAATTAGAGAATTATTTCACAAATTGAATAAAAAAAGAATGAATAAAATTTTGGAAAATTTAAAAAAATGTTAAAAGAAAAGAAATTCTATGAAATAGAAAAACGATGTTAAAATGAGAATATTTAGTATAAGATTAAATTTACATAACGTAAAATAAAAAAAAAGCTTTCAAAAAGTAGAAAATTTATAAATATTAGAAATGTAGATAAAAGCATCGAATAAATGTTTTCTAAAGCTCGTAATTATAAGTTAAAAACTAAAAAATTTAAAAGAAGGAAAAATGTTTCGAAGACATGGAAAAATGAGGATAAAAATTATAGAATTAATATAAAAAATAGTGAAAAATCAAGAAAATTAAATAAATAGGAAGTAAATGGGGAAATTTTTTTCTTTAATCTAACAAACTGTAAAAAAATGTAAAAAGTACAAAAAATATTAAAATTTGGTTAGAATCTACTAAAAAATTAGAATTAATGAAAATAAAAAAAATGTATTTTTGGTATTCTTTGACAGATTTAACCTCCCCCCCTAACCCCTTTTGGTTTCAACGAAAAAATTCCAAATAGGGATCAAATGAAAGCTTAGAACCTCTATTTTTATTAGCACAGTGGCTTCTTTTAAAAATCCAAGATGGCGGACTCGTACAATATATCAAAGCAGTCGTAGTACATACAAAAAATCTATTTGTTGCTAAATAAATATGCAAAAATAAAAAAAAAGTTCTTTTTTTCAAAAACATACCTTCTTATGAGTACTTTATATAAACTTAATGAGATTTAAGAAATTTCAAAATGGCCGATTCAAAATGGCCAAAAATGGCGGATTTAATATGGCGGAGCCACTTTTCAAAAATCGTACTATTATAATTTTACGATTCTGACGTCAGATTTTTAATCAGCGACCCCAAAAACCTTCGAGTCACTAATTTCAAGCAATTCCGATCCCTTTTTAAAAATTTAACCGACATATTGGATCCGCCACTTTGAATTTTACAAATCGGACTTCAGATTCGTAATCAGTGACCCCAAAAACTACTGAGTAACAAGTTTCAAGCGAATCCGACCACTTTTCAAAAATTCGTCGGAAATATTGGAAAAGCCATTTTGAATTTAACAAATCTGACTTTAAATTTGTAATCAGCGACATCAAAATCCTCCAGGTAACAAGTTTCAAGCGAATTTAACCACTTTTCCAAAATTCGTCCGTAATATTGTATCCGCCATTTTCAATTTTACAAATTTGACTTCAGATTCGTAATCAGCGACCCCAAAATCCTCCGAGTGACGAGTCTCAATCAAATCTAATCACTTTTTAAAAATTCGTCCGCCATATTGGATCCGGCATTTTGAATTTTACAAATCTGACTTAAGATTCGTAATCAGCGCCCACAAAAACCCCCTAGTAACGAGTCTCAAGCGAAATCGGACTATCCAATATGTCCGACAAAATATAAATTTTTATCAATCTTTGCAAAATTTACTTTTAAAGGGTTATTTGTGTCACTGATTACGAATCGGTATTCAGTTTTAAAAAATACTATGTGTCGGATCCAATATGGCAAACGAATTTTTAAAAAGTGATCGAATTCATTTGCAACTTGTTACCCGGAGGTTTTTGGGGTCGCTGATTACGAATCTATAGTCAGGTTTGTAAAAATTAAAATGGCGGATCCAATATGTCGGTTTAATTTTTAAAAAATGATCGGACTTGCTTGAAATTTGTTACTCGAAGGTTATTGGGGTCGCTGATTTTTTTTTTTTTAACTGACTTCAGGTTCGTAATCAGCAACCTAAAATCATCTTTAAATACTGAATTTCGCAAAGATTGACAAACATTTATATTTTGTCAGCCATATTAGATCGGCCATTTTGAAATTTCTCAAATCTCATTAAGTTTATATAAAGTTCTCATAAGAAGCTATGTTTTTGAAAAAAAAGGAACTTTTTTTTTATTTTTGCATATTTATTTAGCTTGAGATTAGGGCGAAAAAATCTTAAAGTAAATACATTTACAGATGTTTAATTAAACTACTAAAAATTGGATTATGGACAATAAGATAGAAATAAAAACTTCAAACGTTAAAACTTAAATTTTACTTTAAAACATTATGACGCTCTTTGTAACCGAAGAGTTTTATTAATGCGCCATTCTTATTTTCTGTAAAAAGTGTAGGTGGAAAACTTATTTGTCAGATTTCAACTCATTAGAAGCTTATCGATCTGTAAGACTTTGCAAGTAAACAAAGTTTAACAAAGTCGTTTTCAGAAATTCAAGTGAGGAGGAAAGATTTTCCTGATCATTGGAACGATTCTCCTGGTCTGATTATCCCTCTGTTCTCCTCATCCATTTATACAAAGTTACATGAAACTTACAAGTTCTCTGTCCTAAACTATTGTTCGCTCTTTCAACCGAGATAAAATTGTTCAGCACAAAAACAGGTACGAAAAGAAATAAAATTTATTTCCAAACTTGTTGCTGGTGTTGAATTAATTTGCTAACTCGTGTTCGAATCAAAAACTTACAACATTCTAGCTTGATAAATTAATCACACAGAGTCAGTGTCCTTAATTATAACATAATAATTTAATTGATAATGTTTTATTCAGATCATTAATTTAGTATTTTATCTCGTTTTACACTACGTAGGTATTTATCTCTCAAAAATCATTCATTAAAAAAAAATTATTATCATTATTTGAATTCTTGTTTTTGTGTAATTCTTGATTACTATTCCTAGTCTTTGTCTCTGATGATTTAATGGATATCTACGAAGATTCTTAAAACAGCTATTATTATTAATGAGAATCGTCTTATTAATAATGGAGGTTAATTTCATGAAAGAAGAAAGCAACAAATAACTTTTTTATTAAAAACAAAATGCTCTACTATTTGTTAATTAACAATTAAATATATAAATGTTTTCATTTTTTCGATCCATTCTTTCCGAAAATCGTTGAATGGCTGCTGTTGCGATTTTTCCAAGCTTTTTGATAGAATTACGGGACTATACCTACTGTGCGCCCAAATGACGACTTTTTTTTTTTTTTTTTTTTTTTTTTTTTTTTTTTAGAAAAGAAGAACTTTGTCAATTTCTAATTTAAACTAATTTTTTTAATATAGACTTTTAATATTAGGTTATAGGGTAGTTTTAAATACTAGAACCCACTAATACTTTAACATAAAAGCAGAACTTTCATTTGAGAAGTTTTAATACATGTCGACGACAAATAATGAACTAACTCAAAACTATATTCAAAAAGTCAAGTAGTTGTGAAGAGAAGGTATATAAAATAGAGAGCTATAAATATTTAGACAACCTGGGAGAACCCTTTATTCTTTCTGAAACCAATTTGATCTCGTTTTTCTTTTGCATTATTCTCAACAGCATTAGTGTATATTTTAAGAACATAAAATTTGACAACAATGTATTTGAGATTAAGAAGAGGGAGTTTTTGCCTGAGTGTTAATGGAGTTAAATAACAGAGCAATATTTTTTACCCCACGACAAATTCTATTTTTAAACTCATGAGAAACTCGGTAACTTGGAATCGATTTTTTTATGTATGTTCATTTCAATTCAACAGTGATTCCATACTGGAAACTACTCACAGAAATTAGCTCTCCAGCACATCTACTGTGGTTTCATTGCATTTCGAATCTCGCTGCTCTATCTAGCATCTAATTACAACGACAGACCAGATAGCATGCACATACTTCGATCGCGGCCCACTGGTCACTAAATCATCCCCTGTTTTCGTCTGTAATTCCGTTGTACATATATATGTATGTTTCTATGTTCACTAGTAATTAGAATCATTGCAATACTGATTCCGCCACAAAGAAATAATTCATATACAAGTGGCACTAGATATTTTTCATTTTCAATAAACCTTAGAAGGAAATTACAACAATAGCTTTTCTTTATTTTCTTGACTCGTTGTGACTGATATATTCAGATCTTTATTATTAAACTACAAGTTTATAAGTTTGTGCAAAATGTCTGATCTCAATATTTATATAATCGGGAAATTGAAAAATAGTCTTCTGTTAATAGAAGACTATAGTTTCGAAACAAATCCACAATAACTTACTAGAAATTCTAAACAACCCAATATTATCTGAGGTCTTTATACATATTAAAGACCTATACCAGTGTAACCCATAAAAAATTAGGCGATTTTCGGGAATTTTTTTGAAAGAAAGTACTCGATAGAATATTTCAAAGGTTTTTGGACATAATAAGGTATATTTTGAGCTATATTTTTAAATTTTTCTTTTACAAAAATATTGAAAAATAACGGAGTTATGTGCTGTCTTCGGCGGTGCCAAAAAAAAAAGTTGCCCAACTGCTGACATGATTCCAACTGAATGAGTAACTGAAGTAGTTTATTGTATAGTAAATATATTCAAGAATACTCAGTTTCAATTTAAAGTCTATTGGTCAATTTCTCGTTAAGTTATGATGTCAGCAATTTTGAAAAATGTCGTTTCGAGAAGAACGCTAGATATTTGCTAGATAAAATTATATTTACCTTAAAAATTTCTAATCTGCTATGCCTGGCCCATACAATACACCTTCTTCTTCATCGATATATGTCCCCTATGTACTGTTTACAATGCGAAAAATTCGAGTAAGATATTCACAGGATATTTTAGAAAGTATAAACTATCGAATAAGCAAAAAAACGATTTTTTAAAAGGGTCATACTGGTATGGTCCATTAACAAATGATTGTTATCTGCTCTCTAAATTTGAATAAGTAGATATTCACTTATTTAAATCTCAAAAGTCTTCTACTTTTTCAATGAGTGCATATACTCTTACAAATAAGTGACATTTCACTCTAAATAAGTGAAATTTTCACTTACTGTAAGTGCATATACACTTATTGAAAAAGTGGAAGACTTTTGATTAATTGAAATTTAGAGAGTGATATGGACGTCATCATGTATCAATGTTAATGTCTAAATATGTACGTATAATGTGTGAAAAGACCTGACATATGTTCACATCCACAAACGACCACAACACAGCAATTCATCCTCACTCCTTGGGTTCTAGTCAACTCCACTTTCAACATTTCACTTCATGTCCACTGTTCATGGAGCGGAAATAATCGAGAAATTGCGCCAAAGTTTCAAGCGAACAATTATTATACAGTTGCAGCTATATATATAGAAGTTCAGTTGCACTTCTATTTGTCATATTAGGAAGATCAGCTATGCCATGAACACACAAGTGGACATTTAATATATATCAAACTAATCAAACTACAAATCATACTCTTTATTCTAAATAAAATGTTTAATTGTGCATTTTTTATATATTGTCTGCATTTCCAAGTTTGAAATACATTTTAATTTATTCAATCATGGTAACATTGATTAAAACCAAATAGTATTGTAAACTGTAAATAATTTGTTAAACATGTGTAGCCTTCTTGTGGGGTTTAAAAGATCAATTTAGTCTTTTCTGATGAGAATTTCCACGCAGGTTTAATTAGAGTACTTCTATATATATGTACAGTACAAACGTCAAATACCTTTGCCAAAAATAATATAAGTGTACATGGAAAGGTAGAATCGTGTTTATATATTTAAACTTTTGTAATTATCTGCAAGTTAACAACACGCAATGTAGAGCTAGTATCACATTTTACCTCGTAATAAGAAGTTAAATTTAGTAACTTTGCCATTTTCCCTGTGGACACTTAGGTAGTCTTCAAACTTATCTTAATGTTCTACTTTGGAAACTGTATTCCATATTTATTTTACAGTTAATAATTCTTATTTGGCTTAAAAGATTAGTTTTAAATATATGATATTCATTGTTGTATTCTCTAGTAACAAATACTTCTTGCTGGTATTTATTTTATGTGTTCAAAAGTAATCGAAAAGTTATTTTATTTAAAAGTGTAGCTACAACAGGTACAAGAACTGAAAAACTCCTGATTCTGTTGGAATCAGTGTCGGACTAACTAGACAGGCAATGTAGGCAGCTACATAGGGCGGCACATTTTTAGGGGCGGCAAATTTCGATAAGCCACAAAAAAAATGTCTGAAAGGGCGGCATAACTAAATAATATTAAGTTATTATATTAAAATTTAAAATTCATATATATTGTAGAATTTATTTTCCACTTTTCAGTGGAAGGTAAAGACGTCGAGGTATAATGACATTATGCACTGTCGGTAATCGACCTGTGCAGATCACTAGAACTCGACTGTCGATAAACCGGTTGTACTCAGGAGAGGTTTTTCTACAGTTTTCCCTTTCCACTGGCGAGCAAACACAATATACCGGGTGGTCCAGGCAAAATGCGAGTACTCCTAATTTCAAGCCGTTCTGTAGACGAAAAACACTTAGAGAATATATACAAAAGTACTGAATTCTAGGAACTCCCTACGGGGGACACTCATTGGGCCTGTAAGGTTGTTAAAACAAGTGTATAATAACTAAAAAAAAAGTATGTCTGAAAGGGCGGCATAACTAAATAATATTAAGTAACTATATTAAAATTTAAAATTAATATATAGTAGAATTTATTTTAACTACTTTAACTAATTAGTTTTTAATCAAATTCTTTAAAAGTACGAAACTTTTAAGGAACATCTCTTTTTGGAAAAATTTGTTTATTGAAATTTTATTTCTATTTTTGTAGCTTTTAATTTGGTTTCTAAGATGCATAACAAGGAGGTTTAATAAACTTTCAAACTGAATTAAAGTTTATTACAAACCAATTTAGAATCTCACCTAAACTAAATAAAAAATCTATTAATTTTTTTAGTACAATCCTATACAAAATTATAACTTTAATTTGATAAATGATATTTTGATATGAAATGTATTATTAATATAGTAAAATTAATTTAAAAATTATGTTCAACCTAAATGCAATTATTTTTTTAAAATACTTTAAGTAATAAATTCCAAGACTTGCCTCCATACAATATTTTTATTTCTTTAAAAACTTTGGAATTAATTTCAATAAATAGTCCGGTCGCATTACTATTGTTACAACTCTTACAATTAATTTATGCACCGGTAATCCTGGAAATTTTGAGGAATTTAAAAACTCTACTGGAAAATTTAATTGAATCTCATCATCTGTTTGATCCATTCCTTTATTTTTTGTGTAATATATACTCTTTAAATTTAATTTTCATTAATATCTTATTATTTAGATTATAAATATTTTCATTATGGCTTGAAAGAATTACTTTATTAGATAGATCAGTTTCTTCTGAATTATAGAACCATAGATTTTGGCACAAATATTTTTTGTCTTCCATTTATTAGGAACTTGAAATAAATTTATTAATTTGACCTTCTCCTATTTTTAACAAAAATTTAGACAATTTTAAATTATAACACCTTCTATTACTTTCAATTTGGTGATTTTAAATTTATTTCATAAATGCGAATATTTATTTTAATTTTACAAGAAAATAAGCTCCTTGGGATACATAGCCCTTCGAGGAGCTAAAGGGAAATACATGATAGTATATAAAGAAAGATTATAAAAATTAACTTAAAAAAATATTTTATCATAACAAAAGATTAAATATTAAATATTAAATAGGCCGGATGAGAACAAGACTAGATGTTTTACACCAATTAAGTAAAATCAAAAACAATCTAAATACAAAATTTTACAAAAAAGTGATCTTAAGGAAAACGCGTTCTAGATTAGCAAGAAAATTACGAAACAAAAATGTAAACCTTTCATCGCTAGAAACATTCCTGACCCTATCCGGAATTTTATTCCACAAACTAGCTCCTCTAATTATGAAAGATCTTTGCAATTTGCAGGTACGATATATAGCCATAATCAAAGAAAGGGAGAATAGTGCTTTTAACTAATAATAGCCGTGTGGCTGTAGGTAAAGGGTTCCTGTTCCTACTTAACTGCCGCAGAACCATATAAACTCTTTTGGAAATACCGATGACGTGCTCCTTCCAAGAAAGATATCAAGAATAATTCCAAGATCCTTCACAGAACCCTGAAAATAAAAAGCCGAGTCCGCAACATTAAGAAAGAAACTGTCAATTAATTCAACAGCAGCTAGATGATTTGGAGCACCAAAACTTATGGCCTGTGTCTTTCTAGGGTTGAGGGCAAGACCATTCTCAACAGCCTACGAGACCACAAGATCAATATCCTCTTGGATCATGAGCAGAAGAGTGGGCAAATCTGCAAAAAGTCCCGAGATATAGATTCTAAGATCGTTAGCAAACTTATGGTATTTGCAGTTTACTATGAGACAATGACTATTTGTTGACATAACAACCTGGCGTCAAGGTTTTTGGGACATTGACCATGAAAGGCGGAGAAAAGGTGTTTCAGATGAATAGAAGAAAAGGATGGAGAATGAGAGGGCTGGACAGATAAGAAAAGTTCAGTTGGAAATTGAGAGTGAAGAGAAGAACATCAAAATAGAAAATGGAATTTGTGCGCGAGTGTGTGATAATTTGCCGTCAGCGAAGTAGACAGTTTTCAATTGGACAAGGAGTCATTCTTAAACAAAGGAAAAGGATAAGGATAAGAATAAAGATAAGAATAAGGATAAGGCATAAGGTGAATCAGGAGAGCAGAGATGGCTTTCTAAGGGACCAAATACGGTTTGTTAAAATTATCTTAATTAAAGTTGTTATTGAAGTTTATTCAAGTTCCTTGAGCCCCCATAACCTTTAAGTAATTAAAATAAAAGAATCCTTCTGGTGTTGTTGGAAGGATAAATAAACGTACACCTCCAGTTGCGAGGGGATCGGAAATTCTAAGGAATTTTCGTGGTCCTAGCTTCCGGAGCCTACATCTGTGCTAACCATTAATAAATAATTTAAAAATATTCCCTAAACAACCTTCTTCAAAAGAATTCCTATAAACCGTAGATTAATTGAGTTAAATGTAACTCATTCCCTGTACGTGGTTTACAGGAACAATCTAAACATTATAAACTACCCTTTCAAGTGGTTTAGAAAGCGCGCATAAGATTGTGATGGTTCTAAAATCGGATACCACAATCGGAGTACGAATTTTAGGAATGGGGCGTATGATTGATTTTTTCCAATGGTCAGGGAAAACTGATACTTGAAGAGAATAATTATAAATATGTAATAAGGCTGGAAAAATAATGGGAAGAGCAATAAGAACCATTCTCATTGAAATATTATCAAATCCACAGAATTCGTTTTGATATGAGAAATCAAAAATAATGTTTTGTTGATTTTGAATGTGTACTGATAATCTAATAACGGAATATGATAAACCTGATAAAGGTAATTCTCTAATTCGCCGTGCAGCTTCAATAGGACTAACATAGTCTACTATTAATATACTACTATTAACTCTATAATTTCATCATATACTTCTATCTCATAATTTTCATAATAGAAGCATAATATTCGACATTGATATAAAAAATCTAAATTAAATATAAAATTCATACTACATTATTTTTTATTTCGGTGAGATGTTATATTGGTTTACCTCCTCGTGGTGCATCTTGAAATCAAATTCCTTGAAAATCAAATTGACGATCTTAAATGTTATATTTCCTTTAAATTAAATTTTAACAATTAATCTTTAAAAAATGATGTTCTTTTAAAATTTAAAAGAATTTGGCTAAAAGCCAATCTCCTTAAATTAAATATAAACTCAATAATATTAGTAAAAGTTTTTTATTTTCAGATCTTACAAAAAACAACAAATTCCATTTTTATTTCTATGAACAAATTCTTGTTTTTTTCCCTCAATAGGCTCTTCTACATTGTCTAGGAAGGCAAGCTCCATTTTAATTTTAAATTTAACTCTGTAAGTGCACTGGGGAGACTCTAGAAATGATTTTAAGGAATCCCTAAAAGTTCCGAGAAGGAGTATGAAAAAGGGAGGGGTAGGGTAGGCGTGGGGTAGGTGTATGGTAGGCATAAGTTAGGTGTAAGTTAGACATAGAGTAGGCGTAAGGTAGACATAGAGTAGGGGTAGAGTAGGCTTTGGAGAGGTTTTATGGAATCTCCATAGGGTCGAGAGGAGATTAGAGTTAGGGTAGTGGTAGGTTAGAAGTATAGTAGGAGTAGGGTAGGTGTAGGATAGGTATAGGTTAGGTTGAGGTTAGACGTAGGGTATGAGGGGAAATCAATAAATAGAATCAATAAACTAACTCAAAGGGATCAAGAGAGGTAAATTAGGTAAACTCAGTGAATCAAAATATTTGTCGACAAAAAGTATATTTGAGTAAACCTACTTACTGTTTACTCAACTTAATATGTTTTATTCTTTCAAATCTCTTGCTAAACAACTGTTCTTCACACTCCAAATAATTATTAAATTCAGCAAGTCGACACACAAATTTATTACAAATCTACACAATTTCAATTTCGAAGGTTATAATACGGTTGCAAATTCAGGAATGCCATGCTTGTCGGCTTATCGACCAGCGCTCACGTTGATCAGACGAGTACGCAGGCGCAACATCACATCGATCCCAGGACCGTAACAGTCAACTCTAGTTTCCCAGCATCTCCATAAAACAATAATTAATTTTACAAATAAATTGAAGTGCTGAGTGGCTAAAATAAAAATACTGTCACAGTGTAAAAGATTACAACTACTATGAGTTCCCGTCCTGCTAAGAGTAGAAAAATAGAAAGAGATAGAAGATAAGTGATGAAAGAAATAGAATTTTCTATACTCAGGAAATAACTGATTCGCATTCCTGAAACGTTTTCTCTCCCTATTTCTGACCTAGCCGACGGCTTAGACCACCTGTATCTTTTTCTATATCTTCCAAGCGTTCAGTTTCTTCTAAATACGCTCTCTAAATTATAGTCTACTTCTAATTTATTTACTTTCCAATTGTCCAATTTTATTTTTACCAAAAAAGCTAATTTATTTCCTCATTTTTTAATTTGTCCTGAAGCAGTCGACAGCTACGTTAATGTTACCTGGAAGTAAAAAAAAGACTACCTGTCTTTCTTACATTCTTTTGTCTCTCTCGAACGAACCAGACAAACAAGAAATTAAATCTATAATTGCGTCTCTGTTTATCTTAAGATACCTGGTATACCACTATATCTATCTTTGTTATCTCTCTCTATCTCAAGCTTTCTGCAATCCTACTATACCTATATATGTTATCTCTCTCTCTCTCTCTCTCTCTCTCTCTCTATCTTAAGCTCCCGACTGCCTTTTCTTTCTCCCGTAACGGACAAACAGTCTTAAACTGCGTAACAGGCTTATAGCTGCTTGATTTCTTATATAGAATCAATGTTGGTAAGCAAATCCACCAAAACCTTATAAAAATGTATCTGACAACTGTAATGCTGAAGCAGCTATATTTCCTCACCTATAAATTTTTAGGCGCTACAGACAAGCCATTTTTTCTGTGAAAAGTTTCATATCAAATTTTTAAGATTTATGTAATAGCGAAAAGCGCTACTGTAGTGGTGGCGCTAAAGAGAATCCACGCCTTGGATGAGAGCCATAAGTTTATTAATATTTGGTGTGAGTGCTGTCTTGTAATTCCTAGTTTTACTTGAATTCCAGTTAGGACGTGTTGCCTTTGTTTTTATTAACGTCTCCGAATTCTTAAATTCATTTGTTTGATTCAAATAAATTGCGAGAAGTCAAAATTGTACAAGTAATGAGTAATGTTAATTGGTGTTTAATTAGTGTTCGTAACAGGTGAATAAATGTGACATTTTCTTGTTTAATGATAAGATTACTTGCATCAATGAACTTTACACGTACATTGAGGACTACAATACAATGCTGTATATTTCGGTTTGTTATTTATATTTTTTGTATTTTATTTTTACAGTAATAACCCTCAGGGTACGGACATGGGTTAGCGTAACCCAGAAACTTTAGTCGCCTGTATCGTGGGCTGTAATTGATGAATTTAAACATTTTTTTTAAATTTATTCAAATTTTTCTTACAAATATGATAGCTTTGTCAGATTTGTTATACTTTTTTATTTACGAAAGTTATTATTAAAAATACTAACAGAGTTCCAAAACTTTTAAAGAAAACATTTTTTTTTTTCAAAAGCTGCTATTTGTGTCAAAAAAAAACAACATTGATGATTATAACATAAAGAAACGACAGAAATTGATTAGGAAAATGATTATTCTTTAAATGGACAAGTTTTATTTTTAGTAACTTTCGATACTTAAAAAAATGTGATATTGTAACCTTCCGTATGGACTAGGTGACCTAACTTATAACATTTTTGCCCACTAAAAACGAATTTAAAGTCAGAATTGCTGCATCACCCTGTTTTTTTGAAATGGAAAAACTAGATAGAAATTCTTATTTTGCTTCTGCGTTGTTGGAGCAAAAATACAGAAATCGTTATTTTTGTTTTAAAAAACAATCTGTTTTTTTTTTTAATTTTTTACCCCTAAAGTTTGATTCTATCCATTTAAGGGTAGTTTTTCAATAAAAAAAATATTAAAGTGAAAATTCTTAAAGACATGTGGGTCTAGTTCAAAGTACAGACAACTTTTTTTTTGTGTGCCTGTGTTATTAATTAATAAATTTACAAAATATAACATCTTTGGTACGCCGCGCCGCCGGCCGCCAATCATAATTTTTAAAAAATTATGCTTTTTTATGAAATTAATAAAATACGTGAATTTCACGTTTAGCTGAATTCAACTATACAGTATCAAAATGACAACTGAAACTAGAGGTGAAAAAATAATTTTTCTTAAAAAACTTTTGAGAGTATCCAAATCAGTATTTTAATGGAAAATATTCAAATTCTGAATATGCACAACTTTTGTATGAAACCTTTTTTTTCGGAGACGAATATTATTTTAACTATTTAGAAATTTAAAATGGCAAAACGCTAATATTATATACATATATATATATATATCTTAGGGACTAATAAACCCTTAATTTAGAATGCGGTTTCAAGTGAAGTTTCAGTGAAAAACGTGAATCCGTATTGCTTGGAAAGTGAAGCAGTGTGACAAGCGAAAAGTGGCCGGATGTGGGTAATGAACTCTTCATATCCGACATCCGGTGCTTTCCAAAAACAAACTGAGGAACCTACTTCGCGCAAATCGCTATTGCCATACATTCCGAATCTAATAATATCTTGAGGATGCTCTTTGAAAGAGAATATACTTAAGTTTCCACCATTGCTGAATCACTTGTCATCTTTACTAAAACATTTTCTAACGGAAGTGTGCAAAATATAAAAATCTACTGTACATTGCGCTCCAATAAACAAAAATACTTTCTATTTTAAGGCCATGTGATGAAGAATGACTTACTGGTATATAAGCAAAATTTGTCCCTAAACTTTCTCTTAAAATTATAACTATTTTGACACCAAACTTTGTGGAATTACTTAAAATATCATTAAGAAGGTCTCTCTGACCCAAATTTGTTCAAATTTTACGGATAAATTAATTTTTTTAATTTTCCAAAAATCAGCTAATTTTTTAAAAAAAATTTTATTCTCCATCACATGCCCTTAACAAACTTTTTTTTGTTTTCAAGAAAACAAACCTGCATTTATATTAAGCAATTAATCTTTCTTTAAAAACCCTAAATTTGAAAGAAGCATGTTTTACGTTTAATTCAAACATGATAATAAAATTGTTTAAAAAATTAAATATCTTGTACGCTAAAGATAACCTTAAAAAAAATTGTTAAAGTTTGTTTCAATTAAAACAGTGCTTCACGACAAAAGCAAAATGTATAATTATTTTAGAGAAGATGGAAAAGGAAATTATATTGATATGCTTTCGTAAAGTTACAAGTGAAAAGGCAGAGCGGAAAGACATTTTAAAAATCTTTAGGTTGTGGAAGGCACTCGCAGTAGACGTTTACCTTACGTCATATTTTTAACAGAGCTTCTCTGTTGTCACTTCCGGTACACCATCGAGCGTAGTTCCCGTTCTTGAAGCAGATGACGACAGTTCTGCTGGTTTATTTTCACCTTTCGTTGAAAGAAGCGTTTTATCAAGACGAATATAACTTCCTTTTTATTGCTCTTCACTTTTCTACCCCAACATTGCACGATTTTTATGAACTGGAGTACTTGACAGATGGCTTTTTCAAGTCCTTCTTATTTACTCATTCCGCTTGGCATATTTTGAAAAGAAATCAATCAGAGGTGAAAACTAGAAATCATGTTAACCTAATGTTACTTCAAAATTTAGTGAGACCATATCATGAGTGCCCAAGTCGAAATTTTGAGGCTCCTTTAAAGCTACTTAGTCCCAAAATTTGTAAGAAATAGAGGTTTAAAGTAGAAACAAATTCAATACAATTTAGTTTCTACTTTGGTGCTCTTATTGGAAGAAATTTCCCCTTTTCGTGATGAGAGCGTTAAAGTAGAAGCTATAATATTCAACTATATTAACGCCTACTTTAACGATCAAGACCCCCTTTTTATTGATCCTCTAAAGTCTAAACAAAGAAAGAATCTGTTTTGGTGGATAAAACTGAAATTAATGTGAAAGAAATTAGAAAAAAAAAAATATTCAAAATTTATGCGCTTTTAGAATCCGTCACACTTAATAAACACAAGCTGGAAATAGTCTAAACTTACTAAATAAATTATTATGACGCAAGTGGGGATTCGAACCCACGACCTAACGATCTACGCACTTATAATCTAACGCACTAATCACTACCGACAATTATGAACTTATTAATTTTCTCAGTGTCCTTATGATACAAATTACGAATAGTTTTTTAGGATTTTTCAACAAAATTGTTTCATTTCGTCAATTTATAAATGTTAGCGGATATTTTTATGTATTTTTCATTTTTTTAAATAATTTATTATTGTTTAGTTACAGGCTGATATTGATTTAAATTATTGTGGCATTTGTATTAAAATCATGATTTGTATAAAAAAATCTTTACAATTCTCCGGATGTCTAACACTGCATGTAAAAAATCGCAAACCATAAAAAAAATGCACAAATTTGTGGATAAATCATAAAAATTTCAATTTCATTATTTTAATCTTTATATTTAAACAATTGGGCTAATACAGATAATCAAAGTACCTACGATTTACAAATTTTTGGTATGAAGATAGCAAAAAATAGTATCAAATTTTTATATCTTTAAGTCATTATAATTTAATTAAATTCCAAACGTCAATTAACTCATATTCCAATTTGTTCAAACTTTTAAATTTCAATTAATTAAAATTTAAATGCCCATTAATTAATGCAAAGTAATTAAATAATATTAAATATTTTCTACATTCACAATAATCCTTTTTTTAAGTCTTACAATATTTCTAATTTTTCTTTCTTCTCTAATTCAGTTTCTATTTCGAATCTATTTAATTTTTATCTTATTATTACAACATTTTTTAAGATTTTTTCTCTTTTTACCTTTGATATTTTTTGTTGTTGCATTTGTTTTATTTTAAGATTTTCTTTAATTTTCTTCTTTTTATGCAAATTATTTAACATCATTTTACACAATTTAGTTATTATAACATTCACTAAACATTGTATTTCGTTGAGTTTAATAATTTTTTCACATTTTTAAAAATAAATACCCTTAATTTTTATAAATTTATTCAATTTGTTTTCCTATCTTGTCTATTTTTTGCGAGATTTTTTGCAAACTTACTTATTCTATCATAGAATTTCTAGATTTTCTTTATTTCCCTAAATTTATTGTTGGACTTGCTTTAAGTGTAATATAATAAACATTTTTTTGGTTTAATTTGCCTAAACTTTTGTTTTTGAAGTATTTTTAAATATTTTTTGTGGACTTTTTATTGATCTTTCTATATATAGGTATACTTTTTTTTATTTCATTTTCATTAATTCTAATTTTTTAGTAGATTCTAACCAAATCTAATTATTTTTTGTACTTTTTACATTTTTTTACAGTTTGTTAGATTAAAGAAAAAACATTTCTCCATTTTCTTTTAATTTATTTAGTTTTCTTGATTTTTCACTATTTTTTAAATTAATTCTATAATTTTTGTTCTCAATTTTTCTTGTCTTAGAAACATTTTTCCTTCTTTTAAATTGTCTAGTTTTTAACTTATAATTACGAATTTTAGAAAACAGTTATTCTATGCTTTTATCTACATTTCTATCTAATATTTGTAAATTTTCTACTTTTTTGAAAATTTTAATTTTTTTATTTTACGTTATGTAAATTTAATCTTATTCTAAATATTCTCGTTTTAACATCGTTGTTCTGTTTCATAGAATTTATTTTCTTTTAACATTTTGTTAAATTTTCCAAAATTCTATTAATTCTTTTTTTATTCAATTGTTACGTCCCTAATATTGTTAATTTTATTATTAATATTATTATTCAAAAAAAAGGAATTAATAGATTTTCTAAAGCTAAGAACGAAACTATTTCCCTAATGTTCCTCGATTTAGCTAGGTTAACTAAATAACCGTCGCAGGGATGAGGCCAGTCAAATAAATACACAAAGGTACATTTAAACGATATTTATTATAAGAAGAAATCTTTTGGTTAATTGTAAATTTGAAATTGTTTTCCAAATAGTTTTAATAGATTTTGAAGATTCGAAATCTGTAACAAGAGTTTACTATTAGAATTTCTTCATATACATTATTTTCGAAGATTCTTGGTTTTTCTATCTTTTTGGGGTTTTTGAATTATTGTTACCTTTTTATGAGTTTAAGTGGGCTAGGAGACCTTCCGACTCAAATGGCGTGTCCGTGAATAGAGGTAGTAAATTCCTGCAATTGTTGTCCTCAGCAAAGAGTTTACGGTTGGCACTGCGTAAGGCTTGTTCTCGATAGTAGCTGGTACTGCAATTTTCTTCCAACGGCTCTCGTTTATGAATCCAAATTTCAACTTTAATAATTGACTTCAAAAAACACTTGTTTTAATCCGACTTCTGATTAAACTAGTTGAATGACTCCGGAAAATACTTGTTTCGATCTCTCTTGATGATTGAACTGAATCGAAAACTGAACTCAAACTGAACTGCTGACTAAAAAGTCGCTCGATATTTATAGTCTAGAAAAAGGCACAGTTTTTGAGTAGCGAGGCACCTTATTTCGTTTTCGGCACATTTTTCGTTATGCTGCATAATAGGGCACAGTTCCTTTGTTTGAAAAAAGCACAGTTTTTAGAGTACGAGGATGCTGGAGGCACAGACCCTTTGTCTAAAAAAGGCACAGTTTTTGGAGTACGAGATGCTGAAGGCACAGCGGGCCCGTTGCGCGTCATTTTCTGTGTGTTGTATCTGTGTAGGTTTTCTTCTATGTGTTGCAGCCTTGCACGTCTTCTTCTTTGCGTTGAACCCATTTCAGATTTACCAAGAGGAAAACAATCTCTATCTTTTCAATTAACCAAATTAATAAATACATGATTTATTCGTGTAATTATTTAAAACAGATGTGCGTTGAGAAAATAACATAATTGTTGATAACGCTGATTATGAATTCGTTTATTACAAGAATTATATTTGTTTAAACAATAAGTTTACATTTGTTATTTTATAAAAAGATAAATATTTAATAACTAATTATTTTGCTAGTAGACATCTAGTGTTCAGTTAACTAAATTTGTTTAAACAATCAATTTTATTTGTTTAAACAAATTTAGACAAAATCAATTATTATTCTGTAATCAATTTGAAGATTATTTCTATTGAAACCATGTACATTGTTTAATTGTTTATTTTAATTTGTTTAAACAATTTATTTATTTGTTTAAACAAATCAGACAAAATCAATCGTTATTTCTGTAATTAATTTCAAGATTATTTCTATTGAAACCATGTACATTGTTTAATTGTTTATTTTAATTTGTTTAAACAATTTATTTATTTGTTTAAACAAATCAGACAAAATCAATCGTTATTTCTGTAATTAATTTCAAGGTCATCTCTATAGAAACCATAAACATCGTTTAATTGTTTATTTCAATCTGTTTAAACAATTTATTTATTTGTTTAAACAATCAAGATAAAATTGATAATTATTTCTGTAATTTATTTCAAGGTTATTTCTATATAAATTATAAACATCGTTTAATTGTTTATTTCAATTTGTTTAAACAATTTGTTTATTTGTTTAAACAATTTATTTATTTAAATAAACTCGTCAATATGTGTGGTTTCAATATAGAGCAATTGTCGAATGATAAACATTACTTAATTTCTTATTTTAATTTGTTTAAACAATCCAATTATTTGTTTAAACAAACCAAATATAATGATTTAATAATTTATACTTAACTAATTGTTTGTCCGCTTCACTAAATAAAAGTTAATTGTGTAAACATAAAACAACACAAATTTGTATTATTTATTGCACTAAAATGTGATTAAAATATTAATTAAATATTAATTAATTAATTAATTAATAGTCATGGTGACATGACACCTCCCCCCCTTGAAAAATCGACAATATCGGAGAACGAAGTTAGTCGGAATTGTCGATATAAGTTTGAGGATATTTTTATAATTATATATTCTTTAAGTCTGTAAATTTGTGTTATTCTATTCGAGTATGACAGTTTCGGCCTCGGAATCGTATTCTTCTCCATTGAGTTCATAGGCTTCACTGTACCTGGGATCATAAACAGGACAGATGCCTTGGAGATCTGCATGGTAAATTTTTGGGTGTTTTAAAATGAAGACGGTGCATTCTCTGCACGAATTCGCTCGAATTATTATTCCAAATAATTGTATTTGACATCTTTTGCAATATAAGTCGGTAATATTTTTTATAGGAAAATGGATAGGGTAAAAAATTCTACAGAATATTTTTCCTTGGTCCGAAACTTTGTTCTCGTAACAATTTTCACATATTAATTCTTCGCTATAATCATTATAAAATACTGTTAAATCAGTACATTTTACAGTACAGTAAAAAAGTGATAAAATTCTTCTTACAATGAAGGCGCTTTTTAATCCGTTACCCTCTTCTCCAGTTTCAATGTTATTTTCTACAGGTAACATCTAAATTTAAAATAAAAAGGAAAAAAAAAGGAAAAATATAAGTCTATACAAGTATATTAATCAAATTATTATCTTAAGTTTTTATTCCTAATAGGCCCTCGGCATACGTAAATGCTATGCCCTCTAACGAAACATCGCTCGCATGCGCCTGTACATTTAAATAATATTGTTCGATTTTCGATATCAATGTCTAATCGAGGTTCATGCAATCCATTCTGTTCGCTGAATATGAAATTTCGGTTCAATTCTATTAGCATTTTCCGCGCCGCGTTCTGCTTTGCTTCTTTTTTAGTAGAAACTTCACTACTAATTGTAAAGAATTCTACTGCATTTTTGAATAATCTACAATTTGCTCTATATCTCGGTGCTAATATGAATGGGACTTTTTCCATCTCATATTCAGGCGTAGAAAAATCATACTCTATGGAAAGTTCGTTTAACAATTGTGCAGGGCTATTAATGGTATCAACATTGATAACACGAATTTTCGCAGCCATTTTCTGGAACATACACGCAACTACTATTTAGAAAAATGCAATACAATATGAGTAAAGGTAAGTTATTCTTCTATTTTAATTATACATGCGTTTTTGTCTTATTCATTTAATTTCATGCATAAAATATAAAACTGATTACTTTATGCTGCTTCATTCAATCGTTCTATTCTTTATATATATATATATATATATATATTTTTTTTTTTTTTTTTTTTTAGACAGTGATATCAAAAATATAAATGATTATATTTATTGAGAAGGTAATTTTCATGCTCTTTTTTTATGAAGTTTCTGTTTCAGAAGTTCTCGCTAAATTGTACTAAGTTATATTTGTAGCGAGAAATTCGGATGGTGAATTCTTGTATTTTCATGAACAAGTCATTTTAGAAAAAGCGAAAGAGAGAGAAAAAAAAAGGAAAGGAGAAAACTGTAAAGATGTAAACATGCATTTTAGAGGAGCGAAAGGTGAAGCGTCAATGGTGAGTAGATTTATTACTTTATTAGGGGTAAGGTAAGGACTGGTCTGCGAGAGCTGTTTTTTTTTTTATTATCTCTCGATTTTTCCTCTTGGACGTGCTGTGTCCACTCAACTTTGACTTAAAAGACGTAACAGAAAAAAAATAGGGGTACTTTCGTCTATTTTCAAACTGTGAAGAGAACTTTTGTGTTTTGAGAATCTTTGATTTTTGTTGAAATCCTTGAGAATTTTAACTTTGCCAAAAAAGTAGGGAAAAAGGGAAAAGTAGAAGGAAAATAAGAAATGTCTCTAAAGGGTTTCAGTCGTCGTTTTACTTTTCTACTAAGAGTATTTCTTAAAGGAAAGAGAAAATTAGGGGAAAAAATGGCTAGTGATTTTAGTGTTCTCCATGATATTAGTATTATAAGGGCTAGCCATGTCTTCGATCTGGCAGACATTTCTGTAAAATGATATTTCTAATTAAGAGAGGTGAGTTTTTATGAAAGAAAAAGGAAAAGAACAAAGAAAACGATATTTATTTGGGAAAAATACTAATATTTTGAAGTTAAAAGTATAATTTTTATTACTTCTTAGATGTGTGGTATGTTCTATTACTTGTTTTTGAATTTTTAGTTTTACTTATGTGTGTTTGAATTTATTCTTGATTTCTTCAATCTATTTACATGTACAACCTTTGGTTTATTTTTTATTTCTATTTTAACGTTTCCTTTGCCTAAAATATCTAAAACTTTATGTGGTCCTGAATATTGGTCTCCTAATTTCTTTGGTTTTGGTCCGCTTAATAAAAATACTTCGTCATCAAGTTTAAAATCTTGTGGGTTGATTTTTCTGTCATAATAAATTTTTGATTTTTCTTTTGCTGCAACAAGATGTTCTTTGGCTATTCCTCTAATTTCGTGTAGTTTAGTTACTAGTTTAATTAAGTATTCATCGTAAGTTTCGAGTTTTTCGATGTCTTCAGGTGGTTCGCTGGATGGCAATCTTGCTAATTTACCAAAAACTAATTCATATGGAGTGCAACGTGTTCCTTCGTGTATACTAGTATTATAAGAAAATGTGGCTAGTTCAAGCCAGTCGTCCCATTCAGAAGTTTTGTCTACGAATTGTTTTAAATATTCTGCAAGAACATGATGTGATCTTTCAAGAGATCCGTTGGATTGAGGGTGGAAGGCAGTTGTTTTGAATTGTCTAATTCGAAATCTTTTTGCTAAATTTCTAATAAGAACACTAAGAAAATTTCGTCCTTGATCGGTAAGAACAGCTTTTGGGGAGCCAAATATACAAATAAATTTTTTAACAAGTGCATCCGCAATTGTACTTGCAAGAGCATTTGGTAGTGCAATAGCTAAAGAATATTTAGTAAAATTATCTTGAATGGTTAATATATATTCGTTTTGTTTCTCTGTTACAGGTAAAGGTCCTACTATATCCATTGAGACTTTCTCAAATGCTGTGCCTGGCGTATCTGTGATGACCATAGGATTTTTTGTTTTAACTCTTACTAATTTTTTAATTTGACATTTTAAGCATGATTGTATATATTTTTGTATAGCTAATTTCATATTTTGCCAATAAAAATTCTGACGAATACGATTATAAGTTTTTGAAACTCCTTTGTGACCCCCTAGTGCTGAAGAATGAGCTTCCTCTATTAATTGTTCTTGTTGTTCTTTAGTAGCGTATTTTATTATTCCTAAACAGATAACAACTTTAATTGATGAATTTTCAAGAATAGTATTAATAATCCCTAGAATTTCATTCCATGTTATATGATTAATTTCAGAAGTTTTTGCAATGCTAAGTGAACGAATTTTCAACTCTTTAGCTTTTATAAATAAAGAATTAATTGAAGCTTTAATATATTTAAGTTTGTCCGTAAGATTAAGTTTAATTTCTGATTCAATTGGTAATACAAAATGATACTGATTACCACGACGATATTCGTGAACTTCTCCTAAACATAAATTTTTTAATTTTGGTAATTCGTTTCTTTTAGAAAGGGCTTTTGATCCATTGTCCCTGGGTTCTCCAGTAATTGAGGTGAAATAAACGTAATTATCCTTACGCATAGTAAGTTGATCGCGGCATTCTACAATATTGTTGTTTCTAATCAATTGTCCATCCGGCATGTTTATTTCTGCAGGTGGGGGCTCTGGTGGTGGTCGGTTTCCTGTATCCGATGAATGATGTTAATCTTCTTTTTCTTTATCCTCTAATATTTCGTTTAATGTGTCTTCTTCACTGTCTTCTGAGAAAAGGTATTCTTCACTTGATGTTTCTGATTTAGGACTTCGTTTTTTATTTTTCTTTTTGTTTATTAATGGTTTCGTTGTAAATTCTGGATCTGAATCTAAAGAGTCTTTTTGCGCTTTCCTAAACTTCTTCGATTTTTTAATAGCTGATTTCTTCTTTTTTATGACAGAATGATTCTCTCCTTTTCTTGGCCTTCCTCTTTTTCTTTGAAGAGGTAAAGGTTTTGTAGGTTGGTTATTCTTCATATTTGTTGATTCTTCGCTTTCTGTTATATATTCGCTTAACGTTTGTTTCTTTTTTCTTATGATAGAATAATTCTCTCCTTTTCTTTGCCTTTCTCTTTGTAGAGACGAAGGGGTTTTAGGTTGGTTATTCTTCATATTTGTTGATTTTTCGCTTTTTTCTATGTTTGTATTATTTTGATTCTCTTGTTTTCTTGCTTGGTTTCTTGTTACCATAGCATTTATTTTGGAATTTGTATATTTTTTACTTTGAGTTGTATTATTTTCTTCATAATTTTTTGTTACAAAGTTTTTAGTGGTTTGTTCTTCTGTTTGGGTTTTTGTTACCAAGTCATTTGTTTTCAGATTTCATGGAATTGGTTTTTCTTCATTTTCTTGTTTCTTATTTTCAACATGTATATTTTTTATATCTTTATTTTCATCGTTTTTGATTTCATATTTTCCTTGATTGTCAGATCCTGTGAATAAATTTCTTTTATCTGATTCTTCGTTTGTTTCTTCTTTAAAGTCCTTATTTGTTTCTTCTTTTTCTTCAGTTTTTTCTTCGTTTATTTCTACTTCATCGAGAAAATCGTCGTCTGATTCTTCACTAGTTTCACTACTAGAACTTGAATATTCGTAGTATGAGTCTTCTTCATCTGATTCTTCTTCACTTGTATTTTCTGTATCTGTTTCTTCATAGTAATAACTGTTTTTATTATATTGTTGGAAGTTAGTATAATTTATTTTGTTTTTAGGTAAATTGTTTGATTCATTTAAATCAATTGGATTACGTGATAGTGCATCTGCATTCACATTTGATTTGCCTGCTTTGTAGACAACGTCAAATTCGTATTCCGATAATTTCAATCTCCATCGGGTAACTCGTGAACAAGGATCTTTTGTGTTTTGAAACCAAACTAATGGTTTATGGTCTGTGACCAAAGTAAATTTTCTTCCAAAAAGATACGGTCTGAAGTGATGTACGCAATAAACAATGGCTAAAGCTTCTTTTTCATATGTATCAAATTTTCTTTCGCTATCATTAAGTGTACGCGATGTATATGCTATAGGTTTGTCTTGTCCTATTTTTCCTTGGGAAAGTATGCCTCCGATTGCATATCCTGATGCGTCCGTAGTAAGTACAAATGGTTGAGTAAAATCCGGTCGTTGTAATAATGGTTCTTCGCATAATTTTTCTTTTAAAGTATTAAACGCAATTTGATGTTTTTCTGTCCATTGAAATGGTGTATCTTTCTTTAATAACTGAGTCAGAGGTGTTGTTATTTTGGAAAATCCTTCAATAAATCTTCTGTAATATCCGGCTAAACCTAAAAATTGTTTAATGTTCTTTTCGTTTTTAGGGATTGGGAATTCTTTAACTGCTTCTACTTTCTTGGGGTCTGGTCTAACTCCGTTTTTATCAATAATGTGTCCTAAATATGTTATTTCAGATTTAAGAAATTCGCATTTATCTGGTTGTAAACGTAAATTTGCATACCGTAGACGTTCCATAAGTCTGTTAATTTTAGCTTCATGTTCTTCCAAAGTTTCTGAGTAAATAACTATGTCATCTAGATAAACAAAGAGATCATTTTCGATTAGTCCATCTAAAGTAATGTTTATAAGTCGTTGAAATGTGCTTGGGGCATTCTTTAAACCAAAAGGCATTCTATCAAATTCGTAGTGTCCATAAGGGGTTGAAAATGCTGTTTTATGCGAGTCTTTTGGATCCATTGGTATGTGATGAAATCCATTTGCAAGATCGAATACCGAAAAATATTTAGCGTTAGAAATTTGATCTAGTATTTCTAGAATGCTGGGTATAGGAAAATTGTCTGAAACCGTCTTTTCATTTAATTTCCTAAAGTCTAAAACCATTCTCCATTTTCGTCGACCTTGAGAATCTAATTTTTTGGGTACAAGAAAGATAGGTGTATTATATGGTGATTGAGATGGTTTAATAATTTTGTTCTTTAAAAGTTCATTTACTTGTCTGGTAATTTCTTCTTTATGTACTGGAGGAAATCTGTATTGTTTAGTCATTATTGGGCGTTCGTCAGTAGTAGGAATTGAATGTACTAAAAGGGGTGTGGCTTCAAGTGGTTCGTCAGGTAATTGAAATCGATCTGCATGTTTTTTAACCAACTCTTCTACATGTGATAATTCTCTTGAGTCTAAATGGTCCAGTCGAAGTAATTTTTTGATTTGTTCGGTTCTATCTTCGCCATTAATGTTATTAATTTGGCAATTATCAAAGTGTGGTTCTTCAGTTAAGTAATTTTGATTAATACTTTCAGTATTTAATATTGATTCTTCTTTTTGAAAAAAGTATTTTTGACCTTCAATTTCTAAACATTTTAATGCATAATTAATATTAACGTTATTATTGATAAAAAATTCTGATCCTAAGACACCATCTTCTTCTATTGGGACGCTATTGGGGATTAAATGAAAGATAGTTGGAAAACCAAAAATATTTAATGTTATTTTACCTAGGGTATAAACTGGAAGATTATTAATTCCTGTAAGTCGCAATAATTCATCTTGTTTAATCTCAATTGTATGATCAACAATACTTAATTTTATTAAATTTCTACCTGCTCCAGTGTCTACCATCATACGTGCTGGTTCTTTTAAACCATTTATTTCGGTAATAATTGAAGGAATTGGTTTTTCGGAACTAATATTTATTTTTACTTCTTTTAATTCTTTTGCTTTCATTTTAGGTGCATTTTCCTTTATTGTTGAGCCTCCCGAGCTGCACCCGGAGTGGGGAGGGGTTTGGAGTTTCCCTGGTTTCTTGCGTTTCGCGGTTGAAATCTAGATGATTGTGGTTGTTGTTGTTGTTGTTGACTAAATTGTTGCTGTTGTTGGTTTTGTTGAGGTTGTTGATTTTGACTTTGATATTGCTGTGTTTGAGGTTGATATTGTTGAAGTTGTTGTTGGTTGTTGTATATTCTTTTTCGACATTCACTAATAGTGTGTCCTGGTTTTTTACAATATAAGCATTCTACTTGAATTCGATTCGAATACGGAGGATTGAAGTTATTTGAATTATTTCTTTGATTAAACATATTTTGGTATGGTCTATTATTTGTTTGTTCAGAAAATCCTCTGTCTTGACGAGGCTGCCACTGAATTTGATGTTGTTGATTAAAGTTTCTTTGATTTGGATATTGTTGTTGTTGGTTAGCTAGATTTTGTGAAAATTTATTACTATATTGTTGTCTGTTAAAATTATTAAAAGTTTGTGTAGGATTTCTATTATTAAAATTAGTATTTTGGTTTAATTGACGACAGAAAAGGGCGCTGTGACCTCTTTTGTTACATATTTGACATGTTAAATCATTTTGAACAGTATGAACTTTATCCCGTTTTGATTCCTGTCTTTCGTCTCTGTTCCTATTAGATGATCGTAACGCTAATGTAGCTGCTAATTTTCTTTCTATTTCAATTGCTTCGTTTATAGCATTTATAAATGTCGCTGGTTCCTTATTGCTTAATCTTGATTCTATGTCTGATTTAAGTCCTCTCATGAAACAATCCAGTATGTCTTTTTTTAATCCTTCAAGAAAATTTTCATCTTCTTCGCCTTGATTAATCCGCCTATGAGTATCTAATATTTTATTTCCTAATTCTCGAATCCTAGTCCCGTAAGAAATCACTTTTTCGTTTTCCCATTGATAAATGCTTCCCAATTCGCCTTGGAGTTGATAAATCGATTTGTTTGGAGAATAAACATTTTTTAAACTATCAATAAGGTCATTGATGCTATTATACGTTTCATCTAGTAAGCATTGTTTTGCTTCACCCCTGATTTTTGTTTTAATTAGTTTTGTTAAATTTGCTTCCGCAGTTGTTGGTAGCATGTCTTTTGCTTCGGTGCATGCTGAGATAAATTGATCTAAGGAAATGTTATCACCGGTAAAAGTAGGTATTAATTCTAATGCATCGCGTAACGAAATTGTTTGATTATTAGAAACAGCCATTGTTTGTTGTTGTTGATGATTTATTGTTAAGGGTTGATAAATTAGATCGTGATCAGAATAATTAAATAATAACGATTTTACTTTATCTTTGTTCTTATTTTTAAGTAAAGGTTTTAAAATATCTTTTTTATTAGAGATTGATTTTTCTAAATTATCAATATCGAAATCTTCAGAGTCTGGTTCTGATTCTGATTCAGTTTCGGATTTATTTTCGTCCTTATTATCGGCTAATAATGTTTTGTCTCCGTTATCAATTACTGTCGAGTCGTTCGGATTAAATGTTGAATTTACAAAAGAGTCCTTTGATAGTTCAGGATCAAAAAGGATTGATTCTTCGTCAATTTTACTACTACCACTAATTATTACGCTTTTATCTGGATGTGGTGAGTCAGTTTTGAGTTGTTTAGTGGTCAGAGTAGAATTAAATTTTTTGTCGGTTCGTTGTTTTTTATCTTGAAAAGCAGATCTATTATTTTTATTTACTTCCTTTGCTAATTCGGGGTTGTTTCTACTTTTATTACGAGTTATTGCTGGGTCTGCTTCATAAGACATTTGTAAAAATCATTTCAAATAACAAGTTAATTCGTGTAAAATATGTAAAATTAAGTAAAAATGTAAAATATGCAAATAATATACTAGTGTAAGATTCGAAGTTTTACATAGAAAATATATTTCGAAAAGGAAAATATTGATAGCTTTTAAATGAACATATTATTTTTATTTTATTTTATTTATAATTATTCTTGTTAACTTGTCTATTGAAATGTTTATTTCTTTAAAGTTATGTAAAAAGAAAATAAAAAATTTTAAATACTGCTTTTATTTTAATAAGAATACATTTGTTTATTATTGTTTTCTAATTGTCTTAATTTTTTTTTTTGTTTATTTATTTATTTATTTTGTTTTTTAACCTTGTTTAAATTGAAAATTCTTTTTGAAATTAGAGATAAGGTGTAATTTGTTGTGTTAACTCGTGTGTTCACGCACTATTAAAATTGACGGGTGTAAACAATGATCGCGTTACAATTTTTGTGTTTTCACTTTATTTTAATCCTCCTCACTTGTTCAAGTGGCTACACACTTACAACAAGGTTAATCGGAGGAACCGATTATTTTATTAAGGAAAGCCAGAGCTTGCGAGCACGCGAAGTATAGCTACCGTCCTAATTTGTTTAAATTCGGCTCCTACCCTTTGTGCAATGGTGGCCGTTCTATAATTTCGAACGTACAACCCAAAAGGAGACTAACGGTTATAAACAAATGTACAGTATTCTAAGCAGACAAAAATTCTTTTACGTTATTTTTTTTTATCACTTTCACTTAAGTAAAAGAAAATTTGTCAATGTCAAGGAAAAAATATGATATAAAACACAAGAAATGCTGAAAGAAACGGATTAATAAATTTTCAAAATTCTTCCAAAAAAAAGTAAATAATTATTTGTTTTAAATATTGAAGAAATGCTAATATTTGATATGTTCATGTAACCTTGCTAACTTAAATGACTGGTTCAACACGGCCGATGCACCAAAATTAAGATTCGTCCTGTTACGTCCCTAATATTGTTAATTTTATTATTAATATTATTATTCAAAAAAAAGGAATTAATAGATTTTCTAAAGCTAAGAACGAAACTATTTCCCTAATGTTCCTCGATTTAGCTAGGTTAACTAAATAACCGTCGCAGGGATGAGGCCAGTCAAATAAATACACAAAGGTACATTTAAACGATATTTATTATAAGAAGAAATCTTTTGGTTAATTGTAAATTTGAAATTGTTTTCCAAATAGTTTTAATAGATTTTGAAGATTCGAAATCTGTAACAAGAGTTTACTATTAGAATTTCTTCATATACATTATTTTCGAAGATTCTTGGTTTTTCTATCTTTTTGGGGTTTTTGAATTATTGTTACCTTTTTATGAGTTTAAGTGGGCTAGGAGACCTTCCGACTCAAATGGCGTGTCCGTGAATAGAGGTAGTAAATTCCTGCAATTGTTGTCCTCAGCAAAGAGTTTACGGTTGGCACTGCGTAAGGCTTGTTCTCGATAGTAGCTGGTACTGCAATTTTCTTCCAACGGCTCTCGTTTATGAATCCAAATTTCAACTTTAATAATTGACTTCAAAAAACACTTGTTTTAATCCGACTTCTGATTAAACTAGTTGAATGACTCCGGAAAATACTTGTTTCGATCTCTCTTGATGATTGAACTGAATCGAAAACTGAACTCAAACTGAACTGCTGACTAAAAAGTCGCTCGATATTTATAGTCTAGAAAAAGGCACAGTTTTTGAGTAGCGAGGCACCTTATTTCGTTTTCGGCACATTTTTCGTTATGCTGCATAATAGGGCACAGTTCCTTTGTTTGAAAAAAGCACAGTTTTTAGAGTACGAGGATGCTGGAGGCACAGACCCTTTGTCTAAAAAAGGCACAGTTTTTGGAGTACGAGATGCTGAAGGCACAGCGGGCCCGTTGCGCGTCATTTTCTGTGTGTTGTATCTGTGTAGGTTTTCTTCTATGTGTTGCAGCCTTGCACGTCTTCTTCTTTGCGTTGAACCCATTTCAGATTTACCAAGAGGAAAACAATCTCTATCTTTTCAATTAACCAAATTAATAAATACATGATTTATTCGTGTAATTATTTAAAACAGATGTGCGTTGAGAAAATAACATAATTGTTGATAACGCTGATTATGAATTCGTTTATTACAAGAATTATATTTGTTTAAACAATAAGTTTACATTTGTTATTTTATAAAAAGATAAATATTTAATAACTAATTATTTTGCTAGTAGACATCTAGTGTTCAGTTAACTAAATTTGTTTAAACAATCAATTTTATTTGTTTAAACAAATTTAGACAAAATCAATTATTATTCTGTAATCAATTTGAAGATTATTTCTATTGAAACCATGTACATTGTTTAATTGTTTATTTTAATTTGTTTAAACAATTTATTTATTTGTTTAAACAAATCAGACAAAATCAATCGTTATTTCTGTAATTAATTTCAAGATTATTTCTATTGAAACCATGTACATTGTTTAATTGTTTATTTTAATTTGTTTAAACAATTTATTTATTTGTTTAAACAAATCAGACAAAATCAATCGTTATTTCTGTAATTAATTTCAAGGTCATCTCTATAGAAACCATAAACATCGTTTAATTGTTTATTTCAATCTGTTTAAACAATTTATTTATTTGTTTAAACAATCAAGATAAAATTGATAATTATTTCTGTAATTTATTTCAAGGTTATTTCTATATAAATTATAAACATCGTTTAATTGTTTATTTCAATTTGTTTAAACAATTTGTTTATTTGTTTAAACAATTTATTTATTTAAATAAACTCGTCAATATGTGTGGTTTCAATATAGAGCAATTGTCGAATGATAAACATTACTTAATTTCTTATTTTAATTTGTTTAAACAATCCAATTATTTGTTTAAACAAACCAAATATAATGATTTAATAATTTATACTTAACTAATTGTTTGTCCGCTTCACTAAATAAAAGTTAATTGTGTAAACATAAAACAACACAAATTTGTATTATTTATTGCACTAAAATGTGATTAAAATATTAATTAAATATTAATTAATTAATTAATTAATAGTCATGGTGACATGACACAATTTATAAAATAATTCTCTAATTTTTCTGATTTTAAAATTTTCTTCTCTTTACTCTCTAAATCTAAAATTAGTTAAAAACTACCATTTAGGGGTTACAATCGTGAACGAGTTTTCTCTTTTTTAATAAGTAAAAAATAACTAATTAATAGTAAAAAACTACTAATTCAACAGTTAAATTTAACTATAGTTAAATAGGAATAAATAACTTATGTAATTAGTAAATAGAAATCTAATAATTCTTTTAATAGTTTAACATAACCTAAAATTAATTTGGCTAATTAAATTAGTAGTTTTTTATTAAAGTTTTAGTAAAAAATATTATTTTAAATGGTAAACGAGTTTCCACTGTTAAAATGGTAGTTTTTAACCATTTCAGATTTAGAGAGTAGTAATATTATTTTTTTAAAAGTGTTTCTACTTTTTTTATATATTTTTATGCCAGTGTTTCATCATCTGTTGTTTCCTTAATTTTTTCACATTTTTTATTTAAAAGAATTTTTTCATTTTTTTTTTTTTAATGAGCTGTTTTTTCATCTTCTTACGTTCTTGTTTTTTTTATAATTTATTATTCTTTCGCTGCTTCTACCTAATTTTACTTCTTTTTTTTTTCTTATTTTTTTTACTCTTCACTTGATTTTGATTAAATGTTTTATTTTTCATTTTTCCTTATTAAATTTTTTTAGTTTAAAAAATAAACTACTTACAAATAAACATTTAGAGATTTTATATAGGTACTAATTACATTTAAAAAAAAAACCAATTTTTGATTTTTTTAAAAAAAATTATGATTTTTATATGCCTGTTAAGTTATAACTATTATCCAAATAAGCCTAGAAAGTTGTCATGTTTTCAGGCTAATCTATTTTTTATATTTTCAACAATAACATATTTACTAAAATATACCATAATAGCGACCTGCAATTGTTTAAACACATTATTGCTAGTAATGACTAATTCTTCACAAATACACCTAGAAAGATACAAATTTGTGCTAATTTTACAAATTATTATGCTCTGGTTAGATTAAAATCTTTTCCTTTTAAGGACGAATCAGAGAAACGATAATTGAAGAAAAAGTTAGTCCAACTCCCGTTTTTCTTATATGTTAAACAAAAAAGTATATTTCAATGGAAAAAATGACTGAGTTTCACTTTTAGGTTTAAAGTAGAATCAAAATTTTCATTTCTTTATAATTGGGAATGTGGAGCTTTAAAAGAGCTGCTAATTTTATGGATTCGAAAAATATATCTTGTGTACAGACAAAAAGTAGAAAGAAATATTATTATTAGAAGTGAAGAAGAGGCTAAAGATTAAGAAGTTATTAAGTAGAAGCTAAAGTTTCACATGAGTTTCAAAGTAACCTCAAAATATGATATCTATTTGATGAAAAACAAAATCGCATGTATAAATCTAAAAAGAAACATCTTAAAATGCATTGTAGTCACTTTTAAAACGTTTAAAGTATCTAACTTTTCAGCTTCCATCTTAGAAAAGTAATGTATTCTAAGATACTTTTGCTAACTTTTCGGAAACATCTTAAAAGTGACTACAAATATATCTTAAATTAAGATGCCTACTTTTTGCAGTGTACTTTTGAAAACTATTTGCATTTTTCAAAAACTTTAGACACAATTTATGCATATTTTGTACTTCTTTCCCGAGAAAAAAAGGTTTAGATATAATCAGATATAATTCAGATATCATCAGATATATTGTAGATATAATCTGATACGCTTTAAATCTGATGATATATGATTTGATAAATGCAGATATAATCAATTATTAAACATAAATCTGCTTATATATATTTAGATATATTCAGATCTGATATTATATCTTTCTATATCTAATTAGATATTGTCAGATATTAAGTCAGATTTAATCATTTTGTCAACAGATATAGGGGGGACCGGGGTAAATAAATTATGGATCATTGTTGATTTTAAGACGTGATTTGCTATATTGATGTTTTGAGTGATTTTTGAGGATTTTTTTAGAGAATTTACAAAAAAGTGCGTTTTTCCCATGTAAAATCAATGGAAACTTTTGAGGGGTTTGAGTCCCTAAATAATGTCCGATTTCAACAAAAAAAATAGGGTTATTTTTTTCGATTATGAAAAAAATTTTTTGGGGTAGGAGCATAATATTTCTCTCCTTTGTTTTTTTTTACCATCCTAGTGCACATATGACGGATTGTGAGCAGGTGAGTTCACGCACGATCAAGTGACTATAAAATTTTATATCTTTCAGTTTATGGTCATATTTGTAACTTTCATTCTAGCTGAAATACGAGCTAACTTCATAGCAGCAGAAGGAAGTCAGCGAGTTAAAAAACTACAATATTTCTCGAAACTAGTTCTCTGCAAATCGACCAAGAGAAAAATTTACCTTCATTATCCAAATATTTGCTTCTTATTTTCTGAGTAATTACAAAATTTGATTCAAAAATCGTGCTTCAAATTAAAAAATAGTTTAAGAAAAAGAACATAAGCGACAATATGTTTTAAGATATTTTTACTTTAGGCTTCTTTCATACCTCTAAAATGCAGTAATTTTTTAAACATTTTAGGTATATTTTTCTTCTAAGTTCACGTTCTTTTTTTTTAAATTCACAGTTTTTGGTGAAATGATGGAGTTTTCAGTTATTTAAAAATCAAATCAATTTTTCAGAAAACTTCAGAAATGACCAGTAAAAAGTGTGTCAGCGAAAGTGAGAAATGTAAAAAGTTTGTGAACTTTTGCTGAAATAGCGACTTGGAAAAGTCAATATGAAAACATTTCCAGCACGACGAAAAGCAAGTACTAAGACGAGACTGTACATTTGCAGAGTACTAACTTTTGATATCCTGTGTTATCCTAGAAAGTTTCAAAAACTGAGACACAAATACACAGTTGGGTAGATGAGCTTAAAAAGATTTGTCTATTTCTTATCAGAAGCATTTAAAATGGTTTTTTTAAATTTGATCAATCGATATACACTTTTAAAGAAAAAGATAAAAAATCATTGGATCATGAAAATGACCGAATATTGAGAGCTACTGATATTGTGGTGGTTTTATATGACAAATGGTAATTTTGATAGGTGGAAATTATGTCATTTACAGATTCGATTAAATAAAGATAATCTAAAATTTATTGCAAGGTTTATTTTGATTCTTTGTGAATAATAATGTAGTGTTTTGTTATATGGGCTTGAAGGTAAAAAAAAATCAATGTTCTATAGACTACAATGTGAGTCTTCATCAGTGCATAATTTATTATCTGGAAAAAATGTTTTACAATGTATATACAAAAGCGTAACTTCCGGTCTGCAATTTTTTTTTTAATTTTAGGAGAACATTCGATGACATTTAAATGCAGTAGATTCATACATAACAAAGCCTTTAAAATATCCCGAATGACATTAATTAGTTTAAAGATTCTTTAAAATCGATTTTTATTTTGGTCCTAAAATATTCGCTGTCTTTAACGACGTTTAACAACTCGTTGTGTGATGTCAATTGATTTTTTGCTTAAATTTCTTTTCAACATACTAGTTTCACAAGATAGTAAATTTCTGGCTGACTTTTCTTGTAGTATCTTGCAGCAAGAGTAAGTGATGTACTCGGAGAAATTAGCGTAATGGCTTTAGATTACCCGGATTACACCCTCGAGTGTCTCGCCTCATTTGCTGTTCGCGGGATAATGACCCGCTAATGGTGATCTATTTTGAGGACAACGAGGACTCGTACAGGTTCTACTTCCTTCCTACATACTCTTCGTTTCTCTTGGTAAATATTTTCTCAGATGCTTTACCTAGTTCTGCAACCACGTAAAACCTATCTGACCTACAAAGATATTGGGAATGCAATAAGGGACGAAATCTGGTTAGTGTAAAAAAATATTTATCATAATTAATTTATCATCTGATTCAATACAGACTTTTATTTTTGATGGATTTTAAAGTTTTTTTTGTAAATATTCAAGAGAAAATACTTCAGAGTGTCATGGCAAAAAAGATTTTGTAATTCTATTCTGCCTACATATTTAATTATCTCAGTTGAAAGTGATTAAAGGTGGTGGACTAACCAGAGTTTGAAATTTATCGAGCAGCATCGCGCAGCCACAGTGAACAGAAATGATATAATGAATGAAACATAATTGACCCACTTTTCATGTACGATTATTTTCCGAACAATATTGCCCTTATTACTTAAACATTTATTGATACTTTTCAAAACATCAGTCAAAATACGTTGATTTCCCAATAAATTCATTTTCATTTTCAGACAAAAAGTTATAAATTTTTTTCGACATGTAAAAAGAAAATCATAAACTTTGTTCGAGCTACATATCATAAGAGCGGTTACTTACTATCGATAAAGTAGAAACTCACTAACTGCTTCGTCTAGCGAGAGCAGTTAACATTGAAACGCACTAATGAATCGGCACATTATTCGGTAGAGAATTTCAATATCGCAGAGCAACGAATCTAGCTGAAAACATAATAGAAACACAAGCTATAATGACTCTAGTCTCTTCAAATTCAAAGCAGATTAGTTTAAAGAGTCAGTTATTTGCAAATCTCCTTCACTGAGAAAATTATCCTCTAACTAGCTTTGCATGCTTGGACACGAATACTTGATTACAACCGATTGATCAAAATTGGTCTTTTTGAAGGGCCATAGTAAACGATGATGTTTTTACTCATGTGACAGTTAGCTATTATAACCAAGTAAACTTAACACGACGATGCTACAGAAACTCATAACCGTGTTCACTTTGATTACAAATAAAGTTGTACTCTGCACGTGGAATTTTCACAGCTCAATCACCCAATAAGTTTTAATTAAAAAGCGGTTCTATTTAGACATTGAATTTGTAATTTGTGGCAGTATTTTATTTAAGAGATTCAGCACGCCAATTTATTTTCAAATTAATAATTGTTTTGTAGAGATGCTGGGAGACTAAAGTCAGAGCTTTGAACCCGGCCGCGTAAGGTGTATGAATAATTTCAAAGTAAATTTTAAAGATGTTTAAAATGTTTTTAAATTTATAAAAAGAATTCCTGGCAATATTTGGACAGGTCGTTTGTGGCCTTTTCTAGTCTGTCATAAAATCTTGAATAGTGTTTCAAATTGCTATTGGGGTGGGTTTTTCCCCATGCTTCGGCCATGCCTGTTCTTTTTCCCTCTCTCTCTATAGGATACAGGGTCGTCGATGGTACCCTTTTGGCTTTCCACCTTTCAGCATTGCGGGCAGGTAGCCTGTTGGCTCTTGGTCAGTCTACGGATGCTCGGCAGTTCATCTTTGGTTTTCATCAAGCCAATATCCTGCATCAGAAGGTGCATCCTTGGCCTCGCTGCAGTCTACCTAGTGCCTTGATGTGCACCCCTGGTTTTCTTGCGGTCTATCTGGTGCCTTGGCGTGCACCCCTGGCCTTCCTGCGGACTACCTGGTGCCTTGCAGTGCACCCCTGGCCTTCTTGCGATCTACCTGGTGCCTTGACGTGCACCTCTTGTCTTCTTGCGGTCTGCCTGTGCGGTTTAGTACTCCTTTGATCGTTCTACCCGCCATGTCGCGTCGTGCCAGTCAGCCGTCTTCTTACATCAATTGTGACGTATTCTTCTCTAATTGCAATAAAAAACAACTTTCTTTTGTAAACTATAAAGTGTTGTAAGTTTCAGTGAAATACCAGCAAACCTTTTTCTACAAAAGATATAAAGTATAAATTTAGTTTTATTAATATAACAATTATTTCTGTTTCAAATTATATCAGTTTTCATTGTGTAAAGTACTCATATTATTATGAAGCGCTCACAGCTGGGCTGTCTGCCTGCTTGCGGAAGACCGGACAGGGGACGCACATGAGTTGAAAGAAGACAGAAAATTCAAATTTCAATTTTTCCTCTCTTTTTAACTCATTTCTTGCCCCGTCTATGGAAGCCGGCCGAGCTCTCGAAAAGAGTTGGGTTTCACATTTTTTGCGCATCTTTTTTTCCCCTTCTTCGTAGTAGCGATGACTGACGGCTAGATACTTATATTCGGTTTCGCTCGCCAATTCAGTCAATCGTCTCGCAGACAAAACTGGAGATGCTCCTCGTTCTTGTGGTGGGTAACTCAGTAAGCTGTTGGTCAGTGGAACACACCACAACTCCACTACCTTAGAGTAAGCAAACTAAAAAGCAGATAGACGAATTAGAGCGAATGGAGATTGAGTAGAAGTGTTTTTTCCTCAAAACTCACGCGATGCATCTGGAGCCCTTGAAATGAAGGAACACCTAGGCATTCTCTAAATTAATAAAGGGGATCTTCTTTATTTTGGCGAACTAAAGAATGTTATATTGTAACTATACAACGCATATGGAGGCTTCTATGACGCTGTAAAACGTGTTCTTCCAGATTCTCTCCCTCTCTCTCTTTCTTTGGTGGTGGAAATGAATATAAGGGACTCCTTTTGATTTCCGCCACCCAAAATTTAAAAGTCATCCTTCATTAAGAGAAGATTATTGCAAGTGAACAAGGGTGGGGAGTGAAATTAGTCAAAACTATTTTAGGAAAAAGTTTATGCCAGATGATTCGTTGGTTAACAGTTTTTTTACTTGGTAACTTAACTAGGGAACTAGAAACATTGTTAATCTCGAAAACTACCAAAGTTATAGAATTGTTAATGATAGGTTTAACTACTGTCCTACACTATTACACCGTTGGGTCATCTTCACGTTGAAAACCCTGGCTTTAGAGATACATTGGTTGCGGTCCTGTTAAAACACCTTAGCTCATGCGGGCATACCATGGCACAAAGATTTCCTTTCCCTTTGTTGATGGTTTAAGACTGAAACAAGTCACATGGAGAATGTCCTTCTAGAGAAACGCTCTCCCTTCCATAGGACAAGTCCTCTTAGGAACATCTCCCAAAATGAAGAACGTGTGACAAGCGAAGTCTGCCCAGAGACAAGTCCTCCCAAAGACAAAATCTCGTAGGGACATCTCTGAAAATATAAAATGTGTGCCAAACAAAGACAAGACTTTCCAAAGGCAAGTTCTCCCAGAGACAAGTCTTCCAAGGGACATCTCCCAAAATAAAAAATGTGTCACATGCGAAGCCAAGTCTTTCTAGAGACAAGTCCTCTTAAGAACATGTCCACCCAAAGTAAAAAATGTGTGTCACACAAAGAACAGACTTTCCAGAAAAAGTCCTTCTTGAAACAAATGCTTCTAGGAACTAAGTTAAGGAAGAATTTTTTATTCAGTGTTCCTATAGGGTAAGGGTGACTTGTCCTAGGCCTGATGGTTTTCATCGACAGAATCTTTCACTAAGTTATGAAGTCTTATGTTTAACATAAACATTTACTTTGAAATTCATCAGGATTTTAGGACGCAGGATTCCAGAAGAGATAATCTTGTGTTGAGAGCAGAGAGGCAAAGATAAGTGTGCAGCTTTTGCTTGATCTCAGTAAACCACTTTAGAGAAAATTAATTTAATTATATTTTCAGCGCGCAAAAAGTATAATCCTGGAGAAAGTGGAAAAACAATTCACTTATATATTTCTTACCACTGACGTGATCTGAACTCAGATTTGATATAAAATATGGGAAATCTTAAAATACAATCTCAACCCCTTCGCATCTAGATATTTTCTTTAACAACGCGACATTCGTGTTCAGAAATTGAATACTTTAAAATTATGCCGCACACAATTGTTATCTTTTTATACCTAAAACTTTTATTAAATAATATATAAAAACTAATAAATCATGATATTAAACTTTAAAAACTCATACCATGATCCAGCCAAAAATCGTACGCTTTATGGAATTAACTAAAAAGCTTTATTGGAGCGCTGAGATAACCATTAGGAAACTGTTAGATAGTGATTAAAAAACTGTAGAAATATTTTAAAATTAAGAAATACGAAATTTTTATTCAAAAATATATGTCTTAAACTACAAACCATTAGACTGTTTATGACAGAATTGTGTACAAGTTAATTTTTGAAAATATTTATACTAAACTGCAAATTCGTAAAATAAGAAGTAAATGATTTAAAAAATTCTAAAGAGAATTATTGAATTTATAGGTTTCCAATTAACCCAAAATGTTTAACAGAATAATAATGTTTTAGGTTACCGCTAATTGTCCAAATTTTTTCGAATGGCACCGAACCATTTCTAAAGGTGCCAGAAAAAAAAAAGTTTTTCTAATTTTTAAGTTTTTTTGGTAATTATTTTTTAGTCTTAATTTATTTATGTGAGCTTTTTCGATGCTTTTGGATGTCCTTGTTCGAAGTACATATATATAGTTTTGTTTTATTTCATCAAGATTTAATTAAATTTATTCTGAAATGTGAGAAATACATTCAGGATAAATTCGTCAGGGTCACATTCTAAGTATTACTTATCAACTGTGAGGCTAATTATTCTTCAAAAAGATATTGTACATCAGTTTTATTTCAACAGTCATTTATATAAAATATTTCGTCATTTTTATATTATAAACATGTTTCGTTCACCGTACGGTGAACCTCCTCAGTATTCACTATAGACCGAATAATTATATATAAATATATTATAAATTATAAATGTTTTTATAATAGAATACGTCTCTCATGCATACATAAACATACAAAACAAAATAATAAATAATTATACTCACATACAACATTTAAAAAAATATGCAATTATAAATATATAAATAAGACGATTGCACATGTTGTTAATTACTTAAAATACATATATGCTAAATTGCAATTGTCCTTATTATTTGGATTGTTATGACATGTGGTCATCTTATGTCAGAGCTCAATTGCTCTTTGCTTTTTCATGATATTGTCAGTGCTGGATACGTTGCGTGCTATCTAACGTGAGATTCGTAGAGACTTTTACTTAAAGTTAAATATTAGATTTGTATAACTACTGTGAAGTGAATTCGTGTCATTTCTAATGTTCACAGTCTTTTTAGTTTTATTTTTAAATATACCATTTCTATAAATTCTCTTTAATTTTTGTTTTCTTCCACAGATAAAATTTGAGTTTCCTGGAATTTAAAAAACTTATTCTTTTCATAGGTTTCAGCCCTGACACGGGTTTCTTTGGTTTAAAATTGGTTTGAAATTAAATGTGCAAATTTTCATCTAAAAAAAATACAGTAAAAGTTAGTTTTTCTATTTCAAACAGCAAAGTGTTATTTCCCCACATTTATTTTAACGTGTGGTTCTGACTCAATTAAAATATAAGAACATCAGTTGAACAGAAAAGCGAGAGCGAAAAAGTTTATGTAAAGGTGATTGAATTTATGTGTTTTCTAAAATGCACAAAATGAGTTTTTGTTGTTGTTATTAGTTAACTATCCTTTTACTACCATTTATTATCGACAGACAAAGGCAAGACTTAAAATTGACACAAATTTTTTCGGGCAACTTGTTATATTGTACTTACGAAGATGAATGTTATATTTTACTCCTTCTAAAATCAAAGATTTTTAAGTCTTATTTATTAAATAATAGATTTTAATACATTAAATTAATATTAAAATACTTAATTAATCCAGTAAGTTCAATTATTGAATAAATAAGGCTTAAAAATCTTTGATTTTAGAAGGAGTAAAATATAACATTCATCTTCGGGAGTACAATATAACAAGTTGCCCGAAACAATTTGTGTCAAAATGATACGGTCCCCAAAAAATAGCTTGATCCTTTAACAAACAGTAATGATAAAATATTCGCATTATAAGTCATATGTTTTTCACGAACATAAATGTAAAATAATGTGATTATAATAATTGTGATTCATCAACACAAAGTAATGACTTTAAACATAACCTCTTCTCAAGCATGTGTTCAATTACTTCTTAAAGCAATTTTTACTATAAACTTTAATGTATAATTAAATGAATTAAACATCTAATAATTATATGTCTGTGACTTTTTCTAATTTTTAATCTTTTCGATTTTCAAACTTTGAAGTTTATTTAAAAAAGTCTTTTATAGATCAACCTGTTGGATACTATGTTTTGGACTTGAACTATACTCAGCATTATTATTATTGCAAAATTTTAAAAATAAAACACACGACTATAATAGGTCTATAATAGACTATAATAGGTCTGACGTTTCAAACTACAGGCCTATCACCATCCTTAGCTCAGTTTCTAAAATCTTTGAGAGTATTGTTTGTGAAGTACTTACTAAATTATTATCTAGCACAATCATCCAAGAGCAGCACGGCTTCTTTAGGGGTAGATCAGTGGTGACCAACCTTGCTCTTTTTGTTGATTATGTGTCTTTTTCTTTGGAAGTAGGAGTCCAGGTGGATGTAATCTAAACTGACTTTTCCAAGGCTTTTGACAAGGTTAATCACTCTATTCTGGTGGCAAAGCTTGGTGAACTGGGTTTTTCGGTAAATCTTTGCAATTGGGTCTCAAATTATCTTCATAACAGATCTCTATCAGTTTGCGTAAATTGTGAATTTTCTGACGTTTTTTGTGCAACGTCGGGAGTTCCACAGGGTTCGCACCTTGGTCCGCTCCTTTTCTTGCTTTACATTAATGACATTAGAAAGGTTTTTACTAAATGCAAGTTTTCTCTATTCGCAGATGATTTAAAAATTTACAAACAAATTTTCTGCCTTCAGGATATGCTGGATTTGCAATCTAATCTCAATAATCTATTGATTTGGTCATCTGAGAATAGAATGTTCTTGAACGTAAATAAATGCGCTGTCATCTCTTTTACTAAGTCTAGAAATACGTTCAGTTACTGTTATCATGTTAATGGATCTGAACTACCTAGAGTCAACAAGGTGCGTGACCTTGGTGTAATCTTTTGTATCAATTTTGATTTTGGTGAGCACATATATGCAATTATTAATAAGGCCTCCCGTTCACTTGGTTTTGTTATCAGGAATTCGCGACATTTCAAAAATCTTGCTACACTGAGAACTCTTTACTTTGCCTTAGTGCGATCTCACTTAGAGTACGCATCGGTGATATGGACTCCCTACTATGATGTCCATAAGACTGAATTAGAGTGAGTTCAGAATAAGTTTCTCAGATTTGCCGCGAATCATTTGGGGGTTCCTTATAAAAAATTTTCCCACGATTATTCTGATCTTAAAGCAAAATTCCGGATTTCATCATTGGTTTCGCGTTTTCTTAATGCCGATATGACTTTTATTCAAAGTTATCGGCGGTTTGGTGGATTGCCCCCTTATCCTCTCGAGAATCGATTTTAATGCGCCCTCAAAAAGATTGAGGAAAAATGAATTGTTTAGTTTGCCTTGTCTGAGGACTAATTATTGTTTTTTTTTCGACGTTCAATAGAATATTAAGAGAGGCTAATTCAATCCGCAAGAAAGTAGATTTTTTTGGAGTCTCTTTATCGAAATTCATTTCTGACTTGCGTATTTTAGAAAAATAGTTTAAAACTCAGCATTATGTCTCCGTTGAATTGTAAATTGTAATTTGTATATTGAGTACTTATGTACTAAAGGGTCTTTTTGTTGTACATGGCCCGTTTATATTTCAATAAATAAATAAATTAAATAATATAGATAACAATTATGAAAAAATCATACCAAAGTAATAAATTATAATTTGCTAAATGAACATGAGTTTTGCAAAGAAACGCAAAGGAAAATATGCGCTTAAACGTCAAAGTGAACCACAGTTTATAAATTAATTAGAGGCTTGCACGCACAAACCATAAACAAAGTGGGTCATAACTTTTAATTCCAAAGTATCGAGGTGAGTGTGTGGTCCTGTGCAACTCGGAAATCCTCCAGAAATCCACTAAGTAGAGCACAGATGAGAAATTAGGGAAGGTTCTTCAAGCGTTATAGCTTTTACCTTGTACTCTGTGACTCTCGTGTGTATCCTTAAACTTGCTGAGCGATTCTTCTTTGAACTAAATCTCATCTTATGTTTGTAATATGAATTTTAGAGAAACCACTCTTAGTAAAGTAATTAGATTCTATCTTCACGGAAAATAAGAAGAAAACATTGTTATATGAATTATTGCTTATCCACACATCTGATACGTATGAAATGAAAACTAAAAAAAACTTTTCAAAACATGGCATAAAAAACATATGGATGCGCCATTTTGAATTTTTAAAATCTAACATCGAATTCGTTTTCAGCGTCCGCAAAAGCTCCTGAGTAAAGAATTTTAAGCAGATCCAAACTATTTTGAAAAACATCCGACATTTTGGGTCCGACATATAATCTCGAGGTCAGACTATTCTGAGGTCTCTAAATACATCACAATGAAGAGAACTTAGCAAGTGGTAATCTTCGCACTCGAAATTTTTTTTTATCTTGCCGGTGTTATTTATTAATTAATGACGTATCAAAACCATTAGTTCCCTAGCATCCAATTTACTCACTTTGTTTTATGACTTTACTAAAGATTAAAATGTTACAGTCTCCTTACCAACTTTGCTTAAAAAATAAACTATGTTATAAGAGTAATATTTTAACTTTTTTAATGGAACGAAATTTCTTTTAGAATGTAAAAGTAGTTTGAGACTCGCGTAATGAAAAAAAAGTTTACTTTGATCTATAATAGTAACTAACAAAATTATTTATAAGCACTTCAAAGAAATACAAAATAAATTTGATTAAAAAACTTTTTACAAAATCTGGAAATAAACTGGTTTATACTTCAGCAGTAACGATTACTGAAATAGACAAGTGGCTTACCAATATGCGATTCCTTTCAATGTGTTCGGTATGCAGGTCGAGTTTCTGAGCAAACTGACCTTCTCGAAACAAATCGAAATTCAATGCATATTGAGGATAAAAAGATCATGAAAGCCAAATTATAAAATCAACACAAAAAATGCAATTAATTTAAAATTGTTTGCCTTTCTTATGTTTTGAAAATTGCTTCTCATTATTTTCAAGGATTGAGATAAGTTCTTCACATTTCTTTAGAAATTGAATTCTCATTTAACGAGCTTCTATTTAATAATTATCTAAACTTAGTACATTCAAAAGCACCAATCAGATTTAAATAAACTGACGATTATTTTAAATGAAATGCTCGTGAAGAACATAAATTTAATTTTTATTTGAGATTAGAAATAAAAGTTTAGTCGAAAATGAAATCCTCGTTGAGACGAGACTGGCGGTAAATCTAAGAGGTTTTGTACTTTACGATCTCCGGTAGAATTGCTTTCCGTGCGGTGATATCAAGCGCCATCTTAGGATCAGAAATTGCCAATAATTTTCTGAATCCTCGGGCACTAAGGCGCCCGGATGTTCGATAAATCGCAGCGCACTGTTCCATGCACTAAGCTCATCAGGTTCGACGTCAAAGCAGATGACTGACGAGCTATGCTCTACTTTTGCTGATGCATTAACAAGTTTACGAACTAAATTGAGACTCAACAATGTACACTGTTTCATTTGACTCCTCTAGTTAAGCTTCGCAACAATTAAAAACTGCAGATTTGTGATGAATGTGTGTATTCATGCACATCGAAAGTGAAAATGGATGCTTTTATATATTTAACCAACGTTAACAAACTGTCTCGTCACTTTAATTTACTTCCATTTTCTACGATAATTCAAAGTATACACAATAAATAATTTTACTATGATTATGAACTGAAAAATCAACCAATAAATAAAAAATTCACAGTGATGGGTCCATAAATAGTTTACTTTTATAAAAGTAAATTCTATAGTGAAGTAGACGATTTACGGAAACCTTCTATATTTTCCTTTAACATTAATAATTTCAATAATTAACAAAAATATGAAATGCTCAGAGGGAGGTGACTTTGATACTCAAATATCCGATGCTCATCCCGGGATCGTTTCTGAAAAAGAAAAAGTATTTTAAATTAAACAATTCTGATTAGACAAAATTCCAACCTGCGTCGGGTAGAAGCACATGGCGATTTCAAATTAGTTATCAATACATGATACAAAAATAATAACGATCCGCTTACCAAGAAAACGAAGACTCGTCGTGACAATTACCACTAACTCTCAGAATATACTTTTCAAATACCTAATACTTTTTGAAAATCCGCCATTAGGGCGGTTAAAACTTAAAATAAATTAATTAAACATAGATTCACGACCACTCAAGACGAAGGCACAACTAGGAAGGAAGATGATGGCGATAATTCGGAGGCTCGTCTTGTGCTTTCCCCCTTCAACTGTTAGTCAACTGTGCAAAGAAATTATTTTTTGCTGAAGATGCGTCTTTAACGACAATCAATTTTCAGTCTCCAACATATAGTTCATGAAACATGTTCTATTAGATAGATATTTGCCTTCCAAGTCTACATCAAAAGTTTGACCAACTTTTTGAAGAAAAATAACATAAAATTGTGAAAATCAATAACAAGGAATCAACCTAACATTGAACCGATGTCCAGATCAACTTTGTACAACTTTTTTAAAAAAGTTAACTTTAAGCTGTGAAAATCGACAGCGAAAAAACAACAAAGTATCGAACATATATCTCGATCTCAGGATACTAAAACTGATCTTCTTTAAAATGTCCGTGTTTGTTTGTGTGTTTTTATTTAATTTATGAAAATTTTAATTTGTCGAAACTTCAATTAATTCGAATGTAAATTTATTAACAATACAATCAATTCAAACTTTAAGTATACTAAATTTAAATTGACTTAATATTTTTTTTAAGCTTTTCATAATTCTTTAAAAAGTGCAATCCTTTTTAATTAAATAATTCAAATATTTTCCAATTATTTCTAAAATTTTTAATTATTTTCAGAAAATGTTAATTACATTTAATTTTTTTCAACTACAAATTTTAATTTAATTATTTTATTTTTTAAATTACTTTTTTAGTTTAACACTTCTCTAATTTTTATTTTTTAACCAAACTTCCTTCTGAAGAAATACTCTAGATCAAAACATCAACTACATAATTCGTCTACATAAAACATTTTTTGGGGGGAAAATTTTTAGAATTATTGGTTATGTTTTGTTTTTAAATAAATTAAAATTTTCTTTTTTTGTATTATTTATTCTTTAAATTGTTTTTTTTAAATTTTTTTTAATTTATTAGTTGCTGCTTTTCTAAGTCTTAAAAATAATTGTTTAATTTGCTCAATTATTTTAAAAAATATATATTTTGGAGAAAATTCATACGTAAATATTTTAATTTTCTTTTTTTTTTGTTGTTTTTATTTTTAATTTTTTTTAAATTTACTCTTATTTTCGTACATTCCCTCCCTTTGTTTATTTTTTGCAAATATTAATAATTTAATTAATATCAATAATTTCTGTGATTTTTTTTTTAAATATTTTTTTAATAATATTTAGTAATCAATATTTTAATTTATTAAGTGATTTAATTGTATTACTGATATACCTACTATTGTTAATACATTTTAATTAATACATTTTTAATTAATTAATTAAGTAATTAATTAATTTATTTATTTATTAGATTTCGATAATTTCATTTAAATTACTTTGTAGAATTTGATCTTCCTTTTTTTAAATCGAACCTTTCATTCAGAATTAATTGGTGATATTACTTTTTTTACATTTTTTTAAAATTGTATTATAATATTCATAAAGTTTTTAATTTTATGTTAATAATAAAAATATTTTACAATACAAATAAAAAATATTACGTTTCATTTTATTACTATTCGACATTTAACTGTAAAGATTAAATTTTTAAATTCATCATACCAATATTTTCTGACTAAAATATTGTAGTTTCCTATTAATCATAATAAGAATTGGAATTTAATTCAATAACCAATTATTTTTATTAATAATAAAACTATTTAATTTCACAAGAAATTAATAGTTTTATATATAATAATAAGAAATTCTATTAATAAAAATATAATTAGATAAAAAAAGCTGCGATTTATATATTTTAGATTGTGGTGCTATAAAAAACGCAGATATGTAAGGTTTCTACGTTCTTTCCATTTTTGATTCCGTTCATAAATTAAACTTCATACAAATAACTTCACATTTATTCTTAAAATAATAAATAACTCACATACTTTTTACGTTCTACATTTTCTTTGATGTTTATAGTCAATAAATAATTTTAATAAACTAAAACTCTCTCATTTGATTGCGTCGTGATTGAACACTTTTCATTGCAATTGTGTTAATATGAACTTAGGCCCAAGCACTAACAAATTTTAGCATTATTAATATATAACGTTGCGCTCCTGAGAATCCCGTCACAGGTATCTTATTTGTTTCAAACAGAGTATCTTTAACCGATCTGTTACTATACAATTTGGTTAGGGGCTTATTTTCTCATTGTCTATGTATTGAATCATTCCAGTAAGATTCTATACAACTCTTACTGCGTAATTTGACTCGCATTTCTATTTATATTGCAAATATAATAATACTCATCAGTTTGAGCCAACATGTCACTAACAATCCAGTAGTAATTCGTCTTTCTGTTTTAGCAATAGAAATTAGCATCACTATCAGAGAGTACAAAGCAGAAATTCTCAATATTCGGAGATTTTGCCAGCGAAGCAGTTAGGGGATGCACCAAGCAGGTTCTACATTGCAATAAATAAACGACCGCACACTTTTAGAAAATGCAAAATAATAATCTAATTACTTTTTTTAATTACAAATTTAAATAACTAAGGCACTTTTCCTATGTGACGGTTAAAAAAAATCTTTTTTTTGTTTGTTGCATATTTCAAAAGTGCAATAATTTACAAATATCGTGTAAAAGTGTAAGACCGATATTTGAAAACCACTTTTTTCTAACTGTTTGCCAGGATTACTCAGAATCTATTTAACCGATCGGGCTGCAATTATGTTTGATTTTTTTGTTTCAGACGATACTGAAGAAAGTTACCCTGGCAAACGTCAGCCTGTGCATTTCCGGAGGAGTCAGCTTTGTTCCTTTCAAATAATTATTAAATAATTTTAAAAATCATGAAAAAAATTTTTTTTGTATATTTTGAGACACCAATTATAACATGTAAACTAAGTTATAGAGTTATATTTTATTTTTTCTGAAAAAAAATTCCTGAAAAAAGCCTAAAATTTCGGCCGCCACATAGGAAAAGTTTTTACAGTGCTTACTCAAAATTTCAAGGATCTTGGACATTATTTGAACGAGTTCCAGAGCAACAAAAACATCATTACGATCATATTTATATGCTACTGCTGTAAAAGACATATAAATTATTTATAAATATATAAGCTAAAAATATCATTATTTTATACTAAAAAAAAAGAAATTTTTAGTTTTTATGTCATTAATTGCTGTTAAAGCAGCTATAAAGAACATAACATTTTTGCATATTTTTATTCGTATTTTTGTTAGTTATAGACTTAAGAGTTGGAAAATATATTAATTTTCCTAACTAACTTATTTTCATAATTCAAATTGTCGTTAGCATTACTTGATGTCATTAAAGGCACTTAAGGTATTAGTCGCGTAAAATGATTTTCGTCAGATTTTTTTAAAACTTTGTATCTGTATTCATGAGGTATTTATCTATGAAATGAGATCTATCCTATTAATTTTGACCACTTCTGAGCTTTAAAATATTAATTCAAAGTTTATACCTTTTACATGCAATAGCACAAAATGCATGTAAAAAATGTCTCTTATATTCAATTATAAAAAAACAAGTCGTCAGTTTTTCAAATAAAACTACTAAGTTACACATTGAGATAAAATAAATCCTTTAAAAAAAAATTAATTTTATTGACCACGCCGTATAAAAAATACAATAATTTAAAAATTCATAATTTTTCATTTTCACGTGGTTTCATTGAAAAATGTCGAAAACGTGTAAGCAACACTGAGAGAAAAAAAAGGTTACTACAACGGAGGACACAAGTAGGAATTGCCTGAGTGACTCGGGTAGTAGAACTCAAGTTAACGCAACTTGGGACTCCGGTAAATACTGCTTGGGTCTCAAGTCGACGTAAGTGGAGACCCAAGCAGTATTTACCGGAGTCCCAAGTTGCGTTAACTCGAGTTCTACTACCGGAGTCACTCAGGCAATTCCTACTTGTGTCCTCCGTTGTAGTAACCTTTTTTTTCTCTCAGTGAATACATCACGATAACTTATAGTACCTGACTCAAAATCGTGAAAATTACATATATTATATTAGAAGAGGTCACAAGGAAGCAAGTGAGTTTATATAAAAGTTTGTTTTTTGTTCTTTTTATTTTGCGGGATTTTTGCGGGAGCATTTACGCGACTAATACCTTATGCGATGAACCTAATTTAAATTTAGCTTATTTTGCAATTATGAGTCTAGACTTTTACTTAAGATTTCCAAAATTAGCTTTTAAGTAGCTATTATTATGTTCACAACAATCTTAATGTACTTATAAACGATATATTTCAATGTACTTTTAATGTTCTACTGTAAATCAGTAGCCTTTCAATAGAACTACCAGTCTTTAAATAGTGGCTTCCATGCCAAACCTAGAGAATTCATTTTTGTACTCGCGCTTGCAATACAACTTAACTTGTAACCTAAACTGTCATCTTAAATATATGTATTAAATATATAAAGTGTTTATTCATTTTCTAAATTAACATAAATCCAACGTTATTTGATAACTTTTGAGGAAGCGTCCTCTTGAATTTTCTCAGTGTCCACAAGTTCTATACAAAGTCTATGTTTCCAGATACGTGATGCTTGGAAAAAGTTTTGGGTTTAGCAGAAAGTAAACCTCGCACAAAAGTTTGGTTTAGACTTCTGGAGTCTACTTCAAAAGCAGTATGTATCTATACGTGCGTCGAAGAATAAAAGACTGGGAGCTAAAAACCAAAGCAAAAGTTAGTATAAATGACAAAAGACAGTTTCAAAAGATATTTTGTAATAGACCTGAGTACAGTCATCAATCAAATTTTATTTAACTAAACTGTACAAACCATAATCGCAATTTGACAAAGTTCCTACTCAATCATTTTAACTTTATAAATGTCCAAAACCTATTGAAATGGAACTTGTTTTTTTTTTATCGTATACTTTATTCTTGTAATGAGCAAGTGTAAAACATTAAAATAAATAACAAACGTTAATGAAATACATACAATGAAAATAATTATAATGTTTTTACTTTTGATGTAACATTACAAGCTTGTAGATATAAATTCAGTATAAAGTAGAAACTTTCATTAATGCTGGTTTTAAATATGGCAAATCATACTAAGGGATTACTATTATTTAACAATAATAAAAATAAAACTCAATAAATAAAATATAACGTATAGTTATAAATAAAACTGTTTTTATAAATTTTAAAATAGAATGACATTTTGAGGTATATCAAATCACTGCAAGTTTTTTACTTACTTTGCTTAAGGTGTAACACCAGTGTAGAACTTTTAAAAAGTCAATTTTTGTTTTATAGGCTTAAAAGATTATTTAAACCTTCTAGAACACAGGAACGTGTTTCTTAATCATGTAGATAAGGAAAAAATCTATTTTGTTCTAGATTGATCGGGTTAATAGTTTTTGAGTAATCATGTTCACCGCAAAGGTACTTTTGAAAAATCAAAAATTCTGAGATAATCGCGTTTAGTTTGTATGTTTCGTATTTAAAATGGATACATTTCAACTTACACTGAGTCATACGTTCATGATTTTTAAAAATTTTAAATGGCGGACCTAAGTTTGACAATTGTAATTTTAAAATTTTTACGACATAATTAAACTCGGTATTTAAAGGTTCCTTGAGTCTTTATTACTAATCAAAGTAAATAAAGATTAAAGAATTGTGGTAAAAAGTATTTATGAAATAAAAATTTATTATTAATTAAGTAATAAAATTAATTTGAATTCAACTGAAAGCAAATTCGAAAAATGGAAACCCTAACTAATGAGTTATATGAGATATTCATGTGCCCTAAAGCAATGAAGAATTATAGAAGAAGCATAAAAGAATAAAATTGCTTCTCTGATGATTATTTAAAATGCAGAAAAGAAAATGTCTACGCTATTGAAAAGAAATGAACGAGAGTCAAAATTTCATACAGAATATAACATTCACATTTAATTCTCTCAATTCACAAAAATCGACAGTTTCTGAGAATCAAAGAATAATCAATGAACATATACAAAAGAATTTTAACATCTTAGGAAGGTCATTAAATAAAAGTTATTTAAATATTTATTTTCGCAAAAAAGCTACGTTTCGTTGGAGTAGGTCTTCCAACCTCATAAGATTAAAGTTTTTATTAATCACACATCATTACCACAAAACAGACAAAATAATACAAAATAAATATTGAAAGTTAAAATAAAAGTTTACAATACCTAATTTGTCAAATCATAACAATTTTTTAAACGTAAGTCAAAAGATTTTTAAAAGAATTTTTTATAAATAATAATTATTCTCTTATTTTTCAACATCACGATCAAAAAAAATAGTACGTTAAGTCATCGACTGCTTAGTCTAAACTGAAAGTAGAATTTAACAATACTTCCCTTTTACGATCGGTGGATGTTAATTTTTTAAGAAAAGACAATGGACTCTAAATGAAAACAAATATTCTTATTACAACAAGTCACTGGGCAACTAACCATGAATTCAATTGTCTAAGTAAAGGCAAAAATATGCTAATTCAAAAACTACAACTCGTTTGTTTGGATAATAGCAATAAATTAATAATAATAAATTGTTTAAACAAATAAAAAATACAGAAAAATATCTGTAAAAATTTGTAAATTGACGATATGCAACAATTTTGTTGAAAAGTTACAAAGAAACTATTAATTTGTAATTTAAAAAAGATTACAATTTTTTTTGCATTTATGGGAGTTGCTTATAACTATAAAAAATAGTTAATATTAATAGATTAATAAATAAATTATGGAATTTTGTTTTTCCCATGTAAAATCAATTGGAAATTTTAAGGGGTTTGAGCCACCTTAAATATTGTCCGATTTAAGAAAAGGGGTATTTTTTTCGATTTTGGAACTTTTTGGGGAGAAGGAGCAAAACATTTCAGACTTTCGTCTTTATGTACCACAACTATATATATATAGTAATTAGTTGCTTATTAGTTAGTTTTTATTTAGTACGAATAATAATATGCATTCATAATTGTAAATAAATAATTTTTTTTATGAAAAATATTAATAATATTCCTGTAACATTTTTCAATTGCAATGTATCATCATTCCATTATCACAATTAAATATAATATAATTAAATCATACGTGATGTTTGATGCCCGATAATACCCTCAACCACAATATTTGATGCGCGATAATACCCTTCAATTTTACTGAGATCCGCGATATTATATGCACTTAAAATTTTTTTAATCCTTTATTTAAGGAATAAAATTATTATATATAACATTATCAATTTTTTTTTAAATAAAAAATGTTAAATTTTAATTTAAAATAAAAAACATAGCGGTATCTATTCTCTTTCGTTTTCTACAGTCTAGACCACTTGAAAATTCGATTTTCACATGAAATTTCCACATTTACCTTAGCCTTGTACAATAGACTTTGAATGTGCATCAGCGCTAGTTTCTTTGCCGGAAGGTGCTGCCTCCTTGTGCTAAAAGTCCATCAAACTGAATGGAATGAAAGTCGACATCTGTAAAGGAATTTCCCAGTATCCTCTCTTCTTTAACTATATTCACGTTCGACTAACTTTGTCTAGTTTTAAAGTTTGTGCATTTTAGTGATAATACAGAGAATTAAGAATCTTCTGTGGATTATTTTTTACTTGTAAGTAGTACTATTATTTTTTAATATTAAAATGTCATTATACTTTCGAATAAAAGATTAGTTTTAAATTAAACTAAACTGAACTTCCTGGATGTATTTAAAGCAACAGATCACTCTTACACTCTCTTGCACATGCGTCAGATTTTAGTTGTTTGTAAATAAATGCATAAAAATAACCAATTCAAAATACAATATTATTACATATAAGTAATTTATGTAATAATTTTCTGTTTACTATGGTACAATCCGAGAAAAAAGTTTGTTTTATAAAGCTATCAATGTCACACTAGACAAAAATAATCTTTTTAACGGAAAGTATTGTATATGATTGAATTGAATATCCTGTTTTGATGTACATATCAAATATGTATTTAATCATAAAAAAAAAGTTTTTCAGTTACGAGTATATAACTGCACATAATAATTAAGAATCATAACTACTAAAGCCGGTTGTTATTATACAGAAGAACCTAAAATTCAAAATAATAACTTATTTCATACCTTTTGTTTTCAAATCAAGAGAGCGCACGCTATAATTTCCCAAATTTTAATTTAAATTTTAATTTGTTCATCATAACAAAATTTTGATTTTTCGCGGAAAGTAACATAACCTAAAATACCTATATAATTTATATATATATATATATATATATATATATATGTGTGTGTGTTTCATCTAAAAATATTGTTTGTCTCAGAAAAGTTTTTTTTGATAAAAATGGAACTTATTATTTAAAAACATCATATACCTTATCTTAAAATAAATCAATTGACCTATACGAAGTATGTGGTTCACTAAAAATTTATACAATAATACAGATTTTCCAGTTTCCTTTTTGTCAATTAAAATTATTTTGCCCTCTATAATCTCTAAATTTATCATTTTATAAACACATTTCTTTTAGAAAAACATTTTAGATTTTTTTTAAATTTAAATGTTAAATGTATATTTATAACAGACCAATTAAAGTTAAGTCCTATTAAAGTATAAAAAGGTTATATTACGAATTAAACAGACCAATTAAAATCTTGTAAAGTAAATATATATTATTATATATATTATATTATTTTATAGCTAAAATGACTTTAATTAATATAATTCATTTGAATTCAAAACTTTTTATGCATGCAATACACACAATGTTGGTAAAAACATTATTAATAATAGTTTTTCATTTACATACATACACGTATTCTTTTTACCTGTAGATCCTCATATTTTCATATGATTATTTAGGTCATTTGACAACTTGCGTGCAAAATTGCAGTAATGAGACATTTCATCGATTTCTGCACCTACTATCCTCATTTTTCCATAAAATTGACACTAGCAATATTGACTTGAAAGAAAATATGTCTGCTCTATTTAATAATATGTATTTTATTATACTAAAACGACTTCACACTAAGAGAATTAGGTGGCTAAATATAATCAATTTACTGTTAAAACTTACCGAGTGAGACTGTTAAAATAGTAGAAAAAGTGAATTCGGATATGACATTTGTCAAGTTTCTAGATTATGGTAGCTAACTGTCAATTTATTAAAAACAAACTTGCTGCCCTATCTTTCATTCTGTCCACACCTAAAGTTTGGTACCAGATGCTTTTCTGTTTTAAACTTTTACATCATATTTCACCTTTTCAAAATGTTTTCAAATTTTAAATTTATAGCAATTTTAATTTCATCAAATTTCTGTTAATTTGAGCTTGCATTGATTAAAAATTTAATTAATCTACTGTTCAAATATACTAAATTTGAAGTAATTTAAAAATTTCCAAAATTTTTAATAATTTTTTTCTCTTATAATTTCAGTTACAATTAAATTACAATTTTCAATTATTTTTATCATTTTTAAATTATTTTCTCACTATGTCTGAGACTCAAATAAATAATAAAATAAAAATGTTATTTATCAGAAATAAAATTTTATATCTGTCAATTATAAGATTATTAATAAAGTTAAAATCATAATTTCTTTCTCTGTGTGCTCAATTCATATTCCTAAAGTTCTGATTTTTTTTTTGAATTTTTTTTTTTTTGCGTGGGAACGTATATTCAAAAATAACCTTTGCCCTTTAAAATATAAAATACTGAAATACTTAAAATATCTAACGCAACTTCAAATTTAAATTTGGAAAATGTTCTCTTATGAATTTACTATATCATAAAAAAAACTTTTCAATTTAACGGGAATTTTTAAAATGATCCGCGAATTTTGAAAACGATTCGCAAATTTTTAAGAAACTCTGGGAAGGTAGATAAATCCTAAAAACTTTAGTTTCATTCTTGTATTCTTTAATAATAATATGAAAAATTGAATTTAAAATGATTGCAATTCAATCTAACAAATTATGATAGAAAGAAATTCGATAATTCCAAGCCATTATTATGTATTTATATAAATCCCAAAACTTCACTTAACTCAAATGCAAATAATGAAAATTACGAGAATAAGAACAAAATGGAAAAGAAATATGAAAAATGACGAAAATAATTGACAATTGAAAACATATTTTTAAAAATGGCTAAATAAATACACGCAATTGTAGAAAATAATCTAAAAAATTAAACAATAAACATTTGGTTTAAACTAAAAAAATTGAAAAATTAAGAAACTTATAGGAATAATTGCTTAAAACAATTGCAAATTGACTGGATTAAAATTAAAAAAAAAATAATTGAAATTGCAGAAAAGAATTAAAAATTGAAGAAATAAATTGAAAATTGATGACAAAATAAAAATTTGGAAAAAATAATAAAATATTGAAGAAGTAAATTCAAAATTTAAGAACTAACTGAATTTTAAAGAAAAAAAATTGATAATAATGCGAAACAATTACAAAACACGAAAATAATTGACAATTGAAAACAAAATTCGAAAAATGGCTATATTAATACACAACTAAAAAAAAAGTAATTTAAAACCTCAAAGAATAATTACAAAATTTTAAGAGACTAATTAAAAATTGAAAAAGTTCCAGGAAATAATTTCAAATCGCAAAAGATAATTATTAATTTAAAGAAATAATTGAAAAATGACGAGAATAATTGAAAAATTGAAAAAATAAAAAAAAATAAAAAAAAAATTAAAAATTTGAGAGTTAAATAAAAATTACAAGAAAATAGTTGATACCTAATTAAAAGAAAAAGTACAAAATGACGAAAATAATTAAACATTGAAGTGAATAATTGAGAAATAAGGAAATAAGTACAATAAATACTGATAATAAAAATTAACGTTCAAGATAATTGACATTTAAATTATAATACAAAAACACTATCAAATAAATGCCGACGTGACAACAACAACAAAATAATCATTCAATAACAAAATAATCATTATTTTGTTGTTGTCACGTAGTTTTAAAAATGACGAAAATAATTGACAATTGGAAAGAAATTCTTCAATTCGATAAATGGCTAGATTAATACCTACACAACTGGAAAAGATAATTTAGAAAATTAAACTATAAATATTAAATTGAAACTAAATCATTGAAAATTGAAAAATTAAGAAAATTATAAAAATAATTGATGAACATAATTGCTAATTGAACAACTGGATTAAAAATTGAAAAAAATAATTGATAATTGAAAAAAGTCAAGTTTTTTAGAATATTGAATAAAATTAATTGAAAATTGTAGAATGGAATTGACTTTAGAAAATAATTGATAATTGAAAGAAATAGTACAAAAGGACGAGAATAATAAAATATTAAAGAAAATAATTGAGAAATGCGCGAAATAATTGACAATTGAAAAAGAAATTCTAAAACAATCGAGAATAATCTGTAACAGAACAAGATAATTAAAAAAATTGAATAATTATAAAATTTAAGGAGAATAATTGTAAATTGAAAACTGTTGAAAATTATAGAAAAAATTGTAGATTTATTTAGTAATTTATATCACTTAAATGAAATATTTAATGTCTCTTGTAATTTTTTTTCTTTTTGAAAAAATGTGAGTATTATGTTTTATATTGCTTTTCTGTATTTTTAGAAAACCACTTAGGTAACTTTAATTTCTTTTTAGAAAAATTTCTTTTTTTATGTGTTAATTTTTAATTCTTCATTTAAAGAAAAATATTCTGTTTTGCTTCATTTTCAAAACAAGTTTTTAAAGTATTTTTTTAACTTTAGTAACATTTCTTCATTTTTTACTGATTATCTTATTTATTTTCTTAATTGAAAAAAAAACATATCCGCAAATATTATAACTTTTTGAAAATCATTTTTTCCTCTCTTTTGTAGTTTCAATTTTTTGTTTTAAAAACTTTTACTGTTTATCCCGTAGTATTTTGA